>OZ020232.1:13554266-14900118 GCA_963971235.1 Cryptus armator
TACAATAACTGAAAAAATTACTTCCTATATCGGTGTTGGAAGCTTTTATGCACGAAGCGTGTAATAAATTTCAAAGTCATACGTGTCGAAGTTGTAAACAACTTTTTGCAACACTAACACTACGAAATAATGGTAAATTTAATGCACTCGGAAATAAAAAATTGGCACCCATCGTCCATTAATGGACAATTAAAAAATCGTAAATTGCAAATTTACAAAAAATTGCAAAAATAAAAAAAATTAATTACATTGAAATTATCAAATTTCTCGTAATATTGCAAATATTTGTTTGAAATTTCAACACTCATTCGTTTGAAACTTACAACAAGTTTCGTGCATAAAGCTTCCAACATCGGTATAGGAAGCGATTTTTTCAGTTTAACGACAAATTTGGTGATTTTAATGTCATTTTACTATTACCTTTCACAGTAATTGTCAATCTATCGTACATTTCCACACGCGAAGTAAAGACGCAGATAAATCCGAAAAACGTCACCAAACTGCCAGAATATAATTCAATTTCCACCCTAAATACACGAAAAACGGCCACATTCTCCTTTCCGTCAACAACGACACTATTTATATCTGTTATCGTGAGATAACCTCTTAATTATTCTACTGCGACGCGACGTCAATCCACCCGTTCCAATCTCCGTTACCTTCTCTCTTTCTCTTGTCTCGATTCGCAGCATCCGCTGACCCTGACGATGAGAGCCTATCGGTCTATCGCGCACGCAACTCGGGATCCACTTGCGGCGACGCAAAAATCGATTATACAATAGACCGCCGGAGGCATACCGGTCAGAAACGATGCCGGTCTACAGTCTCGTAGAAACTTCTTGTCATCGTGTTGAACACGACTCATCGACAACTGTTTATTGATGACTTTTTTTTTTTATTTCTTTTTCTCGATCGTTTCGCGATCGAAAGATCCATATTGCGTATGTTCGCTCCGCTGTTATGCCGTTGCAAAACCATATCAAAACATCGCTGGAAAAGATTCACAGAAGAGGCTCACGGTCGTTCGCTCTCGAACCGTTCACTTTTTTTTATCTTCTTCTATGTTTATATATATATATATGTATCTTGATGCAAGTGCTGATCCAACTGATACGCAGTGCCGCATTTAATCGGTATATATGATACGCGGGCACCGGCACTACCAATTCAATCATTTTAATGACTCCAATCGTAACTAGAACTCGGGATGCTTGTGTTGCAGTTACATTCACACTGCGAAGTCTCTCTTTCATTTCCGTTTGCCCACCCCACTGCTCGTGGTGCATTCGCCGCGGTCACGCATCCTCGATATTGCAAATCGACGCTTATGCCTATTGCAGCGGTTTACCGCGCTACTAGTTGAACGGACAAACAAAACCGTTGCGGATGCAAAGATTCCAGGAAATAGGAGCGCGAGATTCCTGAATGATTGACAACGACGGGGCACAATAGATCGTTGAAATTAAATTAAAATAAATACAAAAGATCGCGGAGTTGTATTCGGTACGGTAAACCCGACTTCGCTTCCGCGTTTCAGCCGATTTTCTCCTATTAACATTTCTGATGGTTGAGAACGAAAGATCGTTTCGACTTTTGCTTCATTTTCGCTGTTTGCTGCATCAACGTGCTGCTGAATGTATTGATTAACGCAATTGCTGAACACTATATTTTTTTAAACTTCCGCTATCAGTTTTTTTGTCTCGAATATCAATTTTGTCTCAAATATCAGAAAATGAACGGCAGATTTCTGATCAGAAAAAAATACATCGAAAAACAATATTTTCGAACAATAAAAGTCTTTTTGTTAAAATGGTTTATTTTTTTTTTGTGGTTAAAATATTCTTTTGAAAAATCTCATGTGATTAATCTTCGTATCAGCGATAAGTAGGTGTGAAAAAAAAATTCATTTCCGGAGATAAAAAATTTGAGAAAAAGTTTCATTTTTTTTTTTAATTTTTTGCTCTTTAAAATAAATGGCACTTCTTCTTCAATTTTTTACATTCGGAGCTATTTTCTTCATCGAAGCACTATTACGAACGACTAATCGCGTGAGATTAGCCGCACGATCTTTTTTTTTTTTTTTTTTTTTTCAACTTACAAAAACTGTATTTTACGGCTTGAAATTGCCGGACGCTCTCCCTTCCTTAATTCAATAATTACAGGTAACAGTATACGATTATAACCGCGCAGCATTGAATCAAGTGAAATATCATCGCTCAACGTTGCGGAAGGCCCGGCGTAATTAGCGAACGTATCACGCGAATTCAACGCGTAGGATGTCCCGTATAATATGATCAACATATGCGAGTCACTAGTCACGGAGATCGTGTATATCGTCGTTTGGTAGAAACGCATCAAAGATAATTGCATTTACGCACTCGAGTTTTCAAGGTCGCGAATGCTACAACGTAAATAAAAAAATATCCTTTTCGTGATTATCGCACGTGCGCTTCTCCGCGTAAAATTACGATTAAAAAAAAATATATATATATATATCAAATATTTTTATTTAAATATATATAAAAATAAAAAAAATATTTTAGTGAATCGAACCAAATATATCTCGATATTTCGATCTAATTATAACGGCGAACCGTTATATACGGTTTATTATTAATATGCAACGTGTATAGATTCGCACGATGTTCTCGGACTCTATACTCGTGGCCTCCATTCGGAGCGTCAGTGAGAAGAATATAGAATTAACGTCCGCTGCACACAATAATAGACAATCTTATAACAAGAATTAAGTGTCTCAAAGGCCCGCGAGTGAAATTTCACCGGAGTATTATCCCCGGAATCGGTTTCTCACTGAAACTATTATCTCGCCGGAGCGCCTCTCGCCGCTGTGACCTCTGATTTTGCACTCAGAAAAGAGATTATTTGGAGTTAAGAAAGGTATAGCGGGATGTGGCGAAACAGATATTAAGTTATCTTTCACAATTATCATTTGAGATATTGTCTGATGATATATTTATTTCGCCATTTTGAATATTTCCCGATAAGATAAAAATCTGATAAAAATCGCTAAGAACATTAAATTTGCATAATAATAATGCTAAAAAGTTATTAACAAAATCGAAAGAAAAAAAAATCGTCTGGCAACCTAACTGTTTTTTTTTTAGCAAAAATCGACGCGTTCATTTTTCTGAACACATATATATTTTTTTAGTATTTTTTTTAACGATAAAATTTTTTTTTATTGATGAAGAATTACAAATTTTGGATAAATTTTCGCAAAAAGATTGAGAATCGCATTCACGAAGTTTTCGGAGAATTAAATCGAATATATTAACAAATTTCGATTAGACTTTTCGCGAGATTTTCAAAAATGGGAAAATAAAAAAAAAATTTCTATTCAATGTTCCAGAAAAATTAACGAATCAACTTCTGCAAAAAAAAAATTTGATTGCCAGATGATTTGTTAAACAATTTTTTTTCACCAAATTCATTGATAACTTTTTGAAATTATTATTATAAAAAAATGTTCTCAGCCCCTTTTTCATGGTAAACATTTTTCCGATTTATATCCCATCGGGAAGTATTCAAAATTCTGAGTCTAACTTTTGGTTGCGAAATGTAACGATACTTCCTTCATAACTACAAATAAACTCTTTTCCCAGTGCACTTCAACTTTTAATATTCTTTCATTTTTTTTTTTTTTTTTTTTTTTTTTTTTCTAATAAAAACTTATGAATGCCTAGAAGTATATAAACAAACTTATATATAGGCGCGCGAAGGTTAAACACCTTTGGAGGACTAAGAGAAGTACTTCAGCGATGACGCAATCCTCTCGGAGGATTGAAGATTGACGTCATCGTCCTACAGAGAGACTCTTTGCTTGAAGGCAATCTCTCGACCCGAAGCAATTGAGTCTAAAAGAAAATTTCCCAAGCCGAATAAAATCTCTACTATAGTTGCTTAATTGCGAAAGAGCGAAGGGAAAGAAAGAAAAAAAAAGAATTCTTGACTCTCGAGACACCGCGGCGATATCCTGTGCCATTACGAGCGTTTCCTATCGCCGGCTTTGTCTGTATCCTTTCGCTACTTCCCTTACCGCGGCTGCTGCTGCTGCTGCTGGTGCTTCTACACCGCCTGCGGGGTAGAAGGGTGTTATCATGGTAACGCTGTCCCCGGGCTAACAATGCAACCGGTGAAAATCGATAGCCTCCTCCTCCTCTCCTCTCATTCGGTATGCTGCACCAGGGGCCATGTGCCCTATCTGTTCGACTTACTTCTATACACAGAGAGAGTGCACCGAGTGTCGAAGGCGCGTGTGTAAAGCTCCACTCGCTTTCTTCGCTCCAAAGGGCAGTTATACAATTTTTTTCCCTCATTCCTCATAAGCGAATGCAGGAGGAAAGAGGCAAACGTTTCATGTACTGCGTAATTGTTGGGGGTTCACGCGTTATGACGGAAAAATAACTGCACCACCTAATTTCGCGTGTGAATTCTTCTCATTCTTTTTTTGCTCATATGGACGCGTAGTATTCTTCGTATCTACACTCGAGGAAGCAACTGAAGAAATGTTAACTTCATCTCGCGATGTTTTTTTTTTTATTTTTGTCGGTTTCTCTACGTGACTCGATCCACTTTGGTATTGTCAAGAAAACTCGGCGATCCCCCGTGAGTCGCGACGTTTCGTCACGTAGCGGATCAGAATTCCAAGAGCAATTGTTCCGCAGGCGCGCGCGTCTTTTTTTTTTTTTTTTTTTTTTTTTTTTTTTATAACACGAGTTTCTTGCTGACCCTACAAAGATGGAATTTCCACAATCGTCAGTGGTACGCAGCGTTGGGTCACGTAGCGCTGCACGGTATTGTGACTTCGCGGTTATCGAATGACATATTGAACTGATTAAAAAAAAATGTTATACGAGATTATAGCGTTTTCTTGTACTATGTATGAGAATTCGCGTTTGTAGATATCGTCAGTGCAATTTGTCTCTCGACTTTGATTGCATCGCAATGCGGAGCGACGGACGATTAAAGTTTTTTTTTTTGTCTATTCTATGAGACTTGTCTGTGTTGTTCGGCAAATATATATATATAGGAATACAGAAATTTCGCTGGATTCGCGAATAACGTTACTAACATCTTTAGGAAGCTTCCGTGTCAAAAATCGGTGTTTCGTGCAACAAACGCGCATCGCGTGTCCGAAATAACTCGGTGAGGCATACCGGATATATCATCCAATGAAAACGAGAACTACTCAATGGCGATTCACGGAGATGACCGTGAATCGCCTTGCGGTAATTGACCGACCAATTTGTGGGCGAAACTACGCACGATGAAAAAACTGTCCTATTCTCTGTTCCTACGACGTGTTTTTTTAAATTATTAAATTTTTTTTTTATTTTATAGTTTTTTTTTTCGCGTTTATCGCGATGCATGGAAATGAAATTGAATACGACAATAATGAATAATCGATTGATAAAATTAATAATTATTATTATTAGTATGAATTTCTCGAATAATTGGTACATAATAATAATTCATTCTTTTTTAAATCGATCATTCGTTATTATTGTATTCTATTTCATTAAAATAGATCGCGATGTACGCGAAAAAAAAAAAATTACATGATAATAATAATTCATTAATTATAAAGAAATTATTATTAATTTCTCGACTAAAATAGGTAGATTCGGTTATTTATTTACATCGTTGAATCGCGACGATTATTCGGTAGCAAAAAAAACTTTGACGGTTACGGTGACCCTGTATTTTGTACATTCACTCGTTTGTTTTTTTTTTTTCGTTGCGTGGCGAAACTACGTTGCGTGTGGGCGAAACTACGCACGATGAGATAACTGTTCTATCCTCTGTTCCTACGCTGTGTTTTTTATTTATTTTTTTTTCCGCGTGTGTCGCGATTTATGGGAATGAAATCAAATACGAAAATAACGAATAATCGATTAAAAAAAATTAATATTATTATTATTATTAAAAAAAAATTTCAAAAAAATTAATTTCTCGAACAATCGGTATATCCTGTTTTTTCATTGTTCTCGTTGAATCGCGAAGATTTGGCTGTAATAAAAAAAGCTTTGATGCTTACCGCACACGACCGCTGTATCTTTTACGTTCGCCAACATTCATTTGTTGTTTTTTTTTTTCGTTACGTTGATCTCAATTGCAAGAATTCCACGAGTTTGAATTACAGGACTAATGCCCGCAAAAGCTCGTAGGCATAATCCCAAGAGGTCAGTAGGTCACGGGAGTTCTGGCGTATGACATTTAACAAGCAATTGTGCGCGATTACGGTGAGGATTCGGGAAGGACTACGAAGCGAAGCTCGTTAAAGAGTTTCGGCTATTTGATTGCAATCCGAGGTCAGATCCATGTGAAACCGCGACACGCTTTTAAATATATATATTATCAAAGCAGACGAGCGTGTCGAGGTCTCGCGGTACCGTTCGTTTCGCGCCTATGTTGCAACAACAAGATAATAAACGGCAACGATTTTGTAAAATTGAATGAGATCTTCTTGACGCGTCACGTGCCTCTCACGTAACTTCAATCGGGAACAATGTCATTTCTCAACTAGCGTTGCGCATTAGGGTTCATTTCGTTTCCCGTCGATGTGGACGATATTTTGATAAAATTTACGAAAAATGAAAAATATCGGCAAAAATCGGCAAAGAATTGAAAAAAATCACGAAAAATTGATCACATCGGCAAAATTCGGCAAAAAATTGAAAAAAAATCACGAAAAACTGGTAAAACCGATGAAATTAACAAAAAAAATTGATAAAAGTAACAAAGTTAACGAAGAAATTGATGAAATCGGCAGAAAAAAATCATAAAATCGATGAGAAAATTGACAAATCATTTCGTAGATACGATTGGTACGAATTCTTGATACGAATTCGAAATTAGTGGAAAAAATTTACTACGAATAAATCACGAGTGGAATCGTAAGAGGACGTTCCCGTTCACACAGACGTCGGTTGACCGCACCCACTTCGGGTAATTTGCAACTTGCGTAAATACTGCGGGTTCAGTAGTGCGTAGAGACGGCAAAAGCGAATTGCGTAACGGTCGAGAGAAAGTTTTTTTTTTTTTTCTTTTTTTTTTCATAGACGAAGAGTCGTAAAGTGTACTCAACAGAGGCAAACAGAAAAATATGCGTACACACGTTTTACGCTGAGATAAACAACAATGTAAACGTAGAAAAAAGAAATAGTAAACGAGCCGTGAAACATCGAAGGAGGTTCCCGAGGGCCGTTGAGATGTTAAAACGATTGTCGAAAGATCGGTCACATCTCTAAACCGGTTGTTCGGAATTGTGCAACAGTCACAGTTTCGAATACAACTTCCTTTAGTAATACAGAACATTATTCTACGGCGCCACCATCTTTTTTTTTTACATTCCGAAATCACCTTTCGAATTACGAAAAAAAACTAAAAAAGAACGAAATCGATAGCCGTTGCGAGATCGATCGATAATAAAATCGATTAATAGAGAACCGGTCTTTCGTGGGACAATTTGCCGGAAGTAGACGGTGATATCGAGTTGCAAATAACGAGCGGAAATTGTAATTGAATTGCGGCAATCTGTTCGGTTCTCAACATTGTAGCTCTCTACCCATACAAAAGCCAAACAATGCAACGATGTCAGACGACATCGCGGAGAGACGAAATGTGCAGCTAATGCTCGTTAGATCGTCTCGATGTCTTAAAAAAAGCAAATAAGAATAAAAAGAGCTCACGGACAACGGCGGTCAAGGCTCAGCGAATGCCAAGTGTAATGAATTTATTATCAAGCTATAGAGCTCTCCGATTGCAATAGAGCAAAACGGATATGGATACACGCGTCCGGCGGACAATTATGGCCACGAAGTAAGTCTCAAAGAGTCTTTTACCGCCGTCCATTCATAGGTGGCTATAAGGTGTTTCATTTGCCGGTACGTACGTTGGGAAGAAGTATTAAATGGCTGAAGAGCGGCAGCTTGAACCCGCGGGGCTCTCTGAATCGTGACGGCCTTGCGGTAAAATTGTTCCGGATAGGAAACACACGTTTTCCGCATGCTGAATCGCGTGTCCAAGCGGCAGGAAAGGCAACATTTCTCTTACAGGGCGCATCGAACTTTAATCCGCTCTATTCCGCTATTAAACGATAATAATAAGCATAGGTAGCCGATAGTAGGCGAGTGAAAGAAGGGATAGCGGGTTTAATTGGATTATTCTCGCGTAGAGCGCAAAGATCACTCATTATCCTTCAACTCTCTTTCTCTCTCCGGGTTCTCCGTACTCGAGGGCCCCAAGAGTTCTCTTGCGGTCTCGAGGGGCGAGAGAAAGAGTTTTACCGTCCCGACGGGGGATCCTCTTTTCCCAATGTACCAGATTCGAGATAGAAACCTAAGAGAGCTGTGGTGCGGCCGCTTCTAAATGTTGAAACAACTCTCGAGGGTCTCGGCGGCCAACAGAGCGAGAAGATACGCTGAGATCGTTGAACCCGTGTTCTTCCGTTAGTTCACAACTGCAAGTACCCCACTTGTACCTCTATACCATCATATATACACTATTATTGTACACAAAAGCCTTCGACGCGGTATCTTGAGCAATCAATCGGTGGGAAGGGGTAAAAAGACCTCTTGAAAAATTCGGCCAAACGTTGAACAACAAGAAGCGAAATTCGCTGAGGTTTTACTTTTAAAAAGTAAGAAACCCTCGAGTAACGAGGGCCACCAGGTGATGAGGAGTCGGGAGGGAAAGGCACAGTATAGAGCAGTTTGCAGGGTATGAAAGAAGCGAGCAAACAGTCTGATGGTTTCCATTATCCAACGTGGCGCAACGGTGCGATATTCGTCGCCAACGAGAGACCTGGACTCCGGAAACCGGAGATGGAACCTCGTCGCGCAAGCGAATACCGCCTCCCGCTCTCCTCGCCATCTCCGGTTACTCGTTCTAACTTTTAATCTCGAAAAATAAAAGAAAATATTGCGTTCGCCAGCGTATAGCATGGATTCAATGGTGTAGTAACGATACAAAGTGCGTTTGTAGTCGTCACGGACTCGTAAGCAGACATATATTAGCATTCATCAAGCCGAGTCATCCAGGTGTTTGCGATCATTGCTTTTATTCGGCTTGTGTCGAGGGACCCGATGGTGAACGATATATATCTTTTTTTTCTTTTAATTAACTCTCGTGACTCATAGAAGGGATCCATTATGAATCACGGATCGTCATCAACAGCGGAAATTTCAAATTACACCATTATTAGTGTTATATTTCCGATTTCCAAACCTGTGATCCTTTGTTTTGGATTTTTTTCAGATGGCGCGATTCAGCAGAACACTCGGCCCGTCGATTCTTGCGGCTCTCGTAGTCCTCATTCCGTTCGTTTGCGGCGACAACAGCGTTCACATACTGTCGAAGTACAACAAGCAGTTGATTACTTCCAGTACACTGAATTGGCTGCCGATAAGTCACTACGATGGCAAGAAGGACATCGTCATCGGTGGTTTCGAATTCCCGCGATTGACGAATCGTAGGTTTACTAAACTTTCATTTTAGCTTTCCATCTTTTCCTTCTGTATTCGCCTATTTGCTCTTTTCAATATCAATAATTTGATTTGATTTAAAGACGAGACGCAGGACAATCAAGCGGGCAATCCGCCGTTGCAACAACGTTCGATATACGTTTGTCGAGCACTTCATAATGGTGTGCAAGTCGCTGGCAAGCAGATAGAAGGCGAAAAACGATGTACCGTTACAGATCTCGGGATCGTTGCTTCTTACGAACGTTATGATTTGCTGGAAAACGTAGATAACTCGGCGCGACTGAGTTGGCAAACGTGGAACTCGTTTACTCCGATTCCTGTAGGTGCTGTTGCCGCTGCAAGTAAATATGTAGCGAGGCGCACAGTTGACAAAGAGGAGAATGAAATGATGAACAATGCCGTTGGATACACTCACTACATCGGTACCTATGATCCCAATGAGGGTTTCGGTAAAATTACCTATGTGAAGAATGTATGTAAAGACTTCCGTTCCCAACAATATCTAAAACACTTGGCAAGTGTTTCTACTAAAACCAATTGAATATTTTCATGTTAACTTATCCTACAGGAACTCGAACAAGGAAGCGCTCTCGACGGTGAATTACTCGTCGAAACAGAGCCAACGTACTACGAGCTCAACGCCGTTAAGTTGAATTATCACAAGAAACATGTCTTCAAACGCAACCCTCGCGTTCTTCAGGAAGCTACGATCGTAAATGATCGCAAGGAACCCGCAGTTCTTGCGGAAGCTTTTGATTACACCTTCAATTACTCGATATACTGGGGACAGGGACACGCGATGATCAAAGCTCTAAATACGACAATTACGAGCGAAAATGGCACGAGATTGGGATCCATTTCGTGGGGCATCGAGGATAAGTCCGTGCGATCGAATCTTTACACGTAAGTATTCTTTAGACGCACTGATATCGTTTAGAAAATCATAATTGTGATTAAGATTTGTCTCTAAACCGAAAAATCTTTGGTTTTCTATCACAACAGAGTTAAGATACGCCTCGAACCCGGTACCGCGGTGAACGTGACTCTCCGAGCGAATTACACAGATATGGAAGTATCGTATAGCGGCGAATTAGTATCAGTCTACAGTGATCACGAGAGAAAATCACGAATGATCGTCGGATTGTGCAGAGAGGAGACTATGATGGACGTAACGCCGGATTTCGGACCCATTTATTTCTTGAATAACATGAGTTTGGTACCGACGACTGTCGCCCCGCCGAGTACCGAAGCCGCGTCCACCACGACGAACACAAAACCGCCTGAGTACACAAGCAGCAAGGAAACTCACGCGATGGAAGAGGCGACTCCTAAAATCGACGAGAATTCCATCTTTCCACAGAGACCCAACGAACCGTCGAACATACAAAGCGACGACGGCAATCCTCTGCTGTTAAAAAATCAAGAAAAAGGCGCAACAACTGGCGCCGCCTCCAGTTTGTTCTCAAAGCCGAATCTGACGATAATAGCAATATCGATTATCGCATTATACAGGATCACGTGAATCATCGACGCGTTTCCTACTTTGTCGCTAGTAATCCATAAATTGCAATAGAAATAACGCGATAAAAAAAAATAATAATAATTAATAAAAAAAAAAAGAAGAAGAAGAAGACGAAGAGAACGACATTCCAGTTGGAAAAATGAGAAGAGAAAGAGGACAAACGAAAACTCATAATTACCGCTCCAAGTTTCTCTTTAACTTATAGTATATATATATATATTTATATATATATATGACCCGAGAGAATCTCTTTTTTGGCGATGACTGGCGTAGTCCTGACATATGCTTGCCTTTCAGAAAAAAATACCTTGATATTTAATACATATATATATTATGAATATATATGAATGATATATTTAGGTACTATAAGAGGGAAAAATCTATAAAATTACTAGTCCTACTCAATGTTAAGTACAAGCAAAAGCCAGATGATAGATGTTGACAAATCCGCGACGAAGTTTCCTCCGTGTTAAAAAAAAAAAATAAAAAAAAAATAAGGAGGGGCGACGACAACAATATTTACATTCCGTCTGTCGATAATTAAACGCTAAATCGACTTTTCGAGCAATAGCTCAATTCTTTCCCCCTCCTTACCCTCGAGCTTTCAGTCTTTAGAATTTCGTCTGTAAACGCGATACTCGTACGCGATGCTCGAGATAAAATTAAGGAGGGTATATCGTTAGATTCCCAGCAAATTGTAAGATTTGGAGATAATTTCTACGACTTTCCGATGGGATGGAAATCTGAAAAAAAAATTGAGGGTACAGAAGGTTCTGAGAATATTAATTTTGTATGATAATAATTTTTAAAAGTTGTTAACAAATTAGTTAAAAAAATTGTTCAACGAATCAGTCGGTAACTGTATTTTTTTTTTTTTTCAGGGAAATTGATTTGTTGATTTTTTTGGATACATATGAATTTTTTTAGAATTCTTTTCTCATTTTTGAAAATTCCGTTTTTGGAAAAATCTTTTATCGATATTTACGAATATTTTCGGTCGATTTTTCGGAAAATTTTAGCGTACAATGCGCAGTGTTTTTCCGAACTCGTGTCCAAAATCCGTAACTTATCATCTATAAAGAAAAAAAAAAAATTGGGAAATTAGAAAAAATTAGAATTTTCTTTTATGTATTCCGAAAAATTAAGGGATCAATTTCTGCGCACAAAAATTTGGGTTACCGGATGATTATTTGAAATTTCTTTTAAACTAATTTGTTAATTACTTTTTAGCGTTATTAAGCACTATGCAAAATTATTTTTTTTAGGACCTTCTGTATGGTTGAAATTTTTCAAATTTTTATCTCTGCGAAGTATTGGAAATTCCCTCGGAATCTCACTTTTTGCTGGAAACGTAACGATACAATCTCCTTAACGCAAACGTTGTTAGCTTCGTGAAAAAAATAAAAATAGATATTATTTCGGGGAAGAATACGAGAGAAGTCGAAGAGAAGTAGTTTACGCGAACTGATATGCGAGCAGAGCAGCTAATGCGGCTATATTTTTGAGAATGCAGTATAATCTTAGAAAGTTTGATAAGGTTTGTAAGAATAGCGTGTAAGACGTAAAAACGTAGAGTCACCCAGGAGGACTCGCGGGGGTTGTCCCGGTGTAACATTTGTACTTGAAAACGAGAATGTATCCTGTGGAAATATTTTTTTTTTTTTTTTTTTTTTAACGAAACGAAAGATTTTTTTCGTTTTTTTTTTTTTTTTTTTTCTAAAACTTCGTTGATATATTATGTATATAATGTCCCACGTTGAAGAGTCACCGTAGATATTTAATTGTTAATTATTGTAACTAATTTAATACGTTCGATAATTTGTAATCCTTCGACGCTAAGCTTCGGCGCAATCCTACTTCGGCGATATGATTTTTCAATTGTATTACGTAATAACAATTGTATAGTCGAATTGCGGAGAGGACACAATTCGAGGAACGAATTAATTCCTACTTTTCTTTCATATCAATGAGAGTGTTGTGCTGCGCGTGATTTATAATTTACACACGAGAACGGCGCGATCTTCTAATGAACCCGAATTACCAATGCTTTTCATTCGAATTCCATTGGGTTGGGGGAGGGAACGAGCAAATGTGTTTCATATATGAAAAATAAAAGTAATAAAGTAGAGACGACGAAGGATGAGGAAGCGATAGGCGTTAAGTAGCGAGAGGAGAGTGAAAAAAAAAAGTCCGAGAGATATTTGGAAGGATAGATCTCTCGAAAAATTTAGCAAAGTTACCTCGGCTAAGAAGCATCTATAGTGTAGAAAACAGCGAGTTGAAATTTGTAACGATTAAGTTGTTGAATTGTATGCTACCTAAACCCATGAAAAAAAAAAAAAAGAAAAAAATCACAGATTCTTCATTTACTCGGAGGGGAAGAGAGATCGAGGAGGAGCAGCAGACGCTCCGCGAAGAGTAAATAAGATATGTTTAAGTACCGAAATCTGTACCCTATGCTTCTCCATGATGCTGTACCTCAATTACAATGGGAAAAATAAATAATATAATGGTATTTGGCGCCTGAGACTCTTTTGAGGGCTCATCTTGCGTATAAATAATATATATATATAATAATCTGCTGAAATGTACATTATCATGTAAATATATATACTATGTAAATATGTCAAGTTGAGCCGAAATTCAAATCCTTGGCGGCCACATATGTTTTTTTTTTACCTGCGCATTGCTTGTCTCGTAATTGAGAGATATTTCTTTTTGTCATGTCGCTTGAATGTTGAGTTCGAAATGCGATATAATTTCATTGAAAAATATAATTCGCGAAACAACGGTTTTTTAAATTAAAAATTATAGGAAACGACTTAGTCGGTAAGGAAAACTGTAATGAATGCGATTGCGAAACCACAGAAATTCGAGGGAAACGAAAATTGTCTTTCGCTTCTTCTATCCATTTTACAGGGAATGACAATTTTCGATTTTCTTTAATGTTTATAGTTTAAAAAAAAATATTCATTACAGTTTTTGTTACCGACTGAGCGCAGGGTGAGTTTTACATCACCTTAAATGCAAAAGTGTCTACGCTAGCTGTAAAATTGCGCTTTTACAACAACGAAACTTCATATTTCGTTTGCGTGTTTCCGCTACAAAAAAATTTAATTAGATCTACTGACCCAAAACTCCGTACTGCTGTGGCGTCAACCGGACATCGCCGTCCGGTCCTCCGGGTGCCGAAGAAATTAGGGATGCTCTGTCGCTCATGTGACTCCGAGTACTCGCTTCGCTTCTTCTCGCCCAGGAAACTTGAGACACGTTATCTGAAAAAAAATTGTAAAAATTCAGGACCTACGCTTCGTCAAAAACCTTAACTCGTCAATAACGTTATTAATGAATTTACCAAAATTTGACGACTTGGCGTTCATGAGCCTCTGTCGTGTGTCCCTCAATTGTCTCCGCACCGAAGGATAAGGTGGACGTCGTCTTCTCTTTAAAAATTGTGCCAATCCTCCGAGTAGCAAAGTTCCACCCGTCAAACACAAAATCAAAATCTACGAAGAAACAATTTAAAAATTCGATATAACATCGTGAATTTTTCTCTATCGCGATAATATCGAAATTTCGAACAAAAGATAAAAAAAATTGCTTATATAAGGTTAAAGGAATCGTAAATCGTGTTTACCGTTTCGTAACCTCGTAATCGTCGAATAATAATGGAAAAAACATACCTTTTGAGATCTTGACAAATGTATCGCCGGTATCCTTGCGACACAGCGTGTGTATAAATTACTGAACAAACGATGAGTGTCGACGTGCAACATTGTTGAACGGTTTTATTAACGAATAATAATTGCACACGATCTAACGGGATAACGAACGGAGCGGAGCCGATCAAAGTACGTGCGGCACGCGCTAACAAGCGTGTGCACGCTACTCTCTCCCCCGTTAGCTGCGTTATTACAGCTGATTTGAACTGATTTCAAATTTCGTCCAACGAGAGGAGACGACACGAACTATTATGTATCTTCGCGCGATACACCGGGAAAAAGCCGCATTGACTCAAAACTTCTCTTACAGGTCGATAACATTCACCGACGACTAATCTCTTCCGGCAACAATATTCGTGTGCGTGTTGGTATTGTTTTGAGTGGTGTAAAGATTGGACAATAGTTTTGATCAGCTGACAAAGCCGGTTCCGGATTCATAACAAAGAAACAAAAGAATGGACCACGCGGCGCGCTCTTCTCGCTTGTGGCTGCTATGATTATCGCGACGCGACGACAATGGGTAACGAGAAAAAATCTTTTCTCTCGATTATTTCGTGTTTATAATTATTTATTTTGTATTCGAAACATTTTTCAGTGATAAGTAGCGAAATTCCAGTCTCGGCTGTAGCGATCAGAGTGACGAATGTTGAGAATCCGAGTTTTATACAAATTTGTCACGAGGAAACGTTCGCCGAGAGACACAAAGCTATCGGCGAAAAATTGCGATTATTGATGAAAAATAGAAGATGGAAGAGAAAAGCTGATAAAACGAAGCCACAGACGGGCGATGTGTGTATTATTAATTCGATATAATAATTAATTTAATAATTTAAATATAATTAAATAATCATTATTATTCACTTATTTATTATTAATACGCGTAATAGTTTCGAGAAAAAAAACGCTCTGATAAAAAACATAAAAACTGTGAATTGTTTTTATGTCTTCGTGTTACAGATAGCAATAATACAGAACAGACTGGAACTGGAATTGCCTGCTTGGGGGGTCAGAGGCTTATTGGGAAATTACGATGACAAAACATCAAAATTTGATGTCTTTCTGGTGGATCACGGAGATATCATTGAAGCGTCCAAAGAGGACTTAACTTTTATGCCAAAAAACTCGATGACCGAAGATTATTTGACTGTTATAGTCGGCTTGTATAATATCGTGCCAACGGTATTTCCCAAAAATACTGCGAAACACGAAATCACAGAGTATGTAAATTTTTTATAGTTAAGAATAGACGTAAAAAAAAAAACAATGAAAAAAACGCATTATATTTGCTTTGCGTTTTGCTTTGTTAATTTGTTTTTAACGCTGATAACGAAGCTTCTATATGAAGAAAGTTCCCATAGTGTCCAGTGGTCCTGGAAATCCTGGAAATCCTGGAAGTCCTGGAAAAGTTCCGAAATGTCCTTAAATTTTTTTTATTCCCTTAAATTTCGATTTTTTTCATACTTTCGAATCCTTCGCGTACGCGTAACGTAAATATACATCCGCTTTTTTTTACCAGTAAATTTACCTTTAAATCGTCAGCTTAACTATAAAATATAGTGAAATAGTCTGACAAAACTTGTTGAGTAGTCTTGAAGGGTTTTTTCTTTGAACAGTTCACAAATATTTTTTTTCCGCAATTTCGTATTACTTTTACTTACGAGTAAATGAAGTTAATTTCTGTAATACAAACTGACACGATTATATGCTTCGTATTAATGTCTCAAAGAAAAAATACATATCATTATTTTGTTTACACAGAATTTCATTTATTTTTAGCTTTTTTAAAGAGACTTTAGCATCTCGAAAATGTACTAAAAAAGTTCTGGAAATGTTCTCGAATTTTATCCGGACATTTTACGGGACACCATATCGACCAATTTTTACAAACGTTAAAAACAAAATGACGAAGCGTTCCTTAAATTAATTTGCATAATTTTATTTTTTTTCTCACAAATTCCAAATATGAAAAAAAAAATTAGCAAAAATCGGATAGTAACAGTCTATTTATACCGAAATTTTAAGACAAATATCCCGAAAATTGTAGGAGTTACCTAATCAACTAAAGTTTTCGAAAAAAAAAAATCGGGAATTTCGTGAAATTTGAATAACTCGACCGATTCTTATCAAATTCAATGCCAATTATCGATTAATAATACTTTTTATCTGTAGACATTTTTAGATCGCTAACTAAAAAATTGTTAAAGTTGTCGGACGCACAGTAAAAACTCTGTTTTCAATTTTTCAAATCTTTAACACACACATCCGGACATTTTACTCTGAATACAATTTTGCAAAGTTTTGGAATTCGAAAAAATACATTTTTTTCGCATGAAAAAAATGTTCAAAGATTTTTTTTTACAATAACGATAATATTTTTTAAATTTCTAATAATACATTTTTTTTTCGTAACATAAACGTTTTTATTAACAAATTTCAAGGGTATCGACAAAATGGAGCGAAGCAGCTATTCGAATCACCAGAGAGTGTATCGCGGCATCAAGCAAATTGTACTTTGATTATAGAGCGGTGGGAGAGAATGAAGAAAAGTATGGAGACCTCTATCTATTGCTGGACCAACAAATTGTGTCTCTGGGTGATGTATTAGTGTGCAACGAATTAGCAGTTTATCTGGCAAAAGGTATATTCTTCCATTATTTGTTTTTTTTTTTTTCGTAACGATTCGTAAAGTGTAAGAAACGCGTTTACCCGACAATTTGCTTCGCAGACGTGTGTCGGTTGGCGAATAAAAAAAATGCTAATACCGTGAAGAATCTCAACGCGATTGACGGCGGTATCGTTGTCGATATCGCAGCCGCGGAACTTGAATCTCCGGAAAAAAAGAATACAATCATCGAGAATAACATGCCGACTAACGAAAAACGCCGAGAAAATTGTCGCGTTACTGCATCGGCTGTAAAGGGAGGAAAATTGATGCGTTACGCGGGAGAAAATTGTCAAAAAATCTTAATCCATTCGAATATCACTTGCGAGCGTTTGATAACGATAGCCGACGCTCGGTTTCCCGCGAGAATACACGAGGTACTCGAGAAACTTGAAATCATCGCATTGCGAAGAATACAGTCGTACATGTGGCCTGCTGTGTCGAAAGGATATAGCGTACTCGCCATTGGCCCGCCGAATTGCGGAAAAACAATCGGTTACGTGTTGCCGATCGTCAGTTGTATAGCATTGTGGAAAAAGGTAGAAAATCTATAAATATTATTTAAAAAAAAAATGTCCATAAAAAAAAAAAAGATTATTAATGTATAATTAATTATTAATAAAAATATTATTATTATATTATGCAATAATAATATTATCGTTTTATTCGATTAAAAAAAAAAAAATTCAAATTATCCAATTTTTTGCAATTACTTGAAAGTTTTTTTTTTTTACAATATAATTATATGCATTCATTTTCCTCAGATACCGAAAGGAACCAATCCGTCTATACTGATTCTGTGCTCCTCGACATCGGACGTTCTTAGTGTGCAGTCGCTTTGCTCCGAATTACTGGAATGCTATACGGATATTCGCAGCGTCGCGGGATATAATGGGTTCCCCGACAGATCCTTCGTGGTATTGAATTTATTTTTAAACCCTCGAATACTAAATTTTTTTTTGTTTTTTCTCATTGTCTTCTTCGTCACTGAATTTTGACAAAAATTAATAATTCGAAGTTGCAATATCGATACCGTTTATGCAATAAAACACGCGGAGCGAATTCTCGTTATTATAACTATTGTTAAATTATTATACTTCGTAACAGAGCGTTGGATTAAATTAATACATAAGATTACATGTATTTCAACTCGTTTTTGATAAATCGCAGGTATTTGGTATTGAAAACTTTTTTTTTTTTTTTTTTTTTTTTTTTTTCATTTTTTTCATTTTAAAGGCCCATATATACAACGGATGCCAAATATTGGTCGCGACGCCGGCGTACCTCGTGCGCTTTATGAGTCAAGGCGACGCGTATAAAAAGATATTAAACTTCGAGAATCTCACGCATCTGGTATTGGATGGGATTGACGTGATACTCGACAAGTACTACGAACCGGTGAGTGTCCGGTATCTTCGATTAATTAATTACAGACATCTGAGTGGCGCTATTAATTTTTATATCTCATATTCTATAGCTGAAGAAATTATTTACGAGACACGTAATCATCGGGAAAGAGGAGCGCAGAAATCTTGATAAGCCGCCGTTGCAAATAGTGGCTGTCGCTCACAAATGGACTCCACTAATCAGTGAATTCGCGAAACAATGTATGACTGATCCATATGTGTGTATCGGTTCCTACATGGAAGCTGCGGTATTTGGTCGCGTAGAACCGAAATTGTGTTTCACGAAGTCGGAAAATAAGATGGAAAAATTAACTGGTAAGACGCCAAATCTTCTTGAACTCTTTTAAGGGAAATTTTGGAGACTTTCCGATGGGATAAAAATTTGAAGAAAATCAACGATACAGAAGGTTCTAAGAACATTAATTTTGCATAATACTAATTGCAAAAGGATGTTAACAAATTTGTTAAAAAAAATGTATTCAACTAATCATTCAGTAACCTACCGTTTGTTTTTAGCGAAAGCTGATGCTTTAATTTTTCCGAATATATATGAATTGTTTCAATTTTTCGAAAATCCTCTTAGAAAAAAAATGTTCCTCTATAAAAAAAAAAGAAAAAATCAAAATTAGAAAAAATTGTATGTAATCAGAAAAATTAACGGATCAATTTCTGCGAAAAAAAGTTGATTTATCCGATAATTCGTTTACCAATTTTTTTTAAAACTAATTTGTTGATAACTTTTTGGTATTATTATTATCCAAAATTAATCTTCTTGTGACCTTCGATATAGTTGATTTTTTTCAGATTTTCATTCCATTGGAAAGTATTCGAGATTCGCTCGAAATTTCACTTTTACATGATACTATAACGATACTCTCCTTAAAAGCGACGTAAGATCGATTTTATGCAACAAAAAAAAAGAAGTTTTTAGTACATCTGCGTGTTCTCACGGAAATTGTAGGTGAAAACATCTTCAGTACTTTTACCTTAAGGATCAGAATCAGAATTTCATTATAAAATTCATAGTCACTTTATAGTATAGTATAAGTCCCTTCGAGGGCCCCGCTGGGCTCTGATTATTCTAAGTCCCATCCGAAGGGTCGTAACGTTTTTTGAGAACATTTCCAATTTTTTTTTTTGTTTAATTCCCAGAAGAACCGTAAAGCTTTTCGCAGACACTTTGCATTCGGAAAATTCGCTGAAGATATTTTCATATAAAAAAAACCACATAGTCAGTACACTCTGACTATCCTGAGTAATTAATAATGAAAAATTTGTTTATACGATTTATTTGAAAAAAAAAAGAAGAGATAAACGCGTTTTTTGTTTCCTGAAATCGACAAAACGCCCCGCAACCCCCTTAAGTACATAAAACGGACCCGAGAAATAAACTAATTAATTTTTTCGCTCAGAACTATTGGGAGAAAACGTGTCGATGATAAAAACCATCGTAATCTGCAGTAACAGCGACGAATCTCGAGCTCTCAATAAATATGTATCCCAAACAAAGAGGACTCTCGTCGCCTGCGAAGATATGATATTAACTGAGATTCGCGGTGTCGCGGATTGTTGGAAAGCCGGCGTTTCCGGTTTATATTCGGTGCTTATATGCACCGATCAGGTTCTCGTCGATCTTAATATCACCGACGTCGATTGGTTGATTCATTACTCCGTCACGTTGCCGTCAAAAACGCAATTTTACTTTAGATTCTCGACGCTCATGAAGAACCTAAAAAAGGTATAACAACGTCGGATAATCTCTATTAAAGTTCTGTTTGTCATAATAAATCATTGATTCGTTCGATTTCTCGCTGAAGGGAGAAGGAAATTGCAAGATGACGATAATCCTCGACGAGACAAACGACATTCAGCTTTACGGTGTAGTGGACGTCGTTAAACGTTGCGGAACGAAACTCTCGTCGCGTTTCATGACGAATGTTGAGGTAAATTCCCGAAAAAAGTTCATCAGAATCGTCGACGTCCCATTGATCACTGAAATTTTGATAATTGATTTAACTTTAGCGAATAGCCGCGACGCTCGATAGCAAGAAAAAGATGTATCCGATTTGCGACAACGTTAAAGCATTCGGTTTCTGTCCAAAAAAGAATTCGTGTCCTTACAGACACTGCGTTCTCAACGGCGTCGATACACCGACAACGCCGATCTCGATGTAAGCATTCATCACATTTTTTTTATCAGCAATGCGTTTCTTTCGATCAAATGCCCGAAAGCAAATTACGTGAAATAATCGATCAAAATCGACGGCATACGGAACCCAATAATTTGATCGATTGCAGTATGTGGCGTACTGTTGAGACAAATGTTTACGAACGCTTTCGCCACAAATCAATTTCGTTTATAAAGAAAAAGGTCGTTTTTGTATCTTCCGTACGACATGTCTGCTATCGCAATGCAAATGAAAATTTGCAATAAGAAAATAACTTTTGTTTTGTAAATATTAGCTTCTCGGAAATCTTATGCTCACTTAACGTTATAGCGGTTTCCGCAAACGATTTGAGACGATTTGAGAGACGAAAGCATTTTAAATGATTTGTTTTTTGATACCTCTATATATGTTATCTCTTTCACTCTCGTCAATGATTTTTAACATAATCGCGTGTATCATTAATCTTTCAGAGGCGACAGCGTTAAGTTAGTCGTCACTTACGTTCACAACGCGACGCATTTCACAGGACGAGTGATGGAATTCATCACACCGGACAAAGAAGTAACGAAATACTCGGCGGTAGAACACTCGCGAAATTCAGCGATGATGCAGACATATTACGCAGAAAAAAAAAATCGGTGCGTATAAAGATGCATTCATTCATTCGGATGAATTCGTAAAAATTTATAGTGCGTATAAAAGTTATTTATTCGAATATACAATCATTCGAAGCATTTTTGTGGCGATTCTTGCAGACGTTATCGCAGAAAAAACGTTCAAGTCGGCGATATGTTTGCTCTGGAAGAGTCGTTGGATAATTTTCAGCGCGTTAAGGTTCTGAATATAGTAGACAAAGATTATGACGAGGTGCCGACAGCTGTGGAGTTGAAATGCGTCGACACGGGGGCAATTCTACCAAAAATAAGTGTAAGCATTTCAACTTTCGTAGTTTTCTCACTATCGGTCGAAAAATAACATTTCTTACGTACTGCGTACAGGCGACGCAGCTGATGGAGTTACCGGAAGAACTCGCTAACCGCGATACCCACATCGTTGAAGTCTTTTTGGCGGGTCTTTCGCCGTACGATGACGAGAACGAGTGGAATCATCGCGCTATTCACGACGCGCATAGCTGGTTTTCAGTTGCTACAAAACCCCACTCTTTCGTTCTCGCAAAGGTATCGTTTTAGGTCATTTATTGGGTGATTACGGAGGGTGTATCTCGTTATAGTTTCAGCTAAACGTGAGATTCCGAGCGAATTTCGAATACTTTTCAATGGGATAAAAATCTGAAAAAAATCGACCATATAGAAGGTCCTAAGAAGATTAATTTTGTATAATAATAATGTCAAAAAGTTATTAACAAATTAGAAAAAAAATAATATTTCAACGAATCATCCGGTAATCCAACTTTTTTTTTTGCAGAAATTGATCTGTTAATTTTTCTGAATACGTACAATTTTTTTTTTTAGAATTTTTTCTAATTTTCCCCATGTTTTTTTGGTTTTTTTTTTTTATGGATGAAAAGTCATGAATTTTGGATACGAATTCGAAGAAATACTGCGCATTACACTGAAAATAGTTCCAATCGATGGAACAAATTCGCAAGTATCGATCAATGATTTTTCCAAAAATAAATTTTTCCGAAAATTAGAAAAAAATGTTAAACTTCATACCGGATGACTCGTTCAACAAATTTTTAAAAATAAATTTGTTAACAACTTTTTGGAATTATTATTATGCAAAAGTAAATATCTTAGTACTTTTTGAATAGTTAATTTTTTCCAAAAGGCTGGGAATGTGACGATATACCGTCCGTAAACGAGGATTTCGCCGATTACAGTTAAAAATCCGCTTCATCTGTCTATAGAGCCGAATCACGCAGCAAAATAAGTCTGTTATCATTGAGAAAAGCCCATGTAAATTGTCAGCGTGAAAAAAACCGCTGCGCTACGGCGGAAATCACGATGTCCGTGTTGTTTCTGGAGCGTTGGTGCTTTTCAGCCTTCGAACCGTAATTTTTGCAGTGAATAATAAAAGATATAACAGGTGAAATCACGATAAGGTTCGGTGAATCCTAATTTCCGCTGTGATAACATTCGTTACTTATTGCCAAAATCGCAGTTCGAAAGCTTGAGAATCCAAACACTCAAAAAACCCCGTGGCGAGACCGTTATTATGCATTTTCAAAAAAAAATTTAAGTAAAAAACCACACGATATATTCTTCATAATTTCGATCGGAAACTAAACTACAAGAGTTGAAAATCGCTTCGTGTCCTTAACATTACTACGGTTGCGAGCGATCGATTACCCTAATTGAAAACGTTGAAAAAGAAAAAAAAAATTGTTTGCAGGTTCGTCTGCACCTTGCAGACACTTTATGGGTCGATCCTTTGGAAATTCGTACAAAGATAATCGGTTATCGGGACCTGATAAGCGCTTCACTAAAATCGCACATGATAAGCCTAAAACACGGCGTATCAAGCGAGAAACATCTTCGCCAGTTGTACGAACTTTGCAAAATCGGGATGATAAAAGACGTCGATGGGGAGGAAATCGTTCCGATATAACGGAACCGAAGTTACCAAAACCAAAGGAAACGGCGACATCGACGTCTTTGCAAAATCGGGATGATAAATGACGCCGATGGGAAGGAAATCGTTCCGATATAACGGAACCAAAATTACCAAAAACCAAAGGAAACATCGACATCGCCATCAAGTTACAATCAATCGTCGTGAAGTATTATTATTCGATCAAAGCGCCGCGACGTTTCTCGCAAATGCAAGAATATATATTTTTTTACTTTATATAATACTTACAACGCGGAAATATACTTTTTTTTTTGTTTTTCGCACAAATAAAGATCCGCAAGTTGATAATATTCTTAAGTAATCGTAACGTTCGGTAAGAAAGTCGATATCACGAAGTCGGAAGGACTGTATTTTTTTTTTTTTTCCACAATGACAAAAACGCCGTCAAAGTATCACTTGATATCGTAATTTTGGAAGAAGTAAACAGGAACCGTGACGATCGGACGATCCGCAACAAGACCAGTGATTAGTCTGCGGATGTCCCGGGTGTCCGTGTCCACAGCCCATGTAACCGCCCGGCATACTTCCTCCGCAGGCGCAAGTGGCTTCCTTCCTCCCGCCGCTCGAGCAGAATGTACAACAATGAAAAACTCCCGTGTGCTTCGACGGCGTTTGAAATTTCTCCGATGTCTCGTGGTTCGAAGTTTCTAAAAAAAAAAAAAAAAAATTAAAATTTCAATTTTTCTTGCCGTATCGATTACCAACGATCTCGTGTCTCCAAACCGCTCACCATAGAAACAATTCGTCCCAAGAATATTCAACCGTTTGAGGATTATAACGCTGAGACTGAGAATTTCGACATCGGAGCCTTCGGCGAGAAGTTCCTCACCGAGTGACACGGCATCAAGCAGATATCTCGCTCTCTGGAGTCTGGCGAACTCGTGAATACGTTCCCGTGCTTCTCGCGCGTGTGAGCTAAAGGTCGAATCGTGGAACGTCGTTGTTGGATCGTCGGTGACGGAGAACCTAAGGAAACAGGTGCCGTCGAGCAAATCCGCCGATCGTGTGTGGGATCCTCGTTTCGACGATAAAACGTCGATTGCGACTCTTCATAATAATTATTCGGTGAATGCTTACTTTTCCGTACCTATTTTTCTTTTTCGCATTGTAGGTACTCGACTCTCGCGTTACTGAGGCATCGTTCGCGAAGGATCTATCGTCGTATTCCGTGAGAAGAGAATTTAGAAGAGTCCGTCCGCGTTGAAGAGCGGCGATCAGTACGGTGGTCGCCCTTCTTCCGGCACCGGAAGCTCCTTCGCTGGCGTGTCCTCTGTGAGGTCCGCGCCACATGCACTCCTTGCAAATTACCCTTTGGCAAGCGATACAATGGAAACGCAACGCGTGCGCCGGATGTTCGAGACATAGAGTAGTTCGACGGAAACGTTTTGCTTCCCATAGCGGTCGTACTTGATGGAAAATCGTACCATTTTCGTTCTGGTGAGCCGCTTGGTGCTGACCGCCGCAAGAGGTACAAAAGTTACCGAGACACGTCGGACAGTGTACCGAAGCCTGTGCAGCGAATAGGTGTCGTATCGAACCAATTTTTTAATATTATTAAATTTATTGCTACAATAATTCATATTTATTATTAATAATTACCATTGTTATTATTATTGCTATATATCATAACTATTATTATTGTTATTATTGCTATATATGATAACAATAACAATTATAATTGTTGTTATTGTTATTGAATGTGAATTTTTTATATTTAAAAAGAAATTCATTCTGGTAGATTAGAGTTTTTATTGTACAGCTTCATTAGGGAGGGTGTAGCGGTATATTCTCAGCTAAACATTAAATTCAGAGAGAATTTTGAATACTTTTCATTGGGATAAAAATTAGAAAAAAATTGACCGTACAGAAGATGATAAGAATATTAATGTTGCATAATAATAATTTATATATAAGAATTAATAATTAATAAAGAAAGAATATATAATAATTTATATAAAAGTTATTAACAAAATCGGTAAAAAAAATTGGCAAAGAATTCATTTGGCAAAGTAACTTTTTTTAGCGGAAATTGGTTCGTTAATTTTTTTGAATCAATATGTATTTTTTTCGATTATTTTTTTTTTTTCTATGGATGAAAAGTCACGAATTTTGGATATTTTTTGGAAAAAGAATACGCATTACATTCAAGAAGTTTCCGGGTAATCGATCGAATATATTCTCAAATACCGAGCAAACATTTTCGAAAAACGAGACATTCAAAAATGTCGAAAATATTCTTCAAAAATTTGGAATAAATTGTTTATAAATTTTTTAAAAGATGTTTATAAATTTTTTAAAAATTGTTTATAAATTTTTAAAAATTTATTTTCTATCTTTTCTAAATCTCTAATCTTTTGCTAAAAAAAGATTTTCTGCCGTATGATTTGTGGAACAATTGTTTCTTGAACTACTTAATTAATAACTTTTTGGAATTGTTGTTATAAAAAATCAATATTTTTCGGACCTTCTATATCGTTGAAAATGTTCGAGTTTTTATCCCAATGGAAGGTATTCGAAATTTTCATCGGATT
The DNA here is from genome assembly GCA_963971235.1 of Cryptus armator. Classification (NCBI taxonomy): domain Eukaryota; kingdom Metazoa; phylum Arthropoda; class Insecta; order Hymenoptera; family Ichneumonidae; genus Cryptus; species Cryptus armator. Next base: position 13,580,379 of record OZ020232.1, read on the forward strand.
TGTTAAAAAACCAAAAGTCATTTGGCTGAAAATTTAACGATAATCTCTCCTTAATAATTCATTATTATTATTATCATTATTTATTATTTTTAATTCGGTAAAAAAAAAAAAGTTCGCATCGGCTCACCTGCACTTCTTCGGTACATACATCGCAACACAAGACTCGATGCGAGAGTCGTCGACGCACGGCGTTCATGACGAGCCGATGCTGAAGTGGATAGTGCGGGGGCGGTACCGGTGATCCGGCGTGTGGAAGCGGATAATCGCAAACGGGACATCCCTCTCCAAAGCCGTACGAAGATCCTTCGCGTAGGGAGGATTCCCGTTTGCGTTCGTTGCCGCAAAATTTGCCGGATACTGCGTGCCAACAACGAAGAAATTTCGTGGGTTAAATGCACAATAGCGAGTAATTGATCCCCCGGATACGCGATGTCGAGAAGAAATAAACACATAAATCAATGTTTGCGTTCGAAAGACAGAACGAAGCTTCGCCCCTTTTTCTCCGTCGACAAACATCCTGCCGCGAGCGGCCAGCTGTTTCGTCGAGTTTTCTATAAACATTGTTACAGCCGATCGTATACATGTCTATAGTAACTTTTCGACGATATACCTTTATTCAAAAGCTCGTTGACGCAAGGAGTGCAGATCGGGTGTAAACAGGCAAGTAATCGGGGTTCCGTCATTCGATCGCCGCATCTTGGACACCGGAGATTATCCTCATCGAAGAGGGTTTGTTCCGTTCGCAGAAAATCGTCGCGCAGAAAATCGAATGCGAGTCGACTGTCCGATTCGCCGAAAGACGACTCGTACGACGCCGGACGATATGCCGAACTTCTCTGACTGTTCGGCATCGTGCGTTGAAACTTCTTCCTCGTCATATTTCCGTTGTTTGGGCTGTTTGTAGCGAGAACTCTTTTTTTTCTTTTGGTTTTTTCGTTTTCTCATTAAAAGTTCGTGACGAGAGACGCGTAAAGTATTTACGCGCCGTGGGCATAGCGGTCGCGTGTGTTTTACTTTTATAAAAATAGAATCCATCATTCCCCCACCCGGAGTCGAAAACACGAGAGAACGATAAACTTGACTTTTCGTATGGAAATCTATCAATCCCCAGCGTGTAAACGAGCGCATCGTTATGTATATATCAGTTAAAAACTAAAAGGAAGATAGTATCTCATGCGTTTGGGTTTGCAATATACTATTATCGAATGCGCGCGCACGTCAGCATATTTGCGTCGAGTACGCGAAGTATTAGGCGCACCGCCCCCCCACTCCCACCCTCTGTCTTTGCATAAACGGCAAATATGTGGAATAGCGCGAGGCCCGTGAGGTTATTTCGCGAGAACCTCGAGGAATCTGCGCGGGTCGACATCGCGATACGCTTCAGGAATAGAATCGACGTTGCGAACGTCTCAGCTACGCCCTTTAAAAAACCCATTTCTCGCGTTCCAAAAACCCATAGAGACGATGAAAGATACTGCAGTATAAACGAGAATTCTATATATTTATCGATCTTTACCTGTCGATGACGCTGCCGTTAATGACAATCGGATTCACACTCGTGACAATCGGAACGGCCGCTCTTCTTCTACTTTTTCTCTTCCAACTGCCGAATATAAACTGTTCCTTGTGGGTTCTGCTTCGCATTTCCAACTGCTCGATGTTCTCCATCGGTTGCGGCTCACTGCCGCTGCAGCAATTGGCACACGACAGTATACTGGCCGAATTTATTTTCAGAAGGTCGTGTTTAGCGGTCGATCGTAAATCGTGCTTTCGGATTAAACATGAGATTTAGCAATGGACATTATCGTTCACGAACCTCGATCGATTTATCATGTTTTGTTTTATTACGAATCGTTAATATTTTACTGTCGCCGAAAAAACTTTGAAAGTTAAGACGGAACACTTCGAAACTTTAAGTCGGTTTAGACAATTTAATTTAACTCGGATTTTTTATGAACAGCAGCCGCGTGCGACGCGAGAAACACTCATTTATTTATTATTACGAATCTTCGACCTCGAAACTGCGTATTTTTCGAATTACACGAGATCGCCGATGCTGTGACAATGAACTCTGGTAAAATATGTCAGGGATGATGAAAACATTTTCTTTTTTAACAGAACGCGCGTCGCACTATCTACGCGTGCTGCTGCTCTCTTGCCAAACGCGTCTCAACTGGCGCGATCTAAATAAGCGGCAACGAATGCAGGGAGCTCACCAAGTTTATTTGACGAATCTCCGCTTGTAGAAGCGTAGGAGTAAATTCATGCCCGGCGAAAAAATCATATACGACCATATCTAATCGGATATATATAATTGAACAGATTTTATCCGAGAAGAAAAATTGCGCAGTTTAATTATATTTTGGACCATATCTGACCACATGTATAGTCATGTCAAATAAAACCAAAATTGTCAGATATTTACATATATACGACTTAAAACATCGTTAAGTTACTTGTACCATATCCAATCAGATATCGTCTTATCGAATCTGCGATCTAAACAGGAAGCTTTTGATACGATAATAAACATTTCTCAACATAATAATAGAGTTGAATATTACTTTCTTTCTGCGTTTTAATTACTTCATCATCGGTAGAGTACATCGCTTTTGTTGATCGTATTTCCCCCGATTTTTTTCGAATTATTTCTTCCTTTCAGTTAACGAGGGTTTATCGTTATAATGGAATAAGTATATGGAAAAAATGTATCTAATAGAATAAAGTACTAAAAATATTAATTTTGCATAATAATAATGCCAAAAAATGTTTAACACAATTTACAAAAAATAATAACTTCAGGAATCACCTGGCAGCATAACTTTTTTTTTTTATCAGAAATTGAGTTTTTTTTATTGGGCCACAAATCACTCGAGAAGTTTCTGGATAATTGATTGAACATATTCGCGAACATCGAATTGCGTTCGGAAAAATTAACAAATCGACTACTATATAGAGAAAATTTGCTTTCCGGATGATTGGTTAAGCAATTTTTCTTAACTAAGTTATCAATAACTTATTGGATTTGCTATTACGGAAAATCAATGTTTATATAATAATCCAATGTCAATGGTGTTGTTTGTATCCGATTCGAAAGTATTCAAAATTCTCTCTAAATCTATAACTTTTGACATGGAATGTAACGATATACACCCTCATCCTTAATTAAACTCGCGGCAGGTAAAGCAATAATTTTCCTTGTTTTAATTTCCTAATCTCTTGTTCGATTAAATATCGGCTACCATTCTGTCTGATTGATGAGAATTTATCAATAAATCATCAAAAAATATAAACGCGATGACATTAGCAATCAGTTCCACGATCTATTTGTCGTGATTGTAATGTAAATATAAAAGTCAAGATAACGATACTCGAGTATATCGGTGTTAATACCATGAAATAAGAGGAGTTCAAAGAGTGAAGAGACGTACACGTGTGCCGCCTCCACGAGTGTGTTTGTCGTCGGAAAAGGCCATTTAATCGCTGCACCGTTGAACGGAGTTCATAATAACTCCAAATAAATCATTACACACTGTTTCACTCGACAGTCTCGTTACTGCATGTCATTATTTTGCTGTACGGAACGAAAAACGAAAAACAACAAACACACGTTTATTATTCATCGCGGTGGTTAAGAAAAAACACTTCGAAACGCCAACATTTTTCCTAACCTATAATCAAAAACCGGTCGAAATACCGGAGCACTGTAAGTTACTTAAATTATTTACTATTCACCGATGTTTTCGGCATAAACAAATACAAATCGCACATTATTTATTTATTTATTCGTTTCATCGATCAAACATCGCATAAAATATCGATCGTAAAAAAAAATACGTGCTGTGCAGTCATTTTTTTGCTCCCGAAAAAAACAAAAACACGGTCGTCGAACTCGCCATAAATTAATACTTGTCGCATTTTGTATTTCAGCAAACAAAGAAAAGTGCATGGAATCACTTGCAAGGATGACGATCAGAAGAATTGCGAGAGGCACTCGATAACCTCGAGATAACGCGAGACGATTAATCTAGCAAATAGAGAGGACATTCTTATCATCATCAATTTTTTTCGTATATATTTTTTATTTCCCGAAGTTACGCTTATTAACGAGAGTCTAGTCATCGATAGTACTCTCGACGTTGCGATACGCGAGTTTCAGGATGCTGCGCCATTTTATTAGATGTCGAGGAAAAACTATTTTTTCCGCAAAGTACACAACGATACAGCCTTCCAATAGCTATGGAACAAAGGTGAGTATTTTTAAAGATCATTTTTCAAAACATTGAAAATCGTGTTTACGGGATGAATTGATGCGCATCGATATTTATTAATTATTCTATTCTATGTTTTCTATTCTATTAGGAGTGTTAAGCAAATAATTTTTGGTGCGGTATTTTTTATGGATAAACGGAATATTTATTTACTTAGTAATAGAAGAAAAAAATCAATCAAAAATATTGTTATTATAATGCAAAGGAGAAATTCGGAAATAAAAAATGTATTGATATGATTATTATTATTCGTATTGAATAGGAAAGCGACGAGGCGGAGGACAAAGCGTGGATGGAGAAAGATCCGCCTGAGGAACACCCTATCAGCAGAGCAATGAGACAATTGAGAAACGACTGCAACAGAGTGAAGAAAAGAGTACTATTTTGGCAGGAAAAGGGTAAAAATGTTGACGAAAACGATTGGGGAGCTGAGGGGAGGATATTTCCGGAATACGTCGATGTGCTCGTAATCGGCGGCGGAGCTATGGGCAGTTCGATAGCTTATTGGTTGAAGAAGAGAGCAGATGACGGACTCCGGGTAGCGGTCGTCGAAAGGGATCCAACGGTAACCGATTTTCATTTTACTTGCATTTTTTTTATTATGCTTCCGTTTTTTTGTTTTCTTTCATTTCCTTCAATTTTTTTTCCATTTAGCATTCTCTTCGATTTATTAAATTAAATTGAATTTGCACGTCGCGTAATTATTTTTTAAATCGGCGTTAACAAAGCGAAAAACTAGTCGCTGATTTTCTCATCAAATGATTTTGAAAAAAGCGATTAAAAAAAAAATTCGTATGCAATGTACAAATTCAATAAGCATTTTTTTTTGTTTCGCTTATACCGAAAAATGAATATTTATATCTTCAGTACACAACAGCATCGTCGGCGTTGTCGGCCGGTGGACTCCGACAGCAATTTTCTCTCGAGGAAAACATCGAGATGTCCCTTTTCGGCGCCGAATTTCTTCGCAACGCCAACGAGCATTTAGGAATATCGGGTGAATGTCCGGTCGACGTGCAATTTCATCCATACGGATATTTGTTTCTCGCTTCCGAGGCGAAAGCTGAGGTGTTGCAAAACAATTCAAAGCTCCAGAATTCTCTCGGTGCGAAAAACATTATACTTACGGCATCGCAGCTAAAAAGCCGATTTCCGTGGTTAAACACCGATGGCGTTGCCGTGGGATGTCTCGGACTCGAGAAGGAGGGATGGTTCGATCCGTGGGCTCTGCTTTGCGGTTTAAAACGAAAAGCCATATCGATGGGTGCCGATTACGTGAACGGCGAGGTAAAGGGTTTCACGTGGAAGAATACTTCGCTCAACATGATCGGCAACACGTTAAAATCCGATGAACAGGGGCTCAGCGCTGCCATTGTGAGTCACAAATAGTTAATTAATCGTATCTCTCGCAGATTTTTCTCCTTATCGCGACGAAATTTGTTTAATCGTTCGATATGGCAAAAGACTAATATTTGCGCGATTCTCGTTTAGGTAAAAACGGCAGACGGCGAAAAAAGATTCATAAAATTTGCAATAGCAGTTATTGCGGCCGGTGCTCACAGCGGAAAAGTCGCTAGAATGGCAAAGATAGGCGAAGGTCCGGGAGTGCTGACGGTACCGTTACCCGTGGAACCGAGAAAACGATTCGTCTATTACTTTCATGCGCCCGACGGTCCCGGACTCAATACACCACTTACGATCGATCCTACGGGCGCATATTTTAGGTATTGCAGACGAAAAAAAAAAAAAACAAAAAAAAATTGACGCGACTGAAGATTTTCATTCTATTTATATTTTGCAGGAGGGAAGGTTTAGCCGGTCATTATATCGCTGGTAGATCACCGACATTTGAAGATGAGCCGTCGATCGACAATCTCGACGTCAACGAGGAATTCTTCGACTCGCATGTTTGGCCCGCTATCGCTAACAGAGTCAAATCGTTTGAGAATCTCAAGGTTCGCAATTTTATGGAGAAGTTTAACAATAGTGTTTCTGATGACTGTAAAAAGACTTAAAAAAAAAAAACGATCGGTCGTTTTATGCGAAAAATTCACTGTGAGACCGACTGCAGAACGATCGTTCATACGGACGACAGTATAGTCGATTTCTCGATAAACGACCGAAAACGATCGCGAAAGGACTACCGGTTTTTTATTTTTTTTTTATTTTTGGGAAACGACTGAATATCGACAATAGGCAACAGTATGCTAGTTATTCGGTCGTTTCCCGTAAAAATAGATCGGTAGTCGTTTGTCGATCGTTGTTCGGTCATTTAGCAAAAAAAATGACTACTATCGTCAATCGGTGGTCGTTATTCGATCGTTTATTGAAAAAAAAAACGAAATAGGCGATAGTACGATCGTTATTCGGTTGTTTCCCGAAAAAAAAAAGATCGGTAATCCGTTTTCTGTCGTTATTCGGTTGTTTCCTGAAAAAAAAAAAAGACCGGTAGTCTCTTTTACGATAGTTATTCGGTCGTTTCCCAGAAAAAAACCGGTAATCCTTTTGCGGTCGTTATGCGGTTGTTTCCCGAAAAAAAAAAGACGTCGTTCATCAAAATAAACGGCTATACTGTCGCCAATCGGTGATCGTTGTTCGATCGTTTCTCGAAAAAAAGAAAAAAAAAACTGCACTATAGTTACCGATCGCTAATCGTTTTGTTGCCATTTACACAATAATCCATTTTTGGCCCAAAAAACGATCGTTTTTATAGTTATTTTTAAGTTTTTTTGTTTGCCAGGAAATTAATTAATTCCAAAACTCGTGCGCACCTTTACGCTCTCGTGACTAATTTTTAATTATTTTATTATTAATCTTATCTTACTTTTCAGGTCAAGTCGTCGTGGGCGGGTTATTACGAGTACAACACCTTCGACGCTAACGGAATAATCGGTCCGCATCCAAAGTTTCCCAATCTTTATTTCGCGACGGGTTTCAGTGGTCACGGAATACAACAAGCGGCCGCAGTTGGTCGCGCGATAACCGAACTCATCATAGACTCCGGTTTCGTAACAATCGACTTGACGAGATTAGGATTCGATAGATTCATAACTTTAGAACCAATGAGAGAATCGAATATTTGGTAATGAAAAAATTATTATTTTTTTTAATTTTTCACATTATCGAAGCGTCTCGAGAAACGAGACGATTCTTAGGAATTATCAAATGCGCATAATTAGTCGCGTAGAGCTGTACACATCGGGGCTGTGGATCTCTCTTTGTACAAAATGCGCTGCTGAGTCCTCCTCCCCCTTTTCTTTTCCTCTTCTCTCCCCACAAATACGTATTACTGTATTCCAATTAGTGAAATAAATTCATCCCGTGTATTTGTTACTCCGTTCTGTTTATAATTGTATAAATAAATTAGGAGAACTTCGATAATTCAACATACCCTCAATTTTTTTTTCTTTTTTTGCTTTCATATGAATTCACTCAATGGGACAATTTATTGGGTTTAAAAAAAAAAAAAAAAAAAAAAAAAAAAAAGTATTATTGAGCAAAAACGATGGTGACAACATCTATGACTTAATTTCGTTACTTAAATTGCTGTGGCGGCGGTCCGAATATACTACCGGTTTGTTTACTCGCCGTTCTCGACGGCGCGAATCCAAGCATTTTTTGGATATTCTAAAAAAATCAATGAAATTCATTAAATTTGCGTGTAAATGTAGAGAAGCGATAAATAATGGTTTTCGAAGGTTTGATACCTGTCTGATACTCATAGTGCAGAGTATGTAGAGAAATATGAATGAACATTCCGTATAGTCGTCTCCAGCGAGATTTCTATGGGACAATCCTTGTATCCAACTTATTGGAACGAACGGCAGTCTTGCGACGATTCTACCGTCGAAAATGCTGTTAAACATACTGAGAAGCGCCGTGAAAGCGAATCCTATGGCAAACATGGATTTCATCTTTACAAGCGACAAATCGCGATTATTGTTCTTCAGTCTCTCCTCTTCCCTCTCAATTTTCTTCTTCTGCTGTTTGTCCAGAGAATCGCCATGTGCCTCTTTACGTTTCTCCACTGATTAATGGAAATTCGGAAAAATAAAGAAAATTGTATTTATTGTATTTTAATTAATTTTCGTGAAATTTTTTTTTTTTTTCGAAGTTTTTGAAATTTTATGACGATCACTTCAATATCGATTGACAATTACATAATGAATAAAAATTCAGTTAAAAAATTGTCTGCAGTTTTAGTTTTGGAATTGAAATCGGAAATTTATTATAATTTATAAACACGTAATGAGAGAATCTGATGGATTCTGATTATTTTGGATGCCTCCAGAAGGACTGTAACACTTTTTGTGGACATTTTACATCCAGAAATGTTGCAAAAGGTATTTTCACATAAAGAAAAAACAATTCAAAAGTTCTGATTGCTTTATTTAAATTATAAACTGATATTAGTAAATTCGGAATAAATGTTATTTTTTAAATTTAAATGCAGTAATATACAGTAAAAAATTGCTGTAATTCCTAATCATATAAATCCAATAAAAATATTTTCGGAAAAATGAAAAAAAGAAAAAAAATGTACCATTCAGATTTACGCTCCAATTTTAGGGCAAAACGTAACAATATCGATTTAAATTTACGATTTAATTGAAATTCATGAACGAATTAATTTCCACTACATACTCCGTGACTCTCGGAAAAATAAAAAACTTCCCGATGTATTTAAAGCAAAATCGATTTTTATATTTTTTTACTCGCATTTCAGTGTATATTTGCAATGTTTTGACGTTTTTTTTTCATCAAATTCTACGAGAACAAAAGGTATTTTCGATTAATTTTCCACCCGCAACGATCGTCCAGGTGCGCGAGAGACAAGTTGAGGTTAGGGTTGCGTTTTTCAAAAATTACATTGATACACTTACATTTTTTACTTTGTCGTTCAACTTCGGCTTTGAGCTTTTGATATTTCTCGGTTCTGTACACCATTAACCACGTCAAACCTGAAATAATTGTTAAAAAATAGAAAATTAAATCGCGTCATACTTACGAATCAGCAATCGTCATTATACGTGTCTGCTACGTGTTCACGATACACTTTTCGCGTCGATGAGATTCAATTAAATTTCGAACGATCGGAACTCACCTTCGCCTAACAATGCTGTACAAATACTAATAAATACTATCAACACCGTGTCCGCCCACATATTTACAAATTTATATTTATCCTTTGAGTATCTTATGAGAAACGGCGAGGAAAAAAAAAACACATGCAACGCGATCGACGACGTCGACAGACTCCGTGTTTCAAGAGTACAGTCGTGGAATTGTTACCAACGGTAAATCCGTAGTTGTCCGCGTCATGTGCAGCGCCCCGAGCGATAAATGCGGCTATACGGATTCCTGTTTTTCCAACTCTGCATTATTTCGTAAAAAAAAAAGAATAAAACATAAGAACTTATTAAAAAATCAGTTTTCCGCGTCATGTGCACCGCCCCGCGATAAATGCGGCTATTCGGATTCCTGTTTTTTCAACACAGTATAATTTTCACAAACAAAAAAAAATCAATAAAAATACGAAAAAAAATTGTTAGAAAATCATTTGAGACTTTATTTTAAAATCGGAAATAAATATACACTATCGTATGTGGCAGTATCGAATTTTTGGCTCTCGACCGATCGCGTACATCGTACAGTGAAGGAAAACTTAATAAACTTGCTAATGATTACTGGAATGTTAATGTACATTTGGGAGTGAGATAAACGGTTCCCTAACGAATGAAAACGGATGAAAAGACGCGCGGAGTGAACGATATTCATCTATTCGATTATACAAGTTAACAATCGAGTATCGTTTCGTCTATCGTCATCACGCCTTGCAATCCATGGATTCGGTTTTCATTTCCTCTGCAGTTGAATCATCCATCGGTGTTTCCATTTTCTGCGACGTCTCGTTCTTTATTTCTTCCTTAACTTCCTCAGTATTTTTTGAACGGAGAGATTTTCGTATTTCGCGTCCGAGCGCCGCTCCAAGAGGCGGTGGTACTGCGTTACCGACTTGACGATGTTTGTCCATTACGCTGCCGAAGAAACGATAAGCATCGGGAAATCCTTGAGAACGCGCGCACTCCCGTACGCTCACTAAACGCGTCTGTTCGGGATGCAAGACACGACCCTAAAAATGAAAAAAAAAAATATAAAAAATCAATAGCAGTAACGTGGTGTCCTGTAAAAGGTCCGCAAGAAATTTAAGGACTTTTTCAGGATATTTCCTAAATAGTTAAAACCATTGAAGAAAATTAAAATAAATGAAATTATAAAATAACAATATGTATTTTTTGTTTTTTTTTGTTTGAGACATTAATACAAAGCATATAATCGACTCAATGTGCTTAAGATTTTCAAAAACAAACAGAGAAACATTCAATCACCTCAAGTACGGGAAACTTTTACCTTTTCAAGTATAACGTTATATTTTTTTTCTCAAAACAATAATACGAAATTGCGGAAAAAAATTCTTTTTCAACTATCAAAAAAACGACCCTTCGAGACTCGACAATTTTTTTTCAGCATTTTTCCACTATATTTTATAGTTAAGTTTACCATATAAAGGTAATGAATGTAAAAAAAATTCGGATGTATATTTTCGTCACCCGTACGCGAGGGATAAAACATTATTTAAAAAATCGGAATTTAAGGGAACAAAAAAAAATTTAAGGTCATTTCAGGATTTTTTCGGAACAAAAAAATTCAAGATTTCCAAGACGTTCAGGATTTTCAGGACCACTGAACACCATTCATACTAAAAAAAAAAAAAATTTTTTTTTTTTTTTTTCATTAATTTACCTGTTTTCCCATAGGTTCGGGATTAGTGATAGTCGTTCCAAAGTATCCATCCCACTCGAGTCTCCCGTATAGACCCGCCCAGTGGTTATGACGATTACCCGTATGCGGAAGACACCACGGAATAAGGGTGTTAAATTGTCTGTCGATCGGATCGCAAGATTTTCCCGCAGAACAACTGCAAACTCCTCGATAGGCTCCGGTGCTACTTTTTCCAGCTTTCTTGTCGTCGTGAGAGTATTCTAATTTCTTGGAGAAAGTACCGTCGTTCAATCGCACGACGACGTTCGGCAGATCGCGCCAATCGGAACCGCTGGCTGTTGGAATGTGAGCCATTCGCGCTTCGACCAACGGTGCCATTTCCTTGCATATATGGTCTCTCAGTATCGACTGACACTGCCCCCGCAACTGTTTTGCAAAAATAGAATTTTATAGAATTTAATTTAAAAAAAAAATAAATAAATAAAGATATCGGTTTCGCTGCTGACGCAGATTTCCAAGACAAATATTAAGATTGGAATCGAAGTATTATAAAATTAGGAATAGTCGAAAAAAAAATAAATATATAAATCGGCTTCAGCCTTAAAAACGATGAGATACTTTTTTCAAAGTATCTTCGCGATGGAATATTGGAAAATTCGCGATATCCATCGTGTTGTGAGGAAAAAAGTTACAGAAGTTAAGCTACTCGACGGTATTTAAATATCATAGTTTTTCAAACCGCAGAGAACTATTCAAAAAGTTCTTAAAAAGCGTAATAAAGTTTGGCCATTTTTTTTTTTTAGTGAATTTTAAAAGTCTAAACGACTTTTAGACTTTGGAATTTTTGTTTTTTTTTTTTTTTTTCGACGAAATCGCCTCACCTTTCGCTGGAAGTGCGATACCGCTTCTCCTCCGTACGGCATTTCTTCTCTGTGACATCCGTTTCTAATGTTCGGCAAATCGGACATAGCGTCTCTAACGTTGACCGTTCTGTACGGAGCCGATTCATGCCATTCGCAATTCGACGAGTATTTCTTTTCGTCAACGAGAACACTTAATTGACACGCGCGTTTGCTGAATACGTGAGTCGGTTCTGGATATTTGGGTAAAATTTGTCCGGGTGCCGCAGCGAGGATAATCATTCTGCGGAAAATAACGGAATAAATCGTATTAATCGCCATCCAAGTTTACGAGACTTACGTTGCAAATTAATCCCTAATGTACGGGAGATTTTCGCTTTGCCGCGTATAACATTCTTCTTCGTTTCTTTTGTAAATAACAATATTGCGAAAGCGCGTAAATAAAAATGTCTCTGAACAGTCAATGAAACGACACTTCGTAACGACTTTACAATTTTTTTTCGAATTTTTTCACCATATTTTATAGTTATTCAGACCATTTAAAGGTAATAATTGGTAAAAAGAAAAAAAAAATGATCTCTGAACCGTCAATGAAACGATTCTACAATTTTTTTCCGAATTTTTTCACCATATTTTATAGTAATTCGAAACATTCGAAGGTAATGATTGGTAAAAAAAATTTCTCTGAATCATCAATAAGACGACTCGTAACGACTACAATTTTTTTTCAGAATTTTTTCACCATTTTTTATAGTAATTCGAAGTATTTGAAGGTAATGAATGGTAAAAAAAATTCCGCAAATATATTTACGTCACCCGTAGGTAAGTCGTTTATCGTACCTTCTTCGCGTCTGCGGAACGCCGTAATTTCCCGCTTGAAGAATTCCAAAAGTGCATTGATATCCCATACGCACGAGACATCTCAGTGTTAATTTCAGAACCATACTGCGCTTAAAAGAAACGAAATTTCTCACGTTCTCCATTACGAAGAACTTCGGCCGGTAATAGTCGCAATAAGAGAGATAAGAGACGACGAGAGAATTCTTAAACAATGAATATTGTCGCGAGTTGAAACGATTCATTCCGCTGAATCCCTGACACGGCGGTCCGCCGCACATGAGTTCCACTTCACCCTTTTGCGGCAATCGTTGACCGCTATCGTCGGTTATATCGCCCTGAAAAACGATAGAAAACGTTCGTAAAATTTTTCAACGAAAGATTACTCTTCAAATGTGTTAAAAATTCCGGAGTACTGACGTCCATAGCATTTCGAAGCAACAAATTGCAATCCTCCGAGAAAACCGTCGATTTTGGATTATTAAGTCTATAGGCCCACGCGGCGGGTTCTTCTTTTTCTATCGCCCATCGACTCTCCGAAATACCCGCCTGATGCAGTCCCTCCGATAAACCTATTAAAAAAAAAAAAATCAGAAAGCTTTTTATGAATGAAATCCGTGAAAAAAATTATTCTTCGATTTAAATATCGAAATGTTAATACAATTGAAAAAAAAGTTTAATTAAAAATTAAATAATTACAAAGTATTAATAATTAATTATTATTATTAATTAATAATTATTAAATAATTGTTAGTAAAAAAAAAAAAAATTCTTTTAGAAAATAAAAAATCCTTTAACTCAATAACTACTATCGCTACGAAGGAAAAGAAAAGCGAGTAATACGCACCACCGCAGCCGGCGAATACATCGAGAGTTTTGAGCTTTTCGACGGGAGGATCATCGGTTGGTCTGTTGATTAGTTTCTTTATGTCGATATCCGCGCCGCTTTTTCCCTTTGCCTGTCCTTTGCCTTTGGCTTTCCCTTTTCCTTTTCCTATTTGCCCAATTGTCATCGCTCTGGAAGGCGGTTCGTCGAATGTTTTATCCGTCACGCTGTACGATTGAGTGAAGTAAAAACGGTGGGGACCCGAAGTGGACCAGTCGTCGATCGGTCGATCCAAATTCTCCGAATACACGAGATAACATTTTCCCATTACATCGAGAAAACGAACGCTGCTTACTGTAAAAGTTATAAAAATATTAAATAATAATTAACTCGGGTGCTGCGGATTTACTGTACGGAAAAAAATGATTCCGTACCTTCGTCGCTCCAGTAGAGTAAATTTAGATCGACTTGTTGTATCAGAGATGATCCTTTATGCGTATTTTCCGGTCGATACATCTTGTTAACTTTGATCCAAATGTCGTTCGGCGATACAAGTTTGTCGGTAGTCGTCGCGTAAATAGAATTTATGTATCCAATGTGAAAAGGTTCCGGAGTATCGAAGTTCGAACCTTTTACGTGTTCGGAGGATTTTCTGTAGAACTCCGGATACATATCTTCGTCAACGTTCTCCTTTTTTACTCTCGCCGGCTCCGGAAACGATGTCGTGTATTTAAATTTCATGGATCCGGGACTCAGGTACACAGCGTCACCGACTCGAAACTCTGTGCCTTTGTACTGTACGACTGCGTATTCGACTTCTCGAGAATTCTTCACGTCCCCGCGTTCGAGAACCTTTTTGGTTTATGGAATATAAAGTATATTGTTAAAAAATCATTTTTAAAGAGATGTGAACTCGTGATGTCCGGTAAAAGGTCCGAACATTTTTTTTAAAACATTTACACGATATTCTCGGGATCGTCGGGGATTTTTAAAAAAAGGAAAGTTAAGTTTTCTCTCTGTAGACATTAATACGAAGTATAAAAGGGACTTAAATCGCTGTATTACATCACTGGACTTGCGACTAAAAGGCGGAAATAAAGTCAATTCTTTTTTTTTTTTATTTACGGTGGAACATTAAAAAAGTATGGAAAAGTATGCATCTAAAAAAAAAAAAAAAAATAAAACAAAATTTAGGGACCAATAAAGAATTTTCAGAAGTTCCAGGACTTTCAGAATTACTGCACACTATGAAACTATTGTTACAGTGACTATTGTGAAACTGACACAGTATTTTCGGGTTTTAACCAATTAATACCCCAAAATTCCAAGGCGTCTCCAGGTTTTCCATATAAAAACCATAAAAATCTTCGTATTCTTTTTCTATCGATTTTATATGCAACTTAAACATTAAATAGTAAAGAAAAATGAATTTATAAAATTTCCAGTCTCACTGTTTGCCAACAATATTCGTTTAAAATGTTTTTTAATATTTTGTAACGGAACCGGCGACTCGACACTTTTACCATTGTAATGTTTTTAAATAAAATATCTCGAAAACGTAAAAAAAAAAAAAATGTCAACTCAATTGATAAAATTCTTTCAAAATTCCCAGATTTTTCGAGACTTAGAATTATTGTTAGACATCACGCAGATATGAAAAAAAAAGTACAAACTTTGGGTGTATATTGCTGTTGAACCGCTCCGAAGCGCACGCACGCCGGACAATATCTGTGACTAATCTCCGCTCGCGGACACTCCGGATCCGGCAGAGGATCTTCGAAACGCGCGTTCTCCGCGGTATAACGTTTCTGGTAAAAGAACGTTTTTCCGTCCTGATTTTTGATCTCTTCCTCCATACTTTGTTCGGTATTACCTGCAAAAAATACGATTGTATATCATAGTGTCCAGTAAAAGGTACGCAAAAAATTAAAGAACATTTCTAGAATTTTTCCAGAAATTTTCATTTTCGGAATGCGTAATTTTTATAATACATTTTTTTCTGTTTTTTTTTTTTAGAAATTAATATGAAGCATCTAAGTGATTCAGCGTGCATCACACGACTAGCGACTGAAAGACCGAAATATAGTTTAAGATTTTCAAAAATATATAGGAAAACATTTCAACACCTTACGTACGGAAGATTTTTACTATTTTTGCTCATAACAATAATCCGAAATTGCGGAAAAAAATTGTTTTTGAATCATCAAGAAAACGGTCCTTCAAGACTACTCTCCAATTTTTTTCAGAATTTTTTCACTACATTTTACAGTTAAGCTGACCATTTAAAGGTAATGACTGGTAAAGGTGTTGAAAAGTATTTAAAAAATCGGAATTTAAGGGCATAAAAAAATTTCAGGGATCAGCAATGAAATTTAAGGATTTTCAAGACTTTTCGAGGACAAGAAAAATTTAAGGACATTTCCAGGACTTCCAGAATTTTCAAAACTACTGGACACCATGTATACCAAAATCATCGAAATTCGAGTTTCTCTCCGACGCGCTACTCACCCAAATCCGCCCAATTGTCCGGAATCTCGTGTCTTATAACTGTGCATTTGGATTTAATCGATATCAGTGGCACTTCGTCGCATTCGTCAATTAAAAAGAGTTCCATGGGATTCGAAGTTTCGCCGAGTATAGTGTCGCTGCCGCGACGATACCAACTCGCGTGGAAAACCTTATTACCGCTTTTGTTTTCCCACATGTATACTACTTTTGCGATTTGCAGCGGTATCGTCGGATCGCTCGATTCTATCATAACGCAATCATTCGGAACAATTTTTTCGCTACCGACGATAACGGAAGAATAAAAGGTTCGACGTCCGTCGTCGAAGATCTCTTTTCCTTGCCACTCGACCTGTTTTTTCAGGCACTTCAGTGACTTTATTATCTTCTCGTGAGTATTGTCGCGGGGATTCTCCGCGAGCGCTTCGTACTCTTCCTCGTCCTCGGGATCGGAATCGTCGGCCTCCTGGAGCGCCATATTGGGACAACGACGTCGTACACACGCCTGTTTGCTTCTTCCTGTTCCACCGAACTTCGTCATATCTTTGCACGCGGGACATGCGCCGCAATCGGACTGCTGACAAGCTTCGCAAACTCCGCATCTTCGTCTCTTCGGAGCCTATAAAATTTTTAAAAAATGCATAATAACGATTAATAAACGGAAAAAAAAATTGGAAGTTTTTATGCATTAATTGGTACATTAAACTTAATGGACAATGGCGATGAAAAATAAATATAATTTTGTGCAGTGAAATTAATGTAAATTACTGAAAAAAAAAAAAAATAAATAAATTATAAATAAAAATAAAAAAATAATGTTATAAATTTAATGTAATTGTTTACGCATTAAATTTTTCGGTATCGATACATTGAATTTTCAGCAAATTTTTTTTAGTGTATTGTACTCTGGTATTCGAAAGATATCGCGACTCACCGATGATTCCTTGCCGTCGTCTCTTGCCAATTGTTCCGTGAAGAATGTTTCGAACATATTGTTCACCAAACGTGTACTCGTCGCTTTAGTCCACGACGGCTTCTTGCTTTTTACATTTTTTCTTGCCGATCGTCTTGACGCTAATCTTTTACCGAGTGTAACGCCGGCGAGATTGACGAGAGCTCTCATACAGGGACTCGTTATTAGCAGAGGATCTTCGGGATGCGCCGATGTATCGAAGGACAAAACCTGATCGCAAACGAATTGCGCGTGTCGCAGCAACGAATCTTCCGTGAATCTCGCGAGACCTTTCGGTGGTACAACGGTCTGTAAAATTTAGAAATACAATTTAGAGATAAAGATCTGTGAAGATATATTATTGTCGTTATCGTTAAAACTGTTAAAACAGTTACGATAAATCGTCTCGAACTCTTCGCAACATTACCTGCAACTTATTAACGACGTCTTCGTAAGTCGGATCGATTTCGTCGAGAAGAAACTCAATAATCAATTTGCTCATATGAATTTTCTCTCTGACGAGAGTCATAAACGGAGCATAAGCTTCCGAAGGGTCCATGAGAATGTATTCTCCGAATGCCGTGCTGAAACCGATAAGCGCGAGTTCGCCGCCGTCGAAACCGGATACCCACCACTCGTTTATCGGCCCCATATCTTTCGTCGGCACACCACCCTCGGGAGATGGATCTTCTTCATAAATCGCTTTCATGTATCCGGAGAAATAGAGCAATACGTTTTTCTCTATTAATCCGCTGTCGAAGGGGCACAGGTGGCCGTTTCTGTCGTAAACACTGAAAATCGAATTGTTAGATTAGACTCCATTATATATTCCGCGGGATAAGGATAAAAAAAATCGTAAAAAATCACATGCAATTGAATTTTTAGCTTTCAATAAAATAAGTGGTATCGGAAGTTTAATTTTTTTCGGTCCAATTTTGTTTTGTTTCTAACTTTTTTTATTTATGTATTCTGCTTTTCGAAAAAATTGCTAAATATACAATTTTTTTAATGTATAAAAAAAATACTTTTTTTCCTGCAATCGTCAAATTGTCCTCCTTAAATAATTAATAGAATGAATAAATAATAAATATCTAAATAAATAAATAATTTATTTTTTTTTAATAAATAAATAAATAAAATCGCAAAATTATAAAAAAAATGTGAAAATATAATATAAAAGTTACCTAAAGTATGTCAGTTTGTTCTGCGGTCTCTCGTCGCTTTCATAAATAGCACTTTCGTCTCCAGTGAATAGAGACAATTTTGGATCCGTGAGCGACACGAATTCCTCCGTCGCGCCATTTGGATGTCCCGGATACATTTTTATCTCGTTATCCGCCAGTCGTTGTCGGCAAATCTGGCATCGTGGCAACGCCTGAGCGATTTTTTTTATTTGTACTTTCGGAGCCTTTGATTTATTCTCTTCCCTCTCTGTTTTTATTTTCTTCTCTGCTGGCAATTCGCAATCGTCAACATACGCATTTTCTTGAGTAATCGGCTCTCGCGATACTTCCGTTTCCTCCGCTGTGTCCGGAGACTGAGATTTTTCGTTGTGCATCTCGTCGTTTTGAGAGTTCGGTGGTTTTCCTCGCTGCTTGGCGAACATACTGACTATGGAGCGGTTGCTGCCGTCGAGCGCATTCCTCGGACCACTCTGGTTGCCTGTTTGTCTAGTGCGACGAGACTTGGAATTATTTGAATTCGTTGATGAACCGTTGGTGCTGCGAGCATCTCGTTTCGACGGTCCAGGTATGGATTCGAGACTTTCGGGATAAATTTCGCTCAATGTATCGATTTTTTTGTTGTTCTGATGGGATGTTTTTTTCTGCGTATTGCCGGTTTTATTAACGTTTTCGTTGTCCCGGTGATTCTCCTTCTCGCAGATGTCAGCCGTTGAAATAACGGCCGACGGCATTTCGACGCATTTATTATCTTGTTATGTTACTCGGGTTTTTCTAGCACTTTATTTCGCGATTGTTTTTGCATTCACTTGTTTTTTCAGGTCTTTTATTTGTTTTTTTTAATTGTTAAAACGAAATTAAACGATCTCCGTGCGACACACGATGGTAGACGCCGCGCGCGCGACAGACTGTGGTATTGTTTCTTTGTGTTTCTCCTCGTTGCCGCCACAACCTGTACACGCGATAGAGTCTGGAAGTGTTCGCGCCGCCTACGGTCCACCAGTTGCCGCACGCGAGGAGAGTCTCTCACGCGACCTTCACGTTTGACGGAAATGTTTGGTAACAAGAAGATTCGTAACGTACCGCCAAAGCCGCAACCACCATTACCCGAACAAATATTGGACGATCTGCGATGTGCCAGCAGCGAGGATGTTGCCTTCAATATTCTCAAAAACGGTGATTTTATTCCCGATGTTTTTTCGCGATTATCGTCATTCCCATGTTGTTCGCGTATAACCTAAATACACTTTGTCTTTAACAGACAAAACAGCCGGTGACGATTTGCATTTTCCAACAAACGCCAATGATCCCGCTAACGTGTACAAAAAAGTAAAAACGTATCTCGATGTAAACACAAAGTTGAAGGTAGTCGACGAGTCGTTGTGCAACAAAGTCGACGAACTGAAGGAAATCGATCGCGAAATAATGAGATTGGCGCAGGAGATAAAGGGACAAGCGAAGCTCGCGTTGAGCGAATGAATGGAATAAACATTGTATATCAATGACATTTATTTGTGTTTTTTGTTTTGTTTTTTTTGTACTGTAGAGTATAATTTGTACAAGTCTGTCTCTCGTAACACATATATCTACCGAAACATCAACCAGGCATTATAAGTTAAATATACATATATTGCAGTCGGCAATTGACGATTTAATAACATTTATAGAGATTAAGTACATTTTTTCGCCTTACAGCCAAATAACTCTTACTATCGTAAATACCCATCTAATTTTCCCTGTAGCGATAAACATCGATTTTTTTATGCCAACCGCATCATTCTAATATCCGATTTCGGTTGACTGAAGGCACTTTTAATAAAAAGATTTCAAGACACCACGTATTTTTTTTCTTCCATGAAGGCACACGGCAGGTTTCTTTGTGAGTGTGGTACGGATATATATATATATATATGCATCTGTGTATAAACTACTCTATGATATGTTTGTTCCATGAGAGCGCAACATTGTAAAGAAAATAAAATTCACCCCATACGCGTAATACTGTTCAATTAAGTAGAAAGTGTACGACGAAATTTTTGCATCGTAAATTTGATAACCCAAGTGTAACGAATTTGTGCGATTAAAAATACTGTTTTTTTTTTTTTTTTACGTTTGTGTGAACAAAATCGTAACATTACGAAGCATAGAAGCATAAATCCCCTACTGATATCAATGGCTAGTCGTATTTGCGGTCGGATCGAAACGGATCACAGGATCGGTGAGATAAGCGCACCATGTGAAACCCGGTGGATATCCTGCAAAAAATCTTCTTGTAACATTCGTGTTTATCCTGAAAATAGCGTCGAAAAATGCGCAAGGAATTGGGTGCTTTGAGAGTAGAGGTTAAGTTTGCGATTAATTGGAAAGAAATGCGAGTGATGGATTAATAAACAGATGAATGATTAATTTTTCCGTTCATACCGGATGCAAAGGCATAGAAGTCCGTAGATCCGTGTGTTATACTTACGCGGTCGCGAAAAATCGCGAACGATTTTTCATGCGCTCAAAGCACTGCTGTGAGATACCACAGCAATATGCTCCACCTTTTGTCCAGCTGCGTGCGAATAACGGCCCAAAGTTAATTGTTAGTAACATTTGAAGAAAAAAAAAAAAAAAAAATACAAAAAATTGCCGAAACGAGAATACGTAAAATGAATAAACGTCATTTAATAGATCTTCTAACAGACATACATCGTGTATACATAGAAAATATATGCATTTGAATATATCGTAATTATTAATTTGATAAATCAATATTATTATTGGACGCGATAACATTTTTTGTGCGATTGGCCCATTGAATTACACATCGCGTGCATCAACGGCTTTCTCGATATCTCCTCTTATTCATTGCGATAGTTATTTTTTTTTTTTGCCTATATAAGTAATTCATTGCTGTAAGTACACGACGAGTACAGTATAAACGCTGCTCTCCTCATACAAATATATATACATATATATTTTTCTTTTATTTAGGACGGAGCTGATGATATGCAGAAAAAATTAACGATAACAGACGATCGTTTTTTTTTTTTTTTTTTTCTTTTTTTTTTTTTTTACGAAAGTGAGAGAGTTAAACTCCCTCGTTGTTCCAATTATCAACGATCGGCGTAAAATTACCGATAATCCTTCGTCGTTTCCAAATGGTCTCAAAAAAGTCAACAAATACATATTGTGTTTATCACGTGTTTCGGAAGTCTCGTCTCGATTTGCATTTGCATTGTTGCGTACGATACGAAAATAGTTCCTAGATGCTTTGCATCTCATTTAATGTGTCCAAAGCCACTTTTTTTTTTTTTTCGATATTATAAAACTACATTATTCTATTTTCGTCAAAATGGCGTCGCATAGAAAAAAAAAAACTGCGTCGTAGTTTATTGAGACGTACAAAGGTAACTGTTAACAACTAGTTGCTCCCGAAACAATTTCGTTCAACGATTCTTCACCTCATCCCCTGCAAAACATCGCGAATCTTTCGACGCCTAAGCCAGTGCCACAGGTTTCGTGACATCGTGTCCTCTCAATTATAACACAGTAAACAAACATTTATCGTACTGTGATAGCGAAAGAAAAAAAATAAAAAAATTAGTCAAACCGCCACCGGTAATGCGTTCGTATTAGGATTGCGGAAATATCCTTAGTGACGCAAAGCTTTCTAAACAATAAACCACATGATACGAAGGCACGATAATGGACGTGTTAAACAAGCAACTAATCGTAAATTTTGATTATCTAATCGAGTATTCACCGGATACGGAAGTCACAACGTACTTCCGCGCTAAACACAGAAATCTTCGTCCCAATCGTTGGATACAATAATCCCGATGGTTTTTTTTTTTTTTTTTTTTTTCATTTATTCGCTACTTAAACACGAAATTGCAAAGCCCTGCGATCGAAGTTAAAACTAAGGCTGTGATATAAATTCATATAAATTTCACGAGTATCCGTTCAGTCTGTTCGTATTATGGAATTAATTAGCTGCCTACGAAAATAAATCGCCGATAACCGAAGATAAAGTTTGTTAAACGATAGATATAGGTTATGGTGACGTCAGATAGGTTGTGCGCAGGTGCAACTTTTTTTCTGTTTTTTTTTTTACTTGAATCCGAAATTCGGTGTGTTGAAAAACTTGCGTAAAGTTAACTTGCCTTTGGGTTTGTATTTGAGATGATCCTCGATATATTGACAAGGACAACGGGCGGAGACGCAGTGACGCGGCGGAACGGATTGTCCCCCGATGCCTCTATTACGTTCCTGCGAATCTATTACCAGGTCGAGTCTGTGGCGTACGAAGTGTCGCGCCCATCTCGACGCGTACCTCAGCAACAGCAACTCCGCCCGCTCCTGCCAACACACACCATCACCGTTTCAACAAACAGAGCCTAAACTAGAAACGAAGAAAGCGAGAAAAGGGGATGAAGATTAGGGGCGTTAAAAAAAATGCTGAATTTTTTTTTCGATTTTCTTATCGGGATTATCGTACTCTTTCGCGAGAAAGTAACTATCGTAAAAGCGAAAGTACGAAAAAAAAAAATTTGCCGAAAAAAAAAAGATTTTTTCAAAAATTTAATTTTTGAAATTCTTTATTGTCGCATTTATTTTCAGATTTCTAAAAAAATGCAATTTTCGAGGTATTAAAGAAGTTTTTGGTGATTTCGGTAAAAAAAAAAACGGTTTTGTAAAAATAACGGTCTGTACGATTTTTTTTTTTTACTACTGCCGCGTCGATATCGAAATTTTTTAAAATACGAAAATCTATTCTTGAGAATTTAATAATAAAGTTACTTATCGAGTGTTCGACTTGCCAAAGCTTATTGTTTCGAGAGAAATGTATAGTGAAATGAGAAATAGTGTTGGGATTTTGCAGTACGATAGATATTTTCACGCAAAAAGAAAAGAGCACTTGATAAGCAGCGATATATAATAATTTTAAAAAATTCGAATTTGGTATTTGAAAAAAAAATTAACGTCGATGAGGCAATAACCAAATCATATTGATTTCCGATTTCACAGAATCCTTTTTTTCACTGAAAAATATTGTAATTTTGAAATCCTCGAAATTTTTTTTTCCTTTTTGGAAATTCGCATGTGAAAATATTTAAAATCTCGTAAAATGCATTTTTTTTTCGAAATTCGCGCATCGATGAGGCAGTAGTAAAAAAAAATCATATTGCCCTCCAGTTTTACACGATCATTTTTTTTCTCCGTACGCAACACGAACCTCGATAATCCGCCGGAAATCTTCGATTTAAAAATCTCGTAAAATTAATTTTTTTTTCGAAATTTCCACATCCATAAGACATATAGTAAATATTTCCGCACAGATCTCTGCGCAAAAGTTACTTTTTCGCGAAAGATAGAAATAATCCCGACGAGCAACTAAATCGAAAGAAAAGGCATTTTTTAAAACTCCTCTAACAGAGAATTAACGCGCAAACACACAAAAGGGGGGTCGAGGGATGGATGCACATTCGGATTAGAGTTACAAGTGTTTAACAGCCATTTGGCCGAAGCTGATGAAGCGCGCAAAAGCATAAATGGCTGAGGCACTGACTTAGACTACACGCTGTAAGTACAATAACGTTGAAAAATAATAATAATAATAATAATAATAAAATAGAATAAAATATAACCGCCTCCGACGAGGGATTTGACTTTGTGCCGCAAATCGCTCGAACCACCGGCTGTAAAATATCGTACCGATTAATCTACTATTTCGTATATAGATATATAAAAATTAATTAACACGACTACCGGCCTAAAAGCCCTTCGTAGATCTGTAATAACAACAGCTCTACGCCGTGGAAAGATTCGAATTTAAGTACAACTAAAAACGAGAGCAATAGCTTTCGTTTTTATGTAGAATGTGATAAGACGGAAAAAATAAAAATGCGATACAGAATCATCTGTATCGCTATCAGGCACTTCGGTATTACATACCAATTTTTTTTTTTTTTTTTTTTTTTTTTTTTCGCTATACTATAAAGTATATATACTACGAGTGTGTGATGTCTTTTGAGTTAATAGAAGAGAAATATCGATAAAAATAAAAAAATGAAAAAAATAAAAAAAAATTTAGAAATATTGTCGCGTCGATATATAACTTTTTTTTTTTCAGCTATACTAAGAAGTATATACTACGAGTGTGTGATGTCTTTTGGGTTAATAGAAGAGAAATATCGATAGAAATTATAAAAAAATTAAAAAAAAAAAATTTAGAAATATTGTCGCGTCGATATATAACGATAAAAATAATTGGAATGTAAAATCAAAAGCCCCGATCTCTCAAGAAGCTGCTCCATCGCGGACAAAAATCTCGTCCCTGTACTCGCGGTTTATTACGCAACCATTCCTCGATATATTGACACGGGCAGAGGGCCGATGCGAGATGACGGGGACAAGAAGGATTTCCTCCCTCCTCGTCGACCGTCCAATCCAAACGTCGTCGCAGGTAGTCCTTCGCCCAGCGTTGTATATATCGGCATAACACTTGTTCGCTTTTACCCTAACGTTGCATCATACAATAAGAGTTTAACGTTTTGCATTAAGAAACGATATTAGATATAGCGATATGTTGATGGATTCGTCGAGAGAGAGAGAGAGATATATATATATATATATATATATATATATACATTGCATTGCTAAAGATAATGATAATTCATGGTGTCCAGTAAAAAATTTGAAAAAAAAAAAAAGGACTTTTTCGGGACATTTTTTCGAGATAATCAAAAGCATTTAAAAAAAATAAAAATTAATAAATTATAAAAAAGTAATAATGTTTTTTTTTTTAATGTATGAAAATAATATGTATTTTTTTTTCAGACAATACGAAGTATATAATCGACTCGTTGTGAATCACAGAATTATCGGACAGAAAACCGAAAGAGTTGAAAATTTTCAAAAATATACGGAAAAATATTTCAACACCTCGCGTACGGGAAATTTGTATCGTTCCGCTTACAACGTTAGATTTTTTTGCTCATAATAATAATACGAAATTGCGGGAGACAATTATTTCTAAACTATTAAAAAAACGACTCGTCAAGACGACTCTATCTTTTTTTTCATAATTTTTTCACCGTATTTTATAGTTAAGCTGACGATTTAAAGATAATGAATGGTAAAAAATTCCGGATGTATATTTACACCACTCGTACGTGAGATGTTAAAAAGTATTAAAAAAAATCGGAATTTAAAGGAATTTAAAAAAAATGCAAAAATCAGCGATAAATTTTAAGGACATTACGAGACTTTTTCAGAGTTTTTTTCAATATTTTTTATAGTTAAGCAGACTATTTAAAGGTAATGACTGGTAAAAAATTCCGGATGTATATTTACACCACCCGTACGCGAGGTGTTAAAAAGTTTAAAAAAAATCGGAATTTAAGGAACAGCGAAGAATTTTAAGGACATTACAGGACTTTTCCAGAACAAAAAAAGTCTAAAGACATTTCCAGAACTTCGGGGATTTCCCGGACCACTGGACACCATGTATCCGTAGATTTGGATGAATCCGACGAGGAAAATATACATTGCATTGCCATAATAATAATTGCATCGCAATGGCGAATGAACGAAGAGGACTCACCTGTTTACGGGATAATCTCGTCGTCGAACTTCCCTGAATGACGATATCGCTATCATCGATATCCATACGTTGCTGCAACTCTTGTCGGCGTCGAGATTCGCTGTTCTCGTCGCCACCGAGAACTCTGCCTTCGCGTTCTTCCCGTTCGATCACTTCTTGTAGTTTTTTCTACAAAAAAAAACGAAAAAAAAAAAAAAACAGTAAAAAGCGTTTTTTTTTAATAACAAATAAAGTTAATCGTAACGAAAGACGAGATTTCGGATCTCTACGATACTTACGACGCAATCGGTGGTATCGAAATATATAAAACACAAGTTAACTTTGTGACACGATATCTTTCCTCTGTCGTCCAATCCGAGAAGTATCTTGTGACGCAACAAATGTTTGTTAACTTGCGCCATACATTTTTCGAGATTGTGATTGAGTTTTATTTTGATAAACATGCAGAGAAATATCGCTGCAGCGTTGAGGACGAGCCACATGATTCCGAGACCGAAGAGCGTCAGTCCGGTTACACCGGAGAAGAGAACACCGACGAGTATTACGAATGCAGTGAATATCCAAAGAACGAGAATTCTCTTGTAGCAGATGTTATACATGTTGAAACGTACGTCGTTGACGAGTAATTCCATTATATGGACGTAATCTTCGACTGTAAGCTGAAATTATAATTTATGGTTATTATTATTCACGAATTACGTTTATAGCGTAAAGAGGGTTTCAATAATAAGGAATTCTTTGCGGAACTTAAAAAGGCAAATGGTAACAGTGCAATGCGATGAAAGGAAAATAATGAGAACAGAGAAAAAGAGTTTATCAATTCGAATAATTCGAAATAATATAAAAATTGGAAAATTATATTCCGCGAGGAATCGTTAAAAGGTTTTTTCATTAATTAGATAAATAAATAAATTATAGAATCATTGGCCGAAGTTTGAGTAAAGAATGAAAAAAAAAAAATTAGTTTCGATCGAATAAATTAAATATGAAATAGTTTAATATATTTAAAAAAAACAGTTAACAAAATAAATTAATACGATTATCGGTCGAAATTCGAGGAAAGAATAAAAAAATAAAACTTAATTTCGACGAAAAAAATTGAATATTAAAAAAAAAAGAGTTTATCGATCAGAAAAACAATCGCAAATTCTACGAAACGTAAAAACCATTATATAAAAATACAATATCGTTTTCCCGTTGAAAAAAAATGATAATAATAATGATATCATTGTGTAAAATTCGAACGAACGAAAAATACTCACCGTGAGCCCCTGAGCCATCAGTTCCTCGGGAACTAATTCCGGGCGAAATTTCGCCGGTGTAATCCACGGCCATCGCGTATTCACGGGTAGCAGAGTGACTATGGTATCTCCGTTCGCGAATCCTTGTCTTATGTTGCCTATTGGAGTGCTTATAACATTGCTAACGTTATTTCTTCCGTTTGATATGTCCCTCAGGTCAATAGTTTTAAGTGACGCGCTTTTGGGATCGGAAACTCTTACATCCGAAGGCACATTAATATCGGGACTTTCCGACGATATCGAGCGGTTTAGACCCGATCTATCTAAGTTAATTTGGACGGATTCGGTGGCTATTACCGCTCCGCTATATTCGTTGCTTTCCTTATTGTTGACTCGCGTTTTTTCCGTATTCTTGGCAATATTTTCTACGCTCACCGTAACGGACTCCGGTTTTATTATGGCAGGAGGTGCGTCTCCTCTATGACGCGGCGCATTTTCAGAAACCTTTGAAGGTTTCGCAACCGGCTTTTCCGCTACAGACGGAGTCTCCTCTTCAAATTGGACCCAATTTTTTGTTTTTGCCGCTATCTCCGGAGCTCTGGGTATAGTAGCGGCGTTATCCGTCGTATCCGTTGTCTGCATTGGTATCGGAGAACTCATCTTTGACCCGCAAAGAATGCAGTTTTTTGCGTCAAAGCGGATACCCGTCTTCGCAGGACTTTGTTAGCTACGATATTAATTTTGCGACTTTGACCGTTTTTTTCATAATCGGCGAATCTGAAAAAAAAAAAAAAAAAAAATTTAAT
Organism: Cryptus armator; assembly: GCA_963971235.1. Classification (NCBI taxonomy): domain Eukaryota; kingdom Metazoa; phylum Arthropoda; class Insecta; order Hymenoptera; family Ichneumonidae; genus Cryptus; species Cryptus armator. The sequence continues at coordinate 13,608,232 of OZ020232.1, forward strand.
GCGTTAAAAATTAACTCACGAATGTTTAATGGGGGAGGGAGGGGAGGGAGAGGTTTAGTACAATGTAAATTTTATATCGTCAACATCGCGTGAGAAAGAACGGCGGTAGTGTTTGTATACGTGTGAATGCGCGTGTATATGTTAGCAGGTAAAAACAGGGAGTGTCCTGTGAATAAAAATGTTACGTTGTTAAAGATCGAGTCGTTCGGACGAGCGACGATCGCACAATGTCGATCGTATACGTCAAGACTTATAGCGCAGGTAATTGTTATCGAATTCGTGAATGGTAAATGCTTGTTGATTACAAGGAGCACAGTTGTCGCGAACAGGTAAAGACACGTACGATTCGTTCAAGTTACGGTAGCACACGAGGTATCGGTTTAGTTTAACAAAAAGTCGCGGGAGACGGGTAAATTCCGTATCGTCGAACAATCGAGCAAAAAAAACCACCGAGAGTAAACAATTACGAGGGGATTTATAAGGTACTATTGTAGATAATATACCTGCTGCGCCGCGTCAAGGTGTCTCATGACCGCCAGCACTGACGAACACTGCGGCGAACGAGATTCAGGTGCGCACAGGTGTTAGTGCCGCGCGCGCGTGTAAGAGTGTGGTGTGTGTGTGTGTGCGCTCGTTGCGTGTCCCCAGCGATGTAACGTTAACGGGGGGGAAACTCCGACGACGACCTACCTGTGCGTCTCTTTTACGATTGTACATAGATACTAAAGAGCCACTATGTAATTTCAATATGGAATGTAAGAGGAGGAATGCGTCGACGTTATTTCTCGTTCCCTCAGGAATTTAGCTTTCGCCCCGATGCGAAAGTTCATTACATTATATACCTATATAAAGTATAAGCATTTGCCGAAAAAAAACTTTCACTCGAATATCCTCCCCGCTCCTGGAATATATTTCCCTATTTCGATCACCGGTCGAAAGACACACCGCCGAATCGAGCATATATATTCGGCGTTACAAATTGGAAAGGGCATTTGATTCTTTCGTTTCTTTATTTCAAATAAACCTCCGCCGTAACCTGTTTCGTCATACGACGCAATCCCGAGAGTGGTTTTAGTATATTGCTAAGCAGCGAAGCGCTAGGAACGTGGAAGATGCTGTCACTCTCACGAGTTTGTTGCTCCGAGTGTCGTTTAATAATCGCGAGAACATTAGACAGACAATTGTCATTCGACAATACTTGAAGGGTGACTCGTGAATACAATATTATCGAAGTAGGGCAGCATTATCGTGTGTTTTGTTAATTCATTGTTGTACACTCGCGCATAGATCGTTGACAACGCAACGTTCCCGAGTGTACGACCTCGTAATTTTGACATTCGTTGTTACCGTTAAAATTTCAAATGGGTACACAGGCTAATCGCATCGGCAGAACATTTTTCAAAGGATGGCTATCTTTGTCAGATTTTTTACGAGGACAACAAAGTTTCTACAAGCTGCAGAACACATTAGTTATATCGGCATAGCTACGCAACAAATACAAAACCGGCCAAGAAGCAGTTTGGCAGTCGCCAGAGTATTAAAGCAGTTGAATTCCGAGAATTCGTACAAAAATCACGAAGAATCCAAATTTATGAACGATGGAGCACCCAATGTGTTGTTGGCTGGTGGGGTACTCCTCAGTTTGTTTAATTGGGGAGAGGAGGAGGAAGAGAAGATACCGGAACTTATTATGTCGATCAAAAGATCCATATACCTTATTCAGGTAATAATTATTCAATCTTTGTCATCCCTTTGAACTCCAGCAACATCAACGAAAAAAAAAAAAATGTTGCCAACAAAAAAAAAATTAACAATAATAACAAAAATAAAATTACGAAAAAAATAAATAAAATTACTAAAAAGAAATAAAAACGAATAAAATAAACTTTTTCAATATTTTGCAGAAAGAAGAATTCAAAAAGGCAGAGCAATTGCTGCACGTAGCGCTGCGACAAGCACAGGCTATCCAGCATTACAAAGGAATAACTTACATTTACGATGTAATGGCAAATTTGGCTTTTGAGGTGAGAGATTTCAAGAAAGCCGAGACCCTCTTTGTATCGGTGATGCAGAGATTGATATCCACTGGGACACCGAAGGATGACATACAAATTATTCACATTAGCCTCAAGATGGCAAAACTTTATCAGGAATTAGGGGATCTGAGGTATTCTATCAATTTTTTTTTTTTTTCGAGAATTTTTTTTTTTTTTAAAGAATTTTTTTTTATCGACATTTTTTTTTTCGCGATTTTTCGTTATTTTTTTTTTTTTTTTAATTTCCGTTTTTTTTTTTCAAGAATTTTCGTTTTTTTTTTTAAGAATTTTTTTTTTTACCGATAATAATCGAATTTCTACATTATACAATTGTCCAAATGATTCAGCAAGGCAGAGGGTGGCTATGAGTTTTGTTTGACGAATCTCGAGCAACACGCGGCAAAGGATCCCGATAACGAGGATATAATGGTTCTGTGGGCGATGAGCCTCGAGTGGTACGCGAATATGCTTCTCGAACAGTCGAAGTATCGTGAAGCGTTGAATTGTTACGAACGCGCGTATCATCTCTGTCTCCGTGTTCACGGACGGGTACACGAGCAAACGGTTATACTGTTGAATGATCTCGGAACGATATGCTGCCTCGCGGGTGAACACGATCGGGCGCTTAATTATCTGACGAGCGCCGCTGAGATCGGTGAGCAGCGAAATTAACGCTATTAATAACCGTATATTTCGTACAAATCGGATATATCGTCGTTATATTTCCAACCAATTGTGAGATTCACAAATAATTTCGAATATTTCCGAACGGATAAAAATCAGAAAAATTTCGATCTTATAGACGGTGTTAAGAACATTGATTTTCCATAATAACGATTCCAAAAAGTTATTAATTAGTGAAAAAAATTGATTCTTTAATATTTCTGAATACATATGAATTTTTACTAATTTTCGAGAATTACGTTTTTCGAAAAATATTTAATAGTATTTTCGAATATTTCCAATTGCCTCGTAACTTCTTGAATGTAATTGTACTTATTTTTTACGAAAGCGGATCTAAGATTCGTAACTTTGTATCCACAAAAAAAAATTCAAATTTTTTTAATATTAAAAAAAAATAAGATAAATCGAATCAATTTCTTCCAAAAAAAGTTGGCTGCCTGATGTTTCGTTAAATAATTTTTTTTTCGATTTTATCAATTTTTTTGGCATTAATACGCAAAATCAATATTTTTAACACCTTCTGTATAGTTGTGTTTTCTCAGATTTTTATTCTATTAGGAAGTATTAAACATTTTCATCTCTTAATTAACAAAATTGCGATTGCAGGAAAAGAATTGCCCGATATGGTAGATCTCGGATCGATTTACGTTAATCTCGGAAGTACGTATCTCAAGAAAGAACTGTACGATGAGGCGAAGAAATCGTGCGAAGAGGGATTGAAAATTGCAAAGACGAGAAACGACGAGGAAACGATGGTAGAGGCGAAGGATTGTCTCGACGCGATAAAAAAATTGTTGAGCTCGTAGACGGTTTATTCTCGACTAATTATGTACATAATCGTCAACGAGCGTATAGTCAGAATTTACGTCGTTCACGCGCACAGCTCGATAATCGAATTATATTTATTTAACAATATTTAATTATAAGTGTATTCAGCTCGCGATGATTTTCTGCGAGAATCGAGTGAATTAAATTGAGTTTCAAAGTATACCGCTTAATTTTTTTTATTAACAATGATGAAAAAAAAAGAAACACGAAAAACCAGAATATTTGGGCAAAAAGACGATTGTAACAAAAAGAAAAAATATCTTTGACTCGAAATGACGAGAAGTAACGATTTTTCATCGTTGGCACATCAAAATGGATATAAAAAAAATGCCTCGTGTATTACGATTGATTTTAGTACGAAGCGATCGACGATTGTAAACTAAACATGAAAATAGAACTATCAGTTCGTCGTCTGCGATGATTCTCGAGATCTGTAGATCTCTTTATATGCGAGTAAAGTACCTAAACGGTGCACAGGATCCACCGCTTCATTCGTATTGTGCTATAAGTACCATCATGTAAACACCGAGAAGCAGCGCAATTATTTCTTTGACCGATTGCCAGAATTTCGTATCGGATAAAAGTTCAGGAATCACCGATACGGTAGCGATGTAAATAAATCCGCCGGCTGTAAATGGAAGAATCCAACTCGTCGCGAAATCACCTGAAATTCATTGAATTAGTATCGATATCATTGAGACACGAAAAAAAAAAAGATTTTTCTTGGGGACTGAATTTCTTACCCATTCCTTCCGCCAATAACGATACGTAAGTCCCGCATAAGGCGCCGATTGCCGTTGTTAACTGAAGAAGCATCGCCTATAATAAAATTTAAAAAAGACATTAATTTCATAAGCATATCGTTGCATATCGTCTTATAGTTGAACTGAAAAAAAATTATTAATTGAATAAAACGCCCTGATGAATGGGATTAATGGCATATTTTATAATTTGAATTTTATTTCTAATTCTTACAATTTTTCAAGAGTTTGAAAAAAAATCGACGCATTTGCGATTTTTCAAACGCGTAAAATATTATAAGAATTCGGAATAAAGTTAAAATAAAAAAATATGCCTTTGACACCATTTTCTCGATCGTTTTATTAAATTAATCAATTTTTTTCGCGTATACACTGTAAAAAAAATTGCTGGAAATTCGATGTATTAGTACGGGAAATTTTATTCGTAAATCGATAGATTACATTTAATGTACTATTATAATGAAAAATTAATGTACGATATATTAAAAACTGTAGAGATACTTTTCTTTTAATTTTACTATAAAAATACTACTATTCCCAAAATTGACTTTAAATTTAATGCAAAGAATTTAAAATAACTTATTGGGTTTAGTGAATTTTTATCGTAAATTTAAAAGAAATCATTAAAAGTAAAGTATCTCTACGATTTTTAAAATACCGGGAATTAATTTTTCATCCCTATTGTGCATTAAATCTATTGTACCGGTTTATGCATAAAAACTTCCACTACCAATAAAATAATTTTCCTTTTTTTTTACAGTCTATCATCGTGATTTTTGTGATTCCAAATGCTCACTTGTTTTTTGCTACATCCGCTCTGTATAAGAATCGCGAAATCGCCGATTTCGTGCGGAACCTCGTGCAGCAGAATGGTAATCGTCGTGATATAGCCGACCGTTTCTCCCGCGAGATAACTTGCGCCTATCGCCAGACCGTCGGTAAAATTGTGCAAAAAATCGGCCGCAAGATTCAGATATCCAGCAATCTTAATATCCCCTTTGCCTCCATCAGTAACTTTTGTCGCAATTTTTCCCGTTTCGTCTTTTTTTTTGCCGGAATCTTTTTTAGCCTTTGAAGACTTTTCGCTCTCTTTGCCACCGCCGTGCGAATGCGAATGCGCATCGTCGCCTTTTATCAATCTTACGCCTTTTTCGACGACTAGAAAAGTTATGATACCCAATAGAACGCTGAGACCAACGGACATATCGTGTCCGTGATTATGAGAATCATCAGCGTCATGAGAATGTGAATGGGAATGAGAATGTTTTCCGGAATCGTCGTGTGTATGAGGTACCAAAGCGTGAGGAATAAGATGAAGAAAAGCGTCACCCAGGAGACCTCCGGAGGCAAAACTCAGTAGAATCTTCAGTAGGGGCTGACGTTCCACGCTATTGTCGAGAGGTACGAAGAACAAAATTACGAACGGAGCTGCCGATATGAGAAGCGTAGAACCCATAGCTTTGAAAATCATATTTTGTTTTTGTTCCGGAGGAAGTTCCGATTTTTTAGGAAGAGGTTCGTTTTTTTCGTGATGTTGATGATCGTCATGATCGTGATGATTGTGGACGTGATGTTCACTGTGGACGTGTTTTTCCAAATTCTCGTTGGCACTTCGCGAATACTTGAAGCTCGGTGGCTCGTCGTGACTGTGTCCGTGCGTTTCGCACGGTACCGGTTTATCGAGTAATATAAGAATAACGATAGCGCCGATCGCGAGTTTCACGAGAAACCCGGTCGTCAGCCAGTCTTTTTTTTCCTTCAACTTAGTCATTTTTTATCGAGCACTGTGTTGCACTGTGTTTGTTTAACAATAATACGAGGGACGTCTAACCTAAATGAGCGCCGATTATTATAAAGTCGACGCGATGTATGTAATACTCTAAGTTATTCGCGTGTGAAAAAATTCGTCAAGCCACGTAAGATAAATTTGTACACAATTTGGTGGAAGAGAACAAGAGGATCCAGCAGCCAGCTGGACGCGCGTGCATTGCCTATCGGCGTTATCGTAATACACGCAATCACGCGTAGGCAAAGAGCCAACACAGCAAGAAACAGCCAACAGCCGAACTGCCCGCAATTGCCGGAAGGGTGACCTTGATGAATGACGCGGGGGGGAATCGAGAGACGGCTTAAGCTATTCTTTCGTATATACCCGATGAACCAATCGTGTTTCGCGAAATCTCCCCACCGCGCAACGATTGACCAATCGCCGCTCGGCGTGAGGATACGAATATAAACATTTGTAATTTCAACGAGTATTTTCTGAGAAACGCGTGTCCCGGCTATTCTGACAAACAATTGCCGTAGCTTTTTTTTTTCGTGATCAATGTAAACATTTCGAGTGAATTTGTGGTTTGCGTACGTGATTATCCGAAAGTACGGTTTATGGTATGGTATACATTGTGTTACAAGACGCTGAAGATTTTTGCAAACACACTACCGCTTTGTACACCTCGCACCTGTCAAGAGTCGAGAGCTTGAGAAGCTGCCTGTTCGTTCCTGTCGACTCGTCTGCATATACACAGTACACATATTCATCTCTGCTCGTCTAACGCTTCTCTCCTCTCGGAGATAACACACGAGCACCGAGATACTGCATCCTCACGCATGATTTTTTCACAAGAATAAGTTTTTTAACCAATCGACTGCAATGTCACAAGAGAGCACGAGGCCTCGCACCGTCTCGCATTTTCACCGATCTTGTAGCGCTATTTTTTCGAGTTCGCCAATAAACTTCAACAAAGAGAATAAGCCTCCCGCTGAACAACCGTGAGTTCCAACCTAATTTTCCATCGTCGATAATACCTACTCTCACGAATTTTATCCTTTTTTTCGTCCAATTGGAATTATCTCAGCTGTGAGACAAAATTTTGATGTTCCTTTACGCAGCTACACTGGCATCGAAGTTACTTTTGCTAATTTTTTAATGCTAACAGATTTCTATTTGCACCAAATCTATTTTTTTTTACAATTGTCAATTTCTTATCGCTAACTGATTTTTTTTGCATCCAATCGAATAGACGAATCGTTTTAATTTTTCAGAATTCATGTAAGTAATCCGGAATTATCGGCTGAAAAAACGATAAAAAATCGAACGTCGCATCCGCGCGGCAATCAATCTTCTTGGAACAAAATATGCAGCAACGCTGAAGGAAAAATGCATTCCAAGGATAAAAACACACCAAGCGGAATGACGAGATCAAAATCTGTCAGTACTCTACAAAAGGAAAATTCGTCACTCGCCTTGAGAGCCGTGTCTGACGAGAAACTCAAAACCCCATCAAAATCATCGACAAAATCGTCTGGAATTTCGGACAAAACCCCTGTGACTCACTTTTGTACTCCCAGAAGAATAAGCGCCTCGAGAAACAATGGAAATTCCACTACACCAATGAAAAGATATTTCAGCGACAGAGTTCTCTCACATGCGACGCCTGAATGCTTCAATGCGGTGCAAATGGAAACTCCAAGGGGCAAACAAGACGCCTTTGCACTGGAAGAACAAACGGTTTGCGAAGGAGAAAACAGTAATTTGACTGTAGGTGTCAGAGTCCGGCCACTGAATTTTAAGTAAGTTTCCAGTTGAGGGTAAAAAAATGGTTAAAAAACGTTTTTTTTCTTTTTTTTTTTATAAAAAAAATAAAAGAAATTTTTTATTCGGTAATTCACGGGAAGACGCGCGTTTAGAAAATTCGTTATTAAAATTATAATAATCCATACATTTGCTTATATAAAAGAAAAAACGAATGCAGTTCAATAAGAATTGAGAAACGAGAAAAAGATAAATGCTTAGTTATCAAAGAATTCTCTCATTAACTAATATCACAAAATCTCAAAGATCACAGATATTTGTTTATCATATTGAAAAAAAATTCTTTCCACGACTTTTTGTATTCAGATCTCGAGATATTTTTATACGATCAGATTAACAATATGAGAATTCAATCGAATGGAATTTTTTATATATTTTTGTTATTATCTTTTTTTATCGTTCCATAAAGTTATTATTCTATTGCAAATCAGATGATCGCATAGTAACGTTTCTAAAATTATTTATACGCATTTTAAAGGAGCAGTATGCGTATTAAGATGCATCTAAATTGAAGAGTGACTACGTGTGTAAAAAAAATCGTTTGATTTTGACGAATGTTAGATTACTTCATTTGTTAAAATATGTTTCACGAATTCACGAAACAATTATTTTATTTCGACACGATTTTTATCACAAATTAATTCCGATAAATTCATAGAGTATCTATCAAGAAACAAAATGAGTTTTCATTCGTCAAAATCGAACTAAAATTACAAATTTGACTTCCCAATGCCTATGAAAAAAAAAGCTTATCGATTCATTGCCCTAAATTTAGTTAATTTTCTCTGAATTCATTGATATTCATTTTTTTTTTCTACATAAAGTAGTAACTCTCTAATCTTCGTCTTGCCTTCGATCGCATGAGTTTCTCGTACACAACGTGTAACATTTTCCGAAATCTTAATAACACAAAAAGGAAAAGTTGTAGAAAACATTAACAATTTTCAAAATTTTTTTTCCACAGAGAACTGAATGATTCAAAAATCGCTATGATAGTCGAAGTAAAAGGACAAAACATATCGGTAGCCTGCGAGTCATCTCAGCACACATTCATTTACGATTACTGTTTCGTATCGCATCCAAATCCTCGAACACCGGGTCACGCGGATCAAGAAGTAGTTTTCCAAAGTATTGCACTTCCTTTGGTACACGACGCCTTCGAGGGATACAACGTGTGTCTCTTGGCTTACGGACAGACGGGTTCCGGCAAAAGTCACAGTATGATGGGAATGGATTGCACGCAGATAACATCAAAAGAACTGAATCCCGAAGCCGGTATAATACCGCGATTTTGTCACGAAATATTTTCGCGTTCCTCGACGAATCGCGAATTAACGACAAGCGTCGAGATAAGTTATTTCGAGATTTACAACGAGAAAATTCACGATCTGTTGGCGAGTAATTCATCGTCGGGAGGGAAGAGAGCGCCTCTCAAAGTCCGCGAACATCCAGTTTTCGGACCGTACGTCGTCGATCTCAGTCAGCACAGCGTTCAGAGTTACGAGGATTTGCAGGGATGGCTACAAGTTGGAAATTCTCAGAGAGTAACAGCGGCGACGGGAATGAATGAGAAGAGTTCGCGATCCCACAGTATATTCAGTATCGTCTTAACGCAAACGAGGAAAGACGGACCCGACGAGAGGAAAGCGATGGATCCGAGTCGACGCAGCAAAATTAATCTCGTCGATCTCGCGGGTAGCGAGAGATTGAGTCAAACGTGCGCGAGCGGCGATCGATTGCGCGTCGGTATTCTTATCGTTATTGTTTACAAACACGCGAAACCCTCTATACAATCAACTAATCCAATTTTTTTTCCTTACAGGAAGGAGTTTCGATCAACAAGTCGTTGCTGATTCTGGGAAAAGTAATCGCTTCTCTCGCCGAAAGTACTAACAACAGAAAAAGAGGTTTCGTACCGTATCGGGAGTCCGTTCTCACGTGGCTATTGAAGGTAAATATATTAATGAGATTTACATCATCGATTAATTTATTCGTCAGCGATTAGGTACAAAAATTCACGCGTAATATCACAAAACTATCAGATCATCCGTCGCTTTCCGATTCTCGTTGTCACGTCGAGAATTCTTTTGGTAAGCGACCCGCTTCCGACCGCAAACAGTCCACAATTTTATCGCCTTTCCGTTTACGCTTCACGCCTCAGTGCATCATATCCGTGAAATAATTGAACATTGGCGGGCGAACGTAAATTCTTCGGGTTCCGCATTTGCAATGATCGCTGCATCTCTTGCAACGTTCTCCGCATTTGCACGCCTTCTTCGGGCTCTTCTGGGATTTACTGCTGTCTAAAGATAATCGATTGCGTCAGTAACGATTCGAATCGATTTTTTTTTAATTTCGATTTTTTTTTTTAATTTTTGAAATTAATTTTTATTTTTTTTATTTCTTTAAATTTTTTATATCGATAATGAATTTTAACTGTTTTAACGCTCACCAGTCTCTGACTGCAGGTTGCTCTTCGTTTTCAGTGTCTTCCAAACCATTTTTGTCGACCGAGCAGTTGTAACGTTTCGCGAAAGTTCTCGAAGTGTAGCAGGCGCTTCGTGTCCCTCTGTGGTTTTGTCCTGTAATCGGCAGAGTTCGACTCACAGTGCGCTCGTAGTTTGACGATCGGTCTTATAGAATTTTGCACTTGGCACGCATTAGATTGCACGCGGCACCAATGTTTGCTTTCTTTCACCCGGCGCTCTACTGCATCGCGTTGACCAATGGTTATTGTTTCTTTTATTTTTTCTCTCTCTCTCTCTCTCTCTCTCTCGTTGCATTAACTACGAACTATCGAGATATCCTTCGCGACGATAGACTCATTTTTTCCTCGATGCAGCAAAAGCCACTCGAGTAGATAACAAAATCCTTCGATTCAACTTTGTCGAGCGAAATGTGAGTGTCGCGTGGAATAAGTTTGAGGCGCAGGCGCGACGGATTATCTTGAGTGCCGCGTGCAAAGATCCATCGCGAAGCATCCCTTTGCCGGTGTCGATGGATATTAACGCTGAAAACGCGTCTGGAAAGGATGCTATGCGTTATCTGAAGTAACTGCTTCGCGATAACTCCCATACGGCGGTCACAGTGCCAATGTTATTCCTCTACAGTAGAACTTCAATTATCCGAATGGTTATTATCCGAATAATGATTTCGTTTATCCGAATGTTCGGTTATCCGAACACATAAGCCGATGATTCATTATTGCGCGACGTATTAACTCTGATTTTTCCGGTTTCCTTAGTTTCTCCGTATCGGATTTCTCTACTATTTTTCTCGTCGTAACCTTTTTATTACGAAAATAATTAAGAAATTAAGCGAAATATGGAATTTCCGTTGTAATATTTAAGAAAATTAGAAACTTTTTTTTTTAAAGAATCGATGAAAAAGTAAAAATGCGAAGGAGAGAAAAGTACTCACTGATTAGATGAATACTTTCGTTGAAACACATAAGTCGATGATTCATTATTGCGCGACGTGATTAACTCGGATTTTTCCGTTTTCTTTAGTTTCTCTGTATCGGATTTCTCTATTATTTTTCTCGTCGTAACCTTTTTATTACGAAAATAATTGTGAAATTAAGCGAAATATCGATATTCCGTTGTAATATTGAAGAAAATCAGAGACTTTTTTTCAAAGAAATCGATAAAAAAGTAGAATTGCGAAGGAGAGAAAAATACTCACTGATCAGATGAATATTTTCGTTAAAACGTTAAACTGCCGACTTTTTTTGGAAGACAGGTACCGATTTCATTGCGGAATTAACCAAAAAGATATTGGATTCTCGTCGACAAAAAATGTTTGGTACATTTATTACTATTTTTTACAGCGTATGGAAATAATCTCTATACTTGTGGGTTAATTTTGGCGATTTTTTTCCATAGTTATCGTTATATACGATCGATTTTTACTCACATATTGCCACAAGTATGAGGAAAATCGTCGAAATTCCGGAAAATACTTCAACTGCTACACAAGTATAGAGATTATTTGCATATTTATCTCTCCATAAAATAAATAACTAATTTAAACGGATATATCTGGCGATTCGAAAATAGTAAAAATTCGTATTTTTTTCAAAAACTAACAGCGGTAATACATTTTTTTTTTTTTTCAATTTTGAAAGTTGCATTTATCGAGACTTTTGTCCCTTTTAATTTTTTTTTAATTTTAGATTTATAGTTTTGACGAAAATACCGCCGATCGCCTAAAAAGAAAAAGTTACTCTCCCGGCGACAATTTTTTTGTAAGACACGAATTTTTCACTAAAAAAAAAAGTTTTTTTATTTCCTTCTATAGCTTTCGAGAAAAAACGAAATGAAAAGTTAAACTCGTTTTTCGAACCGCTGAGTCGACGTACGACCCGCGTAAATCGTTTTTTTCCTCCACGAAATATTGTCGTTCGGTTATTCAAATTTCCGATTATCCGAACGGTGTCCTGTCGCAATGAATTCGAATAACCGACGCTCCGCAATACTTACAGAGTCGGCAATATCGGTAAAATTTCGTTAAAATAAAAATAACGAATTTTAGCTGCAATCGGCAAGCAATTAAAATCTAACAGCTTGAAAACCCATCAGTTTTATTATTACTTCCGATATTTCATATTGAAATATCGGTTTTTCTAGTCCCGCGAAGAGATATATTATACAAAAAAATGTGATTCTTATCGACTAAAAACTTAATCTATTCGCGCGATGAATTATCATCTGTCGATTAACGACTCGATTACGCGTTGCGTAATATACTCGTTTTCGACTTTACCTTAAAAATTAGCGGTTATCAGTCTTATATTACTTAGATTACAGCGACGGACACCGCAACGCGTTACAGTGTCCGTTTTTTACGCGGCATTACTGTGTGCGTTTAAAGCGATACATTTATACATATCATAGACATTCAATCCGTTACGTTATTTCGAAGTTTCGCATTTTTTTTTTTTTTTTTTTTTTTTTTCCTCGCGTTCTATTGACGTCCGTTTGCCTACGCACTCGGGAATAGATAGCATTATCGACGACGGTCTTTAATGCCTTTCGACACTTATTCCGCCGACCCTACGCGTTGAACTTTCTTTTTATCCATCGACGACCCGTTTTTGAAATTCCACGTGCAACTCGTTCACCGAACAAATCCATTAATCATGCGAATTTCAAAAGTTCAATACAATAGTTAGAAAAAAAAAAGAAAAATAACGCGATGTTTTCACTTAAAAGCTATTGCCTCCTGTTATTAAATATTACGTTACGCCTCGACGAGCGTCGAGCGTTTTCTCCGGGCAGTCAAAGTCTCACTTTCTCTTTCTCTTCATTCGCACGCCGCGCAATCTCTACTTTTCATTTTTGCAATCATCGTTTTCCGCCTCTTTCTTCTCGATTGCTTCGTTGTGATTCACATTCTCGTCCTCCTCCTCGTGTATATCGCTGCACGAGTTTAGACGCGATTTTCCCCTTATGTACGCCGCCAGTCTTCGTCTTTTACTCTCCTTGCATAATTGACAATTGTCTTTCGACTGATTCTTCGGCAATTGTTGCTGTTGTTGCTGCTGACGCGGACAATACACCGTCGATGATTTTCCTGCAACATGAAACGATCGCAAATACAAATGAGTAATCTGACGTACAAAAAAAAAAAAAAAAAGAAATCGTCTTTGTCACTCCGTTAATACGCGACGATGAGATCTTTTTATAAAACTCCTCTTTCAAACTCCGCGAATAAGAATTCCGCTACTCATACAATTTTCTAGAAATACCGGTTCTCGTAATGCCTTACGAACTCACGTTTACCTCAGTCCACAGGATAAATTAGTTTCGAATAATAAAAACGCTGTTCTCCAAGTCACCCGATCGATACCCATAGAAATTCAACCGAATGCCTATCGGAATTATTTGCATTCCAGTCTCGCGAGTTTTCCATACGATAATCAAGTTAATTAGTCTCTCGTATATAATGCTTTTGTTTTTTTGTCGACTGCAACTTCGATGTATCAACGCTTCCGGGAACTTTCACCTATCGCTACGAGTTGCGCTGCAAATTCTCAATATTACGCGACGAGTCGAAGTAAAAAAAAAAAAGGCATTTTTTTTTTTTTTTTTTGCCGTATCGGGAGCCGTAATCCGGAATTTTTTTCGGAGTCTTTAAAAAATTCGCTATTGTCTATCGTTTCGATTCGTGACGAGCGAATCGTGCATCGGTAACCGGTCTCCTCGGGTCACGACTCACAACAGCGCAGGTGCTCTCTGTTGCGCGTTGGGATACGCATATGCGGCATTGTATCTCGAAACGCAATGCTGCTTCGGAATAGTAGGGAGTTACTTACTCACCGGATGAGCGTCCAACTAGGCGACTCTCGCGCGTACGTGCGTTAGCGCACGAAACCGACGGCATAGAATTTATTTACGCAGTCCCGACGAAACGAGACGAGACGACCTCATTCTCCCTTTTACTTCACCGAGACGCGCGTCATTGAGTTCCCGTAGGAGGAGGAAAGGCGCCGAAAGACCCTACGAAATGTTACGGTCCCCCGATATCTTTGTACGCTACTTGCGCAACAAAATTCGTTTATTTCGCGGCGCAAAAAAAAAAAAAAAAAAAAACGCAAACCACTATCGCAACATAGATATACATATATATATGTATATATGAAACCGGTATTACTACATACAGCAGACGTGCGTTCGAGAAGCCGATAAAATTGAGTGCGAAACGAAAAATAAACTATCGGCGTATTTGTTCGGGTAATTAAGCTACGAATCGTAATAAACAGCTATACATTGTAACTTATCAAATTGTAACGAAAATAACTCTCGCTATCTGACCTTCGTAAGTGTACGCGTTGAATTCGCGTTCCTACGCTCGCCGAATGGAGCCGGTTTTGCGGAGTTTGTTCTTTTTTTCCTTTCTTTCGTCTTATAATTCGCTGTTTCGTTTTTTTTTTTTTTTTTTTTTTTTTTTTTTCATTTTTTTTTTTTTTCTCGTATTATTCTCGTACGTCGATCGCGCGATGGGTCGTGGAAACGAATATCCGATTATCATTATTATTGTTATTATTATATGCGAAATCTCGGTATTACGCAAAAAAAAAAGTGTTTATCGGTTATCTGGTTGTTTATCAAAGAGGAGACTAATTCGGAGCGAAACTCAATCCGCAGATTGTGAGAAAATAGATTTCGGAGCCAACAAAACGGAGTCATTGCGATGTTTATCTTCGGTAAAATTTGATCGCGTTAACGCGCGATATGCTATATATATATATATATATATTTGCACCGAGAGAACATCTCGATAGAGCAAACGGCAAATGAACTCAAGGAGAGGCGAGCTGTGGTGGCGTTATTCCGGTCTCTAGTCGAGTCATGCGACCTCGCGAACGATACCTAAGTAGGTGTATGTTGTCGGGCTATCGGCGTCTCGCGAGAACTCTCGTGCACTCCGCGGCTCTTAATTCTTCACGCGTTTCTTTTCTTTTTCTTTCTTTTTTGTTTTTTTGCGAAGTCCCCCTTTACGTTGTCGACGTCGCGTCATTTCTTGAATTATCGGTTTTCTATGTCTGCGTTTTGTTGCGTTTAAAAAAAAAAATGAAATGAAACGCGATAGCTGACTTTGGATAAATTTGCCAACGACAGCGCATTGTTTTACTTCGTTGCTAACTACGATTCTCGCCTTCGTTTGCAGTTTTATTTCTCGAAACGTTTTATCAGCTTTAGTCTCAATGTAAAGAAGTTAACGAGGCGAAGTCATGACGAATGAATTCTTAATCGACTTAGAATATCTACCGTAATTGAAGTAATCCTTATTCCACGGCTGTTCGTAGTCTCTGTAGATCGGCGCTCTGAATGAGCCGTACGTCAGTACTTCCGGCATGTAAACGAGATCCATTTTTTCTTTTTTTTCTTCAACGTTCGAAGTATTATGTGCGCTTTCTCCGGCGACGATTCGTAGTCTTCCAGCTTTTTTTATCGGGTTCTTCGCTCAGCTTGACGAGCAATTAGGATTTTTCACTGCCAGACGATAGTCTCTCTTTTCTTCTCTCTTTATGGGCTCTCGGCGTACAGAGAGAAAAAAATATCACCGTTCTTCGCGTAGTCTTTTGCGTGATGCTGATTTTAGGTTCGGAGGATTTTTCGAATGATCGTTGCTACGCAGTTTCAACGGTAACATAGCTTTCCTGAGAGACGCGGATTTTTCACGATGTTATCGGAGTCGATGCGTTTCGAATCTTTTTTGAACGTTTTTTTTTTTTTTTTTTTTTTCGCAAAATCGATTTCCGGAACTCCTTGTCTTATCGAAATGAAGGTTTTTCCACCTTCGAGTTTCTGCGATAACTTTCGATTATCACGATAGATGTTTCAATCGCTTTTTTTTTTTAATTCACAAGCTAACGGCACGAAAGCTCTTCTGTTTCTGACCAATGTAATCGGACGATGTTTTACTTTTAACTAACGCGTGGATAAGACGCGCATAATGTTTACCCGCGCTGTGCCGAGACTCCCACCCCGACGACCTTCCAACTTCCCCACCAATTCCATTCGTTTTACCCTCTCTTCGCCGATTCGGCACCACCACAGTGATGAAATTAGTAAAGTGGTCGAACCCTCCGATATACATGTTCTCCCGACAATTTATCCTGTCGCACGTGACACTTGTTTATGTGTACCTATCGTAGAACAACGCATTGCAAAGTGTTTTTTTTTTTTTTTTTTACGCACTTCCGTTACCTTTTCTTATAATCTTTCGACAATTCTGTTTCCTGTTTTTAGTCTTTGATTTCTCTTTTTTTTTTGTCTCTTATCGATAATCTCTATCGAAAAAACTGCTCTCCTCGCCTACGAAATTACTGCGCAATTTTTTTTCGTCGTATTGCCGCAATTTTATTCACTGTAAGACATTGTCGTTGAACATTGTAACAGGAAATTTTTTACACCTGTTTTCGCTGGAGGAACCGGAATATCGATTAACGGACGCATAATTATAGATTACAGGATGAATAATTATAGATTACCGGATAATTTAATACCCGATTCTATCTTTTAAAACGCAATCGCCAATGAATTTCTGCGATTTTTACTGTTTGAATAAAACTGCAGAATGTGACTTCGTCGAATATATATATTTTTTTTAATGAAAGATTAATGATTGTGACGTCGAAATCTATAATTCAAAAGCATCGTTGGCCCTTTCGATTTTTAGTAAACGTGGAAATTTAAAAAAAAATCTAAAAATCTAAAAAAAGCGAAAGTACACAATTATAAAATTACCTTTTTAATTTAAAAAAAAATCATATTTGCGAAAAAATCGAAATGCGCAAATGGATTTATATACATATTGGTAGTAAAAGTAAAAATATATCGAATAAAACTATTCGATACAAAAAAAATTTAATAAATTTTATAGAAAGTTAGAAATTTACTATTAACTTCGAGCAAAAGCCATATACTGCAGTGTAGCCGTTGTTTATACCGAAGCGCCGTATAACGCGATAGGTGATAACTATGTCGCGTTGCGTACTTTGAATCGCCATTAATAAGGTCAATATCGGTTTATTTCGAGAATAGATCCGATAGTTACGAACCCTCGCAGAGGGTACATCACTACAGTTTCAGCTAAAAGTGATATTCCGAGCGAATTTCGAATATTTCTCAATGGAATGAAATCCGAAAAAAATCAATCATACAGAAAATTTTAAGAATAGTAATTTTACATAAAAATAATTACAAAAGTTATTATCAAATTAGGTAAAAAAAATTGTTCAACGAATCATTCGATAATCCAATTTTTTTTCGAATTTTTCTAATTTTCGAAATTTTTTTTTTTTTTTCGTTTTTTTTCACGAGTTTTGGAGACGATTTTGGAAAGATACTGCGCGTTACACTAAAATATTTTTCGGGAAATCGATCGAACGTATTCGCAAATATCGATTAAACTTTTTTCAAAAAATGGGATTTTTGAAAATTAGAAAAAAATTCATATCTGTTCGGAAAATTTAACGGATCGACTTCCGCTGAAAACAAAGTTCGGTTACCGGATGATTCGTTGAAATGTTTTTTTTTAAATTAATTAGTTAATAACTTTTCGGCATTATGATTATGCAAAATGTTCTTAACACCTTCTGTAAGGTCAATATTTTTTAGTGTTTTATCCCATCGGAAAGTCTCTGAAATTCTCTCCGAATTTCGCTTTTGGCTGTAAATGTCGCAATACATCCGTTTTAATTCGATATGACGATTTCCGGCTGCAAAATTTCTTCAATACATCGTATATTTGCTCATCGGTTTCTCGTGTTTATTATCGCTGTACGATAGTGATACAAATACGAAAAGCAATGATAATCTTTCTATCAGTTCTTCCTGTGTGACTCCATTGTATATCTATTTAGGGTCAACAATGGTAACCGATAATGGTAAGCGATAGCGGTGACTATTGTGACAATCCAACGTGAAAACCATTGAGAAGAAAAAAAAACTGCGAAAAATAATGATAATAACGAATAAAAATGAAAAAAAAAAAAAAAAAAAACAAATTCATCACCGACACCGCGTCTCTCGAGAGAAAGAAAAAAATGAGTAATCGTCGAATCAGATTATTTTATCGCGTTAATTATCAGGTATTTATTATCGAAGTATAAAATCGACATCGATATCCGGCGCTTATTTTAAATAATAATATTGTTGGCGCGATTATTAAAATGTCTCAGAAAAAGCGGTGATTATTAATAAATAACATATAACGATGTGTAATTACCATCGTCCAGACGTCTTTTATTATAGTAACACAACTGCGTGGACTTAGTGCGGATTATTACGAAACGTTAAAAAAAAAAAAAGAAAGGAATTCCTTCGATATATTAAGACTAATAATGAGATCGCTAAACATCGATAGTTCCTAACGATAGCAAATTCCTATAAATCAATTTCATTAATATCTCTGTCACGATGAGAATTTTTTCAAATTTCTTTCTGAATTTTATTCGATATCTGTTTATATCGAAGGAGATAATGGATGCGAGACGTGTACCGATAAGTCGATACAAAGATCTCTCCTACTTTCGAGTAGTCGTGCAGATAGCATTACAGGACTTGAAATACATTGATCTCGTAGCGATTAATATAAATCTTCTTGATTAATCCCCGTGAACATTTTTTTTTGTGGACCACTTGACCCGACAGTCGCGTAACAACAATTCTCGTATTCTATTATCAACGATAATATTTAATCGCGTCACGTGACTGATAATCTGCGTTTTGAAAAGTGGATTTCTTAAGGGTGCATCATTCGGGACAAGGATAACATATTTATTATTTTCTTATCTATTACTTCATATAACCGACGTACGTACTTCGATACCGGAGTTTTTCCGCGTTATCTCAGTACTCCGTTTCGTCTCTCTATTCGTCACACACACTATTAATTCCTCCCTTTCGTTTACACAGTCGATTTGACTCAGTGTTTGTCTCGATCTTCAGACTCCGCTTCGCCATCAGGTAATGTGCCGCGAAAGTATCGCGTTATCTTAAAAAAACGCAGAGAGGCGGTGCGCGCGTACGCGAGGCGATGATTTTTGCGACGTTACCAATGTCCAATCGACCGCCTACCGCGGCATTGTCGCCGCTACACTTACTTTTATAGCGAGAAGGCTGAAAAACAAGAGTCAACTTCGCGCTTCGATAATTTTATATCCTTCGGCGTGGATTTGAATCATCGATGATCGGGAGGCGGTGGAGCGAAGAAAATTTGCTCTCGGATACGACTTTTTAACACGCAAAAAACGTTCTTCGGCGCAGCGAGAGCGGCAAGAATTTTATTTACTATTCTTATACCGTTTAGGCGACGCGACATTGTGTTTATGTCGAAGTTGCCAAGATTTTCGGAATAAAAAAAAACGTTCGTGGCATTGAGATGAATTTAAGTAATCTGAGGATATTTTCGTCTTTTTATTCGACCAATGATTGACCGTCACGCGAAACTTATACTGGAAACGGTTCTTTAGAAACTTTAGTCGCACTGGAAGAGAGGAATAAGTATCGTATTTTTAGCGATTACTAATTTATCGAGTGATTTGAACGCAAATCGCTACGGAATTCGTGTTTTGCGCGGAAGATATGTAGGAATATTTACGAATAATTTCTTAACATTTTCATTTTTGTAAATAGATAAAATAGATAAATCGCCTTTATCGGAGTTTTTTCAAAAACAACGGAAAATAGCATATCTTGAATATTTTTTTTGGACGATAATTATGGATTTTCTTTCTAAAAAAAATATATAAAAACGTAAACGTAATTAATAAAATGTTTATTTAAAGGGATGCATTTATCTAATGATTGAAAAAAAAGTCAACATTTTTTTTTTTTTTTTTACTAAAAAGTAATAAAATGATTTTTTTTTATAATGAAAGCTATTGAGATGTTTGTCCCTTTTTTTTAGTTTATTTTCTCATAGAGGATATTTTGTTTTGATGAAAAAAAAAAGAAAAATTCGAGATTTTTATTTTAGATGCATCGTTTTTCACGGACTATCCACTGTCAGACGTACAAAAAAATTCTCTAAATCCACTTACCTTTCCGTAAAAAAAATCATTCTATTTCCTTCTATAGTTTTTTAGATTAAAAAAAAACGAAATTTAACTCGATTTTCGAAACGCCACATTTTTCAATTCGAAATTTTCCGTCAAATAAAAAATTCTACGAAAAATAAAAAAAATTACGATTTTTGTGATTTTCCATTATTAAGAGAATAAATAGCGGATTCTTAATGAATGAAAAAAAAAAAAACAAAAACACTTCGAATATAATATAATCTTAAAAATATTTATGGGAATACCGCCCGTTGAATACATCACAATAAACAATTACAAAGCCAATTATCAGGTGCATCTCTCGATTTCGCACCAAAGTTCGCCGGTATAAAAAAAAAAAATCCTAACTATCTACGAAGATCGATGACTGAGCGACGAAGCGATACTAATCCGTGCGATAATGTTGCTCCTCAATCATTCTAATCTCACGAAAGTCGTGTTCACACATTTGCTTTTGTACAAAGATCAGACCTCAGCGATTGCGAACCTTTATCAAGATTTCAACAGCTCTGGATTTTTGATACATCGAGTTTCTCATATGTTTAAAATTTAGCTGCGACTATTGCAGGATTGACGAATTTTGATAAGACGATAACAAAAAAAAACCCGAAAGAAAAAAAAAAGTAACTTGACGTCGTTTCTTGCATATCGATGTTTGATCTTTCGGAATGTTTAACAACCGATCAGTAAAGTGAGACTCTTCGGCTACGAGAAACATAATCGTCAATCTTGTCGTCTTTGTGGACAATCGTCATCGATTATTTTCTCGATTCGCTTCGATACATGTCGCGATCTTTTCTTTTGTTTTTTTTTCGGAAGTTTTAGACGGAAATCACATTTCCCATATTTATTTATCATTCATATCAGATTTATCTGTATCTCTACTCCGCGTCTTGAAATTTTCGATAGTGCGATGATAGTAATCATTTCTAAACATTGATTTTTATACACTTTTCAAATCGACGCCGTGTATTCAATAATATAACAGCTGACTTCGTAAAACTTCGTAAAAAATGGAGTGGAAAATATCTACAATTGTGAGAATATATATAATACGCAGTTTAAGAAAAAATCGCGACGGAGAAATAGTAGTAATGCGCATTGATAATAAAAAAAAAAAAATTCGCCATGTTTTTTTTTTTTTTTTTGATAATCGTGAATATTGTCGATTTCTGAACAATCGTAACCAATTATTTTCTCGATTCGCTTCGATACATATCTCGATATTTTTTTTTTTTTTTTTTTTTTTTCAGGAGAGTTTAGGAGGAAATTCACGAACGGCGATGTTGGCGACCGTTTCGCCTGGAAGTATTCACTTGGAGGAGACATTAGCAACACTCCGATACGCTTGTCAGGCGCGCGCTATTGTCAATCGCGTCCGCATTAATGAGGATCCGCATGACAAACTAATCCGGTAAGACGTCGTTGTATTACCGTCACGTGTCTCCACCGTGAATAAATATTTCCTATGGAGCTAAAAGCGTTTCGCGCGATGATCAATAAAGTTATAATACTAATGACAATTATTCTTCAATCGCAGAGAGTTAAAAGCGGAGGTTCTTCGCTTACGAGGAGTACGCGAGGGATACGAGAAGCAACTCGGCGCCGTTCCTCGCCGTCTTTTAATAAACGAGGGGTCGTCGACCAACGAAAAGTCCGACGAAATCGACAAGAAACAGCGTGAAATCGACGCTCTCAGAGATCAATTGAAACGGACGGAAGAGCAATTGGCAAACACCCAAAAGTATTTTTTATATATTTCCATTACGTTTCTGAAGTTTTCTTTCGTAATTCAGTGAATTATACGAAATCATAGATAGGGATCAATGCTATACGATCCACTCGACAATTCCTTCGGTATCGATGAAATCTTAATAGTCAGCCGTTAAAAAAAAAAACGGTTCACAGATCAACGCTGGAAAAGTTGCGGGACGCTGAGGAGAAGAAGAATTCGGAATTGAAATTTCTGCGATGTTGCGGCATTGCGGTGGAGATTGATTATCGAGAAAAACGTACGCAGCCGTGTCTCGTTAATCTAACTGCCGATCCTATCTTGTCGGGTGCGCTGTTGTATCTCATTCCACCGGGTATCGTTCGCATAGGAAAGCGAACCGAACGAACGACGCACGAGACTCGAGAAAATCCGGAGATCGTTCTCGACGGTCCACTAGTCAAAGAATTACACTGGTTAGTGAGACGCGAAGAAGGAAGAAGAAGAAAAAAATATGATGAGATTATTTCCGGTGTGCTATTGTTATCCGAATGAAGCGCCTTATCCCGTCTCTTCACCACGTCGGCAACTGTCGATTGTTGTTCTCGTCGTTATCTCGCACTCTCCTCTTTGTCTTTAATCCGCTTCTCCCCGTCGTTCTTAACTCATAATAAATACGACGAAACGAATCGAAGTGTTGATAAAACGCCATTTGAAAAATAGAGCGAAGAAAAAATTCTCGTGTTTGCATGCGGATTCCTAAACGGCTCAATCCTTATCTCGTATGTGTGGTTTACTCGTTGTGTTTCAAGGTCTGCGTCTGTTGTGTTGCTGTACTCGACAGCTGAACTTTTTTTTTCTCGATCTCTCCTCGAATCGATATCGTTACAGCTATTAAAATAACTCTGCGGTATCGAGACGTGAATTTTTGATGACTCGTTTATTAGCTTTTTTTTGCGAATCGTTTGTGTGATGCGTGGATAATAGAATGATGTTTGCTTTATGAAATAATCGATTTTGTTTTTTCTACAGCACTATCGAGAATAATAATGGAGATATTATGTTGACACCGAATATGGGGAGCGATACCTATGTCAACGGACAGGTAATTTATTAACGGAAATTATATAATTCATGTGGAGAGAAAAAAATTGCAATTTATTTGGTTTACTTAATGTCATAATTGAGATATATTCCGGTATTTTCAGGAGTTTTTTAAAATAATTATCTGTTTCTTTACTCTGTGCTTTGGAAATTTTGATGGAGTGACGATATTCATCATTCCTATTTTTTTTATTCACTCTGCGTATTTAGAAATATAACAACTGATTAATTTCGAAAATTAATAATCCGCGAGCATTCGGATTATTTTTTATTCGAAATTAATCATAAATAGCTGATTATGCGATTTTTTTAACGTTAATTGGTCGACCGGAAGAGCCGTTGTTGCGAAATAAGTAAAACAACTTTATTGTAAAGTTCTCTTGCTGTTATCTCGATTGGCGACAGTCGAGTGACCGGAAATAAAATAAAACGATTTTGTTGAAAATTTTTTCTGTACCGAATGCCGAAAGTTTGAAATTGCATTTTCGTTTTTTACGTACATTTTTTATGTATTTGATTTCATTATAAAAAAATACTCGAGTAAAAAAAAATCACGTGACGCTAAAAAAAATATCCAACAAATTTTGAAAAATTTTGAAATCAAAACCGTTTTTAAGATATTTCGACAACAGAAATCGAGACGCGTTCAGCCATTTAACTGCTCGACGATCGTTTGATTTTTTCAATTTTACGAGTTTCGAAGTAAAATTTGCGCACAACATTCGTAAATTGCTAAAGTTGAATTAAATAAATTTTAATTAAGTTTCTGTCACCTGTATGAGAGAATTTCCCAAAGTACCGGAATATGTCCAATTAGCTATGCTGTTGAGAATTGGTCCCAAATTATTTGATCGATTATTGCCACAAAATTCTTTTCATTAAAAATCTTTAGAAAACGATAAAAAATGTTATGATAATATATAAAAATTTACAGATGGTAACGGGTAAAATCCATCTGAAGCACGGAGATCGTCTGGTGATCGGTGGCAATCATTACTTCAAAGTCTGCAATCCCAACGACGATCAGAGTAACAAACAGATTCTTACCGGGCAACCCGTGGACTTTGAATTTGCTCACCGTGAGATATTAACTGTTCAAGAAGAGAAGTAAGTATATCTTTCGGATAACATTAAGGAGGGGATCTCGTCTGTCCTTTTGCGTCGTAAAGCAAGAAATTTTATGCGATATTTACACAGATTGCGAGCCGAACTCGAGGAATCGAAGCAGAAAGCGATAAAGGAACTGGAGAACGCGAAACGAGAGATCGAGATGCAGTTGGGTTCGCAAAAATCATCTTACGAACGCGAGATTAAGGTATTGGGATCGACGCTCGCGTCTCAAGAACTCGCGCTGCGAAATATCAATCGACAAAAGAGAGAACTGGAGATCGAGAAGGAAGAACTCGCAAATCAGGTCGAGAAGAACAATCGTATCAAACAGACGATGCTTGACGAGTCTAAGATCCGCCCGTTGACACCGTACACGACGAATTTTATCGAAGAACTCGAAGCTGTTCTCTCCGAGACAACCGCCGATGCGGAAACTGCTCTGCGGATGAAATTAAGCAACGAGGCTATCAAGGCCGGTGGTGTCAGCTTACATGAGATGCAACTACTGGTCCGCGAAGCGACCGAGAGGTGCCGCGAAGTCGGTGTCAATTACGTGAGTTTATAATGCAATACTTTGTAAACAAACCATTTCTCGTTTTACATCGTATAACTCGTTGATTTGTGGCTTTTTTTTTTTTTTTTTTTACTAATCTCGTTTATGGTGGATGCATCGCTACATTTCCAGCTAAAAGTGAGATTCGAAGAAAAATTCGAAGACTTTTCGATGGGATAAAAATCTGAAAAAATCAAAATTATATAAGATGCTGAGAACATTAATTTTGCATAATAATAATGCCGAAAAGTTATTAACAAATTAGTTTAAAAAAATATTGTTCAACGAATCATGCGGTAACCAAACTCTTCTCTTAGCGGAAGTTGATTTGTTAAATCTTTTGGATACATATGAATTTTTTTGGAATTTTTTCTAATTTTCGAAAATCCCGTTTTTGGAAAAATGTTTTATCGATATTTGCAAATATGTTTGTTTGATTACTTCGAAACTTCTTGAGCTTCATGCGCAGTATTCTCATGAACTTATATTCAAAATTCGTGACTTTTCATCCACGAAGAAAAAAAAAAAAAAATTCGAGAATTAGAAAAAAATGTAAAAATATTTGTAAGTATTCAGAAAAAATGAACAGATAAATTTCTGCGAGAATAAAAGTTGGGTTACGAGTCCCGGAAAAAAAACCCGGAAAATATGAAAAAAAAAAAATATATATATATCAAATATGAAAATGGGGGTTTCTGTTCGGGGATTTTTTTTCCAGGGATGTAGGAACAAAAAGGCCGCAGAAAAGGCCGATGGAAAAAAAACCTCGGACAGAAAACCCCATTGTACCATTTTCGTCTTTCCGAGGTTGTTTTTCCACGGGGTTTTCCTTTCGGTGGGGTTTTTTCCGAGATTTTTTGTTTCGCGGCTTTTTCCCGGGGGATGTAGTAACAAAAAAACCGCAGGAAAAAGGCAGTAAAAAAGGCCGATGGAAAAAAACCCTCAAAAAGAAAACCCCATTTTCGTATTATCCGGAAACTATTTACAGGGGGTGTATTTTCCGGGGGTTTTCTCTCCAAGGCTTCTTTTTCCGGGATATAGAAACAATAAAGCCGCGAAAAAAAGGCCGATGAAAAAAGAAACCTCGGAAAGAAAACCCTATTTTCGTATTTTCCGCACACTTTTTTAAGGGATTTTTTTTTTCGGGAGTTTTCTTTCAGGGAGTTTTCTTTCCGAGGGTTTTTTTCCAGGAATTTTCTTTCCAAAAGTTTTCTCCTGAAGTTTTTTTGCCGAATGTTTTTTTTCGAATGTTTTTCCCGGGAATTTTTTTTTCGCGTGTTTTTTTTCCGCCCGCCGTATCGATGCACCCTCCTCATTGCGCTATTAATAACCTTCAAGATGGCTCGTTGGTCTAGGGGTATGATTCTCGCTTAGGGTGCGAGAGGTCCCGGGTTCAAATCCCGGACGAGCCCACTTTTTTTTTCCTCTCTTCTCGCGCCTCTTCCGCGCCTTTCCCCGAACTAATATCACCAATTTATCATTTTTGTCTTCTAGGAGTTCTATCAGCAACAGATGATAATCGACAAGAGTCTACAGCCGGTAATCCGAGTGCGCGATCGCGATCGTGGATTGGAGACGCACTGGCAACCGTTGAACTTTCTCGACTGGGTGCATCGCTTGCGCGATCACGATATCGAGGACTCGATGAAAGAATTGCGCAATACCGTCGACGATTGGGATTCTTACGAGGAGAGCGATATAATTCAAGATTCCCTCAACAACAGTCGCATATCCGTGAATCTTACACCGGTGAAGAAACAATTAAACGAAAGTCTCCATCATTTTTCAATGGACAGTTCGATACTCGAGAGAAGTACAGCGAACAACGAGACAACGGAATCGACGTTTGCGTCGCAACGCGACGATATCGCAAGGTGTTTCGAGGAGATGGAAAGAGCGGCGAAAACGTTGAGTAGACTGTGCCATCAGTACGAAAGCAGAGAAACGAGTGGTAAAGTAACCAAATCTCTCGACAAAGTCCAAAGCATTATAGATAATTTGAAGAGCACATTGAACCGGAAAAGCACCAACGACAGCAACGAAGATAGCGAAACTTCGAATAACAGCGTTTTTAACAATACAGTAATCCAAAATTCCGAAATTTCCGGTTTGAATGAAACAAACGGAAGTTCAAGATATTTCGGAACGCCGAAAAACTCACCAACTCCATCGACTCCTCGGGCCGCTTGTCCTTTTTTTAAAAATCCTCAAACCCCGAAAACAGTCAGATTCGATGTTAAGTAACTTTAACGAAAAATCGTAAATTCGGAAACTTCTATTTTGCTCAACGCGACTCGCTAGTCTTCGACTCGGAGTCTTTTCTCTTATCTCGCGAAAAACTGACCCGTGCGGTAGTCAAAGTCATTTATTTATTTGATATTTTTATAGATACGACGAAGCGTCGTAAATAATCGTAAGATTTTTTTATACTCTGCTAATAAAGTATCTTTTTTAGCGTTGCGGTACCGAAGTATCGATGTTCGTTATTCCAGTAGTTACATCACCGCGTCAACCGTATCGTTCGTTATTTTTACCTGTTATCGCGCGAATAATGATATATCGGAAAAATAGTACACGCAGTACGACGTTATATAATACGTAAATGGATAATTAATTCGACTATAGGCGTTAATGTTATAGAGAGTTACATTCACTGGTAAACCAGTGCCTGTGCTTTACAATAATCCGATATCCGCTTCGGTGACCTTGTTTACCGGAGGTTTAGAGTGTCATACGCTCCGAGGAACGCGACAACGCCGCGCCGCATTAATACGAATCGACGAGGATAACTAATGGAATAATTATAAAAAACAAAGCGAAAGGCTGATTTTTAGAAAGGGACAGATAACAATACAACGTTTAACTATATTTTTAATGTATTTTTATACGATTTTTGTACGCCATGCGAGAAATTACGATGCATCAATCGAAGTAATCCTCGATGTCGATATCCGGATTGAGTAAATCTTCGCCGTAAATCGATAAGTCTAATTTATTAAGTATCAAATTTTCGCACATCTCTTCCAAATCCGTTTCCCCGATTAAAACGGCTCCCTGCATTTTACCGTTTTTCATAACGAGTTTTATGTATTCCAAGCCTTTCGTCATTCTTAATAGTATCTCGTAGCTTTGCGACAATTTCTGTCCGTTGTACAGTCCGAGAAGAACGACTTTGTAGCCGAAAAAATTGGTTACGTGAGTGAAGAGTTCGAAACAGAAATCTTGAAGAAATTCATCGTTTTTGGAAGAGGAAAACATCGATTTTGCCGCGTAACGACCCATTTGGTGCGCTTGAGTCCATAAACGCATTTGAAACCAATGTTCCGCGTGATCCCAGTTTGCTGTGCAGACATCGCCAGCTGCGTATATATCTTTTTCCGAAGTTTCCATCTTCCAGTCCACGAGATAACCGCCGTCTTCGGCTTTTTGGAGGATTTCCAGACCCGGTAAATCAGAATTTGGCGCGACTCCCGTTGCCGATATTATGAAATCGCAGCCTATGATTTTGCCGGTGCTGAGCTCCGCGTAAATAGGCCAATCGTCTTCGGGGGGTTTGTCTTTGATTTCTGTTGCTTCGAGGATTTTAGAGACTTGCGATTGATACTCAACGGTAATCTTTCGCGGAACTTTAGAATTGCCTTCGAGAGTCAATGCGTTGTGCCAATCGGGTCCCAGTGCCGGTCCTACGGTACTCACGCGTCCATCGGTTATCGTGTATCTAATTCTTTTACTGGTTTTTTCCTTTTTTTCGGCTTTTTTCGCTGAATCGGTTTCGAGTAATTTGTCCTGAAAAAATTCTGCAGCTCCGGGATCGACGAATGTCGCTGATATATGTTTATCTTTTATCACCCAAATTACCTCTATTCCTTTAACTTGGTAAACCAGTTCCGTAGCGATACCCCCGTTTCCTACTACTATTATTCTTCGCGCCTTTGATATTACGTTTGACAAATTTTCCACCGATTCTGTATCTCTTATTCCAATAACGCGATCATTGTTTTCGCTGATAAGACGCGGCTTCGCACCGTTACATACGCACAATTTATCGTATCTTATTAATTTCCCGTTTCGCGTCTCGACTATTTTTTCGCTTATGTTTATCTTAATTACGGTATCGTTAACGACACTGACGGAGGAATGCCTATCGGTTAACGTATCGATCGTACGTTCCTCGACGTCGAATCTCGTCAATGTCGTTCCGAGGGGAACGATATTCGTTACGGCTTTTATGAGAGGACTCGCTGTTATCAATAGTATTTCTTCGTCGGGAGCGAGAAACGCCAAACTCTCGACGCACGATACGCCGGCTATACCACCGCCGATTACGACGAACTTCGCTTTTACCGAATCTTCAGACATTTTTGATGGTTTTTTTTTTTTTTTTTTTTTTTAATGCGTTTCTAATTAATTACTGTGATTCATGGATTTTTCGGAGTCGGCTTCCGGTTTATACCAATCTGAATAGTTGTATTCTCTGAACGGCACGTCGAAGGAAATTGTTCCGTAATCTTTGGCTCTGATTATCGCTATCATAAGATTCTGGTGTTGTCGCTGGCAGAGCCCCGTTTTTCTGAAAAATCCGACAATCAATTAGTAATTTGATGAAATTTTTTTTAATTACAATACTTTGCCAAAATTAATTTTAAAAAATTCATATATTTCATTCGATTCTGAAAAAAAAAATGAGTATTGGGATCAATACTATATGTGACAAATTGCCCCTGAATATCAAAACGAATTTTCGATTTGTACAGATTAAAATAATACGACTTATCATAAAAACGTTAGCGTTATCGTTTAATGGTAAATAATGCGTACAGAAATTTTTACAAAATGAAAAAACGCGTAGAAAAAAAAAACTGAATATATTTCGTTGAAATTTCGAAAAAACAAGGCGTATTGATCCCTCAATGTACCAAATTAATTTCGGCTTTATAACTCGAAATATTCTCGAGTTATTGACGTTAATATTTTTCACAGCTGATATCTGCACACATACAACCCGATATTTTTTTTTTAAATACGATCCCAAAAAAAATCACAAAGAATGTTATCATCAAATGAAAACTTTTACTATAAAGAAACAATAAAATGGATGTATTAGAAAACTATTTCAAATACTATACTTATAGTCTTTCAATTTTATAGTAAAAAAAAAATGAAATAATTAATAAAAAAAATAATAATAAACATTTTCAAAGTTCAAAACGTTTTCCCCATTAAACAAACAAATAAATAAATTTCTTACTCGTAGCTCAGGATTTCTCCGTTGAATTCAGAAATGAATTGTTTCAACAGCGCAATGTTCCTGTAATCGAGAACAAGATATTCGTCTCTGCAAATGGGACAAGGATTACCGGTGGAAATAATGCCGGATCTCTGTAATCAGTAAAAGAACAAATCGTTAAATATTTGCGTTAAGCGCCAAATAATCGTTTCTAGAAAAACAAAAAAAAAAGCTCAACTTACGATACAAGTTTTTCGCGTCTTTTTGGGTGGAAACATTCCCTTGTGATTGCGTCTGTATAATTTCCACACCGGATTGATACCGTAGGTTTCCTTGTAAGCTGCGATTTTAAGAAAATCCGTTTGAGTTCACTGCGCAACGATTGTAATTCTCAAGGTACTTACCGTCACTGGCGAGATATCTGATGCTTGTCTCCAGGGGAATTGGATTTCGTCGATCTTTCGCCGGATCTATGGGTTGTTGCTGATCGCCGGTATTTTTTTCGCTATCATCCTCATCATTTTCGGAAAATAGTGCACTACTCCGAGAAATACATCGCACCGGCACAGCCTAAATCGAATCGTAGTTTTTAGATCGTCGCGATCTTAAAATTAAATGATTTTCGTTTGTTAATTACCCTGTTGATAAAGTTCGTCCGGATAACCGATGCAGCGGCTCGCAGACCGATAAATACGAGTGACATACCGAATTATAGTTGTTTAACTGCTTCTACTACGTGCACTCAGATTATTGCAGGTTATGAAAAAAAAAACTTCGTTGGGATTCTCCGGTTATAAAGTTGCGAACCTCTGCTTTTTTTCTCCGAATTGAACTCGCTGTACTCGAGTCATCGTAATAAATACAACGACTCTGTTAGTATTTTAATTTGGTT
Organism: Cryptus armator; assembly: GCA_963971235.1. Lineage (NCBI taxonomy): Eukaryota > Metazoa > Arthropoda > Insecta > Hymenoptera > Ichneumonidae > Cryptus > Cryptus armator. The sequence continues at coordinate 13,639,301 of OZ020232.1, forward strand.
TTTTGGGACCTTTCGTTACGATTTAAATATGAATAAATTTTTATTGTGTTTATCGGTAGTTAATATGATCATTATTGGTGGTTTTGTTGCTAAATGAATTATTCTGAAAAAAAAAAACAATTCGGTCACTCGCTTGAGTCACCGTCTCGTCGTGTCGAGACATAGATACGGAAGTCAAAGAAAATCCTAATTTACCGTCAATATTATCTTTAGATCCGCTATAATTTATACGTGTGTCGACGAATATGCATATTTATCCGTAATCACGTAACGAGACATTATTGTTTCAACAAAAATTCGAAGTGGTCGGTACGCGCGCACCGACATGACGACGACGTAGTGGGAGTAGCGAAGCGTTAGATGTGATTTGACTCGAGTTTCGCTTGGCAGGCGTACTTCCTGTTTGGTCGTGGCAGCTGGTGCTACGTAGTTAGGTGAGAATATTATTCTTTGAACAATATTTCGGGGTTTATTTCGACGCACGAACGGCTGGATATATCGTGAAACACGAAGCAAAGGTAACGGATTCATAATACAACGGATTTTTTATTTCAGATGGCAGATCTACGCGAAGATATATGCGGATTTTCGACAGACTCGTTAGCATCCCATCGTTGAACGAAGAGATAGAGAGCCCCCGCTATAAGTCTGACACGGAAAGAGCGGCCCGCATAGTCTGCTATCGTGTATAGGAAATTATTGATTTCTTATACATTCCTGTGAACATTTGTTATCCATAAAAAGGATTTAATTGTTGACAAAACTTAATGTGAGTGGATTGGGCTCGATTTTTGGTGGTAAATAAGAGCGAGAAAACAAAAAAAAATCTACCTAGTTAATAGAGAGCATAGAGAGGAAAAAGGAGGGAGGAAAAAAATGGCCATCTCGAGCGACAGGCCGTAAATTTTTGGGGCGGGGCAGCTCTCCTTTTACTTGCGAGAAAATCACCCACCACCCGCGTATAGCTGCAGCAGCAGAGTCGAATTAATAAAAAGTTATAAAACCGTGGTACATAAAAAAATCGGAACCAAGAAATTTATCGAGAGCATGAAAAACGTATATCGTACGAGTTTTTTTTAACCATATGGAACATTTCGGCCAAAGCGGCAACTGAAGATTGAACGATATGCTGCTGCAACGTTACGGAAAATAAATCGCGTTTACGAGTCTCACGTTGCCGTGTTCTCGAAACAAAGTGTCGACAATAATCGTATCTGCCAGAGAGACTCAAGTGTTTGGCAAGTGATAAAAAAAACAAACAAACAAAAAAAAAACGGTTGATCGAGTATATAAGATTTTATTTTCGAGTTGACAAAAAAAAAAAACAAAAAAGTATGTCCGAGCCGTGGATATGTATATTCTATAAATAGAACGAGCCGATGGTGACATGAATGCGGTCGGTTGGATACGTGGCACTGATTGGTTGAGTAGGGGTCGCAAAACTCGGATAAACTCGGAATACGAGTGGTCAGTGGGGCAACGGTAAAATGAGCAGTGGTAATGCGCAAAGTATGTGCGCAGGGCTCACCGTCGCGCAGTGCCAGTCGGCTACCGAGGCGAGTTCCGTCTGCGGAGAGGACTCGATTTAGCATTTGCAGTCGTATTAATTGCCATCTTTGGCCCCCGATATTAGCTTAACGCCATTTTCGCGGCCACGCGTCACGTATATGCCGCACATTGGTTGACAAAAAAAACATTATTTACCATAAATAACACTTTATCTGGTAGGATTATATTCCGTTGAATTCCATTGATTAATTTTTTTCTCCACTCGTGACTGAGCACACGTTCCCGTATGGATCGTTTTTACGGCAAAGCAGAGGCCTCGCCTTCATCTCTTTCTATGACTCTGCATTGTTTGCTCGCATAGCTATTATTCCCCGAGGTTTTCCCCCGCTGCCAAAGGCTTACGATACGATCGAAGCTAACCGAAAATTTGTCGAGTCAAACTTAACCATTAAAATTATATTTTCGATCGATTCTTTAACGAATCGTCGAGTTTTTTCCGAGCTGAAAGAAAATGGCGGCTCTAACGAAATAGTGTGCGCGGATGAGGTCATCGCTGTCTTCGTTAGACAATGTGAAATGCAACATATTTCTTCGTTTTTGTTACAGATACCGAGCGATGATTGTATCATCGAGGATTTTCGTCATCTAGCAATACATCGAGGATTACGAGAATAATCAACAAAATGGTGAGTCTTTTTACAATTGTTTAATTATTTTCGCGAATTTTTTTTTTTTTTTTTTCCTGCCGACATTTTTGTTTCGTTGACACAATCGACGAAAGATGCCGCTGCGCGATCATCCATCAATGTCGTTAACAAAGTGGTGGGGGGGCCGTGAGATCAATAACCTTAGATGACTTACTATCTGAATGTCCTATTTTCGCGTAGTAGCGTCGGCGGCGGACGTCACGTGCTTCCCTCCACTTACGCACGAGTTATGTACGCGTAAAGACCACGTTTTTTTTTTTACACGGTTTTTCCTTATTATTCGTCTACGTGTACATTGTTACGTTTCTCGGATACTAAAATGTATCGAACCTTCGCGATCGCACGATAATAATCAAATGCAATAATGACTAAGGTAAATTCGAAGAAAATTGCGTTAAATATCCGACAAAACGTGTTATAAAACGACAAAAGTGAAGCATGTCGAGACATACAAGTTTTTCTTTTTATATCGATTATTTGTATGAATTTTTTAAAAAATGACATGCTAAAGCAATAATTAAGGACTCTGAACCATTGGGCGGTTGTATTCCATGAGCCGAACTTTCTGATATGCGTCCTACACTCGCGATAAAAAAAAAAAAAAAAAAAAAAAAAAAATCGAAAAATCTGCCGATAAAATTTTGCAACGACTTGTTAACAAATTATGTTTAATATTTTCCTTCCAGCCGCGTATAGATCCATTTCAGTTGCTCAAGTGCCTCAGCGTTTTGCTGGGGCCTTCAGGTGGCATTAAGAGCAAAGAAGAGGTCCACCGATTGGCCAATCTAATGACCAAATTCTCCAAGAAACTTGTCTCCAAATGTATCTACATTCAGATTCTCAAAACTACGGACACAGAACTTTTAAGCCAGTAAGTTAAAAACGCTGACACAGCGTCATAATTTTTCAGTGAAATTATCGAAAACTTGAAAAAAAAAAAAAAAAAAAATTCGATTTATTATTCATTAAAAACAATTAATAAAAAAAAAAAAAAAAAAAAATTGCATTAATAACGCGGCATGTTGAGACACGTGATTTATTCCAAATTGGATTAATCGCGTGATACAAAAAGTATAAAACATGCGAAATTAAATGGACTCTGAACCATTGGGCGGTTGTAATCGATGGGCCGTACTTACTGATATGTGTCCAACAAAATATATAAAAGAAAAAAATTTTAACAAAAAAAAAAAAAAGTCGAAAATATTCGATCTTTTGGCTAAAATCTCTCTTTTTTTTCATTAACAGATTTATGGATGCGGGAGGATGGAGTTTAATTCACATGTGGCTTACGGACGGAATAGTAGCGAAAAATTGGGCGCTTATACAGGAACTTTTGGAGTTATTGCATCTGTGCCCAGTGAAGATCGAGCGTTTGAAGAGTAACAATTGTCCAAAGTTAATAAAAGGCCTATCGAAGGAGGTGACGCATCAGGGAGTTAGAATTCTTGCGGGTCGTCTGGTCGAGCAATGGTTGAAGATAGTGAAGGGCGAAGCAGCGCCGAATTCAGTTCCGGCGCACATAATAGGAAGCCTTCCGCAAGGAACGAGTAACGCGATGGGACATTTGGAAAATCAGTATACCGCTGCAAGCGGTACAAAGAACGATCTCATCGTCCAAAACGCCGTCGACGAATCGAACGGTCAAAATATCGATGAAATAGAAAGCAATTACCCCTCAAATATCGATGCCGGTCAATCGATTAACGATAAATCGATGCAGTTACAGATAGTTAACAATGCGACGTTAACAAACAACGGATCGCAGCAAAATCAACAAACGGGAAAGCAATACGTCGTTGTAACGTCGAATTCGACGACACCGGCACCGTTTCCCGTTTGTAAAATAACGATTCGCGATGGCAACGAAGTACTCATGAAAGTCGAAACGGACGCCTCGAACATTAATAACGTTTTAAAGGGAAAATCGTGTCACGAGATGAATGGGGAAACGAAACAAGAAGGCGATAACGAAGATACAACGGAAAGAGACGATCCTAATGACGATTGTGTTGTAAATGAAAATTCCAGTGAAGTGAATCAACAAACAACGGTTTGTTCCAAGGATAGCAATGGACAGGTCAACACGAGGCTAAGTAAAGATGATAAAAATATTAAAGACACTGTAATTAGTGATAGTAATAAGTCGAGTGATAAGGAGAATCGCGATTCTCACAAAACGGAGGAGAAAAAATCGAGTAGCGGGACGAGCAATAGTTTGGAGAAGAAGAGCGGCGATCGGCATCACAGCTCGAAGGGTAGCGGTAGTTCATCGTCGAAACACAGTTCCGGTTCCCATAGGACGGGTTCGAGTTCTCATAGATCATCGCATCGTTCGGGTTCGAGCGGTGGTTCGAAGAGTTCGAGTTCCAAGGATAAGTCTTCCAGAGACAAGGATCGTCATCACCACTCGGGTTCCTCGTCGTCGTCGAGTAAACATTCCTCGTCGAGTAAAAACAAAACGGAACGGGATAAGGAACGGGAAAAGGAGAAAGAAAAGCTAAAGAAGGATCAGGCGGAGAAGGATAAAGCGACGCTGGAGAAGGTTCAAGGAATGGCGTTGAGTTCGAAACTCGGAAAAATACCGAGAAAAAAATCTGAAGACGAAAAAACCGGTAGCGAATCGGTTTTGAGAAAATCGTCGACGGAATCGCGCGATAGTTCGAAGGAAAATAAAGAAAAAAGCGACGCGAAAAAAAGCGGAGCAACAGGTGGCGCTGCTGTACTCGAGAAAAAAAATATCTCGATATCGATCGAAAATCGTAAAAATTCACAAGACGCCGGACGACCGAAAACTGTTAAAACTTTTAATTCGAAATTCCGATCGACGGGATTGGAAGAGGAAGTCAAACCACCGCCGCCGAGATCCGCGGCGAAAAAAACCGTTGCGAGTCCCGTCGAGAAAAAAATAATTCCAACTCCCAAACCTGCGTTACCTTCGCTCAAGAGATCGTCACCTCTACGGGAGACCTCCGCGCCATCCGACAAACGGGCGAAATTGTCACTCGAACCACCGATGACTTCACCGACTGATGAGAAGAAAGGAGCCATCAAACTGATACCTCCGAAACCCAAACGTAAGTATCTGTTGAGTATTCTATATTATTATTTTTACAGTCAAATTTATTACGATACGATCGCTTATTCGATACGTTTGCCAATTTTACTATTTCAGGTACAATATATATATATATATATATATTTTTTTATTCTTTCTATCGAACATATTTCGATATATCGAACACTATTCAGCGCTGATATTTCAAGACGATCTCTTGACGCACTATTTCATTAATCAATTAACGTTATTTCATTAACGCCGTTAAAAACAACGGCTAACGGGATTTTTTAACACATTTATTCATTAGTTGCCGAACTATTTCGTTTTTCTCTATCGACGCACTACCGCGATAATCGTTAACTTTAGTATTCGTCGGAATAACTTTGCGAAACCCACGCGCCACGCGAGATTATCTCCAAGTATCAGCGATAACTCTTGTCGTCGCGTACCTCTACTAACTTGTGAATATTGAGTTTGCAGGTGGATCGGCGCCCGAAACGAAGCTGAAATCTTTCGTTGCAAAAAAAACCAAAAATCCGCATACATTCCGTATTTTTTTTTTTCTTTTTTTTTTTTTTTTTTTTTTTATATACACGTTTTGCTTATTTATTATCTCCATATAATCCGTAAAATTTTTTCAGGATATATTTGAACCGCTGTATCTCCTAATACGACCCTAAAATTTTCCTAAAACCCCCCAAAACCCCCAAAATTAATTATGTTAGAGACGTTAATCAAAATGTAGAGAAGATTCCAAAACCAAGAAATCACATACCTCCGACTTTCTTGCCGCTTGGAACGTTCTCGCCGCGGGGACTCTTCTCTTGTAGATCTCTCATTATAACGATCGAAAGAAGAGAAGAAGATACGCAAAAGGGGAACACCTCCGACGAGACTCTTCGATATTTACCTATATTACGAAGATCCCAGCAGGTAAACTTGGAAAATGATTATCCTACATACCTACAGCAGAAACGCTGCGCGTCGAGAGAGAGGGAGAGAGAGACGTTGTTGTGGTTGTCGCGTCATTATTAAAAGATAACGAAAAAAAAATAAATAAAAAAAAAATGCAGCGAATCAATTTTTGCCGGTAAATAAGATCGCGTTACGCATATGTTCGGTTCCGGGGGTGTGAAAGAAAAAACGATAAAAAAATGAAAAAAAAAAAAAAAAAAAAAAAATGAAAAAAATGAAAAAAACACGAAAACATCGACGAAAAGTGATATACGCCGATATGCAAGTCTTCACGGAGAGATAGTACCTAATCTACTTAGGTAAGGCAACAAAACTTTTGTCTGTCCACATTTCTTTCCTTGTATATGTATTTCCTATAAAAAAAAAAAGAAAAGCATTAAAATAAATTGATCAGAAATCTGGAAATATTGAACTCTTGGGTTTCTGCTATATTAACTCGCTATTCATTGAAAAAAAAAAAAAAAAAAACGATATTTCGATTGGAAGTGTAACACGGACACGGAAGCCCATTGACTAATATAATAAACGCGCCTTATGCAAATTTTCATCCTATCGGCCGAATTATTGTAGTATAGCGAATAAATCGTAGAAGAAAAAAAAAAAAATTAAAATTAATCCGCGATCCACGGAACGGTGTTTGCGAGACGATCGTAAGATTAAAATTCAAAGTTCGAAAAGTCCAATCGCCTTCTGTTAGTTTTTCACGAGGATTTTTATTTTTTTATTTTTGCAAATACGGAATTAATGGGGGAAAAGTCATATTATTCATTAAAAAAAAAAAGAATGACTATTTGTCGCGTCATTTGCCTCGAAAGCTCCGCTCGTATGGCCCGTTATCATTACATTTCCAGTTTCTAGAATTTCAGTTTTCCAAAGCCATCGGTGCGCGTAAACGGGGGGCGAGCGATGCGTGAAGAATCCTCTCGACACGCGCCACATCCCCCTTCTATTTTTCTCGCCGCACCGGTCCGACCATCGTGTGTCCGAACATTAACTTCTCTTTATTGCGGAACTCTATCGGTAAGCTTCGTAAATTGCACTTAATTCTTTCCTCTCATATTATCCTTTACTCATCGAACTACGGGGTTCGTTAGGATCTTATCGAACGATCGTCATAATCCACTAAACGCGAGGAATCAATCGTTCGTTTCTATTTATCCGTAATTCTTTTTTTTTTTCTTTTATACACGAGTTTCATTCTTCAGATCACATTCTTGGATGCAGTTGTCTCGGTCGACGGTACCCTAAGGCAAGAAATAGCGAATTACCACGTGTCCGCCGCACGTTTCACGATTCCAAAGGGGTGAAAAGCTTCGCGCACCGAATGCGTGATTTGAGCAAAGAACGGAACAAATGCGGGTGGGGCGTGTGACATTAGGAACGATGCGATAGAGAGGCAAAAAAAATCTTTTATAGATTTTACACGGAAAGAAAAAAAAAAAAAAAAAAAAAAAAAACGAAAAAAAAAAAGACAACAGAGATTGAGAGATGAATGGTGAAACGAATCAGCACGTCCTCGAGAGCGGAGAGGCGCCCTTGGGACCAGCCGTGGATCATTAAAAAACGTGATGACGGACGTCAGCACGGTGACGACATCGGCTTTCCAAGGAGTTATCCATTACCATAGTTTACATCGCTGTTTTTTCAAAAATTACCGATAAAATTTCATAATCCCCGAGAGAAACGGAACATTTCTCTCGTTTGACTCTCTGCGCAAGAATTTCGCATTCCGAACACCAATTCTATGCCACATTACGATTTTTCTCAAAATCACAGTAAACATCGATTAAAATCTTATTTATTCGTTAAAAAAATATCATTTATCGATTATAAAAGCCCAATATGTATATTGTTCGATCTATCGGCCGATTGAGAATTAAAAAAAAAAAAATTATCGAAACTGTGTAACTTTAGCGATTGTAAAATAATTGTTACGGATAGATTATTAACTCGAGTAAAATAATATTCCATCATATCGCGATATTTTTCCATTTAAATTTGAATTCAACACACAATTTCGATATATTGTTACCATTTTTTTATTTTATATCCCCTCGTCGCGTATAAAATAGAAATTCGAACAAATGACGATCCTCGGTAATTTCAGCGACAGCGCTCCCCCAACGGATACCCGTAGTGTCTCTGAGAGTCTATTTTGATTCCGAGTCCGATGTTTTTACTACAGCCATAAAGAATCGTCTCCTTCTTAGTTGGGTACAAACTACGTGTCTGTGTACTAACCATTTGCTTGATATCGACCGATCCTAGCGATGGGTATATGCGACTACCGAGTTGGAGATATACTTGCGAAACCGAAGGCGTCGAGTTCAAGTCCACCGCGACGTACCCATCGCTATTTGTTCGACGATCCGATGGGACTGCAAGTCCGCCGTTACAATTAATTTGTAATGTTTCTCAACTATTTTTTTTTAACAATCACCGCTATCAAATCGTAACGATGCCTCTCTGTTTTATCGTTATTTAGCGCATTTTTTTTTCTGTACGTAATTCCCGAAAAAAAAAAAAAAAAAACAAAAAAATCTTCAATATTAGATAATAATATATTAACGCTGTATTCGGTATATGGGTACCGGGATTTTTCGAAAACAGCTATAATAATAGTTTTTTAATGGCAAAAAAAAAAAAAAGAAAAAAAAAACACATTAATATGAAAATATAATAAACTACACAGTACACGTATTTTACTTATTCAACTTTCGTCTAATTTTATTGCGCGCCTTCTATTATAGATTTATCGTAGAAAATAACGCAAAAAATTCGAATACCAATATTCGTTTACCGCTGTGACGGTAATGCGCTATTTTAATAATAATAATATTTTTTCATTTATATTGCGTATCGAAAAAGTTATATATACTTTTTTTTTCTCAATTCCTCAGTGCGATAGTTACAAAAGCGTTTTCCGTTGTCTCGTCCAATATTTTCGCAGCTGGAAATTTCGTCACAAATATCGTTAACTGTATTACGATTTGATGGAAACGCAAAAACGGTCCGATGACTTAACAATCGCCGTTTATTCTTAAATTCATTAATCGTTATGTAAATCGCTCGGCAAACGTATATCTGTAAAGCGCTATAAATGCACAATGGATTCGCATTAATATTTATTGATCGACGATCTTAATATAGAATTCCTCTATTCAACCAAATTATAAATATAACTTTATAGATATTCGTATAGATTCCATACAGCGGTTCAATATATCGTGTGAATATTTTTCCTTTCCTTTTCCCCGCTTTCCTCGCTTTGCATTCCGATCGTTATGATTTTTTTTTTCTTCAGGTTCTTCATTCCGGAATCGTCGGGTTATTACTGATATAATTATTCATGAATTTCAGAATCTTCGCGATACTCGTTCCGTAATTCGGAAGATGCGGATCTCCAACATAAAAATTATCGCTACGCAAACCTCATAGCTTTCGATTTATTAATAATCAGCGACAATCGTTAAAAATCGTTAAAATGGAATCGAATTTATTTAATCTTACGTTGTAAATTTCTTTGCCTTACAGCAATGGTACTGCAGGAGAGCGACATGTTTATGGATGCATTGACGGCATCGACGAAGAGTAAAGAGCCGCGAAAGCGAAAGAGGCGAACATCGATCACAAAAGACGGTCCGAGCGATTCGAAGAAATCGGAGTTGACGAACGCCGACGGAGGACACGATTCGCCCTCTCAGCATCCCTCGTCGCCTCAGAGTGCCGACGAGAGATCGCCTCTCGTCGTTAAACCGAATTTTAAGGTAAATATCGTCGCAAAAATCTTCGATTCAAATGATTATCGCGAATTATACGATTTTTCTTTTTTTTTTTTACTAACGCATTCGTTTTTTCTCTAAAGTTTTATCAGGATACGTTGGAAACCGACGAAGACAAAGAAGATAAAGATAAACTGGAGGAGCGCCTCAAGAAAGAAAAATCGGACGATGCCGATCCACACAAAGTCGACGGTGAAGATAACGACGATTACGAGGCGTGTCTTCGGCAAGTTGCCAAAAGCGAAGCGGCCGGTTTGCCGGTTAAAAATGAAACGAAGCAAACCGACGACGATTCCGAAGAAACAAAAACCTCCGTATCACCGGAAACTAATGAAAACCTCGGCGAGGCTGGGGATTTCGCAAAAAAAGAACGAACTCCGAGTCCAATATCCGAGATACGTTACGTCGACGGATTGCGAAGTGTCCTTTTGCAACAAAAGCGCAAAGGTCCCAAAAAGAGTCTAAAATGGAAAACCGAATTAGAATCCGTGCGATACTTCGAACTCGACGAGACCGAACGTGTTAATGTGACTAAAACTTTCACGGATATGAAGCAAATGGAAAAACAGGGAGAACGCGAAGCTTTCCAAATGGCGAGAAAATTAAGTACCGAAGATACAATGGAAGAAAAAACGCGATGGAAAGCGTTGATCCCCATCGACCTAAGACCGGCGCTCGTCGAACCCGGAAAGGACAGCAGAGAAAAGGATATTCAATACGCCCGAGAAAAAGGCATTCTACAAGCTCTCTATTTCAACCGCAGCATGTAAGTTAAAAAAAAAAAAAAAAAAAAAGTTACGTCCCAAAAAACAAAAATCCCATAAATTTCCCCGAATAAATCCCATAAATCCCCATATCACCCGATAAATTTCGAGAATTAATGAACTCATTGATTTTTTCAGGATACCAGATTCGCCTGCGGAACCTGACGAGGAACGTCACCACGGAATAACGGACCCGAAGATAATACCTCTGGAGGATCTCACGGGTAACAAGGAAAGCGAAAAGGATTTTACCGGAATGGCGTGGCCGGAGCCTAAGCCCCAATTAACGCCACAAATGCCGGTAATGCAGCCACCAGGATATCATTTTCCCAGTGGTTTTCCGCATAATCAGCCGCCTATGATGCCGCCAATGGTACCTCCGGGATCTCAGGGACCAATGGGACAAATGCCGCCGATGCAACAACCCCCGATGATGGGTCCGGGACCCATGAATCCAATGGGACCGGATATGGGAGTTCCGATGAATCAACCGAATATGAGTGGCGGAGGAGGTGGCGGATGGCGTACTGGAGACGGTAAAGTCGTTGTACCGGATGTGGGACCGATGAATCCTATGCAGCAACCAATGCCTAATATACCGGGAGGTTTTCCTCCCCCGGGAATGGATGGACCGATGATGCCGCCGGGAATGATGGGACCACCGATGTTTAATCAACAAGAAGGCTTCGGAATGGTTGGACCCGACGACATGGGTTTCGGCAATTATCAGGGACCACCGGGACCCGGAATGTTCCCAAATTATCCGGGAGGACCACCGCGAGGCGGGGGACCAATGCACGGAGGTCCTAACAGAGGTCGTGGCAACGGTCCCGGATGGTTCCGCGGTGGAGCCGCTGCGGGTGGTCCTATGAGAGGCGGTGGAGGAGGAAACGGCGGAGGATGGCGGGGCGGTTGGCGCGGTAACTGCAAACAACCGCCGATATGTCGGCAATTTACGAAAAATGGCTTTTGCCGTATCGGCGATAAATGCCAATATCTGCATCCCGGTGTCAACTGTCCACCGTTTTGAGACAATACGACGGAATTATAGCAATTTTCAAAGTTCTTTTCGCACGATGCAATCGAAAGAGATGAATTGTTCGTGTTAAATACGACTGGCGATTGGACGATTACCACTGAGATCTCCGTGCGGATCGGGTCGACTCTCTCTCTCTCTCTTCGGGAATTAATCAAAAATTGAAAATCCAAACGGCTCCCCGTCGAATTGTGATTCAGTAGAGTCGATGGCATGAAGCCATACGACTTCGGCGATATTATTTCCGCTCGGATAGCGTTTTTATTTTCCTTAACACACACAGCGCGAGGTTTCCGTCGGAGATACTCTCGTGTCTTCCTTATTAAACATTAATTTGCCTCGCAATTTCTATTGAATGCACGACGAGTCTTCGAAAGTAACGATTTTTCCGCACACTATGCTGTGATAGACTCGAATTTTGTTAATCTCGTCGGATTTCTTTGGGAGTTAAGAGTTTATTTTCTATAATGCCGATGATGGTGCGTTTCACCACATCGGTATGATTTATCGAACGCGGAAACTTTTCGTTTTAATCGACGTGAGCGTATTGAAAAAAAATGCACCGGCTGATTGTTCATCGAGAGGCGATCGGCGCACAAAAAGTTTATCGATTACCGACAATTGCATTTATACAGAATTATTCCTTTGAAGAGATTAAAAACAAAAATGCACCGGAACACCAAAAGTTCAAACGGCGAATACTACCAATTCCCTTAATTAGGAAATACTTATCCCCCTTTAGCTTTTATTCACTTTGTACATTCGTGTAAATAATCCGTTGTATGATTTTGTATTATATAAAACTTTATAGTTCTTAACACATCGAGACTGTTATGGAGATAAGCGAAAAGTTTATCGATGAAGGGCTCCAGAATATCCGAGCGAAGGCAATGGATAAAACGAAATAAAAAAGAAAATGAAAAATCTGTACTCTCCATTATATCCATAATATATATATATACGAGCGTTAAGTATATAAGACAGCGCGGACCTTATTATTCGTGAGCAACGTACGTGCAGAATTTGATCGTAATTAACAAATAGCTTCTTAATTATAGTGTTGTATAAAAAAAAAAAAAAGCTTTTTTACGACTTGCGTTAAGAGTAGCGATTATTTTTTTGTACTACACGTTCGATCGTTACGTTTGTATATAATATCTATTGTTGTGTTATAGCTGCTTAAAAAAAAAAAAAAAAAAAAAAAAAACGAAAATACATCAGTTATAATTATTTTTAAAAAATGATTTTTAATTATTCGCCAGTGATCTCTTCGATCTTTTATTTAACGATCGTATGTCCGAAGGGGGTGCGGAAAAAAATTACGAAAGTGATATACACGGTCGTCGTGTGACAAAATATAAATGGCTGTATTTTTTTTTTTTTCTTTTTTTTTTCCTTTATAACGTTGTCGTGATTAAGTTATCCAATATTTAATATGGCCGGTGATAGGACTGATGTTTTCCGGAGTTACGACCGTATCTATCGTTTCTGTCGTTGTTCCGTCGTTCTGAATGATGATTACGTCGGCCCCCGTGTCCCTGTTCGCGATTTTGACGCGACCAATCGTACAAAGGCCGACGTGGCTTGTTGTACCAGGGATCGACGATTGGCGGTCTCTTTGGCTCCGCGCTTTTCAGCTTCATAAACTCCTTATCGTCGTCCGTATATCGATTTTTGAATTCCTCTTCGCATTGCTCCAAAAACTCTCTCTGCTCGTCGGTTAAGTTTCCATCACCCATTTTAAACTTTGGCTAACTTTTGAATGACTTTGGAACGACTATTAGAGAATTCGCGACTGCAATGAGTTAAACATAAAAAAAAAAAGTTAAAAATCGAGAAAAAAATTAATAAATGTAAATGTGCGCGTAAAATTTTACCGACATTTCTCGCTGAGTAGACTGTCCAAAATTAACAGATAGAAGCCATCGCTGGTCGGTAGAGACCTGTCTATCGTTGCTGTTTCTATCGGTTCAAACATCCTAAAAAAAAAAAAATGTATATATATGTAGATATAGCGTGATTTTTAAAACCGGATAATTAAGTAAAGACATTTTTTTTTTCTGTTTTTATGTTATGTGCGAATTTCATTTTTAAACTCGTAAAATTGAAAAAATTGAAAAATTTGTTTTTTTTACTCATTTTTTTTTTATCAGATAAGTAAGAAATTTACGTAAAAAATTGAGATTAGAGTTTAAACTGTCGCCATTCGGTATAAAAAGAAACAAAACTAAGTTATTTGGCCTCAATTTTGAGATATTGCAGAGTATTCACTATTTTAGATAATGCATTACTAATGGGAAAAAAATGTTATGCTTTTAGATCGTTATTTTTTGAGAAATAAAATCATTGTTACTATCCACATTTTCTATACTCTTTTTTTTTCTCAATTTTTAGATATTAAAGACTATTAGCTATTGCAGATGATTCATTACCATCCAAGAAGATGTCCGCAGTGACGACAAAAACAGGTTTTCCATGCGTATCCGGGAAACCAGGTAAATCGCGTATTCCACTGAAATATCAAAGATTTATTCACATACACCTTTATTATTATTATTATTATTTAAAAATATATGTATTGTAAAATATTTACCTTTTCGTCTGCTCCGAAACAACTGGCCTTCGACAACGCGATCGTCGAAAATCTGATGCCAAATGGATTCGTTAAAAATTGTACTTCCACTCCTCGAACGTCGAATATTGTTTGATTGGTAAGTACAACCGCCTCGGGGCTCAAATTGTTGACTATGTATCCAGCATCGACGACATCAGCACCGCATTCTCGGCACAATATAAAGTCCGCTACGGGATCTTCGAAACAAAAAAAAACACACACACACACGCAAAGTGGGGTTAGAAACTCCGTAAAACAAGCCAACTGCGCTGACGAGGTGAATGATTCTTTTATCAAGGCAACAAGATGTTGCCGTTCAGACGTAACCCGCGGTTTTTTTTATCGTTGTTAATCCGTAAAAGAAGTACCTTCTACATCATAAAGTACCAGCTCCTCGCTGCAATGACATTTGTTTACGAAAACTAGTAGAAGAACGAGCAGCGGCGCCAACAAATGTGAAGCACCGAGGAACAAAATGGATGCTGCCATTTAGTGTCTCTAATTGCAGTACAGTCGTCATAACAAGTAACAAAAAAGCCACGTCGAAGACTTCGAGTCGAAGACGATATGCAAACCTATCTCATATTTTCAGTTGTATCGTATTCCACACGAATGAGCTCGATAAGGAAGCGAAGAAAGATAATACAAGAGTGAATCATTTTTGTATAATTTTTACTGCTAGTTTCTTTTTATAACAACTACATCGTGTTCGTAAATTTTTATTTGTCGCGATAGCATAAGTCGATTAATAAAAATGTTTATTTATTTCATAAGATTGCTGTTATTCAATTTTATAATGAAACTACGATTCCCTTGACAAACAGTGAAACAGTACGTAACGCGAAGAAGTTTCGAATCTCGGATTTCCATGAAATAGGTGAGGAAAGATCCAATCAGACGCGTTGAAATTTATTCAATTCGTCGCTTCCTCGCTGACGTGTAAATCAGGCCGAAGCGTGAAAGTCCACAGCACGTGATCGCGAATGTGTTCTTACAAGCATCCGTATAGCGTCGGTTGACCAATGTCTCGTCGTCGATCGAATCTCACGAATTTTCCGAACGCTCGATCATAACGGCCTCTCTCCTATCCACTGTATTATTTTGTATGCAGAGTTCTACCCGTACGGTACCCATTTTAGAATTCACGGTCTTCTCGAAACGTTCGTTACTCCGCCGTTCTTCGATCTTCGCTAACGTTGTAAATCAATTTGGTCATTAAGTGTCGTTGCAATAAACCGGCTGTGTCAAAAATGCTGAAGATCGTGGCATTGTATCTCTGCTGGACCGTCTTTCTAGTCTCAGGTATGTTTTTTTTTCTTTCGATAAATACAACGGAATTCGCATAACGTTTAGCTATAGCTTTGTTAGAGAAGTATACGCCAACCGCGGCATAGGTAACCGACTAGTATATTACGTTTTCGCGACGATTTTATCGGTTTCCCTCTTTATGCGCGTTGTCAGTAATGGCAGATGATGCATAAAACGAACCGCGCGTGACGTTGCGTTATCAACGCACACGACATTATCTCCCACTTTACAGATACAAATCAAATATATATTTAACGAATATAATGCAATTGTATGAGCGATAACGCGCCCGAGTGGCTTGACGCCGCGGACACACGGGTTCCCCAATCTCAACATTTCCTTAACGAAGCGAACGGGGCAATCACTCGAGTTCTCGAGGCTGTTCTCTCGCCGTCTCCCTTCTCTTCCATCTTCCTCTCTTTCTATCGGAATTCCCAGCTTCGCAAAACCGTTCACCGAATTGTCGTCAATTAGCTATAGAAATCGATCGATCGGCTCAATTGCAAACGTTCTCGAGAAAACTCTTTGCCACGACAGGAGTTTAATCGTCGAAAGGAAAAAGCGTTGAAAAATTTTTGAAACGCAAATTAATCAAAACGATTTATTGGCGAAATGACGCCCAACAATCGACACAACACATTGTCGCTCTCGCGTCATTCTGACGTCGACGAAATACGGAAAAAGAAGACTTGTTTTCTACACTACCAGTTATCATTTTTCATGCTCTTTGTTTTCTATTCCACGTTTCTTCAAATTTATAGAGAGGTTAAATTTCGTCGTAATATTTTTTTTTTTATTTTGACATCCACTTTTTTTCATTGTCCATTTGCCTCGTGATATTCGGAATAAAATATTTCCCCGTAAAATAGCGTATTGGACTCGAGAAATAACGAGGATGGAGTTTATACTGGAAAGTTCATGACGTTAATGATAGATGATATGGCAGATAAGCGTCAATGATTTAACCCGCAGGCCTCTGTTCTTACTTTGTTATCTCGCTGCGCATAATTTCTGTTTAGACTCATCCTATCGATACAGGAAATCAGACACTGCTGGATGACTACATTTTTGCTATCGCGTTACACTGTACCGTTTGACTCATAAATACGTGATCAATGCAGACATTATAAAGAAAAATAATAATAATAATAATAAATAAAATAAAACATAATAATAATAATATGAAATACACAAGTAAAACAATGGAAAAACGTTTTATCCGTCACGCGTTGTTGAGTCTTTGAAACCAATGACCCGCCTGAGATAAGAGTAAAAAAACTTGAACTTGTCGTATGAATCATCTGCGCATACCGACGTAAGAACGTTACGAGATCATTGATGGAAATTCACAAGATATTTAAATTTTCGTCGAATTTCATCGAAAAAATAAATAAATCGACGAAATATCGTTTTTTTTTAATTTTCGCGATTTTACTTTTGTATTGACGATTTTCATTTTTTAGGTGACGGAAATGCATCACCGAAAGTCGTTGACACTACTTCATCCATTCAGCCGCCGGTGGATGTGAAGGATGCAAAAATTATACCGGAACCAATAAAAACCACAGTTCCGCCGGTAACGACGACAGTAAAACCAGACACCACTACGCCGGTACCAATAACGACCACCGTAACTCCAGCACCGACGACTCCTGTTCCCGACAATGTTACAACTACTATTGCACCCAATGTAACAACTACCGTTGCACCCGATACAACAACTCTTAGCCCCGTGACGACACCTGCGCCGGCGCCAAAAACGGGACATTGGGTCTTCAATTCAACGAATGCCACATGTATCGTCGTCCAAATGTCCGTTCAATTCGACGTCACTTATTGGACAAAGGATAATAAGGTTTTGATTATTTAATTTTTTATTTTTTTATCTCATTGAAATCGCGCGATGTATTCTTCTCCTTTAATAATTGAAATAATTTTGTTTTTCCTCATTCATTAGACTAACGTAACGTTTTGGACTTTCATTGAATTTCAGTGCAAAATGGAAAAATTTATGTTTATTTAATATCGTTATGATGAAAATTAATGGATAATATGAAAAAAAATACATAATATGTATTTTTTTCGATTTTATACATTTATTTCCGTATAGTATAGTATATGATTGATTAAGTATATCAATCGCTCCCGTATGGATGACGTAAATATACGTCCGCATTTGTGACCAGCTATTACCTTCAATGGGTTCATTGAACTATAAAATCTCGTAAAAAAATTCTGAAAAAAATTGTATAGTACTGTTGAAGTGATTGAAAAATTTCCTATATGTGAAGAGTTAAGGACAGTATATCGTTATATTTCAAATCAAAAATGAATTTTAGAGATAATTATGAATACTTCCGAATTGGATAACATTTTTTTTAAATCGACTACAATTTTGTATAATAATAATACCGAAGAGTTAAATAATCGACGGAAAAAAAAAAAAATTATTTAACGAAAACCCGACGCGCAACCTTTTTTAAAGCAGAAGTTGATACGTTAATTTTTCTGAATACATATAAATTTCAAAAAGCGAGATTTTCGAAAATAAGAATAAATTCTAAAAAAATTCATATGTATTTAAAAAAAATGCATAAATCAACTTTTGTTTTAATAAAAAAGTTCGTTTGCCGAACGATTTATCAAACCATTTTATTAAATTAATTTATTAATAACTTTTTGTAATTATTACAACGAAAATTCAATATTCTTATCACTTTTCATATAGTTGCAATATTTCAGATTTTTATTCCATTAGGAAGTATTCAAAATTCTCTCTGAATCCCACGTTTAGCGAAAATATAACGATACATCTAATATATATATTTTATTTAACAAAAAAATTAAAGTGAATATTGCCGAATTTCGATTTATAGACGGAACACCAGTTACTGACATTGCCGACGGAAAAAAATGCAACGGTTACGGGAGGCGATTGCGGTGCGAACGAACAAAATATAACAATCTCATGGAACGGTGGAAATAATTCTCTGGCACTTCACTTCGTGAAGAACGACACCACTAAAAAATATTACATGCATCACTTGGAAGTTTCTCTCTCGGCGAACGATTTCCCGAACATAAAGTCAAGTAAGCGAAAAGAAAAAAACCCTATCGTTTCTTACAAAAAAAAAAAAACTTTATTGATTTTTACAACAAAAAAAAGAAAAACTATATCGATTTTTACAAAAAAAAAAAAGAATAACTATATCGATTTTTACAAAAAAAAACTTTATCGATTTTTACAAAAAAAATTATCGATTTAAAAAAAAAAACTTTGTATCTTAAAAAAAAAAAAACTTTATCGATTTTTCCATATTTATCCTATTTATTTATCATCCCATAATTACCCCCCGTAAAAACGTTTCTCTGAGTTAATTAATAATTTTTCATCTCCGTACGTATAGACGCGACACTGAAACTCGTCCACGAACCGGAACAGTTCGCAACCGGATTCGACCACTCGTACAGATGTATGAAGGAGCAGACGCTCGCGTTGTCGATGAACGGCACTTCTCCGAACAGTACGCTAAGTTCCATCGAAATATCCGAACTTCAATTCGAAGCGTTCAAAACCGATAAAGCGGGAAACTTCGGGGTCGGTAAGTACAGAAATCTACAAAAGTTTTTATAACCATTGAAATGCGAGAAATGTGACGAGATTCATACTTCCGTTTGACGACAATTCGGATTATCATTATTATTATTATTATTATGATTTGTTTACCTAATAATATATCTATATATATTTATACATAATTTCTATATACAGCTCAAGATTGCCAATCGTCGGACGTACCGGACGTTGTGCCGATAGTCGTCGGATGCGTTCTCACTGCTCTCGTAATAATGGTTCTCGCGGCATACCTCGTCGGTCGCAGGCGTAGCCAGGCGCGCGGCTATCTTAGTATGTAATAAATTCCACGATGCCCTCCCCTCCGCCCCCATTCTGCGGATAATCTCTACACAGATTTTATATTATTAATAATAATAATATTCCTCGCGTATGAATTCTTCATTACCGGAATCTGTTGGGATGCGATAACTCGATTTTAACGTCTCCCCGATCGATGGAATAACGATTGTCGAACGATTTTCCAACGTTTCAGTTTATATCGAGTATTGAGCCTTACGATGAGAAAAAAAAAATAAGAAAATATAATTTGTTTCAAAACTCAATGGAAAGCGACGCGGGAGGCTTTCATATGTCGTTAAGCTTTTTTTTTTCAGAATTTATACAATAATTTTTTTTTTTTTTTTTTCCTCTGAACGTCGAGACACAGAAAGTGTAACAGTTGATAAACTGATGAGATATAAATAAGGAAAAAGTGTACTCGTCGTCTCTGTATACGTTTTTGTCAATTGTCCCGTTTATTAATATTTTTTTCGAAGGTTCAGCAACGGCTCGTGATAAAAATTCATTATTGTTCGGCGTATACAGGGAAAAACGTGAAGGGTAACGATGCGATAAAAGCTCTAAATCCCCGAGACAACGTTTGGTTCTATACTGTTGTAGCGAAGACTCGTATTTTTTTTCGTTTCGTTTTCGTTAAAATCAATCGATTTGTCGTGTCGAAGCCTATATTTTTCGTACAGTAATGTCGTTAACGTGCGAAAAAAAAAAAAAAAAAAAACGACTTACCTTATCGATGAAAAATCTCCGTTTTTGATTTACCGAATTTTTTTCTTTTGTTTCTCATTTATTTATTGTGCAATCAATTCTCGAATTGGCAAATTCATTAATCGATATCTTAAAACGACTGAATTTTAATTATGAAAAAAAAAAAAAAAGAAGCGCTATAGATTAAAAAATTAGTGTTTAAACTGTTGATGAATTATTATCCAATTGTATTTTATAATAACATTCCCCATAGATGAGATTAGATACGGTCGTCCCGTGAAATAAAATTGCTTCGCTGGTCGTTACTTGTTATTGTATTTAGCAGTAGCGAAAAAAAAAAAAAAAAAAAATGAAAACAACATTTAGCGGCTTTTATCCCGCGAGAGGACGGTACATTTTCGAATCTCTTGATTTTTCTTTGTAAAACTTGTGTTATATACGTATATCGCGTCTCGTATGCCATTTGTTGCAATGCTTGCAAACGGTTGCCTTATTTAAGCTGTACGTTGATAACCCACATGAGCTTCAAAAACGAAAAAACGAAAAAAAAAAAAAAAAAAAAAATGTCTTAAAATTGTTTATCACGCCGGTTTGTTCGGCGTTTAATAAAAACGTGTTACGCAAAGGAACGAAAAATAATGGCGAACGGACGATAATTCGATGGTAAAAAAAAAAAAAAAAAAAAAAAGAAAACGTTTCTACTACAAGATACACGATATGTTTAAGGAAAGGTGTGATAAGGTTTTGTACGTAATAATTCGCGTTCGGAAGGATCGGTCAATTTACGAAAGTGTATGGAACGCGGACGATAAGTATAATCGAGAAAAAACCTTTGTTGATAAACCTCTAACACAATATGTAAAACCTATTCGATCTATTTGTGAAAGTGCTTCATTATGAATTTTACCTGCTGTGTGATTCACAGTGTATAAATAAAGTTATATACAACATCGTGTCTACAGTACCGCGCAACTTACGATGCATGAGTTTTCGCGATATATCGCGTACCCTTCTCGCAGGACGATGTGTAATTTGCTCTCTTCACTACCAATCGGCACACAAATATTGTAATTCATAATTTTCTTCTTTCAAAAAATGGCGCTGATAACGATTCGCTGTTACATCAAAATGGTTGCGAACTTCAGAAAAAAAAATACAGTTTTCCGGAAACATCGATTGTTTGCGTATTATTTTATTCTATTTTTTTTCGTATAAACTTTGATTTCGATAAGCCTTTTAGTTATGGCGAAAGTGTGCACATTGTCAGGTGCATCAATTGTCCTATCGGTCGATACGCTACTTTGGTTTTGTCTTTTTTTACATGTCGCCGTCGGTATTCGAATCATTGGCTACGTTTCGTTTACCATCGCGACTTGTTTTTTTTTGGTGGATATTTTGGGCGCCGATTTTGGGGCCGATTGATAGAATCTGTAATGTAAACGGGAACAGTAAGTTCGCAGTAGGCGGCAGCGTGGGGACGCCGAGAACAAGCGCCATGATAACGAAAGTGTTGGATTCCAGCGCCGGTTCGGAGGCCGAAAAATATGTTTTCTCACTCCGAAACTTTTACGATCTATTTAAAATTTTAGCGCATTGTTCGCATTTTTTTCGCTGTTTAGGGAACGTTTACGATCTATTAGAAATTTTCGCGCATTACTTGGACTTTTTTTTTCGCTAATCAATTTCTCACACGGAGGAAAAGTGTCGAGAAAACAGCGTGCAATTGGGGGTCTACCGGAAGTATAGAAAGAACATGGGATACTTCGCTTCGATACATTATTTAAGTACATATTGTGCTTTTTTTTCATTCGTAGTGTTACTAATTATAATTTCTCCGTGTTTTGCGGTTTTCTTTACCGTACGTTTGATCAGCATTTTTTCGAAGTATGAAACACAATACATTAAATATTTTTTCTTTGAAAATTCGAAGGGTAACTATTTGGAATAGGGGCTTTTCCCAAATTGCGAGTAAAATTTTTTTTTTTTTACCAAACGTTGGATTTCATCGTGTACTTGAAGATTCGATAAAAAACTTGAAGATTATATAAAAAACACTTTTTTTTTTCGTTGCATCGCGATTGACACGCCGCGGCAGACCCAAATCGAGGCTCGACCCATGGTGAGCTAAGAGGACTATTAAAAAAAAGTTCGAGCAGCAATATAAAAAGCCGATTTTTTTAAAACGTAAACTATCGGCAAAGTGATATAGGAAGGTGCTGCCGCGCGATGTGTAACGGTTGATTATTTAAGCTGCGCTTCGGACGAATAGCGCGGCAACAAGCTTTCCACACGAAGTTAGTCTAACTCTCCCCTCTTTCGTTTGATATCCCGTAGAAAATTAGACTGGCACTGACGTGTCGGCCGTGTTGACCGTTTTGTTTCCGGATACCGCTAGATTATTATTTATTTTTCTCCAAAATAATCGGTCGGTGCGTACGATCGAACGATTATCTCGATTATCGACACCATCGAGCATCCGCGTGACATAAATAAATTCTTCAGTGCGGTATTAGTTTCATTCGAACCGGAGATATACGCCAACAAATTGATAACCTCACTATCGCTCGCAAGACTATTCCTTCCGAGATGCTGCGAACGAGAGTACAATCGACTGGACATCGCGATCTCACGTTTCCTTCGCGTGTACAGCTACGACGCGAATAGAGTCTTTTATCTCGTAAAAATAGACTCGTGGTTCGCTTAATAGGATTTGTCTTCGTTCGTGTCTCGCCGCTCTATTCAACAACTTTGTTTTCGTTCTTTTAACCCCTCTCGCATCTCTCTTATCATTCGCTCAACGTCAATCACAATTTCGTAAGATTTTTATCCCTAAACACGACGATAAGCAGTGTAAATAAAAACATCGGAGTGGCATAGAGAACGACTCAAAAGCCATCGACCAATCAAACTTTATCGACGATATTTTTTCTCCATTCGTTTTTTTTTTTTTTTAGTTTTTCTTTCAACACGATATCGACCTTGAAATCTCGGATTACGGTAACAGATATTATATTCACTGTCATTATTTTTGTTATGTAATAATTCAGCAACAAGTGCGGAATCGCGTGTTGTGCTATTAGTTAGAAAGTGAATAACAGCGGATGACGTGAGATTCCTCATCCGTCACGGATACCACAAAAATTTGAACGGTTTGGTTGAATAAATTGGGTGGCCAACAAAATGTTTGAATGGGCGTACAGCGGTGTCAACGCTTCTATACCGCGAAACGTCGGACCGGAATGTGTAAATTTTTTGTCTCCGCAACGAAGAATACTTGAGACACTGTTGGCGTCGGTTATTATAGGAATTTGCCTCCGATGGGGCTACAAAAATATAGTTTTTCCCAAAGTAGTGCCCTATGGCAGTCCAGAGAGAACAGGAAGAAAATTACTTTTGGTTTTCATGACGTTGGTTTTGGGGATTGAAATAGGATTCAAATTTAGTAGCAGAACTATGGTATATCTGATGAATCCTTGTCATGTCACTACTGCTGTTCAGGTGAGAAAAATCAGATTTAGCTAAATAGATTTAAAGTTGTAAATTAATTTTTAATTTTTCTATGTAATTTTTTTGTAAAAAAAAAAATTGGCGTTAGCTAAATAGATTAAAAGTTGCTAATTAATTTTAATTTTAATGTGTTTTTTTTGTAATTAAAAAAAATCGGAGTCTGCTAAATAGATTTAACATTGCTAATTAATTTTTAATTTTTTAATGTATTTTTTTCGTAATTAAGAAAAAAAATCGAAGTCAACTAAATAAATAAAAAATTGCTAATTAATTTTTGTATTTTTTTACGATATTTTTTTGTAATGCAAACAAAAAAAATTGGAGTTAACTAAATAGATTTAAAGTTGCTAATTAATTTTTAATTTTTCGATGTAATTTTTTTGGAATAAAAAGAAAAATCGGAATCGATTAAAAGTTGCTAATAATTTTTGTAATTTTTTAATGTAATGTTTTTTGAAATTCAAATAGTTGTACCTGCTGTCCGCAAAACCGAGTCCTATGGTTACGGCGATTTTTAGATTACACTTGAATTTCTTGAATGGTCCGGTACTCGCGTATCTGTTTCCTGAAACGGAGTCGCGTCAGGTATGTTATCAACTGTCCCAATGCCGTGTATTGGCGCTACGAATGTGATTTGGGCTGTTAAAATACTACACACGATAATTCCATTACTTGAACGATTTTTTTTTTTTTTTTTTTTTTTTTTTTTCAGATATTTGCGGACAAATCTATGTACTATTTGCAACACGGATTGATGCTAGTTATTCCGTACTATTTATTGAGGATCGGAGGTGAGTTACCACGCGTTTCTTGTTATGCATAGTATCCGGTAGTCCTGAAAATCCCAGAAATATCCTTCAATTTTTCTCATCCCGGAAGTGTCCTGGAGAAATGACCTTAAATATCATTATTTTTCCCCCAAATTTTGACTTTTTGATACATTTTTTTTCGATTTTATATATTTTTTTAAATCTTTGTCTCTATTTCGGCTTTTTACTTCGAACTTGAAATTCGGGTTTTTACGTAAATTATTTACCTATCAAATTAAATTTAAAAAAAATTTAAGTGGCGCAATAAAAAAATATTAAAAATATCGAAAAAAAAGAAAAATAATAAAAATTTACTTAATTTCCCGTCCTTAATTTATAATTTCATGTAACTTCCATTTTCCTCAAAACTCTCAACGATTCCAAAAATGGAAAAAAAAACCTCTCGATTTTTTTTTCCTTTTATCGGTCATTAGATTTTAGTTACATAATTATCAAAGCAAAAATCGCATTATAACTCTTCATACCGTTTTTTTTAGGTGTTTACAACGTCGAGCCGCGTTTAGAAATGAGTTGGTCGATCTTCGCGTACGGAATAAATTTAATATATCATTGGTGGATCTTACAGGCAGCCGCTTTGGTAAGTAACATTAATTTTTCTCCGCAACCACCGTTATCCGCGAATAATCGATATTCCGCGAACGAAAGGTATTTCGTCAATTGTTTAAAAATCTTTTTTCGAATAGCCGGTTCAGGTGAATCTCAGCCACATGCTGTGTCCGGCTGTTCTCGATCCCTTTGGAACAGTTAACTACAGACTGTGGGCGATTGTTCATCAAGCATTGCTGTGTCCATTGTTATGTAAGCTTTTCATCACAATATCGAATTATTTCATCACCGAGTTTCCTCCGACCAGAGTAAAAGATTCTCTGGAAGAATCGATCGATAATTACGACGAAAATTTGATAAATGAAAAGAAAAATGAGGTGAAAGGTACATCCGATGAGTTTATCAACGGTCACACGCATTTCGATTAGCAAAAAGCCCATTAGCGAGATCCCTTAATCGATCACTTGTACTATTAAACAATTAATCTTGTCAATGAACACGAACCTCTGTGATCATCAGAGTATATATATACGTATATATACTCGTAGTCTGCCTAAAAATAATCGTCGACGAAAAAAAAAAAAAAAAAAAATTTTCGTAGAGTCCTATCGATCTAAAAGAAATTGGCGGCATTACATTCGCATGTATTGATGATTAGTTTATACATGACAAAGATTACTCATAGCCCACGTTAGAAACGTCGAAAACGACGCGATTGGCTCTATAATGATAATACCGAAGAAAGCTTCTGATATATATTTTCAATAAAATATTTTAAATAAAGCTTCAGGTTTAGCGATAGTCGAGAGGAACAGAAAATAAAAAATAAAAATAAAAAAATAGTCGGTGATCGAGTTTTCGGGTTCGCAGATTCGTCCCGATACTCGTAAACAAAAGCAATACTGTTGAACGATATGCGCGATATATGCGTATCGAACGGATTCTAGAAAAATAAATTGGATAGTAAGTTAGAAAAAAAAATAAATAAAAAAATGAGAACGCGTTTGAGTCTCGAAATATATCGTCAGTACTATGAAAAATGATATTATTACTTTAGATCATCATTATTACTTTAGGTGCATCGTAAAAAAAAAAAAAAAAAAAACGCTATTGTACTTATTATATACGATGCAAGTATTTTAATCCGAGAAAAAAAAAAAAATTACGTGGAAACAACCGGATAGCATAGATCGCAACAGACACGTTGTACTACTATCGTCGAAATACCTCGGATCATTGTTGATTCAATTTATTAATTATGCATTGAGATTTTTTTGAATTTTTTTTTTTTTTTTTTTTCGTTATTGCTATTGTTGTTGTTGCAATACCTGTAAAAAATCATTTCTGTCGTTTCATGTCGGTGGCGTATTGTTTTTATATGGCGTTTAAGCAAATTTTCAGCGGATCCATTAAAGCGATACGATCGCATCACCGGCGCGATATACGATTTGTTACGGAAGGGATTATAAAGCAACGCGACGTTTAATTTGTTTATGACATTGAAATAAAATGATTTATTTACATATTCCTGTACATTCATTCGTGAATATCGTATTTTTACGGAAGAGCACACGGTATCCGAACTTTTGTAGAGAGCAATATTTTCGCTTTGATTTTTTCGTTATTTAGTTCGAAAAAATCGGAGCGGAAGCGAAATTTTTTTTTTTTTTTTTTTTTCAAATTACCATAATGATTTTGATAACATTATCGTATTTACAGGTTATTATGTACAAAAGTTCGGAAACAATGCTAATCGCGATGCGACATTCTATCTTATAAACACGAAGAAGAATCATAAATATTTACATCGAAAATGTGTTTCTGTTGTGTTGTGTAATGTATGAGAGAAAAAATTGTGTAGTTATCTTTCATCATCACTCCGATACACAAACTTTCTGCTATTCATACATTTATAATGTAAAAATTGTTACTATTTATAAGTACCGAAGTTGATCGATTGTAATATACAATCTTATTAATTATAATCGCGTTTCGCGGTTTGCGTAACAAAACGAAAAACGAAAAAAAAAAAAAAAAAAAAAAAAAAAAAAAAAAAAAAAAAAAAAAAACTTCCGAATAGCGGCGATACAAAGATATAATTCTCAGTGACGATTTATTTCGCGCGAATTATATCATCTCTCCGATCGCAAAAATCTTTGACTCTTTGCATACGATAACATTAACGCTAATCGACGGGAGTCGACAAAGGAAAAAGCCTCAGTGTCCCTTTCAAAATTGTTTCGGGATTCGTAGACCCGATAAATCCCTCCGCCGGAACCGCAAATATACTGTAAGCAATTATTACCGTCGCAACAACGCGCGACTGGGACTCTCGACTCACTTTAGGTAAGTCGCATTATTTGTACTCTTAGACATGTTTTTCGCAGAAGATTCATCTGTATTTGTGGGCATTTTAATAATAGATCCCAATATTAGAAAAATGGTACCACCGCGAAGGCTCTCTTTGCTTTGCAACGTTTAGTTACGATAAAAAAAAAAAAAAAAAAAAAAAAAAAAAAAAAAAACACGACTTTTCGGGCGAATAGTTTTTTTTAAAACTGCAGTTTAGCATCAACTCTTTCGGTAAAAGAGTTGTTTAGATATAAATTATTCGTTGATCAGTATCTCAATCCGCCGAATCCATCGAACGCGGCAATAGAAAAAGTGTTTTTTTTTTTTTGTATTTCGTCGGAAGCATTTCTATTGTTAACGCGCGGGTGGCATATAAAGCTTTTTTTTCGCAAAGAAAAAGAAAATGACTTTGTACAATGTGCACGAGAAGGAAATATGACAAATTTTTTGTCAAAATTATAAAGAGCGCGAAACTCCGTATTAATAGGCTGAGCAGCGGACAAGATTTTTGGAATACAAACGCATTCTATGTACAAATTTGTGATCGAGTGGATTATCTTCGAAATTCACGTGAAATGTAACGGTTTCGCGGGGGTTTTTTTTTTTTTTTTTTTCTTAAGGGCCCTCGTCACGTTTTTATCTCCAATATGCATATTAATGAGGTTTTCTCAGTAATGAAAATTCTACTTTTTAACGCTGAGAATAGCGTTGATGGACGTGTCGGCGTCCCGCGGGATGCTCGCTGTAACTATGAAGAATAGTTGGGTGATTTCTTTTTGTGTGATTACGAATATAAACGTTTTACTATCGACGACGGGCCGTTAGCCATCCAGTGGTCGGCCCAAGTAAACCATCGATACTTCTGTGTTTCCGTATACAGCCGATACCGATGGATACAATCTTTTGTCGGGTAATCCTGCGGGGATTAAAAATTTAATTAAAAAACACGGTAAATAATAAATAATATAATTTCATTTTTAAATATTTAATAAAGAAATAAAGTTAAAAATTCCTTAAAAATTGATTGTTTGATCGGATAAAAGAAAAAAAATTATTTGGCTGAAGGAATACCTCTGAAAGCGACGCCCAAAAATTCGTAATTTTTTTCGAAAGACAGCGTGTTGTCGTCACAGTCTAATATTACTCTAATTCTTTCTCCGACCTGTAAATAATTATAAATTATTAATAAATATTCATTATCATGATATTTAGTTAAAGATTCGTGAAATTTTTTCGTGAATTCCGTGAAGTTTTTTCGTGAATTCCGTGAAGTTTTTTCGTGAAATTTCCTTAAATTTCCTGGACTTTTAAAGAGCGCTTTCGGAGTAATTAGAGACATTTAAGATAACCGACAGTAGATGAATGGAATTATGAATTAATCATTTATATTCAGTTTTTTAAGCAAATGAATTACATACGAAGCATTAGCACCGAAAAGACCGAAATGAAGGCAAATATTGTCAAAAATATCAAGAGACGCGGTAGCGTCTCGACGCCAAGTCGTTTAAATAGAAAAAGTCTGTCGAGCGCTACCGTGTATATGAGATACTGTAAAAAAAAAAAAAGAAATTGCAAATTTAGTGCACTGATACTGAAAGTTTTCATGCATAAACAGGAACATCAAATTCACTCTGCAATAGTGATGAAAAAAATTAATGAAGTAAAAGAAAATTTATAAAATTATAAAATGTATTTTTATAAGAAAATCAAAGTACATTAATGAATTTAAATTACTTTATAGTAAAATTAGAGCAAATTATTGAATGTGAAATATCTGTTGCAGTTTTTAATATATAATACTGATATTTCATCATCACTGTACATAAAAACTTCCACAACCCGAACATAAGATTTTCAGTTAATTTTTTGTTACTATGAAGAACATTACAAAAAAATTCAAAATTTCAGGGAAAATAAGGAAAAATAAAATTCAAGGAACGCCAAAGAAATTTAAGGAGATTTCATGACTTTTCCAGGACAAGAAAAATTCAAGAATACTTCCAGGATTTTCAGAATTTTTAGTACAAAATTTTCATAGTTGTGTTCCGTATCCCTCATTGACACGTTTAGCACTCCGATTTATAGAGAATTCAACAATAATGCGTTTACCTGATACTTTGGCGCATTATTTAGCAGCGGATAATTTCCTTGCGCATCGCCGTTGTGCAGCAGATGATTGTCAACGAGATTCCATCCCCACGAGTGCTCATCAGAGCCGAGTAACGCTACGTATCCGTGACAAAGAAGCGACGCCTCTTTCGTCGCTATTCCTATAACAGCCACCGTTCCCAGTGGACCTTCCCATATGACTTCCCACGCGTGTCTTCCGTGTCTAAACCCTATTTTTCCTCTGCACGCGTCCGTACTTTGCGCGACAGGATTTCTGAAGTGTCACATTGATGACATTAATTGACACTTCGCGACGCACGATGATAAATACGCGGATCACGAAAAAAATATTTCGAATCGACGAAAATACGTTACCTGTGCAACGTGAAGCCGTTCGGCTTGACGTAAATATTCCGCGAACAATCGTTTGGATTCCACGCGTGATAAAAAGCTCGGAGTTTCTCCTTGTACGTCGGTACCGATGACAGCAAATCCGAACTGAGCGCTTCCTGGGCGAGTTTTCTGATGCAGTGCATCCTCCACACGTCGTTGTTCTCATCGTTCAAAAATCGATACCACTTTTTACAAACTAACGAACAATTTCTCAATGTGTGAAGGTCTAAATACGAAAATATGACTTCTAAAACACGATCCGATGCTCTCAGTGCTATATCGTCCATTTTGCCTGAATTTTGCCGGTGTTGTATCCGCGCCGACTAATCGCCGGAACGCGGGGAACAAAATAGAAATGGAACTGACCGGAACGACATTTGGAAACACGCTGGAATCAGCTGTTTCGTATACATTGCGTACTCAAGAGGATTGCTCCGAAATGTCGCGAGAATAATGAGACGGCAATCTACATGAGATAAAGGACTATCGTATTATTAGCGTTTTTTAAGATCGAAATTGACGCGATTAACAGATGGATGATTATTTCGTTCTCGAGTACGATTTTGCACATTAGGTTTTCCAGTTAACACGATCAAGTGATTTAAACGAGTAATTCCCGCGGTTGAGTGCCTCAACGGGCGGTTTAAGTTTCGATTGTTGAATAATCATTGTTGCCGGCCAATTTATTTTTAATTCGATTGATTATCGTGAGAATCGTTAAAATTAAATAATTTAAAAAAAGGCCGACTCTCTACACTTCCGGTTGTTTCGATATTTCTGCTGCCGCATGATTTATAAATCGACAAGCAGTTTGGCAAAAGATATTTTAATCACACGACATGATGATTTTTGAAAAGATTTGCAATTTCCGATTTATATAAATAATGTATTACACTTTTTTATGCATTTATTATTATTTTGCTTAATATATAAATCCTAAAATCAACAAATTTCGAATCATCGTCATCAAGTTGTGTTATTAAATCCTTTTTCATTAATTTTCCATTTTTTCGTCGTCGTTGTTACAGCAGCTAAACGCCAAGAAGTTGGAATACGAATAATTCATCTTTACGAAAATATTTTTTGAAATTTCGTTTTTATTTACTTCGAAACAAAAATCTTTCATTTCGTATAATCTTATAAAAATTAATTAGTCGGCGTCCGCGTCTTCGTCGTTGGCTTTCAAACTGCCGAAAACTTGCGATGGGATCATTTGTTTTTCTACAGGTACATCTAAAAACGAAATAAATTCATTGAAAATCCGTAGTTACACAGAGAAATTCGTGAAAATTTCAAAATACCAAACAATTGTAGAATGAAATTTTCTTTTTTCATACGCACCTTCTTCAACTTCCGCATCATCGTCGTTGTCGTCATCCATATCAATGTCGATTTCATCCGGATTATTAACTTCCGCTTCCGCTCTTCCGCTACCCTCCGTAACTCCTCTCACGAAATTTATACCCTCTTTCGGAACTGCTTGGCCTCCTCCCTCTGAAATATGCGATAAAAATAATTCACGAAGTGTACAGCGATCGTCATGAGTAATTATACGAACGGCACAGAAGTTTTTTTTTTTTAATATAAAGTATTAAAAAAATTATATTAAAAAAATATATATTTTTTTTTTTACAAAAATAAATTACTATTATTTATCTCGATAAATAAGAAAAAATAAAAGTGATAATAATAATTTTTTAAAAAATTATGAGAATTTTTAAGTTTTTTTAAATAAAAAAGTATTTTACCGGCAAGTGTTGCCGCTTTGCTATCCAAAAGACGCATCGCGTCTACCGACTGATCGGAGGCTTGGACCGCCGCGTTATTCAGCATTTGCGCCGACATCATGTTTACTTGAGTGTTATACATCGCCTGAACGCTGCGCTTTATTCTCAGCATTTCTCGCATCGTATCCTCGTTACCGTGACGGACTTCGAATTCTTTCCACACCTGCCAAAAGTTTGACGTAACCTGCGAACAATTATTCATATGTGACATAAATCGAACAATTTTCCTTTCCGCTATCGTACTAAAAAAAAAAAAAAAAAAAAAATTGGATATCTATACGGACTCTGGGATCGCAAATCTGACTGCAGTGCGCATAGATCGCTCTCGCGCGATCGATCTCTCCGAGTTTCGTTTCCATTTCTGCGAATCTTAAACACATTTCGCGTGTATTCTCCTCGTTGAGAACTTCGATAGCCTTTTCGTATATTTGTCGTGTTTTTGGAACGCCGTAAATATCCGCTGCCTTTTTAATATATATGTTAAACATCTGAAAAAAAAAACAATAAATTGGTAAGAAAAAAAAAAAAATTCGACAGAAAAATTACTACAGTTGTGAATGCGAAGCGATTGATACCTCAAACTTCTCTTCGTCGAGAACGGCGCCGGTTGCGCGTTCGTAAACGGACATCGCGTGCCGCGCCAATCCGTGTTCCTCCTCCAATTTTGCGTACAGAAGATACAGAGCTGTGGATGCGAGTAAATCGATAAATCGATATGAAATTCAATCGAAAAATTAATTAAAATAAAATAAAAAAAAAAAAAAACAAAAATTAAAATAATAAATTAAAAAATCAATCAATTAATTAATTTTAAAATTCATTGATTAATTAATTTCATTACCTTTTGCGTATTTTTGCGGGCAATGCTCGAGACACTGTTCGAACAGATCCCGAGTTCTTTCCAGTTTCGTGCCGCCGTATCGTTGAAGAAATTTCGTTAAATATGTATTCCATATATCGTAAACGTTTGGCCACTTGAACAATGCTATTCCTTTTTCGTAAGCCTAACAAATAAATATTGATAATTAATTATGAAATGAAATGAATTTGTTTAGTTCATTTAATTCTATTTATCTTTCTGTTAATAATTTATCGATTTAATTAAACAAAAATTGATAAAAAATGAAACTAAATAGCCGATTATTATGCTTTTTCATTGTTGCAAAAGAGCAATCAGTTAATAAATATTAATATTAATATCAATTAATTTAAATTAATCATTTGCTTAACTCACTCTGAACGCTTCTTCGAAATAATTATTTTCCTCCAAAAAGAGTCCGTAATTGATAATTATCTGCGGCGTTGCGATTTTCAAATCGATTATTTTGTCGTAGACGGCTTTGCAGGTTTTAAAAGTACCGAAACTTTCCTCTAAATCGGCGTACATGGACCACACTTTCAGTGATTTATAGAGTCGCATCTGAACGGTTTCCGTTTCGTCGTGATAAGCGACTTTTCTCGTTGGCATCGCCGTTGCTCGATGCATTAGTTTCAATGCTTCTTTGCAATGTCTGGAAAATTACAAATGTAATACGTGAGATTCGGAGTATTGAAAGGTATTAAATTTTTTTTTTTTTTGTTTTTTTTTTGATTATCTCACCCGTGTCTAATCTCCATTTCCGCCCATTCGCACCATACCGACGCTAAATCGTCGACTTTCGTATAAGCAACGTGAGTCGCTTTCTCGAAGACGACACGAGCGTCTGGTATTTGTCCGTTTTCTTCGTAAAATTTGGCAAACGCAACCCAAAGAGTGTGCAACTTGCCTACGGCGAGCTGAGGCTGAACCGTTTGTACCGCTTCCGTATAGGTGTTGATTATCTACGACGCGAGCAGATCAAAGAATATAAATATGAGACGATTAAGGAGGGTATATCGTTGCATATTACCGAAGACTGCGATTCACATGAAATTCAGAGAGAAATTTTACAACTTTCTAATGGAATAAAATCTCAAAAAAATCAACCATACAGAAGGTACTAAGAAGATTAATTTTCCATAATAATAATTCCAAAAAGTTATTAACAATTTAATTAAAAAAATCATTGTTTAACGAATTATCCGTTAATCTAACTTTTTTTTTAGCCGAAATTTTTTTGATAATTTTTTTGAATACTTATGCATTTTTTGAGCATTTTTTCTACTTTTCGAAAAAAAAAAAAAAATGTTTGATTTTTTTATGGATGAAAAATCACGAATTTTTGAAAATTAGAAAAAAATCTCAAAAAAATCATAAGTATTCCAAAAAATTAGCGAATACATTTCTAATAATACTGTAATATGCACCGATACACCCTCCTTAAGAAGGGTGTACATTGCTTTTCCAGCGAAACGTAAGATTTGAGAAGAAATTCGAAGGATTCGCAATGGGATAAAAATCGACCATACAAAAGGTACTAAGAACATTAATTTTGCATAACAATAATTCTAAAAAGTTGTTAACAAATTAGTGAAAAATAAATTTGTTCAATGAATCATCCGAATATATAAAAATAAAAATTTTCATTCTTTTTTTTTTCAATTTACGAAAATCCCGTTTTTAAAAAAAATGTTTGATTAATATATGCGAATATTTTCCATCGATTACGCGGGAAATTGTTTACTGTAATACGCAGTGTTTCTTTAGTTATCCGTACGCGAGGGTTTAAAAAAGTATTTAAAAAATCGGAATGTCAGGGAATAAAAAAAATCCCGGACCGCAAAGAGTTTTAAGGACATTCCAGGATTTTTCGAAGACAAAAAATATTAAAGGACATTTCCAGGACTTCGAGGATTTCCAGAACGACTGGACATCAAAATAAATTTTTTTAAATTAATTGATACCTCGTGCGGTTGTCCCTCGTAAAGCATCACTCGCTTGTGCCATTCTTGAACGTTGTGTGGATTTTGCCGAAGCAAAACGGAGTTAAGCAACAGTAATCTTCTTTCCATCAGATGTTCGAATCTCGCGAGTCGTAATTCCAATTCTATATCATCTGAAAATAATTTTAAAAAATCGCGTAAATAAGAGCCGATAAGTTGAAACTCAACTATTTCGATGTACGAACGATTGATCGACGGAAATAATTCGTGAATCACCTTCTTCGCTGGGATTAGGATTTTTCGCAGCCTCTTCCATACGTTTGCTGAGACTTAATTCCTCAAATTGCGCGTAAGCATCGAAAACCTGAGTGAAATCGCGTACTGTAGTCACAGTTTGGATTGCTTCCTCGTAGATATCGCGCGCTCTTTCGAAGAGTCCACTGCGGACGTAATAATCCGCGAGAGAATTCCACAGCGGTCCCAACTGATCGGTGTAACGTCTCAAACCGCCGCGTATTATCGCGCCGACGTTAAGCGACTTGATTTTCGTTGGATTCTTCGATATCAAATCGCACAGCTCGTTCCATAGCTGATGATTCGATTTTCCGTGTTTCGATACGAAGTCATCTTGATTCACTATCTGCGCGAGTTTCAGCGCAGCTTCGTCTAATCTTCCGATCGAAATTAGATATTCTATATACTCCTCCGTGTCCTCCGGCGCGAGCTGCAAAAAATAAAAATTCGTTTAAATACTGTTAAGTGGGGTAATCGATTTTGGGGAAAAAACTGCCGATAACGTTCGCTATGTGACGATTCTCTCTCAATTTCCAGCAATATGCGCCGTAAGATCGGAGATTCTTCGATCTTATAGTTTTATCGAACTCTCGAGATGCTTTCATATATTCGCGTAATTATGATTCAATGTAAAGGAGAAATTCGTTAACAAAATCAATTCCATAAATAATAATAAAATGAATTTTTTTTTTTTTTTCATAATTGATGGTTTTTTGCTTAAAATTAAAAAATTCTTATTCTAAAAATCCGAACGTTTAATTACCTTGAGATATCGTCGAAATACTCGTACAGCCGTTTCGTGAACGCGATGTTTTTTGAGAAAATCTATATACAGCGGCCATAATCTATGATGTTGCGTAATTGGAAGAGCGCGAAGAGAACGATCAAAAATTTGTCTGGTGCGAGTTATGTAGCATTGCTGAGTCATCAATTTACAATAATCCATCCATATTCTCGGCATTTTGTGCATAAAAATGAGAGCTCTTTCAAACGCGTTGTTTACGTCTTCGTACAGCGGATCTGTTATACATCTTCCTTTCAGTTGACGCACTCGTTGGCGAAGATAATTGTGCCATAATTTGTAACTGTAAGAGAAACGCATCGATGTTAGATATATTTAATATATTTTTTTTATATTTTGAAAATATTTAATTTTTTTTTTTTTTTTTTTTTTTAGAGTTGTATGGGAAACACGGAGAGCTTACCTTCCGGGCAATTCTTTGAGCGCTCGTTCAAAAACAATATTCAAATTGCCGCTTTTTGTTGTTTTCAAGTGATCTATATATCGTTGCCAGTGTTTTACGGAATACGGATTTCGGAGGATTTCTTCCTCGTATGGTAAGTCTTCCTCGTTCTGGTAACAACAAATAACGATGTTATTTTCGGAGTTCCACTCGTTAATTCCGTATGTTCGATTAAAAAATACTTACGAAAACGCACGCGTTGTCCTCGGAGTCGGTTTTTTCGGGCATTTTATCTTCGAATCGTTTCACGACGTTGGATGATCGGAGAATATCGAATGTAACGATATCAATGATAATTGCACTGACGAAAACACAACCTCGACACGAAGGCACGCGTTGGCGGGGAAAAACGCGAAAATCGTTTTCGATATATTTAATGTAGAATCGTTTTGACTTATGGATGCGGGAAATACATTTTTGGCAACGATTCAGCTGTGTTTAGAATACTTTATTGAACACGTTGAATAAATCGACAGATTGGGATTAATATTTCGTTACACACTTTTCGCGATCAACGCTCAACGGATAACCGTAGACTGATCCGGATTGGCTCCGCGGCCGGTGGGCGCATTTCTTAACGCCCCCAACGGGAGAACATCGAACCGCAAACAATTGTGCCGGAAAAACAGCTGTAAAATCGCTGATTGTATATTTATTATCGAATTGTCGGCTTTTCGATTTATACAAAACATTTGTTTGTTGATTAACGTTCGAAATTTATCAACATCTTCAACAGATCATTCTCCGATTATAGTAAACGCCATGGCAGACGAAGCTGAACAGGTAAAAAAAAAACGCAAAAATACCTCGCGATGTTTTCGGTTGAATTTTATAAATATAACCTTCAACTTGAGGTTCAAAATTCATTGTATCTCGAATTATTCTCCAGGTTCCAGCGATAAATGTTAAAGAGCCATTGGATCTAATAAGACTCAGTTTGGACGAAAGAATATACGTTAAAATGCGTAACGAACGCGAACTTCGCGGACGACTTCACGTAAGTAATTTCAAAGCTGTGTAAAAATCTATATTTTGTTGATACAATCGATATTTTTTTATTTTTTATTTATTACATGTAAAAAATAAATTAAAAAGAAAAAAAAACATTTGATTTTTAGGCCTATGATCAGCACTTGAATATGGTACTTGGTGAAGCGGAAGAAACAGTAACAACGGTGGAAATCGACGAGGAAACGTATGAAGAAGTTTATCGTACTACTAAAAGAAACATTCCTATGTTGTTTGTTAGGGGAGACGGAGTAATTCTCGTGTCGCCTCCCAGTATGAGGGCGCAGATATAAATCCGAATAAATGTACTTTGAACGTAATTTATAGATTGAACTCCCCTTGTTTATTCAGTTCAACAAAAAATAAATCATTTTTTTTACAATCAAAATATCAATATCTCTGAACTACTTTACCGTCTGCTCCATTTTTACTATAAACAAATACATTTTTATTTGTACTTTGATTATTTTTCAATCTAAATGCCTTTTGGCTTTTTTTCAATACGATATTTGTCGGTATCGTTGCCGATAACGTTGGACCGCGGTGTGCCGATTTTTTCTCCGGATCCCGCGATCTGTGAGGTAAGATCGGCGATTCGTTGATCTTTCAATTTCATAAGACTCTCGAGATGCGTTAATTTTTCGCTCAGTGTGCTTATCACGCTTTTTTTTTCCTGTAATTCGTGTTTTAATTTAACAAACACCTGACGCGGCACCGTCTTGTTGGCGACTTCCTCGGGATTTAGAACCGAATTCACCGTTTCTAAAATTGCAAAATTCCGTTACGAATAATGCAACGTAAATTCACAGAAATGTTTTTCCGCAAAAATTCGTCTTTTTCGGTGTTTTTACGAACATCGCAGTTATTTATAATATCTTACCGCCCTTTCCGTTATCTTCGTAATCGAAGTACAGAGAGTTTCGCTCCTCGTTGCAATCCTTAAGAATTTTCGTTCGTAGATTACCGAGAACGTTCTCTATCACACCGGGTTCCGAATACGCGAGACGCATTATCACGTCTTTTCCGAGTTTCATGCCGATTTTCGACAGTACCTTGCGATTCAGTGTACTCCAATTATCGATCTTATTGGCGATGCTATTCTTCGATATGTAATTATGCAAATCGACGTGACGAGGATAATAACGTTTTAATAATTCTGCCATAAATACTGCAAAAAAAACACGTAGTTTTTGATACATTTTTTTTTTTATAAATAAATAAATTCAGAAACCGGAAGTCACACCGCCGTCGGAGAAATCTCTCGCGATGTTTTTTCGAGGTCTGGAAAATGGTATCTGATCGATCCACGTATAGATTTCTTCGAGATTATCGCTCGTTTCCTCTTTCGTATTTATTATCGCGCTAATTGGCTCGCCGGGCGGATTATTCTCTTCAATTTTGTTCTCAACTTCGCTAATCTCCGAAATAGTCGACATTTCGAGTTCCGGTTGACGGGGTTCAACGCTTTCCTCGACTCGCGGCTGCCTTAGAAGATTTAATGCTTTCAACATTTTTTTAAATGGAATTATATATACTTGTCAATTTGTCAGGTTTTGCGAATGATTGGTACAAAAAATCGTACGAACTGAGGATAGAAACGAGAAGAGGGTAATATTGTATCGACGGATCAATCAAACGATTTTTCTTATATCGACTAACTTCGCTGCATTTATGATAAAAATGACGGATTCGTCATCAAGAAACGTGCATCGTTACATTTCATCCGAAAGGAAAATTCAGAGTGAATTTCGAAAACTTCGTAATGATGTAAAAATCGGAAAAAGATCCGAACGGTCAACGGTCGGAAAGGCGATAAGAAAATATTTTTTGCATTAGTAATAATTCTTATAGTTCGCGCGACCGAAAAAAAAAAAAAAAAAAAATTTCAGAAATCGAACAATCATTACCCATCACTATATTCGCACGCATTCAGCTGCATCAGATATATACGAGTGATTCACAGAGCGCGGCAATAGCGCGAAGTCCACGTGAGGTTCGTGGATTGCGCAATTGCGTCAGCGGGTTGCCGCTTTCACGTCCTATCCTCGAAACGCGCTCCTTGGCGCGTACATTACTCAACGTTCGGCGTGTCTTGCATGCAACTGCATCATATTACTCAAAGGCTTTTCTGTGAGCTTCGAAAACTTTTGGAAGAATCATAAACTACTGTTCTTCTCTTAAAGACGAAAGCAAACATATCCTTGACTCGTGGTTTTCATTGCTATCGTTATTTTGCTACGAAGCTTTCATTCTTTATTCAACACAATGTCACAGAGAGTCCTTTCAAGTGACCTAAATTATATTATTGGGTCACTTAAATGTGGCCGTTTATTATGGGACAGATATAAGAATGAAAAAAAAATTGTCGAATAATAAATCGAGTCATATATATAATGTATGCTACGACGTAGTTACGATGTGAAAACGATGCACAGAGAAAATACATCGCGCTGCTCTCGACATAACCATACATATTGACCGTAGAATAATAATCAATCGATTCATAGCAGAAAGTCGTTTGATACGAGTCTACAATTTCCACAAAGTGAATTTAGTTCAACTTCCATGTACTTTTAATAACGCGAAAGTGCGCGACCCGCATATTTATATGTGACTCGCGGCGATTCTAGTCGATTCGATCGTAAAAAAAAATACGCCCGGCAATTCGCACCCCTCGACGACAAACTCGTTTCGGGGATCGATGCCCTCTACTGGTACTCGTGTTCACAGTCACGACCCAACAGGTAACACCGATGTGAATCCCTTTTCGGCGTGTGTATCGCCGCGGATGGCGGGGAGCATTTATAGAACCGATGGCGCAAGCGAACGACGCATCACAGTATTCCAAACCGTCGAAGCCGTAGCGCCAAAGAGCAAAACTCTCGCTCCTGCTGAATTCCGGACATTTCTCCCTCACGGAGTTCGACTCAGTTATCAATAAACGCACTGGTCGTCCAGCCGCGAAGATATCCGCGCCGACTAAATCCAAACTTTTATTATTTCAATATTTCAAATAAAAAAATCCGAACGTTGACATAATTTTTTAATTTATCATCGATACATTCTACCCGGCAAACAGTTTCGAACATAGATAGCCGATTAAACCAATAGAAACGTCACTGATAAGTCGTATAATCTGATAAGAACTTTTCCTCGTCTTGTTTCGATGATTTGTGAAATTAGTGCATCGTAATAAAGAACATTTTATTATTGTACTTTCGAAAGAATTTTATTAAACTGACGCAATGGCAGTGGGTGACAATCGAACCGGTAAGCGAATATTCCGAACATTATATACTAATTGTCACGACTAAAAAGTTACATTTGCGATAAACTGCAGTGTTGCAAAACATCGATATCGATCTTTTAAACGATAGTATATCGAAATATAGATTGCCAAAATTCCAGTCACGAAAAGGTCGTCGGGATCAAAGACGTCGCGTCCTTTTGACCTTCACAGACTCCTCTCATCTCCCATCGACCTTCCCACGGAATGTATTCGCATCTGCGAACTCCCCTACGTGTTATTTTTGTTTTGTGCGATCATCGAAAATTACGATACGACACAGAGAGCCAATAATTCGGATCTTCCTTCGCCAATTATATTACGATCGAAAGTCTGCGTGACGTGAAACAATAAATTTTGATTAACCGAATTATGCGAGTCCCCGTGACCCAAATCTTGGTCTGCAAATCACGTAGGATCACTCGACGGGCAATGAACTTCATTATTATAGTGTCTTTTAAATCGTTCTTTACTACCTCTACGTAAAAACTACATACGTGCGTACGAAGCACGTAAGAACACGTGGGCACCAACGCGTGGGGTACACACGCATTAATTTATTTTCGTCAACTCAATTTATGAACCATTGTGGAATTATACGCTCGCGAATAAAATTCATGGAAATTCATTGCATTTATCTTTGAATGACCTTCACACGTCCATCGATACTTTTTATTCCGCCGCGTAAATAAACCCGATGTTCTCAATCCCAAAATAATTTTTATACTGGAGCTCGAAGCTGCGATCTCGTTTTCGTAGTTATTCGGGTCGAATTCGTGAAGTAAACTTTTTTTTTTGTGATTTGCGCGATTTCGGAGGTTATAAAAAATGTCAATGCGCGTGCGGGTTCTCGCGTACGGGTTTCGCCGGAGATGCAGGTACATCTGAAAACGCACGTAGGTTCTCGTTTACGTCATAAACACACACGCGTGACCCATTGACGCGAAGGGAATACGAAGAAAGTCAAAGACCTCGCTGACGGCTCACGTGTACCGAAAGCGCGCGCGCGCCGCCGGTTGGCGCTCTGCCTACTCCCTTACTTTTCCCTCGGAATTAACTACTTTACTTACTAAGAAAACGTTTTGCTGCAAAACAGATAACGCGGGTGGCGGAAAATGTCTTTTTCCAATTCGATATCTCATGGCCATTATGGGATCCATTGGGCTCGCGATCATTTACGGTTTCAAGGTCAACGTAAGCGTTGCTATCATAGCTATGGTAAACAAGACCGCTGTGAACCTAAACTCTGGACACAAAGAAGCTGCATCACTATGCGACTTCAACGAAACTTCAAGCAAAAGCGAAGTAAATACAGTTTTTTTTCTTTAGAAATTTAAAAAATTCACGTGGGACGAGAATATTTTATTTCGCGTCCCATTATCTTCAAACTAAAAATAAAAATAAGAGATTTCGATAAATTTCTCCTCGACGAAGCGATTCAACTTTGCGAAAGCGAAATACCATGTGACGCGACGGCGTCTCGGCGCCAAGTACTTCAGATCATATAATTAATTAAACATTTTCTTTTAACATAAAAAAATGTGTTTATGTTCTTTCAATCAAATCAGAAGAGTTTAAAATTTACGTAAAAAACTGAAATTTAAGTTCAGACTGTCGGAATTTGGTAAAAAATTGATTAAAAAAATGTCTACTTGGAAATCCGCTCTTTCAACATTATATTCTATGATCCGATTTTTTTTTTATTTACGGTTTTTTCATATTTCACTCGCAATAACGTCGCTTTCGGTCGATAAATTCACATTAAAAAATCGCATAGCAAGTTATTTGCATACATTTTCTAATAAAAATATTCCGGAAACTCTCGAGTTATTAACTTTCGCAAAATAAAATCTCCATTATTGCCCACTTTTTCGTCCGTTTACTTGTCTCGAGTAGTAAGCCGCATTAAAAAAAAAATTACTTTATATATATTTTTTTTCTGTAACTCTCAGGACGGTCCCTTCGAATGGGATGAAGAAATTCAGAATTTTATTCACAGCGCATATTTCTTCGGTTATTTGGTATCACTGATGCCGGGAGGAATAATGGCTGAGCGTTTCTCCGCCAAATGGGTGATGAATGGCTCCGTTCTCCTTAACGTCGCCGCTTGTTTTTTGACTCCGGTCGGCGCGAGTTTTCACTACTCGACTTTCATGATTTTGAGATTTATTCAAGGAATGGGTGGTGTACGTATATTCAATTAAAAAAAATTTTTAAATTTCAAAAATGAAAAAAAAAAAAAAAAATTTTGATTTTTTTTTTTTTTTTTTGCGTAACGATTGAATTGTATAATTCATTTTTCAGGGAGTAACATTTCCAGCGATGCATGTTATGGTATCAAAGTGGGCGCCGCCAGCCGAACGAAGTATATTAGTTTCCATCGTCTACGCGGGAACGGCATTGGGGACTGTGATATCAATTTTATTATCGGGTCTAATCGCCGCGCAACTCGGTTGGATTTGGACATTTTACATCGAAGGTGCATTGTGTCTGATATGGTGCACCGGTTGGTGGCTTATGATCGAAGACTCGCCGGAACAACAGATCCGTTTCATAAGTCAAGAAGAGAAGGATTACATATCCAATTCTCTCGGACAGAGGAAAACTGATAATAACGGCGAAAAACCACCGATACCTTGGCGCGCGATCTTTACTTCGCCACCTTTTCTCGCTATTCTCGTAGCGCACTTGTGCAGCAATTTCGCGTGGTATCTTCTTCTGATCGAACTGCCTACTTTCATGAATCGAATACTCAAATTTCAAATGAGTTCGGTTAGTAATTTTTTTGGTTTTTTCTCTTTTTAAAGGGGTTTCATCGATTTCATGCAAAAAAAATTAAAAAATGAATGAAATGAAATTTATTTAATGAAAAAATGAATGAAATGAGATGAATTTCATTCAATGAAAAAATAAAAAAATTTTATGGGTTTTATTCAATGAAAAAATAAAAAAATAAAATGGATTTCATTTAATGACAAAATGAAATGAATTTCATTCAATGAAAAAATAAAAAAATTGAATGGGTTTTATTCAATGAAAAAATAAAAAAATAAAATGGATTTCATTTAATGACAAAATGAAATGAATTTCATTCAATAAAAAAATTAAAAGAATTTCATTCAATGAAAAAATTAATGAAATTAATATAATTTTTTTTCCGCGTTGAAAAAAGGTTACAAAAAATACACAATTA
Organism: Cryptus armator; assembly: GCA_963971235.1. Classification (NCBI taxonomy): domain Eukaryota; kingdom Metazoa; phylum Arthropoda; class Insecta; order Hymenoptera; family Ichneumonidae; genus Cryptus; species Cryptus armator. Next base: position 13,683,029 of record OZ020232.1, read on the forward strand.
ATTGTTCATTAGGGTCTTACGATTATGTAAAAAAAATACACAACTCCTAATATTAAATAGTACAGACGTAATTCTGTCCGTTTAAAACTTTTTAATATAAAATATCAGAAAATATTATATTGAAAAGATGAAACTCTAATTTTTTTTGTTAACGAATTTTTTGATACCCTTACGAACAATCAGTTGAAAAAAATGTTTTCATACAATTTCTTTATTTTACGGAAAAAAAAAAAAAACAACAAAAATATGATTTTTTGGTCGAAATTGATGGACCCTCTTAATTTTCTCGTATCTTATTATTTTATCTTATATTTTTCGAGTCCGAAACTCGCGTATTTATCATATTGAATTATTGTCAGCGATCAAATTTTATTTACACGTTTTAACGACGAGTTGTATTGTATTTTATTCCAGAACGCGGGACTTTCGGCTTTGCCTTTCCTATGCATGTGGCTATTCACGATGCTTCTCAGCAAAGGTCTTTCAGTATTGGAAAACAAGAGACTAATATCGACTACTCTTTCGAGAAAAATCGGAACTTGGATTGGTAAGTCGATACAACTTTTTTTTTATCACCACCAATCGACAACTTTTTTTTAATCGACGCAAATCGACAATTTTTTTTTCATCGACACCAATCGACAATTTTTTTTTCATCGACACCAATCGACAATTTTTTTTTCATCGACACCAGTCAACAATTTTTTTATTCATCGACTTACCGATTTTTTCTATTTTCAGCATCTATCATCCCAGCAATTTGTCTAATCGGAGTCTCCTTCGTCGGTTGCAATCGCGCGCTCGCTGTAGCATTCATGGTGATCGCCGTAACTTGCATCGGCGGAATGTACTGCGGTTTTCTCGCTAATCACATCGATATCGCGCCAAATTTCGCCGGTACCTTAGTAGCGATAACCAACAGCGTTGCAACGATTCCGGGTTTTCTCGTCCCGATCTTCGTGGGACAACTCACCAAGGGAAACGTAAAACCTTTTTTTTCTTCGTCTTAAAAAATTCCATAAATAACGTTAATAACGAAAAATTAATATTTCAAATTTTTTTTCGAATTTACAGCAAACGATGGCGGCGTGGAGAATAATATTCTTCATAACTGTAGCTGTTTACATCATCGAGATAATTGTATACACAATATTCGGTTCCGCGGAGGAACAGCCGTGGAATAGGATAAAATCTTCCGACGAAGAAACCGCATCCGATCAGACATTACCACTTAAGGAAAAGAACTCTCATTAAGATCTTTCCAAAGCAATATACATATAGATATATATATTTTTTGTCGTATTTATCATTCAAAGCCAATAATGACAAAGAGTAAGAGATCGAAAAAAATGTATTTACAGATTACGCAACTGTATAGTTGTAAGTAAATGTAGCAGTGTTACGCCGTTATCCTCGTCAAGATCTCCGCCTCTCGGCAATATCTCAATTTGTAAATAATAATAATAATAATAATAAAATTTACGTTGTTTTGTGATAAGACTCAGCGAACTTTGACGATTTTGCAGAAATACATTGGACCCCAATTGTTGCTTTTCGTTGGTATTACGATGTGTCCGTATTTAAGGCCGAAATTTCCGAATTTATAGAGACAACGAAGCGGTCCGAGGGATTCCATCATATCCCTGCGAATAATTAAAAAAAATGGGTGTCGATAAGAATTATTGTTTATATATGAAATATCTGATGTTTTCGGTGTTCAGAAGAACTCACATAACTATCATCGTTGAGTCGGTCTGTTCTTCCCAATTTTTCTTCAGTGCCATCTGCACGACGCCGTCGTTCTGAATGGGACTTAGAGAACAAGTTGAATAAACTACCGTACCACCGGGAGCAACCATTTTCAACGCTTGACATAAGAGTTCTGATTGCAATTCAGGTAATTTTAGTCTCTCGCGGATGCGCGACGGTTTGAACCAATTATTGTCGTCTTCGTGAAGAATGCGGCGATCCGTGGTACAAGGAGCGTCGACCATAATCTGGAATAGAAAAAAACAGAAACAAATTAATATATGTAAAAAAAAAAAAATTAATTAATTAATTTAAAAATTGTTTTTTGATATTTTGGAATTTAGTCAAAAGTCCAAATAAAATGTTATTGTGTAACTTGTGTAACGGATTCATCAGAAAGAAATTGTAATGGCAATACAAAGCGTTAATACGGCTTTAATAATTTATATAATACGTATAGCAGAAATGCTGCAATGTAAAAAATATGATTTTTGGCAAAAGGTTATACAACGAAATATGCAATTAATTTTTGAAGTTTATATGGAATGCATACAACAGCCAAATAAACTGATTTCTGTAAACTATTATACCGGTTGTTGTGCACTGTGACTATTATATGAAATGTTTGCTATGTATTTATTTTATTAATATTGGACAAATAAAAAAAGTAATTCATTTAAATAGCGTGTATCGTTACATTTACAGCCAAATGTGAGATTTGGAGAGAATTTTGAATACTTCGCAATGGAATAAAAATATGAAAATTTCAACGATATTTAAGGTGTTAAGAATATTGATTTTTTGTAATAAAAATTCAGAAAAGTTGTTGATTCGTTAATTTTTCTGAATGCATATAACGTTTTTTAGAATATTTTCTAATTTACGAAAACCTGTTTTGCGAAAACGCATCCAACATTCATAATTTTTCGTAAAAAAAAAAAAGAAGACTCAACAAAATTCTAACAAAGTCAAAAAAATTAACGAATCAATTTGTGGTAAAAAAGTTAAGTTGCCGGATGATTAGTTGAACATTAATTTTTTTTTTGAATTTTGTTAAACATTTTTTGGCATTAATATTATCGAAAGTTAATCTTTTTAGCGCCTCCTATGATGAATTTTTTTCAGATTTTTATCCCATTAAAACTTACATTTAGTTGGGAATGTAACGATACCTTCTCCTCAATAAATTGAATTAAAATCCAAATCCGAATTGAAATCGACTAAAAAAAAAATATTTCTCGATTTAACGTTTTAGATAGATACAGAAACGCATATACCTTGTTATACACATTCATATCCGTCAACGCCCGTCCATCTTTTTTCGTAACGAAAAGCCTGTTATCCCAGACATTCAGCCCTCTGAAGTATTCGTCTATAACATCATTTATCCTGTTAACCCGTGAGCCGGCAATGTCGTTAGCCACGAGAACTCGTGGCATAAGTGTTTGCAAAGCGGCGTACGATTTGCCACCGGGTGCAGCGCACATATCGAGTACCGTATCGCCGGGCTGAAGATCGAGCGCCAGTACCGGTAATATCGATCCCCCGTCCATTAAGTAATAATCATGTACCCCCGTAGATCCCGATCTCGGCGTCGGAAATTTACTATCGTTCTGTGCTTCGAACGTATAGATCTTCAAATGTTCCGGTAATTTCAACACCGGAACGTCTTTTTCGACTTTCACGGAAAAATCAGCGCCTCGACTGTAATATCCATAATGATCCGATTCCAACAACCAATCGTCCATTCCTTTGATTTTCGTCGCCGGTATGTACTCGTGAATCGTTGAACTCGTCAGACCTATAGACGGTTTTACTATCCGACTCTCGTCTTGTTTAGAGTCTTCCAAATCCGTTTCCATAGGTCTCATCCTCACGGGTTGCAATGGCGCGTCGATCTTGCGTTTATCTTCGCCCTCTTCAAACTCCTCCGGAGTTTGTTGTGGCGGATCGTAATCCGCGGGATACACGGATGTCAGTGCAGCCATTCGTTTGTCCTCTGCAACGTTTTTCACCTTTCTGTCCTTCCGGGATGCATTTTTTTTGTCCTGTTTGGCTTCTGCTTTGGCATTATGAAACGCGATATTTCTCAACTGAACTTCGTAAATATCTTTCAGATTTATGGCGCCGAGTAATTGCAATTTTTCTATCGTCTCTTCCGTGTCACCAAAGTTATTGATAACAGCGACATACTTGCTGTGCTCCTTGAGTAGCGCTTGTCTGATATTTGGCCACGAATCGCCGTAAACTGATTGATAAAAATCGTCGAAGTGCTGCAACGCTTTGTCCTTTGCGGCATTTTTCTTTTTTATGACGCTCTGTGAAAAAAAAAATCGAAAATTTTGTGAAACTCCAAAATACGATTTTTTCTTGAATTTTTTAAATTACAACAAATCATTAGTATTTATTATGATTATTTATATTTTTTCTATAGAAAAATTGGGTAAAACTGCAGAATAAAACAACGTCTATATTTTTTTTTATATCGAAATTGATTAGTGTCGTTATTGTGATTGTTATTCATTTTTTTTGCTCTCACAGATCACTTTGGTTATGAAACACACGGAAAATAAAACTGTTCGATTATAAAATTAGCTTTTTAATAATAAATACGTATTTGCAACAAAATCGAAATCAGAATCGGATAGAAATAGTCAATGCCGAAATAATCCTAATAAAAGTGTTCTATACGAAAATTCTTTAATAATCTATATACAATGAAAGATTTGTTCAATTAACGTCGAGCAATAGACATATTCTGTAGTTTAGACGAAAGTAAAATGAATAATAGCGATAGAAACACCGGTAAAATGTTGCGTTATATTTCATACCCAATGTGTAGCTGAATGCCCGTACCTCCGCGGTACAAACACCAAATCAGAAAATTTCAATCTTCCAAAAAGCCTCATTGTCGATAACAATTTCGATTGTTAAATAAAGATAAATAAATAAAATCTTCAAACGAATAAATCCAACGCGCACGTTTCCTTCATGTTTTCGTTCGTCTCTCGCTTTAGGTTATGAAACCGCAAGTTAGCCATTTAAATAACAGTGTTTTTCTGGTGTTTTCTCGTTGCCCCGTGTAACTAGGTGCGCCCTGTGGCGGTGCGAAGTTTCCTAGTGGATTTGCGTCGTCTCGCTTTGGCGGCAGTGCACACGAGATTGTGTACCTGGATGCCCGTCGTCTGCATCAAAGGGCAAAGTGACAGTTCGGTCGCCGCGTTGTTGACATTAGCGTGAAAATCCTCGGCGTCCCGGAGATATCCGATTGATCACGTACCGAGCTCACCGGATGCTGTGCCGGGATTGCGCGAAACTCTAATGGCTCGTTGACAGAGAGTTAAACATCGCACGAAACGTAAGAGTAGTAAATATAAATATTCGTGATTACGGTGAACGCGGCGAGGAGTGTACAGAGAACGAGCGATCAGAGTGCCGTAGGAAGCTTAGGCAGCGGTAGTAGCAGCAGTAGTAGTATTACGATGATAGTGGAGTAAAGTGTGAGCGCGAGAGAGATCGTGAAAGGGGGAGTGGGGATAAAAACCGTGAGAAGTCAATCTCTCAGAGTACTTCGCGATGGATTTTGTACTCGAGACGACGCAGTTGCGGAAAACAGCGAAGTACACAAGAAAATATGTTAACGCGATACCAAAATTATTTTTATTCCTTCGATAAGACCGGAAACACACGCCCTTTAAGCGAATCGTTAACATATTGATCGATATCTCGGGTTCCGTTCGCCGGAACCGAAGACGAACTGCCGGAGGCGGAAATCGGTTTCGCGTTTTATCGGAAGAACTTAGGAAATTCAATGATTTTCCCCGATTTCCTTCGGAGACTCGCCTCCGAGCCCCGGAAGTTCTGACCAACTTTTGCAGGATCGGTTTGTGCTTATCGTAGAGTCTCGCGGCGTTCGCCAGGCTGCAGCAGACGCAATGCACCCGCTCGCGGAGCGAGAGAGGCCCCACAAGGATAAAACATCGCGCGACGCCCCACTATCGAATAATCGCGCGACTTCACTTTCTAACAAAGCGCATCCAATTTACTTCCAAGAGCGTAATTCGGTCAGCGAAGCGTACTTCGTACCACTACCTATCTTATCCCCCGTTACTTCTACCGGAAACGACGAAAAAAAAAAAAAAAAACAACAAATAATAGAGAAATAACAAAAACGTTGGTTCGACAGTCTCGCAATTGGGGAAAGTTTATTGTTGTTTCACTGTTGGAAAATCCGTGATTCGGGACTTTGATCGCGTCGATGCTGAAGAGACAAGACAGATAGTTCAGAGCTCTCGAGGATAGCAAAGCCAGTCTACCGGGCGCATTGCTTCGAGGATCGATTCCCTCGTAAAGCCCGCCGCGCGCGACCTATAATTAGAGCCGCGTTAGCTCGTTCCTTTACACTTATCTTTCGCTCCCTCTCGTATTACCTTATTCTTCGATACATTTTTTCGTTTTTTTTTTTCATATTTCTATCACCCATTTATTTATTTTGTTTGTCGAAGCGATAATCAGTTCTTTGCTCCCGCGATCGATCGCACGATGTTTTGCCGCATTTTCTCGCACGAGGTTAAAATAATACATCGAGTGGGGGAGTCGTTTTATTAATTCCCGTTTGTACATATAGGTAAATTGTTTGGAATATTTGGTAACGCTCGACGAGCCGCTCGAGTACTTTGTCGAGAGGGACCACCCCTGTCCCGCGATAAAAACGAATGGGGGGAACACGCGAGTCGTAGCCTGTCTATAGTTCGATGGTATATATTTATCTTCCCTATAATAGTAATGAATGCTCTCGATGATCGCGAAAAACGGGACACGGTACGAGAGAACGTGACACCTGTTAGCCAATTCCATGCATCGGCAAACAAAAAGCCCCGCCGGTGGGACTTGTAACTTCGAAGTAAAGTGGACGGGAAATCAATGCCTCGACGGGCCGCGGCGATAGTCTGCCCGCCGCTGCTCCCCGATATGTTAGTACCCTACGTACCCGTACGCTACGAATACGGATCAATCCGCGTATATACTACTGTAACACAAGGCGACAATATATATTGTCACTCAACGATCTCTACCGGCGTTATTCTCTAAATAAAGAAAACTCAGACGATTTAAAACAGCTGTTTGTTTTTTTTTTTTTCATAACCTCATTTTTACAGATGAATCTTCGTTGTTCGATCGAAAGATTGAAAGAGACACGAAACGATTAAATAATCTCGAAATCTTTTTTTTTAATTTTTTTTATTTTTTCGAGTGTTAAAAAAAAATTGTGCGCGCGTGTGTGTGTTTCACTCGAAGTGTGAGAGATCGATAATCGAAGTGATAACGAAAGAATAATAAAAAAAAATTTGAAAAGCGAAAACGTCGAGACACCAACGGATTTCGGTATGATCCGTGGTAGCGGTGTGTTAGAAACATTGGGAGGGGAGGTATGGAAGCTGCTGAAGACGCAAGACTCGCTCATCAGGGGCTGCATCAGCTCGTTGGCCTACCGGCGCCGGGAATTCCTGGACTCGACGTCGTAAGAGCTCTGCATCAGGTATGCCGCGGTTTTTGTTTGTTTGTTTGTTTTTCTTTGTTGATAGTTATTTTTTCTTCATTCTTTCGAATGTTCGGTACCCGCATTACCGAACACCCACACGGTGCGTCGTCGCGAACTTTTTCTTTTTTCTTTTTTTTCACTCTTATCGTTGTTTTTTCCCGTATGCCATAAGCAGGGAGACAGAGCACGAGGCTCCTATTTATTGAGCCGCTTATCCGTAGCCCCGGGAAAAAAAAAATATAACGCCGAACGGCAGCTGTTGAACTACCGGACACTTTCTCACGGAATAGAGAGAGAGAGAGACTCCGCTACAGAGACTTTCCGGAGTACTCTACTTCTATATCGCGTTCTAATAGTACAGATCGTATATATATACATATATGTATACATTGGCTAAGTGAAACTTGTCTGAACGAGAGGATAATCGAATCAGCTTTAAAAGAGAATTTCGAGGGTTCTTCTGACCTCCTTGTCTCGCCGCTGTGATACAGCGGAGTTTTTTTTTCTTTAGTTTTTTTTTTATTATTATTATTTTTTTTTGCACGGCTGTCCTTCCCCTTTCGTCGTCTTTGCTCGCGGAGAAACTCGATGCTGACTACCACTCGAGCAATAAAGTGGTCGAGGGTCCTTGGCAGATATTACAGTAGAGATATCGCGTTTCTAACGCCAAAGGCGCCTCTTCAGTTTTGTCACACGGATTTAATCAACTCTTCCAGTTTCGTCATTTGATCGCGGGAACGATCGAAGTTTAATGTTTTTGAAGAAAATTTTATAATCAGAAAGGGTTTATCGTTGCATTAACAGACCAAGATGAGTTTCGAGAAAATATTAAATACTTCGAAATCGGATGATAATCTGAAAAAAATCAACGAAAATCATTTAGTCTGTATATTAATAATCTCGAAGAATCATTAATAAAATCGAAAAAAAAAATTTGCGCAACGAATCATATGGTAATATAACTTTTTTCAGCAGCAATTGAGCCGTTAATTTTTCTAAATACTTATAATTTTTTACAAAAATTATTCGAATTTTCGATCTTTTTTATACATGAAAAGTTACGAATTTTGGTTACGTTTTCGCATGACGATTACACTGATGAAGTTTCCAGACGATTGATCGAATATATTCGCAAATACCGATTACATTTTTTTTTCGATAAATAGGATTACTGAAGATCGCGACGGAAATTAACAGATCAATTTCGATTAAACAAAATGTTTGTTAGCCGGATGATCTGTTGAGCCATTTATTAAAAATAATTAACTAATTAGCAAAATTACTAACTGATTAAGTTTTTAGTTAATAGTTAATAGTTAACTAATAGTTAATTTATCATTTATTTTTATTTTGTTAACAACTTTTGGGAATTATTATTCAAGAAAATCAATGTTCTCAACACCTTTTATATGATTAGAATTTTTTCGATTTTTAACTCATAGGGAAGTATTCAAAATTCTTTCCGAAACTCACTTTTGGCTGAAAATGTAACGATACACGTTCCCCAAAATAAATTTCGTTAATCTCGCATATCAGTTGTTCACATTTTTAGAAAAAAAAAAAAAAATTTCTGTCTTTCATTTTCTTTTTTTTTTTTTGCTCTTTTTTTTTTTAACGAACAGACTGTGATATCTCTGAGATCGGCGCTGGACACGTCGCGCGAGGAACTTCGTCGTCTTCGCGAGATCGTCGGTGACTTTCACGGTGAGAGTTACGCGGACGCAGTCGAGCGTTTGTCACTGGAGAATCACGTATTGCGTCGACGTATACTCGACGAGCGCCGAGACACCGATGTAAAGTTGTTGACGAGCGATGCGTCGACATGCGCCGATATCAGTCCGTCGGCAGCCAAGTCTATGGCTGAACAACGCCGGTCGAACGTCGTTGATACTGTAAATCAGCGAGGAGAGGAAGAAAAAACGGAAGAGAAAGAGGAAGAGTGAGTTTACAGATTCTTTTTCTTCTGTAAAAAAAATGGGGTCACGTCTCGACGCTTCGACTGACCTACGCAAACGAATTTACTGATCGTGGAAACTCGAGCGGAAAAAAAAAAAAATCCGATCTATCGAGGCAAAGAATTAACGAGATAAATCTTCGAATCACTGCTTTTGTTCTTTTGATCAATAAAAAAACAAACCTTTCCCTCAAAAAAATTGCTAATTCTGCGCGAAATCGAAATAAACTGAAAAAAGAGTTTATTTTTAATTCACAAATGTATAAAAATTTGATATGACGAAATAAATATTTAGTTATTGTTAACAAATCTCCGGTGAGCCAAATAAGATTTTTTGACGATTAAAAAAAATTCGTGAACCTCACTTTGCGTAATTAAATATTATTTGGTTCATCTGATTGTTTTTAAGAACAACTGAATATTTATTTCGTTGAAACGAACTATTCGACATGGAAAAAAGTATATGCAATAGAAAAACACGTTGATTGGGAATAAATATCGAATTCGCTTCCAGAAAAAACGATTCAGTTGTTTTTTTTTTAATTCACGAAAACTATTTTTTTTTAAATGAAAATCAAGTCGATTTATAATTAAAATTTCTAAAAGTATTATTATTATTATTACTATAATCAAATTAAAAAAAATGTGTAATCGTAGTTTTGATTACACAATTTTTGAAAATGAAAATTATTGAAAAAAAGATTTGATATTTATTATGAATTATTCTGTGTATTAAAAATGTATGAAATTCGGCGTTTTTATATAATTCATATATTAATCGTATAATTTTTATATATTTAGTGACATACATTTGCATAAATATATTCAAAAATATATCCTTAATATATCATTTTACGACGAAAATATATTGAATATATCATAAATACATTTTGCGATACACTTTTTTATACATTTCTTACGTTACATTTCTTAACATAGCTATAGCATCGCACAATAATAAAAAATGAGTTCTCAATTTTTATAATGATTTTCTAACAATTGAGTGAATCAATTGACAGTAATGAACGTTGATTTGTATTACAGAACGTATTCTTAATTTCGGAAAATATGAAAAACCATCGATTTGCAAAAACATAAATAATGAAATGAAAATTTCCATTTCCATTATTTAAAAAAAATAATCCGCAATTTTTTTATCCATTTTAATGCACATTTTGTTTCTAAAAAATTATCATGTAGATTTTTCGTACCGTTGACTGTTTAAAAATTACAATTCAATAGAAATAAAAATTTGTTTAATAAAAAAAAAAAAAAATTGCGATTAAACAATAAGCTGTAATTTCCAAACAGTCAATGCTACAAAAAAATCAATGTGATGAATTCGCATAACGTTTTAGTAATAAAAAGAGTCGTAACGCATTAATAATCGACAAAAAAAAATCGCGAATCATTCTTTGAATTAAAAATGCAATGAAAATGCACTCTTACGGAAATTAGCATTCATTAGTTAGCGTTTTTGCAAATCCATCGATTACAACATTTCCCTCTCAAGAATTTCTCAATTTTCATGAAACTATTTTATGAAAATTTACGACTGATTTGACTAATGCGTTGCGCAATTTTTTACCTGCAATTTACCTATTTTACCTGCAAATAAACTCTTTTCTCAGATCGCATCATTTAATCGTAATTTTCTACTTTTTTTCTTCGTGTTTATCTCGATATCGCAGAATTATACATTGAATTGTTTTCGATTAAAATGCAATTTATTCATCTCGATAGACTTAGTCATTAGCTTTTTTTTTTTCGCTGATACTTAACTCGCCGACGGGGTGGGCGACGATAAAAATTCCATTACAAATTGCGAAGGCACCAGAGGATCGTGAGAGGCGTGTCTTCCGTTGGGTTTACTAGTCGCGCGCGTTAAGGCAAACGACAATTAAAATTATGCCTGTGCGCTGTGTACGCTTTGGTATCTATAAATAAACCGGCGAACACAATACGCGTAACGCACTGCGGCGTTTCATTCCACATATACGGTGAGATAAACAGAGATGAAATAATGTACCTAACAGTAGTCGTGTAACATTTGCCACACAGTTCGTCAGAGGAGTCGGGAGGGTTACCGAAGATCGCGATGGGCGATGCAGAGACGAGCGGAAAGCCCGTCGTCGATAGTGAGGAAGTCGTTGAACATCAGTCGTCGACGAGCCTCGCTAACGCGGAAGAAGAATCCCGAGTACCGGAATCGGAGTCGATAATCGAAGAATCGGATACTTCCAACGCGATCCCCGAGGTACTCGAAGAGAAGGACGAAAGTTCGAGTTCACCATTGCCATCGAATAACATCAGAGATCAGCAAAATCTCGAAAACAACAGTAATCAAGAGCTCCTCGACGTTCCGGACAAAGATCCCGAAGACGTTAGTCTGCGAAGCGTTTCCGACGGTGAAAATTCTGTATTTAGCGATAATCCCGATTGCAGCAATCAGCAACACTCGATACCGGAAGCTAATAAGCATCCGGAATCGGAAAACGAGTCCGAGGAACTCGACGATATCGAATTGATATTCACCACCGACGAGACTTGCCGCGACGTTGGGCTTCAAGAAGATCTCGTATCGATAACGGAAAACGAGAGTTGGCAGAATAACACCGGTGGACAACCGATACTTTTGAAATACACGAAATCCGTTGAGGGCGAACCGCCCGTTTGTAACGGCGACAAAACGAGTTCCGTTGAGGAAGCTGCGTCCTCGCAGAGTTCGAGTATCGATAGGGAGGAAAGCGTCGATAGATTCGACGAGAGTTCGAGCACAAGACTCAACAAGATGTGGTCTCAGTGTTCGGTACTCGTGGAAACTGATATAAGCAAATGCGGCGTCGTCGAGGAACCCGACCATTCGGCGAGACACGCGGCGAGAAGAAATACTCTCGCTGCACCGCCGACGGCTTACAGGTAATTATTACAGACTCGTTGTATAGATCCTAATTATGATATACAAACTATGGCCACATGGTGTCCAGTGATTCGGAAAATCGTGGAAATTTCCTTGGATTTGTGTTGTTTTGGAAAACTCCTGAAAATTTCCTTAAATTTCGTCGCCTCTCCTTAAATTTATTTTTATTCCCTTAAATTCCATTTTTTTTTTAAATACTTTTCAATCCCTCGCGTACCAGTGACATAGACATACTTTGATTTTCTTCAATTTTTCAAAAAAATGTTTTTTTCTGTAGTCCTGGAAAAGTCCTGAAATTTCCTTAAATTTCGTCGGCGGTCCTTAAATTTCTTTTTATTCCCTTAAATTCCATTTCTTAATAAAACTTTTCAATCCCTCGCGTACCAGTGACGTAAACATACTTCGATTTTCTTCGATCTTTCAAAAAAATGTTTTTTTCCGTAGTCCTGGAAAAGTCCTGAAACGTCCTTAAATTTCGTCGCCGGTCCTTAAATTTCCTTTTATTCCCTTAAATGCCATTTTAAAAAAATACTTTTCAATCCCTCGCGTACCAGTGACGTAAACATACTTTGATTTTCTTCAATTTTTCAAAAAAAAGTTTCTTTTTCCGTAGTCCTGGAAAATTCCTGGAAATGTCCTTAAATTTCCATTTATCTCCTTAAATTCCATTTTTTTTAAATATAAACATACTTCGATTTTCTTCGATCTTTCAAAAAAATGTTTTTTTCCGTAGTCCTGGAAAAGTTCTGGAAATGTTCTTAAATTTTCTCCAAACCTTATACCGCATACCATTTTCTTCCCTTCCCTTCAATGAATTAATTAAACACAATCACGAGCGCCGGGAAGGGCACTTTCAGCGCGAAATGATCGAGTAGCTTTCCGAAGACTCCTCGAGAGATTTATTTGCCCGGCGTAGCAGCTATGGATATTCGCCAATTGATCTCGACACTTGTCTCTCAACTCCGAGAAGAGCTCGACGTATGCTTCGCTTTGATACGATTGATATTCCCTTACCGGCGCGCGAGAGTTTCGTGCCACGAATCATTACGAACCCACAGTTCGGTGGGCTTATCGTGCTGCACCTCCTACACGGCGGCACTAATACTTCAAAAACGCAATACCGGAGAGTAGTAGTAGTATTTTCCGCTGTTAAAACGCATATGTATAATCCCTCTCGTCGCTCGCACACGTGGCTTACGTTCTTCGTGGACGCGAGCGTTATAACGTTCTCTTCCTCCCCCGGAGTTCGCGTTCTCACTTTTCTCTCTCTCTTTCCCCGCGATATCGATTCGTTGCAGCGGCTGATGGAAAGAGAGAGAGAGAGAGAGCGCCTCGTGAAACAACAACTCTGCCGCGAGAAAGATAACGAACTCAATTTTTTTTTTTCGTTTTTCCGCTCACTATTCCCCATACGACACTACGCAATCAAATTTTTTCGATCTTCAATAAAAATTTGAAAAATCCCATTGAAATCGACGATTTTTATGCTCTTCTTTTTTTTCTTTTTTTTTTTTCTAATTTTTTTCAGACCGATTATACATCGCGAGGCACTGGCCGCTGGACGGAGAAAGAGTTCCGCACCGCTACGTCCTGTTATGGACCGAAGTTGCGGCGCGAGAAGAGAATCCGGTGCCCAAACGGACATCTCGGCGCTTCCGGCACAGTGGAGATCGGAGAGTTATCTCGCGCATAAAGTTGCACACACCTTTACCACGTTGCCGAGCAAATTTGCTCTGCCGGCCGGCGTCGCTGGACGTCTTAGGCTTTCGGACAAAACGAGAGAAGCGCGAAGAGTTATGCTTTCCGATATAAGTTTCACCAGTATGGTACCCGAGTTATCGAGAAGCGCCGATCATCTTTGTCACGATCCGCACTCCCAGGTGAAGAGACTATGCAATGTTGCGTGTTGTTTCTTTTTTTATTTTATTTTTTTTTTATTTATTTTAACGATCGTATATACGTTTAGTGAACGAACACGCGAGTTACCGGGTTTGTCTCGCGAAGGCCAACGAGAACGACGAGTTTCGTTTTCTGTAAATGTACAACACACAGTTGAGACGTACAAACCGACAAACTCCTCCTTCTCTTCTACTCACGAGAGACCAGATGACTAATTATTGCGCTCGTTTTTCTTAACGATCTCACTTCGCCTTCAATGCGGTTACAACGCTGAAGCGTTATTGCGTCAGATCTCTCGTCAAAGTATCAATGTATACAATGTGGCGAGTTAAACGCCGCGGCATCGAGTATCCGCCGCACCCGGCGGCACCGACGCCGATGCCGAACGCAACACAAACGCGAGATAAACGTATGTTTAGCGGGAGACGCGCATCGAGGATATAATTGCAACGAACAACACAGCTGCGTTCGGTTAACCCATTTTTTTTTTTTTTTTTTTTTTTTTTTTTTACGACGATCGCCATCGCGGAAAGTAAATTAACTCGAAAAGAGAATAAAAAAAGGAGTTGTTATTGTCGCATATTAATATCGCGCGATAACGGTAAAGAGATCGGAATTTTTCGCGCTATGGAGTTTATTTGGCTAAACTGATGCGAGAAATCGCCGCGAAGCTCTCGATTAGCGTAACGATAGGGGAACTTAAAAAATTTATAGAGTTAAAAAAAAAAGATTATTCTACGTTTCTCGCGAACGACGGACTTTTGTTGCAGAATTGTTTCAATTCTCGGGGCTGTGGATTGCGGACACCGGAAGTCAATCGTCGAGAGTCATTGGGATCTCCGGCCGGCTATTGGCCGAGTCGTTGCAACACTGGAACCGGATTACCGAGTCCTTGCGATTGTCGTCTCTCTACGGATCTTTATTCCTCGAGATACCGGGGATCTCTGACGTCGATACCATCGCCCGGTTTGGAAGTCGTCGGTGGACCACCGCGGAGACACTCGTGGCGAGCAAATGCCGCGTCTTTCGACACGTGGAGAGTACCGATGGCGACATCCACGCCGAGGCCTACGTGGTCATCGATGCCCTCGTCGCCTACACACGTTCATCCACCTTCGGCTTCTTCGAGGGCTTCGAAAAATCCACCGAAGAGGACGCGTTCCAAAGTCACTTTTCAAGGTGATTTTTCCACTTTTTTTTTTTTTTTTTTTTTTTTTTTTACGAAAAATCTGAAGGGAATGATTCAGAGGGAAATGAGAGATAAAAATCGGCGTTTAATCGTGTCGCAGAGTGTCCAATGACTCGCGGAAGTTTGCCGAATCTACGCTCGGATCTCGCGACCGGCGAGAACAGCGGCGATTCGACCGAATCGTTGATCGATGAGGCAGAAGATTATCTCAGACGCAGCATCGACTCTATGCTTACTATCTCCAGCACCGATTATTGGAGCAAACAGACCGCTAGACGAAGGAGAACGCGGAGACACTCCGAACCCGATTTGTTCCGCGAGTGGAATCCTCCGCAGGACGCGAGGCCCTATTTGCCAAAGGTTAGTTCTTCGAATGAGAAAAAAAAAGTGTAAAACAAAATTGCGTATTGCTTCCTCATTTTTTTTATATCTTTCATTTTTCATCGATTTTGAATTTCTTGAAAGCAATTTTTTATTTTTTTCTTTTTTTTTTTTTACTTCGCGAACGATGGGGAATAATGAGAAAGTAATCTGCGAAATTATACTTTGCAAGATTTTTTTTCTATTAGCGATTTGATTAGAAAAAATTGGGTCACCGTCCCGTAATTTGCGAGAGTTGTAAGGCGAACAGATATTTTTTTAAAAAGTTCAATTTTTTATGAGTTCTGAATTTCTTGACGGATTAAATAATTATATTTTAATTAATTACAGTCTATTTCTAGTTTCAATTTGAATCCGAAATCTTAAGGATTTCAAAAGTTGGGGTAAAAAAAAATGTAGTTATTTCAAATCAAATCGAATGAAAATAAAAAAATAAAATAAATTAAAAAAACAATATACTTGCGGTTAAAATTTGCGTTCGATATCTCAAAAATTAGAGTCGCCGGAGTGCTGAAAAAATTCGACTATACTTCACATACATATATTTTTCTCTAAACCATTTTTCTCGACGTTTCAGACGATTTTTAATCTCCTATAATGAAAATTTCAAAAGGAATTCTTTATGAAAACAAAGCTTTGTCTGTGAGATCGTAAAAAGGCAGAAATTGTCGAGGGAAACGTTTGAATGATTTTTTTTGTCATTAATTCGCACGATTCAGATACCGCGCGATCTGAAACTCGACCATCTCGTCAAAGTGATATCGCCGGAGGGAAGAGTATTGCAGGGAAGAGTTAGATACGTGGGACCGGTACCGGGACGGGAAGAAGTTCACGTCGGCGTTGAATTGCCAACGGAGAGCGGATGCACCGACGGCACTTTTCACGGTCGGAGATTCTTCGATTGGTAAGCAATTTAAAAAAAAAGCAAATTTAACCAATTATATTCATTTTATTTCAATTTGTTTTCAAAATTTCATTTCATTAAAATTTGTTTTCAAATTTTCATTTAATTAAAATTTGTTTTCAAAATTTCATTTAATTAAAATTTGTTTTCAAAATTTCATTTCATTAAAATTTGTTTTCAAAATTTCATTTCATTAAAATTTGTTTTCAAAATTTCATTTCATTAAAATTTGTTTTCAAAATTTCATTTCATTAAAATTCGTTTTCAGAATTTCATTTCATTAAGATTCGTTTTCAAAATTTCATTTCATTAAAATTTGTTTTCAAAATTTCATTTCATTAAAATTCGTTTTCAAAATTTCATTTCATTAAAATTCATTTTCAAAATTTCATTTCATTAAAATTCATTTTCAAAATTTCATTTCATTAAAATTTGTTTTCAAAATTTCATTTCACTAAAATTCGTTTTCAAAATTTCATTTCATTAGATAAAATTTTGCATATTTCATTTCATTAGATAAAATTTTGCATATTTCATTTCATTTAAATTTTTTTTTCAAAATTTCACGTCATTTTTATTTTTTCAAAATTTCATTTCATTTTTATTTTTTCAAAATTTCATTTCATTTTTATTTTTTTCAAAATTTCATTGTAATTCATTTTTTTTTTTTCAAAATTTCATTTCATTTTCATTTTTTTTCAAAATTTCATTGTAATTCAATATTTTTTTTTTTTCAAAATTTAATTTCTATCAATTTTTCTTTTTCGCAATCTCATTTCATTTCAATTTCTTTGGCAGCTCTCAGAAAACCTTTATATAACGATTTATGGATTAACAACCAAAAAAAACTGTTACCACATCGTTACACGTAATGATACTCAGCATTATCGAGAACCGACCAAAAGAAATCGTTATCCAATAATTCAATCTTTTCACAGCAATGCGCGAGTACTATACGCCTTCAGCAGAAAAAAAAAAAAAAAAATTTCTCATATTTCCGTTCAACAGGCCCACCGAAGGGTCGCGCATCGCGCCAAACTTGTGTTTAATTTCGTAATTGCATCGTGTTTCGGTAGTAATAGCCCCGACGAATACGGTAAGGCTGCGTGACAAAAGTAATTTCACTTCGCGATAACTTCAGCGCTCACGTGCGTTGGGTAAAGGGCTCCGCAGTGGCGGTCGGAGGTGCCGGGACGCGTCGCGGTTCGATACGAATGCACACAGAAAGGGTGCGCACTCTCCCGCCCTCTGTACTTACGGTTCTCAGCGCGAAACAATGTTAACCGGTCGAAAATATCTCGACGAATTCATCGTTTCATCGCGTCGTCGACGGTATCGTGCGGCATATACGCGAAAATTCCGCGCAATCTCTCACGCCAACGCGATAGTAGTATACCGAGGTATGTTTTCTCAATGAATACCCGACTGGCGAAACGATCTATCGTCTCACGAAAACGTTTTTGGCATTAGCATGAAACAGTACGACACACGAGAAGCGTTTGTTTCCGTCTCGTGTCTTGTTGAACGTTTTCCTCGGGTTATCGGGGCGTAAAACGCTCGAAGTCTCACCGTTCGCGTTTATCGTGCCGTAAGTACGAAGCGGAGAATCGCGGAAGACTCACTTTTAGTACTTTCGCAGTAGTATCGTGTGAATCCGTCGCGTGATCTTCCATATCTCGTTAGATATTATGTCATCATTGACTGTATATATATATATATATACACATATATATTCCTCTCTCGAATGTAATGGGTGTTTATACACAGCGAACCGGAGCGCGCGATCTTCGTACCGTTCAAGAAAGTCGTTCTCGCGTGGTGCACCACCTGACCCGAGCCTACAATCGGTCCGACCGGCTCCGGATCCTCTTTCGCAACACCGAGGATTCTACTGTCTCAGTACACCATGTAAGCTGATCGTTATCGAAAGATTATAAAAAAAAAAAAGAAAAATAATATTGCATTACAATAATTACGTATATTATACACTATACATTGTATAACTATACTATTACTGAAAAAAAAAAAAAAAAAAAAAAAAAACCAACTCGCGTGTGCCACACGCGATATAAATTCGCGCCAATATGGTTTTTTTTTGTAAACTTCGTTTTTTTAAAATTTTTTTCTCGGAGTTTCGATCTCTACTATCGTAGCGATCTCGATATCGCGAGCTAACGTAGCATTGAAAACGCGATGTTGCTAACTTATTAAAAAAAAAAATTAAAAAAAAAACAGAAAAAAAAAAGTAAAAAACGAACGAAACTATATATTGACTGTCGATGATAATCAAAAAGTATGCATCTACGTGGAAAAATGAAAAAAATGCTTTGGCTTTACCAGGGATAGGCTACGAAAGATCGAAGAAAAAGGAATTAATTAAAAAAAAAAACGAAGGGCTCGAGGATCCGAGAGTATCGTGAGTGATATCGCGTGACGTCATTTCCTTGAAGAAAAATTAAATAATAAATAAGCAAAGAGGCTGAGCTTTGCTATAAAAAAAAAAAAAAAAAAAAAAGATCGGGAAATCCCCGTGCGATGGACGTTGCGCAGAGCTTAATTGATAAATCATATCAAATGGCTGTACATTGTGTGATGATTGGCAGGGAGTCGGGAAGGAACGAGAATTCGCGAACACAGAAAAGACGCGGAATGCTGTGCGATTTTTTTTGTTCCATTCTGGAAAAAAATATTAATAAAAAAAAAAAAAAGAGAAAAAAAATAACGAGTATCGTTCCTTCGATTATACATAATAATTATAGATTGAGATAAAAATATGTAAATGTATTATAATAATTGATGAACTATTAACCGACACGGGATGTCGACGATGAATTGATGTTCTATCGGATCGCAGTGAATTTCAACGTCTATTTAAACGGTAAACAGTTAGGACGTCGTATATATACATATATATTATATATATACATCGGGAGATTCGTTTTGCCTTTTTCTCATAAGGATGTATTTATCGTCCGCGTATTTTTATTATTGAGTATAATTCGGCAAAAAGAAAAAAAAAAAAAACTTTGCCTTTCTTCGTTTGCCATTCACGAATTTGGTACCTGTTACATAAATGACGATCTGTATAATTACCGCCGCTTCTCTTTACAAGGATACGCTGATAAATAAATTTAATTCGGTTCAATTCGAAAATTTCCTTCGAAAAAGAACCACACGTGTGATAAGGAACTGATTCCAATTTACAATTGAAAAAAAAAAGCCCACGAATCGCCGTGGGTACATCAGTATTTCAGTCGATTCGATCGTATTTTTCTCTTTTAATTGTTCGTATAGCAGTTAGTTGAATTTTTTTCATTTTTTTTTCTTCGCCTCGTGCGTATTTGCTATCGCCAAAAAAAAAAAAAAAAAACTACAATCTCGTCTCACGAATGATCTTCATAAAAATTATCGTACCTGTTTTTTTTTAATTTCGTTTTTTTTTTTTAATTTTCTCGCATAATTGACAAAATACGTGCAAAAAAAAATACAAGATGTTCAATGAACCGGGTGACGAAAATTAGAAGCGAAACTTTAATCTCGTAATATGCATATTGATGCGCATCGACGAAGAAAGTAAAACCCGAATGGGCTTTCGCGGGGTCATGAATATTCGATCCTCTGCCGTGTAACATATATAACGCGATCGGGTGGGCGATGTTGACGACAAACTCGATTAATCGAACACCAACGGCACGCCGCGAAACTTTAATCGAAATCGTCGACTCCGCGGCAGAGTTGTTATCTCGCGCGCGAAGTTTCGTAACGACGCGAGAAAAATGAGAACGTAACTTCGTCACCCGGTAGTTTGCGGTACAACCGGTGGGAAGCAACAAAAAAAAAAAGAGAGCGAAAAAAAAAACATAACCAACAATGTCGAACGACGCGTACGCCAATCAATGTATAGTTAACGCCATTTCAGTACAACAACAAATGTGTCTAAAAAAGCACGAATTAGTTCGTTAATTTCTCGTTCTCAGTACAATAATCTCGATTGTGATTGTGTCTAATACAATAAAAAAATAACAAATATATTATTATAATTATTATTATTATTTCTTTAATGGTTTAACGGAAACGTTATGCGAAACGCAGTATTCATTATCGATTTACAAAGATTACCGAATAACCTTAGATCTTTATTTTTTTTATCGATCGATCGAGCATAATATTAATTAGTGATCGGTCGATAATTTATTTTTTTAATAATTCCGTTACCGGTTTCATTGGAATTTGTGAATTATTGGGGTCTCTTGACTCGAAGGTTTAGCATTTACGGCAACAAGCGCCACGGGGACGCAGATAATTATTTTCCAAAGTAGGGTCGCTTTATAATTGCCCAGTGAGAAGAAAATAAACAACATATAAGTACACACAACACCCACAGTCTCGCCGAGATTTCTGTGATCGCACGATCTCCGTTTTCAAAGAGATGCGCAATGGGAACTGCGCACAGCGAGAGTCGAACAAGGGGACGAAATAATTATTATCGAAACGCCAGCTTCGTGAGAAAAAAAGACGCAGTAAAAAATACGAAGAAAAAAAAAAAGAATCTCCGTTAAGTGTAACTCCAAAAAAAAATAAAACATATATATTATGTAAATGTATAATGTACCTGTACTACGCTGTAGACCCGAAGGCCGGACCAGTGAGTCCCATGAAATTTATTCGCCTCTCGATGCGCAGTAGCCGCGCGCATCTCTGTCGTATATTATATTTTCACGTACTTATCGCGGATCGAGCGGTCCGCGTGACAATTAAACGAAAAACAACAAAAAAAGATGATAACAGACAAACATAAAAAAAAGCTGTGTCGTAGACGCGAATGTACCTGCTATCGCGGTTGTATCTAAACGATAATGTGTTTGAAAGAAATCTACTATATTGTAAAAAAAGGGGGAAGAAAGGAAAAAGGAACGCCGCCATGACGTTCGTACGCGCGAATTCGCCGAGCTCCGTGCGAGATATATATATAAATACTACGATGATTCGAAATATATATCGAAACAGTTTTTAATCGACACAAACGGAAACATCGCGTCGGTTGCGACAGTTTCGACGTTTATTACGAATCAGCGAATTTGATCACAACGTTTAATCGATGTTATATCATTGCTATGATTAATTATTTAAGTTTTACGTGTTTCGATGTGAGTAGCTAGAGAAGTGCCGCCGGTGTGCGTCGCACCGATATGTAAAAAAAAATGATAAAAGAGAAACGAGATGAAAAAAAAAGAAAAGCTGAAAACGCTACCGGTGTTTAAATACCTAAAACAATTATTATTGTAGATATCGATTGGTCGACAAGAAGTCGTAAATTGTATCGGTGCGCCGCTATTTATTGTATTGTAAACGATTGGGTATGAGACGATGTACCGGAGAAATAAACTATTATTACTGTAAAAAAAAAAACTGTTCAAATTTAATTATCAAAAAACATGAACTCTAACAATTTTTATTTCGACATCAAACATTAACATTATTTACAAAAATAACAGTAACAAGTAAAATATAGTCTCTCGTTCAATGCGTCGCATCTTGCTGAAGCGGAGAGAACGAAAACAAAAAAAAACAATCAATGATGCGTCGGATAATCCGCGTACCAGCTGTAGGCTCCATTGTTTCCGGTATGAGCGCCGAAATCCACAAAGTCCAAAATATGAGCATCGGATCTCGCGATTCGAGGTCCGGGATGTTCAACTTCCTCGTGATGAATACCCGACACCAGCGCCGGTACGTAAGTCTCAGTCTGTCGGGGGTATCTCGGTGCCTGTGGTACTATAGGATTCACCTCGATGATGTCTATCTCGTCAATGGGAATGGCGATGTATCGCGAGGCCCCGGCGACTAAGGACACGCCGAGGACGAGACACGAGACGAGATTCTGCAAGGAAATTAGTTATAGAGAGGCCCACTGATTGCGCTGCTAACGGGGACGGAGGAGGGGGGAAATCGAGTTATGCGCTTTAATCGAAGCGGGAGAGTCGGACGAGAGGGTGGAGTTCATAAGCCAGCGAGCTGGAGACGGTGGGTGGGTGGCGCGGCGCAGGTCAAGGCAAACTTCGCAACATCCCTGCCGACCCTTATTTCGAAATACTGAATCCCTTGAAAATGTCTCGTTGGCAACGCGAAGATTCCTTTGAGCTTTTGCTCGATACGTAACGATGTTTGCGGTCCTTTAACAACGATAGTCAATATCCCGATTGGGGCATATCGATATTACACCCATAAATAGCACGTGAAACTTCGTTGCATAGCTTCGATAATCCCGTCGCATTCTCTCGTGTTCCGCAAGTCTGCATAGTGTACGAAGCCTCCGGGAACCGACGAATATCGCAAACTCGCCGCAATAGTCGGCGAGATTGCTTTCGTCCCACGTATCCCAAAGTTACACACGTTTCCCTCGCGCATCCGCATCGTATGCGCGATGCATGTACCATCGCGAGAGAGGCAATAATAATCGTCGATCGTCCGAGAGGCACGTATCAGCTAGACAAACGCGAGAGGGATGAGCGAGTGACCCAATTTCTCTCGAAATATCGCAAAACTGTCCCTCGGCTCGACTAACGACACAGAGATTTTATTACGCGAATGCTCCGCGAACCATAACCCCTCATGTTCCCGATAACTCGAATAGCCGCGATAGAGTCGTTGTTACTATTCTCCGATTACGCAACGAGAATTGATGAGAAATATTGGAAAAATCGTAAAATTGCGAAGTTATTCGACGCCCGGTTTTTGTTTCGAGAGTACGAAATCGATAGTTCGTTTACAGAGTAACGGAGAGTAATACCGCTCTCCGGTGATTCCTCAGAAAAGTCACAAAACAAGCGGCACAACCGCAAAACGTTGACTATACACTTTAATTGACTTATTACAAACAATAGCTCGTCTAATGGAACCATAACGTCGACAATTACTCGATTCGTCCCTAACGAAGTTATTATGTACAACGAGAAAACGTTTTAGTACACGTGCATCGTAACAAGGGCCTTCGCCGTGTGTGCAAACCGTGCAAACGGACAATGTATGGTCTCCGGTTATCACGTTATCAGCAAACAGTGTCGAGTCGCGAATACAAATTTTTCTATAAATAGCAAACTATTTGCTCGCGTTCGTTTACAATAACAACTTCTATGTTTTTTTTTCTTTTTTTTTTTTATTCACGTAACACGAAGAAAAAAAAAGGTTTTTCAACTATCGTTTTGCGACGATTATTTACCAAGAAATTCATGATGCCGTTGTCGTGTTTCGTTGTTGCGGCGAGTACTGAACTGAACTGAGGACGATGTCCGTTCTAAGATTTTATACGTTTTGCTGCTCGGTTAGTCCGCAGCTTTCACGACAGATTCAGCGACATCGGCGTCAAGACAAAACGATCGGTAGGGACGAGCAATTTTTCCTCTCGATTCTTACAATCCCCGAGCGGCTTCTTGTCGTGCGCGTTTCATTTCGTTCGGCTCACCTAATCGCGGACGAGGCACGACCGGCCGCAGAGAGAATAGAACAAAAAAAAAAAAAAAAACAACGGGCGTATTTGTGTCCTTCGCGAAGATTGCGTCTCAGACCGTTGGAAACTTCCGATCACGTTTCGCTTTTTCTTTCGAGGCGCGCGCCCGGTTGTCGAGTTACCGTCACTTGCGGTACTCTTACTTCGAAAAAAAAAAAAAAAAAAAAAAAAAATGACAACATTGATGCGCTCCTCTAAACCGTCCGAAAAGTTCGATGAATCTGTGAAATGGGAAAGGGAAGTTATCTGTGAAATAAAAAATTCTCTCGAGAAGTACTTTACAATATCTCTTTTTTTTTTGTCACGCAATACAGCAATGAATTTTCTACAGTAGAAGTTTTGTTCGCGAATCTTAAAAACTACTTAGTTTCGTAAAGTCTAAGAAAACTATAACTAAATGTGCTCGTTGCGCGGAAGATTAAACGGCTCTCTGTGAGCGATATATAGAATATATTTGTCGAATGAAAAAAAAAACACGAAAAAAAAAAAAAAGAAAAAAATTATCGGGAGTCAATATCTCGGAGATGAGCAGTCGGTTTCTCCCGTCGTGTGTTAAGATCTCTAACGGTATAAACGCGGCGCCCGCGATATATCGAAGCTGCCGATTAAAAAAGGAAAAAAAAAAAATAAACGATTGTTTCGTCGATAAAAATAATAAACTGTAAAGTAACGCGTTGTATGCGAAAGTGGAATCTTATAAAAAAAAAAAATATCTCGACAACCTATGAGAAAAACAGTCTGAATGAAAATAATAGAATAGAAAAAAAAAAATAATAATGTTTAACGCTGCAATCGAAGTAAATTCCTCTGCGTTGTCTCCCGTACGTAAAGTTGCCTAATAATCGACTCGGTCGACGAGACTCTCGAGGCACCCTAACAGAAATACTAATAACGATCATAAACTTTCTCGAAAAACCGCAACGATCGTATTTTTTCTTTTTTTTTTTTGTCCCCTCTATTCGTACAAAAATACATCGCGTTCTCTCACTCTCTCGCGGAAGTCCGAGTCTATAATACACTCGAATTAACAAGGAAGCGTTCTCGTTGCGTCGATATCGATTGTTAACTTTAAGGCACATCGCTTTTACCGTTCGCGTGAGACATCCTCCGCGAAAAAAAAACTCTGAAATATCTCCCATCGCTCGCGAAAAATTAAAGCGTTTTCTCTTTCACGATCACTCGGTAACATCCGATAGTTAAGCGTCGAGTGAAAGAGTTCCATTCGACCGGCGAATATTTTTTTTTTTTTTTTTTTTTTTTTATAAGCGAATGAGATAAAAACTCGGAAATATAATCTATGCAGTCCTCTCTAAGATCTTTTTTTTTTTGATTATGTTAGATTCGTAACGCAAAAGGATCCGTAAAAACGATAAAGAATACGTTGTTTTTTTTTTTTTTTTTTTTCTTATTCCAACGTGAATTCTCCCGAATCTTCGGACTCATCATCGACGTCGTTGTAAACGGGAGGAGCCATTTTTGTAACTGTGGTAATCGAGGAATTGGACTTTCCGTTTTCCTTAATGCGATCGCCGTTCTCGTAGGTTCTCTCGCGGTCCGCGTCGCCTCCGCCGTTCGCGAGACCTTCGCTTCTCTCGGCGTCGATGAACTGAGTCGTTGCGGTCTTCACTGGCGTCACGAGATCGACCTCTTCAACAACTTCGAGAGATTTCTATAGAAAAAAAAAAAACAGAAAATCATTGGTTCGGAAACTCTACGAAACAATCGAAGCAATTATATACTTCATTGATATTTACTCGCGGCGTTGTTAAATCGACTTCCTCGATGGCTTTGGGTTTTTCTTTCGGTACTCGCGGCGTCGTGAGATCGACTTCCGCAACAACTTTTCCATTCTTCATCGGCTCCGAATTCTCAGGCGTTGTCGGGAGTTCACTCTTCGAGTGAACCGACGACGGCGGACTAACGGGAACGGGACTCGTGGGATTATCATTGCTGCGTCTGGACAACGAAAGGGTAGAACTCGCCGCCGACCAAACGCCTTCCTCTGCCTCTGCGAAATTCTCCGCCACGAGCTGTTTTCCTATATTGATATCCTTGCAACACACAAAAAACGATTAATCATCATTCGATCTTTTTTTTTCTTCTCTCGTTCCGTGACGGTAGATTCATTTTTTACCGCTACCTGATCGTCGTTTTTGTCGTACAAATCGACACAAGGAATCGGCGAACCTTCGCGACGCGAACTTCCGCGTCCCATCGTACGTTCCTTGTAACCTCTGACCTTCGCGATGAGTACTTTCCACTGTGCGACCCATGTGAGGTCACTGAATCTGTCGCATGCCTCGGGACTCCACTCGATACCGCTGAACGACAAAAAAAAATCGATATAATTCTTAAAAAAAAAAAAAAAAAATTTGGTCATTCATCGGATTGCTTCAGACTTTACGATTCCCGAGCATCGCGAATGCAAAGCCCGAGACAGTCGATGGGAATGCGATCCGCTGGGGCCGTTCCAACGACGTCGCGCATTTGACGAAATCAATAACTTCATCCCGTGACGACGTTACGGTAACGTCGTCGTATAAATTATGCATGCAACGCCCCCGATATTGTTATCATCGATTCCGAATCGAAAATTGTATACCGATCCCCGGTAGAGACATTGACCCACTTATTCATCGTGAATTACGGACTCCGAAACAATAGCTAAACTTTTTCGCGTATCAATTTACCAAATTGCCAAAGAGCGCGTCTTCGCGCTTCGAGTTTTCCACGAGTTTCGGATTCTTCCACGTGACCTCCACAGAGAGTACTTGAGACGAAATTTACGACTTTGGCGGGCGAACGGCAAATTTCGTTTCGACTCGTGTCTCAGAATGGCAAACAAAAATAAAAATATTTTCGATAGAAATCGTCTTTAGCGATCTTTCGATCGATTTTGTCGCGCAGTTTTTTTTTTTTTTTTTTTTTTTTTTTTACTAAACGATTTTATTAATTGTAAAAATTCTACGAACGGCGGCTGTTTGTGCGATTGCAATTAATTTTATTGTCTTCTAGCGATAAAGTAGGCAAAGAGTTTCGAGGCTACGAGTTCCATTTATAAATTACGCACGAGCGTTTGTAGCGCGAAGTGCCACTGTTGGTCGAACGTGAGGAGAGAGCCACAGGCAGCAGCATCTCAGCACAAACAACTCGTAAGCTTCTCGCATTCGGAGTCTCGAAACTCTCAGTCGTATCTCAGATCATCAGTCGGTGAACGTGAAACGCTGTATGACAATAGTTCTGTTCTTTTTTCCCGTTTAATCTTTTTATTCAATAAAGTTTTACCGATATCTTTCGAATTCCATGTTTCCCTGTGTAGCGTTATTCCTTCGATAGTTACGAAACCTTCGGAAGCGTTTTAATTGTGAGATAAAATAGATATATCAGTTTTGGAGTACGCGATACGTGAATTCATTGACTTGTGAATTAATCGCTACGTTTCTACGACGTTACAATAGTTTATTCACAGATACAGGTGAGTCAAGGCGCTCCGCGCGTGTAAACGCGTCCTTCGGCCGAAATGGCATATGCGATACATTTAGCATCGAGAGATGTTTCCACTCGACGAATAAGGGAACTATAATAAACTTTTACTATCGTAAATAATCGATAAGACATACAAATTCCATTTCTAAGATAGTTTCCGGGGGCCGAAGTACATACGACTCTCTGCTCTCGAGAAATCGATATTCGAACACCCGATTCTCCGAGACTCGCGACCCGTTATTGGATTGTTAATTGCTCTCTCACTGCTAATGTCTCCCACGTGGAATCCCCGGGTAATATTGCCTCAAGTATCGCGCCGCACTCTGGGATACTGTAATTAGACCGCAAAGCGCCTAATTACCGCGACGAGTACCCGAAGGGTTTCGACGAAATTCGAAACGCCTACAGACGAATGTTTAATCATTCAGTCAAAACGATATGATAATAATTTGCAACAATTTGTCGAGTTAATTCGCGAGATTCTCGAAATTACGATACGATTAAGCAAATTATTAAATCGCAGTAGAAACACTGCGTATGTAAGCAGACGAAGATGCGCGTGGCGAATGTTAAGTGAAACCAAATGGCGTTAGTCAGACCAACGAATACGAAGACAAATATAAGTAGAGAAGGAACGCGTGTTATCAGACACCGATTGACTAAACGCCCGAAACAAATATTCCGAATTAACAATAGAACGTCGCGCGTTCGCGTGTTTCGTTGTTTCGACGATGCGATCGAAACTCGCGGGTCACAGTATCGTTCAATTAAGAAACGTTTAATTTTATTGTTTTGTTTGGACGGACGATTTAGAGGAAAAAATGGATTTAATTAAGAATACATTATAGAATCATCGTGATAATTGCGTCATAATTTATATCGTTAAATTAATAATTTCGCTTTCGATTGAATGTCAAGACGACGGTGTTGCGATTTTTATTCCGAAACCGGAAATCCTTTCGGGATATTCGGGGGATAAAAAGTTGAGCGGATCCCGGTAACGAGGGAAACTATTGCGGACGTTGTTTGGCAATCCGCCAGAAAGCTTCTCATTCTACCCATTGAACTTACGATTTATAATACAAAAGTCTCTCGGCAGCTCGATGTACACGTGCATCACGATTACGACCACGCGAAGCTCGAAATTTTGCGCATTTCCGGGTTTCGCTCGACTTTATACCGCGAGAGAGAGAGACGCCTACGGTACTCCGACAGTATTACCCCCCGAAATGGGTGAAATTCTTCGACAAATGAAATTTCTAACTCGTTCCCCGCGAAATAGAGGAAAAGAGGAAAAAGAAAAATAAAAAGCGAATGTTGCGCGCGTATAAGGTGGAGCTGAGACAACCCACTTAGTTCGAGCAGCGAAACTAAATTGAATGCGATAAGCAGCGAGGAAAGCATTAAAGTTAATCTCGTCACGTTGTACAATTTACTGACAAATAGGAGGGGAAAAAAATCATTTTGAAGCAAAGATATGATTTTTTGTTTTTTTTTAGACTTTTTGCTGCGCGGTATATGAATAAAAATTATTGCTAAAATTGACTCAAAATGTGTTTTTTTGCAAAAAAAAATAATAATTTTGAACCAAAGATTTTATTTTTTTTCGATTTTTTGCTACGCTATATGAATAATAATTATTGCTAAAATCGACTCTAAACGTGTTTTTTTGCGAAAAAAAAAATTTTTGAACCAAAGATTTTATTTTTTGTATTTTTTTTTTTAGACTTTTTGCTGCGCGGTATATGAATAAAAATTATTGCTAAAATCGACTCTAAATGTGTTTTTATGGGAAAAAAAAAATTTTTGAACCAAAGATTTTATTTTTTGTATTTTTTTTTTTAGATTTTTTGCTGCGCGGTATATGAATAATAATTATTGCTAAAATCGACTCTAAACGTGTTTTTTTGCGAAAAAAAAAAAAATCTTGAACCAAAGATTTTATTTTTTGTATTTTTTTTTTAGATTTTTTGCTGCGCGGTATATGAATAATAATTATTGCTAAAATCGACTCTAAATGTGTTTTTTTGCAAAAAAAAAAATTCATTTTGAACCAAAGATTCCATTTTTTGTATTTTTTTTTTTAGATTTTTTGCGGCGCCGTATATGAATGAAAATTATTGCTAAAATCGACTCTAAATGCGTTTTTTGCGAAAAAAAAATCACTTTGAATCAAAGATTTTATTTTTTGTTTTTTTTAAAGATTTTTCGCTGCTTTCTGTACGAATAAAAATGATTGCTAAAATCGACTCTGAATCTGCTTTCTCGTTACCGCTATTGTTTACGACGTTATCCACAAACCTGAGATAGTCAGCCAAACGGATTTATATTTGGCTCGCGAAATAATTAATGGCGATAGCCGCTCGACTCGGGTTGGCAATGCAATAGACAATTTGCGAAAATCTCTCGTCTATAGTGTACCTTCGGCGCGAATTATATCGATAACATACCTATAAAAACTCGTATATAGTGTCGAGGCTAATGAAAGCGATGGCTAACTATCGTAGTGGGGATATAGTCGCGTAAGAATGAAAAAAATTATTGGCGCGCTATTCGATATTCTCCGTTCTACAATCTCAAGGAAAAACTATGCGTCTAACGTTTCACAACGAACTTTAATGACTGATTCAGTTGGCCTCTAGAAAAACCGGATTTTCTGTATCGTCAATCGTACATACGGCTTCGTGTGTATTTTCTATAAAACGCTTACGAAAAAAAAAAAAAAAAAAAAAAAAAAAAAAAAAAAAGGTAAATGTTATAGACAAACTTCTCAGATCTCTGTGGAGTGTCCGCGCGGCGCGGAGTCTCGACGTAAGAATGGAACTTCTGGTGCCAACCGTTTCCGACATAATCTTCAAGTATTCGTGGCAAATTCCGCATTACAAAAAGACGATCGGGAAGAGCAGTTCGATCGATAGTTCGCCGTTCGATGTGAATGTTAATGGGATTCATAGCTCTTGGAATTTATCGATAAGATTCTGGAAGGGACCCGAAGGCGAGTCATAGATACTATTGAAAATATTGATTCGTTGGTTAACGCTGATTTTCACACAGGAAAGAGAATAACAAATCCGGTGGTGTTATGTCTAAATATGCTGAGTTGCACCGTCGAGGAGGTCGAACAGGCGAAGATACGCTTTCAATTCGCCGTTTACAATTCGGATGTTAATCACTGGGAGTACTGTCACGTCAGCAGAACGATATTGGAACTAAAATCGACTACTGATATTATTTCACTCGGATACAGAGATCTCTCGATCGTCGATAGACACTTTAAGAAAAACGGGGAAGTCGTCGTGATGGTTAAAATACAAATTATACAATGCGAAAGCGAAAAACATAATTTGTCTCAGGTGATTAAGATGTTAATTTTAATTTCTTTTTTTTTTATTTTATTTAGAAATGTGTGTCATTAGTTTTTTTAGCAAAAATGTGAGATTCGCAGAAAATTTTTAATACTTCGCGATGAGATAAAAATCTGAAAAAAATATATATTCGAAGTTCTAAAAACATTAATTTTGTATGATAATAATGCCAAAGAATTATTAACAAAAGCGAACAAAAAATTGTTTAACGAATCATTCGACAATTTTTTTTTTTTTGTAGAAATTGATTCCTAAATTTTTTCGAATACATATAAATTTTTTTAAATTATCGATGTTTTTTTTTATGAATGAAAAAACATAGCTTTTGGATACGTTTTCGCGAAAAAAACTACATACGCATTATACTCAAGAAGTTTCCGCATAAGTGATCGTATTAACAAATTTCGAAGATTTTCGGGATTTTCGAAAATTCGACGAAATTCTAAAAAAACATTTATATATATTCGGAAAAATTTACGAATCAATTTCTGCTAAAAGAAGTTCGATTGTCGGATGAACTGTTAAATAATTTTTTTTTCAATTAATTTCATAATAACTTTTCAAAATTATTATTATCGAAAATCAATATTTTTAGCACCTTAAGTTGAAATTTTTCAAATTTTTTTTTTATATCGAATTATTTGAAATCCTCTCGAAATCTCACTTTTGGTTGGAAATTTATCGATCATAAAAAAAATTTAAAAAAGTAAAGGAAATTTAAGATTCCAATCTTACGATATAAATTTTCTCATTTGTTTCGCAGGATATGGCGAGATTGCTAAAACACCCGCGAGCAGCGGACACAAAGTTAATTTGCGGCGGAACAACCACCACGGAGATTCCCGTTCACAGCAGCATAATATCTGCCCGCAGCAACGTTCTCGCCGACATGATAGCGCCATTGGCGGAGCCGGAAAACGGCAAAGGAACGGACGACGAGCCCGCAGCCGGAAGTTCGGAAGGAGAAAAAGAAAATAGCGTCGTCGACGTACGTTCCAAACGTGCATCGCGAACCGATGGAAAAATCGCCGTCTAACGGACGAGAAACTAACGCTTTGCGAGTGGCATCTCTGCGCTCTAACAATTTTAATGATTGCGTGTGAAAAGCCGATCGCGAGACGAAGCGCAATATCCCAGTTTATTTCCGGGACCAACTAATCTCTAAGCTTATTACCGACGTTTGTCTTTTTTTCTGCAATATAAAAATATTTATTAGAAAAACCAAAACTGCAGCTGTTGTTCTTTTTTTTTTTTTGTGTTCTTGTCGATGTTCCGTTTGTCACGTAAGTTTTGTTTTTATATCATTTCATTTAATCGATTATTTGTAGAATTTTTTAATGATTTTTCATTTTTTTTTTTTCTTTTTTTAGAGTCCATATAGGTATTGTCTCGATTTGGGAGATCTGAATGCCGAAGTTACGCAAGAATTGTTGCGATACATATACAGCGATCACGTTGACAACTTAGACACGTTGGCGCATCAACTCTTATCGGTCGCGGAAAGGTTTCGCTTACGAGGTTAATGATAATTTTTTTTTTTGTTCGTTTACATTTATGTTAAAAAGGGTCTATCGCTACATTCCCAGCAAAAAGTAAGATTCGGAGAAAATTTCGAAGACTTTCCGATGGGATAAAAATATGAAAAAATCAAACATACAGAAGTTACTGAGAACATTAATTTTGCATAAAAATTCCAAAAAGTTTTTGACAAATTAGTTTTTAAAAATTTCTTTAATGAATCATCCGGTAACATAACTTTTTTATTTTAGCGGAAGTTGATTCGTTAATTTTTTCGAATCCATATGAATTGTTTCGGAATTCTTCGAATTTTCGAAAATCCCGTTTTTGACGAAATCTTTTGTTGATATTTGCGAATATTTTCGATCGATTGCCTGAAAACTTTTTGAGTGTAATGGCAGTGTTTCTCCGAACTCTTATACAAAATGCGTAAATTTTCTTAGAAAAAAAAAAAAATTTTAATTTCGAAAATTGGAAATTTTTTTTTTTTTAAATTGTATGTATTTAGAAAAATTTACGGATTAATTTCTGCGAAAAAAAAAGTTGCATTACCAAATGATTCGTTGTGCAATTTTTTTTTTTTTTACTATTTTGTTAACAACTTTTCGTCATTATTATTATTCAAAATTAATCTTTTTAGGATTAATCTTCCGTATGGTTCATTTTTTTCAGTTTTTTATTCCATTGATAAATATTCGAAATTCGCTCGGAATCTCACGTTTCGCTGGGACTGTAGCGATACAGTTTCCTCAATCGTTGTCGACGCTTCACGCGCAGGAAATCGTAATAATGCGATATTGTGATTTGCAGGTCTGAAAGAAGCGTGTGAAAGAAATCTCATCGAGACAATAACCCCGGAGAACGTTGCGACTTTGTTGCTGATATCGGATGAATTCGGTTGCGAATCTCTGAAGCGCGCGAGTCTCGTTTATTGCGAGGAAAACGCTATGAGTATAAATAAGAGTTTCGCTTGGAAAATAATGGAACAGGTGAATCCCGAACTGTTCAATGAGGTCTGCGAAGCCGGAATGGGAAGTTCGCGATCGAGTAATATGGATGATAGCGAATTAAGCAATTGATGCTAAAATCGAAACGCCGAGAATCGACGAATTTTATATTGTAAATAAAATTATTTATCGACGAATTTTTTTCTTGAATTTCATATTAATGACGGTATCAGCTGTTGTAAGATTACTCACCGAGGCTTGACGTTCGCAAGTGAGCATTCGATAGCTTGAAGTCGTAGACTCAAAAAATCGGTTCGAAGTTCGAGAATATCTTTGATGGCAACGACTTCGTGATCGCCGTAATCGAGAAAGTAAACCTCGCATTCTCCGTCATCGAGAGCGGAAGTTACTTCGGCGCGGTACCACTTTCCATCGAAGAGGAATTTAGCTGCAACGGTTTGTCCGACGGTTATCTACGAACAAAACATAAAAAAATTATTAGAAAATCGGTTGAAGTCGAAAAATTAGAAAACCCGTTAAAATCGAATCATTAGAAAATTCGTTAAAATGAAATACTTAGAAAATCCGTTGAAATCGATTAATTAGATAATCGGTTATAATTGTATAATTAGAAAACCCATTAAAATCGAAGAATCAAGAAATCTGTTAAAATGAAATGATTAGAAAATCGGTTATAATCGTATAATTAGAAAACCCGTTAAAATCGAATAATTGAGAAATCTGTTAAAAGCAAATGATTAGAAAACCCGTTGAATCCGAATAATTGAGAAATCTGTTAAAAGCAAATGATTAGAAAATCCGTTGAATCCGAATAATGAGAAAATCTGTTAAAATCGAATTAGAAAATCCATAAAAATCGACTAATTTGAAAATCCGTTATTATCGAATATTAAAAAAAATTGTTATAATCGAATTCAGTATAAAACCGAAGAATTACATTTTTCAAGACATGAAGTTCGCGATTTTCCTCGTTCTCGTAATAGGCCGTCATTTCAGCTACCAAATCGTCGAGAGACAGAGTTCCAGCACCGGCTACCTGCACCCAGAATTGACTTGGAGTTTCAACAGCGCTGACGTAAACTTCCATCGTTCCCTCTGCGACAACCAATTTATTTATTCAATTTACGGGATTAAGCAACAATATTAAATTTAAAAACGTAATCATCGATCCTTTGGTATCGAAAAAAAAATTACCATGAAGCGATTGATCATCTCCCGGTTGACTCAACAATCGATTATCGCCGCTCGGATTAACCGCAGCGATTCTCGGTGAAATTTTTCCTCGCGGCGAACGCAACGACTCCCGCACTACCAATTTTTCCAGTGTATCGTTGTACTCGTGAACTTTGTCTTCGATCTGCGAAAGTGCTGAGGCTATTTGCTCGGCAGTACCCTTGATTATCACTCGTCTCTTGGAAGCTGCAAATTTACAACAAACACAGGAATTTTAATCTTAAGACATAACACATATTTTATCGTATCTTTAACATCAGACATTTTGTGCCAAAAATACGTTAACACAATAAACAATAAAAACACAATTTAGTTTAGTTCGTTTAGAAAAAAAAAGTCTAAGATGAAAAATTAAATTTTTTTCAATGAAAAAAAAAAATTTAATACAAAAAACTTTTTTTTGTTTGTTATAATTTGTGTTGAAAGAACATTAACACAAAACACAACAAACATAAATATAATTTTTTCTTCCGAAAAAAAAATAAAAAATTGTTTTCAATTTTTTTTTTTACCGAATTTGTGTAACGGAAAAACAGTCATTTTCTTTAACGAATTTGTGTAACGGAAAAACAGTAATTTTTTTTTTTTAATTACATACTTGGATTGTGAGAATAGGAGCGATCAATGAGTATCTTTGCTTTGCTGGACAATTGAATCTTATTGATAGTTTCTCCTGCGCGTCCAATAATTTTGGGACAAACTCTCTGCGATACGTAAGTTTCGTAAGTCTCTATGAGCGGTTGACTGGCAATCATGTTGTTGATCATTGCCTCCGCCATTCTGAGACCTTCTGTTGTTCCTTTCAAATGGCAAATTCTGTATGGCAAATCGGAATTATCATCGGCAAAATGGATCCTTGTAGACGTTGTGCTCTCTATGCTTTTGATCATTGAACCGCCTCTGCCTATTATCGCTGGAACAAATTCTCTCGGAACTCTGACTTCGGCGCTCGCAAAACCCGTCCGGATGCCTTTTGCCTCTTTGTCACCTCTGCTCTTTTTTTCGTCCTGCAGAACGAATGGAGGAATTTAAAAAAAAAATTCAGACGCTACTTGTCGTGGTGTCAATTACCTTCTCAATGAGTAGGTATAGAATTCCCAGACTGACACCTGTTAACGACATGCCAATGAGCACTGGCAGCATAAGCTGCAGAGGTGTCCATCTCATTTTTACCAAATCCTGAAAATACGAAAAAAAACTCCAGTTTCTCAAGCAACGAGTTTTTCCCTCGCGATTATCGGGGGTCCTGTTCTCCGTACTTGAAAATCGAGTTATCTGACATTTTTTCGTCGTAATAACAACATTGTTTATGAATCTGCTGGGTACGATATTTTTATTTATTTTTTTGTTCGTTCCATAACCTCAAACGTTAGAAAGCTCGTATTTTCGATGTTATTTACGTATTGACAGTTTACAGTTTTATTGCGAAAGTAAAGATGCTTGGGACTTACGTTGAGAAAAATCGTTGCTTGTTAATTTATTTGCCAATAAAACGTATTTGAGAATGAATTATCAATCACGGATCACATTCCACGGTGCTTTCAAATGTGCAGTGCTGACAATAGAGCGGCATCGTTGCGGTCTTTTGTTCGGCATTCGCGTATTCGCGAACAAAGGATCACAAGAGCGCGTTGATAACGCTATCCAAGGAAATACTCGACGAAGGATACGACAGGCTTTGGTCGATGACGGAAAAGATCGACGAAAATTTTGCGCAACAGTCGTTCGTCTTGTCAATGAATGTTGGCAATTGTTTTAATAAAAAATCTTCGTAATACAACGTGACGTAACAACCAAGTTTAGAGCGTGACGCGAGAAACGTTTCGAATTTACAGTTCCGTACGCTCGAGCGTCTCTCTAAACAGGTGTGCGCAAGAGCGTTTTTTTTTCGGCCTTTGCGTAATTCAATGCCTCGCGAGTAATTCGAGTGGCTCGTGTTTACAGTACATCGAGATGTCGCATTGTATTTAGTATTTTCTAAAAATAACGAATATCGTCAGTGATTTCGCGAGGATTTCGCTCCTGGGAAAGATCAGCAGCGCTCAGCGCGGTAAACGATGCAATTAATCGACCCGCTTATTTTTACTTAATAAATAATCGATGCGACCGAGAAATTTTATTGGAAAAATGAAACAGCCATATTAACATAATAAAATATGTCATCGATGGTGTTTTGGAGAAAAAAAAAAAAACACACCAATGTAGATAGACAATCTTCATGGAAGTGGTTGCACCGAAACCCCGTCAAAACAGGACGTTACGGATTGATTAAAAATACGCGATAACTGTATAATGCATCTATGGTTTACCGCATGTATAAAAAAATATGCAACACTAAAAGGGAGTCGGTAGTGATGATTTTTTTTCAGCGATTCGATTTTGGTCGACTTGACTCTTTCCGTAGCGCATACCTACCGGATAGAGCCGCAGAGTCTCGCATAGACGAAACTTTTACTATTTCTACTAGGCGCATATTTCGCACGTCTCGCTTCATACTTTCCTGATATCTTCTAAGCCTTTCTGCTTACACATCGCGCTTGAGTTCTGTCAAAGACGGGCCAACCACGACCTCCGTACATCTGTGAACGCGTAACGAGTACATCGCGCGTGTTTTACTACGATACACAAGTTTTCCGCAACAAAATAAACCATATAGTTTCTCGTCTCTCATGATTTCCTGTTAGAAAAAATCGCAACGTCTTAGTTTTATACCTGTGCTATGAGTTTTACTTTCCTTGTAGAAACGATGAATTTTTGTAATTCCATGGAAACTTGTGCAACGTTACAACAAAAATGTTACATATGTTAGACCGTTCTGCCAATCCCTCGCCTTGTCCTATTTTTCGCCGAGTCTTCTTCGGTGCGCGATGTCAATTATAAATTCCCGTTAAGGAATTTCTCAGCGCACTTACAACTCGAAGAAATCGCGGAAAAAAAAAGAAAAAAAAAAAAGAAAAGATCGAAAATTATTGCTAATACTCAATAGATAATTATTCCATGAGGGAGAACAATGTGGACTCGCGGCGACTCCCGACTTCGCTCTTCTGTTATCCTGATACTCGACGTTTACAAACGGCTCTGGAGCGTTACAATTTGTCGACAGTTCCGTACGCGTGTATCGGACAAGATAAGCGCGCCGAACGCCCCTGCGACATGCCATCCTCTGTTATCTATACGAGCGTTGAGCCGATTGAAAAAAAAAAAAAATCAGCAGCAACTCTTCGTAGAGTTCTCGCTGTGCATGAGTTCCTGATTGACGGAACGGAGAATGTCGTCAATTTCGATTCTTCCAACGTTATAATTAGACAGTAAGAACTCCAACGATCATTCGGCGCGACTTTCTGATGAAATTAGACGAACAATTGCGAATCTTTCACGTCGTTAATTATTATTATTTTTTTTTCGTTAATTTCGACGTGTCAAACTACGAGAGAATAAATTTTGTGTAACCAATTAAATTGTTTTATTTATTTCGAATACAATAAAGACGCTGGTTGTTCGTCGTTAGATTTACAAGTGTGTCAATCAACGATATCCGTACGTTGCACGGAACGGGGAAAGGGTCAAATGGACATGAACTTGTCCGTCACTCCGAGAAAAGTAACGTCTCTTGCGGTCAGAGAAGCATACCAGTTAGGAAGTATACGAGCCCCGTGGTACACACAGCGTCCCCCCTCCCCCGACCGGTGTGTAGTTTTTCCCCCTCTCGTTCCGCGCGCCTATACCGTCTCGTGGGTTTGACACACCACATAAATGTAGCGCTATTCGCCGATACTCTTATCTACGAAAATTTATATCTGCTGACATTTCGTCAGCTACATAAATCGCAGCGGGTCTCGTGTACAGGTAAATCCGATTATATCCGATTTTTTCCCGTAAGCTTTGGCAATGCAATGCTTTATCTGTGGTTAGTGCGATAGTCCGTGGTGGCATATAGAAACCCCCCGCTGTATGTATTGTTAGACAGGAAGATTGTGACTTCGTTATCGTTCCTCGGCATCAACGCGACTGCGCGATAAATCGAATTTTCCGTTGGCTTATATAAGGAACAGAAACGTCAGGAGTGCGGCAGTTACGAACGATATCATCCACGAGGATCGTTAAGTGTTAATTAGCGATACTGCGCTTTTCGATAATTAACAGAAAAAAATTTAATTCAACAAAATGGGGAAACTGAAAGTTTTGGTGACGAGCAGCGACACTCCACAAACGGGTTTGGATTTACTTCGCGACAAGTAAGATTAAAAAAATTATTTTTTTATTAAAAAAATCATTGAAAATAATAATAATCATAACAATGAACTATTAACGGGACGAATTCTTTTTTATACTGAGTTATACCCAGAAATAGAAAACAATAAATAAAATTTCATAATA
This sequence comes from Cryptus armator, assembly GCA_963971235.1. NCBI lineage: Eukaryota > Metazoa > Arthropoda > Insecta > Hymenoptera > Ichneumonidae > Cryptus > Cryptus armator. The sequence continues at coordinate 13,722,021 of OZ020232.1, forward strand.
AATTACAAAAAAAAATCGAACTAATAATTTATTGATTATTAATTATTAATATTATTATTATCTATTATTATTCGTTAATATTATATTATGGACTCTAAAATCCACAAAAAACATTTTTTTCTCAACTTTGCTCCGTAATAAAAAAGAATTATTTCAGATACGAATTAACTATAATGCCAAAGCCCATTCCTACACGAGCTGAAGTACTTCAAGCGATACCGGGTCACGATGCTATTTTTCTTGCCGTTCATTACCGCATCGACGCCGAGTTTCTCGATGTCGCAGGTAAAAAAAAACATCACAATCGATTTTATATCTCGAGAGATCTAATCGTTCTATTCGCAGTTTTTTTTTTCTTCGATGTTATTTAATCGCGGTGATTATAGTGCCGTTATAACTTCCTTGTTTGTGGAAATGGTTTTTCAGGACCGAGTATGAAAGTTGTGTCGACTATGTCAGCCGGTTACGATCATCTTGACGTACCGGAAATCAAGAGCAGAGGCATCAAAGTCGGACATACGCCCAATGTACTTAACGCCGCTGTTGCCGAAATTGCCGTTATGCTGATGCTGAACGCCGCGAGACGAGCGCACGAATCTCGTCTTAAACTCGAAGCGTAAATAAACAATTTTGCAAACATTTTTTTTTTTTTTTGCAACAATACAGAAAAAAAATTCAAAATTGTACCAAAACAAAAAAATTTGCATTCAAACCACAGAAATTTGCGAAACTGAAAAATTTTAATAGAAACGACAAAAATCTATTAAATCAAAATTTTTTTATTCAAACGAAAATAATTTACGAAATAAAAATATTTGAATTCAATCGAAAATAATTTACGAAATCAAAATATTTGAATTCAATCGAAAAAAATTGACCAAATCAAAATTTTTTTTATTCGAACGAAAAAAGAATTAAAAAAAAAACAAAAAATTAGTGGAAAAAAAAAATGTTCCGAACTCTTTTCAGAGCGCAAATCGAGAAAAGACCTCAGTATCTTCTGGGACAAGATTTGCGGGATTCTACCGTAGGAATCGTAGGTTTTGGAAACATCGGTCAAGCGATACTGAAACGACTCTGCGGTTTCGAAGTTCGCCGTTTTCTCTACACGGGACATTCTCGAAAAAAAGAAGAATTCGGCGCCGTATTCGTAACTCTCGACGAGCTCTTGGCTCAGAGTGACTTCGTGGTCGTCGCTGTTCCGCTCACCGACGAGACTCGGGGTTATTTCAACGACGCGTTGTTCGGGAAGATGAAGAAGAACGCGGTATTCGTAAACGTTGGACGCGGTGCAGTCGTCAATACTAACGCGTTGGTGAAGGCGCTTCGGGACAATACGATTTTTGCCGCTGGTCTCGACGTCACGGATCCAGAACCTTTGCCCACCGATCACGAACTCCTGAAATTACCGAACGCCGGTTAGTTTTTTCTTAAAAAAATTAACTAAAAAATTTTTTTCGAAATTATGTTGCAATTTTTTTTTTTTTTAATATCGACACAACGACATTATTACGTTACTTTACGTTTTTAATTCAATTTTATTTTTTTCTAGTCGTCGTCCCGCACATCGGCAGCGCAACAATTAAAACCCGAAACGACATGGCATCGATCGCCGCGATGAACATCATAAACGGCTTGGAAGGAAAAGCTCTTATGTATCCTCTATAATAAAATCCAATGAAATAAAAAAAATAAAAAATTCTCAATAACTTAACACCGAAAAATGATTCAATATAATTATTTTTTTTAATAATAAAACTTATACATAACTCTGGAAAATCATTTTATACATCGATGCTTTGTAAAATGTAGATAATATACAATATATATATATAATATATTCATATTCATTGTTTGATATATCAGTTCGCCGTTCTACGAGACGAGTCTCGGGATCGCGAATCCCGCGATTTCTCTATCCACTGAGCGTTGGTTTTTTTTCGTACAAAAAGACCGTTATTATTATTATGTTTTTTTTTTTTTCGACGACGACGAGCCAATAACGAAAAATTGACTCGCGGCGTCACGAGTCTTGGATCACATTGACGCTTCACGATTAGCGCGTTCTTTTTTTTTATTTTTTTTTTTTTATTTTATCACCCGTAGTGCACTACGGGTAACCATCAGGCCTCCACGACTGCATTTGTTAAATTGCTCAGAATAGGATCGATTTTGTCTTCCAGAGAGAGTATGTGTCCCGTATTGCAGGAATGCGACGCTATGAAACTGACGACCAGCGGCAATTTGTTCATCTGGACGACCTGAAAAAAATAAAAAACCGGTAATCGATTAACTGGCAACGTTTTTTTTTTGCGTAGTGAATTTGCTTTAACGGTGGATATTGAGATAAACAAGCAATTTTTTTTCAAAATCAAGGCATTTTTTTTTGAGATCCAAAAAATATTGCAAAAGAAAGGAATTTTTTTTTGAGATTCAAAAAATATTGCAAAAGAAAGGAATTTTTTTTTGACTTTCAAAAAATATTACAAAATCAAAATTTTTTTTTTTTGGTCTAAAAAATATTACATAATTACATGCACCTAAATAAAAAAAATAATCGATTAAGTGGCAAAGTTTTTTTTGGATTGCGGTAGCAAATTTGCTTTGACGGTGGATATCAAAGTGAATGAACGATTTTCTTACAAAATCAAAAAATTTTGTTTTTGAAGTTCAAAAAATGTTACAAAATTACTTGCGCCTGAAAAAAACGATAATCGATCACCAAGTAAAGTTTTTTTGCGTCGCTGTAGCGAATTTGGTTTGACGGCAGATATTAACGTAAACGAGAAGTTTTTTAAAAATTCAAGGATTTTTGTTTTGAGAGCAAAAAAGTGTTGCAAAATTACCTGATAGCTGCTGTACATGCATATTATCGTTTTGTTCTTTCCGAGTCCCAATTTGCTTCCCTGATCGGTGGCCATACCGAAGGTTGACAAAAAACTTGCTCTCGTTGCCAATTCTGGTACTTTGTCATTGGCAACGGAAACGACGGGTACGCCGTCTCGATCGGTTATCAATATGCTGAGCAAACCTTCGACGCTATTCAGTTGCTGATATAGAAATTTCTTTAATTCCTGAAAGACGAAAAAGAAAAATTCGACTAACCTCTGAGTTTCGTTAACGCGAATAAATACAATATATCGAAATCGTAGATACGAAGAGTACCGAGAGGGTGACTTACCACCGTCATTTTAATGAATAAAATCGCAACGGCAAATTTGAGTTTTATTTATTCGTTCGTTCGTTCGACGATTTCGGAGTGATTGTTTGTCGAAACGGCGAATTGTCAGGACAGTCCTCGTGAGCTGTCACACCGAAGTGTGTGTGATGCCGATGAGTAATCGTGTTGGATGGACGTTAAAACTCAACACAGATGGAACTAGCGTACTGCGAGGCGTCTCGTAAAAATAGAAAACACGCGGTGTTTATCGTATATAAACTTGAGAGTTTCAAAGTCTATTTATTTATAATAATAACGGAAGTGTAAACTACATCGGGACATGGAGATTCTTGAATTAAAAGACGTTAGAGCTGTGGCCGATATTATTCACGTTTATCCGGAACGCGTACGAAACGAAGCAACGCCGCTTGTTATTGACAACGGTGGGTTTTTTAACCTTCGAAACAGTTTTCAACAAAATGATTACTTTTACAATAAGACGATTAACTTTAGAACAAAACGACCAACTTTCCGAAAACAATACCCTTTTTTGGAATAACATTCTCGATCTTACGATTAAACGATAAAAAATTTATTTAAAAAAAAATGTGAATTATTATTAAACAAATAATTTCTTTCATAAGGATCATACAAATGCCGAGTTGGTTGGGCGACGGAAAAAGAGCCTCAGCTCATTTTCAAGAATCTTATAGCCAAACCACGTAAGGAACGTGGAAAAAAAGACGGAGAGTTGCAAGTAGGAAATGATATTGCAAATATTGAAGCAGTGCGCTTTCAATTGAAGACGCAATTCGACAGAAATGTGGTTACGCACTTCGAGGCGCAGGAGCAAATATTTGACTACACGTTTACTCACATGGGAATCGATACGGAAGGCTCTATGAATCATCCTATTATCCTCACAGAAGCTTTTCTTAATCCTAATTATTCGAGAAATTGTAAGATTTATAAAATATTTTTTTATCTTAAATTTATATCTTATGTAAAAAAAAAATTTATTTATATAGACCTATTATATATTTATTATTATTTATATATTTATTAAACGCCTATAATGATTTTCGTAAATTTTCAAATTTTTTGGAGTTTTAAAATTTATTTATATTTATTTATATTGAATTTAAATTTATAGTTTTTTAAAATTTATATAGACGCATTATATATTTATTATTTTTTACTTTTATTTATATATTTATCAAATGTCTATAACAATTTTTTGATTTTTTGGAGTTATTTTTTTTCAGTGATGGCAGAGCTTCTTTTCGAGTGTTACAACGTTCCGTCGATAGCTTACGGAGTCGATTGTTTGTTTTCCTATCATCACAACAATTGTCCACCCGATGGATTAATAGTTAGTATAGGATATCACGCAACGCACATAATTCCCGTGTTGGATGGCAAAGCCGATCCGGTAAATGCGAGAAGAATCAATGCGGGAGGCTATCACGCTGTGTCTTATATGCACAGACTTTTACAATTGAAATATCCTGTTCACGTGAACGCAATAACGCCGAGCAGAGCGGAGGTAATTTATAATAAGAAGACGAAGCATTTCGAGAGATTTTACCGCATATTTTTATCGCAAGAAATTTTCCATTACAGGAATTGATTCACGAACATTCCTTCATTGCTTACAATTATCAGGATGAGGTAAAAAAATGGGCGGATCCCGATCACTACGACGTCAATGTACTGAGAGTTCAACTGCCTTACGTCGCTCCGGCGAGTACACCGGGATTAACGGTCGAACAGCAGAAAGAACGGAAACGAGAATTGGCGAGACGATTGATGGAAATAAATGCACGAAAGCGCGAAGAAAGGGTAAAAAAATCATTACGTTTTGAGTTTTTATAATAAAAATATTGCTTTTCTATAAATCGATTAATGATAAACAACGAATTTTTGGTTTTCGGATCACAGCTCGCGGAAGATGAGGAACAGCTGAATCAACTGATGGCAATTCAGGATCTTCTGGAAGAAGGCGAAACAGAGGAATTCGACGAGGCGTTGAAATCCTATTCTCTTGCAAACGAAGCGGACTTGATAAAGATGATAAACAATCTACAGGCCAAAGTCGAGCGCACGAGACAAAAAATAGTCGCTGCTAATTCACAGGAAGATAATATCGTTATAGAGGAACCAAAACCGAAGATAAAGGCGAGTTTACAGCCCAAAGATCAACAGGATATGGAAGAGTGGATTGCGAGCGTTCGAAAGAAACGGTAAGCTGCGTAATTGTTATATTACTAGGAATATCAATGCTGGAGTATATTTCGAAGACTTGTAGAATTTTTTGTTTTTTTTCGGATGAAAATTTTCGTATCGAATATCGTGTTAAAATTAAAATAAGCGACGGACTCGTGAACACCGATGAAAAAAACATCATATACAGCTTTGAAACGGCAAATGGCAAATATGAATTATGAATTATTTTTTTATAATGAAAAATAACAATTTTCGGTATTTTTAAACAGCGGGACTTCCCGTTTGGGATCATAAAAAATAAAAACAAATTTTGTATCGTATTCTACGGGGAGAAAATGCAAAATTAAGTGTTTAACGATACTTTTTATGACATTTTTTTAGTCGTTATAGTACAATGAAAAACTCGAAAAAAAAAAAATTGTGGGGTATTTGCAATTTTTTTGGTTCAACGCGAGGGGTTTGAAGATATTTTCCGAGTCCACGTATTTCGATGATAGTGCAAAATACAAAACCAACGGTTGCTTTATCCGAAACTTAAGCGGAACATTAATAATTGCAATATATAATAACGATGTTGTTATTTGTTTCTGTTGCGATTATATTTTTTTAAATTGACGAAATTGACGGCTCTTTAGCATTCGATTTCAATATTTAAAGATGTTTCTCAAAACGTATTTTTTTTTCAAAATTTTTCTCAAAACGTGTTTATTTTTATTTTTCCAAAAATTTTCTCAAAACGTATTTGTTTTTTTCAACATTTTTCTCAAAACGTATTTATTTATTTCAACATTTTTCTCAAAACGTATTTTTTAAAAAAATTTTCTCAAAACGTGTTTTGTTTTCCAAGTTTTCTCGTAATACTGTTTCTGTTTTCTTTTTCTTTATTTTTCTTCGAAAACTCAATTGTTACTCAATCTCTATTTATTCTAATTTGATCCTTTCTATTATTTCGCAGACAAGAGATACTGGATAAGCGTCTAGCGAAGCGTCAACGTCGCCAGGACATGGCAAAGCGTCGAACGGCAGCAGCTCAAGAGCGTATGAGAATAATAAGTCAATTAGCGAGAAAAGAGAAGCGCGACGACGATTTTGGTATAAGAGACGAAGATTGGGACGTTTACAAGGCGATAAACAGAGAAGGCGGTGATTCGGATTCGGAACTGGAACAGGAGCGCCTCTTAGAATTGGAGGATGTTTTGCGTCACCACGATCCAGAATTCGACGGCGCGGGTTCCAGTGTACCGCTGATCCCCGGCGAGACTCACCAATTGCACGTTGGCGTGGAGCGTCTCAGAGCGCCAGAACTCGTATTTCAGCCCTCGATGATCGGTTCCGTTGAGGCGGGAATCGCCGAAACAATAGAATTCGTTCTAAAGCTCTATACCCCCGAATTACAATCGCGTCTCGTCGGCAACGTATTCCTCACCGGTGGACCTGCTTCGTTTCCCGGGCTTCTCGATCGTTTAAATCGCGAACTCCGCGAGATACGTCCATTTGGCTCGAGTTTCCGCGTTAGTATCGCTAAAAACGCAAAACTTGATTCATGGTACGGCGCCCGCGATTTCGGTCTCAGCGGCAATCTTCCCGAATACCTCGTAAGTCGCAAGGAATACGAGGAAAAAGGTGGCGAATATCTAAAAGAACATTCAGCGAGTAACACGTACACGAGATCCCCGGATCCACTTCCAGTTTTGCAGATACCAGTCTCCGCTGAACAAATTATCCTCGAAGATGCGATTGTCGATGTCGAAATCGAGTGATCGATAAAATCGAAAAATGATCGATGTTATTTTTTTTTTTTTTGTACAAATACGATATTAAAAAAAAATTGATATATGATGAAAAAAAAAGGATGTGGGAGTCAAATTGGTATTCCTTTCCATGGATATCTACTTTATTACACGTGTTTTTTTTTTTTTTTTTTTTCTTCGTTTGTTCTGACAGTACGAACAAACTACATTGTAGCTTGTCTGCCGATCGCAATATACAGTGTCGTATTTAGGGTGTGTCGTGTGTATGTGTATTTTTTTTTTTTTTTTATATAACAACGAGAGCCAATTAAAATCTCGAGCGATTTTTCTCATTTTTTTTTTTTTTTCTTTATACTTGTTGCAGAGCAATGTTTGCAAATAATCGCGTCCCTTAAACAACAGACGATATTAGAACGGTGGCGTAAATAAAAAGTTGTGTGAAAGTGATCCCTCACGGTATTTAACGTATTTTCGTTTTTTTTTTTTTTTTTTTTTTTTTTCGATCTTTTTTTTTTTTTTTTGCCTGACTTACAGCGACCTCAGTTTAGCTCACCGACTTAAGTCCACTGCTTAAACCTAACATCACAATATAATATACTGAAAAAATATCATCGTCGTACGCGCTGTCGATCTCCTCGCAGCGAGTTACCTTCTCATTCAATTTCTTTTTTTCTCATCTCTCTTCTCCTTTCTCTCTTACAACTCTTACAGAGGAACAGACTGCATAGAAATGAAAAAAATAATAATAATAAAAATAAAACAAAACGGAAACATAAAAAAAAAAGAAAATTTCGAAATTCGAAAAAGCGAGTCTACGAGCATTAATTCAAAACCACATCAAAAAATATTGTTAATAACTCGATATAGTATCGAATACTCGTGAGTCGGAACAGAATATCATTTATTGCGTAATATAAATATATTTTGTTCTTTTTTTTTTTTTTTTTTTTTTTTTTTAACGTCGAGATATTTCCACGCGTTTCGCACGTTTTTTTTTTTAGACTTTCATCATCGTGCGCTCGACAAATTTATTTAGAAAAAAAAAAATCATTTAATGATATAAACATTTCGGGACTCTATTTTCATCTCGACGTTTACGGGCTTTTTGAGAATTTTCGTTATCAAAATCGCGCATCAGCGAGTCGAAAAGACTCGATAAATATGTCTTCGATGAGACAGAGGAAAAAAAATATTGCTGAATTTTTTCAGCAATTTTCATTTTACGCGATTATTATTCATTTTGGTCCCCACGTTAGCTTGAGGCGCCTTTGTAAAAAAAAAAAAAAAAAAAAAAAAAATACATATTCGTGATGAAAATAGATGAACCCTTTCGTTATTTTCTCTTCCGACTCGCGATACGGACGTACGGTATACCGATTCGTGTTAACCGTCCAAAGTCTCCATGATAAATCATACGAGATACTTGGCGGAGGGTTGGTAGACGAGTGGGGTGTCCGCCACACGATCCAAAAATAGTGTTTTAAAGACCCCCCACTGGATCCATAACTGGATGTTTCGACGCGACACCCGTTGAACTTCAACTGGTCTCAAAAAAAAAAAACGATCCCTATACGAACTCAACGAATCTTAATTTAAATTAATATTCCTTACAGTTATCACAGTTTGAGGTCGCTGCAGGCCAACCATTAGCTAATTCCCCAAAAAAAAAAAAAAAAAAAAAAAAAAAAAAAAAAAAAAAAAAAAAAAAAAAACACAATATTCATTATTTTCATCGAATTTTTTTACATTCACGATTTCAAAAAAAAAAATCGTTTTCGCCGTGGATACGCGGTGTAGACATCGTCAATATAACACATCGTCGATATTGACGATTTTTTTTTTTTTTTTTTTTTTTCACTCGTTTTTTTATCGTCGACTTGAGGTAGAATCCAATTTTTTTTCGAAGAATAAGATTTTCGGAACGTGCTAAATGTGAGGGTCTACTTCCTCTAACGGTAAGCTTAGGCTAATTAAAACGTATACGTAGCATTATCGTATTGTTGTTGATGCCGGCTTTTCGGCGATAATAATAATAATAATAATAATTCATTAATAATAATAATAATAATTCAATAATAATAATAATAATAATCAAACCTCCAGAATTATTACAACAGTGGTTAATGTCTCGTAATACAATGGGGGGAAAGAGAGGGGGGAGGGAGGTGTATGTATATAATCATATAGTTCGTATGTCGGGGCATTGGGTAAATGACAGCTATGTACAGTACATACTTGCCTTAGTTGTACCATCGTTATGTATAGTATGAATCTATTTAGTATCTCGTATAATATTTTTTGTTTTTTTTTTTTCTTTTTAATAGTTATCGTTTACACATAAAATACCCTATGTATAACATGTATATTAACTATAGGTATGCGGTATGTACGTAAAAGGATGTGTTAACCAGGATATGTCGGTGAGAACTATGTCAAGCGTCGATTTTCATTTTATTTCTTGTTTCACTTTTTGTTGTTGTTGTTGTTTTTTTTTTTTTTCTTTCGTCTTTCGTTTTAATTTTAATAATTGTTCTTTAACTGCTATTACAAAAGTGTGTATTCCGCGGACGCGCGTCTTCATTATTTATTTTTCATTTATTTATTTAATTTTTTTGTTTTTTTTTTCTTTTTTGTTTCTTTTGTTTTGTTTTGTTTCTTCGTATAGGTACATTATCCGTACGTCGCGGCGTATTTTTTTGACCTATATATGCCTACCTACTTGTTATTTCATTTTCATATTTTTTTTTATTTATTTATTTTTATTTTTTATTTTTTTTCATTGTCCTGTTATTACTTCGGTGAATTATCATTTAGTTAGATGCTCGTCTGCTCTCATTTGTTATTTATTTTTGTTTTTTTTTTTCTTTTCTTTTGTTTAATCATATTACAGTACTATTCTTTTCTTTTTTTTTTTTTTTGTTATTTCCTCGTTAATGTTTACAAATCGGTTATGTATATTTATGTATAATGCGATACTCGGCGCGACTCGAAAATATCGATCTTTCCGTCGACTCGTGCCGCGATCGTGGCGTTTTCTTTCATTCATTTTATTTATTTCTTTTTTTTTTTTGCCTGTTATATACTCGCGGATCGGTCATTAATCCAAACTTTTGCGAATAAATTTCGCGACTCGCGTTTATATCAACTCTTTCGCTTCAATGGCACCCCGAAACCACCTATTGCTGATCTCCGATCAACATCGACAAGATTCTTTTTTTTTTCTCTCGAACTCGCGTTCCGCAGCGCACGTAGAATTTGTCTTTCGTTACGCCCGTCCACCTTCCGCTCATTCGAAACGAATCGCGCGAAATAAATCGTTTATTTTTTTTTCCCTTTTTTTTTTAAATTCTTTTTCACAATGAAAGAAAATCGTCTATCAAAAAGAAAAGCTTTCTAACCTCTCATTCATTTATCTTTCGTTATAAAATCGACTAGACACAAAGTAACACATGTAAATGAGAAAAAAAAAAAATCAAACGTCTCTTCGAGAGCATAAAATTTAAACGGGAGGATTATTTAGCAATTTCAAAAGCGCACCGGGGAACTCGCTAATTATAAACGCATAATATATATATATATGTATAGTTATAATATCCGACGCTGCGGAAGCGAGTAGTCGTATCTCTACACGTTTTTTTTTTTTCTTTTTTTTTTCTTCCCTTCTGCAGGCGCGCGTCGTATTTTTCGCGGCTTTCTAAAAAATCTACCCTACGCAGGCCTCTAAGACTTACGGTACTTACGGTAGCACGGTAAACCTCTATATAAAAATAAGAACTATCCCTACGTAAACGTATTACAAAAATAAATGGCATCGTACTCTGCTAACGAAGCAAAATGGTACAGGCGCAATGTCGAGCGACCCGGACATTGTTAATTATTTAGGTTTCATTATTTTTCTTTTTTTTTTTTGTTTGTTTGTTCGTACTTCTCTGCTTATCCCGTTTTAATTATTTCATTTTGTTTTGTAGTGAATTTTTTTTTTTTTTTTTTTTTTTTTTTTTTTTAACGTCCCTGATAACTGATCCAACCACTGTTTTGGCTCGAACTCTACCGATCTTTGTTCATCGCGCTCGTGTTATTATTATTATTATTATTTTTTGTAACGTTATTATCGAGCCGCCGTTCAAATTGCACATTAATTGTCACTCGGGACACGGGATCACTTGTTTATCGTTCATATATGGCATTTCATTAATCCGTTAATTCTTTTATTTCTTTTTTTTGTATCTTTCAATTAATTAGTAATCGAATGATCAAGTAGTTTCTCCATTCTCGCACTGTTCCTCGATCCCAGGCACTCACGTGGGGGGGTGCTTCGTATACGCGCTATATTATTATTTATTATTTACGAGCGGTTATAGAATTTTGATTACCACGAAATAACGTAATATCTCCCCTCCGAGTGGCAAATTATCGTTCTGTAGAAAAATTGTGCATGGAAAACCAGCTATTTATTTATTTATATATTTATTTTATTTATTTATCCGATTTCCGGGAGCGCGGAATTCTGCGAACGGTGCGAGAATTTCAAGAATTTTTTTTCTTTTTTTTTTTTTTTTTTTTCGGAATCGGAGTGCAAAGTCATTTAATCGGGAGGTACGATATCTCCGATTCTTCTACGTTAAAATCATTCAAGAGACGAGGTTCATTGAGTATCCGAGTGGTGTGTGTATGTGATTTTTTTTTTTTTTTTTTTTTTTTTTTCATCACAATTATTGTTATTATGTATAAATCAGAAGACAACTGTCGCGCGTCTCTCGTTGGTATTTTTAGTGCCTCCGACGATAAACATGGCGCTTCGTTTTGTTTCATTCCTCTCCCCGATCAATCGCGTTGGATATTCATTCAATTACGAAAAAAAATCCCACGTGTTTCGTCCCTTTTACGACATTGTTGTTATTTTTTTTCTCGATCTTTTTTTTTTTTTTTTTTTTTCATTTTTACGCGTTTTTTTTATTAATTATTTACATTTTTTTTTTTTTTTTCAAAATCCGTTTCCCCGTCGTCGAGCAATTTGCACCTAATAATGAGATAATCGTGGACCGCGAATGTTCTACTCGTTGCCAGGAGATTTATCATCAGTATCGGGGAGGGGAAATATATTTCTTTTGTTTTGTTTCTTCTTTGTCGCTAAAACTCAAACGGAGACGTATATATAATGTATATAATATATATATAATGTATGTATATCGACAAATAATAATTCCACTACATACGTCCTAAGAGCTTTTTCTTTGTTTTTTTTTTTTTTTTTTTCTTTTATTCGCGTGTGTACATTATCTCGTGTACGGGTAAAAATAAATATCTCCAATATGCTCTTATTTTACTTTTTCGTTTTCGATTAAACGACGAAAAAACGTTTCGCGCAACGAGATAGAATCACCGTTCGGCAGCGTTTACGAAGAAAAAAAAACCCCCTTTTCGCGAAGGGGGTTCCTTTTTTTTTTTTTTTTTTTTTTCTTGGTCGGTCGTAATCTTTATAGAAGCGAGAGGACCTACAACGTGGGCTTCTTTCGTTAGTGTAACAAAATACATTTTTTTTGATGTACCTCGAGATAAGAAGGCGTATTAATCGGCGCTTTCGCGAATAGATAACTCGAATGGCTTTAAAGATCGCGGGGGCGGTGGGGGTGGGGGAGGGATCTGCGATAAAGGAAGTTCATCCTGATATATAGAGGTGTCTGTGTCTGTGTGTTCTTATTTGGAAAAAAAAAAAAAAAGGAAAGCGCAGAAGATCGGAACTTAAAGCCGATCGATCTCCGCGTATCGATAATTCATTAGAAAAGATCGCGGATTCAATTTTTTGCGTGAAATTTTTTTTTTGTTTTTTTCTTTTTTTTTTTGCTTTTTTGTTTTATATTGGTAATATAATAATAATTATAATCTTAGACGCCACCTATTAGATGTAAGCTAAGCATTGTTTATATCAACTAGTTAGGAGCTGCGCGGGCATATGCTCGGAGGCTTTAATCACAGCTTAGTAGTACAATATCTCATAGAGCTGCACAATGACTAGCCAATATAAAGATCATTGTTTTCTCGTCACATATCTCTCTCTATCCTCTCCGTTCTTAAGGGGAATCACGTTTTTTTTTTTTTTTTTTTTTTTTCACCCCTTTAACCGTATTTTTTTTTTTTTTTTTTTTTTTTTTTATATTCCTTTATGATAATCAGTCTTACCAGGTGACTTGGTATCTCATGGAATTGAAAGCCTCAGGCATACGCACGCAGTTTGCAAACTAAATTGCCACATTAGTTAGAGACGGAGCTAATAAAAAGAAATTTCGAGGCACGCTAACGCGATTGTTTTATTTGATGAAATTTGTGTTGTCCATCGTGTATTTTTTTTTTTTTTTTTTTTTTTTTTTTTCGTCTAAATTTGGGTGTTTTTTTTGTTTTTCTCTATTATCTCGTTTGTCTCTTATTTATAGTTAAAAAAAAAAAAAAAAAAAAAACCTCGAATCATAAAAACAAATAATAACGGGTCGGATGTGCAGTTTCAACTACCGAGTTGTTAACCGCGTGTAAATAAGCATTTTTTTTTTTTTTACATTATGATTTACTATATATAGCTACTCGCGGTAGTCATGGTTCCCCCGCTTGCGCCAAGCTGTGCATTTACCTTCGTGTACACGAGTTGTTCGATTTATTTTTTTTTTTTTTTTTCCGTATTTATGTGTAACTGCACTTCTTCACGGTGTTAATAACTTTAAACTAATCTCTAGTAGTGTTTCAAAACAGCCCATTTTTTTTTTTTTTATTATTATTACACCCGCGTAATATTGATGGTTCCTATTCGTTTCGTTTCCTCAATCGTTATATACAATTCTTCGTCGATTTCACGGTGTATTCGGATATGTGAAGAAGAAAAAAAAAAAAGAAAAAAAAAACTCAAATGTAAGTACACCCTATAGACGGTTTACAACTTCGATCCCAATATCTCTATCTTCCGGCGATCCAAAGTTACGATTGACGCGCGCGAAAAAAAAAAAAAAAAAAAAAAAGAATAACTAAATTATCGAGTAAATAAAGCTGTGCGTAGGTGAGAATGAAGAAAACAGAAAAGCGAATAGAATTCTAACGCGAAGCCGTCCGAAGCCAAAGAGAAACCATGACGCCTATTATATTGGGCCTAAAATTGTATATACGAACGTATAGATCACCGCATTACTCAAAGTAATAACTGTTATCTACGCGCGTGTGTCGTGTGTCTTTCTGCCGTGTAATCTCGTGTGATCGTGTGTACCTAACAGTATTAGTAGTAAGTTGTAGTATTAGTTTTTTTTTTTTTTTTTTTAGTAGTAGAATAGTAGTAGTAGCGGTAGGAGTAGTAGTAGCAGTATTAGTTTTTTTTTTTTTTTTTTTTTTTACGCAATAGTAGTTAGTGATAATTTATAAGTAGAATAGGACTAATGCTCGAGATGTCGATGACGATGATCGCGGGAGTTGTTTTTGCTTCATTTTGTTTTTTGTTTTTTTTTTTTCGTTTTGTTTGTTTTAGTAAGTGAAATTAGCGGTGGAAGTAGTAGAAGTAGTAATAATAGCAGCAACAGTAGTGTTCTTGTTTTGTAATTGTTGTTGTCGTTACTTGATGTCTTTTGTTGTTGTAATTACAGTGTCTACCAAACGCTTTCGGTAGATACCAACGATTAATTAATTTTTTCCATCTTCCATTTTTCATTTTTTTCGTATGTTTTTTTTTTTTTAATAAATTCATCGAATCCGTTCAGCTACATCGCTCCATATGACTTTTTTTTATAATTTTTTTTTTTTTCTTTTTTTCTTTGTTTCACCTTAAGTTTGTTTGAAATATTTCGCGAAATCGTAAAAACCCAATATTTAAAAAATCTTTGCTGATAATAATTACTATCTATATCACAGATCCAAGTGACTAAACTCCTTTAAAAATATAATATAAATATGTATGTTGTGATGATCGCGTAATACATCTACTCGCATACGTTTTATGTTCAAAAGAGAAACTAAAAAAGTGCTGATACAATGGAAACGTGTAGAGATTTCTTTTTTTTTTTCTTTTTCCGTTTTTTGCCTTTTAGCGTTTTTTTCTTTTTTTTTTTTTTCGTTCCTTTTCCTTCATTCGATTCTTTCCTTCGAGTATATATCAAGATCGTCGGTGTTAGCATCGAGAATATCCCTCCGTACGCACGAGAAAATTTCCAGCGGATCTCGAATCCCAAACTTCTCGAAATGCGCGTTTTGAACGTATTCCGTTATCGAGAAATTCGTCAATCGAGTCATTTATCTCCGCAAATTTCGTCCGCAGACGAAAAAAAAAAAAAAAAAAAAAACCGCTATTGTTATAACTCTACAACCCCTTCAAAACAAAACTCTCAACCAACCAGCGGTTTAAAAATTTCGAAATATTTCTCAAGTCAAAATCTCGTGCGTATTCTCCGGCGCGATGCTAACACACGCATAATCTTTCGTGTTTATCAGTTATTCCTTCAATGTGTTTTTTTTTTCTTTTTTTTTTTTTTAAGTTTATATCGTTTTTTTCTTCAATATATATTCGTTCAATTGTTACGTTGGATGTATTCGGGATAAGAGATCGGTGGATTCGCACTGGCGTACTGAGCGTAAAGATAAAGCGCCGGATGAAGACCGGGCGGTGGTACGGGTCTGTGTCCGTGCAACGGGTGTACATTGTTACGATGCGAATCGGCCGAATCCGACGACGATAGATGAGGATACAAATGGTTTTCCGTATTATTATCCAGCGTTTGACCGGACGTAACCGCGTTTTGGTAGACACTCTGCGTTGTTGTTGTTGTTGTTGTTGTGTGCTCGTTATTGACGTTCGGTGAATTATTAAGTGTATATGGCGAAGTTGCCGATATCTGGCATACTACTTGCTGCGGTGACTGTTGTAGCGGCAGAGACTCGGACGCGCTGCCGTCTAAACACTAGTTGGTTGTCTGCGGATGAAGCAGAGGAAGAGGAAGCTGTAGACTGTTTTGCTTGGCTAAACTTGCGATTTCGGCGGCGATATTGCCGCCTTTACCGCCGCCGAGTGAATCCAGCGAGGATGGTCCCTCGTTGTAGCGAAGATCGCAAACGGGACTTTCAAAACCAGCGCCGGGTGTCGCGCCGCCGGTGCTTTGTGGCGTCGGTGGATTATGATTCGAACTGCTCTGATTCATATCGCGATGTACGCGATTCTGATGTCTAATCAGATAGCTATCGCGTACGAAAGTGCGTCCGCAAATATTGCACTCGTACGTCGTACTCGCGGTATGGGTACGAATGTGTATAGCAAATTGGCTCTTAGACGTGAAAGTCAACGAACATCTATCGCATACCAAAGGTTTTTCGGCAACGTGACTCCAACGATGCGCCGTAACGTAACTTTTAACGGCAAAGCGTTTCTGGCATATATCGCACGCATACGGTCGTTCGCCGGTGTGAACTCGTTTATGAGTATTCAGGCTGCTTTTCTGCGTAAAACGCTTCAGACACAATTCGCACTGAAAGGGACGTTCTCCCGTATGAGTTCTCATGTGCACTTCGAGATAAGGTTTGCGGCAAAAACTCGCCTCGCATACGGTGCAATGATAGGGTTTATTACCGGAGTGCAATTTCATGTGAACGTAGTAAGACGACGCCGAGGACAATACTTTGCCGCATACCTTGCAGGGTTGAGGTTTGGAGCGATTGCCCTCTTTGACCGTTTGTTGTCCGGTGGATTGACGCGTCGGCGTCGACTGTCCCTGTTGATTTTGCTGCGATTGCTGATTCTGCGGCGGTTGCTGTTGCTGCTGCTGTTGGTGCGGTTGTTGTTGTTGTTGTTGTTGCTGTTGTTGTTGTTGTTGCTGCTGCTGCTGCGTCTGTTGCTGATGCGCCTGCTGCATACTTTGCTGCTGCTGCTGCGTCTGCATGTGACCCTCTTGTTGCGACAAATCCTCCCTGTCGTCCGACAGATTTACCATCGAATTTGAGCCGTCCGATCGACTCGACGCTACCGAATAGAAACCCATCGGTTCGCTTTTTATTTGCTGTTCAAACATTGACGTCATTATGTCGGTTTGCTGCGGATGCGCAAGCGGCTGCTGGTGATGCTGATGCTGCGACGGCTGTTGGGGTGGGAGCAGAGTCAGGTTGCGCTTGACAAACTGCTCATATCCTGCGTACCAATCCACCTGCATGACACAACGTCAATTTATTGCCGACGGCACGCTTTTCGACTTTTTCGTCATTATATATCGCGATTAAAACTTTCGAATGATAGATTATACGGATTGCCGAATTTTTTTTAACGCGAAAAAAATAATAATCTTAGGCACCAACACACACGTTCGTAACTCGGCAACTACGACGCACGAGGTGGGGTGGCGGGGAGGGGGAGCCCCCCGGGGTAAGAGGGGGATATTCGTGAAGATACAACACTTTCGTTAACTACGTATCGTCGCTATTACTTTGACATTCATTTTTGACAAGTGACAGAAGTGCTGTGCTACACGATCAGCTGATTGCATAACTTTTTCGCGGGTACCCCCGCGAACGGCAAACGAGCGAATTCTTTTTTTTGTTCCCACCGAATTCGTTAACACCGTCGTTGTAACTCACGCGCGGACCGAACGATTTGAGAGTTTGGATGGATTTTTATCGTTGAAACGAGGACGATACGATTATTGCGGCAAAAATATTTTGACGCTGAAAACCGGATTGACTTTGTGTGTGTTGGGTATTTCGATGCGCGGCGCGCAGGGGGGTCTTCGTGGGTCTCGCTCTATCCGCTAAGCGTAGCTTCAAACCCTCGTACGCTGTTACCCCGCTTTAAACGCCGTGCCGTTTACTAACCTTTGCTAATGTAGTGGTCCAGTCTAGTGTTGAAAAAGTTACGCCTCATCGAGCACACAACCGACGTACAAACGTATCACGGTAAAACCCGATACATTTGTTTAAATAATGTTTTTCTTCAACACAAAATATAAGATGGCTGCTACTATATTTCTCGACAGCCAGCTCCCCCCCGCCGCCGTGATATACATAGATATAGACAGAGGCGTTACTACTGATTGACGGTATGCACGGACACTTCTAATTGGCCGATGGGTTTAAGCTTCCAACGTTGACCGACTGGTACGGAGCGACGGGAGACAGAAGTCAGACGATTGGTCGAGAAATATCAACGTGACAAGGCTTCGTTCACTCAGCTCTCAATACCGCGAAATCGAAATGACTTTTATTATTACGAACTCTCTTATCTATTCCGGGCGCATAACGACGACAGAAATGCATTATCCGGTTTACTTTCGGATCAATAAAAACGATTTTGTTTTATTATTAACTATGAATCGATAATTACACGTTTTTTTTCCTCGATGTTACGAAATTTTCAAGGCGAACGACGAATCATGTCCAGTGAGAGGCGACGTCGCGACTGTGTACCGAAACTTATGTATCCACCGAATTTTCTTATCAGCTCAGCGGGGGAGCGCACGAAGGTTTCCGACGTGACCGCAGGATTGTGGTAGGACCCTAAATAACATGTCGTCGGAAATTTCGTTCGTGGGAGAGAGAAAGATTCAAGGGCACATATAAAAACGGCGCCAATCCCTCGAGTGTCGTTGATTATCGTCAATAATTCGCTGTTACGATCGTTAACGGTATACACACGATAATCACCAAACTTTTCGACGTGCGAGTGGAAAAACAAAACGAAAATAGCTCAATATATAAACAAGTAGTTTTTAGCTGTCACGTATTATAATTCGCAGAGAAGAAATATGGATCGCGGTTCGTTTATTTCGTTAAATTAGTCGCGTTGGAATATTAAATGAAAAATTAATATTTACGACATAATTAATCGAACAAAATAATATCGATATTTTGATAATATAGATATGGCTGTGTCTACGCAAAATGTTATGGATCCACCCCTCAATGATCCCGTTACAAAGGCAGTGGTGGACAATATTATGGGCAATTTGCCTACGAAGAAACCACCGGTACGTTGCAATGACTGCGATCTCTGCTTCACCAGCCAAACCGTATTGGAGTGTCATCTCCAAGGCGCTCGTCACGCCAAACAGGTACACGATACATTTTTGCAAAAAAAAAAATCCAATTTTTTTTTTTTTTTTCAACGATATTACATTTTTTTTATATACGATCCAAACACAGATACGATCCAAATCTATAATGGCGACGCTGGAGGAGACAAAAGTTGCGTTTACCAAAGATCAAGAAGCCAATGGTCTCAAATGTAACGTCTGCAATGTTTGTCTCAATTCCATACAGCAACTACAGACTCATCTCAATGGTATAAAATTTTTTTATATTTGTGTTATGTGCGCTAAATTATTGAATAACAAAAAAAAATTTAAATAAAATAATATTGTTATAATAAATAAATAGTAATAATACGAATAAATAAATAAAATAATAAATAATGATAAAAATTTGTAAATTGAAAATTCGCAGGAAATCGTCACAAGAAGAAAGCTATGAAAGGTAATAAGCCAAACATCGTTAAAAATTCAGTACCATACGGTTTTAGGTGTAGACGAACGATGTATCTGGACAAATTGATCCAGAAGAACGCCGTGGTACTGGTCTACTGTTTGATACTATTCACCTTTGCATGTCTAATGCTGCTGCTTACATTTATCTTTCATCTTTACGTTGTTTAAAAAAAAAAACAAAAATTAAACTTTATTGCGATGCTTCGCTTATTCTTCTAATCGCTGTTATACGCTTAAGCCGCTTGTTTCTCTGCGACTCGACTGAAATTATTTATTGATTATTTATTTGTATTTATTTGTATTAATTTGCATTGGCAATTGTTTTTTTTTTTGTATATTCTATTGTAGTGCTTTACATTGATTATTTATTGCGTGTAATTTTTGCTGTGTTACTATTCTCATTTGTTGGCTTGAATTTAAAAAAAAAATATTCACAAGAATTTATTTTTTTCGTTATGTTGAATAAAGATCGCGATGTTTATTACATCTGTTTATATATTTTTTGTTTTTTTCTTTAGTTACGCATTTACTGTGCATCTTCCTTCCCAACCCTCGATATATAACTAAATAGACTCTGCAAACACTTTACTCAGATGAATTTTTCGAAGAAGGTAATTATTCTAAAACGCCTGACGAATTGTCGTTCACTGTTTTTTGCGTGCGAAAAATCGACGAGTATCTATGACGAACGATTTTTCTGTATACAAAAAAAAAAAAGAAAACGACTCACCACTTAATCGCACCGCACACCGATTTCCCACTCATCAATCGACGTGTTCTTTTTGTAGCATGAATGTAGTGCTCAAGCTGATTTATTATCACAATAAGCCGCAATCAGTGGTTGTGATAGATAGATAGTGTTGATTGCACATTGATGCTTAGGTGGATGGACCGGCATCGAAGTCACTCAGGGTGGCTCGCTGGCCTCGTCATCGGCGTCGAGTATAAATCCACCGAGTCCGATAAAAGGAATATCGTTCTCTTGCGACGTTTGCAACAAATTCTTCAATTCCAAGGCACAGTACGATGTGGTAAAGTATCGAATAAAAAACAATCGCCAAACATCGCGTAATTCATTATTCGCGAATTATTTCCGAAAATAAAAAAAAACGTTTTTATTTATCGCAGCACGTTGCCTCGAAGAAACACATCGATAGACTGAACAGATTCGCGATGAAAAGTCCGAAGAAAAAACGTTTCTTTCCGTATTGGAAAAAATCGAAATCTTTGGATCCGTCGGATTCGAAACATCCGGTACAGTCGCTCGCTAGCAGCTTCGTATCCGGTGGTTACGTCAACAGCGCGTAAGATGGCGATCAGTTAACGGGCATCGGGCCCCTGGGTACGTGCAAAGTTTGTGTTCCCCTCGCGCCGCGAGGACGTTGGAACGTTGGAATGTCGCGCGGCAGCACTTCGGATGAGAAGAACGACGCGAATAATGTTGAGTTTCGAGTTTATGCAGTTATTGTGGATCGAGAGAGAGTGAAGGCTGTAATGGAGACTTCGGTAACTATTAAAAAAACGAAAAGAAAATAATGCTGTTGTTCCGAGACATTTTTTTTATTGGGTTCGTAAAAACAAAAATGGCGGTCGTAAGACGAATGATAAGGACTTCGTGTTTTATGCTGTTTTGTTCAGCGATCTCGGGCCGAGAGGAGCCAAACTGTGCCCCGGCTGAAAAAAACAAAATTCAAATACGATTATTCGTTCAACTTTTCGATTATCGATGTTTTCTGTTAACGAAAAGAAATGCGCAAAACGCGTCAAATCGCAAAGTTCGTCGTTTACCTTAATCATGTAGGTTTTCAGTAATCTTCGCAATTCCTCATTCTGTTTTCTCAAACATTCGGTTTCGTTGTTCAGCTTGTGTCGTTCCTTCAATATATCGTGATATTTATGAAGTCCTATAAGCAAACCGTCCCACAATTTTTCCTTCTTAGTCGAGAATATTTCGCGATATCTTCTCCAATAATTCGTCACATCTTCGTTGGTCAAACTTCGCGAAAAAGTCACGTGTTTGTTTGTCAATTTTTCTTGAAAACTCGGCGCTCTTTCGTGTTTATTATTTGCCGAATTTTTTTCCACAAATTCTTTCAACGCTTTGGTGACATTCGCCGCCTCGATCTGTAGCAAATGACCGTTTTTGCAGGTAACGTGTCTTTGACTCAATAAACTCGTGTCTTCGGGCCAATTTTCGGGTGCCGAGTTTATGGTACTCGCGACATTTCGATGCACATTCGCATCCTCGTTCGTAGGTAACGAGTTTTCCTCGCTACTTCCGGTATCGCCACCGCAAAACTCTCGTAAAAGCGGCTCTGGTTCGACTTCTCTGTCGCACGATTCTCGTTCGCGTCTAGAATTTCGCGAACTAATATTTCTACAAAAACAAATCTATATTGTGAAATGTAAATTGGTAAACATATATATTTGTTAAAAAAATTGGCTTAACTGCAGAATATCACTTCTATTTGAAGTTAGTTATGAATTACTCACATTTATAATAGAATTACGGAATTACCAGAATTATGATTATTATATTTTGAATATTTTTTATATTGTATTATAATAATATATGATAATAATTTTATAATTCGTAATTTTTTAGTTTTTAGATGTTTTCCTTCAAGTTCTGTTGATATTTTTTTTTATTTGCATGAAAAAACAAATTGTATTGATATTAAAAATTTATATCGTGTTATTTTATTATTATCTCTCTATATATGTAAAAACATCCCGCCGCCGCCGCCGCCGCCGTGTACAAGAATCGAGACCCCCGAAGCCTCGAACCCGCTCGCTCGACCCCTCCCCTGCCACTCCGCCCCCGCTCGCTCAAAAGGAGCCCTAGCCCAAAATATTCTAAGTCCCCATGGGGGGGGGGTCCCAGGCAAATATATTCTAAGTCCCTAAAGAAGGCCTCAGCCCGAAATATTCTAAGTCCCTCTAAGGGGGACTTGCTATGGAGACAGTTGCTATGGAGACCGCCCACTCCCGAAATATTCTAAGTCCCCCTTAGAGGGACTTAGAATATTTCGGGCTGAGGCCTTCTTTAGGGACTTAGAATATATTTGCCTCCTTTGCCTGCTAAGTCCCTCTAAGGGGGACTTAGAATATTTCGGGAGTGGGCGGTCTCCATAGCAACCGTCTCCATAGCAACGGTCTCCATAACAACGGTCGCCATAGCAACGGTCTCCATAGCAACCGTCCCTATTCTAAGTCCCTTTAAGGGTGGGGGGAGAGGAGGGGAGCCGAGGAGCAACAATATTCTAAGTCCTTCTAAGGGAGGGGGGAGGGGAGGGGAGGGGAGGAGAAAAAATATTCGAAGTCCCTCTAAGGGTGAGGGGAGAGAAGGGGAGGGGAGGCGAGGAGCAAAAATATTCTAAGTCCCTCTAAGGGTGAGCGGAGAGGAGGGGAGGGGAGGCGAGGAGCAAAAATATTCAAAGTCCCACTAAGGAGGTATCGAAGGAGGCGGCCGCGGTGGCGGAGGCGGCGGAGGAAGAAGCAAAAAAAAGTTTCCAAAAGGGCCTTAACTCAAAATATTCTAAGGCCGCAAAAGGGCTTTAGCTCGCAATATTCGACAATTGATCAGCGAGCGCGCGAGCCCGGGGAACGGCTAGTTTTATTATGAAAGAAATATCGATATATAGACGAAGTCGTATTCTGCAGTTCCACAAAAAATTCATACTTGGCGGCTGTATCTTCACCCAAAGATTCCCTCCTCCCGATTGCATAAAAAATCGATCCATTTTCCTCTTCCGCTCGGCAAGTAGGGCAATGCGAATAGGGTAAAAAAAAATTCAGCAAAAGATTGATCTGTTTCTCGGATTTGATATCCAACGCCTGTTGTATATTGACACAAATTTATTCAAAGGTTATATTGTGTATATCTCGCGAAAGAATCAATGAATGAAAATACCGCATAGTATATCGTTACTTGGAAAACGTTGTCGAGTCGAATAATAATATTATCGTCGGAGGTGTGCGGAGCGAGTAATTCCCGTAGTCGATCCTCGATCAGGAAACCCGAATGATTCGATATTTCTTTGAGTATTTGATTCAATAATAATCTCTCCATATTGTTATCCTCGAGATTCGTCGGTAATACGTGCGCCTCGGATACTTTCGCACCGTTTTCGACACCCGATTTCTCTAAAAGATCGAAAAAAAGAAAAAAAAAATGTATCGAATAAAAACTATCAAATTATATAAAAAAAAAAAATGCAAAAATACGATAACACATCTAAAGACGGAATTAACTGTACTCTGTTGCAATTCCATCATTGTTTTGCGATAAGATGGCAAATCTTCTTTTTTTAACAGCGGTTGTTCCGGAGGCTCCCAATCCAATCCCAGCGTTTGCTCGTGTATTATCCTATCGGCAGTCAATATCTAAAAAAAAAAAAGCTACATAACTATATGTCTATTCGTTTGAACGGCAGTAAAAAAAAAAAAAACACGTTTTACCTTTTCCACGAGTTCATTAGCATTTCTCGTATTCATATCCCAAATATCAAAATACTGTTTTTCATTAACAATCGTGAAGTGATTAGACTTTGCTTCCAATTCGGATATATTTTTATGAGCCTTTATCACTTGTTCGCTCAACTTTTGTATCTCCAATCGACTACTTTCCTCGAGATCTACGTACGTTTTTCTCAAACCGTTAATAACGTCTTGTAGTCTGAAACATCGAGATATTGTTACGAAACAATTTATAAGACGAAATAAAAATAATAATAATACGAAAGATCGAATAATAATAATAATAATATTACGAAAATAATAATAATAATACGAAAAATAGAAAAATAATAATGATATTACGAAAGATCGAATAATAATAATAATAATACGAAAGATCGAATAATAATAATAATAATACGAAAGATCGAAAAAAATACTTGTTAATTCTACGTTTCTGTTGATTCTTTATTATAGTATTTTCGTCCTCGCGACGTTTTAGCACAGCGTAACTATAATCCAATTTCTCGACATTCATCATACAAACGGCTTTCATGCGTTCGACTTCGAGTTGCAAATTTTGGCACTCGGTTTCGAGTTCTATTTTTTGAGCTCTGTATTCTTCCTGATGCTCGACGATAACTCGTTTCATCTCGATCTCGTATTCCCTCATTATTTCTTTTCTTCTTTCGATCCCATTTACGTCCTCTTCGTGGCGTTGTTTGTACAACGTGTCCCATCGCTTCGCGACGCTCTCTAGCAGAGTTTTTCTCTCGGTGTCGAGAGCGTTTTCGATGAGTACGAGTTCGCGGCGATACGCTTTGGCAATAGTATTTACCTGAAAGAATTGATTAATTAATCGTATAAAAAGCACCGATCCGAATTATTAAAATATTTCCGACAATGTTTTCGTATTGATTAATTAACGAAATAAAAACCCGAAGAAAAAAAAATAATAAAAATGATGGATTATTAAAATATTTTCGTATTGATTAATTAATGGAAAAAAAAAAAAAAAAAAATTGACCTGAATAAAAAAATTATTTTCGACTCACCTGATGCTCTATTCTTTCGATCAATAAATTTATATCCTCAGACTGTTTTTTCTGATCGTTCGTAAATTTTTCGTCGGCATTTTCCAATTCTTGTTTCAATTCTCCTATTACGCGATCTTTCTGCTCCAATATCTCGAGACACTTTGCATTCTGCGATTCGATACCGGCGTGAATATCCAACGGATCCTTCGAAGCGAGAATATTGGACCATTTTTCGTTTATCGCTCGATACTTTATCAACGAATCGTTTGCTTCGTCTTCGAGTTTTTTTAATAAATCGTTTCGTATAGCAACATCGTCGCTCCGACGATAAACCTCGCGAGCGTCGTTCGCTACTCTCACGTTCGATATAACTTCGTCACCTTCCGCTATCAATTTTTCCAACAATTCGGCACTAATTTCTATTTGTTTTTCGGTTTTCGTGCTCTCGACGATTCCCTCGTCTTCCGAACCTTCGTGTCTAAATTTTTTTTTTTTTTTTTCAAAAACAACACATTGTTAACACTTTTGTAGCGGAAAAAAAAAAAAAAAAAAAAAAAAAAGTTCTTACTTTTTGATAGCTTCGAGTCTTCTCTGAATTCTCAGTCGACGTGCTAATTTTCGTTCGTTAGGATCCGTCGAAGTAACGGACGGCTCTTCCGGCACATCGAATTCTTTTTCAGACATTTTTATCTCGTAATTACTAAGAATTCTCAAAAAAAAAAGAACGAAAGAACTTTTTTTCCATCGGTCACGTTTCGTTTTCGTAGGGTTAACGTAAACAACTACAGTTGCCGACGGCAACGGTCGGAAAAAAAAAAAAAAAACATAGGGGAATAATCGATCGCAGTAGTTTCGAACGCCATTGGGAGAGGAAGAGGAGAATAACAAACAACCAACGATGCAGCAAAGTACGTATAATTTATTTTTTTATTCGTTATAACGTCTCTATGACGGCCTATAGCCCGATTATCTCGTAATCGTCAATATCGGTACTTTGACAAAAGTGTACTACACAATGCGCGCATTATCTTCAATCTAAGTTCACTAGCGTTGATCTAACTTTAACAAGTAGAAGGGACGATAGCGAGGATCGTTTGAAGTCGTTACAAATGTTTAAATTTGAATGCTCCGTAATGGTGGTTTCCGGTGTTCGGCGCTCAAAACACTCGCGCTGTGAAACGCCCCTCTGTCCCCCATTTCAGCGTTTTCGCGATACCTTCGACGGGCAACAGATGGCGCCACGTATATATCCGTCGCACAGCGAGTAAAACAATCGTTGCGCGATCTTTGCACTAATATATTAGTCTGCAGTTTTTAACTAACAAATTGTTAACCGATTTTATGCGTCGAAAAAAAAAAAAAAAAAAAAATTTTATCGATATATTTTTTTGAACAGTTAAGCAAAAATATCGTATATAAATAGTTAAAAATACCGAATTACGTCGCAAGCGTTCAGATAAGTAATTTTCCAAACAGCTGTAGTCAACAATATCCTTCGTCTCGACATAATAATCCGGCAACAAATTTGTCCGATAAAACTCAACATTTCCGTCGTCGTTTTCGAGTTCAGGACACAAAAAAACATATCAAAGGCATCAAACGTCTCTTGGATCGTATTATTATCGATATAGTAAGAAAATAATGAATCACCTCGTAAGCGTTACATGACTTGCATATCCTCGTCTAATCCCCGAGTCTCTGTCATAACGAGACGAAAAAAAGAAAAAAAAAGAGACTTCTCTCGCGAGTCCCACAGTATCAGAAATCACTTTAGTCAACGATTCGTTATTCTACCCAATCGGAAAAGGTGAAAATGCCAGGTGGCCGTATTACGAAGGGCGTTCTTTCTACGCATCGTCGATGTTCCGTAAACTCCGTACGTACGATTCCTCTCGCCGTCATGTATATATATTTCTAAACGTGGTGCGTTTATAGTAAAAGAGAGTTCACCGGTAAATATGGGATACCGAAGTTAACGAACGATAAAACCTTCTCGATTCTTGAGAGCCGAAGGCGGCCTGCAACGCGGCTGCGTCGATGTTCATGGATCTAACAACACGCTGGCGCTCGTCTCTCGACGTAGTTGTCGTCGTCGGACACGGGAAGGCGCGCGGCGGGGGAGGGGGGGGGGGCTTTAGAGCGGCGCGCAAAGAGAAAAGGGGGGGGGGGAGGGAGATAGAGTTCGACGATGGAACGGGTGAACGAAGCGAGAGAGATATAATCATCGAATAAAACGAGACGAAGAGAGAGCGGTTTATAACATTGCGCTCTGCGGAGAGTTAGATACGTTCGAGAAGGATAGAAAATAACGTTGTAGCGTTTTCGATGTATAGCAGAGCAGGGAAACCCGATGAGAGAACGAGTGAGAAAGGTGCCCGCGGCTGAAACTACGACGACGACGACGACGACGAGGTAGTAGAGGAGAGGTGGAGAGAAGAAGGTTGAGGGGAGGAGAAGCGAGAAGGGTGCCTCGGGGGTTCGGGTAGCTCGTTCGACCCGTTATCCCTCCTCTCCCGGAGTCCCCGAGACTCTTCCCCCACCTGTCTTCCTTCAATTGCAAAGCGCAATAGTAGTGAAATGCGCGAGAGTGAGAGAGACAACACTCGAGAGTTTTTCCCGAACTTGTATTAGTGTCTCGGCGTTCGTATGCGTGTGTTACTCGAGGCATAGAGGAAGAACCGTCGCCCCGTTGCGCGCCCGATGGGATTCGCGCTTTCTCCCCCACTCCGTGTACCGCGCGCGAACCGGCGCGTTGTGTTGTACACGCAGACGAGTCCCCGCTTTTCGCGAAGAGTTGGAGTGGCAATGCCGCGTGTGCGCGCGCGCGCGAGAGACTACGGCGACGATCGTGATCCTGAAGCGGCATTACCAGCGCGGGGTTTAGGTAGACTCGTTTCTTTCCCCTCCGTATCTCCCACTCTTTGTGAAACCTCGTCTGGCCAGCGAGCCGCGCTACGCTCCCGCCACGGTGACGTCACTTCGAGTAGTGTAGTGCAGTGAGAAGGAGCGAAGCCTGCTCCGTCCGGTGTACGTGTCCAAGTTAAAACGAGAATTGTGGTGAAAACTGTACGACCCGATTAATTAGGCGTAAGCCGATCTCTTCCCCCCCACCTTCCACCTCTCGATCCTCACTCACGTAAGCCGTAGCCTATAACACTAAAGCTTGAAGAAGAAAAAAATTAAAAATAAATAAAAAAACGTTTATAAACCGATAATAATTCGAGGATAAATAACGTTAATATCCTTCGAGGGGTTTATATCGTTTAACCGAAGAGCGTGTGTGCGAAAAACAGAAGAAGAAGACGACGTCGAGAACGTAGTAGCGCTGGTGTGTGTGAATGTGTGGGTCAAAGGCCCCGATGTGACGCGCTATCAATCGAGTTTATAACACACACATATATATATATATATATACACGTCTCTCGTATTATTCACCGAAGAGCAGTGTTTTACAAAATATTATTATTACACGGAGTTTTGCGGTTTTGCGATCGAAAAAGGAAAAAAAACTCTGTGTCAGTGCGCCAGCGATGTAAAAAAAAAAAAAAACGCGAAATTCAGTCGAGAAACGAGCTCTGTGGAAAAAGATTCAGTAGAGATGGTAGAAGAGAGGCTGTCGTTGTTGAAACGAGTGCGGACGCCGCGAGACTTGGGTACGCGATAATTGACGCGTGGAAATATAATCGTGTGGTGTGGTACACAACGCGGCGAGAGAATCGAGCGGGAGGAGAGTCGGCGAAGTTCTCTCTGGTAAAAGAAGGAACGAGTTTTAGATTATATCGTCACGAGAGAGCATTATAAGTTGTGCGATAGACAGAGGGAGAGCGAGAGAGAGAGTCAGCTCGGCGTTACTGCTTAGCACTGTCGAGAGAAGCGGTACCCGCCATCGAGGCGCCTGGATATTCGCGCTGCTTTCTTGGCCCCCCTTCCCCCTCCCCGCCCCCCTCTTCCTCTCTCACGAATCTATATCCATCCGACTCTATTTCGTTTCTTGTCTACAATTAAAACCGGTGTTGTGTGCGAAATAAAAAAATAATAAAAACAAAAAATTGATACGAAAAAAAAAGAAAAAGATCGAAGACGAAGGTCGGTGGATGAGCGATCTTCGTGCCACGGATATACAAGGAGTTAGTGTACAACTGTGCGTGTCCTCGGTTCGCCGTTTCCGATACGGAATTGTGAGCCGAGGAGGATAGGATATAGGAAAAAAAAAAAAAAATTGACGGCGCACGATCAACCGGCGCAGGATAGGAACGCGCGACGTGGAGAGGGATACGCACGAGAGTTTCGACAAAACTCGCGTAGTAGTTACGGTTTTTTTTTTTTTTTCTTTTTTTTTCACTTTTTCTTCGTAATCTTCACATTTTTTCGCGAGTGATGTTGGGAATTGGATGGGACGGCTCGCCGTCGTTCCGTGTGCCCGGTAGTGGTGTTACGTGTGTTATTAGGGCGACCCTCGTATATTAGTGTGTTGGGTTGTGTTGTACCATGTGGCGTTGTTCGGCATCGTTAATACTAATACACGACGTACACATCGGTATAATAAGACGTAGCATTTGGAGAAGTGCTTGTGGTGTTTTCACGACGTTTTCGTCGTCGTCGTCGTCAAACGACTCTACGTCGTACGCGGCGCTGTTTTATCGCGAGGGTTTGGGCCTCTCGCACCGATTACTCGGCGCTGCTGCCACGACGAGCCCCGTTCGCGGGGTCACCACCTCGCACAGAGCCCCCAGTGATTAGTGTCAAGTCCCGGAGTGTGTTACATTTTTCACCGAGTTTCGTGTTCGGAATAAAACGAAAAATAAATAACGAGAAGATCCATTATTATTCTCTCTTCTCTTTGGATATAAATCGAAAAAAAAAGCTTTCGTGTGTTTTCGTGGAATATTCGTATTCTGTAATAACCTATAAAAAAAAACCCGAATTTTTCTTGTTTGAAAAAAAAAAAAAAAAAAAATTCAGTGAGAGATTTATAGCGAACCAATAAAAAGAGCGAAAAAAAGGGTTTTGAGAGAGAAATAAGCATACAGTGAAGATATCGAAGTCCGCGTCACTGAATTGTGCCGAGTGTCGACGCCTGTGGGTGTGGGTGCCGTGTTTAACCACGTCGATCTCCTCTGTGTCCGTGTCAATATCATACCTGTGTGTTTGATACATATATATATATTTATTTGATATATATATATATCGTATGAATATATAAAACCCCCTCTCGATCCAGGATCGTTATTATTAGTTATTATTATTGTTGTCGTATCGGTGACGAGTTGTGTGTCGTTGTACAGTGCCGCCAAACGATAACACAACATCCGATCCCAAATGAAGAGTTCGGAGCAAAATGGTTAGAGAGACACGTCACCTGTGGGTTGGAAATCTGCCGGAAAACATCCGAGAGGATCGCATAAGAGAGCATTTCAAACGGTAAGAAAAACAAAACAAAAAAATTTACATTCATTCAATTCTTATAAGATAAATGATTTATCCGCGTATTTGTCATCCGTTAAGACGAAAACAACGTTATTTACGATTGTGTACGCGTGTGTCAATGATTCACGGGGAATCCAGGTGATTTCCTTTTTGTCCCAATTAATGATCCCAAATTACTTTTCATTGTCGAAAAAACCGAACGAAATCTTTTTTTTTTATCGTATCCTATGATATTTTCCTATTATTATTGACGCCAAGATTATTTAGAATTTCCCCTGAAAACATCGAAGTTATCTGTTTTATGAATATACGTCTTGTTATTCGTGAGGTCAGTGACTGGGACCATTGAATTAACTGTATACCGCGTATCATTCCTCTATATGTAGAAAGCGTGATCTCGCGATTTACCAACGCAAATAGCAAGCAAAACAACAATTTTTTTACTGTTCACGAGTGGTACGAATATCTCGCTGAATTTCTCTACAAACATTTTTCCGAATCTCTCGATTGTCGGACGTTTTTTACACATTAAATCGTCCAGTTTTTAGCTGAGTTCATTGCACAGTGTGCCGATTTCCAAAATGCACCGAGTTTTCCTATTTTTCCAATCCGAATCTCTTTGCCCGAACGAAAAAACATTTTTTTTATTTTTCGATTTTTCTTCGAAAACGAGATATTTATTTTTTCTACCGATATACGTAAATTTTTTTTTTTTTTTTTTTTTTTTTTCGTTGCACGTTCCGTCTGCACGAAATTTCCGAGTAATATCGTTCGAAACGTGGGTGCGGAGAGCTTTGGGTACGTGCGTGTCACAAATGTTTTCAGATGAGGTCGTATCCCGAGAAATCCTCGAGAGATACAACACACACGTTCGATGCATACATCGCGAGGTGGGGCCTTGTGTGCTTCTCGTAGTATCTCCTCTCTTTCTGATGCCCCCTTTGCGTCCCTCTCTTCTCATCTTTCTCTCTCTCTCCCTCCCCCCCTTGCAGCCCCTTCATCCACGTTTGTTTTTTTTCCCCGAAGTAATAATAGGCGGAGGACAGCCATTTTGAGAGCTCACCGCGGGACGAAGTTATTGTTCGGCAGTGCGTCTCAACTCGGGGCTCCCGCGTTCCGTTCTTCACGCGTACCTATGCTCTCCGCTCGTCACCTCGCGGCTTTTCTCGAGATACTTACGATAAACTTTGCATACTTCGTCCCCTTTCGCTTCGTTCTTATCACTCAAGAAATTCGTCATCATCGTAGTTTCCCCCGCAATATTTTCTCGTAAATAAACGTGAAAAAAAAAACGCCATTTTGCGTCACGTCGAGGACGCGCTTTATCGTTTTCGTGTCAGTGCCGCTCAATCCGAGGATCCGAAAGATCGAAGAATATCTTTGAATTCTCACCGTTTCGAGTTTTTTTTTGTTATTCGTTTGACTTTGTTCGATTTTTCGTTCTCTCGAGAGATCGGGTTGAAATTTTTCCACGCGATTATCCCGTCCATCGCGAAGAATCCCGAGAGGATCCTCACATCTCTGTTGTTCTCTTGTACCCTCTCGTCGTCGTCGTCGTCTCGTCTATCCTTTCTTTTCGCTCCAACGAATCCAGGATATTCGAAATCCATCGTACGTGGGTATTACGCGCTGTTTCGATCACGAAATACGCGTTGGTGCGACAAAGATACGTATAGAGGGATAGAGACAGCGGCGAGGGGCAGTCGAGGAGAGTGGCATTTTCTTTCTTACTCACGCGCTCTCTCGCTGCGCGATCATCGGGTGGGGAGAGAAGAGACTACGAGACCGGTGCCAGGCGCTGTGCCAGCGAACGCGCGCGCGTGGAGGGGGGAGGGAACGAAGAAAGAGTGAGACAAGGGAGAGACAGAGACGGAACTCTAACGGTGACACCGACCAGTGTCGCTCAACCCGCGGCTCCGCGTTCCCAATATAATTTACGCGACTTCCTTACTTTTACCTATTTAACTCTCAAAATACGGAGAAAACATCGAATTCTTCGACGAAAGACTTTTGACGAATTACCGACTTAACCTCAATAAAGTTTTATTATCTGTACATTCAATAAAAACATCGAAATTTTAACGAATAATAATAATATTCGAGATACTTTACCATCTCTTCGCGGTTCGGGTCTCTCAATGGTTATTTCGTCGCGTTACATCGAAGATATTTGTATGAATAGAAACGGGTATTCTTGAGGGTCAAACTTAATTCAATTTAACTGAGAAATAAAAATATGGCTCTGTACCGGAGCGTTCGAAACTTTGGAACGAAACTTTGTAGCTATTTTCGGTTTTGCCTGACGGAGGTTACGGCTGAACCTGCCGACCACACCCTCGCGTTTTTGCATAAGTCTCTCCTTCTGACCGACCGAAACGTGTTCGTTGCCTCGATTTACCCTCTTAAGGAGCTTTCGTGCCGTTAAAGCTGTATATATAGATATTTTCTATTGGAAATATCAACGTAACTTTTTTTTTTATTCGAACGAATTTCAATCGTCTTTGTACGTCGAAAAATAACTTTTTCTTTTTATCGAAAACAAAATCCCGCAATTTTCATCGTTTTTACATTGAAAATCAGATGTTCCCTTACGAAATTCGATCGAAACGATAAACATATTTTCCAATGTATTTTACTTGACAAACTGTACGACGCTTTCGAGAAAATCAAATTTTCCACGATCGGTAATATCCATTCGACTGAATTGAAACATCTTTCGAGATTTCTGGTCGATCTGCTCGAAACGTGGAAGTTATCGAAGATGCGACGAGGGAAACGTAGTAACAGCGTTTCTGCGGGTCGAGAGATTCGTCGACGAGGACAACGGAAAACTTTGTCGAACTTTCTGCACTCTCAGTTCATTGCTTCCCGCATAATCGTCAGGGGGAAGTCGAGGGGGGGGGGGGGGGGCAGTTTAAAACGACTGAATAGTGACAGAAGCATGAAAATCGTCTACGTTAGCGCATTTTTCGATCGCTCGATGGAGGTTATCGAACGTGCATCGTCTTCACAGCATTAATTCTTGCAATTCAAAAAATATTTCGAAACTCGTAAAAACGGAGACATAAATTTCGTTTGACTCGAGAATCAACGTTTTCCGTGTTTAATACGAGAGAGTGAGAGAGCGCCTCGTCGTTGACTCAAGATGGCGGGGAGCGGTGCGCACGAAGCCCGTGACCCCGCGTGCTGCTTCGCTGGTGCTTCTGCCTTTGCTATGGCTACTGCTCTCTCTCGTCGGGTTATATATCGAAAATAACGCGAAGAAGCGAAATAGCCGGGAGCGGCGGCGTTATAGCGTAAATGCACTATGTACTCTCGTTTCGTACGTTGTCTCGTGAATATTTTGTCTGAACCGAAGGAAAAGACGAGGAGCGAAGACTGTTGAGGAAACCGATCTCTCTCTCTCTCTCTCCCTCTCGCCGCGATGTACAGCCTGGCGACTGGCCTCGATGCAGAGAGGGCATCGATCTCGAATTCTGCACAGCGGCACCTGGAAACACGTTACATACCCCCCTTCGATGCCCCCCCCCCTCCTCCCTTCTCGAACAACCCAATTTTCTTATCGCAGTCTATAATAAACTTTGGGAAGAGAAGTAAGCTGCACGATTTTAGCCACCGGCTATATACCGAGGAAAACATCGTGCATCGATCAATTCGCGGAATATAGTCGACTCTTCGTAACTGGAGCACTAATCGTTTATTACACATATTATATATAACGGAATTTCGAACTAATCGATTGCGAATTTATCGATATATTTTTTTTTATCTAATCGAAAAAAAAAATAATAATAAACATCGTACAGTCATCGAAAATGAAAATACTTTGTAAATTTACACAACATTCGTAAAATTATGAAACGAAATTATATTACATTAACCAATTTTTTGGTTATGTCGCAAAAAGTTTGAAATTATTACGCGTTTCGTAGATAAAAGATACAAATTTAAGAATCCGAGGAAAGTGAAACAAATGTTATTTTATTTCAAAAACATCGTTTCGAATTCGCAAAAATAACATTCCCCGATGTAACGCTTGACGAGGAAATCGTTCGACAAAAATTCGAACTTTTTTTCGAGGTTAGAATTTCGAATAAATCGTAAAACGTAATAATTGTTTTCGTTTATTGCATTGTCGCGGAATTATTTCGAGCGCAAAGAGAAATCGAGTGTAGAGAAGAGTTTTGCGTGGCAGCGATATTACATCGACGTTCCTTCTTCCCCTATTCACGACTGTACACGTGTACGTGGTATACGCGCGTCTATTTATCAATATATCTTTGAATACATAAGAAGCCGCATCTCCTCCTCGCGGAGTCGATTCAATACAAGCAAAAGAGAACTCTCTGTACTACTTTACCATCCGCTACTACCACTACGAGATCTTTAACAATATATATACGTTACGTACGTATATAGACGGAGTATATATACAGTATAAGTTCACGCGGCTTGGGCGGTTCGCGTTTCGACGATACTTCCTGTATGCGTGCCTATCGTCCGCGTGTGCACGCGCCCGCGCACTCTCTCGCTTCTCTCCCTCTCTCCCTCTCTCTCTCTCTCTCATTCGTTTTTCTCTCGCTCTCTCTTTCTCTCGTGTCGTCTCTCGTACCCAACTGCGGTTAAGTATAGGTGCGTGTCGGTGTGACGGCTTGCCGGCGTATTTTGGTATATTGATCGCGCGCCCGCGGTAGGCCATCTCCCGTCCCCCAACCTCCACTGCTCCATCTTGCCTCAGTCCATTCCTGCTGCTGCTGCTGCTGCTCTGCTGCTCTGCCTCAGCTCTCCTGCTGGTTTGCTCCGTCCGTTCTCGCAGTGTCCCCACCTCTCTCTCTCTCTCTCTTTCTCTTTCGGGATCTCTCCTTCTCTCTCTCTCTCTCTCTCTCTCTCTCTCTCTCTCTCTCTCTTTCGGGATTTTTCTTTTTTCTCTTTTTCTCTCTCTCTCTCTCTCTCTTTTTCTTTTGCTTTTATACCATTTCAGAGTTTCTCTGTCGCACTCGTTTATTCGCGGACTCGACTGATACTCGATGTTTCTTTGCTGGAGATCTCTTTCTCTCTCTCTCTCTCTCTCTCTCTATTTTGCTTCTATGCCATTTCAGAGTTTCTCTGTTGCACACGTTTATTCGCGATTCGACTGATACTCGATGTTTTCTCCGCTGGATATCTCGGGCTCCGCACGATATTCGTCTTTCTATATTCTATCGTGCATTGAATTCTCGAGCTTTGGCTATCCTATGAAAATATTCAGATTTTTTTTTTTTTTTTTATATATATGAAAAGTATTATTCGATTGATATTTTTTCAATTTATTTTTGATTCAACGAATTATAGATTGATATATCGTAACGAAAAACGATTCCTCTTTCGATATTTCGATATTCTACCTTTGGAAGAATTTTGACATAGTTATTTCATGACGTATGAGGTATTTTTGTAATGGAATTTCATTCGATATATATTTCGCGATTTATTTTTGGTACAATGTTATTTACGTAATGAAAAATAGTTTTCGATTAATATTTTTCAATTTGTTTTTAATAAAACGAATTGTCGATGGATGATATTTCGTTTACGAAAAACGATTCCTCTCCGATATTCCGTATTCGTATATTTAAAACGAAATATCGTACGATTGATATTTGGCTATTTTTGGCGCATTACATTATCTCCAAAACGAATAATAGTGTTCGATTAATCTTTTTAAAATAATTTGTAATAAAGCGAATTATCGATAAACACTTCGTATGAAAAAAATGATACTTTTTTTTTTTTTTCAATTCCATGAAAATATTCGTATTTTTCAATAAAAAGTATTATTAGATTGATATTTTTCAATTTATTTTAAATTCAACATATGATAGACGAATATTTCCCATCGAAAACGGATTCCTCTTCAATATTTCGGTTTTTTGCAAAATTCCGACATAGTTATTTCATAAAAATATTCGTTTCGCAACTATCGATGGACACTTCGTTATTTCAAAACGATACTTTTTCCATATTCTACGAAAACATCGATGATATCGAGTAAAAATATCGTTCGATCGAAATTTCTCAATTTTTCTCGAACACAACGAGAGTTATCGAGAGGTCCGCGAAAAACGGCTTTAAATTCAGAATTAACTACGTCAATTCGATAAAGATGTATCGTTGTTTCGGATTTTGTCGTCGAAGAGACGTAAAAAAAACTTCGTAGCAACCGCTTCTCACTTTCGTCTGCTCGCGCGAGATACATCGAGACGACTCTTTGCCAAGGGTACCACGTCCCAATATGCAAATCCTCGAAGCCCCTGGGATAGAGTTGCACAATGTAATAATAAACTACGAAGCCTCTTGGCACTCGCTTTACGTTTCATTCAGTTTCGATGCCGAGCGGAAAAACTCTCAACTCTTAAGCGCCACACTTACCAGTGTCGCGTAATATGCAAAGCATATTTCACGTATTTTTTTCGTGTTCCATCGCGCTAAATCATCCTTGAAAATTAGACGGAAACTTTTCCGAATTCCGTGCCAAGTAAACTTTCGTGCGCCAATATTCGAAAATATTTTCTAAAACAACGTTATAATAATAACGATTGCGCGTTCTGGCAGAATGGATTTTCGTTGTTGACGTTGTCGCGCGGATATTACGTGCGTTAAACGAGACGAGACAATGTTGTATTGTTAATCGTAACATCGTATATTTTCACGAAGATATACATATATATATATACGAAAGTACATAGAATGCTATAGACTGTCCCATAGCGCACTCCATTTAACGTTCTATATATGTGTACCCGGTGTGCGGTATATATAGATCGCGAGAGACGAGAAATGCGGGTTGAGGGAACAGGAGGAGGGTAATTGCGTTGTAAACGCTGCCCTTCGTCGGGTTTATGCGCCACGAAGGTAAAGGGCACATTCGCCCCGACGTGCGTACAGTCGGGTCTCTCTGTCCTCCACTACTACGTCGTAGTATACATAGTAAATACTCCATTACGTCTATATATATATATATATCTCTCTTCTATATATATATATACATCGTGACACCCGCTCTCCTCATCGACTAAATCGATAAATTCGTAAACGTCGAGTGGGTGTAATTTAAACCGTAAAACCGACGTTTATTCAGTCGGAAAAAAATGAATACTCGAAACATTCGATCGCAACGTCATATCGTGAGACCCGATGAAAATTATCCTGAACTTGAAAAAAACTTAAAAAAAAACCTCACAGTAAGAATTCCGAGAAGTTTGAATGCACTTTACTCGTTTTTTTGTTCGTTTTCATCGTATTTCCGAGTATTTCTTTGCATCACGACGAGGCTGCAGTCTTCGCGGCATTCGTTTTACGCTTTGAGGTTATGTTCCGTGACTGTGTCCGCCAAATTTCTTAATCCGTCGACCCTGTTACGGTATCTGGCGAGTAGCTAACTGGTTGGCTGGTTGGTTACTACTGATGCTGCCGCTGGTTTGATCTTTCGAAGTCGCGGAGCATACATTCTTCTTTCTCTCTCTTTCTCGCGTCGTGTCTTCGTGTGTCTTTCTCGACGCGGCGGCGGTACACGACGAAGACGAGGACACGTTTGCCTTTGCTATACTGCAGAAACCCGAACACTCGGAGAGATATACACACAACGTGGTTTGTGCGACGTTGCCGTACTTTCGGTATCCCGAACACCTACGCAACGGCAACGTGGCGCGACCGCGCGAGTCGAACGAGTACGCAGTCAGCCAGGCGAGCAACCAGCCAAGCAGCTCTCTTGCCCCGTTCTCTGTGCACCACAGCAGCAGCGGGCAGAGCAGCAGCCTATGCGAGTTCGTCTCGTCGAGTCAACGAGCACATACTCCACGACGGAGCTATACGCGTATATATCTATATATATATATATATATATATATAGCTGTATGCGAGAGAACACCGGGGGTAACCCACTACGTAAGTGTACACGCCAATCGTCGTGGAAACTCCTCTCAGACACTCCGCGCGTACCTCAGACTGACTTCTATATGACTAGCGATGTGTGTTCACTCGCGCGTTCGCGTACTGCGGAGATGAAAATCATACGATTTTCTAACGAGTTAAAAAAAAAAAAAAAACAATGCATTTAGCAGTAAATACGTTATTAGCGATGGATAATCGGTAATAATTAAAATTCGATGTATATAAGAGACAATTTTTTTTTTTTTTTTTTTTAATAGTCAATATTAATGGAGAGTCGTTAAGGGGATTGAATCGAAATAAAAATTAGCGATGTGTTCTCTTGCGCATTCGCGTACTGCGGAGATGAAAATCGTACGATTTTCTAAAGGGTTGAAAAAAAAAAAAAAAAATGCATTTAGCAGTAAATTTTTTTTTTCTATACGAAATATTAATCGAGAGGCGTGAAGGCGATTGCATTTGAACGAAAAATTGCTGATCAGTATTCAGAAAAAAATATATGCAAAGAATATATTAGAAATTTATGAAATTCGGAGTTTTTAATATATTAGTATAGAAATCATATAATTTGTCATATATTTGACGCAATATATTTCGAAAAATGTATTCATCGTATTTTTTTCACATTTTTCATCGTAAATATATTACATATACCATATATATTGTGCGATATATTTTTTTCCATATGCGATCAACTTTCGCACGTAAATTTTAACGAATTACATAACTTCTTATAATCGATGACGCGATCTTTTACGACTTCGCAATACGAAGATAAAAATCGCACATTTCTCTAATTCGATATAATTATCGAAAAAAACTGCAGCGATCCCTCAATTTTTTATTGGCATTTATATTCTTCGATAATTCAAATTCGAGGCATTTAATTCTCGAGTTTTTTTTTTTTTTTTTTTTTAATATAAAATATTGATTGAGAGTCGTGTGCCGCGGCAATTGGATCAATTAAAATGCAAATTTGTAGACACGAAGGGTTGGGGACCCGCTGAATAGTTATAGATGATATTGCGTATGGGTTTTCCCCGCACGACTATCCCGCGTCGTATGGAGTGCACAGACCGCTACTGCTTCCCACGTAACTATAGAGACGCAGTAAGTTTCTATATGAGATTATCTTCTCTATACCGAGAATATCGCTATCTTTCTCTCCTTCTCTCGACGACTGTAACTCGAAGATAGAAACTTGCGTGTCGCTCCGCGTGACGAGATACCGAAGTCTCTCTCGTTCATCCATCGGTCGTTGCGCCACAAACTTCGGAATCTGAGACGTTACGATTGTGACATAACTTGCCGCACAACATTAGTTATCCCGCGTGCGCGGCGCGCGGTCTCTCGACTTTGTAAGAAAGTTTTATGCAGGAAGTAAGAAAAAAACGTATAAAAAACGTTTATAGCCGTTCGCACATGAATTATACATTTTTTTTTTTTTTCACCCGTTTGTTCGGTTTTTTTCGCGATCTATTTTTTTTTTTTTTTTTTTTTTTTTTTTTTTTTTTTTTTCGGAGTATAAACTCATACTACGTCGCGAGTAAATTATTTCTTCGAGTACCTTAACGCGCAACACGCATTACGCAAGTATGCAATTACGAATGTATACACTAATGTTGGTTGGGTTCGTCCGCGTTGAGTTAAGAACGTCGAGATGAAATGCGTGTGTTCCGTATACCTTTACATAGGTGGAGGCGCTTCTCCGGAGCGCTCCTCTACCCCCGGCTACTCCTTTGCGAACGATAGCAACGGGTGAAACACGACGGCATTACATAGCCGGTACAGTACTTTAACGTGTACTCTGTACATACGTACGGCGCACGTAGTATACACGTGCCGCAGGCAAATACGTCTTTGCACAGCGCGAATCATCCCGCCGTGTGTGGGAACGCGACGCGTATATAGTTACCGAGGGGCTTCTTTCCTCTCTGTACTATTCAGAGAACCCCGACGAAGCGAAGAGCATAGAAGTGCGGAGCGAAGAGAGACGGGGAACGGAGGCTTTCGGGCGTTTCACACACACGGGACGCTCCCTCGACTCTCCGACTTTCACCGGCAAAATTCTATCTCTGTTGTCCGCGATGTATAAACCAACATAACCAAAAAATGTCTACTGTCGCGAAGGAGGGCTCCTCCTACGAACCCTTCTGAAAATGTTGACCCTACAGGCCGATCTTAAAATTTTAAAAAATATACGTATTTTGCTCAGAAATTCATTTTTTTCGATGGTAACGTCGTTTTTTTTGGAATTTTGAGTATTTCTAGATGAAAAAAATGATATTCAAAA
The DNA here is from genome assembly GCA_963971235.1 of Cryptus armator. Taxonomy (NCBI): domain Eukaryota; kingdom Metazoa; phylum Arthropoda; class Insecta; order Hymenoptera; family Ichneumonidae; genus Cryptus; species Cryptus armator. The sequence goes on from OZ020232.1 coordinate 13,762,784, forward strand.
AAATCTCGGAATATCTCGAAAATCCGAAAATTACGAAAAATTACAATTTTTCTTTTTTTTCGATAAAAAATATCGAATCATAATTTTTTTTTTTACTTCGTTTTAAAAAAGATCTCTCCGCTCCAAATTTCATAAAAATTCTCACATCGGAAGTAAAAAATGCATTTTTTGTTGTTTTCAACCTAAAATCGTCGTTCAGTTCGTATAGTATGCGTTAAAAAGAAATAATGCAAAAGTAGTTGGATACTTTCTTCTCAATATCATTGTAAGCGTAATAATAGATCGATTTTTTAGTCACTCGTGAAAAAAAAAGAAAAAGAAAACACCAGCGGTTCAAATGTCTCGAATAATCGAATGCGTGAAGATAAATTACGGATCACGAAACCCTCGGATTATTCGAACTGTTATTAAATAAATTAAGACCTTTATGTCCATAAAAACATTCATCATCAACCGAAAAAAAAAAAAAGAAAAAAAAATTAAATCCCGTAACTCAAGTATCTCACAGCTGGAATACTAATTTAATTTTTAATACGAAGAAATTCTTCGTTTCTGAATCACTCTGTATCTCGGAGGCTCACGGTAAGTTTCTCGTGTCTGGAGCGGGCGGAACGGTCGTTTCAGCGCCGAAAGTCGACCCGATCCTCGGGGCGGGAGCTGAAAAAAAAAAAAAAAAAAAAAAAAAAAAATTCGGTCGCCTCGTTTTCTCGGGACCCTTCGTTCTCCTTCTCAACCGCTCCGAACGGGTTTTTTTTTTTTTTTCTTCACAAAACTCTTCTTTTTATTCGTTTTTCTTTCCTCGTCTTCGTCTTTTCCCTCCGCTACGACTAGAGAGGTATACGAACGACGACGACGACGACGAGGTCTGTGTACATTTCCATCGACGCCCGCGGTGTTCACAGTCGCAATGTACACAATTCGTCTCACATACTGAGCTCATAGGTTGCGCACAGCGAGAACGAGAGATAGAAGGAGACCTCTCCGTCTCGTGTGCAGAGTTCAGAAATGTATACACTTCGGTAGAATCGCACGAGCGCTGTGCGAACGCGTAAGTTCTTTCCTTCTCGTCAAACGAGAAAAATCAACATACAGAGTTTTCTCGTTGCGCGTTGCGTACGCGAAGATAAATGTATGCAGTGCAATGTACTTTGGATGCACGAGTACCCGTTTTCGTTGAATCATAGATACGACAAACAACTAACTACGAAAAAAAAAAAAAAAACTCGAATGAGAGATAGAAAACACGTATAACGCGCTGTGAAACGCTCGAGAAAATATAATACTATCCCACCGTACAATCGGCTCACCGCCGGTCGCATTATAGTTGTGTGTTATACCTTCCCAACTGTCTGCAACGCGTACGTCCCGAACGGCAGCGTGTGTGTTGTCCATGTATATATATATATATATGCAATAAGTGTAGCTTGACGCTGCACTCGGAACGCCTCGTGAAATAATATAATGCGGAAGACATTAGTAAAGCGTAGTAAACAGTGTATACAGTGTACAAGTATCGTATATATATATATATATACGGATACATATATATACACCAAACATCGGAGTATTATGGTAGTTCGGTGAGTTCTCGAGCCCCGAGTCGGTGCTTTGTTTGGCTTATGGGCATTGCGTGCGGTGAAAATGTACTAATGTCTTCCGCATTATTGTGCGTTTCTCGCAGCTTCCACATCGCGCCTCGTGTTTCGATGCGAAAGAAAAAAAAAAAAAAAAAAAAAAAAAAAAAATCGACGTCTATTATATTATACGAATATTATAAATTTATGTTTTCTCGTTAACAATAATAATAATAATAATGATATTTTATGCGTTCCGAAGATAATATAATGTAATGTTTTCTTCGAAACATATATAGAGGTTTTGTTGTCCATTTAGTTTTTCTTTAATAGACGAAAGCGGTAAAAACAAAACGGTTATAATACAACGCATATGTAATATAATGCGAAGAGGGAGTTTCCTTCCCTCGTAGAATGCGGAAGGTCGCGTTTCAACGGGAAAGATAGTTCGATAACAAGCCGAGTGAATATTTTATTATCAACGCGGTGGACACACATTCGTGGCCTGTAAAACGCACACATATCAACGTATATATACGTAGGAAACTCTACAACGCATTTATACGGCGATACAGAGAAAACGCTACCAGACGAATGGATAGGTTCGCGTGACTGAAAAGGGTTTTACGCGATACATGTCTCGTCCACTTTTTTTTTTTTTTTTTTTTTTTTTTTTACCGAAACTTCGTGTCCCGTACGACCTAACCTCGAATTCAAACGATTCAACTTTCGAAATATAACGTCTTTCTTACGCTGTCCTATAAAAAGAGTTCGCGGAGGAATCGTTTTGTTTAACGCTATAGGCAGAGAGAGAAAGAGGAATGTCGCAGATTGGAACGAAATCGTTGCGATATATATCCGTTCGTAAGTTCGAGATACTCGCGGGTAGAAAAATAGGCAAAGTTTTTTTCGATGTATATAACCCCCTGTGGAATGAGGAGATTCGCGAAGGCGCGGGGATGAAGAAAATAAATAAATAGACGACGATCCTTCCCCTTGATTTTCGTTACTAGCCGTTGTTTCGTTGTGTAGTCGATGTATTATAGTTGTTTCTGTTATGGAAAAGAAGCGGCAACGTTGCCGCTGACTCGTCTCGCGGCCAGCGTGCGTTTTTGTACCTTCCAAGGTCTATACTTCGCACCCCTCTCTCGGTTTCTTTCGATGAGAGAGGACTCTCTCCTTTTTCTCTCCGCGGACAGAGGGGGAACAATCGGGACATTCTATAGCGCTTCGTAGTGTAGTATATACACAACAGGGGCCCACGGAGTCTCTCGCGACCTAATTGTGTCACGTTACAACCTTTTTTTTTTTTTCGACGTTCCTTTGTCGATGTAGGTACATGAGGCTTCGATATATATTTTTTTTTTCGTGTTTAAAAATCGGCTCTTCAGGACGTTGAAAATATACATCGCGTATCTCTCGTAACGATGAAAATAACGATCGAAAATAAAGACGAATGAGAAACGATAAAAAAAATAAAGAGAGACATCGAGAGTTTCGAAAATCTCATTTAGATCGCGTTGTGCGCGACTTTCGGAAGATATTAGATTGAAATTTAAGAGATCCGAGAAACTGCTCTCTAGCGAAACAGTTCGAGTTATGTGTGTATGTATGGTGGTGCGCGCGCGCGCGCGTTCGGGGCTTCGAAGCCCGTAATCCGAGATCCGGAACGAGAGAAACGTCGCTCCACGGTATCCGGGTAAAGGGCTCCTCGACTCTCTTCTCTCTTTAGCTATAACCAACTCTCTCTCCAGCTGACACGCCCTGACAAAGGGAATCGACGTAATGGGATGATCGTTTGAGCGAACCGACCGGTGGTTCTCAATTATAATAAAGAAAGTAACTACTGAAAACAGCGTTCCCTCGCGACGAGGACTTCGGAGAATGAAACGCATACGAACCCTAAGCATTGGGTTTGTATGGCGTCATTCCGAAAAACATTAATCGTTAACTTCGATCTGTTTTCCTACAAATTACAACTCATGTTTTCCTTCGTAAAAATTCGTTATGATACTCAATTATGATTCGATATAATCGAACGTTATATTTGATTTTCGAATAATACAAATTTTACGAAATTGTTTCTCATCGTTTTCGAAGTTTTTTTTATTTATTTGGGAATTAAGTTTTTTGCATATAAAAAAATTGATTGTCGTCGATTTTAATCGTATTTTCAAAAATGTGAGTTAAACGCAAAAACGAAAATATGAGAATTCTCGATGTTTTCGTCGTTTTCGAATCATTTTTATTTAAGAATTACGTTGTTATATTTTGAAAAACTGTTCTCCGACGACCCATTCGATTGATTCTAATCGTATTCTCAAAAAAAAAATGCAAGTAAATCGCGAAAAACAACAGAGAAAAGAACGAGAAACTTCGCGATGTTTTCGTCGTTTCCGAATCTTTTATTATTCAGTATAAATAGTATTAAAGAATAAATAAAACATTTATTACATAAGAATTGTCCATTGTTGCGGGAGTTCGCATGAAATAAATGAATAATTAAAGTTTTTAGCATTCGAAAGATCGATCCCCGTCCATTCCAATCCTAACCTTAAAACCGCACCAAATCGCAAAATTCGTCAGTTAAAGTACGAGGATTCTCGAAAAAACAAAAAAAAATCGTTCATTCTACAAAAGTAGACTTAGTGGCAAGCAGAAACGAAACCTTCGTAAGTAGCGGCAGTTTCTGTGAGCGATTCTCTCTCTTGTAGCCCTCGAAGGCTTCTCTCGGGCTTTCAGTTGTTCGTCTCCGCTGCTTCTCGCATCTCTATCTTTCTCCGGTTTGTATATACAAAATCCCGTAGCCATTCCGTCGTTCGTGGGTATACAACAGTGGCTTGGGTTACGAGGCGTGCGATTGAGCCGCGAGAGAAGGCGTTCGGACCGGGAGTAACCGTTGCGATTTGGCAACGCCGCGCGAACCTCGCGAACGCGTCTCGGCCTCTCGCTTGCCGTGGGCTCTCGAAGCTCTTCGGGTTCCCCGGCTCACCGAATATCCCGCGCGATGTGGCAACGTCGCGCGGGTCTCCCCGCTATTATGTAACACCCGGCAACGTTGCAGAGGAGGGCAAAGAGGGAAGCCGAGAGCGAGCGAACGAGTGAGTGAGCAAAGGCCGAACAAGAGGAGTGGAGGGGAACAGCGGAGTAGGGAATCGCCCAGCGCGCGCGCCGCGCGAATCGGTCTGTGTCGGGGGCTGTAGTGAAGAGAAGCACCGCCGAGCGATAGTAGGAGAGAAAGAGAGAGAAAGAGAGTGTGGAAAGGGAAAAGGGTGGAGAGGGGGGGAGGGAAAAGCCGGGAGATCCCCACCCGAGCGTTTGCTCTGCTTCTACTGCCGCCGCCGCCGCCACTGGCTGCGTCACGCGAGCTATTGCAACCCCTTTGCCATTATTCCTCACGAGGAACCATCACCAATACAAACTCCGAGATATACAGTGGGAGTTTTCAAGTAGAAACTCCACTACTACTACTACTACTACTACTACTATTACTAGACGAAGACGCTCCTTGGCGAAGCCATCCCTCGTACAAGTAGATTTCTGGCTTAAAGCTGCAGAATTCCGGGGAAATTAGGATTCCGGAATGTCTCTCACGCCCTCTCGTGCTTCGAACGAAAAAATACGAAAAATCGAAAGAATGATAGACAGGTAGATAGAAACGCTCGGAGAATAAGGGGAGGTAGTAATTGATGAAAAAATTCCGAAGGGATATGTGAGAAGAGAATTTCGAACGAATGTCCTTTCGATCTTCGAGAATTTTTTTTTTTTTTTTTTTTTTTTTTTTTTTCAGGGAAATTGCGGAAAAATCAGGGAATTAAATATTTGTCGGAGAAAATTCGAAAAATCAAATTGACAATTTCTTTTTTTTTTTGTGCAATTTTTCGAAGTTAATTAAAAAAACATCGAAAATCCAAGATGGCGATTACAAGTTCGTTGTAACTATTGATAATCGGACATTCCATTCACCCGACAAAGTGGATACTTTGTCGGGGATTTTTTTTCCTCCGATTTAGTAGTCACCCCGTTATTCCTATACGTTACTATGCACTTTAATTCAAAGGTTAATACGAATGAAAGTTGCGTTCGTCTCTTATCCCTTTGACCTCTTGTAGACGACGAGAGGTTGCCATACGCTTTTGCAGATGGTAATGCGTTTCTAGAAACTCTCGAGTTTTATATTCTTTTGAAAAGGAAGCCGGGCTTTCGGTCGTCTCTTCTGAATCTATATGCGTTTTCAACTTTACCGTTATATAGAAACTACGCGCGCGTACGCCGCGTGCGTATGTGAGGGTTCGCGATGTTTTCACATATGAATATACGAGTAGAATAAGAAAAATCGTACGAGTGCACTTCGGAAACGAGTACACCGAAGAAGTGGATATAGAAAAAAAACGCGAAGATAGAATTGCTTGCTGCCGGTAGAGTGTACACAGCGGAGAAAGGATGGAACACAATGGAATATGGAAGGGAAGGATGCATGCGAGACGCTCGTATATGTTACTATGTATAACTCTCTGTATATATACGAGAAGACCGGTGTGCACTCTAAAAACAAAAACTATGCGAACGAGCGCCCTGCGAGAAGACAACGAAAAAAAAAAAAAAAAAAAAAAAAACGCGAGATGTGCGATAGACGTGGGAAGGGGAAGAGACGGGGAACAGGAAAGGGTGACTTTGGAATAGAATCTCATTTCTAGTCTCGTAACGAGATTTTGCGAGTTCTCTTCGCTATATCCCCCTTTTCATTTCCTATCTCGTTTCTAGCGGCGCTCGTTTCGTTCGAATCCGAATCCCGGGCTGTCGTCTGTCGTTGCGTGATCGCTATTATTCCGCTGGAGACTCTTGTCTCGTTGTACACAACAGGGGCACAACGAGACTTCTTTTCTTCTCGACCGTTTCCTTGGCAGCGACGGGGGAGTGCGATGGCTATGATACCGCGACGAGGTGTCGGTCGATTCTTTTTTTTTACCCTTACGAAGGATAAAAGATTCCTGCGACTCGGGATACACGGAATTTTATACAATTTTGTTTAAACGCGAAGTACAATGAATACGCGATGTTATATTGTTGTCAGCAGTTCTTTTATTCGCGGATAAAGACTCAAAAAATACGAGAACTTTATACTGTATACACTATTTCTTCTTATGCTATACATAGTTTTGATTTTTATAAACAAAATAACTCGTAGTCTTCAGTTCTTTCGCGATATTGTAGGTTATGTAGCGAGTGTTGGTGTTCGCATTATTATTACGAATAAAAGATCGTACGGAGTTATAAAAGATAATAATAATGATAATTATAACGAGAATAATAATAAAAAACAATAATAATGATTAATTAATCGTCATTTTTAATTTTTTCGATCTGATTATTATTGATTAACGAAGAGTTATAAAAGGATCGAAACAGACGCGTGGGTCACAATATTTCTTTCGTCCAATCGAGAAACAGATAAAACGATGTCTATGGATTCGAATAAATTATTCGTGTCTTCGAAAAACTCGTTTTCCTCGATTAATTTCGGAAGGCTTCGTAGCACTCGTTGACCTCGGTAACTAAACACAAAACAAGCCTCGTATATCGAATTAATATGTGGCTATAGCAATAAATTCTTAGACATCTCAGGTATACGAACCAAAATAATCTCCGAAGAAAAAAAAAAATCTTTCCTACAACTACCTGCTCTCTCGCGGATCGTTTAACTTTTGCAACTTACGGCCGAAAGAGAGTTCGGTGACGCCAACCGCCGCGATCTCCCCGTTCTCTCGAAGGCCTCCCACGTGTTTTTCCTTCTGACTATTCGCAGTCTCTCGTCATCATTCGCGCGGTGAAGGTTACGAGCTCTACTCGGAACGAACGAGGAAACGAAATTTCTAAGGTGTTTGTGTATCTCGAACCGCCACCGACGCTGAAAGATCGCTGCGACGTCAATGCCACGAGATTTTTGTCCTGTGTACTGTGGTATTTCTGAGATCTCACGATCGTTCACCATAAAAAAACGATCTGCTAATTGAATTATCGCCTCAATAACTATAATCGTCGGATAGACAACACGTTAATTATTGTAAGGAAGATATATAGGGAATATATATATATATATTTATATACTAGTCTCCAAACAATTTTATGGTGGCTATCCCGCTTTGTAAAAAAGGTTCGGTATTGTTTAACAAAAAAATGTTCGAATTTCCTACCACCATGAATTATATTTTTTGGAATACATTACTGTAATACGCATTCGCATTGTGATGAAAAAAAAAACCTAACGACATAAGTTGGGCGCGAACCCGGGTCCTTACGAATGCTATCCTAGAACCTTACCGCTACGCTACCGCTGCTAATAAGAAATGACAATATTTTTACCAACATTTAAACGAAGCGAATCATAAAGTATGAAGCTAAATAAAGTAGCCGCCGAGAGTTAGCCGCCAGGTTGGGTGATTGGGCGCCCGCGCGACGCAGACCGCTCAACGACTCTACGTACATCTTTTCGTGAAAATTTCACTTGATTCGCACTTTATCACCAATTTTGAACGGTATCTGCCGCGAAAGATTTACCCGGTATTATTCTCCATATATACTGGAAACCGCTGCTGCTGCTGCTGCCGTACAGCGGCGACAGCAGCAGCGGTTCGCGTTGCCCACGTTTGGCTTAAGTGATAGAATCAATATTTCGTATGACTTGACCCAAACGTCTGTAACGAATGATATCATGAAGCAACGCAGCAGCAGCGGCGGCTGCATCAGTTTGTTGCCCACGTTTGGATTAAGTTATACATCGGATATTTTGTATGACTTAAGCCAAACGTGTGTAACGAATGATATCATGAAGCAACGCAGCAGCAGCGGCGGGGCGGCAGAAGCGGCGGTAGAAGCGGTTCGTTGCACACATTTGTCTCAAGTTATGCAGCATATGCACCTCTCCTCCTGACCTTTACCCTTTCGATCGAAAATATTCTGTCCCTCTAAGGGGGAGTTAGAATATTTTTCTCTCCCCCCCTTCGACCAAAAATATTCTTCATAAGGGTCTCATAAGTAGGTATCAATTCTTGTACACGGCGGCGGCGGCGACAGCGGCGAAATGTTTATATATATATATATATGCAATATAAATAACTTGGCGCTTTAATTTTGTAGATATATTTTGGAGTTTTTTTTGTTTTCGGGTATTTCTTTATTATATTTCCAAAAACGGCGGAATATCTTTTTTTTTTTTTTTTTTCGATCTCAATTCGTAAATTTTACGAGTTTATTTGATGTCTCAATAACCGAAAAATTGCCCTTCCAACAAATTCATCTAACAACCTAAAAAAAAAAAAAATATCGTACACGCGCTACTTTTTCCGAGTTCCGCCCGAGAAACCGCACGATGTATAATACGGAAGCAGAAGCGCTCTACAGGAGATGAAAAAAAAAAAAAAAACGAAAAAAAAAACATCGGAAGGAAAGCAAGAAAGCCGGCTATACGTTGGCTGTTTTCTGTTGCCGCTTCTCCCAAGTGAATAAATATTCATGAGAACCCTTCCCCCTCCCCCTCTGCTCCTCTTAAGAAAGACAGTAAAGTTTTCACGTTCTTTTCTATCGTATATTCGCGAAAGGCAATGAGCGTTTCGTTTCTTTGCAAATGTTTCCCTATTGCTTCTCTCTCGTTGCCGCGAAGTATTATTTCTTTTCTTTTTTTTTTTTTTTTTTTTTTTAACAACCATCTCTTAGTACGCTGTCAATCCATCCGTATGTATATCTCTCTATATCTGACCCCATCTCCTCTATACGCTTCGTTCGTTCTTCAACCGGTGCTATGGAGATTGTATAGATACACATAGTATTTACGATACATTCGCGTGTATAAATGTATGTATGCGCGTCGAAGAGGCAGAAAACGTTCGTCTTCTCTTCGCCGTTTCACCTCTCCCTTCGTCTCGCGCCAACACTCCCAAAGGTTAAACGCGTCTGGCGCGCCGGAGGGAGAGAACGCCAAGAGAAGCCATCGCGAGGCATTGGTGAGAAAAAAAAAAAAAAAAAAAAAACGCGAGGAGAGGATAGCGATAGAGAAAACTTTTGCTCGTAATAGCCGCTTCATACACCTGCATCGCGCATTCCTTTCTATCCATCTACCGTTCGCTCGTTTGTTCGCGTAAAAAAAAAAAAAAAAAAAAAAAAAAGTGATCCCTTCCATTTTCTCGATTCCCGGTAACGAGTACACGTACAACCGGTACAATAGCCTCTTCCCTCGTATAATTTATTCTCGCGATAATCGATCCCCCCGAAACTCTCCTCAAACATCTGCTCGATTTTTCTATGTAAAACTCATTCTCCGCATCGTACGTTCTTCAAGTTCAATCATTCCCCGTAGTCTCGTTTCTCGATGTTTCGCACAGTTTATCCGACGTGTAACAACGTACAATTATCTCTCCACTCGTAAAGAATGCTTCGAATAAATTTATTCACGACGATAATCGATCGTCGAAACTCCTTTATCGAGATGCAACGATTTGCATGAAGTTTAACTCGAGTCGATTTGTATCGTCTGTTCGAATAATTTGCGTTAATGTGTTACGACGATGTAGTGATCGATTTAGCAACTTTTTTTCGCAAAAAAATGAAAAAATTTGAGGTTAATGTTTGCGCGGGAATTTTATTAAAAGTTTGACGAAAAAATCGATCGATTTACCAATTTTTTTTAGCGAAAAAACTAAAAAATGTGAAGTTAATGTTCGCACGTGGATTTTATTAAAAGTTTGACGAAAAAATGTCGCGGCTTCGAGTGAATAACTTCGTTTGTTTCCGGACACTGCTACGCAACTTCATGCGCTCACGTCGCGGCGACCTTATCTCCAACGACATGTGAAGTGTGCGGCACACGCAACCGCTTCCCTGTCGGCTTTATATATGCTATACACACATATTTTCTCTATCGTCGTGGTTATTAAAACTCGTCGGGCGGTGTAGTCGTCGGGAGAACCTTTACGAGAGTAGTGCACACCGCTGTGGTGTGCTGTCCGGTAACCGTTGGTCACTACTACCGGCCGGCCGTGACACACTTGCGCCCTTGCGACCGTCTGACGTGTTTGAAATTTGCACTCAATTCAATGCACCGTGGAATATGTTCGAATATTTGCCGCGAGTGTCCGATACCTCAACGTGTCGTCTCGTTATTAATAATAATTATAATACGAGAAACGATGGAACATCGAGATCGAGAGTAGAATTCAATGAACTTCTCAAGGTGAAGAAAAAAAACATCCTTGTTATTATTATCGTTATGTTACATCGAGAAAAATGATTTATTGAGATTGAAGAATTTATTGATATCAGCCATTTAGGGATTAACCTCAAAAAAAAAAAAAAAAAAAAAACGTCATGTTTCAGGGGTTTAGGTTACGAGATAATCCGTCGGTGGTTAAAAAAAAAAACAGTTTTTTTTATCGATAAAGAAAATTAAAGAATTACCCTTACAAAACGGCATATGGGTTTGTTATCCCCAGTGGTTTCGAGAATTTTTTTAAAAATTTTTACGATTTCATTTCGTGTTTCGATTTCACTGAAAAAAACCTTTAAAATATTGATTTCTCCGTATGTAGTATAATACGGATGTCTATAAATCGATATAAATCGATAAAAACATCGATTTTTTTTTTTCATTTTATTATAAAGAAAAAAAAAGTAATGATAATCGGTTTAATAAAAGAATAAAAGTACGAAATAAAAGACACAATCCCCAGTAGAAATAATTGATTACAATTGACGTTATTGCACGGGAGTTTACATTACAGCTGTGCTATTAACTCGATCTCTTGTATACCATCGTTGTCTCACGCCCTTCTCTCGGGTCGACAATCCTCTCTGACTTCTTCATTCCCGGTACACGGCGAACTAAATACTGTCTTCGTAAGAAAAAACAACTTCTGCAATATGTTAATAAGTTTCCTAAGACTCTAAGATTACCGAACATAACCTAAATATCGTACAATACGCTGACTGATATTATTAGATTTTTACGATTATTACATTCGATTTATTCGACGCCACAACGCAAAAACTCTCGCATCGCAAGGTTAACAGCACTTACGAGTTATCTGACTACTGCGCACTTATTGCGCTCGAGGCGAAAAAAAAAAAAAAAAAAAAAAAAAAAAAAAATGAGTTTCGCAGTCAACGATTCTCTCTCGTGGTTCACGAAGAATCGCAGGAGTCTCCGTTCGAGTCGAGCGACACACGACGTCGTTACACGTTCGTGTTGCACTGCTATACCGGGTATTGTAATTCTGTATAATAACGTACCGTCAACAACACCCGCGCCTCGCGCAACGATTGCAACAAACACGCGTTCCTTGTTTCATCTCTTTTTTTTTTACATATATATATATATACACACGAAACACGAATACACACGAGAAAAAAAAATGTTTGTGTTGATATCATCGACTCGGAAAAAGCCCATCGTCATCGAGATAAAGGTAAAAGAGAGACACAGAAGGAAAGGGTTACATTCTATAAATCGCTTGTGCATAAATCACGCGAGTAATATTACGTCGAAAGATGGCGTTCCCTACCAACTACGTGTGTCTATGTATGTGTGAAAAAATAATTCGTTGGGCATTATAAACCCGCATTCTCCATCGAGACGGTCAAAGTTCATGCGAACGCGCGCGCTACCAACAGCGATGTATTATCGTACATTACAGTATTATATCGTTTGCTAACGCGGTGTGTTTAGTATGCGCCGCGGTATCGCGCGGATGTGCGAAAAGAAGTTCTATGCGTTTCGAGATTCTTTCGCCATTGTCACATCCGTTGTAATAGACTTTCTCTAATTTACAACCCTTTCAAGAGCTTATCTCGCAGTCCTGAGAGCTGATGAATCTTTTTTCCTTTTTTTTTTTTTTTTTTTTTTCGTTCGTAATACTCACGGTACCGTTGTTTCACTGTTACACTTGCCGCTCACCTGCTGCGCGGCTACGAGAGAATAACTCGCGCGCTCGCGATTACGTAACGAGAATAAGAATGTCTTCAATCAAAGACACAGACGATATTTTGTTCTATGTTTGTACAGACGTAAAAAAAAAAAAAAAAAAAAAAATTTGTAGGAAAAGTTTATCAGTTCTTTTTTTTACGATTGATCGCTTCGAGAGATTCGATTTCGATGTAAATACGAGGGACAGTAGCGTGCATGTGATGCACGACTGTGTATATCTATATATATATACGTATATAGAAGAGGCAATAAATGTCGCGTCATCGATATATCTATATATCTATATACCTTATGTTCACTACATTCTCTCACAGTAAGAGACTCGACTAATGGCCTATGTGCCGCGCGAAGATATGAGTAGATAAGAACTCGTTACGTCGTTATTTGACGCGCAAGCGATCCCTCCACATTCGTTGTGTGTTCAATCATAGAAAGTGCTGCGATCGCTACCGTACCTCATTCTCTGTATTAAAACTTTTCGGTATCTATGACAAGCATAAGTAGCATTATACCTTTTGTGGGGATATTGGTACGTTTCGACATTATCTAAATTAATCGGCTTTTCTTTTTACTGCGACGCAACGACCACATGTACGATACGACGAGAGTGGCGAGTGAATTGGAAATATTTTCACATTCGCGTCGATTTCGATCGTCGAAGCAATAAAAACTGAAGGATAAATGAAAAACGAAATAATATCGTAAAATAATTTTTTTTATTCCTTAAGGGTTTGTGAAATGATAAAAATCGTAGAAGTGAAATTCTGTTATTTTTGTAGTCAAAATTTGATTTTTTTAGATTAATTTTTTTTTTTACGGTAACTTTTCCTCTGGATAATTCCAGTTGTTAGTGAAAATTATTTTTAGACTGTAAAGTCTCTGAAAATTCATATGTATTTGGAAAATTTAACGAATTAACTTTCGCTAAAAAAAAAGTTCGGTTGCCGAATTTTTTTTTTTTACAACGAATTTGTATAAACTTTTTGGAATTATTATTATGAAAAATTAATGTTCTCGGAACCTTTTATATAGTTGACATTTTTTAAATTTTTATGCTATTGCGAGGTATTTGAAAATCGCGAACTGACTGAAAGACAAACTGAAATACATCGAAAAAGTTCGTATCTAATACGTGAAATATTTAATCGAAAATATCTTTGCCGCATGCGATTTAAATTAAGGCGCATTTTCCGTCTTGCATAACGCGAGTTTATTTTTTGCCTCAATTTATCTTGACGTTTTTCATTTTTTTTAACCTGTGCATTGGTAATAACGCTAACGACGCTTACCGTTTGATTGAGCGCATCGTCATTCCCGCGCGACTAACACGTAACACTTTGCTTATACGACTTTGCGTCTAACTTCGTCTATCTCTCTCGATCGTCGTATCGTCTTCGTTATCGCGTAACTCCAATATCGAGGCGCATTCCCCGAGCGTATAGAGTTTATAACGATATATACAGTGAACTTCGCAGAGGAGTTAATCGTACGGCGTGAGTCGCGTCGTGTCGTCGCGAACCTCGCGCGATCGTAAGTAACGCACAAGGCCACCGTGCCGCCGCGTTCTCGTTATCGCTGTAACGTATCCGTGTATCACGAGGGATAAGTCTCGAGAAAACTATTTTCTATTGCTTTGCTTTGCTTTTCTCTAATGTGTTTGGCAAACTGCGTGCGTTTGCACGATCCATATAGCAGTAATGCGATACGGTCCATGCGTCGTTCGCGTACTACGAAAAGATCGCGGATGAAAAAAAAAATCGTGTCGACTGTTTTCTATTTACTCGTTTCTCGATGCATCAAAGCGTTAAAGAATCTTTCGATCGCATTTTTCGAAAATCATTATTTTTATATTAAGTATTGGGTTTCGATTAAAAAAGGTTGATGATCCGTAAACCACGAGGAAAAATACATTGGATCGGAAGTAACTGAAATAACCGATGACAAAAAATTGCTATGAATCATTTTTATTGCCCATTTTACGAGAAACTCGAAAGTTTTGATATTTTTAAATCCATTTCTCCACTTCCCAATGGAATTACGGAAAAAACGGGAATGTTTGTTGCATTCTATGAGAGAAAAAATCAGTGATTATTATTATTATTGTTGTTGTTATTACTATTATTATAGTTGCAATATTTTTTGTAACAACTCGAAAGATCGTAAAAATGTATCGAAACAACACGTTTTTATGTATTTTTTCGATCTAAACACGAATTCCATAGAAATTGTTGTCAAACCTTAATAAATACATTGATCTTTAAAAATCGTAAAAAAATAAGAAATTAATACAGTAAAATTTTTTATTTCGCCCGTTTAGCATTTTCTACAGCTTTTTTCTCCATTACCCTGCGATTTTTATAAATGAATTCGAAACATGAATTCAATAGAAATTTTTTCCGAACTCAAGCGATACATTGAAAATCGTAAAAATGATAAAAAAAAAAAAAACCGTTAATTTTCGCTTTCGATGTTTTATAGTTTTTTTTTTCATTACTCGGGGATTTTCGATCGCCGTGTTACATTTTCCCGACATCCACCACGTGCCGACAAATCTCCGGCAATAATCTAACAGCCATTCCCTGTCTATCTATTTATCTATCCGACACACATACACACGTATATGCACACTGGCAAAGCTCTGTAACTCGCGAGTGCGCATTACAACCCGCGGCACACTTCCTGCCGCGCGTTGTACGTCGCCCGCCCGGCATGGAAATTATGCAAACGAAAACAGCAGGCCGACGACACGCTTTGAATATACGTTGATCGTACATAAACGACGTTCGGCACAGTCATTGACACTCTATAGTCAATGGCCTGTATCGCCGATACATAACCTCACAAAAAAAACGAAAAACACACGTCGTATGTCAAGTTGCTAATAATCAAAGTACCTGTGACTCGATCGTTTAAATTTTTTTTTGTTCAAACATTACTCGCCTCCGCGAAATTATCAGTTCCATACAAAACGCTGTATCGCTAAATCTCGAGGACAGTATTATTTCGCGCGATGTTTTTCTTTAGTCGAAAGAGAGAGGTAACGACGAGAGATATACGGTAAGAAGTGAGCGAGTAGAGTCGCGCCACCGGGTTAGACGACCGACAGAGTCGAGGAGAAGGCTGTTACGTAATACTAGTCGCCAGTCGCCGGGACTACTGGTGAGAGAGACTCGAATGAATGAAACTGGCCGGAGTCCACGAAACGTTTCACACTCTCCGGGCGCGTCGTACACAGCACCGCGCGCGCCCTCGAGACGCGGGCGTAGCATCGCTAGTCGTGTTCGTCGTCCACACTTCGCGTCTCTCTTTGCGGTTAATGCTTAAGTTAAACTGGCGGCTCTATATGCGCGATGGATAAAGAGAAGGTGACGCCATCGGGTCTAAAACGTTGTCCTCTATTCAACGACGAAACACAATCGAAAGGTCGCGCGTGATTAACAAATGAGAGGGACTCGAAAATTGCCTTCGAGCTCATCGTCTATACATTGTCGTTTCACGATTGGTCTAACGAATTAATGAGCAATTAACAAAACGGACCACGTTCCTTAGACTCTCGAAGTTTCGTTACAATTCACGACGAAATCAACTAACGCTGCGACACCCATAATATAGACGTTAATAATTTTTTACTTCGATGTTATTTCGGGTTATTAAAGCCACAGAAACGATTTTTTTACATTAATCTTTCGATCTTTCGATTTGCGCTGAAGCTTTTTTTTTTTTTTCATTTTCGTGATGAAAAATTCGTAGTTTTCACAACTTTCCGATTGTACTAAAAAAATAGGCCGATCGATATTTTTTTCGATCGAAAATAATGACATAACCTCAACAATAATTTTTTTGTTTTTACGAATCTTCGCAAAAAAAAAGCCGTTAGTTTTTCCGACTTCCAGATTGCGTTAAAAAGATAAAAAACAAAGGCTGTCGACGTTTTATTGATAGATAAAAACACGTAAACCAACGGGGTTTTAATCCCGTCGAGAATGAAAAAAGCTTAGTATCCACTATCCATCGGACGTGTGCAAATGACCGGCTACGTCCACCTGGTGCATATCTCGTTCAGGAAAGTAAAATGAACTTTTCTCTTTTCTCTACCGCGCGCAAGTTCTCTTCGTCCTCTTTCTCGCGCACGCGGGGGTTTTGCAATATAACGTCCGGCATTGTGGCGGCCGTGACAAATTGCGGTTGAGGCGATGCGACTCGCGATAAAAGCGAGCAGCAGCCACCACACCGCACATAGTCGTCGCGGCAGTAGGTACCGGCAGGTACCCGGTCGGTCGAACGGTCATTCGAGTTATATGCGATACATATACATATATATATCTATCTATATAACATATATATGTACACATCGTGTGCGGAGAAGTGCAACGAGCATTGGTCGCGTTGTACACAAAGCTCCGAATACTCTCCGATGACGAGAGGTGTAGAGAAGACGAGCGGTCGCGGGGGCGGAATGACGCGAGACGAACGAACGAACGAACGAACGAACGAACGAGTGAGTCAGTCTGAAACTGACGAGATATCCTCACACGTTCGCGTCAATTGTACTGCTGCATATGTTACGCACGAACTGGTATTCACGCATTCACGAACGAGTGAATCCCTCATAAACGCATACATGCGAAATATACGATATATATAGATATATGTATACGTATAGGTTATGTTCTCGCGTTCCGAGCGTTTCAGCGAATGCAATTGTTCGCTACACTCGGTGGGACTCGGGGGTACGTGGGAGTATTATGTTTTATCTCGTATATATAGTTACGTAGTATGCATATAGATATATATATATAGCTGCAAGCGTAGTATATACGTGTTTGTGGACTTTGAACGCTTCTATGCCGAACCTCCGTGTTTTATCGATGAATATGTTATGTAGAAAATATATTATATAATATAATAAATATATTTAATATTAAATATTAAATATTAAATTTAAGGCTGTGGCTAGCCGTCCGACTACGGACGAATAACGGTCCCTTATTCGTCCGAAGTAGTCGGACGAATTTGCGATTTTTTATTCGTCCGACTGGAAAAGGCAAACTTGTGATATATAAAGCGGACGATTAATATTCTTTTATTCGTCCGATCGTCGGACGAATAGCGATATGTTATTCGTCCGACAATTGTATCAAGAAAATTTAAAAATTCGCTGTTCGGACGTTTAGCGACGTAATATTCGTCCGACTGTCGGACGAATAATGGTCCCTTATTCGTCCGAAATCGGACGATTTTGCGATTTTTCATTCATCCGACTGAAAAGGAAAATTTGTAATATATAACGCGGACGATTAATATTCTTTTATACGTCCGATCGTCGGACGAATAGCGATATGTTGTTCGTCCGACAATTCCACCAAGAAAATTTAAAAAAGCTCTGGCTAGTCGTCCGATTGCGGACGAATAATGGTCCCTATAATAGTATTTATTTCTTCAGTCCGAGGGGTGGTTATGTTAAATCATAGTAAATAATAGTATTTATTTCTACAGTCGGGGGGCTTCGCCCCCCGAACCCCCTACCGGGGCTTCGCCCCTGGACCCCAGCAGGGGCTCCGCCCCTGCACCCCGCCAGGGGCTTCGCCCCTGGACCCCAGCGGGGCTCCGCCCCTGCACCCCGCCAGGGGCTCCGCCCCTGGACCCCGAATCGTATATGGGTACATTTGTTCTGCGTGCTGTACACCGTGAGGTGCGGGCGGGTGGGTTGACATTTGTTTGTCGGACGATTATAAAAAAATTATTCGTCCGACAATGGGTAATCACACAAAAGATGTCGATATTTCCTTGTCGGACGATTAGAAAAAAATTATTCATCCGACAATAGGTAATCGCACAAGAAATGTCGATATTTAGTTGTCGGACGATTAGAAAAAAATTATTCGTCCGACACTGATTATCGTACTGAAAATTTCGATATTTGCTTGTCGGACGAATAACTTTCCCATAATCGTCCGATAGTCGGATGAATAATTTTTTTTTATTCGTCCTTAGTCGGACGTCTAGCCACTTCCTAAATTTAATCCCTCGTGTACCGGAGACTTTTTGCGAACTATTTACATCGCTGATTTTTGCACATAAAAACAATGTGTAACTGCGTAAAAAAATTATTTGTTAAACATCGAAGAAACGACACTTCGTGATTATTTTTTTTTTTAAGTCCAAATTTTTCCCGATACTTTGTAGTTAAAAAGACCATTTAAAGGTAATCATTGGTAAAAAATACCGGAAGTACATTTACGTTGCCCGTTCGCAAGGGGTTAATAGCAGTAATAATTTTCATTTCCTTGTATATCCTGTTGGGTTTTTACAGATCCCCTTCACATACAAAATATCCCCCGTATTCTGTGTTTAGGAACCGAAACCCTTCATTATCGATATGTATATCTTTACGAACGTCTATAACCACTGAATCGTATTTAATTCAATTTTATTACGATATTTAATATTATTTACGAATATTAATAATACAAAATTCATATTAAATTTATTTTTTATTTATTCATGTATTTTTTTTTTTTTTTTAATTTTAAATAATATTATATATGAATATTAAATGAAATATTGAATATTTACTATTTACGTATTTTCCAATTAATATTTATTATTTCGATTCGTTAGTTATTTGCACAATTTATCGTCGCAAAAGACTATAGTCATTGGCATTTCGGCAAAATTTCGGTATATGGAAAAAATTGCCGACGAAATGAAACTTAAAGAATTTTAATAAAAGTTAAATAGCTTTCGTATCGTATATAAACGATTCAGTGTACAGCTACCTGTATCGTAGCTATTATATCCATATATATATACAATGCATAGAAGAAGCGATGAGAATGACTTGGCAAACCGCCGATCTTCCACTCGCATCCCTCTCCGTATCTCCTCCCACGCATCGGCCACGTATCCCGCAAAATCGGCGTTCGAGCGAACGAGCGATCGCGTCACCGGTACAAAGTTCTGATGCTTTGATGTATGCATACGTGATATCTCTGTATATATGTATTTGCGTCGTTCTATGTATCGTCTGTTAACTCTTCACTCGAACAGTTTCTCAGACTGACATAGGCAAACGTCTTTCGAAGGCTCTCGCGGTCGACGGGACACGTTAATCGACGTAAGATGAGAATGAATCTCAACACGATGGGTTCACGTGCGATAGCTATAAAATCGTCCCGATTCGTTGTTATTACATTACCGCTTAAGTTCGCTATAATGTTTTTTCGCATTCATAGTCTGCGTTTTGCGTCAATGCGCACGAGAAGCCCCGATGAGGTTTTGTTCACCTATAACCAACCGGAAGTTCGATGTATTCGCTAAAGAATACGTGAATCGAATCGATGAAAAAAAAAACTTTTCTTTTTTTATGGTTCCGTTGCACAGAAACTATATATATTTGTACGGTAGAGAAACCTACTAATTTCAACTATTTGCTAGGGATTTTTTTTTTTTTTTTTTTTTTAACTTCGCGTTCGCTAATGGAATTGAAAAAAATCGATTAGATGCTATCGAGAACTATGTTTATAATGGATGAGAAATTTTTTTTTTTTCTCTACCGATAAACTTTTTTTTATTATGTGTATAGAAAAACTCGTATTCTTATCTACGATTCTAATACATTAGAGGAAAAAAAAATAAACTGATGTTTTTTTTTACTAAAATGAAACTCCGAAAAAAATTACCATATAGAAGGTCCTAAAAAGATTAATTTTGCATAATAGTAATGACAAAAGTTATTAATAAATCAGTTAAAAAAAAATGTCAACGACTCATCCGATAATTCAACTTTTTTTCGCAATAATTGTTCCATTAATTTTGCTAAAGACATTCAAATTTTTTCTAATTTTCATTTATTTTTATGTACTTTGGAGAAACACTGTGCCTTACACCCAAAAAAATGCCGAACAATCGATCGAACATATTCGCAAATATCGATCAAAGATTTTTTCAAAAACGGTTTTTTCGAAAATTAAAAAAAAAAATTAACAATCAATTTTCGGTAAAAAAAAAATTAGGTTACCGGATGATTCGTCGATAAAATGTTTTTTAACTAATTTGCTAATAACTTTTTCGAATTATTATTATTATACAAAATTATAGTTCTCAGTGCCTTCCGTACGTTCAATTTTTTTCAGATTTTTATCCCATCGGAAAGTCTCCGAAATTCCCTCCGAATCTCACGTTTGGTTGTGAATAAACATACTACACCCCTTTAATTTACATGGATTATTTCGATCGTCAATTTATGTATCCAACCGAAGTAATATAGGACCGTCGAGGTGAGAGCGCGCGTAACGGGAGGAACATATATTGGGAGATACATATATACATTGCCATTATCTATCGGCGTATTTATCAACTCGTATACACAAGTATACAGAACTGTCGGACTGTCGCCCGTGAAGTCCCGAAGGGCAGATATGGACACGATAAATAAAATAGCCACGAGGCGATTACGAATGCAGTAGGGAACAACGTCGACGAGTCGTTCGTTCGTGTCGCTCTCTCGCTATAGTCTCTCTATCCGGCTATGTATGACCCATTTCCGCCTATGAAACTACGCGGAAAGAATTCTCTAGTAGCGTAACCCCAGCCAACGGCGACACCCGACTAACGCTAACAGTACAACTTTACAATACCTCTGTCTATCCACCTGTATATAAGAAACGAAATAGGAAGATAGGAATCCGCCTATTCTTTCTATACTCGTCATATTCATTACTGTCGTCACTTTATTACCACTGAAAAACATCGCGGCGGTCTATTATTTTCATCGTGCATATTATTCGCAAACCCGAGAACTGCGACGCGCGCGCATGCGCGCGCGTTCGTTGTTTTATAGTTTTCTCGGTCGTAACTATTCGATTCTATCGTCGGGGGAAAGAGAACACGCGCGGTCGCAGGCAATGGACAGAAGTCTCGTCCTACATTCTTCCTTCGCTCGGTGCTGCGACAACTTTTGCAACGCTTCGTTGAATTTACTGATTCGAGTGCCTCGGTGTACTGTTGTCGATTTATCGGGTACGAAAGATTGCACGGGGCGGCGGGAGCTTTCGCACGAGTATTGTACGAAACCTCGTGCACTGCGCAGTTAGGTTAGGATACAGAGACGGCGTAACAGAACGACGACAAGAGGCACTCGTGGGGCTCTCGTGATGATAGGTTGAATAGTAACTGTCGATTTACTGATTGAGAGGGGAGTATGTATATAGATATATATATGTATAGGTAGACTTCACACCTCGTGGAACAACGCGGTTACGAGTTTAAATTTGACGAAGTGTCTTATTTGTCAATCTGACTATTTCAGCGATGTATTAAGCTGCTGCATTGTACCCTCATGTAGGGTAAACGGTTCGTTATTGGAGCCTCAAGGATGTTGCAATTGAATGAAAGGAAAATGAATCGTTTTTTTTTTTTTTTTTTTTTTTTTTTTTTTTTTTTTTTTTCGGATCGTCTGTTTGGATTGCTGAAATGTAAAGAACGCTGTCAGAGGGGATATATTTATTGACTACGCAGATTATAGGGATATTTATTGAAATTTTCGAAGCGCATATATATTTTTGCATCTTTTATGTCACAGAGGGGTCTGGGAGACCCCATTGCTTTATCATTGCGAAACTTTGTCAAAAATCAATATTTTTTAGGTTAATTGTAGTGCAATCGAAACGTCAGGATGTAAGGAAGATTTCTGTTGAGACGCGGTATCGATACAGTTAGAATTATAAAAGTTACACGTCTTTTAAAGAGACTTAAAATAATAGATTTTTTGAAATTCTGAATTTGGCTGCAGATAATATTTATTTTTACGAAGGTTTTAAAAATACGGAGCGGATGTGTCGGTAGCGAGGAAATAATATATCGAACGTTGTTTTGAAATTTACATACTATTTTTTGAACGTTTATTTTGAAAAAAAAAAAAAAAAAAAAAAAAAAACGTTAAATTTAGGTATTTTCGATACTCGCGATGCGCACAGTGATATTCTTCGGTTTTCGATCGAATCTTCAAAAAATAAAAATCCCCACCGTGTTCCATGGCACAAAATAACCGAAATGCGTTGTTTGACAATGTCGAAGAATTGATTTAACAAATCGTAAAAAAATGATGAAAATCCTAAAAATAAAATCGTCGGGAATCTACCGTTGTAAATTTTCTTTACAAAAAAAAAAGAAATTGTCAATAAAAATACGTAAAAATAAAAATAAAAAAATCTTTAATAATCCATTATCATTATTTTTTACTCCGTTTTTTACTTCGCGAAAATCAATTTATCTCGAATTACAATATATAATTGTAAAAAAAAATGCAAGAATGAGTTCGCGAAACTATTTCAAGTTTCTTCTTTTCGTTCGTATTCTCGTTTTCATCATAGTCCCCCGTCTGGGATGCTGCTGCTGCTGCACGGCGCTGGAAGTTTCTCTTCCAGAAGCGAAGCACGTCCGTTCGATGGAACGGGGTTTGGGTAGCAGAAGAGAAGAGTATAGAGGACTCGGCCCTCAGTCCAGATGGTGCTGAATTTTCCCCTCTTTCTCCTACTCTCCGTTGCGCCTCTTCTCTCGCGCGTCCCGCGGAGAAACAATCGGCCGCCGACACCTAATACCCACCTGTTGCAAGTTTCGGGCGCATCTCTGCACACGCCTCGTACTCGTTGATCCTTCGCTACGTTGACGAATCACAATCGCCAATCAGATTTTCTTTTATTTCTCTTTATAAAATAATAATAATAATAATAATAATAATCTTATTTATTCTCGCGAATTCATAAAATTTTATCGTATCGATAACATTCCTCAATTTTCCGCATTCGAATGCAATTAATCATTGAATTTCGAAATAGAAAATTATTTTCAATTTTTTTAACAAAAAATCATTTTTTATAAATTATTCTTTCGGAAAAAATCACTTGACGATTCACTAATCACTAATGACGATTATCATTAGAATATTTAATTCAATCTAATTTTTCGTCTTCAAATGCAATTATTCATTGAATTTTAACCTATCGATAACGTGTATTATTTTTTTTTATGCATTTCAATGCATTTTTTAAATTTTTTGATAATTTATTTTCAACTCTTTCAATAAAAAAAAAAAATTTCATAAATCGTTGTTTTTTCGAAAAAAATCATCGGTTTATAAAAAACCTCCAGCTGACGAACACCATTACAATATTTCATCCGAATCATAATGATCTCGTATTTGATTAATGTTTACAAAGTCCGAAAGTTTGAGTTAAAGTTTCTCTAAAGATTTACGTCGTAATCGAAAGTTCGAATTTTCCTCGTTTCTTCCTCCTCTTATTTATACTTCGAGGCGCAGGGTGACGCTTTGTGATGATCGTTATAGCACTCGGGAAGAAACTTTGTAAAGGGGGTCGCGCGGATGGCGCAAAGTCGGCCGAACGGCTCGAAAACGACGGCACTCGTAAATTAGGGTCGGTCGGTGTATGAGAAAAGCCCGAGTGGAGCTCTCGGTGTTCGATGAAGTAGAGACGAGGACTACACGTGCACTTGCTGCCGCTTTTACTACTACACAGTGCGATACTACTGTAAAGCCACTCGAGTCACTAAAAGTTCTTTTCGACGCCTCGAAAAAGCGAAGCAGTGCCACTGTGGGTGGCAAAACGACCGGACGTTAAAGCAACCCTCGTGTTTCTTACGTATATATACGAAACATAACCTCTGTGTGTACCTACAACTATAATAAGTTATATCTCACGTCTCCCTCGTCTTATGTATCTCCGAAACGAGAGCTCGAAACACGCCGCCGTCTGCTTCTGTTCGGTTAAACTACGTTTGCTCTCCGAGTCTATTTTCACCCCGAAAACGAGTTTGAAAACTCGTTCGGGTCCATCTAAGAACCGTCAGATGTTTATTCAGTCAACAGGAAACTGCTAGTCGATGACGACTTCTCGTAGTATTCGTAGAGTTCTACTCTCGAGCGTTTCGGGGTACAAGTCAAGTACGCCGAGTGTTCGATGTTCCCGTTTTGCTAGCATCCGGATACGAAAATAATCGCAACAACGGAAACTCGATTATCAATTTTCTATATTTTTTTTTCGATTCCAACATTTTTTTATCTCGGGAATCGTGAAATTATTATTATTATTTTTTTTCATAGGAAATTACGAATTTCTCTCGATGTATTGAAAAAAAATGAAATGAATTTTCCGACTCATCAATTTTCCGAAAAAAAGATTATCTTTTATAATGTTTATTTCCCGTTTTACGAATATCGAGGTGCAAAAATATCGCAACTATCGATAATCGATTTTTATTTTTTCAACATACAATACATCGCGTCGCATAGTTATTTTTAAATATGTTTCACACGATAATAAACATTTCTCATTACACTAAATAAATATATATATGAATCTAATAAAATAAAAAATTACAATTTCATTTTCCTGGTGTACTATATACATCGTCGTCTCGGGTTCCGTGCGTCGAACGTTTCGACGATAACGATCCGTTGCCAGGAAATCTCGATAATACAATTCGAAAGAGATATGTGTTACAAGAGTCTTCGTGGGTTATTATCGTCGATATGGTACGTCGCGAAGTGACTTTATCGTAAAGTGTCTTTCTCCGCGCGCAGCGTATATCTCGTTACGAACGATCGACGAGAATAAAAAAAAAAAGTTGTTACCCGCTCTGTCAGCTCTACAATAACTATTGTTATCTCGTGATTTCTCTTCGATACATTATATTTTCATCGGTCTATAAAATTCCTCGTGCGTTTTCTCAGTACCAACCGCGGCGTACACCGAGATACATACTTATTATTATCTTAGCTACCGGGTCGACTTTCTTATCACTGAATTTATCGAACCGACCGCCGATCCGTGTGTGTCGAGTGTCCGAGAGATATGGTCTCTTAGGTTAGCCAGCCGTCGCGCACCTGTATTATAAACGTCGTCGTTATATCTATTATAAACGACATTTACGAGAGATCAGTGAAAACAGGAAACAAATTTTTTTCTTTTCTTGATTAATTTTCTCCACGTTATAAATAAATACGTTGTACTTTTCCATTCCGCGATCGTGACAGAGATATACATATATATATATCGGAGAGTCAGGTAGGTCACCTTTAATACTCGGTCACCGCTCGCAACACCCATCGACCCATCGTCCCTCCGACTGGAATTCATATCGAATATTTTCTACCTTCATTTTTTTTTTTCCTCCATAATTCATCTCAACTCTCATAAAATCAAATAAAAATAACAATAAAAATAAAAATAAAAATTAAAAAAAAATTTACTCCGATATAAAAAAATTTCGTATTTTCATCACATTTTTTTTTTTTTTTTTTTTTTTTTTTTTTTTTTTTTCGTACATCAATCCTCAAAGTTATTTACCCAAAAACACGAGATTTCTCGTTGATTCACGGAATATTACAGAGCGTCGTCACTCGTCTCGGCTTTTAGCCCCCTTCCCCCCCTCCCGTCCCTTTCGTTCTCTCAGTGGGTTACTAAGATTCCAATCGTAACGCCAATCTCCGTCAACGCTCCCGCAATACATTGTTCCCTCTTGATGATTCGGTTAACTTCGTTGGTTTTCCGAGTTCCGGATACCAATGTCAACGCAATTCTCGGTATCGGTTTTTTACGTAGTTGACGATGACGACGTGAAAGTACTGTACGGTAAAATCGGTTAAGTTAAGTTGGAGAGAGAAGAAGAGAGAATAAGAGACCCATCCACAGTGCCACGCCGCCTCGACGACGACGACGACGACGTTGTCGACGTTGTCGACGTCGTCGTCGTCGTCGTAGCCGTCGAGAAGAACGGGTCGTTGACCTCACCTGGTATAATACTACATATATATATATAGTATAGTAGTGTTATACCTGTGCTTCGAGTTACTGCCACCGCTCCCGCACGTTTCTCTCGTGTGCGCCGTTCGCACGTATATCGCTACACGCCACATACACACGAACCTCGAGGAGACTGTTGTGTATATATCCTCCTTCCGTATGTATAAAACGGACCAAAAGCAACGGGGCAAAGCATACACTGTGCGCAAAGCAGTCGGAGGAGGAATGATGGCGTGTCGAAACATTCGACGAACGGCACTGAACGCGTTAAACGAGGAAAAAAGAAACAATGTGCAACTCGCGCATACAGTTTTCTAAAGCGTGAATCACTAATATATTGACGATTTTTATGTTCCACCGGTTCTTGTTAATTAAGTTTTAACGCGATGACGTATATGGGTTTTTTTTCTTACTTACGACTCAACAGCGATCGACGAATTATGCATTTTTTTTTTTCGAATATCGAAGTTCGGAGATATAAAATTATTAATTTTTTTTTTCAATTTGAATCGAATGAAATTCAATTAATTTTTTTTTATTTTTTTCGTTTTTAATAGTTCCGTTGTCAACCTGTGGATTTTTCATGACAATTTTTACGATTTTTACAGTTGTAGCGTTGCGATGTTTTTTTTTTTAATTTTGTATACATTCGACGATTTTACGAATTTATAGGTTAGAATTACCGTTTTTGACACTTTAGTCCAATTTTAGCGACTATCTTTGAGGAAATAAAAGAAAATATAATGGAATTTAAAAAAAAACATCGAAAAGATTATTCTGTGAATTTATGCCAAAACTCTCGAAGTAAATCGACATGCGATTATGGAAAAACAAAAATTTTAAGCAAATAATAATAAAAATTGCCGCAAACGCTACATGTACTCTATTGGTCGTTACATAACTCTAAATTCCGTTTTCCTAATTTTTTAACAATTCGGAAAGTCTCTACAAATTATGAAAGTAAAATTTCAACTGCGTCTGGAAAGACCCGCGTCGCCCGCGCGGGGATTACATACGTTTCAGTTTCAACACCTCGTTTCATTCGCCTCATTGTCTGCGTGAATTTCTCCATCGAAAAAAAAAAGCAAACAAACAACTTTCAAAAATAAACGGGCGATAAACATCGATAAATTGAGACCACGAATAGCGAAACGTTGGTTGTCCTTAATCTTTCGCTCCATTCTCCGAATGGAGTTCAATTTTCAACGGATTAAAGAATTTTAATCGCCTCCGTGGTCTCTCAGTTTTTCTGACCTGTTAATAGTTCATTTCGTTGCCGGATAAAGATTTTTTATCGACACCGAAGTCCAAGAATAAATTTTAATGATACGTCGCCATGACCTTCCGAAGAAAATTTCTCTCGTATCTCATACGTAGCCTCGTGTGCGATGTCAGATATTGACATATTGATTTATCTCATTTCTATCCTCCGACTCGGCGAATACCGCAATTTAAGTCGCGTTGTTGTGTGTCTGTGTGTTTCAGGGTTGAAACACTTTTCTCGTCAAGTGTTATTTATTATTGCGCATTTTGCTCGACATACATATACATACCACATGCGAACACCAATAGTTTCGCCTTTGCAAAGTGTTTACGACGCTACCGAAGAAACGGTGTATTATTTTATTGCTTTATTATAATACGCGTAGGAGTTTCAACTTCGATGTTTTTTTTTTTTTTTTTTTTTTTTTTTTTTTTCGTAATACTTCGCGTCCGCAAATACGATACAACGCTTTTTGCTTTTATTTTTTTTTCTATCTGCGTACTGTATTAACGGACATAACGGAACCTCCGATCCGCGTGCTTCGTGCGCGTGACACTTCGAGTACTCGAAAGCCTTCGACCTCGAGAGCCCACGCAACGAGAAGTAGATGTCCGTGTGGATAAGCAAACAGAATTACTTGGTACATTAGATATACATGTATATGTATATATATATCCCCTTACAATTTATATTTACCGTGTCGTAAGTGTACATAGAAAATTCCATTCGACGACGTGAAAAATAAATAAAACGAAACGCAGAAAATAAAGACCTCCCGCGTCGCCTTCGAGAGGTTTCGCAAAAACGAAAAAAAAAAAAAAAAAAAAAAAACGAAAAGGAAATGTTTCCGCGGGTTTTTCAAGGTCGACGAAAATAATACGGCACTCGATGCTTTCGTCAAGTTGCAACGGAATTGGAATAAAAAGAAAACATCGCGGCGGGCGGGGCGAGAGGGGGGGGGGGAGGTGGTTCGCGGAGCTTAAAAATGCTCGTGTGTGAGAAACGAAATGCGGATCAATGGAACTCGCAATCGTTGATGTTCTCCTCTCTTCTCGTTTGTGTTGTATGCGAAGCGCTTGTGCGTTGTGTGGTTCTCCTGAGTCCCTGACTGACGACGACGAAGGGGAGAGAAAACGAGCGCGCGGCGCCCGAGCGCCACGAGATATAAATAAGTGTGCGCCGGGGACAGCGATTCAAGGTCGACGATAGAGGAGAGTTCCAGAGGGAAGGTAGGTGGCGGTGGTGTTGTATGTGCGGTGACTTCTCTCCGGGAATAACATTTCTCTCTTCCATCGGGTTATCCCTTCTTTCTCTCGTTCGTTTCCACGAGGATATGCGTTTCGCGAATCAACCCGTTAGAAACGACGTCGCGGGTCTCCGCTGTTGGCGGCACTTCTCTCGTTCGCCTCCGAGTCGAATACATATATAGTTGGCGTATAGCGATGCTGCAAGATAGAGTCGAAGGGCGAGGGAGGGGGGGGGGAGGCAGAGAATGCTTTCGAAGGTTTTACGAGGTGCGGACGCGCGGACCTCCGCGTTATAACGCTTTATATATATCTGTATGCTTTTATATGTATGTATATAGATATATATATACACCGATATAATATAAGTAATGCTGGAGCGAAGGCCCAAAGCGATCAAAACGTGTGTAGAGAAATAGCGGTCTCTCGCCGCTCGCCCGCGCCTCGGACTCCGCAGAATACAGGTGTATCCGCGGCGGCGTTGCCAAATCGACTCCACTCGTAGCCCTGAATCAGCAGGCATTCTTATAACCAGACATCGATGACGATGTATACCGAACTTACTTGTTGATGCAGTGTTGTTGTTTTTTTTTCTTTTTTATCGATTCGAGATTCGATTATCGAATGAAAAAAAAAAAAAAAAAAAAAAAAAAAATAGAATACGAGTTTATTTGCATGAAAAACAATGGCGAAACATTGAATAAAATTCGTGTGACAGTGCAGTTGCGAAAGATAGGCGAGTTACAGGCGTTCGAAATTCATTCGTGAAATACGTGTCGCGTGTAATGTTGTTTCGTCACAAATTTATTATTTAAGCTCATTAACCGGTAGAGAGATCCGCTTCGTAACTAATATACGCGTCGAGTGGTATACATAGTATAAATTTCAGGTGTCTATTTTCCCCGGTAATCATTAGTATGCATAGTATACATATACAACGAGACAAGAGCGGCATTGCGCGGGTTTCGCTATGGAGAGACGCGCACGTTTCCATGTTGTTCTTCGCGTATATATATAGATATACATATATATGCATACATACAGTTGAATATAATAGAAACACAGGGCACCGCGCGTGTATGCAACGGGTACGAAAGTGGGACAACGTGTGTAGCAGCCGAGCAGCGCGAACTCGAAACGAACAGACCTTTACGTAGGTTTATTCCAAACAACGTGAACAGAACCCAAGTCAAAGCTGCAGCCGGCAGAAGCGGCAGAAACGTCAGTTCGGACGCGGCAATTGCAGGAAGTCCCCTTCCTGCCCTCGCGGGACCAGTGCCGCGCACTACACTGTATATATATAACCAACAAACATTACGAATGTCAGCCATCTTTATTCCGCTTTCGAAAGAGAGTTTCTCGTCCTCCTTCCCCACCGTCTTCTCCCATTTTTCGTGTCTTCTTTGTTATTATTATTATTCCCTATCCCCACAACCGTATATCTCGGAAAATTTCGACCGAAAAAAAAAAAAAAAAAAAAAAAGGTCGACAATAAAGTAATCTCGAGTACGTCTGGCGAATACCGGTCGAGAAAAATGAATTGAAGATGTTTTCGTAGCCGAAACGAGAGCACAGCGGTACAGAGGGCTCTCCGTATACCCGTGGAGAGGTCAAAGTTTTATTGCACGTAGCATCGTACTGTAGTCCATCCTATTAAGGGGAACTACAACGAAAATGCCGTTGCGAATTTCCATACAAAATTGCATTGTCCCTCTCAGCATCTTCGCAACATATACACGACGAATAAAAAGATTCCGAGACATGCGAGTCGGTGTAGCGGTTTTTTTTTATTTTTTATTTTTTTATTATTCAACCACAAAGCTCATTGTATACAGACGATACGAGATAGAAAAACACAGAGTACCGAAAGATCGTAGCGAAAAGCAGCGAGTAGAATGCGAAGGAAGAAGAAAGAAGTCGACGAGATCGAGTGATGCGAGACTCGAAGAAGGATATATCTCATACGAGACTTTAGCGAGTCTCGTGAAGAGGGAGAGAGAGAGGGGGGCAGGGAGGGGGAAAAGAAACGAGTTGTCAGTGCGGGGCGCGCGTCCGCAGCATCAGTAGAGAAGCGTATAGTAGGATAATACATAGTCACGAGGATCCGAGAGGGGTTTGTGCTCCGTGCGCCTGGTGCACGAGAGTCTGGGGCACGAGGAAGGATATTTGCTCGATTCTCATGGTGGGGGAAATGCCGGTTGGACTATACGACGCGGGAGGAATAAAGACACATATATATATATATCTATACATATATATACACAGATATAACAAGTATAACGCACGGGAGGGGGAAAGAGAAGAACGGGCGATAGCCACGAGCCTCTGTTAGCGGAGAGGGGGACGCGGAGGGGAGGGGGGAGTCGTTGGGTGTCAGCTGCGGGACGCAGAGCCCCGAGTACACCGTGCGAGAGATAGAAAAAGGCGAAGCTACGCGGTAGAAACGTGAAAGGAAGAGAGCAAACGAGAAGCAAAGCAGCGGGTAAGGCATCGGAGTAGAGAATCGAGTAGAGGAGCTGAGTCATAGCGCTGTTGCCAGCGGCTCTGCGCGTATTCACGCTTTCGTGGCTCTCTGCCGGACAGCAAAGCAGCGGCGCGGCTCAGCCTCTCTCTCCGTGTGCTGTTATATATATTTTTATCCTTTTCGCTCTCTCGACGATGCGCGAGTCATCCTTTCTATCTCTTTCTATCATCTTCTTATTATTCTTCTCATTCTCGTTTTTTTTTCTTTTTCTTTTTTCGATGTTTTTTTTATTCGTCTCTCTCACTGAGTCACAGTCTACAGAGTCGAGTAATGTATATAGATATATAAATATGGAATATACAGTGAGATAGAAAAGGAGAAAAGATATGTACCATAATCCGAGACCGGTGGGGCTCTCTGTCAGTGGTAGTGGAGGGCATCGAGGATTTTGCGGTACTGCGACCTTTCTCGCTTCGTCTACCATTAATGCCTCTTACCTTACCCGGGGCTTCTTATATTCTCGACGAGAGATAGAAATAATAATAATAATAATAATGATAAATAAAAAAAATAAAAAAAAGTATACGATAACCGAAGCGTTTTTCTTCATCGGGAATATCGTTCTTCTATTCTCATTCCCTTCTTCGTCTTCTTATATATACTTATTTTTCCATCGGGGGAACGAGATATTGGCCGGAAGTTCTTTTAGAACGAAGTCTCGATCCTTCGCGAGCAAAGAGAGGCCACTGCCTCGGAGATTGGATTCGCGCAGCCCTATATATATATATGTATATATATATCTTTCGATGTTTTTTTTTTATTTTTTTTTTATCATTCGTTCATTCGAACGCAATTGTATTGACGCTATCGTTACGTTTTTTTTCAACCGGTACCAACGTCATTCGCGAAACGAAGAGAGTTTATTTCTTCTCTATATCTCTCCGGTGTTCTCTATAGCGTATCTTTT
This sequence comes from Cryptus armator, assembly GCA_963971235.1. Classification (NCBI taxonomy): domain Eukaryota; kingdom Metazoa; phylum Arthropoda; class Insecta; order Hymenoptera; family Ichneumonidae; genus Cryptus; species Cryptus armator. The sequence continues at coordinate 13,795,095 of OZ020232.1, forward strand.
TTCCTCGCGTGCACAACGGTGACCACTACACGCACAGAGGCTTTATTCTGTTTGCCGTGAAAGAGAGAGAGCGAGAGGAGGGGGTATAAGGGGGGAGGGAGAGGAGGACATACAAACGGGCAGAGAATTCGATGAACAAAAGCGTTGCTGCTGCTGCTTCTCTTCTCTCGCGTCTCTTCTCATTTAACTGCAGCAACGGGGGTCGCCTTTGCGACTGTTCGCGTTGTCGTCGAGAAAAGAGAGAGAGAGAGAGAGAAAACTCGGTGTTCCCTCGTTGCTGCATTGTTCATCTTTTCTTTTTCTTTTTTTTTTTTTTTCCTCGATTCTCCATAGTCGCTTTTGCCTTCGAGGAATCGGAAAGAAGCTTTTGAAGCTTTTCATTGTACGTTTATTCATTTATTTCGGCAAGAGACATGTTAAAAAAAAAAGGAAAAATGCGAATCTCATCGCGGCGTCGTTACTGCGAAGAATTCGCGGGGGAAGTCAACGCGATAATAGAAAATTCGAACGATAGGGAAGTATTCACGTGTGTGGATACACGTCGGTTGTAAGGACAACCGACGTGTATACTGTTATCGTGTTTTATATACTATATATATAACGTCGATGAGTTTATGCTTCGAAGCTTCTGTGTCTCTCTGTACGTTTCACTCCCTCGCCACGATTTTCTCTCTCTCTCTCTCTTTCTCTCTATCTCTCTCTCCTCTCCCCTTCGGACGCTCTCTCGCAGAGTCACTCCTCTCTCTACCAATCCCCCGCCCCCCCGCATCGTCCCGCCGATGTATTGATTTCCCTGCACACACGCCTCCGCCTCTCTTCCTCATCCACCGCCTATTTCAAACGTGCGGAAAGACAAACGATTCACCGAGCTGCTAGCCGAACGGCGAACGTCGTCACACGCAGCGCCGAAGGAATTTCATTGGCAAAGTTATTTCGTTCGACAACGTTTTTCAATTCCTATTCTCATTCTATGGATCTCAATGTGTGAAGAAAAGCGTACGTCGGTATCTTTGATAGTCGCGCAAAAATAGGGAGTTTCCATGAATAAATTATATAGACGGTTATTTACATAAGACCTATCGATGCGATATGCATTTTTTATGAAACAGTCTACAGGCTGTTCGACGAATATAAATTGAATTTTTATTAAGTCGTAGATCTGTTTTTACGAAATATAGACGCTGCTGCGATTATGGAGAAAAAAAATGGTGTCTTTCGAGTCTAAATGACTCGCGTAATTTTTTCACGTAGTCGATTTCTAAAATAAAGAAAAATTACCACTACTATCTCAATGAAATATAGAATAATGTATTTTTTAACCTTAAAAACACTAATTTAACAAATTTCTCGAGTAACAATGATTTTTTAAAGATTCCAAAACATTATTATCGATATTACGAGTTTTGTTATATTTTCTTCTCGTACATCGGGAAGTCTACACTGAAAAATATACGAGTCGAAGGTATACGGATCCCCCAAGACACGTTTTACGTTCCGAAAGCTCGGGGTGTCTCTCGTTCATACTTTTCTTTTCTTTATTTTTATTTTTTTTTATTATCTACACGACGAAACATTACGACGTCGACGTGGACGTAGTCTACGCCGTTGTCGCGCGCGCACCGCAGGGACGGGAGGGAGAGGGGGGGGGGCGTCGTCTCAACGCCCTTTACCGAGGTCGCGAGCGTTATAACGTTGGGTCACGTAACCTCCGGCGAACATCGGAGACTCCGCAAACAGCCAAGTTGCACCGAAACGACAGTGGCAACAGTAGTATAGAGAGGATCGCGTTCTCGTTCTCTCGTTTCCCAGTGAACCCCCCGCCTCGTCCCTTCTTTTCCCAACCCGATACTTGCCTCGCATCGGTACGGTTACCGAACACGAGTTTTCTTTCCCGGTACAGTATAGAGACCCCACAGCAGCAGCAGCAGTAGTAAGCGTCATTATAATCCTCCGCGTCACGTACAAACACACATATAACCGCGTGGTCTGCGTTGGACCACAGGCTGTAACTATAAATCCGATCCGGTCCCCTCCCCCGTGTTGCGTAATGGATGGCAGTCGAGTGGCGACTCGTTCTTTCATTTATCTCGTACTTCGCGATGCCTCTACTTCGTCTTCCTTCTCTCTTATTGCACACGTCGTGTGTTAAAGTTTTTTTTTTTTTGTTTCGTATTTTCTTTTTTTTATTCTTTTTATTCTTCGAACAAAACTGTTTACGGTTCGCCGGACGCCACTTGTAATACAACGAGGCCGTTGCGCGCGCGAGCGTTCGCGCGTACAGGTGACTTCAGCTTCGTCACATAGCGCGCGGTGAGATCATAGGTACAAAGTTTGCTTTTTAAATAGATCAAACTTTATCCATCGCGATAGCGCGTAACGCCGAGACGCGTTTATAACTTGTTACGTATTCAGCACTCGATATGATTTTAATCAGAGCGTAAATCCTTCGATTACTATCGAATCGAAGTTTTCTCGATATTTACGAGCAAAATATAAAAATATAAAAATAAATACGAATACATTTTTTTCTAACCTAAAAAAGAAAAAAAAACTTCGCATCCGCCGATTAGTTTTTATATTCCAATCGCTTATTTACGAGTCTACAAAAGATACCAAAGTTTATTTTATTCGTTATCAACGTTTCTCGTAATAAAAAACAATCTAAACAAAAGCAAAGGGCATTTCTCGTTTCGAAGGAAAACGAATAGAGCCTCTGCTCTGACCTACAGACTCCTCTCGTATTTATGAATGTTATACATCGAGTTCGCGCTAATGCCATCTCGTAAACCAACAACAACTCGGTGCCTTCTTCGACGATCTGGAAGCGTAAACTCACCGTCGAGTTATCGTCGCGTTGGCCACGCGAAGAGTTTTCGCTACGGTGCGCGCGGCTCGTACAGCACACCGAACGTTAGAGAGCCCCCGTCGTAGAGGTGCGTCATGCAATTCAGCCCGGGAGCGAGTCTGCCTGAGTAAAATTCCTCGACGAGCTCTCCTGTCCCCGTGGCCCGCGCGGGGGTACGACGCGCGCGTTCGCCGGCGTCGATTTAAGGGGGTTGGAGAAGCCCCGAGTGAGACAGAGAGAGAGAAAGAGAGAGAGAAAGAAAGAGAAAGAAACGTTGAGAAGAGAGAAGGAGACGGAAAGATAAAGCAGCTACGGTTGACGGGCGGCTCGCTCGCCAGCAAGCATCGAGCTGTGCGCTACACAACGCTGAAGGCGAGCGCAGCTAGCCAGCCACCGTGGCACTTTGGCTCCTTCTTTTCTCCCACTCTCTTTCTTGCTCTTCCATTCTAACCTTCTATATATCTCTCATACATATATTTCCCCCCTCCCCCTCCCCGCTGGTTATTCTTCGTTCCTCATGTCACTCTCCTCGTTTCTCTTTCCCGCCGCTTCTCTCTGTTATATACCTCGAATATATGTGTATAGATATATATGTATGTATGTATATATATATCGTTCCTTTTGCCCCGTCTCGTACGAAACCCCACTCGAGAATCGGCAACGAACTGAGGGCTTTCGTTCAACGACGACGACGCGTGCGTGAGAGCCCACAGGCTATAACAGCCCGAGATACAGCAAAAGGCGTTCACGGTGTGCACCGTTTTTTTCGAGTTCCTCTATACAAAAAAAAACTATACTCCGTCTTCTTTTATCCTCGTGTATATACGCCAGAAAAGAATTTGCCTTGCCGCATGTATTTTTTCGTTTTTTTTTCGCGTCCATTGTACCGCGTATGATCTGTCGGCGTTGCTGAAGGGAGGCGGAGTGGGGGTCGGGGACGACAAGGACGAAAATAACGATTGAAGATGAGAGTTAAAGAGAAAAAAAAACACATTCTGGCAGTTATTTCTCGTCGCATTACCGGACGATTGCTCGGAACGATCGGGGGTCTCTGTTTTCTCGTTGCGGAGGCTTTATAATGGTTATAACTCGATACGTCGCAGTAAAAGAGAGGGCCAGTCGTTTCTCGACTTGCTGGGCCTCGAGATTGCTTCACTTCGGCACTTATGGTATATGTCTGCTCGCTTTATCATTCGCCCCGGCGACTCGGAGAACCCGCGGTAGAGCAGGAGAAACGACGATCGATCGTTCGTTAAAAAAAAAAACCAGTGGAAAATAAATAAACGCACATATAAGCAACTATTTTATGTAGCATGTAATTTTCGTTGGTCAGCTGGCAACACTGCGTCGCGGTTTGTTTGCGGTTGAGTAACAGCTCTCGGGGATCTGAGGAAAATGGGCGCTTGGGAAACGTGAAATACTTAGTACAAAAAAACACACTATACAACGACAAAAACACACTGAAAACGCACGTTCACGTGTTATTACAACATATATCATTATATATCCTCGATTTATAATCCCCTGTGGTTTTATTTTTCGATCGACACACTGCGGGAAAAAAAAATATAACCTCTCTTCGGGAAAATAAAATACCGGGCGGAGATTCACGAAAGAATTCTCGTACGGAGCGGCCATTTCGCGATGAAACGAGAGATCTTCCGAGACCTTCCTTCGGACACTCGCAAGTGCCTTTGCAATAAAACGCCTCGATCGTAATTTAACGTCGAAAAAGCTTTTCGTGTCGAAGTAGCAAAATAAAAAACATAAAACAAAAAAAAAACACGCACTGAATCGTGCCTTCGAATAAATTCGTTCCAATGGTAACGGAAAACCCCCGGGCAATCGTATATCTCAGGGTGAATCGAAACGATCGTCGAGGCGCGCTGATGCGGAGAACGAGTTGCGCGTGATACAGGAGGCGAGGACCCCGCCCTAAACTCAAGCAGAGCGTGTAGAGTATTCCAATCGTTCCGAATCGACTCGATATCGCTGGACTATCGGACGGTTGACTTGAACGAGACGAGCAGCAGAGTCGGTAGCAGCGACAGAAGAAAATCCCTTTTCGTTTTTTTTTTTTTTTTCATTAACGTACGGCGAAAAAAATGTCCTCAATAATCCTATTCCCTAGAATCGCCGAGATTTCGTATTTTTTTTCAACATTCGACGAACGTTCAACCCTTCACTCGGTTGCCATGGAATTCCCATTAAACGGTAACAAACTCCTTAACAATTATCTCTCGCAACGTTCCTGCGTTCGATTATATATCGAAGGTGCGCCTCCATCTTTTTTTTTTCGTCTATCTCCCTTTTTTCTTTTATTCCTCAACGTTTACGGGAGAATCACCCGAATAGAGAGTTATATCTCTTCTCCATTCGTTTAAAAACAGCAGCAGCAGCGGCAACGTAACAGCAGTTTCTCGGACCAAATAAACTCGTACAATTTTTACAATAACGAAGCAGAAGTCTTTTTTTTTCGTTTCGTTACTCGATATAATTACGATACGATATTAAACAGAAGAGTAGACAAAAATATTGATACAATTTCAAGAAAAAAAAAAAAGATATATATATTATTATATAAACGTCCGTGAGATATTTTTCTGGAACTCGAAACGGGAGAGTGATGAAAATGCGTGCAACTCGCGCGAGCAGAGACGGGCGACTCCCCGGGAACAGTCGAGGCTGTCCGGGTCTCTGCGCCTGCGTTTATATTACCCCACTCGCGCGACCAATCCCCGACGATCTATCCCCACCCTTTATCCTCCACCGAAGGTTTTACACGAGAAAATTGTACTGCAGCATTTTGCTCACTCGGCCCGATGATCTTCGCTGTTTTTCCCCTCAAAGGCTCTTCTCTCCCACCCGCGATGTGTTGAATCTTCTTACATATCGCCCCCGCTTACCGCACCTCGGGGCTTATAACGTTCTCGTCGGTTCTTCCACCTCTTCGCTCGCGCGGACCGAGAACGATTCTTCCCCCACTACATCGACTACTCTTTTTAACGTTTCTCCTGCGTCGCTTCTTCCAAACGCGATTCAAACTTCCCCTACACTCGCGGGGATTCTCCTTGTACGCTCTTCTCTTTCTGTATATTCTCTCGTGTACCCGTATACCTATATATATGTAGAGTTATACTATTCTCTCGTACAAGTTCTCTCTCAACCCCCCCTCCCCCCCTCCTCTCCTCCCCTTTGCTCCTCGTCATCGGGGAGGCTTTATATACCCCTCCACACGTTTGCCGCCGCCACCACTGCCGCTCCCTCTGACTCAACCCAACGGAGCGGGAGCCGTCATGGCCTCCCGGCAAAAACATCCGAGAGGGCTTTTATATCTGCGTAAATGCGAACGCAGAGAGACGAGGAAGTTTCGATCGAGCCGCCACTCTCTCGCCCTCTCTGCTACTACTACCCCTCTCTCTGCTTTTACCCGGCACCTCCGTGTGTCCACATCGTTCTATATACTTATATACTCCTCTCCTATATACCCGACGATATATAATTCTTCCCTTTCTTCGTTTATTTATATATATATTTTTTTTTTCTCATTTTTTTTTTACCATTCCCTCTCACTCGGCCGCCCACTTCCTTTTTCCTTGATTTAATTTCGCGCGCTCGTGTCCGGTATTACGCGAAAAGCTCCCCGCGCCCGGTGCAGAAGGACTTTCAGAATCTCCGAACTCGGGATGCTTTTTTTTTTTTTCATTTTTTCTTCTCTTACTATTCCCATTTCTATCTCATTTTCTCTATTTCTAGTCTATCTTCTATGTATCTTGTTTTTTTTTTTTTTTTTTTTCGTCTTTCTTTACTTTTTCCTTCGCTTGTCCACTTCTCTTTCTCGCGCCTCGCGTCCGGAGTTTTTCTCTCATCGACGTTATATTATACTATATATCGCGTTCGCGAACCAACGAGAGAGGATTCTTCCTCGTCGGACGACGAGCCACGAGCTAAACTAAGGCGTTGCCATGCGGGAACCTCTTTTCTTCTCTATCTCTCGCACGTTTCTCTACTCGACGGGAACCTCGGTGCGATATATAACTTGCCTTGTGCTGCTCCTCATCTCTCTTCCTTTTATATCTCTTCGCGTTTCTGCGTATGTATATCGTTGAGAATAATACACGCGGCTCATCTCTCTCGCGCCGCTCGCGTTTTATTGACCGTCGGTCTAAACTCGGCGAATATAACCTCAAAGAATCGCTTCTCGATGTATTTTTCGATCGTCTGTTGTGTTAAATTTCGAACCAATTACACTGTTAGCTATCGGGAATAGTTTTTTTTTCGTGAAGAAAAAGAATAACTCCGTGAACGGCAGTTAAGAACGTGTCGTAAGATTGAAGCAAATATCGATGGGTTGCAACGACTCCGAGAGGTCTTGTTGTTCCATTTACCGATTATTCTATGCAACCTGTTTATCCGTAGTAATGAAGCTTCGAGTTTCTTCGAAGAATGCAATTTGCATATAAATCAAATGCAGTATCGACTCGAATCGATTAAAGGCGAAAACAAAACGGTTTTTTTTTTTCGGTGCTTACTAATGCTTTGTTTTACTTAAAGACGAAACTGCTGTTGAATTCGTGTTCAGCAAAAAAAAAAAAATACATCGAAATATTACGAAAATATTTGAAATTTATTTTCCATATAACAAATAATAATAATAATTGATACTATTTATTTTTTCGTTAATATTTTACGTTTTAATGAAAAAAAATTGATTTTCCGATGAAATAAAAATGTTTTTCGAGATTTTGTTATGCATCGACATATTCTCGACGTTACGATTACGTAATCGTTTCGCAATAGCATTTTATGATTTTTTAAAATTATTATTGCGCAACTAGCTATTGATTTTAATCTATTTAATATTCGATGAAGTCGACGATGTTTATCAATCATGACATTCGCGTGTATTTTGCAGGTATGGACGCGTGCAGAGCGTCAAGTTGTTGCCGCGGGGCGAGGAATGCCCCGTGGACGGAGGTTCAGGAAGTTCTGCCGGCGAGGGAACTGAGGGCGGTTCCGGAACTGGTTCCGGATCTGGCGGCGTTGGCTCGACGAGTACCGGGAGTGCCTCAGCGACGGTGGCGTTCATGGATATCAAGTCCGCAGCGAAGGCACACGCGACCGAACACACACTGGACGAAAGAGCCCTCACAACCCAATACTACGAACCACAGCATCTTCAGCATAGGTTTCCCGCTCACGGGTAAGCGACAACGTGTTTTTCTATAAAACTTTCCTCAAAAAAAAAAAAAAAAAAAAAAATTCCATAATTTTTCACCCAAAATTCATACGATTTTTTTTTTCGTGTTTATTATCATTATATTCGATACTATCGAAAGTTTCGCATGAACTATAAAACGCCCCAAAAAAAAGTTACATACATTTTCATCGAAAATCCATTCGATTAATTTTTTCGTTTTTTTTTTTTTTTTTTTTTTTTAAATTCTTATTATATTTGATACTATCGAAAATTTCGCATGATACTGTAGTTATAATTAGCGTTAATTAATTGTCGCCAAGTACGGTATGAAACTTTCGTTCCCCAAACTATCCAATCCTCACGATTCACTTCCCCTTCGTACGAGACAACCGCAATCTACGTGAACGTCGAGGAATTTTCAGTGTTAACGAGTCACGTGTTCTTATAATAATAATTAAAAAAAACAGACGCTTCAGTGATTAAATACATCGTAGTGTGATAAACGTGTTCGATGTGTTTGGAATACGTGAAGAAATCGCATTTTTTGGAATACCTCGGATTATCATCGACGAACTCTTCGCACATCGGGGAACTCACCTCCCACCAATGGATGCAGTGTTGGAATACAGTGATTTGGATTATTTGTAAAACAACAGTACGTGTGATCGTTTTTGTTTGTTTTTTTCTTTCGTTATATATATCTTCTTTTTTTTTACCGAACGGTTCATTTTTACGCAATATTATTCGCGGGTGGATAAAAAAAAAACATCGTGAATACACAATTGTTTTGTTGTTGTCTCACGGAGTGAATGAGAGCCATCGACAGAGGTAAGTGTTTTCCTCACCTGTTCCGCTTCCCACAATAACAACACGAAAGTTTTATTTATTTATTTTTTTTTCCTCCATCATTTCCCTCATACTGTACTTGGATTCTTGTATTATTATTATTATTGTTATTTTTATTATTTTTTTCTACCGTACTGTAGTCTTATCGATTGTAAAAGTTGAGTCACGACGATAATCGATAGTCCCCTTGCGTCGACTGCCCGAATGACTGATAGGTGTCACGTCGTTTCAGTTTTTTCTTTTTTTTTTTTTCTCCCGTTTGTTTTTTTACGATTCATTTTTTACCGGAATCTAATCGGCAGAGATATAAATTCGTACGACTGTCTCGCGTTTCGTTCGCATCCGGATTTTCGTTGCAATACCACGAATTCATAGGCGCGACCGGTAGCCTGTTGCGATGCCCGCCGATTACGTGTTGCCACGCGGACAACACTCGTCACCCGTCCTAACCTCACATACGCTCGATAAGCACTAAACTTTACACGTATATACGAGAAGCTATATATTTCCGTTGTTCGTTTCACGGAAAAAATAAAAATAAACACATAAAACGTAACTACGCATTTATTTAAACGGTTTCTGCATATTCACGGAATCGTTTCGTAAGCGCAGTTTTGGCGATGTATGCACATTCATTCGCTCGCGTCGCAACAATCGGGACGGAGCGCAGCTATCTTATCGGAAACCAGTGACGGGTGCTTACGCTGTACACGTTTATTCAGATTCGGCGTATACTTTAGTTATTCTCAACTTCGCGAAAACAATTTTCGAATGCCGCGAACATTTTTAAATTGATTTTTTTTTTTTTTGCGGAATGGAAAAATACGAGTTTTGAAAATTCTTGAAAGAAAAATTAATAAGCCGCTTCGTCGAAATGATAATTTTCAATTATTAAGGGAATTAACAATCAATTCAGAGTGTAACAAAAATTTAATTTCGGAAATTCGTAAACTCCGAAAGGAAATTGAAAACGTTATGTTTCCTCCATTCGAAAATGTATACAAATTTTTAATTTATGGAAACGAATACATTTTTGAATAAACATCGAATTCTTACGTTCTTTCGATTTTTGTTGATTTCTGGGATTCCATATCGTTTTTTATTACCATTGTTTGCCGATTATTATATTTATATTGCGAAAACATTCGGTAAAATAAGTAAATTTGCTAACAGTAAAGTGAGAAATTGTATGTCTCCGCTATTCGAAAAAGAATGCATATTTCCGCTAATGGAAACAAATGAATCTTTGAATAAACATTGATTTTTGCTTTTCTTTCGATGTTCATCGATTTCCGGGATTCGTATCGCGTTTTTTTTTATCACTATTCACCAATTTATTATGATTTTATTACGAAAATTTGAATAAATATGCAAACAGTAATAAAAAATACGCGTAATTTTAGAAATCGGCAAACATCGAAAAAAAATAAAAAGTCGATGTTTCTCGAAAGATAAAAATGGTGTTAAGGCCAATTAGTACGCAACTTTATCGTCGTAGCATAGTAATCTTGAATTATGGAACGAATAGATAATGAATTCGTTGACAGCAAAAAAAAAAACATTAAATCTCAAAAATCTACAAATGTTGAATGAATTTCAAATTTGATGGTTCTATTATAAAAAAAAGGTGTAATTGTAGCTTTATAACCAATTTGTATGTAGATTCATCACCGTACGATAGAAATCTATAATTGCGCAACAAATACATAACAAAAAATCGTAAACAATTAAAAAATCACGAATCACAAAAAAAAAAAAAAAGTATAAAAGTTATAATTAAAGTCCATAACTAAAGTCTACATTTTCGATTACGAAAAAAATACTTAACAAAAATCCGTAGGTAGTTAAAAAAATTCCTCTTGTTATCTGTGTTATATATAGCATTACCACGAATGACCGAAAAGGCATAGAAAAAAAGTTATAATTAAAGTCTAAAAAACGATTTATCGTGCTTCTCATTTCATAGAAAATATTGCAAAAACTTTACAAAAAATAAAATAATGTACCCTGCGATTCGACGTTAATATTTCTCTTTATTTCGCGTTGTTAAAATATTTATTCTGCTTTGTTTATTTTAACGTGAAAGTTATCGATAAAGATAAACAAGAAAAAAAAAAGTCATTGTTATTTATTTTCTGCCGAATGAATGCACGATACGCGATCGAATTCTCGAAACAAGAGACAATAGGTACACTTATCTGAAAAAAAAAAAAAAAAAAAAAATCGCGTCTCGTATTCTGAATCGTACTGTACACTCGCGACAGCACGACCTCGGGGTTCTCTCGTTCCAGAACAGCAGAAAGCAAGCAACACACAGACACACACGAGCATTTATTCGCTTGGCAACTCTGCCCGAGGATAAAGCCTTTCTGCGCCACCGGATATTGCTCTTGATTTCACCGATTTCCGCGTATTCGGTAGAACAACCCCCGCGGTGTTCCCGAGATTTCGATTGTGATTTAATGAAAGAATCATTCATGAGCGCCGCGCACCGCGCGATAGGTCGAAGCTGTTTCAATTTCGTACATTTTTTTTTACGATCGCATATATATCGCGGAAATATCGAAAGTACAATCAGAAACGTCGATCTAAGGCCCGAATGCGTAAAACATCGATTTCTCTGACGCGTTAAATTATATCATAATAATAACGCGTATTAAAAATTGCATTTTTTGAGGTTAACAAACGTTTTTTTTCGATCGAAAGTATATAAAAATGCAAACTGGAAGGTCGAATTAACCTCCAAATTTTTACACCGTACACTTTTCTCGGATTGTTAATTACATCGCGGTTATTGCACGATAAAAATTATACGGTTAGAGATGTATCGGATTCGTTTTTTTCTCGTGTTTTTTTTTTTTTTTTTTTATGTTTTCCTCACTTCCGCGACAGTTCCTGTATCATCGTCGTTCGGATAACAGAGAAACATCGCGTTGCACCTCGGACATTAGAGTTACGTCGCAGTTATTAAATGTCCACGGTACACAAAGCACAACGACTGATTGCAGTTCCAAGGTTCTGCACATCCGTGACTGTGAGTCGAGCATTTCTCGACCAGCCGGTTGTTATCGCTCGACGCGATTCTGTCCGACCGATTTGAAATATCGTGTGTGCGGCCTTCGTAACCTCGAGTTTTCTGCACGTGTTCTTCGTACATCGCAATATAAAGTCACTCGCGAGCGATGCATATATTTATCGAAAAAGAAGATAGTGCTTCCGGAGATGGGAAACTAAATAAAAGGATAAAGAAAAAAAACAAATCGTAATAAAAGATAGCAAATTTTTTTTTTAAATCGTACAAGTTTTGAAAAAAAGAAAAAAAAAAGTGGGAAAATATTTTGGAATTAAACTTTTATTTTCATTAAATTAACGAAAAATGAATTATTTTAGGATGAGAACATCTAATTTGCATTATTCGACAACTGTATGCAATGAAACAGAATTTTTTTAGAGTAGTATTCATTACTAAGCCATAGATAATAAAATGAAATAATTCATTTAATAAAAATAAATTCCATTATGAATAATAAATATTGTTTAATATTCATGTAAACATTAATATCGATATTATTTATTTATATTATTACTTTTTATATTAATATTTTATTTAATTACGAATTCGTGATTCATAAATAATTTGAAATCTATATAAAGAGAAAAAAAATCGGTTGATTTTATTAAATCGGCGTTTACAGGTCGCATTTATTTCGCGACCGGTTGATTAAACCGTTGATTAAATCCGGTTCCGGTTGATTAAACGAAATAATTGTCGTACGAAAGAAAAAAATACTCAATTTAACTAACAGTTATTACGATCGATTAGGTCAACGATTGATTTCTGTCGACGAATGAAATATTTGCTTCGCCACCCGCAATCGCCGATTTTCTCATCGATTTTTTTTCTTAGTATTGTAATTCGTAGTTTTGATGCTTCAATATAACAACTGACCGCTCACTCGTCTAAATTTCACACAATTACAGACAAATAATCAACAAGATCGGTAATTTATAATAAAAATCTACAAAAATTAATCAATTAATTGGTAAAATCTCTTCGCGTCCGAATATCGACTCATTTGTTTCGCACGAAAACGATCGATAAACTAAAAAAAAATTAAAATACTTGTTTCGCCGGTCGCAAGCGCCGATATTCTCGATTTCACCGAATTTTTTTTCTCAGTATAGTAATTCTTAGTTGTAATCCCTTAGTATCACAAATCGCCGCGCACTCCTCTAAATTTCACACAATTTCGAAGATAAATTAATCAACAAGATCGGTAAATGGTAATTTATAATAAAAATCTACAAAGATGAATCAATTAATCGGTAAAATCTCTTCGCGTTCGAATATCGACTCATTTGTTTCGCACGAAAAAGATCGATAAACTAAAAAAAATAAAATATTTGTTTCGCCTCCCCGCAACCGCCGATTTTCTAAAAACAGCTGATTTTTTTTCCTCACTATAGTAATTCATAGTTTTAACCCCTCACTATCACAACTCACTGCTTATCCGTCTAAATTTTACGCAATTTCGAAGATAAATCAATCAACAAGATCGGTAAATTATAATAAAAATCTACAAAAATGAATCAATTAATCGATAAACTCTTCTCGCGTCCGAAATTATCAACTCGTTACTTCAGCGTAAAAACGATTCTTGAGATGAAAAAAAAAAATTAAAAAAAACGACACTCCCTTCGCGTCCGAATATCGACCCGTTACTTCAGTGTAAAAACGATTCTTACGGTAAAAAAAAAAAGTCGACAAACTTCCTTTACGTCCAAATATAAACTCGTTACTTCACCGGAAAAGCAATCCTTACGATAAAAAAAAAAACTACAAACTTCCTTCGCGTCCGAATATCGACCCGTTACTTCAGCGTAAATCGATCCTTACGATAAAAAAAAAAAAAAAATCGACAAACTCCATTCGCGTCCGAATATCGGCCGTTTACTTCAGCGTAAAGACAATCCTTGAGATAAAAAAAAAAAAAAAAAAATATGAAGATAAGATTTGGGTTGTTTCAGAAGTTCGGAGGATCATGGATCCAGCGGCGGTGGTGTCAGCGGAGTCGGTGTCGGAACGGGAGGAACGGGAGTCGGTAGCGGAGTCGTGGAGAGAGGAGTCAACGAGGCTTTCGAACCTCGTGTATCCCACGGGAGTTTCTACGGCGGTGATAGGGTTAACCGCGTTGTCGAGCATTCGACGGATCCGTCGGCGGTCGATCCCGGTGGATACATACCGCGAGGCAGACCGACGCCGGTCAGTGGTTACCACGTGACGTCGACGAGGGCGAGGGATCGGTTGTACCCGCGCACGGGGCCCTATGCAACGGGACCGCCTCCCCCGCCTCACTTAGACCGCCATCGCGGCAGTCTACCGCCTTCTTCGTGGTCGAGTTACGAGTCGGCATCGTCGAGATACGCTTCTGTACCGCCACCACCTTCGCCCGCTACTACCGATGCTTATCAAGAGGAATCCGGTGGTTAGTATAATAAAAATTCGATCGATTTATCGATTTATCGATCCAAAAATACATAATATCGGGAGACAAACGATTTTTAACACCTCAACTGTATTAATATAATAACTATAAATAGTTTATTTCTTATTTACAATTCGCTATCTATCGATTAATCGGGAAACGGAAGATCGAGAAATTTTTTTTTACGTGTTTAATGGCGTGTGATACGTTCCTCTGTTTCTTATCGGTCGATACGAAGGATACAGTTTTTTTTTTGGTGAAAAATTATTTTCGTATGTTTTTCTTCATTTTTAATTTTTTTTTCGTTTTCATAGGATTTATGATTTTCTTGATGTTAGATACGTTTCTATGTTTCTTATCAGTTAATGCGAAGAAAACAGTAATTCTTTTTGAAAAATATATTTTCGTATATTTTGAATATATTTTTGTTCATCTTAACATTTTTAATGATTCTTTGCTGTTGTGAAATATGTTTCTCTGTTTCTTATCAGTCGATACGAAGGATACAGTTATTTTTGTTGAAAAATATATTTTCGTATGTTTTTCTTCATTTTGACAATTTTCTTTTAATTGAATTCATAATCTTCTTGGTGTTAGATACGTCCCTATGTTTCTTATCAGTCAATACGAAAAATACATTTATTTTGTCAAAAACATATTTCTGTACATTTTTCCGTAAATTTTTCTTCATATCATTATTTTCGATACACAATCCGTAATCATCTCATTCCAAAACGCAAATGCATCGTCACAAATGAATTTCTGTATCCCACCCTTCGATTATAACTCAATTTAACTTCAATACGATCCCTAAAACCTCTAAATATCAAAAAAATAACATCGACATCACTTATGATACGAAAAAAAAAAAACAAAAAAAAGTCATAATAAAAATGAAAAATTGGTTTCAATGACACAAATCCTTAATTATTTTGCGTAATCTCATCCACAGTTGGAGTCGGTGGAAACAGCGGCGTAGGGAGCGGAAGCGCGGGCGGTGGTACGCTACGACAGCACAAAAAGCAGAGAAGAAAATCGCGTAGCGGTAGCAGTTCGCCGAGTGGTTCGTCGCGTTCCGGTAGCAGCAGTAGCCGTACAAGCAGAAGCGGAAGTTCGGCTGGTAGTACATCCGGGGGTAGTAGTTCGCCGGGTAGTTCGCCGCATCGTGCCGCTAACGCGGCGGTAACGGAGGATCGTAGGCCGCTCGCGATATGTGTGAGAAATTTGCCGGCGCGTAGTAGCGACACATCGCTGAAAGACGGTCTCTTTCACGAGTACAAGAAACACGGGAAAGTAACGTGGGTTAAGGTAGTAGGAGCGGCCGGTGATCGGTACGCTCTCGTGTGCTTCAAAAAGCCCGAAGACGTCGAAAAAGCTCTCGAAGTATCGCACGACAAATTGTTCTTCGGTTGTAAAATCGAAGTTGCGCCGTATCAGGGATACGACGTTGAAGACAATGAGTTCAGACCGTACGAAGCGGAACTCGACGAATATCATCCCAAAGCTACGAGAACGTTATTTATTGGAAATCTCGAGAAGGACGTAACCGCGTCGGAGCTGAGGAAGCATTTCGAGCCGTTCGGTGAAGTAATCGTGGGTTTTCGCAAAAATTCCTTAAAAACCTTATATTTTTTTTCTAAATTCCCATTAATTCATCAAGAAATGACACAATCAATATGTATATTAATTTTTTTTTCTCAGGAGATCGACATTAAAAAACAGGGAGCGGTGTCGAGTTATGCATTCTGTCAGTACGCGGATATCGGTAGCGTTGTAAAAGCAATGAGATCAATGGACGGCGAGCATCTCGGATCGAATCGTATTAAACTCGGATTCGGTAAATCGATGCCGACATCGTGCGTTTGGGTCGACGGTATCGGTGGTAAGTAATGCGAAACGAAATTATCTCGCAGTTATTCCCCTCGCAAATCTATTATTAATTGTTATTCCGCGTTAAATATCATCGAAAGAGTCTCATTGCGGAAGCGATATACATTACGCACTACTAATTTACCCGTTTCTCGAACTCTTGCAGATTGCGTGTCGGAGAAATACATAAATATGCAGTTTCACCAGTTCGGCCCAATCACGCAAGTGGTTGTCGACCGGGAGAGGGGTCACGCGCTCGTGTTTTTCGAGCAGATAAGTTGCGCGCAAACAGCGGTCAAAGAAATGCGTGGAGCGGCGCTACGGGGACGTCGTCTTCAGGTCGATTTCGCGTCGAGAGAATGTCAAGAAACGTTCTACGAACATCTGGAACGTCAGGGGTTCGCGGGTGAAAAACCATGGGACACGCGACCGTCGCCAGCCGCGACATTCGATGTGACGTGAGTACCAACAATTTTCCCAACTTTTCTCTTTGCTGAAACTTTCTCGATATCTCATATATATCCGTGGATATTAGATTGCATTTCGTTAAACGAACGCCTTGTGTTTTTTTTTTTTTTTTTTTTCTTTTCGTATTTTTTTTTTTCACGATTTATCCCATAGGAGAGAACGGAGCTTCGAATCAGCGGTGACGGTACCAAATGCCGGAAGTCGTTTCACGCGTTACGAGACACCACCGAGGGCGAGGACAGCGAGTTATTCGCGGACTCCCGGCGGTGGTAGTACTCCCGGCGCGAGTCCTGCCCATCCAACGGCGATGTCCCGTAGTAGTAGACGTTCGTACCAAACGGATCCTTATTACGAAGGCGACTACACAGAACCCGCACCGAGAAGGTACGGTGGTACCAGCGCTACGTGCGATACGAAAACCTCGGCGTGTCTCGATACCGCGACCGCGATACCCCTCGTCGATCCGTTCCGTCACCTCTATTCTTCTCGGTTTCGAAGGTTCCGAAGTTACGACGAGTTCAGTCAGGGAAGCGGCGCGTCCCACGACGACTACGAGACCAGTGTCGTTATCGGCGACAGTAAGATCAACGATGACGATTTGCCGCCACCGCCACGACGCCACGCCGTCCAGAGTGTCGTAACGAGCGTCGAGCCTCCGGCGCCACCACCGTTGTTGCTTCCACCGCCGGACATCAGGCATTTGCAGAAAGAACGGGTGCATCTACTCGAACAACTGGAGGAATGTCATAGCAGCGGTGACGAGGGTTTTGCACCAAAGAAACGTGCGAAACTCGACGTCGCATCGACGATACTCTGCGAGGACGATGAGCCGGAAATCGCTTCGCTTCTCGTTACGTCGCATTCCGGTAGAAAGGGAATGGATGTGAGACGAGTCAGCGATAGTAAGATAATCGTTCATCACGGAGCGAGAAGAGGGAGTTGCGAGGGTCGGGGACCGGGTCCGTGCAAAAGGCGGCGCGACACGACTAGCAGGTGAAATTTTTTTTCCGCTGTATTTAAAAATTTCATTAATTTCTTTTTTTTTTATCTCACGAATTTTTAAATAACATCCCAACAATTTTTTTTTCCTTCAGGCATCACGAGCACCACGACGGTTCGCGACCGGGTACTCCGCTCGTCGACGAACGACCGGAGAATCTCGTCCCCAGCGAGCCGCGTCGATTCCGCGAGCGAAGTCACGAGGGTCCGCTTTCGTTGCCGTTGCCGCGTTTTGCCGCTCAGATGATGAACAACAACAACACCAGCAACAGTAACAACAACAATGGCGCTTGCGCTCGTCCCAGTAGTACGACAATCGCGAAAGTCGCATCGCCGCCTTGCGCGACGAGTTTACCCTCCGCGCCGAGTCCGCGCGCGGCGCCGCAACCCCCAGCATCGCCGCCTCCGCGCCATCCGAGTCCGAGTCCAACGTCGTCGGACAGCGAAACAGCTCCGCAATCGCCGTCTCTCGAGGAGCGAATACGTTCTCTCGACGAGAAATACGAAAAGTGGTCGGGTTCGCGAGCGTTGAGCGCCGCGGGTGGCGACGCTCTCGCGAAACTCGACGCAACCGCCTCCGAGAGATTCAGGTTTCGTCACAAACTCCTGGATCTCGATCTCAATGAGGTACAACCGTCGGATATCGTTAAATCGGTTCTCGCAAAGAGAAGCGTTTTCGACGAGGACTCGAAAAGATTGGAGAATTTCAATGAAAAATATGAACCGCGAGAGTTTACCGGAGTAACGGGAGTCGCGGGAACAATCGCCGGAGCGACGAGCGGTGGAAGTGGTGGTAATTTAGTCGCCGGTACGGGTGGCTGCAGTGGCAAAGTAGGACTGCAGTATCCGTTTCCTAGTCATCCGCCGGTGCAGTCGAGTAGCAGCGGCGCGACCCCGTCGACGCCGACCTCAACCCTTCCGACGCCAATCGCGACAACGATGACAACGACACCGGCAGCTCTGTCGACGGCAACGACAACGTGCGCGACACTGGTAACACCCGCGTCGAAGACTGACCCCCGCACGGTGCCGCATAATTGCGTTCATCCGACGACCGCGACGCCGATAACTCCGGGAACGTCGATAAAAACTGGAAGTCCGGAATTGCCACCGGTTACGTTGCCGATAGGAAGTCTCGGAAGTGTTAGCGCTGCTAGCGGTAGTAATTTCGTTGGGGGAATCGCAACGTCGACGAGTCTCAGCGGTAATGTACCGAGCGGCTTAACACCAACACTCAGCCTGACCGCTTCTACTTCGCGAGTCGCGAGCGTCGCTGCGGTGCCTATTTCTTGCGTTGCGTCGACGACGATACCGGCGATTACGGCGGTTTCTCTCGTAAGTTCCCCGACAACGACGACGACGACGACGTTATCCTCCAGCAGCGCGATTATCGCGACGCTGGCATTGGTTACGACGGGTTCGCCGACCATTACGACGATCACCACGACAAGCGGTAATCACAATCAAACGTCCACAACGACGTCGACGCAGTCAGCTTCGTCGGCGTTGTCGTCCGCCTCCTCGTCCTCTTCGACTTCGTCGATATCGTCGTCGAGTGCGGAAACATCGAGAACGCGACTGAAGAAAGAATCGAATGCGAGTTCTCGCGAATCGAGAGAATCGCGGGACAGCAAAGATAGTAGAGACTCGAGGCACAGTAGGGGATCGAAGGAGTGTTCGAAGTCGCGATCGAGAAAAGACGAAAGTACGGAGGGTGAGAAAAATCGTAGGGATCACGGGACGCGTGAGGAGCAACGAGAAGATCGAACGACCGCTCCCAGCGGCGAAATAACAGTCGAAACGCCTGAGACACACGGCAGAGACTCTAAAGACACTAAGGAAGCGAAACACGAGAGAAAGGAGCGCGAAGATCGCGAGAGGCGAGAGAAAGAGGAACGCGAGAGACAGGAAAGAAGGGATAAAGAGGAACGCGATCGTCAGGAACGAAAAGAGCGCGAGGAGCGCGAGAGGCGAGAAAAGGACGAAGAAAGAAGAGAACGCGAGAGATTGGATAAAGAACGACAAGAGAAGGAAAGGAGAGATCGCGAGGAACGAGAACGCGAGCGCAAGGAGCGCGAAGAGTTCGAGGCTCGCGAGCGCGAGAGACGCGAAAAGGAACGTCTCGAACGCGAGAGAAAGGAACGCGAGGAAAAAGATCGAGCAGAACGTCGCGAGAGGGAAGAACGCGAGCGAAAGGAACGCGAACTTCGCCTCGAGCGCGAGAAACAGGAGAAGGAAAGGTTGAGAAAAGAACGCGAGGAACAGGAAAGACGCGAGAAGGAAGAACGCGAAAGGCTCGAACGGGAGAGGCGACGGGAAGAAAAAGAACGCATCGAACGCGAGCGAAAACGCGAGAGGGAAGAACGCGAGAGACTGGAGCGCGAGAGGCGAAAGGAAAAAGAGAAGGAAGAACGCGAACGTCTGGAAAAAGAAAAACGCGAAAAAGAGGAGAAGGAAAGAAGCGAACGCGACAAACACGATAAGGAAAAAAGACGCGAACGCGAGGATCAGGAGAGGCGAGAGAAGGAAAAAGCGGCGGAGAGAGAAAAGCGACGGGAACGCGAAGATAAAGATAAGGAGAAAAAGGAACGGGATGAATCGAGAAGAACGCAACAACCGACGGAAAATCATATTCATCTGCCGTCCACTCCGCAACCTCAGGTACAAGCGACACCCGCGCCGGTTACGATTAAACGACGTTGTTCCTCGCAGGACGCACCACCCGAAGACGAGGCGAAACGTATGAAAATATCGTCAGAACACCGACGGGACAGCAAGGATCGCCCGCGTCAAAATCGACGATCCGAGGATCGAAAGCACAGAAACGATTCGCACAGAACGAGCCGCGACAGCAGAGAAAGTCGCGAGAGCAAAGAATCCTCGGGTTCCATACAGATACAGGAAAATCGTGAAAATCGCGACGTCGTACCGCAGACTCATTGCGACATCGCGAGAGATCCGAGTCGCGAGGTAAAGGAATGTCGAGAAAATCGCGACGGCGTCGTCAAGGATTGTCGCGATAATCGTGAAAATCGCGAAAATCGCGACGTTAAAGACAGTCGAGAAAATCGTGAAAATACCCGCGACAATCGCGATATACGGGATAATCGTGAAAATCGTGAAAATCGCGATTGTCGGGAAAATCGAGAAAATCGGGAGAACAATCGCGACAGCAGCAAAGACAAACAACGAAGCAAGAGAAATCGTTTGGAACGCACGGAGAAAGAAATGCGCGAGAGAAGTCCTCGAGTTTCGCACGAATTGGACAAAGATTTTCTCGCGAGACTTGAGCTCTCGAAGCGTAACGATCCGAGTCCACCGAACAGTCAGCAACCCTCGGTGGGCAGTCATCATCCGCGGGAATCGTCGCAACGCGAACATCATCAGCAATCGTCGATGAGTTTGCATAGCGACAACGACGACGGTGTATTGTTGAATCACGAGATGCAAGTTACGAGACAACATCCGTCGAACACCGATACGGATAGCGACGAGCCGAAGAAACACTCGATATTCGACATAATCGACGACGAACCCGCATACATAAGTATGTATGACAAGGTAAAGGCGCGATCAACGAAAAATATGCAAAAACTCGAAGAAGAAAAGCGTCAGGTGCGGCTGCGAGACAAATTTTCCCAATTGAAACAACGAAGAGCGCGGCGCGAGGAGAAAAAGCAAAGTACATCGTGGGACGGCGATTCGGTGAGCAGCAAAGCGCTCACCGAAGACGAAGGCACTTCGGAATCCGATTCTACTCGAGCGAAATCTCTATCGCGTAAGGGTTCCCGTTCGCGAATCCACTCGGACACAAGCGAAGAGGACGATTCGTTTAACAACAAATTGCATAAAATAAAAACCGAGAGATTTCACGAAAGCGATATGGATCTCGGATTTGCCGATACGGAGGAAAAACAAAATCCCACAGACTCGTCGAGCGTCAATGTCGTCAATAGTTTACATACCATCAAAAAAGAGCCGCGTTCCTCGGACGACGAGGAGAGAATACCTCTCGAATTTCCTCCTAATCATCCGTCTGTCGTAAACAATCATCAGCGAGATTCGCGAAAGAAATCGCACAAGAAAAAGCAAAAGCGACAAAAAACTTCGATATCGAGCGAAGAGAGCGTTAGCATTAAATTAGAACCATCGGATAGTTCGGAGCATAAAAACAGAACGAATATTCTCGCTTCGGGTGGAGAGTGTCGAACAAATCATATGAACGATTCGTCGCTTAACACACCAACGTCGACGGGAGTCCCAACGACACCGGGTATCGATTGCGCTGAGGAGCGAATGCGACAGGATAAGAAACAACGCAGCAAAAAAGAAAAACGAAGAGATCGCAACGGCGAAGACAAGATGAAGGCGCGAAGGAAAAGACTTAATCGCCAAGAGGCGAGAGATTCGCAGCGTATGGAGGATATCTTCGGTCCGGAATCGGACGACGTTGACGAATCGCCGAAGAGCACATTTTTCAATCGTCGGAGCAACTTACCGTCGGAGAACAACGCTTATTCGGACAGTGACGGTGGGAGAAGTCCGATTCTGGATCTCGATAGGGTGCGACGCAAAGCCGAGAAGAAACGTCGTCATCAAGCCGAAGACGAGAACAGCGTCGATCTCGTGGAAGCGGGTAGAGAGATCGAAGCGAAACTTCTCGGTTTACCGATGTCACCGAAGCAAACGAACGTTCCTTGCGCCGAGAGCAACGATCACGATGTCTTTCGTTTCACCGACGACAACGACAGCGTCGAGCCTTCGACACCGACCACCGCGCCGGAGAAAGTCAAAGAGAAGAAGAAAAAACGAAAGAAATCGAAGGAAGAACGCGGACGCAAGGATCACCATCACCATCACCATCGTCATCATCACGACGACGACAACAGAGAAGAATTCGATTATCTCGACTACGCGAGTTCACGCGCGAGCACTCCGCTCGCACGTATGACCGTCTCGCCGATCTCTCAAGACGCTCTTCTCAGTCCGATACCAAAAAATCCTGTGGCCGTCTCGACACCGGCGCCGATAACCACGTCGCCGGCCGCCGTGAGTCCCGTCGCTAACAAAGTCGAGAAAAAGAAGGAAAAATTTATACCGGGTTTCGGCACCGATATCGACGAGACGATACACGAGAACGCAGTGAAGAGTATTTCGGAGCCGGAAGAACGCGACAGCGCTGGTCGGCAATCTTGCGGCGGTCGAGACGATTCCGAGGTCTCGGCGCCTGTAACGCCACCACCGCGTACCGAAGACAAACCTCGGGTCGTAATATCTCAGGAAGAAACCGAAGACGCCGTCGCTGCGCTTCTAGAGGAGACTTTCGGCGGTTCCACGGAAGATTTCTCCTACGAGGGGGAGGAAGAGGAAGCAGAAGGCGACAACGCCAGTGTTCCACCTTCCGACGCCCCTCAGGAAGACGTCGAGGAGATGCAACAAGCCGTCGAAAGTTTAAACGCCTCAACGGCCGAAACCGATGCCGATTTGAAACCCGATACGCCGCAAAGCGAACACGATTTGCAGATCGACACCGATACCGAAGAGGATCCAAATTACGAGACCTTCGATCTCACGCAACCACCGAAAACACCCGACATACCGTCTTTTTACAAGTCACCGGCAAAAACTCCGACAACAGCGCCGACGTTGATTATCGCACCGGAAAAACCGGTAGAGAATTGCACGACACCGAGTCATCCGGTTACAGTCCCCGTGACACGACCACCGAGTCCACCAACTTCCGTTATTTCGCACTCCTGGGGATTGTCAGAGCACAAAGCTCCTCGAGAAATCGCGAAACCATCGCAATTCGATGCTCCGGAGCCGGAAGTCGCCGCCACGGGACAGGAAAAAGCAGCGATCAATCGTTGCGCCTCTTCGTCGCCGCCTCTTCCACCGCCGCCGCAGCAGTACAAACAACCGATTCTCGGTCCCTGTAGCGTGCCGACCATCAGCGAAGCACCGAGATTATCGGCTGCGAGTCCGCGTCCTCCCGTTCCAACAACAACGGCGCAACAACCTCTCTATCAGAGATTACCGGTCTCTCCGCAGACGCAAATGGTTCCTCTCCGACAAGCTTCGCCCCGAATGCCTTGCGTGACGACGACATCGTCCTCCATAGCTGCCGGAACGATATCAGCGACTCTACCATCGCTCGTCACACAAACGAGAAATCCACCGCTTATGCCGAGTCAATTGTCGCCGCGGGCACCT
The DNA here is from genome assembly GCA_963971235.1 of Cryptus armator. Lineage (NCBI taxonomy): Eukaryota > Metazoa > Arthropoda > Insecta > Hymenoptera > Ichneumonidae > Cryptus > Cryptus armator. Next base: position 13,819,021 of record OZ020232.1, read on the forward strand.
CAACCATTGTCGCCGAATGGTCAATGGTCCAGAGGCCCTACTGCGCTGAGTCCTCACGTCTCTCACGGTGGCAAACCTTCGCCTCCACCAGCGAGAATTCCCGTCAGCGTACCGATCTCTGCTCATCGTCCCTCCGAAATAACTCCGCAGCATATTTACTCAACGGCAGCGAGTCAACAACCTGTTATTCAACACGCACCCGGTATGAGAGCTTTGGCGCCGAGTTATCCTCGCGGTGGTTTGCCACCGTTGACTCTTAACATCCCTCCGCGACCCTACATGCCGGTGCCGCCTCTCGCATCGGCGATTCAAGTGAAGAATTCCCGCGACTCTCTCGTCGGTAAATCTGTTATTGAGACTTTGATACCCGTTAATCCAAATTCATCGCCTCAAAGACTTGATGAGCCGAAGATATCGCCGGCGGTGATACCGGAAACGACGAATAAGGCTTCGACTTCGCCAAAGGTGCCTTCGCCCAATCAACCGCCGACTTACATACCGGAAACCGCGAAAATCGAGAGCGCCAGCACCTCGTCGCCGACTTCGTTGGCTAAAGTCGCGTGTATAGAAAATTCGGCTCTTTCGCCGCGACAACAGAAGCAAATGCCACCGTTGCCGATCACCTCGGAGAATAGTCTATTGTCGCCGAAGCAGAAGGATATCCACGCGAATCTTCATCTACTGACGACCCACACGCCGAGAGCTTCGACTCCGAGTCCCGTTATCGTGGCTCATGGACAGCCGCATCTCGTCCACAAATCCGTTGTTCACAGTCACGTACCACCGACCATTCCGACGTGCAATCAATCGCTCGTTAAGACTGTAATTCCTGTCGTTCCGCAACAATTTCCTTCTACAACACCGATTTCCGTTGCTGTTGAAAAAATTCCACCAATCGTCACGCAAGCGACGAGCCAATTGTCCGTTGTTACGACGACGAGACCGACACCCGTTTCTCAAGGGATACTGATAGTCAAACCTCACGTTCCCGTTGTTTCTACTATTACGCAATCGATCATAACTCGCGTTATGACACCAACAGTTTCGTCGATATCTACGACGCTGTGCACCACAGCAACAACCGTTCCAACACCCGAACACACTGCGGAACGTCCCCGCGAACCGGAGGTGAGATTCCCGGAGAAACAGCAACAACAACAACCCGAAGAAAAGATTTCTCTTCCATCGCCGCAGACTCCTCAGCCTATGCAGCTTACGCCTCCCGTACAACCATCTCCAGCACTCGAAGTCGTTAAACAAGAAGAGAAACCGGTTGTCGAAGTCCAGAAGTGTTTACCGCTACTGGAGGACACGAAACCAACGATCGAACCACCGCAGCCGCAGCCACAACAACCGCCGCCGCCAATTTGCGAACCTAACGAACAGACGATAAAAATCGAGAAGTCGGAACCCGAAAAAGTTGAGGCTGAGACACCCGCGAAACCGATCGACATGTCGGACGTAATCGTCCCGAAGACGGAACCCGATTTGTCGCCAAAACCCGAACCGGTGGAAGAGACCATCAAACAGGAGGAAGAAACACCGAAGGAACGCGACGATTTGGATATCGAAGAAGAATCCATCGAAGAATCCATCAGAGAGCCAATAACCGATCCTCTGGCGCTCGATGTTGCGAAAGAAGACCCAACGGACAGCAAAGAGGACAGTGACTACTGGTCGGCAAAGGAAGTAAACATCGAGAGCGTTATAAAGAAAGTCGACGCTCTCTGCGATGGTGAAACCAACGACGGCGACGCAAACGACGCCGATGAGGACAGTCAACACGAACAGGAAGCGAATGGCGATCCCAACGATACCAGCAAAGGTGACGCCGATTGTTGGCCCGATACCGAGTCTACCGAAGGCGATGGAAAGAAGGATTACGCGAATCACGACGATCACGACGAGGGCGTCGAAACCTGCGAAATCGAGTCGCCGCGTTCGCGACGCGGAAGGTCGAAAAATCGTCGCGGCGCTGCGGCCAATCGGGGAGGTGTGACGACTCGACGCGGCGGAAGGGCCGCGCCGAACGTCGGTAACAAACGCGGCGGTAGAACATCGCGCGGCAGCAAACATCACGTCGAGAAGAACAAATTGCCGGCCGATGTTTACGAGTTCCACGATGACAGCGAGGAGGACAACGCCGGACGTCCGCGGCTTATACTGACGATAAAATCGCCGGGTCCCAACGCTACCGGTCCAAACGCCGCGCCGGCCACACCGGTCGCAGCGGTGAAGGAAGTGCCGCCGGAAGAATTCGTATCGCCAGCATCGAACACAAGAAAGTCACGGAGATTGGCGGAAAAAGATCGAAGTACTGTGGATGATACTATAGAGGATGTAGTGCGCGGAGCCGCTGTGAATAAGGCATTGATGGCGGCTGGTGGTGTTGCAGGTGCTCACGCTACCAGGAGAAGCACGAGAAACAACAACAACAGCGGTCCTCGCGGTGGTGCTGCACAACAGCAAACTAACGTTCCGTTGGTCAACGCAGTGGCTAATCAACCGATCGAGCCGCGCAAATCGCCGAGGGGACCGAGGAAAGCATCGCGTCGTACATCGGAGAATAACGACGACAGCAGCGAGGAGAAGAGCAAAGAGGCGGCAACGAGAGATCTTCAGGAGAATTTAACGACGAAAGAGGAGGTCGAGACTACACCAGTCGTCGAAACTGTTGGTAAAACAACTGAGGAAACGATACCGAAATCCTTACCGATCGTTACCGGTCAAAAATCAGCTACTCTCGAGCCTATGACGCTTATCGATCCGGTTACCGGAATGTTAATTCCTATGAGAGAATCGGAAGAGGGTCAGTATATTCCAGTCTCGTCGGCTTCCGGCCAATTGGTTCAGAACGCTGTAAGAACAACTTGCGATAATCGCGCTGTTACCAACGTCGTCAGTAGCGCGAGTATCGTTAGTGAGACTAATTATCAACATTCGCAACAACAACAACAACAACAACAACAACAGCAACAACAACTCGCGAGACCACGAGAGCCCGAAGTATCGCAGAGTCTTCCAACAATACCAATACCATCAGCGATTGTTGAGAATAAAAAGGAAATCGGTAACGAAACACCGGTTTTCACGCAGCCGCCGAAGATTCAGATTGTTACGCCGATCATCGCGGCTCAGCCGAGCGTCATAACTAAACCTCAATCCCCCGTTGTGCAGACAACAGCGACCGCCGTCGTCATACAATCGACAATTACATCGACAATTACACCGGCAACCGCCACCATGATGACGACTACGCAGAGTCTCGTCGCCAGTCAGACGACAACTACTGCAACTTCTTGCATCGCTCTGCCGACGAAACCTACCAGTTTAAAGGCTCACGTTTTGAATGCCAGTAAACATGTTAATCCGATCGTTCAACAACCGCAGCCGCCACCGCAACCTCAGCAGATCGTTGTTAACAAACCTCCGGTTGTTACGACTTTACCGAGTCAACCGGTCGTACAGAACATCATAAAACAACCGAATCAAGCGATACAAGGATTACGACTGCAGATACCCGCCGGTCGCGTTGTTTCGCCGAATTTGAGTCCGCGAACCAAACCGATCGCGACGATCGGCAACGGACCCAATGGAAAACAGGGACAACCGATGTCGCCAGTGCTGAACAGCGCACCCGGCGCCGCGCCGAATCCTAAACAACATCTTCTGCAAGCGGCTAAACAACAACCACCGACTATCGTTAATTTGCCGCAAAAATTACCGATCACCGTTCATCCCGGCAATGTGCCGACTGTACCGGTGCAAAGGATTCACAATCCCGTAACGCAACCGATCACTGTAAAGGGGATCAATGGACAACCGCATCTGCAGAATCCAAAAGCTCATCTTTTGCAAGCTGTGGTACCGACCATCGTTACCGGTGCGGTCGCCAGTCCACCAACTCAGCCGCATATTATCGGCGCACAACCGGTCGTTACCGGCGCGAGCTGCTTGCGACCGACCAATGTGCCGAAACCACAGGTATACCTTTGCTATTTTTTTTTTTTTTATATTTTACGTAGAGATACGTTTTGAGAATCGATTTGTTATTTTTGGTAATGGATAATTCATTTGCTATCAATCGAACGTCTTGAAAAAGGTAATCGTGGTAAATGATTTATTTTTACTTTGACACGAATTTGAAATAATTTTGGTTATTTTCAATCCGCCGATCGAGTTGTCGAAAAACTTCGTGACGATCGTATTCTGCCGAAAAAAAAATAGATAAAAATATAAAACACGTGAAAAAAAAAAAAAAAACTTACGGTGTTAAAAAAAACTCTTTTTCGTGATGCGACAGACCAATGGTAACAATTACCGAAGATATATAATTTTTCCGTATAAAATCATATGCTTCCGAAAAACGTTCTAAACTATTCTAAAGTCAATCGTAACATCGGTAATTTTCAAAAATAATTATATTCTTTCACGGCATCGATACTAAATCGATATATCAAAATTGCAGATCGCTGGAACGATGGAACCACCGAAAGTCGAAGTATCGATGTCCGGTTGCATAATGGTACCAACTGCGAGTCCTCAGGGTCGCGGAGTGCCAGTAGTACCGACTTACGAAGCGCCATTGGTAAGTCAATTTTCACCGAAATATAACTCAATATCATTTTTTCATCACAAAATTGTATCCGATAGAAAAAAAAAAAAAAAAAAAAAAAAAAAACGATCATTCCAATAATCGTTAAACAACAGCTAAAGCAATCAAACTAACTTTGCTTGGTTTTGGATAGCATGCGAGTGCCGGTGCAGCACCGACGCCAGGGGGTCAATACGGACTCGCGCCCCCGCATCGTTCCCAGAGTCCTCCACTGCCTCCGCCCGCTCATCATCACGCTAACGCTTCGCAGGTATATACTTAACTCCGAGCTTTTGCCGATTCTCTCTCGTGTTCCCACGACGAAGAAAAAAAAATAACAAAGCAAAAGAAAAAATAAAATATACAAATGACTAAATCAATTTTTCTCATTTTTTTTTCTCGCAGAGCGACGTCGTCAATCATTACGGAGGTTTATCGCGAGCCGGTGAATTGCCACCTCACTACATACATCCGCAGGTTCTGACCTATCAGTACCTCAGAGCGCAACAAGAAGCTTTGACCGCTCCGCGAATAGCTTATCACGTTCCCGGCGCGCGTTCTCCTCATCTCCCATTGGATCCAAAGCTCGAAGCGGGCGGTGAGGAGAGTCACAGTCCACCTTTGGAACTGAGACGCGCCACGAGAACTCCGCAGGATCGTACGACCGATAGTCCTCAGGTAGCGCAGGTTTACATGCTTCACGGGGCGCGTTTACCGCCTCCGATCGCGCAGTACAGTCCGGCGGCTAATCCACCACTCGCCGGAGCGCCTACCGGACCTCGTGGCGGTTATTACGAACCACCGCCGGCGCATATACGCACTCAGTATCCAATGGCTGGTAGCGAAGCGCCTACCGATCGCGCGATTACACCGGAGAGACCAAGAAAACATCAAGTCGCCACGCCGCCTCACGCTTCTCAAGTACCGCCACAGGCCGACTCGTTGCTTATGCTGTTGCAGCGTTATCCGGTTATGTGGCAAGGATTGCTGGCGTTAAAGAACGACCAGGCAGCTGTTCAGATGCACTTTGTCTTCGGTAATCCGAACGTCGCGAGGGACAGTTTACCCTGTAACAGCGACGGCTCTACACCGCCTCTAAGAATCGCTCAGCGAATGCGACTCGAACAGACGCAACTCGACGGAGTCGCGAGAAAAATGCAGGTGAGTTGAGATGCGTGAAAAAAGGATTCAACTCCTCGCGCACGAGAGACGAAAGATGGGGATAGGGATGCGAGTTACGAATTTTTGTTTTTCGGAAAATTTAAGCTTTTTTTTTCTCCGCTGCGGCTTTGGAGTGATTTTTTTTTTTGGCATTTAATTAAATTACGTCGAATTCGAAAGTTTATATAATACTTTTATAATTCTTGTCATTCTTGCGAAAAAAATTATGATAAAAATGTTGTGAAATTATTATATGGAAAATGGAGTTAAGAGGAAAAAGTAACGTTTTTTCAAAGTCGCAGTGTAGGAGAAGAAAAAAAAACGACTAAAATCAAAGAATAACCACTTTTTTCGGTTTTTTTTCTTCTTTTTATAATCAAACAGATAATCTGATAGCATTCACTATTAAAAAGCTCCGACATATACGTCGCGCGTACGCGAGAAATTGAAAACGAAATGTTTTTTTTTTACTAAATAATTATTTTGTCTATTTTTTGTTAATTTTTTTTATTTTCATTACAGACGGACAACGAGCACTGCATGCTACTCGCGCTTCCCTGCGGACGCGATCACATGGATGTTCTGCAGCAGAGTAAAAATCTACAGACCGGATTCATAACTTATCTACAGCAGAAACAGGCTGCGGGCATCGTGAACATTCCCGGTCCGGTTTCTCAACAGGTCAGTCAGCAATAAAACGATAAAACTTCGAAAATAGCGATTCGATCAAAATTTTTTTTTTTTTTTTTTTTTTTTTTACGACTGATATATCTATCAGTCGAAAGGAACTAAAATTATCAGTAATATCAATAAAAAAAAAAATGTGCGTCTTTTTAAATTTCAGCCCGCATACGTGGTCCACATATTTCCCTCTTGCGATTTCGCCAACGAGAGTCTCGCGAGGATAGCGCCGGATCTTCTCCATCGCGTCGCCGAAATCGCTCATCTGCTAATCGTCATTGCAACAGTCTGAGGCCAGTCGGTCATTTGGATAATGATGAAAATCTGTTATTACAACAAAATATCGTCGTCGCAACTCTCCCTCTCGCCGAGAAAATCGCCGGATACGCTTTAACGAGGGCATGAAGCCCCGCAGTGTCCCGCCATAGAAAGCGCGAATAAACGGGAGAGTTCGCTATCACCATAAACGAAAATTCACAAAACTCCGACGCAAAACAAAAAAAATCACGAAATCCAATACATCGGAAGCAAAAAAAAAAAAACAATCACGAAACCCAAAAGATCGGAAGCAAAAAAAAAAAAACATAATCACGAAACCCAAAAGATCGGAAGCAAAAAAAGAAAAATAAAAAACCATCACAAGGAAGAAGAAAGTCGGAAGAGAATCAGCATCCTCCGTCGGATTCGAACCGTTGACAATCAAAAGGAGAGTCGGTTTTGTTTTCCCGAACGCCGGATCTGCGATCAGATTGTAGACCTTTAGGAGGGGACGGGGTTGTGATAAGCGGGGGAGGTTAGCACGGTCTATACCCTTGCATTCCTCTCCACTTGGCACCGAAGAGTCGACGAAAAAAAAAGAGTAACTAAAAAAAAAAAAAAAAAAAAAAAAAAAAAATGCAACAAAAAAAAAAAAGTAGTTTCGACTCGTTAACGCCTATCGTTGATCAATGTTTGTGGAAGCGACCGACGTGACTCTTGGTCACTCCGACAAGCAGGTCAGACACATCGCCCCCATACCTCCCTACCAGGAATACACGCAATTCAATGTTATAGAGAGCCCCGTTAATCGTGACACGCGCCGCGCTCCTTTAGATAATGAATTATAAAAAAAAAAACACAAACGTTGAGTAAAAATAAGAAAAAAAAAAAACCCGAAGAATCAGAGACAGAAAAAAAAAAAAAAAAAACCTTCCTAAAGCGAAACTGCACCCTAAGAGCAGTACGCGTGAAAGAATTACGAGTTAAAAAAAAAGAAAATAAAGTGAAGATAAATAAATAAATAAAGATACGCAACACCCGATTCGTAAGAGTAAAAAAAAAAAAAAAGAATTAAAATAAAATAAATAAAAGTAATGAAAATCTTACCTATAAACCACGAGTTACTTTGTAAGCCTTAGACGTTAATATTGTATAAAATTAAGCGAGCCGACGAGGGCATAACTACTGTGATTTTAATTATTTAACGATATCTGCATAAAAGAAACAACAACAACAAAAAAAAAAAATGAAGAAAAAAATGAAAAGAAAAAAAAAAAAAAAAAAAAAACAAACATAAAGACCGTTTCAGGCCGCGCGATATGTGATGTGTTTTTGTATAATATTACTCTATATAAATACCTATGTATTATATTGACTGTAAAACAATAGTTGCCGCCGCCGAAGCCGCTGCTGCTCCTGTCAAATTAGAAAGTAAAAGTGATTGAATGTAGAAAAAAAAAAAAACTCCTGATATCGAAGGGAAAAGAGACGATTAAGAAGAAAAAAAAAATCACGCAGAGCAAAGGATTACTCCCTCAACCCCCCGAAAAAAAAAAAAACACGTAGTTGCTATCCATAGTGTACCATAAATTCCCTTAGCAGGATGTAACATATTATTGATAATTTGAATTATAATTATTATATTATTATTATTATATTATGATTATTATTATTATTATTATTATTATTAAACTACAACTAGCGCTATGTACATTATGAAGATATATAATAGTAATTATTATTCTGATTCTTTACATTATTATTATTATTATTATCATTATGATTGAATTTATTATTCATCTCTATCTTTATTCACGAATTATTGTCCACTAATAACTACTACTATACTACTTACTATTCTCCTACCACTACTATTTACTATTTACTATACTGCTAAACAACTACCACTATTACTACCTGCTGCTGCTAACTACTGTACTATTTACTACTACTATTTACTACTCTACTACTCTACTACTATTACCGCCGCAATCGATTTATTCCTAAAGTTTTACGAGAGAAAAAAAAAAAACGATTCACACGCGATAGTTTTAGAGTGAAAAAAAAAAAGAACGAAATACCGACGTTTGCACGTTGAAAAAGGGGCTTAAAGAATATCATACCGTTGTTCCGTATGATCGATCTCATTGACCATTGACGCCCTCTGACCCCGTCGCATTAACTTCTATCCCAAAGGCCCCTTAATTCGTACGAAAAAAAAAACCTCGCGACGACCGAAAGACGCGATAGACTCTTAGAATTCGCGTCGAAGATAATAATGCGCTTACGTGTATAGACCAGAAGTTACACTATATCACACAAAGTCCTCTGCCCCCCCCTCCCGTCCCTCCCGAGAAAAAAACGTTATAAGTAAAAAAAATAAGTAACTATTTACAATATTATGCTTCAGCGCATGCCTTAGCGTAAAGTTATGATGAGAAAAGAAAAAAACAAATACATTAGGAATGGGCGGAATGGGAATCGTCACGATTGACTCCGCCGCCGGTCGTTTATTTACGAAGAACACAAACAAAAACTAACAAAAAGTTAAACAACTCCCGGAGAATATAATTGGTGACGCAATAACCTTGCGTGACGAATATACGTCGCATTTATGTAAAGAAAACGATCCGGATATTTCCGGAATCATCGACACACGAATATTCTCGATCGTCCGTATTAGCGAAGGGATATGAGTTCTCTTCGGATCGCAATCGACGGTTAACTCGTCCAGTGCAACTTGGGAAAAAAAAAAAATGGCTGTCGATCTTGTAAACAGTGCAAACAAAAAAGACAGACAAAGATTTTCGCGTGCAAAACCTCGTCGAATCTTCTGCTAAATCGATTTTTAACAACGGAAATATGATAAACTGGATATTTCACCGGCGTTCCCCCGCGTGAAATCCGGTTGGACAATATTATGATACTTAAACGGAGAAACGCGATTTTATTGAATAATAATCGACGACGTGCTCGTGTATAGCAAAGAGTATTGCCGTTACAATTAACGATATAAACTGCGAGAAAAAGAAGAAGAAAAAAAAAACCCCCCACTCTATCTCGATACATCGAGGCGAGAGACGCGAGAATTCCTATTGGAGATATAAACAGAATAAAAAAAAAAACAAGTATATAATAATATTCAGACGAAAAACAAAAAAAAAAAAAAACGAGCAGATGGTAAGTGTAATTTGACAGTCGAAAACGGTCGTAAAGTATCCTGCCCATCCCTATAAGAATAATTAAAGATTAAGGCAGCGCAGATACTTGTGGAGCGTATGCATGTACAGTGTAAAAGATGCGTTGTTCATATGTACAGTGTAGAAGTTAAAACAAAACAAAAAACACACCGAATGCGAGCGAAAGAACGAGAGAGAGAGAGAGAAAGAGAGAAAGAGAGAAAGAGCGCGCGAGAGAGAAAGAGAGAACGGAAGAGGTAATGAGAAACACAAAAAAAACATATATTACAGTTATGGATAAGTATATTGGGCTAAAAGGGGACGGCGCATACATTGCTCGACGTATCGACGATTTCCGCTCGATCGCCGGAAATGAATATTCGTTTTTTTTTTCTTTTTTTTTCGCGCGATCATTTTTAGACACTAAAAAAAAACATGAAACAAAATAATAATAATAATAATAATAAAAATCGCGTAACGCAATGCATGCGCTTATCCCCCACAGGCCTCACCTATCTTGTAAAATATCTGTGAATATTATGATTTAGTTTCTTCCTATTCTAGGCTACTGGTATACAAAAAAAAAGAAGAAAAAAGAAAAACAAAAACGTTTATGTTACTCACGTAAGGAGAATGTACAGATATCACATTTTTGTTTTGTGTTTTACTTGTAGTTATTGATAATTATATGGATATTAACGATAATAATAACTATGATTAAAAAAATTAATGCGATGCGTTGATTATTGCGTCACCTATGCGACAGCCGAGAGCCAATAAATTGTCGGGGAAACGTAACTAAAAGTTACGCGAGAGATCGAGAGGGAAAAATTAATGAGTCAAAAAAATTCGTCACTATCGATATTTCGATATAATTCGAGTAATTTATTGTCCAAACATCTACAAAAATTAAAGAGAAAATAGTTTCATTAACAGGAACGGAGCTATGTGCGCTTTGGTCTTAGAATCCGCGATATCCGACTTCGTATCTTCGCGTTCCCACGGCGAGCCTAAGCCGCGGGTCGATCCTTTAATTGGAATAGTTGAGCGGAACTCGATCTCGTAAGGAGAATCTAAAACAGACGTTGTAAACTTAGTTATATCGGATTCCGCCAGTTTGCGAATTATCTACGAGATATATATATACGTCGTAAAAAAAATTTGCCGCAATTTCGATATATCGATATCGGAAATTCCAAAGCATAAAGTGATACATTAAATTTAATGTACAATTTATGATGAAAAATTAATGCAGAGTATCGTAAAAACCATCGGCGATATTTTATTTTTAATAATTGACTTCAATTTTAACTATAAAAAATACTTTAAATTCAATAATTTATTTTAAATCCTTTAAATCGAATTTAAGGTAAATTATTGATTTTAGAGTATTTTTATAGTAAAATTAAAAGAAATTATTGAAAGTAACGCAAAAAAATCGTAATAATACTTTAATAATTCATAACTATTGTATATTAAATTTAGTATATCGATTTATGCATAAAAACTTTCAATTTTTTTACAGTCTACACATCGAAGGAATATACATTATTATAGATCCTCCGTACCTTGTGCCGTCTCTCCTCGGCATCGGCTAAACGCTTCTGCAGCGTCTTCATCGTTTCTTCGGGTTCCGGTGGTTGCTGTTCCTGCAACCGTTGCAATTTCTGCGGAAGGGGTTTCTTCCCCGCGGTCTCCAAGTCGTGGAAAGGCACTTCGAATGCTATCGGATAATCTGCAGCGAGCGAAACAATACATAGAAGAAAAAAAAAAAAAGAAAAATCGCCTATGTATTTAGATAGACGCGTAAAAAAAATCGAAGCTATAATCATCACGAACCTCGTTTCAAAATAGGACTCCGAGGAACTTGCGGTTTTTCTCCATCAACGGTATCCGATCCCTCTTTCGGCATCACGTCGTTACTCGTTCCGCAACCCATTGTCTAATCGTTGATCTACACAAATATCGTTACGGCCTTCGGTGACGCGACTGAAAAAATGCACAGTGAATTCTCGCAACTTCGCGATATTTATTTTATTTATTTTTTCCTATCGCGATTCGCGGAAGTTGCAAGTAATCGATTTCTTCAGCTCTCCGATATTCTATCGCACAAAACTCTCCGAAGTTTCCACAAAAAAAAAAAAAGAAAAATTCGACAAAATATATATAAGTAATCGATTTCTTCATCTTTCCGATATTTTATCGCACAAAACTCCGAACTTTCCACAAAAAATAAAAAAAATTAAAAAAATACGACAGAATATATATCAATTATCTTACCGGACTGCGCACTTGCGATTATCCTATTGTATTAACTCGGCGTTCTTTCTCACAGACATAAAAATGCATCGCTCGATATCTCGCAACAGTTATATACCGATATTTCCCTAAACTCGACGAAATATCGATCGATCGCGCGATTAATTCGCGAAGATTCGTGAAAAAAATCAACAAAAATTTAAAAGGACCGTTACGCACGGCGCAAGACTGTGAGATCCTCGAGGAAACGAGTGAAATCTATTCCGCTTCGCGGTTTCCGATGGAATGAAGTATATTCGATCGTTTTTAACGCGTCCCCCGCGCGCGCGTTGTGTGTTGGCGCGCAGGATAGACGCGCGCGAGGTGAACACATACCCTTCGTATAGTAATTGCAGGAGGCAACGGCGGCAACGGGGCAAACGAATGTGTCAAGCGAACGCGAACACGGAAACGGTAACGGGAAATATTTATCGACCGTAAGAGAACGAACGAGCGAATGAGAGACCCCTTTGACAACGGGGTACATACTGTGTACGGCGTGTAACACGCACAGCCCGTAGGTACAGTATAACTGTTTTCTCTCGCAAAGATACATAACTCATAGAAGATAAATTATTCACGATTTTCCCCACCGGCCGATGCATGAGTTGCTCTTTACTTCCTCTCAACTTTTTTTTTTTTTTTTTTTTTTCTATTCCATAAAAAGCCTTTCTATCGGTTGTGGTATTATTAATGTACAAAAGTTACAAAGATCAACGTGTTTACAAGGGAAACTTTTTTTCGTCGCTACGGCAACCCGTGTTGCGAATAGAACAACGCGATCGCCGGATCCTCGTTTTCGCATGTTATCAATATATCGCGAAATTTATCGAGAATCTGTAGCAATTGGGATCTCCTAATGTTCTCGAGATACATTATCTCCTCGAGATGATGTCCGCCGTTGAAATAACCGAATCTGCAGAGTTTGTCGAGGAGAATTATGTCGTCGGAGGGGATTGGAAAATTGTCCGATGGATATTCGAATATCGCGTCGTCTTTGCGGATTGCGAGAGCGGTGTCTTCTTTTGATTCGCTTGGTGTACCCTTTGGAGTGTTATTTAGACTCCAACTATTGTCGTTTTCCGTTGCGCCGGTGGGACTCGACCCGTCTTGACTCAGTGTTTCCTGCTAATGAGGGATTGAAATTTTTTTTTTATTTTTTATATCGATAAAACGCGAAATTTACGACTATAACGTACCATAGCGTTGCGACCGTAAACCGTCGGCATATACTGCACATAAGTGTGAAGCTGAAGCAACAAATGATTTTTTAACAGCCAAATAATTATTTTAACGAGTTGCGATTGTTGTTGCGGCTGACTGAGAGGATTCATCTTTTGACTGATAGAAGTCGGCAGCGAGAATTCGCTGATAATCTGCAATTAAATAAAAATCGATGTTTTAGATAAATTGTTCGATAGCGAAATTAATCGTATTGATTGAAATTAATTTTTTGCGGTACCTGTAGAAGACAGAGACCCGAAAATTGTTCGGAAAAAGATTCTAAGAGTTGATTAGAAATTACGGCGTCGGGAGAGACAACGTAAACGTTACTCTCGCACAGCGGATAGATTATCGTTGCTTTGGCCCAATATACCAAATGTCCTGTTAGTTGAAAGACTTGAGACAACGAGAGATCCGAATCGGCGGCGAGGGTTTGCAAACTTTTCAGCGGATTATACATTTGTATCATTCGTCTCAACGCCGGCGATGAATCTGCTGGTAAGGAATCCAACAAATCCAACGGCTCGATTAGCAATAATAATCCGTGATACGGTCGCAAACTGTTTAAGCATCTGAAACACATTTGTTTTTTTATAGATCGTTGAAAATTTGTAGCGCTAAAGGTAAATTTGAAATGTTCGAAAAAATATCAATATTTCGCTTTATGTTATCCATAATTTAACACCAATCTTTTCTTTTTTTTTTTCAAATTATTTAAAACATTCTTCTTTATCAGTAAAGAAAAAAATGCATTTTTCTTTGCAAATAATGAAAAAAATTCAGTTTTCTTCGCTAATAATGAAAGAAATTCAGTTTTCTTTGCCAATAAAGAGAATTTTTTTTTTTTTTTCTTCACTCGAATTACGAAACGAAAAAAGAATCGCGAAACTCCATTTTTTTGCAACGGTTCATTACCTATCGATTATCTCGGGATTCATGATGAATCCTTTTTTATGTGATTGATGGACCTTCTGCGGCAGGCAGAAGCTGACTTGTATCCATTTATTGATCATCATATTTATAACGCCCGTTGTGCAAAGACTGTTGAAAGCCGATTTAAGATCTTTGGCGAGTAAACTCCGTTGAAGTATCAATTCGTACGGCGATTCGTCGCAATCGCTTTCCTCGCCGGAACTTCGAGAAAAAACGACGATAAAAATGAAAAATATTATCATTACAAAAAAAAATTGCATACATTTTCGTGTGAAAAATCGTAACGTGAATATTTTACCGAGTCGCGACTTCGTCGTGCGTCGATACCATTATCTTTATTTCGTCTTTCAGAAAGCCGCAACGTTTTTCCTCATGTCTCAGCGCTATGCCTAATCTGTAATTTAAAAAAATGCGTCAACATAAAAAAAATGTCTCTTATCAGTATTAAGTCGAAATTTTCCGCTTTGCAAATCATTCGCACCGTTTGCTGAGATCGTAGTAACATTTGACGACCGAATGATCGGCCTGTGCTTGCAAAGCAAAGACGACGTTGAAAAGCATCGAAGAATTAACTTCTTTGAGTCCTCTGGAGTACAGGAGAGTCGGATGTCCTACGAATCTTACGTTGTTGACTTTGAGCTCAAATTTCGTCTCGCAGAGCTCCGGTTTGACGGCGAATAAAGTTGAGAGAACTTCGTCCGGCAATCCGGTGAGATTTCCATTGGTAATATTTGAAGTTGGAAATGGCAACGACTTGAAAAAAAAAAAAAAATTACAAATTTCAATTTTACTCCAAAAAAATTCAAATTGATTCGATAAAATAATAAAGAAAAAAATACCTGCAGCAAATCCTCCGCAATGGTCAGCGAATATGGATTTTTTCTTTTGGCGCATTGACCAGAGTCCCTTTCGTTGTTTGGGTTAAAGGGATAACGAAAGAGCATTCTATCGCCTTTGCTGTCGCTCTTTACAAGAATTATACTCAACGGATTGATTTCCATTTTTTATAAATTTGTTTTTTATAATACTTAACTCAGTAAATGGTTGTTTTCACGACGAAAACGTTCCGATAATCTCTAATCGTTCATCTATAAAATAACGAAAATAGAGAAATAAAAAAGAGCATTTATAATCTCGAACGTTAATCGGAGTGCCCGCCACACCCCTTCGCTAATCCTTTGCGCATGTCCTTTGCGTACGGAGATCATATGTTCGCGATAGTCTATTTCGACAATAACAACTTCTCGTCTGTCATCAAAACAAATCAATAATGATCATCGAAAAATTCTCGAACGCGTGATTTCGAGAATATGTTCGAATAGAAAAATTAAAGTCGTATATCGTCGAAGAAAAACTAATAAAAATCAACTGTCGAATAGCTTACAATAATGAGAGAGTCCTGAGCGATGTAATTGTCACTGCGGTTGCCATGGTTATCGAGGCGTCTCCTTATCAACTCCTGCGCACCTCTCCATCGCATCCCTTATCGGCTAAGCTATCCCTTTACCCATTAATAATTGTCCTCTTGTCACACGACGCGATAACGAATAATCGAACACGATAAACCTTGAAATGCACGTGTTCTCACGCGAAACCTAATTGTATCTTCGGTTAGGTTATGTCGCAACGCGAGTTTTCTACAAAGTTTGCATGCATAACATAACATAGTAATTCGCATTTTCACGTAGAGAGCTGCAAAGCCCACGCGTGGAGGTTCGTATTATTTCGTACCCTGTCGCTCTCACGGGCAAAAGCGGTACACGCGACTCAGGTCGTACGTGTGTGTACGTGCGCGTCGTGTGTACTGTTGGAGAATCCATGCGCGCGCAGGTGGCGCGATGTCGGTGCGTCAGACCAGTGACTCCTGTCTCGCCCGGGAGAGAGAAACGTAGTTGAGACACTCGTATTGAGAGAACACGGGAAAGAAGACGACAGGCGAATAAGAGGTTTTCCGAAGAGTACGACTACGACAACGAGTAGAAGGACGAGAGACGTGCGTGGTACACGGGTACCGGGTCTCCGGATGTATATTAACGTTTAATAAACGACGAAATTGTGAGAGAACAATTTTTTCATTTGCCTTTTTGTCATCACATCAGAGAAATCGTCGTGCAACATAAAAACGTGCGTGGGTGGCGTGCGCGCTGTGTTGCGGAGTTGTATTGTTAAATCAAGTCAAAAATTCGAGAGAAAAAAAAGTATCGTGTCGATCGTGTACCCTCTCGCCGGAGTGTATACATTAAGATAAGATAGAAATAAACGAAATAGATCGCGGGGGGCGGGTGTGTTAGTCGTGTAAATAAAAAAAGACTGCGAACGCTAGTTTACGTGCGTGAGAGGGCGGCTCATCGGGTCGCGCTTCGTAAAATAATAGTTTTTTTTTTTTTTTTTCGTTGTTTGTTAATGAGACAAGTGTGCGAGATAGCGGAGATTAATTCTCGATGAACGAAGATTAGTGTATTTTTTTACGGCAACAAAACGCCCGAGAGGAGGAGGGGGAGTGGAGAATAAAAAATAATAAACGAATTGACGTGCATACGGTGAGACACGAGTACTGGTGGAGAAGGCGGTGCGAGGATCGTGAGGAAGTCGGGGGTGGTTATGGGGCCGAGCAATCCGTGTCGGCTGCTTGGAGCCTTGTCACCTCTCGTACTTGTGGTACTCGGCGTTCTCATTGGAACGCTGCGAGCTACCGATGGTTTTTCCGTTGACAGTGAGTATCATTCACCCCCCACGATTATTTCAGCGATTATCCGTCATATCCGTTTCTACTTTTTATTTATCTCGAATTAATAGTTATCGATAATCGCGAAAGGGGTCGAAGAACTATCGTACGATACTTCGATCGCGTGTTTCGGGACGCACGTTCGCATTCCTTGTTTTTTTTCGCTCGTATAACATTTATTACATAATCAAAGCACGTCGGGCCAAAAAGTTCGGCTCGGAGTGTTGTCAATACAAGCGAAGCTTTCGGACGCGAGAAGGGCGAGTGAAACAGGCAGAGGGAGTAACTTTCCACGCCTCTTCAACCCCTTTGTACCTTCTCGCGTCTCTCATGGACCGTTTCCTTCCAATTTCGTGTTTATCACAAATGTTTTTCATTTTTCCGTTAACTTCTATATCCCCGATGCACGCGCAGTGAAACTCATCGATATAGCAATGTTTTCAACCGACGCCGCGACCCACGCGAGAAAAACAAAACAATTCAATCCGACTTAATTGAACTTGAGACACACGATGTACTGCATCAGTTCGAATTTTCTCGTACGTATCTCGTGACTGCGATTCAAACATGTTGACAAATTTATCTCGAAATAGATGTTATTTTCATTCATTTTCATTCGAAAAACGTAAACAAAGAAACCTATAGACGAGTCTCGTAAATGGGACGCAAGTTCGGAATAAGATATTTCGAAGTAAATGAAAGCGAGAAGCTTCGCGCAACGCTCTCGCGGAAAAGTCAAGCGAAATCCTCTATCGAAGCTCGGGGAACCGTACAGAATAGAACCCGAGGATCGATAAGATGATTTGCAGAGTCCGCGGTATGTATAGTCGCCTAATATATACAAACATCCGATCGTACATAATTCTACGACAATTTTCGACGAGCGTTATTGGCGTTTATAACGGGATCGAGGTTACGTTCGTATAGTTTTCGATGAAATAGTAGCCTCGATTTCGAATTTAGTTATTCACACCGTCGTGGGGGGTTGGCGCGGTGGTGTATCCTGTTTGTCGATTTTGTACTTTCTACGCGCATGTATACTACCCACCCGCAGAATAGCCTGCTTTTCCACGATGGAGAGTATATATAGATATATATAAACGTATATATATCACTGCTTCGTGCCCAGGCGTGTGCTTTGGCTCTGTGCGTGCGAAGCACACCGTGTAAGAATAAAGAACGAGAAAACTGCTGAGAGCCCTCGTTTTTTTTTTACTGGGGCAGTAAGACGAACGAGGGGTCGCGGGGGTGGAGGCGAATCAGTCGGGGATGTCCTCGGACCCTTCGCTATATATACGAGCGATCGTTTCCCCTACTTTTTTTCCGAGAACTCGTGAGTCTCGGGAGGACTACGAAGAAAACGAGAATTCTCATCGCAAAGCCGCCCCGAGAGACTCGTTTAACGTAAACGAGAAATAAATCTTTTCGTCGATACAGCGTTTTGGTGTTATCTTCGTTTTCTTTTTATCGTTCTTTTTTTTTTTTTTTTTTTTCTTTCCGAGTACCGCAGTTGGCCGAAGCGATCCCCGACATTGCAATAGACCCGATGTTTGTTTATATGGATCGCGGCGCAAAATACTGATCTGATAGCATCGATACAATACGCGGAATAGTGACGAATATATACATATCTATATTTATTGTGTGTTTCTATACATATGTATGTATATATATATATATATTATGGCGCTTACATATGTTTATCGAACATTATAATACGGCGTGACACGCGCGCGAGCGATAGAATCGTTCGATGCAAATGACACGAAGATGAATATATTCATGTATTTGATGAATATTAAAACGTAGAAGACATTAGCTGCGGCGCGTTTTGCGAGTCAATTTGAAAGAAGAAAAAAAAATTCATTCAATTGTTGAGTGAAAATTTTTTTTTTTTTTTTTTTTTTTTTTCTCGTAGGAAATCAAAGAAACGCGAATGAGTTTTAAGTCTGAAAATGCGCGAGGATTTGCCGGAGATGCAAATTGCAGTTCGCAGTTGCAACTCAGCAAACGCGTATTCGTCCGCGAAGTAGAAGAAAATTTATTAGCACAGCATCGTTAAAGTGCGGAGAACGTAAACGTTAACAACTACCATTCCGAAACCCTATAACTCGTTGCGCCACAGACGAAATCCTCGTTGCTTAGTGTTTTATTAACGCGCACGTTAGCGAAAGACGGAAGGGATGAAAATAATTGGCGAGATTGAGCCCCGTGCCAGATGGCGGCACCGAAAGGATTCGCGGCACAACAAACCGGAGAGAAACTTCTTGTTTCTCGAAGATACAGACCACTAGCTGTCGGCAAAGAAGAGTTTCTTGGATTTTATTTGATTAATCGTATTTGTTTTTTTTTTAATAAAATACATCGGGAAATAACATTTTAACGTTAATTCGATGATAAATTAATCGATTATACAACGATTTTTAAAAAAATATTATCAATGTGAACACTTTATTTTATATCAATTTATTCTTAATATTTATTAAGATATATTCAAGAAACTTGAAAAAAAATAGAAAATTTCAAGAAAATATACAGAACGATCAAATTACGAGATTAATTTAACAATAAATTGACCGATTTTGCAACGATTTTTAAAAATTCTTTATCAATTTTTAAACTCTTTTTTCACTTCATGAAGAATCTTTAAAAATCGTTGTATAATCGATTAATTTATTATCGAATCAATCGCGTAATTTGATGTTTCTATGTATTTTTTAGTTACGAATTTTTTTTTTATGTTTCTTGTTTTTCGTCAAGAAACTTAAAAAAAAAAATATTCACCTCACTTTGAATTTTGTTATGTTAAAATTAGCAATAAATAAAACTGCAATTGATTTTTCAACTCAAACAGTTCGTTCGTTGCGTCAATTTCAATTTTAACGAACGGCGAGTGCAAAGAAAAAAAAAAAAAATGTCAACGCATTTTCGAGTTTTGTTACGTTTTCTCGAGTGATAAATTTGCAATTTAATATCCAACTAAGTTTCCAACTAAACAAATCGTTGCGTCAATTTCTATTTCACCGAACGGCGGGTAAAAAAAAAAAAAAAAACTTAACAAATTTTCGATTTTTTTTACGTTTACTGAAGCGATAAATCATCGATTTAATTTTCAGCTCAAACAGCCTGTCCACTGCGTCAATTCCGATGTACGAACGGGAAATGCAAACCTATGTCATGGGTATGCGACGGAGCCGACGATTGCGGCGACAATTCTGACGAAAGTCCAACAGTATGCAAACGTAAGTAAATTGCGGATCTTCACGACTTTTTCTTATTTGCCGATTAATTTTTATTGCTTGCGGAGAATCACAGCGCAAAAAAAGTGAGCAAATACGACATTGTATTCTTTTCTATTAGCCCATCAGAAGCCTCTGGTGGGACGACGTGAACCTTGAAACTAATTAATTTGTCGTCCGAAGACGACAAACGACTCGAGAGTCGTCTCGTCATCTCCGCGCCACTAATGAAAAATCTACAAAACTATCAACTCGCAAAGTCTCTCGCGTTCGCGAAACAAATAATTACCCGGAGGACTTCGTTTCTCAAATAGAATCAAAAAGAATCTTATAATATCATCAATTTTCATTTTCCTCTTCAATGTTTTTCAAACGCGCGATTTATATGGAACATCGTACGAGACGCGGAAAAAACAAAAAAAAAGAGATAAAAAAAATCATAGAATTCTTTGACGTCGCGCTGTCGCAATAAATTGTGCGAAACGTCATCAGTTTCGTACTATCGGAAGCCGTTATCGTTATTGACACGAGAAAAGATCGATAGGTCGGCGAGAATAACTGCCGCGGTGTCGGACCATTAATCGATTATTTCACTGTTGGAACGCGGAATCGTTGTCTTGTAGTATCGCGTTATCGGACAGCGTATTAACTTTTTTTTTTTTTTCTTTATAGTTTATTAACCAGTATAGCAGCGTATAGAGAGACGACGGGGTGGCGCCTGCTATAGGAAAAGATTACGCAAAGGCAATGCGCGTTGATTTTGCGTCGCGATAGATCGGCAATGCAAACGCGCGGCAGCGATAGGCAGAGACCGCGAGTAATGTAATGTAATAATAGTCAAACGTCCAGAGAGTTCTTACAATAATTACGCCTCTCACTGACGAAGTTCGCTCACTTCTTTCTTCGAGAAATTACTTCTTTTTTTATTTGCATTTATGCGTTTTTTTTTTTTTTTTTTTTTTTTTTTCCGCTGTCCCCTATTAGAGAGTAATTTGCCGACTGCGATTCGAGACACTGACTCTCGCGTATACGTAAGGGTCGGCAATGCTTGCGTCAGTTTTCTCGTCGCGGCCCCACGTCCGGGCGCTTCGGCTCGCATAATACGAAGAACCGAACCCTTTCATCAACATCGCGTGGTATTTCGTTTTTTTCTTTTTTTTTTTTCGTCGAGATCCCGCGCGATTCCGTCGCGTATTTTACTACGAATATTGCGTCAGAAACATTCTTCAAGTTCTTTGTCGCAACTTTTTTTTTTCTGTCGCTTCTTCGCGTCTCTTCCGCGTTCAACTTTGTTGGTATACAACTTTGCGATTATCTAAATTAATCGAAAAAAAAAAATTATTTCGAAGATGTAAATAGAATCTTTGGGACTTTCAGACGGTTGGCGAAAAAATTGTATTTGTATCCGCGAGATAACTGCAATCTTCGATCCTCGATAATATCTAAATTAATTGCATTAATTTTTATTTATTTTTTCGATATTTTTTTTTTTTCGATAACCGGTTGATTATCGACTAATGATCCAATGATTCGTAGATTAACGCTGAGAAATACGAAAAATATGAGATTCGATTTAATCGCTTTTTCGGGACGCGTTCTTTTTTTGCGATAACCGTAATCTTCGATCCTCGATAATATCTAAATTAATTGCATCATTTTTTATTTATTTTTCGGATAAACCGGAACTATCATGACGCGTTGTTTTTTTCGCGGTAACTGCAATCTTTAATCCTCGATAATATCTAAATTAATTGCATCACTTTTTTCTTTAATTTTTCCGATTTTTTTCCGATAAACCGGTTGATTATCGATTAATAATCCAATGTTTCGTAGATTAACGCTGAGAAGTACGAAAAAATGAGATCCGAATTCATCGCTTTTATAGGACGCGTTTTTTTCCGCAATAACTGTAATCTTCGATCCTCGATAATATCCAAATTAATTGCATCATTTTTTATTTATTTTTCCGATAATTTTTTCCGATAAACCGGAACTATCATTACGCGTTCTTTTTTTTTCGCGGTAACTGCAATCTTTGATCCTCGATAATATCTAAATTAATTGCATCATTTTTCTTTTTTAAATTTTCCCGATTTTTTTCGGTAAACCGGTTGATTATCGATTAATAATCCAAAGCTTCGTAGATTAACGTTGAAAAATACGAAAAAATGAAATTCTAATTCATCGCTTTTATGGGACGCGATCTTTTTTTCGCTCTCGTCGTGATTCTCCTTTCGGTCAATTGTAATTCATAGCGCAAAACCTGTACCAGTTGCATCAGGTTCTGTGTCTCTCGGGGGGCAGTGAGTCCGGCGGGCAACGGGTAGGTTCCCTCTCGCTGCTGTTGCTGGTTACTTGCCTTCTTGTAGCATATAATTACAGTGAAAGCCAGCGGCAGCGGCAGCGGCATTTACGCGCGCGCTGGTCGAACGACTTGGGTATCGATGTATGTATACCGGAGGGCGGCCCCCAGAGATCGAGAGACTGGTTATCCATTGGCGCCCGTATCGATGGATCATCGTGTGTCACGCAGGGCTACTATATACCTCCTTATGTTGGGCCCCAATGGCAAAAGGCAGACAACTCACTCCTTCGCTACCGAGGAAACGACTTTATTCCTTCTGTTTCTCGTCTTCTGGAATACAAATTATGCATTAGACTACGGAGTTCTAGTCGTTGGAAAAAATACAAATAATAGTTTGACTCGCGGGTGTTGATTCTTCAAGAATCATCGAAAAATCTAAACGTCGTGTAGTCGAAAGTGTTGAAAAAAAAAAAAAAAAAAATTAGAAAAATCTTTCGATCGACTAAATCGGCGTTTATATGCATTTAAACGAATTTTTAGTTAGTGCCTTTCGTATCAACGATACATTGACGCAGCGGACAGGCTGTTCGACTGAAAATTAAATCGAAAGTCGGAAGTCTTGAAAAAAAAAAAAAAACTGAGAAAAAAAAAAATTTCTTCGAACAAATCGGCGTTTACATGCGTTTAAACGATTTTTTAGTTAGTGCCGTTCGTATATTGAAATTAACACAGCGGACAGGCTGTCTGAGCTGAAAATTAAATCGACGATCTTTCACTCGAGTAAACGTAACAAAACTCAAAAATTAATTGAGAATTTATTTTTTTTTTTCTTGTACCCAACGGTCGTTGAAATAGAAATTGAGGCAATGGCTGTTTTAGTTGGAAATTTTGTCGGAAAATAAATTGCTAATTTATTGCTCGAATAAACGTAAAAAATCTTGAAAATGCGTTGATATTTTTTTTGTTTGCATTCGCCGTTTGTTAAAATCTGAATTGACACAACGAACGGGCAGTTTGATTCGGAAAATCACTTGAAGATTTATTGCTGATGTAAAAATAACAAAATTTAAAATAAAGTGAATATTTTTTAAAAAGTTTCTTGATAAGAAACGAGAAACGGGAAAAAAAAAAATCTCAATTGAAAAATAAACAAAACAATAAAATAAAAAAATTTATTCAACAATAAATTAATCGATACTACAACGATTTTTTGCGTAATTTGATTCTCGTGTGTATTTTTTAGTTGAAATTTCCATAAAAAAAGAAACTTGAAAAATAATAAACCGATAACCGATAATTTAGATATATTAACTAAAAAAATTCGTTCGAACGAATTTTAAAAATTTTTCGTTCATCCAAATCGTCTTTCCCCGTAAAAAAAAAAAAAACGCTAACATGAAATTTATAGCTGATAACTTTTTTTTATCAATATTTTCTCATTGATCCACGAGTACCAATTATCCCGACAAATTTTACGATTTTTGGCAAAAAAAAAAAAAAAAAAAATCAATAAGAAACCGTCGATCGGCAAAGTTGTCGAGCGTTCAGGTTTGAACCTTCGGAATTGAGAGCGGCCCTCGTGTCAACCCTCCTTTTTCAATCAATTTCACACACAATCATAAACACGAGAGTCCGAGTCGCTGCAATGCATATAGAGCAGCATATGTAAAAACTTTATTTCAATGCAAAGTTTTCCCCCTCACTGTCCGGTCTGTCCGCCGTGACTGGCGCTCAGTGAAGAGAGACCTCGGAATAAAAGCTCTTTTTTGCGTTATTGCCGACAAAAGTATATATATACATAGTATGTGGCGCTTGTAAGAGACTCTGGCGGAGGGACGATCGATTGTAAATGGAATTCAAGGCGAGTTATAACGTCGCGTGTCACCCAGTGACTCGTATAGCCCACGGGGAGAGCTTATTGTATGTATAGCAACGCTGTAGTATAATATCGTTGGGTGGATTTCAATTATTTATTGGAAGCAATTTTGTGTCAAGTGGCGGCCATTGGCGGCTACAACGGTGGGTCTCGGCGTTACAAAACACTCGGCGTTCGGTTGTCCATCATTTTTCGATCGAATGATTGACGGCCTCATGCCGACGGTATAGAAACGCCTGAGGGACGAATAAAAGCTTTTCCGCTGTCCACCTGGATATCCTGTGCGATTCGACGTAACGGAGCAAATTTTCTTCCTACAATATCATTGTTTTTTCTTTTATTTTTTTCTTCTTCTTCTTCCTCTAAACTTACGCGATCGTTAAGTGATGGATAGAACACATATAACTCGAATTAAAATCCAGTTAAGCGTCTCTCGTCAAAGTTCGCTAAAGCCATATATTTTCTACATAATACATAATCGTTTCCGTCATTATATAGTAAAAGATTGTAACGCATACGGATACCTACATGCGGAGCGCGAGATTGTAATGAGAATTGCCACGACGTACGGTTTAACTTTCTAGAAGTCTCTCACTTCGTTTGCACCGAGTCGGCAAGTGCTTCTTGTCCTCGAATGAAGAGGGAAGGACTTTAAAAAAGGGGGAAAAAAAGTAAAAAAGAGAGAAAAAAAGCTATTAATTGGCTGTCTCTCGCGCGCGCCTCGAGCGAATTTTCATTGCTCGAGCAACTCGCGTTTTAATGTCTACTCTACTCGGGAGATCGCAATGACGACAAAGTAACGCGAGTGGAGATTATCCGTCGAAGATTCGTAATCGTTCGCTGGAGATAAACGTGCGAAAGCTCTCGGCAATCGCAAAAATTTAGATCGATAAAAAAAAAAAAAACCTGAGTTTGAATTTTTTTTTCTTTGCTATGGTGTCCAGTGGTCCAGGAAATCCTGAAATGACCTTAAATTTCTTCGCTGATCCTTAAATTTTTTGTATTCCCTTAAATTTCGATTTTTTTAAATAATTTTTAACCCCTCGCGGGTAACATATACATCCGGCAGAAAAAATTCTGAAAAAAATTGGAAAGAAGACTTAAAGAGCCGTTTCTTCAGTGGTTCAGAGATAATTCTTTCCGCAATTTCGTATCACTGTTATGAGCAAAAGAATCGAACGCCGTACGCGGAAAGGTAAAGATCTCCCGTACGCGAGGGGTTAAGATGTTTTCCTGTATTTTTTTTAACCCCTTAAATTCTATTTCGGCCTTTAAGTCGTAAGTAGAAAAAGTCCTGAAAAAGTCTTAAAATTTTTCGCGGCCCTTTTACTGAACCCAAGAGAAATGAGGTGCAAATGTAGAGCTCCGTTGTTGAAAACTGCGGTATAAACTGCAGCCGCGCAGTTGGAAACAAACCTCAGCGTTGTAGCAGAGTGTCTGTGTCTCTCAAAAACTGGTTTTCACTTGTACGGTGGTTTGACCAGTGTGCAATCGGTACGACATGGACCAATCACTCCCCGCGAATCAGCGTCTATGGAAGTCGGTCGACTGGTAGCCTTCCCATGTGAAGCGAGAGCTTCAAACACCATCACAAACGCGCGAAGACAGCCCCAACCATCCATCCGGCCTTTAACTTTACTTATTCGGCATTTGTGCCTTTTTCTCGCAAACCAACTCTCCTCGTGTGTTGGTGAAACAGAAACTGCACACAGAAAACCTCTTCGTAAAAGACAATCGTGAAAAAAAAAGTACGATACTCGTTCTCTTCTCTTCTCCCCTCGTGTCTCTGTATTCGTATTTAAACGCACAAACCTCACGGACACAACTTTGCTCTTCGTCTGTAGTGAAGACACGTGACTCAGGTACGTAGTTCTCGGGGTTTTTACGCGCCGG
The DNA here is from genome assembly GCA_963971235.1 of Cryptus armator. NCBI lineage: Eukaryota > Metazoa > Arthropoda > Insecta > Hymenoptera > Ichneumonidae > Cryptus > Cryptus armator. The sequence goes on from OZ020232.1 coordinate 13,845,387, forward strand.
CAGTGCGTAAAACATTAGAACTCGAAAGGCGGCCACCACCCGAGCAATACGCTTCGTCGGTGTGTCTTTCGCTATTCGAAAGAGAAGAGAAGATGCCACACAACGACGAAACCCACACAAACTAACGCACACGCGAGCATTTCGCGAAGCTGCAGAGCTGCAAGAATGTTGCCTTCGTACTTACTGCGTCGTTTGATTGGACTCACTGCCCTGATTCGCGATACCTTCTTTTTTTCTTCGTCTTCTTCTTCTTCGATCTTCCGATACGCTCCCTCCTTCGTCTTTACTTCCCGAAGTATAAAATTTTTTCATGATTTTACTTACCGTTCTTCAATTATTTACCGTTTGGTTATTTTTTTTTTATCTCGAAATCGATTCGATTCCCCTTTTTTTTTTTTTTTCAAATTTCCGGGATGAATGGTTCGCAAGTTTGTCTCTTCGTTGAAATATCGTTTGTTGTCGCTGTTTCGGTTGAAATGCATTTCTACGTTGCAGAAATGCAAAATGGTGTTATCCGAGAACATTCGTGAAAAGCGCCGAGGGAAGCGATATAGATTGGCGAAGTAACTCGATACTTGTTCGTGTATCGTATTGCACAGTAGAGTACTCAGGATGATATACCCACGCGCTGCATTTCAAGACCCACGTGAAACAGCCCCCGTATACGCGCTTTGTCCACATCTCGGTTATAGTTTCATAGTTTCCGTATAGCGCACAACTATTAGCGTCGTAGAAATGCGCTTTCGTTATTGGAGTATAAAGTTTCAATGGTGCATCGTTGCATTTTAGAAATACGCTGATTTCGCGACGTTACCGTTCTATTAGTCAACGGCGATAACGCTGTCGATTTCTTAAGCTCGCGTACTGTATTTCCCTGTTGAAGGTTTTTTTTTTTTTCGTTTTAACAGAAACAAATGCGTCGGAACGATAAGAAGGGAGATCGATCCGTCGAGTTTATATCAATAAATTAAGTAACGCAAAGTGACTTGTGCACTCGAGTGCGCGTCGCGTGAACCTTGCATAATGTTGAATGCCGACAAGTAGTTCAAGCGAATAAATAGATGCAACGGAACTTCGCGCTTTTATCCAAATGGAAAAAAAGTTCATCGGGAAATGTATCTATGATATGTGTGATATATTTTTTTCGAAAAATTGTATGTTGCGAATTTATTTTTGGCAATTAGTATCGAAAACCAATGATATGATTCATTTTTTTATTATATAAATACTACGATTTTCATTTTTTTTTTTTTTTTTTTTTCGAAAAGCGTAAATTTCCAAATATATTTAGGAAAATCTTACTGTTAAAAAAAATTGGGAAATTCTATGCACTAATAGAAACAAAAACAAATGAAACAAAAAATAAAAATGTTTTATGTTAAATATGATATGTTTATGAGAAATAAATGTACATTTTGCGCTTTGAAATTAAAGTATATTATCGAATTTAAAGTACTTTTATCGTAAAATTAACGTAAATTATTCAAAGTACAGTATCGACTACAGATTTTAATATACTCTACAATAATTTTCCATCGTAAATATACATTAAATGTAATGTTGCGATTTATGCATTAGAACTTTCAGTATCGCTACATTGAATTTTCTGAATTTTTTTTTTTTTACATCGCACAGTACAGTAAAAAAATAGTAAATTTCATGTACTGATTACTGGGAGCTTTTATGTATAAAGTGTCACATTAGATTTAATGTACAGTAGTCATGAAAAATTAATGAACTTTTAAAATGCAATTAAAGGAAATTATTAGGTTTGAAGTATCTTTCCAGTAAAATAAAAATAAATTATTAAAAGTAAAGTATCGCTACGATTTTTAAAATGCCGCATATTAATTTTTTATTACAATCGTACATTAAATTTTCAAATTCGAAAATAAAAAGAAAATTTTGCAAATGCAAAAAAAAATCGAAAAGTTTTTTGCAAATTTTTTTTTACCGTCTTAGATTCATGCAAATAATAATATATTCTTATCTACAAGAATAAATATTCTATTACTACAGCAGTTGTATTTTTGTAAGTAAAAATATATTTTTATTCGAAAGCATTCAGATTTTTGCTTCGTTTCTACGAAACGCATACATATGCAATTTCCGGTATAATCAAAGAATTCGCAATTTCGTAGAATTCGCTTTCATAATGTTAAGATACGCGTGGAGCTTTTTTTTCGTTTGTTCGTAACGACGATAAAAATTATCTATCGTTGTGTTATCGATATATAATTAGGTAACGCGTGACCCTTGCACTCGATTTACGCGTTATTAACGAACGATTGGAATTTCGCAATAAACATAGAAATGCACTCGTTTCATATTCAAATCGCATAATTGCCGCCAATCGACGCGTTATCGAGTCGCGAACTTGGATTATAACCAGGAAGAGCGGAGTGTCCTTTTTGCCGCAGGAAGCAACTCGCGTGTTTTTTCTGCACACACAATACTCGCGCGTGTTGCCTTTTGATACGCGAGACGGGGAAGGTATATATATTGGGTCGTTCGCGCCGCAACGGCTTACAAGCTGCGCGGCTACCACCGTGAACGGTCCTCGGCAGGAGGAGCGCTCTAAAAAAAAAAAAAAAAAAAAAAAAAAAAAAAACAATAAACAATCGAAGTGATTTTTTTTTCTCGTTGATGTTGAAGTAAAACAAATTTTATTATGGTGATCGATGATCTATAGTGATATATTCGACATAAAAAATACAAAATAAAAAGACAAAAATGTCGGGAAGAGAAAAATTTTGTTCGATGTTTGCGCTGTGGTTCGCGTTTGTGGTGTTTACGAGTTACGGAATCGATGGTTTCGATAATATACGTCGACGTGAAATTTCAGCCGAGGAATGCAAGGGCTCAGAATTCAAGTGCAACAACGGCAAGTGTATTCCTGGCAATTGGCACTGCGACAACGAACGTGACTGCGCCGATGGCTCGGACGAGGATCCCGCCGTCTGCAGTGAGTAAATCAAATATAAATGTGTTTTTTACTTAAAACAATTTTAAACGATAGAACAACATTTGCTTTCCTTTTACGAAACATTTTACGAACGATCTTCGCATTATTGCGTCATCTACTTACGTAGAAAAAAAGTATATTGCAAAATAAGTATATAAATTACAAAAAATGTTTAACGATTAAAAAATCGATCTATCTATCGATATATATATATTTTTTTTAGTATTTTATCTCTAAATTTTTTTTAATCTATAAATATATTTTCGTTTAAAAATGGTATTTTACCGATATATTTTAGAATATATTTCTGCAATTTTTTGTCACGAAATATATGACAAAAATATACGATTGATATATTAATTATAGAAAAATACCGAATTTCATATATTTTTTATTTATTTTTTCCATATATTTTTTTTTTTCACGCGATGATTAGAAAATTAATTCGCATTGATTTTATTTTTGATTCTGGAAAATTCGCGTTATAAATCGCAATGGCGTTACGACACTGTTTCACGATAGAACAACATTTGTTTTTACAAGTTTTACGAACGGTCTTCGAACTTTTTAGTTGCCAACATGAAAAAAAATATATCGCAAAATATATCTATGAATAACATTTGTTTTTAAGATTAAAAAATCTATATATCTATCATTTATACACATATATTTTTGATATCTTTTATTTCTCAATTTTTCAAAATTCATCTATAAATATATTTTCGTTTAAAAATGGCAAAAATTTCACCAAATATATTTCGGATATATTTTTTTTTCAAAAACTTTTTTTTTATAATATTAATATTAATTATATTTTCGATTCTGACAAATTCGCTTTATAAATCGCAATGACGTTGTTGCATTCGATAAAATACACTTCGCGAAATTGGTTAGGGAGAGGGGGGGGGGGGGGTAATTGAATTAGAGATTCGCGAATACATTGTTTCGTCAATCGCGTACACTTATTACCATTGAATGTGAATTCGCTATAGCGAAGGGGTGTGCGCCGGGGGAGAGCTTAATGGCAAAAGTCAATCGAGCGAAAACGCAAAGTGGACGTTTCCTCGAGTGGCGAGCGCCCCTCCAATTCTCGTAAATCGATGAGAATGAAAAACGGATTAAAATATTTATTCGTACGAAGACAGATATTCACTGAATCGTCAATCAATAGTCTACAACTTTTAATCGCCCTCTCCGCGAAGGCCTTTTTCGAGAGGCGAAACTTATCTCGATATCCGCACATTCAACGGATATTCCGAGTTCATCGAATCAAGAAATTTATTTGCTACCCATTACGAAATTAAATTGATATTCTCCATTGTATATTTCTCTTGTTTTCTCAATATCTTTGGGTCAAATATATATATATTTTTTTAATTATTCTAAAAACACATCGCTTTGATTATTCATTGTTTTATCGATCGAATTAATTAATTTCTCTTGTTTTCTCAATATATTCGAGTCAAATCTTTTTTTTTTTATTTTTTTTATTTATTCTAAAAACACATCGCGTTGATTATTCACTGTTTTATCGATCGAATTAATTTAATCTTTGCCTTTGATTAATTAAAACATCAAACTATGAATCCACCGGCCGATAATAGGCGGATTTCGTGATATTTGTTCGCTGACCTTTTCGTGCAAAGTTATTAAATTGCTCCGCGAGAACGAATATATCACACGATCGATTTTCTAATCAGAATAATTTCATCACGAATACATCGCGGCGTTATAGTTGGTACAGTTTAATAATAACTTTCTGTGTTTTATTCGCTATAATATATTTCGTAACGTGCGTCGTGTCTACGTGGCCTCATTGGGGGTTTATTATCGATAATCGATACCTTTGCATCCGTAAAACTCGTATTTTCTATACTTGATATATGGATTTCGATCGATTAAGAATTTGCCGCTTGAGTACCGCGAGCTTCCAGCGACGAGGCGTAACCGAAGGATGCCGACAATTTATTAAGAATTTTTATAAAAAAAAAAATACGCATACGAATAACGATATAAAATAATCTCTCGCTATCCCATCGAAGTCTTTCTAATGCAAGAATAAAATTATCGAATGAATAAAGATTTTCATTGTATAAATAATCTAAGGGTCACGTCCGTGCGAACCGACTGAGTTTCAATGCAGTCCCGGCGAATGCATTACGAAATCGTGGATCTGCGATCGTCAAAAAGATTGTCGTGACGGATTGGACGAAATTAATTGCCAGAGTAAGTTTTCTTCATTACGAACTCCGATGCGCAACGAGAGAAAATGAGACCTACGAAAAAAAAAAAAAAAAATACGCGAAAAAAAAACTTTTCCCTTCGAAATAATCATTGGAGACGGTTTAGCAGGGGGCATTGGGATTTCGCTTAGCACTGCTCCCGATTCGCAGCATGCATTGTCGTCGGCACAACGACGAAAGTTTCAATGGTTGCAACGGTGATTGGGAACGAAGAAAAAAATAAAAATACATCTTCGATAAGTTATTTCTCGACGAGAAGACATATATTGCAGGAGATCGCGGAGCTGAAATATCTGGATATTTATATAATATATAACATATATATATATATTAAACATTAATTACACGGGACATTGGATGATGAATATCTCATTGGGACAAATTTCATCTTATATTTATATATCTCGCATGTCATCCACGATTAATAATTTATTTTCATTTAACCAAATCATATAATATATATATAATATATATATATTATTTTTTTTCTTTTTTTTTTTTTGTTTTATCATCGTATTTATAGAGAACAAGAATTGTACGGGGGATCAGTTCACGTGTCGCTCGGGAAACGGCGAATGCGTGGCGTTGAGTTGGATGTGCGACAGTAACCCCGACTGCGCTGACGGTTCCGATGAGGCTGACTGCAGTAAGCTGCTTATAATGCATTAACATGGATGCATCCACGTGTGATATTTAATACATCTGACAATCTCTATGCATGTGTATCAATGCAATCTTTATCCGCCCTAAAAACGCATGCGAAGCTTTAGTTTTTTTCCCTCTCGTAAGCTTTCATTCTTATTTCGCTGTTTCGTCATCCCTTACGAGCTTTTGGTTTACTAAAAAAATAACAATAATATTAGTTGCACCGGTAAATGAGCGGCTAATGGAGATAATCTGTTTTACGTGATAATGGAAACATTAATTATAGCGGATATACGGAATTCTTTATTGGAAAATAGTTAGCTATATATACAGATATTTTTTTAGATCGAAACACGGAATTCTTTTTTTAAGACGAATTGATCGTTATATTTGGAGGCAAAAGTGAGATTCCGAGAATTTTTTGAATACTTCGCAATGGAATAAAATTCTGAATAAATATTAACGATATATTGGGTGTGAAGAATATTTATTTTGCATAATAATGTAATGTATTTTATTTGATGAATTTTCTTTTTTATATTTATGTAAAAATGAGGAAATCGAAAAATTGGAGTCTTTGATTAGTTGATTATATTATTATTTGTGAAATAATGTTTAAAGATATAATGATAAAAAGATAATATACTATTCACGTTCTGTATTTATTTTTTCATTTTTTTCTTCGATTTTTTATTACTGTATTCATTATTAATGTAATAATAATGCGAAACAGTTGTTAACAATATCGAAAAAGTAATTATTCGCCGGATTGTCCGGTAATATAAACTTTTTTTTTGGCAGAAATTTATTCGTTAATTTTTCTGAATACATTTACGTTTTTTTTACAAATTCTTCTTATTTTCGATTTTCTTTTTTTTTTTAATGGATGGAAAGTGACAAATTTTTAATACGTTTTCGTAACAAAATACCGAATTACACTTCCAGGCGATCGGTCAAATATATCCACAAATACCGGTGAACCATTTTACAAAAATAGAAAAAATTCTAAAAAATTTCACGTTTGCAGAAAAACTAACGAATCATCTGCTATAAAAAAACTTCTGTCGCCGAATAATAACTAAAAAAAAATTTAAACGAATTTCTCAATAACTTTCATGAATTATTATTATGAAAAATCAACTTTCTTAGCAGTTTCTAAACAATTAAAAATTTTTACATTTTCATCACATTACGAAGTATTCGAAATTCCGAATTCCGCTTTTAGCTGAGAATTTAATGATATACCATCTTTAATAAACAACGCAAACTGAATAATAATAAACTCCGTTAGCAAATTCATAAACGAATAGATAAATAGATGAAATTCTGAAAGACACGAATCTGAAGTTCAGTAGCCGGTGCATCTATCCACGAATAATGGATGAACATTTAAAAATACTATGCGCTCCAATTTATCATCAGACTTTTTTTTTTGTGACCTCGCAAACCCCTCCGCTGCCTCAATTTCTCTCTCTGTGTGCCAAATAAATGTATATCTGTCGGCGCTGGTAAGTTCGGTTTCACGTTTTAATATCTCATTGTCGAATAATAGACGAAACCTGCCGATCGGATCAGTTCACCTGCACAAACAAAAAGTGTATTCAACACAGTTGGGTCTGCGATCAAGACGACGATTGCGGCGACGGAAGTGACGAAAAAGATTGCGCACCGACAACGTGCCGTCCGGACGTTGATTTTGCGTGTTCCGATGGTTACTGCATAACGTCGCGATGGCGTTGCGACGGTGACAATGATTGTCCCAATAATGCCGATGAGATTGGATGTCCCAACAAACCGGCGCACGGGAGAGCGAGTCACTGCGCCGAACGGGAGTTCGATTGCGGTGATCATCTCACCTGTATCCATCAAAGTTGGGTCTGCGATAAGGAGAACGATTGCGCTAACGGCGCCGACGAGGAGTTGCAGAGGTGCCAAAACGTTACTTGCCGAGCGGATCAATTCCAATGCGGCGATCATTCTTGTATATCAGGTGAGGAAAGAAAAAGAATCACATTTACGATAGAAAGTTACGATTTATTGATAGTTTGTTGAATGCGGAGATGAGATTTATTACTTTACGGTACTTTACTTTGCGGTGTCCACTGGTTCTGGAAATGTTCTTCAATTTTTCTTGATATGGAAAAGTCGTCGAATTTTCTTCAATTTTTCTTGATATGGAAAAGTCGTCGAATTTTCTTCAATTTTTGTTGATATAGAAAAGTCGTCGAATTTTCTTCAATTTTTTTTACTATTTCTTGGATTTTTTTTTAGCAGTTATTACCTTTGAATGGTCAGATTAATTGTAAAATATAGTGAAAAATTCTGAAAAAAATTGTAGAGTCGTCTTGAAGGGTCGTTTCTTCAATCGTTCGAAGATAATTTTTTCCGCAATTTTGTATTATTGTTATGAGCAAAAGAATCTAAAGTTGCATGTGGAAAGATACAAATCTTCGGTACGTAAGAGGTTTACATGTTTTCCTGTATATTTTTGAAAATCTTAAGCCATATTTCGGCAATTTTTTTTATAATTAAAAATTTTTTTTTCTTTTTTATTTCGATAAAAACTCACGAATTTTGAATACGAGTTCGGAAAAGCAGTGCGCATTACGCTACAAAAAATTCCCGGGCAATCAATGCAATATATTCTCAAATATATCAAAAAAATTTTCAACAACGAAAACGGAGATTCTAAAAAAATTCATATCTATTCGGAAATATTAACGAATCAACTTTCGCAAAAAAAAAGGTTAAGTAACCGAATGATTCATCAAACAAATTTTTTTTTTTACCAAATTTATTAACAACTTTTTGGAATTATTATTATGAAAACGAATGTTCTGTACCTTCTGTATGATTTTTTTCTGATTTTAATCTCATCGCGAAGTTTACGAAATTCTTTCCGAATCTCACATTTGGTTGGAAATTTCCGGGAAAAATTCTGGAAAACTTCTTGAATTTTTTGCTGAACCTTTTACTCGACACTATAATAATGAAGTTGAAAAAATTCTATGAAATTATAATCTTATATTGCATTCAGGTCATTTGGCTTGCGACGGAAAGGAGGATTGCGCGGATAAGAGCGACGAGAAGAACTGCACGACGAAACCAGTGGCCTGCGATCCGCAGACACAATTCGAATGCAGTCAGGGATCGTGCATACCGCTGGACCACGTCTGCAATAAAGTACCGGACTGCATTGGTTGGGAGGACGAACACGCGGAGCGTTGCGGTATCAACGAGTGTTCGAAGAACAACGGTGGCTGCAGCCAAATATGTATCGATATGCCGATGGGTTACAGATGCGCGTGTAACGAGGGATATGCGCTCGTCGACAATCGCACCTGCGAAGGTAAATCTACGATTCGTAATCCTAATAATTCATTTTGTTTGCTCAGCTGACTATTATTTATAATTTACTTAACTAATTTTTTTTATTTTTTCAAATCGTAGATATAAATGAATGCCTGGAGCCGGGAAGATGTTCGCAATACTGTCTCAACGAGAAGGGAAGTTTCAAGTGTAGTTGTTCCACCGGTTACCTAAGAGATCCGAAAAACGTGACGCGATGCAAAGCCACCGAAGGACACGCGAGTCTCTTGTTCACGAGACGCCACGACATCAGAAAAGTGGCACTCGATCGTCAAGAAATGACGGCGATCGTTAATAACACGAAAATGGCAACGGCACTCGATTTTGTATTTCGCACCGGAATGATATTTTGGAGCGATGTTTCGGAAAAGAAAATCTATAAGTGAGTTTACGATGAAAAAAAAAAAACAAAAAATAACAACAAAAGTTATTTAATGGCGGTAACTTATTAAATGAATTTGTTTTTTTATTTATAGAGCTCCGATAGACGAAGGCAACGAGCGTACAGTGGTGATAGACAAAGATTTGACGACAACCGACGGCCTCGCGGTCGATTGGATTTATAATCATATCTACTGGACGGACGCTGAGAAAAATACCATAGAACTCGCAAATTTTGAGGGAAATATGCGAAAAACTCTTATCAGAGATGAGGTGCAAGAGCCGAGAGCTATAGCGCTGAATCCCCTCGAGGGATGGATGTTTTGGACCGACTGGGGAGACGATGCGCGCATCGAGAGGGCGGGAATGGATGGTTCACACAGATCGGTATGTTTTACGATGAATTTCTCTATAATGCTTTCGTGTCCTATGCGCTGAAAAAAAAATCGATTCAATTGACAAAATCGGCGCTTGCGGATGGCGAAACAAATATTTCATTCATTGAAAGAAATACTTAAGAAACCATACGAATTGCTAGTTAAATTGACTATTTCTTTCGTTACTATGACAATTTTTTTTTTTAACTACCGATTATTTGTTTCACAACCCGAAAACACCGATTTAGTCGGTTAAAAGGATTTTTATTATCTGTGTGAAAAAAAAATCGATTTTGGCGCTTTATTCGTATATCGTCTACCGAAACAGTCTGAGAGCGGAGGACGTGTATTACGAATGTTATCGCACCGAGAAAAAACCTTTTTTTTATTTAATTATATATGTCTCGCTTCAGATACGGAATGAATAAGAAATGAAGGCGTTGAATTCGTATTTATCGCGAAAAAATGCCTGGAAATTCGTTGATAAATTTTGTTCGACCGGAAATGTCTTTTCTCTTTTTCTTCAATAATCAAAGGCTCCGTTCACTTTAGGAATTACGGGATGTTAAATTTGTATTTATAGCGCCGGAAGTATAAAAAAATATTTTTTTTGCCGTTATCAACGTCTCCGTTAATATTCAGAATGGATGGATAGTGAATCCGTATTTATCGTGAAAAAATGCATAGAAATCCGTGATAAATTTTATCGCACCGGAAATTTGATAAATGTTTTATTTTTTTTTTTGCTATTATCAACGCCTCGATTGACTTTAAGAAATAACGGATGTTTAATTCGCATTAAGTGCGCCAGAAAATATAGAAAAAAACATTTTTCGAAACCTTTCATTCTGACGAAAAAAAAAAAAAAATGTACGAGAATCGTACTTTATCGTCCCTTTTTTCGCGTTTTCCCGATCGTATTGACTTCCAAAAACGATTCTGAAACTGCGCCAAAAGCCTTAACTTGTGTTTCTTTTTACTCCGTAAAATATGATAGGTATTGGTGAGTTTTATCGCAATTCTATCGAAAAACTGTTATCCAACCATTCGGAAATATCGAAAATCGTTACTTTTACGAAAAATCCGCAATAAAAGTTTTCTACAACAAGTATTTTACTATTCGAGGACTCAGCACTTAGTCCGATGTATTTTTCCCTGTTGAGCACAAAACTCTCTCCTATTTTACTGCTGAGTCAATATTGTATACGGAAAATCGCGTCGGAAGAAAAAAAAAAAAAAAAAATACTCAACCTGAAACGATTCATCAGCGAGCAAATCGCCGATATTGCTATTTTACTCAAAGAACCGCATAAACATTACTTTTACGGGGAAAAAGTCTATTTCTCCCCCGTGAGCTAACTGAGCGAATGTGAAATACTCGACAAAACTTTCGAACGTTTGCAGGTGATCGTTGGCACGGAAGTTATATGGCCTAATGGTTTGACTTTGGATCTGATCGGCAAACGAGTTTACTGGGTGGACGCTAAGCTCCACATTGTCGCTTCGTGTAATTACGACGGCACCGGTAGACGCACCGTTCTCTTTTCACTCGAGACGCTGAGACATCCATTCAGCATCACGACTTTCGAGGATTACGTTTATTGGACCGATTGGGATAAACAGACGATATTCAAGGCGAACAAATTCACCGGAAAGGAAGTTAGACCCTCGACGTCGTTGCGATCGCTGCAACATCCGATGGTCGTTCACGTTTATCATCCCTACAGACAGCCGGACGGCACGAATCAGTGTCAAGCTGTTAATGGTCACTGCAGTCATCTTTGCTTACCGGCGCCGAAGATCAATTCACGATCGCCACTGCTTAGCTGCGCGTGTCCTGACGGTCTAAGGCTCCGACCTGATGGACAAATGTGCGTCGAGAACGGTAAGTCATTCGTTATTCCTTTCAACGCAAATCACATTTATTTTTTATGCTTATTAATGGTGTCCAGTGGTCCTGGAAATTTCCTTTAATTTTTCTTGTCCCGGAAAATCGTGGAATTCCCTTAAATTTCTTCGCTGATCCTTGAATTTTTTTTTATTCCCTTAAATTCCGATTTTTTGGATACTTTTTACCCCTCGCGCAGCGGTGACGCAAATATACATTCGGCATTTTTTACCAGTCGTTACCTTTAAATGATTAATTTTAGTAAAAAATAGTGAAAAAAAAATGTAAAATAGTGTCGAAGAGTCATTTTTTTTACGAATCGAAAATAATTTATTTCCGCAATTTCGTATTATTGTTGTGAGAAAAAGAATCTAACGGTGTATGTGGAAAGGTAAAAGTTACCCGCACGCGAGGAGTTGAATGTTTTCCTCTATATTTTTGAAAACCTGAAGCGCAATTTCGGCCAAAAGCCGCTCGTCCTGTAATACAGTCGATAATATGCTTCGTATTAATTTCTCAAAGTAAAAATACATATTATTATTTTATAATTTAATTTATTTTTCTTAAATGACTTTGAATATCTCGAAAAATGCGTTGGAAACCTTCTGAAAGTGTTTTTAAATTTTTTGCGGACCTTTTACTGGACACCATGTTATTCTTACGATAAAAGTTTCACGTAATTCTAGTTATTTATTTTGCAACGAAAAAACGATATAAAAGATAAGCGAATGAAAGGAGATTAATTAATGAATTGTGTCGTATCGTGGTGCATGAAAAGCAATTTAATTTTTTATTTATCTTTTTAATTTTTAATACGGGATTATTATTGTATGTAAAAAAAAAAAAATTCGCGATAAAAATGGTGCTTCCGAAACCCTCAAACGTAATTTATTTCTTTTCTGCATCTATATAATAAAAAAATATCGTACGATCGTTGGCGCATCCACATTGCTTCGACTTATGATTTTAATGTATTTATCTTTATTCTTTTTTTTTATTTTTATTTATTTATTTTTTTTTCTTCATTTGCATCGATGTTGCATGTCAATGGGATATTCCAGTAACGACAACTGTAGCGCCTGTGACAGAGACGACGGAAATACCATTTAGGAGGAAACCTATACCTCCGGTTTCAACGACATTCAGTAAGTAGAATTGGATTATTCGATTTTTTTTTTTTTTTTTATTTTTTAATATTTTTTTAATTTTTATATTTTATCGACGGCATGCGAGGGTTTGTCGCACGGCATTGTTTTTTGTTTACGGAGCCTACGATAACGAGCTTTTTGGTTTATTTTCAATTTGCATCAATTTTTTCGTGGGAAATAATTCATTTGTGTTATTTATTCACAGGTCCGACCGACGCGACAGATCGAAATAGAAGCAATAATCTTGGACATGAAGCTACCGATCCGGGATTAGTCGCTGGCATCGTCATCGGCGGTGTTACTTTGGGACTTCTGATTCTCGCGCTGGTAGCAGTATTATGCTACAGGCATTATCTTCATCGCAACGTCACCAGTATGAACTTCGATAATCCGGTGTACAGAAAAACTACAGAGGATCAGTTTAGTCTCGAAAAAAATCGTTTTCCCCTCCCCGCTGCTACGGTCGGGGAAGAGGTAAGTCTATTACCTTATTGTCTTATTTTTTACACGTTGATAATAATGTTAATTATAAGGGATCTGTATAAATTTGGGAATCAAAAAACAGATCGTTTTTTAGTTTTTTTTTTTTTCTTATGAGTTTATGGAGTTCTTATGAGATGACAACGAGATTTTACTTACAATTGATACAAATTCTTGCGATTTTTTTTTTTAATTTTATTGAAAAATATTTATTAACAGGGAACTTATTATTATTTGAACGAAGTGCCGGCATCGCGGCACGGTGATCGGAAAATAAAAATTAACAAATTTACTTTTAATATGATAACAAAACTTTTGTATGACGCGATACTTTTTTGAAATCTTGAAAATTAGAAAAATTGCAAGCTGTAGAAAAAAAGTTCGATTTTCAAAAAAAAATTGAAAAAAAAAACAATTTTGATTATTTGTTATTAATGAACGAAGAAAATAAACATATGAAAACATGTTTCGGAAAACTTAGTTTTGAGAAATACGCCAAGAAAAAGAATAGTTCCCCGCAACGGGGCGGTTCGGTTCGCAGTGAGCGACTGGAGTCTTCAAAGAAGTCGTCAGTATTCGATGAATTTTTGGCAATTTTACTGAATTTTTGTTACAAATTAAAATTAATGCTTTAAAAGTGCTAAAAAATGATGTAGTAAAAAAATTCGAAGTTTTTTTTTATTTAAAGTTTATGCAGACCACTTAAAGATTGGAAATTTGTTTTAAATGACTTTTGACCGCAGAAGACCACAAATATTTTTGCATTTTTTTAACGCGATTCATGGGTCTCTGAGACCCGATATCTTTGTCGTACCGAAATTTTGCCAAAAATCAATATTTTTAAGTTTAACTGCCGTGAAATCGAAACAAAAAGATTCAAAAAAGATATATGTCGCGTCGCAATACTGATACAGTAAAAATGTTGAAAATTCCACTTTTTCAATGAAAACAAAGCTAAAAAAAATTGGAAGTTATGCATAAACAGGTAAACTAAATTTAATGTACAATGACAATGAAAAAAAAAATACTTTTGTGCAGTAAAAATAAAGTAAATGTTGGAATTTACAGTACTTTTACAGTAAAATTAAAGTTAATCATTAGAAAGTACAGTATCGATTACACTTTTTAAGGTACTAAACATTAATTTTCCATCATAATTGCACATTAAATTTAATATACCAGTTTATGCATTAAAACTTCCAGTATCGATACATTGAATTTTCAGCAATTTTTTTTTTTTAACAGTAAACCAAAACAATTTTTTTTTTTCAAATTGAAGACTTTTAAAAATTACCTCCAATCCACCAGACATATGGTTTGCCGTTTAAGGACCTAAAAAAAAAAAAAAAAAAAAAAAAAGTTGAGAAAATTAAAGATTTACATGCGAATGGTAGATGACGAAATTTTTTTAATTTACAGGCACAGGAGCCGCTAACTTCTCCGGGTACCAATGATTACGTGTAAGACTCGCATCGGTCTATTTAGAAGGGCTCAGCAGGCTGAGAGAGAAGAACTGAGACAAAGTAACGAGAGAGAAGAACGTGTCGAAAGCGAATCGAATGAAGAAAAAAAGAAGAAAAAAAAACACGAAAATAGCAAAATGAAACGCAGTAACGACAACAAATAGGCCTGAGACCGAATGCCCGCCTGCTGCCTGCCAATTCAGCTGTGATTATGTTTATTTTTTGTACTGTGTCTATTTACTTTACAAACTTATCGCGTCTCATCGTTCGACCATATAAATATATTATATACTTATACAAAAAAAAAGAAGAAAAAAAAAAAAAAACAACAACAACAACAACATATTAATAACAATTCGCGTAAGAATTTAATTTTTTGCTCATAGGCATAAAAGGGGAATTCCTCCCGTGAAATCCTAAATCGCCAAATTAGTTTTTAGACGATATATCTATATATTTGTCAAGTTAAAAAAAAAAAAAACAAAAAAGAAAAAACAATCTTAGTTCGGGAAACTAAATCGCGTTCGTGAATAGTTTATTATATTCATATAATGAGTAACTGATGAATGTTTCTCCTCCACCGGTCCCCTTTCCTACGCCCTCAACGTTTCAAATCCTTCGAATATCGTAACGTTCGCGAACGTTGTAATCATTCGGCTCGAGAAAAAATAATCAATGATCCTTCGATCAAATCATTTTAAACTGCACATAATGCATGCGCCGCCCACCCACCCGCGAAGTTGTGTACATAATTTTCTTAGAAAAAAAAAAAAAAAAAAAAAAAAAAACAACAACAACAACAACAACCGAAAAGCTAATTCATCATTTCATAACTAACTGATAAGTTACGGGATCTGTGTGTATATAATCATTGAGAATTTTAAATTGAAATAATGTATTTGAAAGATTCCGCTACGAAATGACTTTGTATTTCGGAGAATTTGTTAAAAAGCGAAAATAAGCAAATTATTTGCATTACACTTGACGCTAAGAGACTCTAATATGTTAAACTCTGTTGAAATAACTTTTACGCGATAATGCTTTACGTACTTTGAAAATAATTTGCTGTACGCGATACCGAAAGTAAAGCTAAAATAGTTAAAATAGTTATTTTTAGCTGATAGTTAAAACAGCTAAAATAACTTAACTTTCGGTATCTCATGAATCAGTTTATTTCCAAATTACGTCTCGTTACTTAAAAGTTATTACAATACAGTAGATAAAGTTTGTCTCCGTGTAAAAAAAATTGTTTATCAAAAAGAAGTAATAATTTTCGCGCAATAAAAAAACGCCTCGCAATCGTAAAAAATTCGCCTATCCGATGCTGAAAGTTATTTCGACAAAAAAAAAAAAGATTTTGTCTCCGAAATATGGTTTGCAATTCTTGCGTGAAAATTATACATTTTTTTTTGCTTATTTCGTCGACAAAAATGAATTCGGCGAATATACAAGAGAATAAGACCCGTTGCGGTTATATTCTTCATAGCATTTAATTTCCAATTGTTCTCATCGAATGATTTCTTCTTTTTGTCCTTTTTTAACACGTGTCACTACGAGATTCGAATATACATAAGTTATATTGACAAAAAGGAAAGTTATCTAAAGGGAATAAAAAAAAAATAAATAATAATAATAAATAAATAAATAAAATATAAAAAAAAATAACGCGCAGTACTCGATTCGCAAATGGACTTTGTACGACGGTGAATCTAAAATAAATACAAACAAAAATGGTATTCTCCTTTTATGTTGAATCGTAGAAAACGCTTAGTTTAGTGTCTATCGAGTCAACGATGTTTACTTAATTTTTTTTTTTCTTTTTTTTTTTTTTTAAGTAGCAACTCTCGGCGTTACGGGATCTGCATGTCCGTAACGCGGAAAATCATTCTACTCGATTATACATATATATATATATATTAATTAATTAATAGATATATATTTAGTTAATTATCGAATGACTATAGCGTAATAGATAAATGATAAACCCGATTAGGTGGTAATAAGTAAGAGCAGCTCAATGACACTAAGAGTGACTGTGCGTCTGTTTAAAATAAAACGACTATTTAGATATCTTGTCTTATGAAAAAAAAAAAAAGAATTAAAGAAAAAAAATCAGTGTACAAGAAATATGTATAGAAAAATATTGTATCAAATTTAAGGACAAAAAAAAACACTTCGCTTATATATCGTGATTATTATATTAAATCATTGAATCTGAAAAAAAAAAAAAACGAACTTTTCTTTTCACTCGATAGCGGAAGCGATATTTTCCCGACGCATCGAGTTGCGCCTACGAAACCTCCTGATGAAAAAAAAAAAAGAAAAATCACAAACATTTCTCTTCTTCACATACGTAAATTATAATCTTCAGTTTCATGTTACAAGAAGAGGAACCAACAATTATTCTCAAAATACAGTTTTCTTTTGTTTGTTTTTTTTAACAACTAAAATCGAAGCGTCGTCGTTTTTATCATTAATTGGAAAATTTTTCACGCACTCGGGAAAAAAAAAAAAAAAAAATAAACGTCGCTGAGAAAGTATTTGATATAATTCGCCAACGATACAGAAGGGAGAAATCTACAGGATTCATATTATTCACTCGTCGTTTTGCGGAATCATTCGGAACGGACGATTATCGCTCATTTTTTATTTTTTCTCTTTTTATTTTTTCTTGTTTTTTACAATACAACACCGGAAATCAGTGACCTCTCATTCTCGCGCGTTCTCTTTTATCAATCGTTCCATCGAAATTAAATTTTTTCATTTACTTTTTTTTCTCGATGTATTTTTTTTTTTTTTTTTTAAAGAAGTTTAGCTTTCAGTATCTCGTATACCATTTTTTCTCTAAAATACGGCATATCCTGTTGCGTGAAAGTGACTTTTCTATCGGCGGTTATAAATTCAGCGAACATGCAGGAGAAAACGCCGCAATCGCTGCCGTTCATTTGTTGCGGTATATCTTTCATAGAAATTAATTTCCAATCATTCGTATCGAAAGGTTTTTTTTTCTTATCAATGCTCTCGTCTTCGAGATACTGTCTCAGCGTCGCGAGACATTTAGGATTACTGCCACCCATACTATCGAAGTATCTTATCGTTTTATCGCGAAAATCGACGATCGACATACACCAATGAATGCCTAAATGAATCGGCACGACGAGTAAATCCTGCGAAAATATATCGATTTTTCGGGTCCACCGTTTCAGCGATGCGTGACCTCCCGACAATAATTTTGGATAAAAAAATGTATTCATCGCGTGAACCCGCGGATACTTTTCGTTCGTTCCGTTTCCCCGCGCAATAAGGAGATTCATATAGAAATTAATGACTTCGTCGTTAAGCCAATTGAGTCCGTAGAGAGTGTGAATATCTTTTCGTGTTATTCGCAAACCGAAACTCTCGACGAGGCATTCGTTGGGTGGTTGCGGCACGAGAGCATTTTTAATCTCTTGTTGCATAGCCGGCGTGAGAATCGGCAGCGCATCCTCGTCGAGTTGTTCCGTTTCGTCGAGAACCGCTTCGCAGAGTCTCATGGAACGCGCCAATTGTACCTCGAGAGCGGCTTCCCTCGTCAGTCGATTGTGTTTCGACATCATACATGTTATTCGTTTGAGTTCCTCGACTTCCTTCATTCGTTGTTCTCGACGCTCGTTGTAGTTATCGTAGACTCGCGGTACGAAGTCCTGTTTCATAACGGCTTTGGCGGCGAGATTATCGCGAAGTGTATTCGTCGCTACGATTTCCATTGGCGAGCGTTCGATTTTTGAGGTTTCGGGTCTCTGTGGGGAGACAATCGGCGATGTATCTTCGGCAAAATCGACTTTGATTGTCGGTATTATTCTCGAAGTTTTTGCGCTCTTATCGTTCAGCGTTTTTCTCGACGCGACGATCGATACATCGTCTTCCTTCCCTCGAGTGTTCAGAGTTTTTCTTGCCGAAAGTATCGTCACCTCGTCGTCCTTAGTTTTTGGTTTGAATTCTCTGGGTGTATAGTACTTCAACGGCGTCGAGGCGTGAGGCGTGAAAAAAACATCGTTGTTTTTGTGTCCCCAGGAATCGCGTCGCGAAAGACTCGTCGAAGGCGTTTGGAACTTCTCGACGTCTATCACCTCTGTGATTGTTCGTCTTTTCGTATCTTCATCCTGCGGCTTGTTGCGAATTATTTGCGTTCTCGAAGGCAAAAAATTTTGCAATAATTGACCGTATGCGTGTTTATCGCGGAGTTGATTGGTCTTTGATAATGTTGAATTTTTGCAGTCCATTGTCGACATTGCGTTTGTAGTTTTGGCCGTGAAACGACTCGTCTTTGAGTCTCTGCCGTTCATTTTCGCAGCGGTTTTGTTGCGACAACGTTCCGACGTTCGATCGAACGTCATTGATATTTTTCTTTTGCTGCACGACGTGCCGTTCAGACGTTCCTTCGTTCGTAACGGAGAATAATGCGTCTCACTGATGAATTGCACGTCCTCCTCGTCATTCTCATCCGCTGAGATAAATCGTCCGAAACGCGCTGCTCCGTCGATGCCGCAACACTGCTTCTTCGGACTGACGAAACTCGACGCGTAATCATTTTCCGATTGTTCGGCGCGACGCTTACGCGGCGCCTCATCTAGCAGACCGAAAAGACGCCTAATGAAGTCGAAAATCATCTTTATCCAGACGATGCAACTTCGCATAACACGAACTCAGTCGTCGATTGTTGCGCACCAATTCCATTCAATGATTTTGGAAACTTTGTCGGTTTTCACGGATAAATCTGAAAGGGAAGATTAAGGAGAACCTTTTAGTATAAATTTTACATTAAACGTAATAGCATTGCGGTAAATACAAAGATTTAATAACTGATCCATTCTCAACTGAAGTGAATAATAACTACATTATCTACGAATAAAGAAACTTTGCAGATTCATTTTAAAAAAATATCTCGAAATATTATTAATAACAAGTTTATTGATTAATTGTTTATTAAATATGAATAAAATATCGATAAATTCCCCAAATATATATGCGATATATAGTTGTCGAATACATAAACAAATTAATTAATTAATCAATCGATTAGATACTTTAAATAAAATATTTCGAATAAAAATGTATTATTTGTGAATTATAATAAATTTATTCCATTCATTTGTTAAAATGTAATAACGATAATAATATTTCGACTTTTTTTTTTTAATTAACTAATCAATTAATCTATTTAATTATTGATGTATTTAAATTTTTATAAATCTACTAATTCTGTGTTTTCAATAACATTTTATAAGGTATTTATGATTTTTTCCATTAATTACATTTTTTATCAATAAAATTTTGACATACAAATGTGAAGCGGTAAAGAAATTATGAAAAAAATGTATATATCTAAAACTCTGCGACTGCGATTGATAAAATTTTGAAAGAACATACATTGGTACAATGAAGAATTTCGCATCGCTGACAGGGAAGTTAGACAAAAGCGAACCACAAATGTAGTGCCGTTTGAATTTACTTACACTGTATCCTACGATATTTCCGCCCGATTTAAAAAGTAAACGACGATGAAAATCGAAGTTTTCTTTCTCTTAGCGGCATGTGCATCAATTCGGCTATTTAAAAATCCAATCCTTTCTCATAGTCGATAAAACGTTGTCCGCATCTACGAGACGGTGGGGACTTTGTACGTTTAACCTAAAATCACAAAGCCGACGAAGCCGTGAAGATTTTTTACGCACTTACGAACAATCGAACGGCAAGACGAAGGCCCACAGTTTCTTCCATTGGGTCTAAACCATAGGAGTCTATCAGCGTGATAGTAAGAGTTAAATATTGAGAAATACGAGCGCTAATGACGTTATGCAAAATAGACGATGTTCCAACGATTGGGCGCCTTGTCGGTTACTCACACTATTTTTTTCCGTATATTCAATCGTTGTAAACTCGCGCGGATTCGCAAAACTTTCGAAGACTTGTAAATTTCAGCCGCAATCCATAGTCGAACAAAAAAAAAAGCCGATATTGTTCGCGCGACGAATGGATGACGATGATTATTTATAAGACACACCGCAAACAAGTGTTGAGCGTTGAGCGGCAAACAAGGACCTCCGTGCGTCTTTGGTTAGCGCCCGTTCGATGGATCCTCTCGTCGATGTGCCTTTCTGCCGGCAGGTTTTTTTCCAGCAACGCCACGGGGCGGTCGCGCGCTGCAACCATTTTTTCGCTGATCAAAAGATCAAATTCGCGATAAAAACAAAATAAAAAACAAAAAAACAATGCAAATACAACATTACAGTTATATTATTTCTGACGTGTCAAGCGATCAAAGTTACATACAACACAGTCACAGTTAAAATCCCATTATTATTAAGAATTAATAAGCGAAGTCGATGTCGTCACTGAAAGTAATAAAAAATCGAATCCGTTCGGTGAACAACACGAAAAAGATAACTCAAACAATGAGACTCGTATCGGCCGCGAAGTTTTCGCGCGCGGAACGCGAGCTCGTGACTGTGAGATCGGCTGGTCAGGGACCGCAACGATTTTTCGAACAAGCGGAAGTATCACCTCTCGAGCCGGCAGAGTCGAAACTCATAATTTCTCTATCGGGCGATCGCGGTCTATGCGGTGCGATACATTCGGGTATCGCAAAAGCGGTCGGTGCGCTTATAGAGGCAAATCCGAAACTTCGCGAGACCACAAAACTCGTATGCGTCGGTGAAAAGAATCGTATAATACTCTCGCGTTTTTATGCCGATAGTATAATGTGGGTGGCGACGGAAGTCGGGAAAAAAGCTCTGACGTTTCTCGACGCCGGTCTCGTTGCTCAGAAAATTCTCGAAACAATACAAGAGCACAAATTCTCGCGTACGCTGATTTACTACAACAAGTTAGTGCGACGAACACAACGAAATCATTGATGTAATCGACGCGGAAAAACGATAAAAGATTCTTTCGTTGTTCGACAGATTCATAAACGCGGCAATGTACACCGTCGCGACGACGGATCTCTTCGATCGTAACGCGGTCTACGCAGGCGCGAAGTTTCTTCTTTACGACATGATTGACGACGAAACGATAGATTGTTGGCTCGAATTCAGCGCCGTTACGATGATATACTTGATAATGAAGGAAACCTCGGCGAGCGAACACTCGGCACGCATGAACGCGATGGAAAACGCAACGAGAAACGCCACAGATATGATAAAACAATTAACGCTTCAGTACAATCGCACGAGACAGGCGGTTATTACGAAAGAATTGATAGAAATCATATCCGGCGCAAGCGCTGTGGAAACCCAGTGAAATCGCTATTGGGACAAAGGTACGAAATAAATAGAGACGACATATACAGACGCACGGATGTTTACAGCCATCCGTTTTCTCATCATTTATTAAAATATCCTTTCTGCGCAATTATACATGGCCCGTGATGTATTTTGTATTATTATGTTCCGTTTGTATTTTTTTTTTTATGATCCGTGAACTGGTTCACTGAATCTAATAGACAAACGAAAAAAAAAAAAAAAAAAAAAACTAAAAAAAAAATTCTATTGGCGAATTCGCTCAAAGGAGATCTCTAACTGTCTTTGCTTACGTGCCTAACATACCGCAGTTTTAAGTACGTTAAGTATAAATGTTTAGGCACCCATTTTAGTCTCGCAGTGGATAATTAATATATAATAATAATAATAATAATAATGGTAATGACAACGAGTATCGTCGTTATATCTAATATTTAACGTTTATAAGACACATGTATTCATCGAAGCCTTTGCTCTTACGCGTGCAGAGCAGCGTATCTTTATCCCGTTTCTAATAGTGGCCCCGAAATAATAGTTTTTATGTACAAACGAAAAGAAATTAAATAAAAAATGAGGAAAAATCGTTAGTTCGCTTAGGGCGCACCGTGTTTTTTTTTGTGAAACTCGAAATAAAGATCGCGCAACACAGCACACGCTGATATCTCGAGCATTTTTTTGTTTTTTTTTGTAAAATCGTTCTTGAATTTTTTTTTTTTTTTTTTTTCACGCATACGGGTGTCGACGGGAAGCTTTCGCCACGCGTACGCTATCGGCGAGGAGACACTATTGGAAGATGTTTTTTTAAATTCATTTGCTCGTTTTTTTTTTTTTTTTAATGCACGAGCGTTCTATCCCCTCAGGAAACTCTGCGCAGGTTTACTTCTGAATGAGATAACGGGTATAAGGCGTTTTCCCGAATTGCACAAAGCGAAATAGACAAATTTGACACTGTTATCGGAGGATCAAGAAAGGCGCTAACACAGTCGCGAGATAAAATATTTCCCGCGATTGTTATTATTCCTTAAAAAAAAAAAAATAAAAAAATAAAAAGATAAAAATATCCCCCTAATCCGTGACAAACGATGTCTATCGTTTCTCTCGGAAAAATATAATTATAAACCATTATACAATCGTAGACTCGTTGTTATCGATTGTTCTTAGAAAAAAAAAAAGATATTTTAGTTTTTTGGTTACACTCTCATAAAGGAACAAATTGGACGATCCAATATCCACCACCACGTTGCAGCAACTTTATCTCTACTTTTTTATTCACAACCCTCACGATTAACGGACCTCTCTCTCTCTCTCTCTCTCTCTCTCTCTCTCTCTCTCTCTCTCTCTCTCTCTCTCTCTCTCTCGTTTATATCTCCTCTCGGGATTTTCTCGCTCCTCTCCGAGAGCCGTAATTCCCGGAAGATTCACGAGGAAATTTTATTTCGTATCACGAGGGGCGTCGATGCGATATGGAGGAGAGGGTCCAGTCGCACGGACAACACTCTCGCGTTATCAGCGAAGAGTTAACGTCCCGCAAACTCACCACTCTGCGTCACCGTTGGCCTTCTGGAAAACGTAGTCTTTGCCGCTCAGATTCATTATGCCGTCTTTCAAATAAAATTTCCATTTATTTCTGCTCCTCGTTATCTGAAACAATACAGTGATTTAGTGATTATCTGGCTGTTTATTATTAAATGTTTAAAAAAATTATCGTTTTTTTTTTTTTCGTAATAATTAGTAAATGAAAAAAAAAAAAAAAAAAAAAAAAAAAAAAAAAATTACCTTGTCGTATTGGCAGACAACAACGTTGTCCGTGTCGAACAAATCCGTGGGATCGTCGTCGGTGACGTCATCCTCCGAATTCAGTGGCTCCTGATAATATAATTAATATAAAAAAGGTACAAAAGTAAATTTTCAATACGCATAGTATTCATTTCAACAAATAATTAAGTTTTCGAAATAAAAAAAAAAAATAAAAAAATAAATAAAAATGATAAACAAAATATAAAAAATAATATACATATAATATAATGTAAAAGATTTTAATAGGACATATTTGCTACTAAGATAGCGATTTTCTAATAGGTTTACACGTAAAAAATAAAGTAAACTACTAATGTAATAATATAATTTTAAAAAAATATAAATATTTTTGAAAATATTTACTTCTTCGCGAGCGCCGGCCTCGTCGTTTTCATCGTCGTTCTCTTCTTCATCTTTATCTTCGTCGTCGTCGTTATCCTCCTCTTCTTCCTCCTCGTCGTCGTCGGAAGAATCGCCAATCGGACCGTCCAGTTGCGTCATATTTCCCTGCATACCCTGTAGATATAGTATCGATTGGTATTTGAAAAAAAAAAAAAAAAAAAAAAAAAATCATCGCGTTTCGTCTCTCGTGACAAATATTTTAAACTCATATTTGACTCTGTACCGGTAGCTGTGCCGTTTGCTGCACGCTGTTTGTGGTCTGTATAACTTGAAGCGGTTGAGCTATTTGCATTGGTTCGAGTGCCGCTTGTCCCTGAAGTGTTTTATCCACGTGTTGCTGCAACAATCTCGAAGCAACGTCCGTAGGGAAGCCCATCGCCGCCGTAATAACGGGACCGGTTAAGATCGTTGGCAATTGATTTTCTGAAAGTCAAAGAAACGCGAATGAGACAAGATAAAAAAATGTATAATATAATATAAGAATGTAAAGTGTAATGTAAAAAATGTAAAATGTAACGTAAAAATGTAAAATGTGAAATATAATGTAAAAATCTAAAATGTAACGTAAAAACGTAAAATACAATGTAAAAATGTAAAATATAACATAAAAATGTAAAATGTAATGTAAAAATTCGCAAACAAAAAACAAAGGTATTGAAACTTTACTAACTTTGAATCGCGGACGCTGGTACTTGTATAGTCAGGACTTTCGGCTTTCCGTCTGCGGAATCGGTTGTTCCCGGTAGCGTTATCTGTATCGGAACTTGTCGCTCGAAGAGTGGCGCCGGAGTGACTACTTGCTGAACGGGCATTCCAGGGCCTCCAATTTGCGGGACGATGCGAGTCGGTTGTTGCTGTTGCGGTTGAGGAGGCGGTTGCGGTTGTGCCTGTTGTTGGGGAACGTGGTGTTGTTGTTGCTGATGCTGCTGTTGTTGTTGCTGATGCTGTTGTTGTTGTTGCTGCTGCTGCTGTTGTTGCTGTTGTTGTTGTTGTTGTTGCTGCTGCGGTTGTTGTTGCTGCGGCTGAGGTTGCGGCGCAACCGGTTGTGGCACTGCAGCTGCAGCTGCAGACGCCGAAGCTGCTGCCGCGGCAGCGGCTTGTTGCTGTGCTTGCTGTTGTGCGAAATGATTCGCTGCATTGGCGGCTGAAAAAAAAACGAAAGTAACGTTAATATATTCCATCCGACGAGACGCTTGAGTATTATTATTGCTTTACTGATTATTCAAGTATAAGAATCGTAACAATAAAAACTTCGAAAATTGATTCGGTAATGGAACCCAAATACACTTTTAGGAGGGCGTATCGTTACATTCACAGTGAGATGTGCGATTCCGAGAGAATTTCGGATACTTCCAATAAGTTATTAATAAATCAGTTAAAAAAAAATTGCTGAACAAAACATCGGGCAAACGAACTTTTTTTTTGTGGAAGTTGATTTCGTAATTTTTCTGCGTACATATGAATTATTTTACAATTTCTTCTAATTTTTGAAAATCCTGTTTTTTTTTAAATGCCTAATCGGTATTTTGTGAATATGTTTAATCAATTATCCGGGAACTTTTTGAGTGCAGTCTTTGTACGAAATCGTATTAAAACCTTGTGGCGTTTTGTCTATTAAAAAAAAATTAAAAATGTTGAAATTGCGTAAAGATTTATATGTTTTCAGAAAAATGAAAGAATCAATTATGGCAAAAAAAAAAGTTAGGCTTCCGGATTCGTTAAACAAATCTTGTTTTTCGATTTTAATAACGACTTTTTGGAATTATTATAAAGTGAAATTAATTTTCTTAGTAATTTCCATATGGTTGATTTTTTCCAGATTTTCATCCCATTTGGAAGTATTTAAAATTTTCTCATAATTGGAATATACTCTCCTTAACATTAATGGGGAACTAATGTGAGTCATTAGCGTATATTTAGCCCCATTAGAGATTTTAGTAAATACCGTTGCCACAAATTTAAAGAAATGTTAAAATTATGTCGTCAATTTTGATATTACATCTTTTTATGACTCCAAAAAAAAAACGTTATTAAATAAATTTACTTTAATTAAGTAGTAATAACATAATAATAACAATTATTATTATGATTGTATATCACCTAATTCAAAATTGTAACGTGATTTATCTTATTGAAATAAAATAATTAAAAAAAACATTATTGCTGCTACTAGTATTATTCGAGTGACTAATCGGAAAAAAAAAATTTACACACATTTTTTTTGGAATTTTTTTTTTTTTTTTTATAAATTAATTGCAAAGAATAGAACCTTTGGTTGAATTGGACGACTTGTGTGAACTGAGCTGCGGAGGTTGAGGCTCCGGTGGATCAGGATTAAGATCGACGGCTTTGCTGGCCTGCAGCTTCGCCTCCCATACCTGCTTCAGTTCCTGCAGCACTTGTTCGTCGACACCTTCGTCCAAAAACGATTCTCTCACTCCGGCAATTACATCCTCTATTACCGTGTTGTAGAGTTTCAACTGTAAAATATATGGACAAACGCAATGTTAGTTTTCTCATTAAAAACAAAAAAAAAAGGGTCCAACAAGTTTCGGTAGAGAAGTCTTTACAATTTTATTAAGCACTCTTTTCCTGTTGATTGAAAAATTCATTAACATGCAATAGTTTTTTTTTATCGACTTTTAGTCTACTGATACAAACCGGAGAAAATTGTAGCGCACAGTACATTCGTTGGTTGCGCCGTCAGCCACACGTATAGGACACTTCGTCAAATTAACATAGGAGATTAACGCAGGAGAGGTTTTTTTAAAATGGAATTTCGTGTGATCGGTGTGAACGAAGGGGTTACGAAATATCGACAATATCGTAAATACGAAATAATTTGTCATTGAAGGACAATGATTTTCTTTATGGATAAACGGAAATACGAGGTGGATTTGGGAGATAAGAGATATATACATCGTGATGTATATATATATATCTATGATATTTGCTTTGACCACAAGAGGTAACCGCAAACGACAGGGCGGCCCGAGGGGCGAACATCTCGTCGAGGTTGGTGGGCATTTTATTCGTGTCTCTCGTGTTCCCGATCGTAAAATTGCCTCGTGACAATTATCACTCATTCCGCTTCTACTCACCACGCTTGTTTGGCTATGGGCCATTGTCGGATGATTCGTATTGTCTGTCAGTCGAATAGAGAAACAATACCAATAATCCCAAATCAACGTTGCCCCAAGGAAGCCGAGCAGCCGCGTCGCTCGAGCTCTTTTATACTTTCTGCACAGCTCCCATTCCACCAGCAGTAGTACCGTGTTGGTCGAATCAACGTATCGCGCGCACAACTAAAAATCGTTTGTCACTCGTGAAAATTAAACTTGCGTTTCGTTATAATAAATACACTATTTAACAAGTACGTGCGACGTGTCGTGCGACGTTATTGCGACAATAATTTTGATATATCAACGTAAACCGATGTACCGGAAATCGTAGGAGTTCGCGCTAACTTGACGAAACCGGAAACGAGTGTTTTCTTACGACTGATTCTCAACGCGCAGCGGAGACACTTTTTCCTTATCCGTGACAAACAAATAATGCGCCGTTGAGAGAGGAGAGCACTTGGTGGGAAAGAAAGATTTCGCATACGTTACGAATACCGGCTGTCGTCGTGTTATCGGCTTGCGGCTCTTTACGTATATCTGACATTTATTCGTTGTCCACGAGTATATGTATTTTCGGTTTTTTTTCCATTATTATTATCTCATCTCGTACGCCGAGAGTACTGCACGTTTGTAACCCGTCTCGAC
This sequence comes from Cryptus armator, assembly GCA_963971235.1. NCBI lineage: Eukaryota > Metazoa > Arthropoda > Insecta > Hymenoptera > Ichneumonidae > Cryptus > Cryptus armator. Next base: position 13,873,592 of record OZ020232.1, read on the forward strand.
CCGGAGAATTGACAATGTTTCACAAGTATCGTGCAATCAGTAATAACAAACGTCTGCCGAACGTTGAATCGCTTCGTCGTGATTACAGAGAATGATTTACGGATATTTGCATGTTAACCGATAATTAAATTTCGATGGTTCACGAATGTTTTCATCACGTCTGCACACGAGTCAAAGAGCTTTGGGAAATTAGCCAAGTAAGCTGAATTCATTGACGATCGTCGATTATTACATTCAAACGTAACGATACTCGAGCTTCCAGACAATTCTATTCGTGATTCAATAATAACAAACAAAATATCGTCGAAGTTCTCGTAATTTCTGTTTCGCCTTTTTATAACGAATTCGGAAACATTCTGTTTACAGCGATCTTTGACACGAATGTAAAATATTTTTAAGTCGCTGCGGTGACAATTAGAATTAAAAAAATCACAATGGATACGTACTTTGGTGCCAAACCGCCGGTTCCTCGATTGATTGATTTGGTCAGAGAAAGGGAAATCAGGGTACGTAAACGCAAAACCATTACTATATTCATATAAAATTTCATTTTTTAATTCTCCGCTCATATGTTTCAGGAGTCAAAAGCACGAATTTTGGCCCAAAAGACAAGCGTAACGAAGGATCTGGTATTACGTTTAGGATTAGAAAAGGAATTGGAAGGACATCAGGGATGCGTCAATTGCCTTCAATGGGGTGATTCCGGAGAGTCAGTAACATTTTTTTTTTTTTTTTTTTTTAAGTCAATTAAAAGCAATACAATTTTTTTTTTTTTTTTTTTTTTTCAGAGTTCTCGCCTCGGCGTCAGATGATATGCATATATTTCTCTGGAATCCCTTCACATACAAAAAACTGTGCTGCTTCAGCACCGGTCACATTGGCAATATATTCTCAGTGAAGGTGAGGGAAAACGCGTTGCGAGAATTATAAATTATTTACAAGTGTACAGCGCAAAAGTTTCTTCAAGGACAATTGATAACATGAAAAATGTATGGATTCATGCATTTTCGAAAAGAACTCGAATATTTTCAGGATAACGATAATGGTAACAAACGGGCTAACAACGACATTTTTTTTTTTTTTTAATTAAAGTTTTTGAATTTTTTTGCAAAAAAAAAAAAAAACTCGAATATTTCGACAACAATAATAATGATAACAAATGCAATAAAAATTATAGCAAATGTGAAATCTTTTTGTTTTTGAGAAAAATTTTCGAATTTTTCTCAATAATAAATACGAATATTTTGACGATTATGATAATAACAGCAAATATGATATGAATGTTAATAAATACCGTTTTCTTTTTTGCAGTTTATACCAAAGTCGAACAACAGAATCGTAGTGTCGGGAGCAGCGGACGCGCGTGTAAAGGTATCGAATCTTTCGGTATCGGAAGTTCTATTCACGTGTTCGTGTCACACAGGTCGCGTGAAGAGGATAGCGACGGCCGAAAGTGTGCCTTTCCTTTTCTGGAGCGCAGCGGAAGACGGTCTCGTGTTGCAACACGATCTCCGTACTCCGCACAATTGCATGACCGATCGAAAATCGGTACTCATCGATCTCGTTAATCATATGGGAGGAAATGCCGAAGCAAAGTGTATGGCGGTTAGTGAAGCTCGTCCCGAACTCGTAGCGGTCGGCGCTAACGACCCGTACATTAGAATGTACGATCGTAGAATGATAAAACTCGGACAGGTCAGTTATTGTCGTGTAATTTGTTCGTAAATTCTTCTCGCCGTTGTAACGATCGATTAATCGAATAATTTATATCAGAGAGTTTCTCAGGCACCCGGTGGAAATTTTCTTTTCATCGGACCCAATCGGCCGCTAGGAGAAGCGCGGAGATCCGCGAAAGGCGATCCGGAGGACAACGTGCCGCTCAACTGCGCCCAGTACTTCATCGCCGGTTCGTTCGTACGATCAAAGTGTGCCGTAGCGTACGCGCATCTCCGGTTTTCACGCAAAAGTAGAAAAAAAACAAAAAAAAAAAAAAAACAGAATGATAAATTGAAAAAAAAAAAAAAAAAAAAAACATAAGCGCGCGTATGAAACAGGATTTCGGACTATTCCAGAGTCTGAATTATCATTGCGTTTGATCGATCGCAGGTCATCTGCGTTCACGACATCGGGACAGCGTGAGAAGCTACGCGGCGACGTACGTCACGTTCTCCGGCGATGGAACGGAGCTACTGGTCAACATGGGAGGCGAACATATTTATCTCTTCGACATCGCGAAGCAGAGGCAAAACAGATTACTTGATTTACGGCTTCCCGGACCCACTGGTGAATTTAAAGGTGAAAACAAAAAATCTTGAAGCTTCAAATTGTTTCTTTCCATAATCTGTGAATAATACGCGATTTTTCGTAATTATTATTTATCGCAAATTATAATGGACGTTTGTTGGTCAGCAGGTGACGAAAATTCTCAATTGTTGTTGAGCTCAGCGTACGGAACCGATTCCAAAGACACCAAAAATTATGTTTCGATGAATCAAAAAATTTTACCCGATCACGTGGAGGAAATAAAGAAAGAAGTAAGAAATTTAATATGTCTTAAGTATCTTGCGTCCGATAATGATTTTCGATACATATATATATGAAATATATTATCCGTCAACAGGCAAATCTTAAATTCCAACTCGACAAATACATAGCGGCGACGAAGCTGTACAACAAAGCGCTGGCGTATTGCCCAACAGCGGCGGTCCTTTACGGTAATAGAGCGGCAGCTTTTATGAAGAGGAGATGGTAAGTCTACGAACATTTTTTTTTTTTTCAATGCTTTAGAAATTACTGAAAAATCGATTTTTTCGCAGGGACGGCGACGTATACGCGGCACTGCGCGATTGCCAAACTACTCTTCTCTTGGATCCGGAACACGTTAAGGCGCACTTCAGGTAAGAAAATTCATGAGCATTGATGACATTAGTCGTCCTATGCGACGTTTTTTTGCAAAATGAAATAAATGAAATAAATGAAATAAATGAAATAAATGAAATAAATGAAATAAATGAAATAAATGAAATAAATGAAATAAATGAAATAAATGAAATAAATGAAATAAATGAAATAAATGAAATAAATGAAATAAATGAAATTAATGAAATTAATGAAATTAATGAAATTAATGAAATTAATGAAATTAATGAAATTAATGAAATTAATGAAATTAATGAAACAAATGAAACAAATGAAACAAATGAAACAAATGAAACAAATGAAACAAATGAAACAAATGAAACAAATGAAACAAATGAAATAAATGAAACAAATGAAACAAATGAAACAAATGAAACAAATGAAACAAAGGAAACAAAGGAAACAAAGGAAACAAATGAAACAAATGAAACAAATGAAACAAATGAAACAAATGAAATAAATGAAACAAAGGAAACAAAGGAAACAAAGGAAACAAAGGAAACAAAGGAAATAAATGAAACAAATGAAACAAAGGAAATAAATGAAACAAATGAAACAAAGGAAATAAATGAAACAAATGAAACAAATGAAATTAATAAAACTTTTTGTCGACAGATTGGCGCGTTGCCTCTTGGATTTGGATCGTCCATACGAAGCCTACAGAGTAATCGAAGATTTCGAGGAAAACTTTCCCGACTATGCCGCTAACTCTGCTCGGCGAGCACTCAAACAAGATATCACGGAACTTATAAAAAATGGTCAGTTTAATATTAAAAAAAATCAAAAAGAAAATTCGCATATGTAATGCTACAATAAAATATTTGTAACTTATCTTTTCATTAACAACACGAAGACGGCGCTAATACGTACGAATGCTCCGATCCTATGTCGCCTCACGAGCAATCGTGGAGAAGTACAACGTCGGACTACAAATTAAGATATTGCGGTCATTGTAATACGACGACTGATATAAAAGAGGCAAATTTCTTCGGAAAGTAAGCATTAATTTTTCGAATTTTTTTTTTTGTTTCCCAATTTTATGAAGAACAGTTCTGTATCGTTGTGATAACTCTTTTCGCAGTGACGGTCAGTACATTGTTGCCGGTTCCGACGATGGAAATATCTTCATCTGGGATCGTCACACGACGAATATCGTGAGAATTCTTCGCGGTGATGCGAAAATCGTAAATTGCCTTCAGCCACATCCATCGTCGTGTCTTCTTGCGACGAGCGGAATCGACTCGGTAATCAGACTCTGGAGTCCGTTACCCGAGGTAAATCAGCAAATTTGAAATGTTAATCGATTTATCGATATTCTAAAAAATTTCTTGACCTCGAAAAACATTCATAAAAATGACCGGTCTTTTTCTGCCGAAAATTCGTCGGTTTTTATAATCTTTTTTCGATAATCGACTGAAAAACAGCGAAACAACTACCGATCAGCGAATGACACGACTTTTTTTTTTTTTTTCTTCGTTAATCGATCGACCAATAATATTATTGTTGCCTATTGGTGATCACGTTACGATTTTTTTGCATTCAGTGTTTCGTAAATATCGATTTCTCGATTTCTTTCGAGAAACGCTGAGATCGATTTCTAAAAAATATCTTTTTTATTAACAGGACGAGAAGCCAAACGAACGCGAGCTGACGAATCACGAGCACGTCGCAGCGGCAAATCAGGTCCGCATGAACAGCGATCCTTTCGATCTTATGATGATGAATATGGGTTATGGTTTCACACGGCGTACGGCACCTCTCGACGACGAGACGGACGAGCAGCAGCCGGATCCGGTTATTCTTCGTGCGTCGAGCTGCCGGCCGAGTTAAATCATCGTACAGTCAGCAACGACTTCATCGAGAAATTATTACAACAGTGAGATAAAAAAAAAACGCAACTAAGAGACATACGCACTTACAGATATCGCGAATTTGTTAAGATTCCTCGATCCTCAGTGTTGATATTTATATTGATATATACAGTGAAAAAAAAAAAAAAAAAAAAAAAAAAAAAAACGTGAGAAGGAAACTCGTTATTCCTTCTATCGCTTTCGCAAAAATAAAATATATTTCTCGAAACGAGTAGGAAAAATCTCACGATATTCGAGTTATAAGATCGACGAAAGTATTTTCACGAGACTGCAGTTTTGTTTTCGCTTTCTCGTCAAGTACTCGGCAACAGTTCCCATAGTGTTTGCAACGTCGTTCCCTCGCGCGGTTCTTCCGCCGCGAGTCCAAGATGCGCCGAAAATATTGGTTTTCTTTGACTCGTTCCTTCTTCGGAGAAATATAAACCCAAAACATTCGTAATTTCGTCCTCATGGTCTTCGATCTCTTTGATGGTTTCGGGTTTAAATTCCGGCTGCGTAATCGCCTGATGTTCGAATGTGTATTCGACTCCGAATATCGGTGATTTTTTGTAAGCGGCTTGAAGGGCTGTTATTTCTTTGTGAAGGGTGTGCAGTTTTTGGATCGGATCGACGCGAAATCCGAGAACGTATCCGCCGCTAAACTCGGTACTCATCGTCACGAGTGTCGGTCCGAACTTCGAGGATCTTATGTTCATCTGCGGAATCAATGAGTAGCCGGTGAGTCAATCAATGTTATCAAACATTCTTTTCTCCGATTGTCACAAACTTTTTGGGAAAAAATTGAATATAACTTACGCTTGCGATCGTCAGATAAGGCATCGAAACGTTGAACTGATTATTCATGTCGGCAAACCATACGAGACGAATGTTCGTTACTATAAATGTACCGATGTTTCCCTATAAACGTTTTTCAAGGAAAATCAATCGTGAGATCGAAAATATTCAGATTTTTATAAGAGACAATGTGATTATTTTATTGAGATTCGCAAAAACCTGTTCGGTCGCCAAATTCCAAACACCTGGAAGTGTCGTGTGAACGTTTTCCAATGGCAGCAATGTTAATCGTTTGTCCTGAACAAAGGCTCCGCGCAATTTTATGTCCCGATACATCCTCGTCGACATATAAGCCCTTCGATGTTATGATTAAATAATTTGTTTCGTTTTTTTTTTTTTTTTTTTCAAAAAATTAGTTTTTTTTTTGCTGAACACAGACCTGTAAACACCTATTGCAGATGTGTAGTGCCGAGAGCTCTTAGGATCCTGATTTGTAAATATAAATTCGTATCTACAGCTGCGATAAGTCGTGAGGACATGTAACGCTTGAGTAATGCCTCCGTGAATCTTAAAAAATTCAGGTAAATTCATTCAAGAGTTTGACAAGAGTGAATCATTACATTGCCAGTAAAAAATGAGATTAGAAGAAAAATTTTAATAGTTTCCAATGGGATAAAATTCTTTAAAAAATTACCCATACGGAACGTATTAAGAGCATTGATTTTGCATAATTATAATAGAGAATAGTTATTAACAAAGTCGAAAAAAATATAATTATTTATTAACGAATCGTCCAGCAACCTGTCTTTTTTTTTTCTTAGAAGAAATTAATTCGTTTGTTTATCTTAAAACGTGAATTGTTTTTTCTAATTTTTGAAATTTTTTTATGTATGAAGAGTCGCGAGTTTTGGATACGTTTCGTTTTTGTTCGAAAAACGAGATCTTCAAAAATCGAAGACATCGTAAAAAAATGTATTTGTATTCAGAAAAATTAAGAAATCAATTGTGGATAAAAAAAGTTCGATTGTAGAATCGTTTATTAACTAAATTAATTTTCACCTAATTTGGTGTTAACTTTTAAAAATGATTATTATAAAAAATTAAAGTTCTTAATATCTTCTATACGCTTAAAAATTTTCATATTTTTATATCATTGCGAAGTATTCAAAATTCTCTCTGAATCTCATGATTATCGCTGGAAATATAACAATACACCGTCCGTAACAACCGCTATAAAAAGAAAAGAAAAAAAACGCACTAAGCGAATATTTTACCGTATAAACATTTTTCGCCGTTATATTAACCACCGTATTGTATCCTATGCTGAGATTAATTCGCGGCAGAGTCAGCGAGTGCCAAATTATTCGTAAATTCGATACCATGAGACGTCCGCGATCGCCGGCATTGCCTTTGGTATCCTCCACCATGTCGAGTTTATCGATGAGAAGCTCTCCCGCGCGCATCTGCAATTGTCTAAACGAAAAAAAAAAAGAAAAAAAATTATCACTTTCGTCTAAAAAAAAAACGATCGATTAATCACATAAAACGATTTTTAATTACGCCACTGCAACGTCAAATCTGACTTCGTTGTCTTGCCACATGTTCGTCACTTTGTCGTAATTCGAGACACACGTGTAAAAATATTTTCGACGAAACCGCGAATCGATATCGTCGTCATGCCGACGGTGAAGCAACAAACAAAACTCCTCGTAACCCTCGTATCCATCCATAAGCTTCGACGGGGATAATCAGAGACAGCAATTTTTATCAAAGATTAAAATTTATTCGATATAAGTAACAAATATACGTAATATTTTATGTACTCCGTTTCGTAAGGCAGTCTTAAAGGCTTTTGTATATAAAAATAATAATATTAAGCAGATATAGTATCACTGGTTAGAAAAAAAAAATCACCACCACCATTTATCCAATTACCGTTTCGACGATCGATAAAAAAGATCGTTAATCATTAATTCATTATTATTATCTCAGTTTCCCGGCGTTCTGGACGACGCGAAACGACTATTGAAAATAATCGACCGTTTTTTGCCAAAAATTTACTGCACAAACGAAGTCAAAGCGGCTATCGATAATTCCTTTCGAATTGAAAAAAAAACCTTTCAGTGGTCGTTTTTCCGTTACTTATAGCAAAAAACGACCTTACGATGGCTTTTGAATTGTCGTTTTTCGATCTTTACGGACAAAACGAATAATCGCATCGATCGCCCATCAGTGATCATTTTACGATCGTTTACACGATGAATTTTGGGCAGAAGTCGTTTTCTTGTTTCTGTAGTCATTATTAAGTAATATTTCGAAGTCGCGTGGTTTGCAAGGATCGTAGAGGAACTTTTATCGTGAATTACGTCGGAACAACGGGTTCCGGTCCGACGCCATCGGCGAGTTGATGAACAGCAAGTGCTACTTGCGCCGCCAATTTTTCGACTTCCGCCGGATTCTCGCATTCGGCGTAAACCCTCACAACGTCCTCCGTTCCCGATGCCCTGCAAATGCGAAAGTCCACAGAGTATTATTCATAGCATTGGAAATCTATGGAATTAATTTTAATTCTTTAAGTATCGAAGATTCAATTACCGAACGAAAGAACGTCCCTTCGAGTACAGTGCCGTTAGCTCGTCGATCTTATCCTGCAGTCCTTTCGGCGAAACGCACTTTCTCTCCGCGTCTGCTGTAGCGATAACGTTTCTATCGCTTACGCGGACCTTTAATTGTCCGTTTGGAAAGTCGTTGTAACATCGTTCCCACGTTTCGAGATTCCACCCTTTCGAATACAAAATCGTTTCCACGAGAAGCATATCGCTCAATGCATCGCCGACGACTTGATTTATCACGTCGACGAGATTAGAGAGTTTCGTTGCCGCTTCTCGACGAATCTCCGAGATACTGGAATCGACGGAAGCGCCGCGAATTTTTTCCACGACGCTATCCTTGAATACAACGGTTCCGTGACCGTTCGCCTCGAAATAGACGCCGATCTCGAATTCCAAAGCGCGATGGTGCAGATGCTTTACTCCTGTGGAAACGCAGGCCACCGGGACTTTCTAAAAAACGCGATAATTTCGATAAGTATCTTCTGCGCGTAAATTACATTTTTTCGGAAACGAAAAAACCGGAATCGGATCGTATTTTCTTTTTTCGGTTTTTTTTTTTTTTTGGATCAATTTTTTTTTACCAGAACATCAGATATGTAAGCGGTTGAGGCACCGTTCGCGTAAGCGGTCTGCACGAGACCCAGTTTAATATCCAGACCACTGGTTTCGATGAGTTCCTTGAGATATTCCGCCGCCAGTGTGGCTATCTTATCGCCGTCGAGAAGATGAAATTTGTTCGCCGCATCGACGTAGTAATAAACGATTCTGTCGGCATCGCCGTCGATGCTTACGCTTCGCGCGTTCGGAGTTATCGGAACATTCAACGGTGGAGTTTGGCGAATCTTTACGTAATCAGCGCCACACTTAAAAAAAAAAAATTAAATTAATATCGATTAAATTTGCCTACTGCTACCTTAGCTACTCAAGCGATCGTATAAATTGCAAAAACTGCAAAAATATCGGTATTTTTCCGCCAAATTTGTACGATTCAGTTTACCGCCGAAATAACTACGTCCCGATGGTTAATACGTAGGATTACCGCTAAAAAGGTCGTAATAACTACCGCTCTGCACGGAAAGAATTTTGTCGCAATAATAGGCAAAACAAAATGGGAATTTGAATTCAGCGCGTCTACTATGCGGTTTTCGCTCAATTTTTCGGCAGTTTTAACGACGCCGGCTGTTGTATTTTTCCATGTAAATAGAATAGTTTGCAAAAATGCTGAAAGGCCAAAGTAAAGGAATTATCATTGTTATCGGTAAAAACATAAATCCATACAGAAAAACTCGCAAAAATCTCAAAATATATCTTAATTGCCACATTAAATAAAAAAAAAATCCTCCATTCTTCTCTATGTATAATTCACTCATCTTTTTTACGGATATAAATTCGACACAAAAACCTCATAATTTTTATGAAATTTTAATCAATGGTTTAATCTTTCGTGTTAACTATTAATACGTTTTCGCGGTAACGACAAACCGCTCGTTAAAAATTTCCAAAGTTTTTCTTACTTCGCGATTGAGAGCTCCGTTTCCATCGTTAAAAATTCTTATCGTCAGAGTGCCGTTCAAGCGTCGTGCGAGTTCTTTCGCCGCTATCGCGCCAACGCCATTCGCCGCATCGAGTATCACTTCCCCCGTGTAATTTCCGTTATTTTTTCCGGACGCACGCGCTCTTTCGAACGCCGCGCCGAGTTTGCGATAATATTCTTCAATATTAACGGAATCTCCTTTTTTCGTATTTGTGGAAACGACTAGATAATGCAATTGAGGAGTTGTTATCACTCCATAATCCTTTGACTCGGCGCCAGTGGCGTCGATCCCTCTTATCGCCGCAGCAGCCAATGCAGGACTACTGTGTCGAGTGTCTCTACCGATTATCACCGTCGCTTTGTTAGTCTCGTTAATACTGCGATCTTTGACTATTCTTTGCAACATTTGCACAAAGTCTGTGTCAGCGGCATTCGCAACTTCCGTTGCTATACTTTCCCATGACGATTCTAACATTTCGCCCGCCGGATCAACCAATTTTACTCCGTTGTCCGGCTCCTCGTTGTGACTTGCGGTGATCATTACACCGACGGCAGCTAAAATGTATACAGGTAATACAATAACGAGGAAAAAAAAATTATATTCTATCATTGTCATTATTATAAAAAAAAATTATATTATTATTATTATTATTATGCATTATATATATATAAATTTTATATACATTTATTAATTAATTAAATTAAAGAAATATACAACAAAATACGATTTTTTAATTTTTTTTCGTAAAATTTTACCATTTTTTTCTTTGGATCGTAATGCGGCCAAAACGCCCATTCTGAACAGAACGTGATCCAAAATATCCGATCTGCGAATGATAAATTGAAGAAATGCGTTACTTTTTGATAACACTGTGGTAACTGTCAATTTTGACATATGTCTCGAGGAAACTTTCGCCGACGATATATCGTCTATTTATGAATTAAAAGAGCAAAATATGTTTATAGAATGACGAATACTCACTTCGTTCTGAAACCTGCTGTGCCGTACTGAATTTTACCATCGTAAGTATTCGGATGTTTTGTCAGCGAAATATTATTTATCTTGTTATAGTCCATTTTTTATTGTCGATAACCTCTCGCGTATTTCACGTTCGTCCGCCAACGAATTCAACACGGTACTGACATTTTTTTTGAGGTGCGGTTAGAAAGTCATCCGTCGTTGTTATTGAACCATTTATCCGGGCCTGTAGCACCACATCGAGGTGATTGTGACGTCTGCGGTTCCACTATTCACCGGCTTGCCGTCACTTCGACAAAGACTCGAACCGTCGAATGTCCGAATCGCGCGAAAACTCAAATTACCGAACGGCAGTTTTATACGAATAACGAATTAGTCGATGCATCACAACGACGAACTATTAAAATCCCGAATGTATGATTTGACAGAATATTCGAAACACCGAAATTTATTACACACGAAAATTTTTTTCCCGAAAATCCGTAAGGACGAAAAGTCAAAAGCCCGAACGCAATAAATAACCGAAATTTCAAATGCCGGAAAAGTAGTTAAGCCGAATATTTTCCAGCCGAAAGATCCGAGTGACGAAGTATCGGAAACTCGAATGCAACGAACGGACGAAATCTTTTTATCCCGAAAAAAATTTTCCTCGAATATTCATACAGTCGAATCGTCAAACCATCGACGAATAGTAGTCCCGAACGGTGCAAGATTCCGATTTGTTTTTTAGCCGACGCATCATTTTACCGACTGTACCATACTGCCGAGAGATGCGAACAGCCGAAAGTCCATTCAGCCGAAGTACATTTTTCCCGAAAATCATTGTCGCCGAATTAGAGATCTTCGTTATCGATACACGGTACCAACACTGCCGATATATTGGCGTTCTTGAAGTTGACCTATAGTCACAGATACAGATAGAAATACAGATAGAAAGACGCTGTACGTCTTTCCGCCTCGTCGTGAGATATTCATTACCGTACCGGAATATACAGATAGAAAGACGTACAGCGTCTTTCTATCTGTATCTCTATCTGTATCTGTGACTATAGGTCAACTTCAAGAACGCCAATATATCGACAGTGTTGGTACCGTGTATCGATAACGAAGATTTCTAATTCGGCGACAATGATTTTCGGGAAAAATGTACTTCGGCTGAATGGACTTTCGGCTGTTCGCATCTCTCGGCAGTATGGTACAGTCGGTAAAATGATATGTCGGCTAAAAAACAAATCGGAATCTTGCACCGTTCGGGACTACTATTCGTCGATGGTTTGACGATTCGACTGTATGAATATTCGAGGAAAATTTTTTTCGGGATAAAAAGTTTTCGTCCGTTTGTTGCATTCGAGTTTCCGATACTTCGTCACTCGGATCTTTCGGCTGGAAAATATTCGGCTTAACTACTTTGCCGGCATTTGAAATTTCGGTTATTTATTGCGTTCGGGCTTTTGACGTTTCGTCCTTACGGATATTCGGGAAAAAAATTTTCGTGTGTAATAAATTTCGGTGTTTCGAATATTCTGTCAAATCATACATTCGGGATTTTAATAGTTCGTCGTTGTGATGCATCGACTAATTCGTTATTCGTGTAAAACTGCCGTTCGGTAATTTGAGTTTTCGCGCGATTAGGACATTCGACGGTTTGAGTCTTTGTCGAAGTGACGGCAAGCCTATTCACCCGACGCCGTGTTTCTAGACCGCGAACAGCTCGATAATACAAGATGGATAAAGTAGATTCAACGAAAGTTGGACAAGTAGCAAAGTAGGCGGTAAAGCAGAACGATATAGTTGATTATGCTGATATTTATAAATATAATAACCTTAAGATTTATTTCGGTTCTTCGCTTTCGCCTTTGAACGCAATAAATAGTAACCCAAAACTCTAAGCATCTCTTAGAGTATACAAATTCGTACATTCAGTAATTCAAGATCTTCAGAACGAACGCCTGGCAAGCCATATGAATGTTCGTCTATAAACGAATGGAGAAGGTTGTTCTTTTTCAAAAGGGTCTTTGAACGTGAACGTGACTTTTCCTCGAACTATTGGATTAGTGTCATAAAAAGTAAGAATGTTAATGTCGAGTACCGGAAAATCTCAAGTGCCCTTCGGTACAACTACGGGCGCCGAGCTCATGTTACGCCCGCCAGGCGCCGGGCTTGAAATATCCGAAAAACCTAGTATACAAAAGAAGGCCCTCGCGTGGGGCCCAAAAACAGAGACGCGAGGCAAAAGAGTGAGAAGACCGAGATAGAGATAGAACCGTAAGAAAAAGACGACAGAAGTGTTAGACACACAGACATACGGCAAGTTCGCAGAGTGGGGAGGTTTGTTTGTAACGCTGAATCCTCCCTCGAAAAACTAGGTCAGTCTTGGAAGAAACACGAAGGAGGGTAGTCGAAAATCCTACAAGTGTCTTACGCGTCTCTCGTCTTGTAAAATATAATAAGACTTTGAATATTTTTCTATCAACGTATCTTCTCTTATTGTGTACCGCTAATATTGTGTTTCATCATTCGATACATTGTGTTCTAACATCAATATATATATCATTTATCCCACCCTGCTGAAAATTCCCATATGGGTTTTCATATGGGATTGCATGGGAATGCATGGGAATGCATAGGAAATGGTGGGGATCCATATAGGATCCTGTGTGGGATGGCATAGGAAGGAATTTTTGGTACGGGAATCTAGATAGGATCCCATGTAGGATAATATGGGAATGTATTTCCTATGTACATACCCACAAAGGAACCCATGTAGGAACACGCAGGATGAAATTTCCTCCGCGGGAACCTACGCGGAGACCCATGTGGGATAACACAGGGAGATATTTCCTGCATGGAAACCCACAAAGGAAACCATGTGAGTTGATGTAGGTCAATGAGACCCACATAGGAACCCATGTGGGAATGAATAAGAAGAAAATTCCTATGAGAGAACCCATATGGTGACCTATGTGGGATAACACAGAGCGATATTTCCTGCACGAAAACCCATGGGAACCCATGTAGGAAAGAATAAGAAAAAAATTCCTCTGAGAGAACCCATATGGTGACCTATGTGGGCCAACACAGAGCGATATTTCCTGCACGGAAACCCACAAAGGAAACCATGTAGGTTGATGAGTCAAATAGTCTAACATGGGATCCCATGTAGAGTGGTATAACTCGACATGTCCTGCCTGGTAACCCACATGGGAACCCATGTGGGAATGAATAAGAAGAAAATTCCTCTCAGAGAACCCATATGGTGACCTATGTGGGCCAACACAGAGCGATATTTCCTGCACGGAAACCCACAAAGGAAACCATGTAGGTTGATGAATCAAATAGTCCAACATAGAATCCCATGTAGGACGGTATAGCTCGACATCTCCTACATGATAAACCACAAGGGAACCCATGTGGGAATGAATAACAATAAACTTCCTCTGCGGGAACCCACATGGTGACCCATGTGGGATAAGACAGGGAGATATTTCCTGCATGGAAACCCACAAAGGAAACCATGTAGGTTGATGAATCAAATAGTCCAACATAGCATCCTATGTAGGACGGTATAGTTCGACATCTCCTACATGATAAACCACAAGGGAACCCATGTGGGAATGAATATCAAGAAACTTCCTCTGCGGGAACCCACATGGTGACCCATGTGGGATAACACAGGGAGACTTTTCCTGCATGGAAACCCACAAAGGAAACCATGTTGGTTGATGTAGGTTAAAGAGACACACATGGGATCCCATGAAGGATGGTATAGCTCGACACGTCCTACATGGTAATCAGTGAACAAGAAACATTAAAATCTTTATAACTTTAATAATACTATGGTTATTTCTCAAAACATTTCATCAGAAAAAAAAACTCACTCCGAGCAAAGAAAACCATCGGTTGCAAAGCGGACTGTACCAATTGCCCAATTTCCCGTGAATATTCGGTTTTCGCACCGGTGCGTCACCGACGCTGCCGTTCTCCTCGATACTCGGTGACGAATCTGCATAATCCGTACTGTCCGAAATACTCGGATTGCACTGTAAATTAATGTCTCGTTATCGCAGAATAGATGAATAACTGTTCAATAAAATGCTTATTTCGGGGGAAAAAAAAAGTTGGAAAACGTTTTTTTCAAAATCCAATTCAATTATAATATTTTTTTTTAGTTTTTGGAATGTAGGATTTTAAAAGTTTTAGTCTATTTTCGGGAAAAATCTGTTTTATCGATTTACCGTGAGATTTTTGTGTCGTATTCGCTCGGGAAAGAGAGTATCTAAATCGTTATCGATCTCCGAAATGCTATCGTGACGTCCTGATGTTCCGTAATTCCTGTCGAAAGTCGGTGTCTGCGCGCGGAATCTTTGTTCACGCGTGTGCTGAAGATCGAAGGTTTGCGCGAGTGCGAAATAAGAATAATCCATACAGGCGTAGGTCAGCAAAAACGGCATCGTAACGATAGGCGCCAAAGTGTTTATTTGACCGGTTATGACGAAAATAAGGGTCACAGCCGCGACGACGACCATCGCGTAAACTGGAACTTTGTTCGGTCCTCGCTGTGTTTAAAAAACATTGTATGATAAATAATGGTATTAATTAGTTAATGAATTAATTATCATACAATAATTAATTAAGTAATTAAAAAATATTAGTATTATTAGTATATTTGATTTTTAAATTTTTGTGTAATTAATTAATTAATTAGTTAATCACATAATTTTTTAATTACTTTATTATTATTATGATAATTAATTACTGCTACCAAATATAATTGATAGACGATATAATGTTAATATAATTTTGTCATCTGTCGATACATTGCGTTGTTCACCAATTATAAAAATACATTCAATTTTTTTAGCAATTACACAACGGCGATACCTTTTTAATTTTTTTTTAATGATACTCACGCCTCGTTGAAGACAATACATTCCCGGAATAACGTTTTGTCCTGCAATCGATTGCAAAACTCTCGGAGTTCCGTACATCACGCCTAAGCAACTGCTAAACGAGGAAACGTAAAGACCGGCAAGCAACGGAACGGAAGGAAGGAACGGAACGGAGAATGCTGATACAATGGACGCTATCATGAAGTCGTTTAATAGCGCGGTTTGCGTACAAGTCGCCGCGAGGAAAAGAAAAAAAACGAGGTACAGAAGAGTTCTGCAACATAATCATAAAATGTATTATTGTATTTTTCTATGCAAATACACTTCAAATAATTCAAATAATTTTCAAGTAAATTAATTTCGAAATTGAAGTAAATTTCAAGTAAATTAATTTCTAAATTCAAGTTAATTTCAAGAAAATTATTTTCAAAATACTAGTAAATTCCAAAAAAATGAATTTCAAAATTCCAATGAATTTCAAATAAATTAATTGTGACGCTTAAACTTTTTGCTCAATGAATTTTAATTACCCGGTTCCGAGAGCGGCTAAAGTTCCGTTCGGAATATCTTTGGACGGATGTTTGAGATCGCCGCTCATATTAATTCCCGCAAGTACACCGGTGATCGTCGGAAAAAATACGCCGAAAACAGTGAATCATCCATATCCATCTTGATATGCCGGGAAAGTATTGTTTCCAAGATTTCCCGATAGCCATCCTTCGAATCCCGCGTCTGAAAAGAACGATAACAATTCAATAACCCGTCAAATCGAGGAACGGCGTCGGTTCAACGAGTAGAATTTTTTTCATCTCACAATGATCATTATTACCTTTATTAACGTGATAGAAACTTCCGACCGTAAAATCGAGACCGGCAAACAGACGAATCAGAAGTAAAACAAATTGGAGTTTAACGACCCATTTTACGCTCGCGACGTTTATAACAGAGACTGACAGAAACAAATCTAATAGAAATGTTTCGAAAGAATGACTCGCACGCATAAGAATAATTATCTGCTCATCCGTTGCAGTTTCGATAGTTGCGAATAAAATGTATCATCAACTTATCAGATCTTGCATTGATCTTGCATAGCCTTTTGCGTCATACAATGATGAAAAATGTATGTTAACTCAAAAATAAAAATAAAAAAATACTTGGCACGTTCTTTTATTAATGCAATTGTCTAAGTTTGTTTGTTTTCCAAGAACGTGCCAAGTATTTTTTTATTTTTATTTTTGAGTTAACTTACATTTTTTTTACAGTTCATACAGTATTCATACAGTTAACTTTCTGTATGCATTACATATATTGGTTGGTTTATATGATTTCACTATTTTTTTTGAGGGATTTTTTAGGAATTAACTATTTATGTACTTGGTGTACATTTTTAACTTTTTTGAAAAAAAAAAAGCAGTTTTGGGGTTATTATTGCGTTATAATTAATTTACTTGCCGCAAATAAAAATGTTGACACACTGAGGTATATTGTACTAAGCATCGATCAAAGATCCGAAATCATCCCTCGACATCCACGGCTCCACCATGGAATTCATCAAAATATCACTTTTTCCAGCCGATACCATAAAAATGGTAATCATTGAATCCACAAATACAGTAGTGTAGCGTCTCATGACGGCAAGTTTTATTCAATCGCTAAACATCAAATAAAACTTTCGAGAAATAGATACATAAGAATAGACATAAAATGAACATTTTCGATCACATTTGCGACTTTGAGAGATCACGTTGATACATAATGCGCTGTGCGTCAGGGAGACGCCTTTTTCCTTGATATTTTATTCAAAAACATTAATACTCCTGAGTGTAGCTAACTTTTTCCCTCGCATGCAATTTATTATATTAGCATAATTATTAATGCTTCTAAAATGCAACACGAATGGGTAGTTTTGTTTCTTTTTTACCGATAATATGCTAAAACAGATGGTACCATCGGTTACGCAATGGATTGTACACAATATTATGTATAAACTTCATTTAGATCTCAAAATTCATTGTGCGAAAAAAAAAACGAGCGCGAAAAATAATTCTATGGTTACTACTAGTTACGATCGCTCTTTGTATATTTCTGATGATGGTAGATTGCGAGGACATTGAAAATGAAAATGCAATGAAGCGCTAAGCAAACGAGTGAACCCCTGAGATTAATGTTCCTGATAAATAGGAAAACATTGAACAGAAAAATACTTCTATTATACATCTACAGCTGTATTCGGTAATGCCTTACACTAGCAACATATACATTGTTCAATATACGCAATACCTTTTCGAAATGGAAAAAAAATATTATTTTGGAAGAACTACGAGAAATCGGAAGAAAATAACAAATTACATAATTACGTAATATTATATACGGCATAATTTCGTAACTTTGTACAATGAACATGTTTTTTTTTCTAAGTAACTATTTGTTTGATCAAATTCAAACAAAAATAAATGGTATAATACGTAATTTAGATAGATATATGAAACTACAGTGCACTCGATTTTTTCTTTTTATTTGAATTTGCTCGACACTTCTTGTTTATTGAAAAAGATAGGAAAAATGAATTAATTTTACGTACTTATACGAACTTACGTCTACTTACGTATTTCTTGCGAACGGTTGCCAAAGCGCCTTTGGGTTTCCTATAAAGTTCTCGATTCAGTACATTCACTATATTTGTGATGTCGTCAATCTTGTAGTCAGTATCTCATCAACGCCGTAGCATCTCATGACATTCATTTCGTAATCCTTTATGAAAAACCAATCGAAAAATAGACGCAACTAATAGAATAATGGAAAAAAAATAAACACTCTATATAGTTCACGACTTTGAGTACTGCCGCATGTCTCGTCTTGGTTGATGACGTATTTATGGTTGTAATTCGAATAAATGCGATTAGTGTTTACCAATAATAAGTCAATAGAGATTCAATTCTTCAGATTCCAAGTATCATGAAAGCGATAATACGTATAAATTTAATTTTGTCGCTTTCGCCAAGTAGTTTTATGCGGCATATGCTTTTTCACATAAACGTGCATCGTGTAGAGAAAACGAGTTTATCTTGCAACAAAAAAAAAACGATGAATGTTGAGACAGGCTTTGTTTTTGACGAAAGAATTTTATAGTGACGAAAGCCTCACCCGGCGCGGCCTGGGTCACGGGCTGCCGGGACTCTATTTGACGAATAATTATTTTCAATAAATTGTTGCCGGATGGGCGCCAGTTGATTTCCAGACAAATCAACAAACTGTTTCCTGACTCGGGTGACTCAGAACAATAATTTTGACCAGACGAACACAGGGGGGTAGGATTGGGTGACCCAAATAATATTGCGAAATCAATCGAATAGAAAGAAAATGTTCGAACGCGAAATACGAATTTATTTAATCGCTTGACTTACGTAAGTTTCCAATAATTTCGGAACACACACAATTTCCATTTTATAATAAAGAATAATAACGGATATAATTTTGACGATCTAATTATCGTCGTTTAATTCTCAAATAATAATTGACAAAATATCGGCGACTCCTCGAGGGCTGACCAGACGTACCCTAAGACGGTCGACGGACAAGTGAATATTAATTTCGATCATTTCACGAGCGCTCGGTAATTCGGCGCTCGCGTAGCGCGTCATAGGCCCTTTGTCGAATCCGCGAATCGGGTAACACCGTTACGCGATCTCGCCTACGATTCGTCGATATTTTGTCTCGTACGATGTCGACGATCTGTGCTGTAGACAAACGTAATAATTATAATAATTTGGACAGCACAGAAGACAAGAAATACAATTAATAATTTATGTCAAAATATGTCCCTGTTTAGCGCTCGAGGAGTAATATTGAGCGCAATGACGTCGAGGAATATTTTGAAAATGATTTTCCTGTCACAATGTTAACTATAATAGTTACTGATTACAATCGTTGTTCATACATTCGTGACAAACGTTCTACATCGCGAGAACATTGTTAATTGCAATTAGGCGTTGAAGAAACGCACGTGGGAGGGATGGTGGATCAACAACGTTGCATAAAAAAAAACTTCGTTTATGTAGTAACTTTGTCTTAGTACTGCCGTACAGCAAATACAAAAGAATAATAAAAGTAATGCCAACGAGTTAAATTTGGGTGTTTAGACTGTGCGTTCAATAAATGTGTTATACATCTTTGTGTTTCAGCATTTTATTTGGGAAATATCATTGTAGTATATTACAGTTAATTTGAACGGCGAGGAGGCGAGAATCCGTATTTTTTCCGACCAAACTTGTTGAAAGATGAATGTATACATTTTACATCGAGTTCCTTGCAACGCCTCATTTCTTTTCTCGTTTCTAGGATTTCTCGTTTCTTTTTTATGTCAAGTAATACCTGGCGAATGGATCCGGATCCTCTGACGGATCTGAGTTCGTGATAAAAGGCTGCAGTAGAAAAAAAAAGACCTATAAAATATAAGATAAATCCCACGCCGAATGGCGTTAAATCAAGAACTGTCGGCTTAGCGTCATTGACGTCATATTCGACGAGAACTTCCCGAAGAGCGGATGGCATGCGTCTATGCAGTACGTTGTTGAAATGGTATTCTACTAAGCCACCCTCTTGCATCCACAGCATAATCTTATGTATATTTAAAATGTTGTTTCGTCTCGTTAATTATATGAATTATCGGGTGATTGGATATGGAGATGAACGTTTCGCGTCTTACCTGAGTAACTGATTTCGCGAACCTCGGTGTCACCGCAATCGCTAAATGATACTCTTTCATAGTATCTCTCATTAATCTATAGCCCTCGATGACGATTTACCAAATAGTTAAATTAGAATCTGATAACGTTTCTTGTTATTCATAAACAAATAAAGTTTAAGTATACAATATCTACTTTCAGATCTTCATTGCTGACATAATCACTTGGGAAAAAAGCCGATGATATACGAGTACCATATATTGCGTAATTGCCTTCCAAAATTTTTTCGTGTCTCCTCGCTGAATTCGTTTCGTATTCAAAGCTATCGGGTATCCGCGCGGCGTAAGGATTCTAACATTCGATAAACGTTTTATGTTTTGTAAACGTTTCGTGTAGTAACTAATTATCGCATTGCAAAATAAATGTCCTTTTCTGACTTACCGATAAGTCGAAGTAACGCGAAAAATTCGTTATCATGCGTTTTCTGCCCCATGTTAAATTTGCCGCGATGAAGTCCTCGACAGTGTCAATTCTGTGTCGATAGAAAAACCATAATCATTTGGGCGACTAATAAAAATCGAGAATTTATTAATAACTGACCTTTTGTCATAAAGTTTGCTTGTCAATCTGGCTGCTAAACTGCTGGAGTATACGGTCACCATGAGAATCCCGAAAACGTACCAAAGTTGGAATTGGATTTTAAGGCATCGAATGTCTCTGGGAGCGTACGTGCCTAACAAGCCTGCCATCAATTCTGTCCATGCATTAGTGAAGCTGCGAAATTCTGGAAAGTTTGCAAATCGCTACATTATTAACGGTCAGAATTAATTACTGAAAATATTAGTTAATTGTACATAAAAATATTTATTTTTTATTACATATAACATTTGAATAATATACAATATATTTTTTTATATATAAACTAGTGTTTCCCCGGGCTCGCGCGCTCGCTCGTCAATTGTAGAATATTTTGAGTTAAGGCCCATTTGAGGAATATTTTTGCTTCTTTCTCCGTCGCCGACCACCGCGGCTGCCTCCATCGAAACCCCCTTAGAAGGACTTAGAATATTTTGGCCTTCCCCTCCCACGCCCCCCCCCCCCCGCCCCCCGAAAAATATTCTAAGTCCCTCTAAGGGGGACTTAGAATATTTCGCTCCTTTTGAGCGAGCGGGGTCGGAGTGGCAGGGGAGGGCTCGAGCGAGCGGGTTCGAGGCGGCGGGGATCTCGATTCTTGTACACGGCGGCGGCGGCGAGATGTTTTTATATATATAGAGAGAAATATATAATACAATATTATTTAATTACTCTTTGGAATTCGTGCATCGATCCAAGCGCCCGTGTAAAGGCAAACGCTCTGAGCGATGAGCACAACGATTATACCGGCCCACATTTCAGGCGAAAGTGGTGTTATCAGCGCCCAAAAATTCGAATGCGGCTTGGGTCTTGGTACCAAAAATTGAAGATTAACCGTTTTCCACGATATCGACGACAGCACGATGTGCTGAATAGTATCAGGCGTGAGCCACAGACCGCCGAAGTACACTAAGCCATTCATTTGCCATCCATACTCCAGTATGTTGCCTTCCCAGATACTTCCATTCCTTCCCCCATTGCTGATTTATTTTTATTATTAAAACAAAAATTTCTCGATCTTTTAAGTAAACGTTGGGTAGTTACATGGGTAAATTTAATAGGTAAAGATAAATTTGCTTTACTAACACAATCTCATCGCTTATTTTTAGTATCGTGTACGAGATATTTATTCCTTCGGCGATTAATTGAAAGAGTTTCAGCTCAATTCCGTCAACCTCGGTTTCTGCGAGAAAAATCATATTATTTATTTTCTGATTACAATTTTTATACAATTTGCCAATATTAATCGCGAATTAATTATCTTTTTTACCATCTTTTGCGATAAAGACCTCAATCTTCTTTCCGTTTATATATCGATTGACGGTCGATCGCAGAAAGCAAAATGGAGGATTATAAAATGACTTCGCATACACATGATTACCTTCCCAATTTAGAATTCTTTTCGAGCGTATCATCTCATTGTAACTGCAATGATGTCAGTGCCATTAATTTGTTATTCAAGCATATCGGTTGACAACACAATAATTTTAAAATTCGCTCTTTTTCCGTTTATTTTCACCTGAAAACCTTCTTGATTTCCCCCATCACACTTGAATGGGGAATGAAAATCCAGAGACCGTTACGTGTAGCAACATTCACATTTGCGGAAATAGTAAGCCGCATCTCTTTAAAAAAGGACTTATACCTAATCCTATTGTGTCTATCATGTTCCATCGGTTCTTTAATTTTATCGTCGATAAGAATCAAAGTTTCGGTCTTGAAGTTGGAAATCAACAATAAATAACTGAATGATAAAGAAAGAATCGTGAGTACATTGTGTGTCTCTATTAAGAGGAGGTGAACGCGTTACCGAGTGCCTCTCTCTCGCTTCGCCGTAAGCTCCGATCACACTATCTCACTCGCACTCCATAGGGTTTCACCTCCTCTTAACGTTAATTTAATGTCAAAACATCTCCAGTCATTTCAAGCCGAGAGATACCTTAATTTTTTCGAAGAATCGGAAGGCATATTGTATTGTGCAGGAATTGCAGAATAGCCGGTAAGTCATTAAAACCATAAGCACAACCCGCCACAACCCGTACGGAAGACCGTACCATACCTCCATAATTTTTAATGATAAAAAAATACGGTGCAATAGCCAAAAGTCATAATGAAAAATATATAAAGTTTCGAAAATGTCGAAGGAATCTTTCCTTTTAACAAACAATCATGAAAATAAAATAAAAATGCTTGTCTAAAGGTATCTCCCGCATTTATTTTAGCATCGAGCGTTAGGATCGGAACTTCATTATAATTCATAGACATGTAATCGGAGCGCTCTGCATATTCCAAGTCCCTCCGGAAGGGTCGTTATTTTTAGACGAAACTTCGCCGATAGCCCCGCAAAAGATATTTTCACGTCAATAAACGAGTAAGTATCATTACTTACCCTCATGGAATATAAAGTATATGCAAGATACATGTATAATTTACCTATAATTTTTTTTCACATTTATGCGACATTTTATGCGAAATTTTGCCGTTTTATATCAAAATACATCTATTATATAATCTGACATATATTCTTTAATCCATGTGGGTGATGGGAAATGTAATGTTTGTAAATGAATCGACTTGCCGGTCTAAACATTTGGATAGTGTTCTTTCGGAGTGACCAATGAAGAGATAGCTATCGCAATAACAACTCAACGTATTGTTCTTCAATATGTATACGTATGGGTAAAGGCTTATAAATTCCTTAAAAAGCCTTTCAGTGCCCACATGTTGATCTAATAGAGTCGAATATTAAAAATGTGTTTAATTACCTATTATCATTTTCATGCTATGACGCATCATGTGCCAAAAATGTATAAAACGCTCTGGTGTGTTGTAAATTACAACGTAATTACAACACGTAACACGTATCGTACATGAGATATTACTATTACGTAATAATTTAATTTACTTGCCGCAAAGAAAAATGTTGACACACTGAGGTATATTGAACGAAACATCGATCAAAGATGCGAAATCATCCCTCGACATCCACGGCTCCACCATGGAATTCATCAAAATATCACTTTTTCCAGCCGATACCATAAAAATGGTAATCATTAAACCCACAAATACAATAGCGTAGCGTCTCATGGCGGCAAGTTTTCAATCGTTAATCATTAAAGAAAACCCTCGCGAAATAGATACATAAGAATGGACAGCAATTAAAAAGTGAACATTTTCGATCGCATTTCCAACTTTGAATGATCACGTTGACACATTATGCGCTGTGCGTCAGGCAGACGACTTGTTCCTTTTGATATTTTATCAAAAACGTTAATTAATTCTCCTGAGTGTCGGTAACTTTTTCCCTCGCATGTAATCTATCATATTAGCATATTTGTTAATGCTTCTAACATGCAACACGAATGCGTAGTTTCTTTTTTTTTTTTATCGATATGCGAAAACAGATGGTATCATCGGCTTTTAAATGAAACAATGTACACAATGTAATACTGTTGAACTTCATTTCGATCGCAAAATTAATTGTGCGAGAAACAAAGAGAGCTCGGGGGATATTTTAATGATTACTAATTACGGTCGGCCTTCGTTCATTTCTGAAAATTGTAGATTGCGAGGACATTGATAATGAAAATACAATGAAGCGCTAAGCAAACGAGTGAACCCCTGGGATTGATGCTCTTGATAAACACGAAAACATTATACAGAAAAAAAACTTGAATTACGCATCTACAGTTCTGTATTCGGTAGTGCCTTATACTTGCACCGTATACATTGCTCAATGTACGCAATACCCTTTCGAAATAGAAAAAATAGTTATTTTCGTGTCTAGAGCGAGGAAAAAGGTCGATCTCGACGAGTGTGACGTGAGGCACGAGCCGAAGGCGAGTGCGCGCTTCACACGAGTGCGAGAGAGACCGATTTTCCTCGAACGCAACGCGAACCCAATTTTCTGCTGTTGCTAATACAATATCCACATTCGATAAAACTCTTCTTTGAGCCGAGAATGCCCGTCGTCTCATCGCATGCGGATTTCACCATAGCATACGATGAGCTTCTTTTTTAAGCTGTAAATGCCAATATACCTGAAAAAAGTTGTTTACAGTTTTTGATAACAGCTTTCGTTATCAACTAAGTAAGCCTTTTCACATCACGTTAAGAGGATGAATTCCCAGTAGAATCCCAATCCCAATCAAATCCGTTGGGATTGGGAATCTCAATTCGAAATCATAGATATTTGAGGAATAAGAAAATTTCGTTTCCCTGCGAAATAGATAGACGCGGTAAAAGAGAATATTATTTTTTCTTGCATTGACAAATATTTGTTTTGAAGTTTAAAAAATACTTTGCAAATAAAGTACAAAAATTTATAAGTGTTTATTGAATTCAATTATTGCATACGGCCCATCAAAATTGGTCATAAAGAACCAAAAGAAAACCCCAAGTGCACGGTATTACGTTTTACAACGGCGGATTCCATACACGGTATTACGATATAATTTTACTGGGGAGTAATTATACCGTGATTATGAACACGGTGTGAAAACCGCATACGATGTGGTGAATAATTATACCGTAATTCCGAGTAGTGTGCGAAAACGGTGCACGGTGTGGTACCAATAGACACTTCCTTTTATAAAATAGTTTTATTTTTCGAAATTTTCGAAATCACGAAAATAGGATTGGAAAAAAAGATAAATAAACAAAATTGGATGAAACTATTAATCCATTTATTCATTTGGTATCAAAGTACACCCGTGCGTATTACTCCTCTCGATCACTCGTAAAAATGTTAAATAGTTTATAAATATATATATATAATATACTATAAATATAAGTATATATATCACGTCTTATTTACAGAGTATTAGAGAGAAAAAAGAAAAAAAATTGCAACGATTACACACAAGCAAATCCTGCATTAGCTTGATAATCTCTCACCTTATCGATTAATTAATTGTATGTAACAAATATACGAAAATTTTTACGTATTCGAAGCGTTTCTCGCAAAATTGAATAAATTAATAATCTCAAACTTCGACGGTGTCGTTGCAAAAAAAAAAGAAAAAAACGAGTACTATATCGATCGAACTTAATGGACCCTTATTATGCGTGGACTGTTTCTTGTTTTTGTTTTTAATCCTATTTACGTTAATATTACACAGCTTTTGGTTATCCTGCGTAAACGCAGCGTTTTGTAGGCCGTGCTGTACTTTACGTTATGTAAATACTTACGACTTGGCATTAGATTACTGTGCGTATTTTGTTAAAAAAAAAAAACAAAAAAAACACGATTTACGGTTAAACATACACCGTTGAGTCTCCTATCTTAATCATCGTTTACATATTGACCCGTAACTGTTGAAGTCTGATGATACCTTCGTCGGCCGGCAAAGTCCTCGTTTTCCTCGTTTAATTGGGCGGAACAAGTCTCGACACCCGGATGCACCGGTGTCACGACGATTTGTTCGTAATCGTAGACTTTTCGTCTAAAAAAATTAATTTCGATTTTCATACAAAAGCCGTAAAAACAAAATAGCGCTGTAATATCAGAAATATTAAAACGGCTTAATAATATTATCAGTAAATTATTAGCAACATTATTAGGAAAAAAAAAATAATTCAAATTTTTTTTTTTATAATGTTAATAATATCAAATAACTTACCCCATGAGTCGGAGAATAGCGTTTCTAAACCACTCGAAAAACTTGAATTCCGCTGAAACTCCGGGTTTGACGGCGGGATTCGCATGACCAACGTAACTCCAGACGAGAAAAACTACGACGATGTTGGCGATAGCGTATCCCCAGTGAACGAGAAACATTATTAAAATCTTCACGAGGGCCTGAAATTAATTAAACGACATTTCTCGATTACGTTTATAACATTAATAATACTATTGTTATTTCTCAAAACATTTCGTTAGAAGGAAAAACTCACTCCGAGCAAAGAAAACCATCGGTTGCAAAGCGGACTGTACCAATTGCCCAATTTCCCATGAATATTCGGTTTTCGCACCGGTGCGTCACCGACGCTGCCGTTCTCTTCGATACTCGGTGACGAATCTGCATAACCCGTACTTTCCGAAATACTCGGATTGCGCTGTAAATTAATGTCTCGTTATCGCAGAAGTGATGACTAACTGTTCAATAAAATACTTATTTCTGTGAGAAAAAAAAAGTTGGAAAACGTTTTTTTCAAAGTCCAATTCAATTAAAATATTTTTTTTTTAGTTTTTGGAATGTCGGATTTTAAAAGTTTTAGTCTATTTTCGGGAAAAATCTGTTTTATCGATTTACCGTGAGATTTTTGTGTCGTATTCGCTCGGGAAAGAGAGTATCTAAATCGTTATCGATCTCCGAGATGCTATCGTGACGTCCTGATGTTCCGTAATTCCTGTCGAATGTCGGCGTCTGCGCGCGGAATCTTTGTTCACGCGTGTGCTGAAGATCGAAGGTTTGCGCGAGTGCGAAGTAAGCATAATCCATACAGGCGTAGGTCAGCAAAAACGGCATCGTAACGATAGGCGCCAAAGTGTTTATTTGACCGGTTATGATGAAAGTGAGGGTCACAGCCGCGACGACGATCATCGCGTAAACTGGAACTTTGTTCGGTCCTCGCTGTGTTTAAAAAAAATTGTACGATAACTAATGGTATTAATTAGTTAATTAATTAATTATCATACAATAATTAATTAAGTAATTAAAAAATATTATTAGTATTATTAGTATTTTTGAATTTTGAATTTTTGTGTGATTAATTAATTAATTAGTTAATCACATAATTTTTTAATTACTTAATTATTATTATTATGATAATTAATTACTGCTACCAAATATAATTGATAGACGATATAATGTTAATATAATTTCGTCATCTGTCGATACATTGCGCCGTTTACCAATTATAAAGACACATTCAATTTTTTTGGCAATTGCGCAACAGCAATACCTTTTTTTTTAAATTTTTTCTTAATGATACTCACGCCTCGTTGAAGACAATTCATTCCCGGAATAACGTTTTGTCCTGCAATCGATTGCAAAACTCTCGGAGTTCCGTACATCGCGCCTAAGCAACTGCTAAACGAGGAAACGTAAAGACCGGCAAGCAACGGAACGGAGAATGCTGATACAATGGACGCTATCATGAAGTCGTTTAACAGCGCGGTTCGCGTGCAAGTCGCCGCGAGGAAAAGAGAAAAAACGAGGTACAGAACAGTTCTGCAACATAATCATAAAATGTATTATTAACTACTTACATAGTTTTTGTAAGAAAAAAAATTCGGTGACATAAAACAAAAAAATTGTATTTTTCTATGCAAATATACTTCAAATAATTTAAATAATTTTCCAGCGAATTAATTTCAAGATTCAAGTAAATTTCAGGTGAATTCATTTCAAGATTCAAGTAAATTTCAAGTGAATTAATTTCAAGATAAAAGTAAATTTCAAGTAAATTAATTTCAAAATTCAAGTAAATTTCAAGTAAACTAATTTCAAAATTCAAGTAAATTTTAAGTAAATTAATTTCAAAATTCAAGTAAATTTTAAGTAAATTAATTTCAAAATTCAAGTAAATTTCAAGAAAATTAATTTCAAAATTCAAGTAAATTTCAAGAAAATTAATTTCAAAATTCTAGTGAATTTCAAATAAATGAATTGTGGCACTTAAACTTTTTCCTCAATGAATTTTAATTACCCGGTTCCGAGAGCGGCTAAAGTTCCGTTTGGAATATCTTTGGACGGATGTTTGAGATCGCCGCTCATATTAATTCCCGCAAGTACACCGGTGACTGTCGGAAAAAATACGCCGAAAACAGTGAACCATCCGTATCCATCTTGATATGCCGGGAAAGTATTGTTTCCAAGATTTCCCGACAGCCATCCTTCAAATCCCGCGTCTGAAAAGAACGATAGCAATTCAATATCCGGTCAAATCGAGGAACGGCGTCGGTTCAACGAGGAGATTCTTTTTTATCACACAATAATCATTATTACCTTTGTTAACGTGATAGAAACTTCCGACCGTAAAGTCGAGACCGGCGAACAGAAGAATCAGAAGTAAAACAAATTGGAGCTTAACGACCCATTTTACGCCCGCGACGTTTATAACGGAGAGAAGAATAACGGCGGCGCAAGCAAAACCTCGCTGAGCCCACGCCGATTCTAAATGAACTAAACCGGCCATTGATTCCCCGAAACCCAATACATTCAACGCACAACCGACCGCCTGAAAATTATAAGATTTAATTAATTTAATTGTTGTTGTTTTTTTTTTTTTTTTAAGGATTTACAGAAAAAAATACTTTACCTGACCGAAACAATATAATAGGCCTATAGAACCACCGAATCTCGACCCGAGAACGTGCGATAGAAGAAAATAAACTCCTCCGCTCTCTACTCTGCAACGTTCACAGATTCCTACTGCGGATAGTACTGTAACCAGCGCTATACAGACTGCAATAAAAAAAATCGTATTATTGATAAATAAAAATAATTAAAGTTCAATAAATTAAAAAATTACAAAATAAAAATAAATGATTATATTACGAAAAATAAATATTATTATCGTAATATGAGTAATAGTAATATTAATATTATTATAAATTTGATTATTGAAATTATTTCGGTAAATTAATTTATTTTAAAAAACCGCGAAAAATAACGAAAAATGTATGGCAATGAAGAGCCAGAAAATTGATTGATTAATTTTGATTAACGAATTGCTTCTTTGATAATAATTTTAAGAAACAGTAGCAATACTATAAATTAGCTATTAAATCTTTTACTTTTCGCTTCTGGCTGAATAAATTCATAAATTAATAACGGGAAACAAACGAATGCAAGTAAATTGTAAAAAGTCCAAAAACATTCTAAAAGTAAAAGGAGCAGTTAAGTAGTATAGTACCTAAAAAAAAACGAGTTGCAATCAAAATATACATACCGGTCGACAGAATTATTAAAACGGCATTCAAGGCTCCCGCTTGACCAACTATCCATCCTGATCTCAAAAAAACTATAACTCCAAAAATATTAATCAGACATGAGGTAAATACGCCGTCCCATGTGCCGAAGAGAACCGGTTGGGATACAAAAAAATTTGACTTCCACCATGGATCTGCGCTCTGTAAAAACAAAATACAGCAATTAATAAAAAAAATATATAATTTTTTTTTTTTTCCGAATCGACAAAAGCGTTCTTACGTATTCCTGAGCAAACAGCTCGTTAGCACCGGTAGGATAAATATCTGAACCAAATCCATCGTACGTAGAACTGTCCCTCTGTCCGTTTCTTCTCTCCTCTTGATTTCTATTTAAACCGAATCTCGACCAGTCTACCGAACGTTCCCTTCCGTTCTCTCCGCTGACAACTTGACTGTCATGATTTTGCTCCATTTTTTATATTTTTTTTTGTAAAAATTTACGAAACTTTATTCAACTCTAAACAATGATTGTGCGCGAGTCGCGAAAGAAAAATTTATCGTAGCCGCCGATCGGACATTCGTTCCCGCGCTGTCAAAACAATTCTCGTCAACAATCCGCGTCGTCAAACATCGTCAAGATTTTTCGAACATCTGGTAGCGTTTACACTTTTTTTCGGAGCTTTCGCGTTGTTTTTTTAACATTTCTCTCGAAGCGACTCGTATTATCGTCGGATTATCGAGGGAAATTAAAAAAAGTCCACTCCGTTAATTATATTTAGCGAATGTAAATACAAAACCGTGAAGCACTTTAGTAGAGCGCTTCGTTTTACTAGTCTGGTAGGTTAGTGAAAAATTCAACAAGTTCCGCGGCAGCGCGATTTATCGAAAAAATATCATACGTTCACCGCGTTATCATTATCGATGTGGTAATGTGGTCGTACGCGTCAAACGTAGCGTATCGATAGACTTTATCTACTTTTCACTGACGATCGAAAGATAACATTGAATAAATACATTTGGCAGAGGCAGAGAAGCGCGTTCCGCGTTGGCGGCCATTGCGCAACAATCTTGAAACAATCTCACGTCATCGGCCTCTCAAAATTTTTTTTACTGTTATGATTTCTCATAGCGGAACCAGCGGAACTCTGGCGCGCGGAACCCCCGTACGCGAGAAAAGAGGATCACAATGATGTTCGAGAGATAGGACCAAATATAGAATTAACGTAAGAATTATTAATTTATTCGCGCATAATTTATAATAAGTGATATGTCATTTGAACGATTTGCCGGTATTTTAACCCTCAAAAAATTATTGTTATTACTTTCGTTCGAAACTTAGTATACAATGTTTATTGTTTATAATGTTAATATACGATGTTGAAGTATCAAATCGTACGTTTAGGCACATGCGATACAGCAATTTCAATTAATAACAATTTTATCATTCCAATGGAATTTATAATCGCAAACATTTCTGGTTAAAAAAAAAAAAAAAAATTCTTAACTAAATTTTTTTGTAAACAGGCAATTTTTATTATTCACTCGCAACAATGAATCTGAAAGAGCCGAAGAAGAAAAAACGCGTTCGCCTGCAAGTTCAGCCGCCGTTGCCTGTAAATACGAATGAAAATGGCGAATGGAGAATCTATACGGCACATCTCAGTGCATCAGGAACTTGCATAGTAGATCCAGGCGAAATGGAAGCTGTGTACTCAATGGCAAGTATAAAATTCAAGAAATTAAAAAAAAAAATTTATTCTAAAAAAAAAAAATTACTAAAAATTAAAAATCCATGAAAAACTTGAATAAAAAATCGTTTTTTTTTCATTAACTATTTGCCTCACAGGGATTCTTTGGCAAAGGATCATTGTCAAGAAGTTTTCCATCATTTGGCAGACGTCGATTCGGTGCGCCGCCAATAGTCAGAAACCGTCAATGGGTCAGAAGACAAAAATGGCTTGAAGAATTGCAGAATCTCAATGAAAATACGGATTCTGAAGAATCTCCGGATATGGAGATTGGAATCGACGAAAATACGGAAAAAGAACTCATCGCTGGGAATTCGAATTTAGGAACGGCGACTGTTTCGGAAGCGATAATAGAGCATAAAACGAATGAAAAATCGCTTGAAAAAATCGTCGATGAATCTGAAAAAAATTCCGAATCGGTTTCATCGCCTACGGAGCGCGATAAGTCTCCGGAAAACAACGCTGACGAAAATTCCGCGTCGGAACAAAGTCACGAAGAGCCGCGTTGTAAAAAAACGAAAGTTGAAAATTCAGCAGCAGCAGCAGCTGCAGAATCCAAAGAAACGGAGAATGTTAAGTCTTCCGTGGTAATCGAGAATTCGACGAAAGTCGACGAAGTAATTCTCGATTCAACGGAAGACGAGGAGGTCTGCGAGATAGTCGAGAAAAGTTCGAACGCCGATGACGATAATGATGAAAATTCATTACACGACGATATCTGCGTTTTAAACGTCGACGAGCAGACGAAAGAAATAATGGAAGATTATTCGAAATATACCGACGACAACGAGTCGCTGATGGAGGAGGAAACGGATCCTTACGAAGTTCTCGTATTGCCAGACACCGAATCCGATACGGAGAATTACTTGAAAAACGTGGAGTCGCGAATCGAGAATGAAGGATTTCCCGTTAACGAAACTCTGCATCTCACCTTCGAGGAAACATTTTTTCTTATGTATGCGTTGGGATGTTTGCAATTGATTCATTACGACGGCAGTGTTTTCAGCTTAAACAACGCCTGGAATTACTTTCAAATGCAGGATAATTTTTTTATCCAAAAGTACGTTGCTTATCACTACTTTCGTAGCAAAGGATGGGTCGTGAAGCCGGGAATCAAGTACGGCGGTGATTTCCGTAAGTGGATAGAAATTTTTGTTTGTTACAGTCACTGAAGGATTGGGGATCGTTACAGATTCGTTGTGAAATTCAGAGAGAATTTTGAATACTTCCCAATGAGATATGAATCGGAAAAAAAATTAACGATAAAGAAGGTGCTGAAAACATAAAAACAGAATTAAAAAAGCAATAATTGAAAACATATAAATTTGTTTAGAATTTTGAAAATTATATATTTTTTTTTATGGATGAAAAGTTACGAATTGTGGATATGTTTTTCCAAAAAGATTGCGCATTGTATTGAAAAAATTACGTGATAATTGATCGAACGTAATCATTAATAATGATTCAAATTTTTTCGAAAAAACGGGATTTTCCAAAATTAGAAATTCTAAAAAAAATTCATATGTATTCAGAAAAATTAACGAATCGACTTCCGTTACAAAAAAGTTTGGTAATCGACTGATTCGTTGAACAACTTTTATTAACTATGTAATGTGTTAATAATTTTTTGGAATTATTGATATGGAAAATCGATGATTTAGCATTGGAAAGTATCCAAAATATTCTCTAAATCTTTTTTTTTTGCGGAAAATATAACGATGTCTACTTTTTAAAGACATACGGGAATTTTAAAACTCGAGAATCAATTTTATCGGAGTAAAAAAAAATTG
The DNA here is from genome assembly GCA_963971235.1 of Cryptus armator. Lineage (NCBI taxonomy): Eukaryota > Metazoa > Arthropoda > Insecta > Hymenoptera > Ichneumonidae > Cryptus > Cryptus armator. The sequence goes on from OZ020232.1 coordinate 13,906,904, forward strand.
TCGATATTTTTTTTTCGCTATAATTTCAAAATCTCTTAATTCTTAAAAAAATAAAATTCAATTAAATATTATAAGGTAATTGTTCATTTACAGTTTTGTATAAACAAGGACCGCCTTTCTATCACGCATCGTACATCGTTATAGTAGAAGTAATAGATGCCGATACGTTAATCCGCGACGACGTTAAATCGATGAGAAAATTAACGTGGAAAAATTTAATCGGATTAGAGAGATTATCGGAAACGATATCGAAGGTAACGTAACAAACGTTCCAAGTTTCTTCGATTTTTTACTAAACCTCTACTTGATGTACCGAATTTTATTTCGCAGGAAATTTTATTCGCGCAAATTCTGTGGCCGTCGTCGATACCGCGAAACGGCAACGCGATGCCCGCCGAAGTTTTGTCGGAGTTCACAGTACGAGAACTTTTATGGAGGCGATGGGATCCCAAGAGAAAACGAGAAATCGCTTCCGTCGACGATGAGGACAGTGACTCAACGTAAAAAAAAATTATTGTCAATCATTTCAAACAAATCATTCGTTTATTTAAGATAATTTTATATACAACAAGTACTTCGCGTGATAGTGCCATTCGTAGTATTCGCGAACATTCTTGCAGTCTTTGCGGAACTTTGCGTCTCGAATCTTATAGTTCTTCACAGACTGTTTCTGCTTTATATTCTTTCTTTCACGCGATTCAAACATTTTATGGCTATTCGACCGCATCTTCAATTTTTCATTTTGCAATCCGAATCTCCGTAACGAGTAACGAATTACAACACAAGAAACAAAAGATGATACTTCGATATCACCGACGATATTTTGTCGCATGACGCGAATCAGTAGAACGGATCGTTAAGATTATATTTACATTTGCGGCATTAAAAAAAAAGGTGATTTCTAAAGTAAATGAACTATTAAACATCGCGCGATATTTACATAGTGGAACCTATGCGTTTCATGTGAGCTCTTTGTTTCTTTGTAATACCCGTTCTTCGATATTCGCTTCTCTCGTTCAGATACTCTTCCGTACATTCGGCGATAAATTTTTCGTCTTTGTACCATTTTTCGGAACACTCTTTTAAAGCTTTAGTTTCTGCTCTACAGGTAAATACCATTGCATAACTTGCTTCTTTACAGCATTCCGCAAATGCTGAAAAAATTTAGAGATTAATTTGATTTTTTTTTTTACACATTGACTGATTAGCGTTGCAATGTTTTGTACTCATTTAGGTAGTAATAAAATTGAGATAAAAAGTTAATAATAATTTTGAGTGGAGATACTGAATTTTGATTTTTTTTTTTATTTTGATTGAAATACAATAGCAATATACATATACAAACCTTTGGATACATCCGCACACTTCTCTGTTCTCGTTTTGTCTCTCAGCTTTTGCATAACGAGAACATCCTTTTCGACTTTCCTAAGACTTCTGTCATCTGGATCACCTGAAGTTTTGAAAAATAATGTTAATAATGCAACTCGGCACAATACCTGTATTCATTTTTTGGACAATTGTAGGACAGAGTTCTTCGATAAAAAAAATAAAAAACAATTTTTCTTAACTGAATAATCGTTGTTTTTTAAAATAAATTAATTATATTTCGATCTTTTTGAAAACATAAAAACATTCTGTTGGTAGTGTAACATTGACGTTTTTTTGAAACATTTTTTCGGTTATAAAATCGTCATGAATCGAAATGCATGCAATTTCATTACTGCACTTTTTGCTTCGTAAGTTTTCATACAAAATTAATAAAAAACACGAAGTAAACTTTTGACGTCAATGAGTTTTGAACCGAAAGGCTTAAAACCCCGGCACCGACATAACCTCTTCGCGAAAATGATTTTTATTCGACAATCAACGAGCCGCGAACGTCGACACTGAGTGAATTATTTTTTTTGGCATTTTTCTAAATACTCACCGAGACCGTGGGGTCCACCGCCCAATTTTTTTGGTAATACTCCATAAGATACTTTCGGTTCAGCCATTGTATTCGGAGAAAAGAGTTTTTATTTATCAAAAATTCGTTATGCTGCCATTTTCTATATTACCCATCGTGCATTGCGCATGAGTCTGCACATTTGAGAATTGTCACTCGGTAGCACTCGGTGTACGTATCCTTTGAATAGCGGATGACCGCTTCATTTTGACGCTAAAAACACGATAATCGAGTAACCGCTAACGAGCATTTAAAACGTATTTTCGACAATCGGTGAGTCTTTTGTTTAAAATTTTATTTCCATACGTTGAAAGTAATTGTGCGAACAGAGAAATTTAACGACGAAAATCTTGCTTCTGTCACTGTGTGCCATAACCTCGACGATACTTGCGACTTATAAGGACTCCGTGATATCGCAAACTTTTCTCGAGAATAACTCAATTTGCAATCAAATTTCAACAAAAAAAAAACACTCGACGCTCGGATCGAGCCGATTATTAAAATTGAGATAATTTTAGCACAGACAGAAAGATGGATAGACTATTACGGTTAGGCGGCGGTATGCCTGGTCTGAATCAGGGACCACCACCATCGGATGCACCTGTCGTCGACACTGCTGAACAAGTATGTATTTCGTTGAATCACCTTTACTTTATCCGAAAATTGTTGAGATAGCGTTGTATCGACTTTCCTCTAATCGAAAAATTGTTGAGATTCCGTCGTATCAATTTTCCTTTATTCCAAAAATTGTTGAGATTCTGTTGTATCGACTTTCCTCTAATCGAAAAATTGTTGAGATTCCGTCGTATCAATTTTCCTTTATTCCAAAAATTGTTGAAATTTCGTAGTATTGATTTTCCTTTATTCAAAAAATTGTTGAAATTTTGTTGTATCTATTTTCCTTTATTCAAAAAATTATTGAAATTTTGTCATATCGATTTGCGTTTACTCCAAAAATTGTTGAAATGTTGTTGTACCGATTTTCCTTTATTCAAAAAATTATTGAAATTTTGTTGTATCTATTTTCCTTTACTCCAAAAATTGTTGAAATGTTGTACCGATTTTCCTTTATTCAAAAAATTATTGAAATTTTGTTGTATCTATTTTCCTTTACTCCAAAAATTGTTGAAATTCCATTGTATCGATTTTCTTTTATTAGAAAAATTGTTGAGTTTCCGTCGTATTGACTTTCCTTTATTCAACAAATCATTGAGATTCCGTCATATCGATTTTTGTTTATTCGAAAAATAATTGAAATTCCGTTTTATTGATTATCCTTTCCGAGAATCCATTGTGAACATTTCCTTTTTTTTGCCAGGTATACATATCTTCATTGGCTTTGTTGAAAATGTTGAAACACGGCAGAGCTGGCGTACCGATGGAAGTTATGGGTCTCATGCTGGGAGAGTTCGTGGACGACTATACGGTCAGAGTGATCGATGTCTTTGCTATGCCGCAGACGGGAACCGTAAGAATGCGTTGTTTTTCTTTTCCCTAGAAAGCCTTTTATTAATCCTCTATACTCAGAATATTTATCTTAACAATGAGCTAAAGTTCGATACATTAAAATTGACGCACAATATAAAAAAAAAAAATGTGCAGCAACCCGAGGAAACAGAGTTTTACATTACTTAAACAAAACAGATAATTTTTTACACAACCTAAAAAAAAAAAATTACATATTCATAATTCATTAATCAAAACCTAAATTAAAAAAATCCCCAATAGTCACAATCCCAACAGTCAAAAACCAATCGTCAAAAGAAAAATATCAGATAAATTATCTTTGCCAAACCTTTTTCCCATTTTTTTCAGGGTGTAAGCGTAGAAGCGGTAGATCCGGTGTTCCAAGCAAAGATGTTGGATATGCTGAAGCAAACAGGCAGACCGGAGATGGTAGTTGGATGGTATCACTCGCATCCCGGATTCGGTTGTTGGTTGTCCGGCGTCGATATCAATACGCAACAGTCATTCGAGGCTCTCAGCGAGCGGGCGGTAGCCGTAGTTATAGATCCCATACAGTCCGTCAAAGGAAAAGTGGTCATCGACGCATTTAGATTAATAAATCCAAATATGATGGTTAATATTGATTTACTAGAAACTTTTAACTAACATCTCTTTTTTTTAGACGAAACGGTATTACTAATTTTTTATTTTTCTTTATTTTTCAAGGTACTTGGACAGGAACCTCGACAGACGACTTCGAATCTCGGGCACTTGCAGAAACCTTCAGTTCAAGCGCTGATTCACGGTCTGAATCGTCACTACTACAGCATCAGCATTAATTATCGTAAAAACGAATTGGAACAGAAAATGTTACTTAATCTGCACAAAAAGACTTGGATGGACGGTCTCACGCTTGCCGAATACTCGGAACACAGCAGACTCAACGAGAATACCGTATCCGAGATGCTGGAACTCGCCAAGAATTACAATAAGGTTATACCTTTTTTTTTTTCATTTTTATTCATCAATCGCACAACTTCACTATAAAAAAAAAAATTTAATAGACGCTGTTAAAAAAAATTGAAAGTTTTTATTCATAAAACAGATACACGAAATTAAATTTATCATGACGATGAAAAATAAATGTACTTTTGTGGAGTGAAATTAAAGTAAATTATTGAATTTAAGGAACTTTTGCAGTGAAATTAAAGTAAATTATTAAAAATAAAGTATCGTCTACAGTTTTTAATATACTATACATACATTTTTCATTACAATTGTACATTAAATTTAATGAATCAATTTATGCATAAAAACTTTCTGCACCATTCAGCATTATCGGATTTTCAGATTTTTCTTTTACACTGTTGATTTTTGCGAATTAATTAGTGATTTTTTTTTTCGTATATATGTGAAATAATCGATAAATCCTTTAAGGCATTGGAGGACGAGGAAAAAATGACGCCGGAACAATTGGCGATAAAGAACGTCGGAAAACAGGATCCGAAGCGTCATCTCGAAGAAAAAGTGGATACACTTATGTCCACAAACATCGTCCAGTGTCTCGGCGCTATGCTCGACACTGTTGTTTTCAAATAACCGCTTCATTATGTACGATATAATGTTTTGAAGAAAAAAAATATTGAAAAAAAAATACACGTCTTTTTAAGGTAAATTCAATACATACAAATTTTTATATTTATCTCGTTAGAATCTCCGAATTTTTTATACGCCATGAAAAACAAAAAAAAGAAAGTATTTGAATTGATTCGCTATATTCGTTCTATCGGGAGATATTCTCGAGTGTTTTTGCTCCGAACGCTGAAATGGTTTACGATAAAATTACGAATAAAAAAAAAAAAAGAAAAAAAGGAACAGAAAAACGCTAAACTTATGCAATATTTTTATTGAAAATAGTACAATCGCTGTCGAAAGGATAATAAAATCTCTTCGTTAACAGCCAATTATATTCTTCGTCTTACGTGTAGAGTAATAAAAAAAAAATCATTTCGGAAAAAGTGGGGGAAGTTAATACAGTAGTTGACTGAGGTATGGATAAGAGACGAATTGCCGTTGGCTTCGCCTTTTTTTTTCTTCAGATTTTATAGATTTTTCTCGTAAACGCATACGAGTGCGTATTTTATTCGGGATATCGTCGTTGATATAATATAATCGTTTTTTTTTTTTTTTTTTTTTCAAGCGACTATTTCCCGAAGCAGTTTCAGTGCTCACGGCATCGTTCAAACGAATAATCCTTTAGATTCTATTTACATTTATAACGAACCCTCTTATTCTCGCTGCTTGTACTCCTGTCTTTCAACGTAATACCTTCGTACATTTCTCGCTTTTGGATGAAAAAAAAATAATACGAAAATCGTAAAAAAGGATTTGCAGAGTGCGGAACTCGTAAAACATTTCCCTCCTACGGGATTCATGGAGTACCCGACTCACGACGATTCGGTATACCGGGTTTCGTCTCATTTTTAAAATAAACTTTTCATCGTGTTTTCCTCCTCTCAATATCCGCGTGAGAATTAATTATCGGGTAGAATTTTGTAGAAATGTGCAATACGCGTTTTTTAGGGTTCATTGTAGTAATGGATTTTATTAGGATGATTCCGGTGCCTCGACGTCTTTGCTCTTCTTTTTCTTTTTCTTCTTTTCTTTCTGTGGCGATTCCTGAAAAAATTTTATTGAAAATTCCATTAAAACAAAATTTCTCGAGTCAACAACTTACGAGAATTAGTAAAAAATATAATTTCACAGAAAAGTAATAAAAGAATTTTGTTATATCGGAGATTTTTAATTTTTAGCTGTTGACGAAGCGATTACCAACCTGAGACTCGGCTTCCGCCTCTGTCGGCAAAGTTTCATTTGCATCTCCTTCGCCCTCCTTATCCTTCTTCTTCTTTTTCTTCTTATCCTTCTTATCCTTCTTCTTTTCCTTTGGCGACGAGAGTTCGTCAACTTCCATTTCGGCGACTTCTTGTTTTACTTCCACTGCTTCTTCGCTCGAAGCTGCGGGCTCTGCAGCGACAGTCTCGTCGTGTTTCCTCTTCTTGCCGGCCAACTCTTTCGTGCCGTTTTCTTCGGTCTTCAAGAACAAAAAAAATATTTATTTAATCCGATATTCAATATTGGATATTGGATTTTTGAAAAATATTTAAAAATCCGATATAAGTATTTATATTTAAAAAAAATCGAAAACTCTAATAAATTTTTTTTTTAACCCAATAACTCCAATAAAAATGTTTACATTGGGTATTTATATATAAATATTTTGAGTAATATTACAATATCGAGGAATTATCAAATTTTTTTCCAATCCGTACCTTTATCTCCGAATAATCGTTGTAATTTTTCAACCAATCGGAAGGCGTATTCTCATTGGGTTTTCCATGTTTGTCCAATTTGCCTTCGACTATCATGCGCTTCTTCACGGAGGCTTTTGGCCCGAGTCCCCATTTTCTCGGATAAGCGTCTCTCTCCATTATCACTCGTTTGATTTTAGCGGCTACGCCGTGATCGCAGGCGGACATCGTCGGCGAAGTCATTAACGCGATAGCTAAAAAAAAATAAAAATTCTAATCATCGAAAATTTATAAAATAAAAAAAAAAATCAAAAATCTCGAAAAAACTAATAATTTTATCATTCAAGTTTGTTATTACTGTTTTAATTTTCTCATTAGCGCTTTGCATAGTCTATTTTTGTGACGCAAATGACGAATGATAAAAAAAATAAACTTTAATTTCAATTAATTAATTCAATGAACAATAATATTGATATTAATAATAATTAATCATTTAATTAATTTATTAAATTTTTTTTATTAATAAAAAAACATTTCTAATGATTAAAAAATGTACTCCACGAACCTAAAGCGACGGCTTCTCCTTTAGTAGTGACGATAACGATTTCCTGATTAAGTTCGATTCCATCGTCGTACATCAAAACACCGGGTAGCATAATTTTCGCTCCGTAACATATCGCATTTACCTGATTATTAAAAAAAACAACAAAAAAATCATTAAACATCGATAAATATCCATTAATCACAAGAGTCGCGTTTTTCGTCGTACATACCGCGCTATCTTTGACGATTATCCTCTTGTGATTGACGAGCAACGCTTCGAGGGGCTTAATAACTCGTCGCAAGTAACTTTCGTCCCCGTGATTCTCGTACAACCATTGCGCGTCGAGTATATCGTGCATCGTTACCATGTGATCCTGTTCGCTCTGTACTCCCGAACGATTTCTTCGCAATTCTTGCATTTGGCAACCGGTCCCCAAGAATAGACCCAAATGAACGCATATCGTTCTAACGTAGGAACCCGCCTCGCATTTTACTTTAAAAACACCCATATTCCTATCTGCATCATAATCGAGAAACCAGCTGTCGTACACCGTCCTGACGCGTAGCTGACGCTTTACCGCCGATATTAACGGAGGCCTTTGAAACAGCGCACCGCGTAATCTTTCCAGCGCTTGATTTATCTAAACGATTAGCATTCGTAATATGTATGAGATTTCTATTTTTCTCTCGATTATTATCGCGCTTTTTTTTTTTCGTAATTTTTTTTTTTTTTTTTTTTTTTTTTTTTTTTTTTTTTCGAAAAAAATGTTTTTTTTACCTTAAGAGTGTTCTCGACGGCTGAGTGAAGTTTGAAAACAGCGATATACTCTTTTCCCGCCGATTGCTGCGATTTTGCCAATCTGGTGGCTCTGTCTATGCAGACTATGAGACATCCCGATACTTTGGGATCCAATGTACCAGAGTGTCCTGTTTTTTCGACTTTCAGAATTCTCTTTATCCAAGCAACGACCTCGTGGGACGATGGATTGGAAGGCTTATCAAGATTTATGCAACCTGATTTCACGTATTCTGAGAGATTTCTGTGAAGAGGCGTTGATCCGCTGGTCAGTGGGGTGAAATGTTTTGTACGCGTCAGCATTTTGTCGAAATTCTGAAATATTAATCATTATTTGCAACTATTTTATTATTAAAAAAAAAATATATTTTGAATTTTTTTTTTTTATTATGAAAATGATAATATGGTTCATAATATGATTATTGTAAAATAAGTAAAATGTTGGAAAATTATAAAAAAACGAACGTATATCGAGTGAACGAAACTTTGAGGTTTCGGAGTAACGTACTTTGAACAAAAGGGGCCAATCCTTGCAGTCCAATTTGACAATCTCATCGGACGGCTCCATTTGACACTTCATCGCTGTCTGAATCTCCCCGAGACTCTTCTTCTTGCTTTTCTTCTTCGTTTTCTCTGAAACAAGCGAAACGTGCGATTCAATTTTCGGAGCATCCCACGCCCCCGCGGAATTTAACATAACCTCGACTCGGAAATTTACGCGATGTTTGCGTAAAACAAAGTTGCGTGAAATTGAGCGACAATCGTGATCTTTCGCGAAATAATTGATTTTTTCAATGTATTATTTGGTAAAACCATCGACAATACTTTATCGGAAAATCGGATGGAACACGTGTTTACAGCATAAATGCTAACGCGAAACAATGACATAAAATCTTCGTCATCGAACGCGAGCGAGTCAACGATTGTTCGATACTTTGAAGTAAAATATTTCGAGGATCGCAAATTAATGATTTTTTCGTTATATTATTTGTTTTATTACCGATTTCTGCCATTATGATACTTTTATAAACACGTGTAACAAGCAATGGCGAACTCAACGCGGCGCCATACAGTGCCGAATGGTTGATTCGTGACTGTAGAAACTTCGTACTGTTCGATAACTCGCGTGTGCGTTTTACCGTACCGACGCTTGGGGGCAGCGCTCACCGGAAGTAGGATCGACGACGAATATTTTTTTACAATTTTATTTCGGGATTCCCGAACATTGGTGACACGATGTATCGAGAATAACAATGGAATCCATTGTAATGTTTGTTAATTATTTCCAAATGTTATTCTTCCTTTTGCTTTCCATAAAAATATACAAACTACGTGTAACGAGAGCCTTACAGAGTACTGATAGTTTGCATTGAGCGAATTGACGGAGAAATTTTGTTCTGCATAGATATGCGCTTTCTGGACTAATTACAGTTGAAAGAGGCCTTTCAAATGTAATTAAACAAATTGTTGGATTAATTATGTATCTGACAATAATATCGCATTTTTTATTTTCATGCAAATTTCAATTACGAGGTCCTATGGCCGTCATGTGACCAGTAATTTATGACGACCGGTCATTAAGATAATTAATCGATTCATATGTTTGCAACATTTTTAAACAATATGATAGCCTTGTAATTAATTAATTAAATCATATGAATTATGAAGCGTAATAAAAATGACCCATTACTTGTCGATTAATCATTGGGCTGATTTTCATGAGACGCGATAAAATTTTCCTTCTGGACAAATTCGCTTCCGCCTTCATTGCAGCCAACTTCGTATTATCTTGTATTCTATTGGACGAGACCATCTATATCTATCGAACGGAGCATTACTATACGATAATGCAAAATTGTCCGATTTATTGGTCCCAAATGGACCATTAGTAAACCATTAACAGTTTATCATCGCAAGTGAAAAAAGTGCCATTTGCGAACCAACATTTACGATCAAATGAACAACGTAACGGCCGCCTTGGCGCTTAGGAACAAGAGGAATACAGAACAGTGTCGCGGATGGTTTGCTGCAGTTTGCTGAGATAAAGGTAAGATATCGCCATATTTCTTGTGTAGTTGTTGAGAATGAGAATTTGCTTGATAAGCCAAATTTACTGCGCATTTGAACGACTTTATCTTGGAATTAATAATTCATATTGAATTATGTTAATTCAACGATTCTCGGCACTTCGATCAGATAAACCGATTTTTTTGCCCTACCGCAACGCCATTAGACGATCGAATAACTGTCAATCAAGAACAATGGAAATAACGGTTCATCACGATAATTGGTTATTTCAGTTAACCCGATCTTTGCGGTGTTATGCGAGGAATTTCGTAATAACAGCGGCGTTTTTACGGGCGAATTAAAAAATCATATAATGATTGACGACGACGTGATATGTTTGTCGTCCGACGACGAAATACCGAGCGATGAAATACCCAAAAAGGTAATTATTATCATTATCATATTTTCTTCGAGTTCTTCGAAACGAAAACAGTAAATAACTGCCGAAATTTCCGAAGGCGGGAAACAATATTTTTTGTTTATTTTACATTCGATCTGCTTAATTCCCGACGCGTGTTGCCAGAAAAAAAAAAAAAATTATTTTTTTTTATTTTTGAGATTTTTTTTTTTATAAATATAAATTTACTTTTTATAAATTTCAAGTTTTTCGTTTTTTTTTTAAATCTCTTTTGACAACAAAATTTATTCATTTGTTTTTTTATTTCAGAAACCAAAATTCAATGACACGCCGTCATTGCGTCCAAAGGCCGAAATCATCGACAGCAGAGATGTCAATGTTGCCGCCTGCAAGAGGAAGTCGCACGAGATGCATAAATCTGCCATTGTTCCCGCCAAAATTCCAAAACTGACGACTAATGCAGTTATCGAGGACATAATCATTGAGTTGCCTGCGAGAGCAGCGGACAGAGACGCCAAACGAAAGTCCGAGAAGCCAAAGTGTCTGGAAAATGGAGATTGCGCTTCAAAAACCAAAGCTGCGCCATTGAAAACAGCAGAGAAACAAACGAAGCCAATCGATTCAAATTCTACCCCTTTAAATCCTTCGAATACCTTGAATAGACCTTCCAGTTCCAGAGAACGTAATAATAAAATTGTAACTCTGAATTCTGAAGATTGGAAAATCCCTGATGAAAATATTACCGTCAATGGCAGCGAGATTCCCAATAATTCGAAAGGCGCACAACCATCCGGATGGTTTGCTACTGTTGCCGGAGTTGTTCACGATTTTTTTTCTCCTGCAAAAAAAGTTTCGGAAAACCCAACCGATAGCGAGGCAAACGGTGCTGCAAAGTCTCCACGCAGAGGCGGTACCTCCGCGATACCCTCGGAGGTGAATCTTCAATCGCCAAAGTCCGTTCGACCGAAAGTTGCGTCTAAAAACGATGTCGACGAAGCGCCAAACTCGCGAATTTTATCGGGAAATGGAACGCCAAAAACTTTGAGAATCGTGGATCCGAAGAGTTCGAAGATATCGATGAAAAATTCCCCGAAATCGAACGATGAACGAGTCGCTATCGGCAAACCTTCTGAATTATCGGAGATCGAAATCCTCGACAGCGTCGAAGCGCCGAAGACTCGATCTTCGAAAAATGAAACTCCGCAAGCCGAATGCTCGGAACTCGCAACGAAACTCTCAAAATCCAGCGGCGATCAATCACCGATCGCGGAATCATCGGAAATCGTAATTGTGCGCAGCATCACGTCTCCGAGAGCCGGAAATTCGAAGATCCCGAATGCGAACGAAGTTCGGAAAATTTCGGCAGAATCCGTCGATGTTGAAACGAGTCGAAGCAACGAATCGCCGGAAATAAAAATCATCGATGCGCCAAAGATTGTGCCAAACGCAGCAACCGATAAAAAAACTAAATCTTGCGATGTTCAGGAATCCAATTCAGCGCCGGCGGTGATAAAAATCGTAAAGGAACCGGCAAAAGAAATAAAAACTCGTCCCATGCCTCGCTGTATGAAAATGACTTCTCCTTCTCAGAGCTCAAACGGCGTTCGACTCGAATCAGTTGCGAAACCTCCGGAAAGTCCCAAAGTCTCTTCCAAAGTTCCGCAAATAACGAGTTGCGAAATTTTGTCCAAAGATCATCAGAAAATATCGACTTTGCTAAACAGATCGACTGCCAAACCAAACATTTCTGTCACGAGATGCACAATCACGAGGAATGATATCAATTCGGAGAAACTTTCCCCGAAGTCTCAACTCCACGCAGGGGCCGCTACGTCCAAACCGATAATTTCCGGACTCCCAGTCGTCGTTGTAAAACGAATAACTCCGCGGAGACTACTAGAATCGACGAATCAACTTAAGGATTCAAAGTCCAACAGTTCGGAATCTTCGAAATCCGAAAAAAGCGACGAATCGCCCGATAATTCGAAGGAATCCGATGCCAAAATCGCGAATGATGTATCTGAGAAAAGTTCGAAAATTTCAAATGGAAATAACTCGAAGTCGAATAATTCCGAGACGACAGCAGATTCTTCGGAATCGTCGAAAAAATCTCGTGAAATTGTAACGACAACGGAAATCGAGCCGCAGCCCGGATGTTCGAAAGCACCGGATATCGTAGATAAATCTGAAAAACCACAATTGGTCGTCAAAACTAAAATGCCTGCATACACGGCGAATCAAGATACCTTCGCGATGTTTCTCAGCCTCTGTCTTTCGATCGATCGTGACGTAGCGATGGAGAAAATCGTAACGAAATTGAAGCGTTATTACGACGAAATGGATCCGGCGTACGCGAGATCCCGAGAGTTCGAAGAACTTTTATACGAGAAACGCGAGAGGATCACCGAGTCGGGAAAGGAACGCGTTTATTGGTTCACGAAGCATGTTATGGACGAAATGAAGTCGCGAAAGGTAAAACGAAAGAATAAAGCGACGGAAGGTACGGACGGTCACGTAGCCGGAGGGATCGCCGAAGAAGTTTCGTCGGCGAATCCCCCGAACGAGGAGTACGAAGAGGAGGAATACGAAGAAGATACTTCGGAGGCTCGTAGGCGACGACGTAACATCAAAAAGATCGATAACGCGATGAAATTGTGTGCGAAGAAAATAAAAAAATTGGAAGAAGCGGAAGTCGATTTTGGAGTCGACGCGATCGATGACTCTAACAGTAATTACATCAAAGTCGATCGTTACCAAGCAAAAATGATCCAACTGTGGAACAAAATGTGCGAATACACCAACGAACACGCGGACGCCGGACGTTCGTATCTTCGTCCGAAACACTTGCGAGTCACGCCAATTCCTTCGGTCGATCACGCGATAAACAGTTTTATAAATTCGAAACTCGTTGGTAATCGAAGAAAATCGAAGAAACGTGGATCGTTCATTGATGGCATTATATTCCCCGACTACGTTGATATTCTCGAGTGCATCGGCAAAGTCAATGACGAACAGAATCTTCGATTGGACAAACGATCGCAAGAAAATATGGGTAAATTTATTGTTTTACTTTAAATAAAATATAATGAAAGATTTCTTTTTTTTTTTTACAGGTAAAGATCTCTTAAAAATTAAAGTATTAGTCACAGTATATTTACGGGCGGTATAAACGCTTTGAAGTAAAACTTAAAACTTATAACGTTGATATCGTATCATAGAAAGAACTCGTAGGATTCATATCGATTAGTCGAATAAGACGTCGGCACAGTCTTTGCAGTTCGCGGAGACGAAGTAGAAAAGCTCTTTGATAAGATCGCTGGAGAAAAATTTTAAATTAGAAAAGAACACAAAGGTCTCCAGGAACTTGTCTCTGTGATGCAGGAACAGTGGACATTCGATTAGGAAGCGAAAGATCGATTCAGCGACGAGCTGATGACATCAAAAGCAGCGCTCTTCTCTGTTAAACTTATATCATCATTTTAAAAAATTTAAAAACTGAATCTCAATCGACCCGTTAGCCTTCATTACGGTTAATCCGATCTAAATGGCTAAATGGCATATAACTTTATTTTCACTAAAATTTTGTTGCGATTATGATTTGGTATAACTTTTACTTAATTGATTCATAGTGTCAACTATTATGCAAACCTTTGCGTTTTTTTTACGGGTCTTTTAATCCTTTGAAGAGAATTGTATCTCAGAAGATACATCGCTTTGAATTCTGAAAAAAAAAAAGCATTAATTACCAACCGATGTATTTGAAACTTCATACTTACGGGTATTTTGGATCACAGAATTCGAATTTAAAGTCAAAATTTTTGAATTCCGAATGACTGATTTTACATCGATTTTATTTACTGTTAGGTAAATCGTATGCAAGGAAAATTTTATGCTTCAAAGGGTGAAATGTTTTAACTTTTTTTTTTACCGCGAGGCGTCCTGCGTTTGGCGATAATGCACTACGCGCGCGAAAAAAGAAAATCGGAAACGCGAATTCGTCATGACTTCGATAACCGTAGGGATGCAGTGACTGAGGTGAATCTGAGACATGGACTCGAGATTATGTTATAAATTGAATTCCGTGGGAGAAGTTTTCACTTTTGACGCCCATTTACTTTAAATAGCTTTTTGCATAAAAATTTCTGTATGAATAGAGGAAATGAAATTTCACAACCATTTTTAGGTCTTAAGAAGAGTGTATCGTTACATTTCCAGTCAAAAGTTACATTCAGAGAAAATTTTGAAGACTTCTCAATGGAATAAAAATCCGAAATAATCAACTATGCAGAAAGTGCTAAAAACATTAATTTTGCATAATAATAATGCAAAAAAGTTGTTCACAAAATCGAAAAACTTTTTTTTTTCCGAATACATATAAATTTTTCTTTGAATTATTTCTATTTTTCGAAATTTACCGATTTTTTTTATTTATGAAAAGTCACGAATTTTTTAAATACGTTTTTACGAAAAACTACGCGTTACACTCGAAAAATTTCCGGGTAATTCATTGAATATATTCGGAAACATCGATTAAACATTTTTCGAAAAAAAAAAAAAAAAAAAAAAAAAAACAACAATTTTCGAAAATTAGAAAAAATTCATAAATATTCTGAAAAATGTACGAATCTTCTGCTAAAATAAAAAGTACGAATACCGGATGGAACATCAATGTTCATAGCACTATTGTATATGATGGACATTTTTCAGATTGTTATTCCGTTGCGAAGTATTATACATTTTTTCTGTATCTCATCATCGGCTGGAAATGTCGTTCTTTGTTGAATTTATTTTTATTGTTGCACAACTGAACAAATTTATAATGATGTATTTTGGTTAAAATTACAGCGCGAAAGGCTTTCGTTCAACTGGGCGAACATTTGCAAACCGCAAGAAAAGAGGATTATTACGACACATTTTCCCTGAATTTGGAGGGCAGCGAGGATCCAGCAATGAAAGATGCGGAGTTAAAAGAAAAATTGGAAAGAAATGAAGACATAAATCGTACAAAAATGGCGGAAGTATTGGAGGAATTCGCGAAAAAGCAGCAAGCGGCAAAAACCGAAAATCGCGATGAGAACGCCGCGGAGGATGCGGACGACGATGACGACGAAGACGAGGATGAGGAAGAAGACGATAAAAAGTCGAATGGCGACATAAGCGATTTGGAATTACTGGAAGACGACGACGATGATGACGACTGCGATAAGATAAACGATCGAAATCCAAATCCTCAAGAATCGATTAACGAAGAGGATAACAACGAAAATGCCGATGTCGTGGAGTCCGAAATCACCGAGGATGACACAAAGACAAACGAGAAGACGAATAACAGCCCAAATGAGAACGTCACATCTCCGGCCAAATCGCTCAAAGTTCCTATCGTCCAAGAAGAAGCGAACGAGAATGAAGGTTTGTGTTCTGAAATTATTGGAAAACGGATGAAAAAAATCTAATGAATACGAGAGGGATAATTAGGAAGAAGAAGAAAAAATGAAGTGGATGTTCAGTTAAAATGTTACATGTTTTGTAGTAAATCTTATCAGAGACATCGACGAAGAGGCTAACGAACCGGAAGGTGAGAAGAGAAGTCTCTTGAGGATACGATCGTTCGCGAAGCCGCCGGATTCATGGCAGTCGAGTCAAGAAATAACAACGATCCAAGTGGATTCGGAAGCATCAAAATCGTCGAACGATGCATCCGTTAAAACGAAAATCATCGAGACAATCGACGTTACCGATGAAGATAACAAGATAACGGTGATTACGAAGAATTCAGAGAAAGTAAATCGATTAAAAACTCTAGTGGTCAAGGGTAAGACTGTCGTTGTAAAGCCTATCGATAGTAACGCTAACAGAGTTCTATCGGATACTCCGAATGCAATTTCGGCACCAAGAATCATAATGATACCGACCCATTCGGCACCGAAAAATTCTTCATCAATTGTCGATCCCCCGAGATACGTCAGCATTAAAAATTCTAATAATTTGCCACAACTCCCGTTACCATCGAATTCACAGCCGCGATATTCCAGTGTACCGCATTTCATACGAATTTCTCAACCAGGAAATTCGAACTCACAGTCGAGTCACTCGACTGTCCCGCATTTTGTACGAATTTCTCAATCCGGAAGTTCAAACTCGCAGCCAAGATTACCAAATCCATCGCAACAACAAATTAATCGAACGCCACAACCGCCCGGACACTTTGTTCCACGCATCCCGTTGAATAATGCGCAACTGATAAGAGTTCGCAAGGCAACGATTTCTGAAAACGCGCAAATACCACAAACGCAAATCCGCGCGGTTCAGCCGCAGCAACAAGGAATGTTTCCTATTGTTCCGAACGCGCAAACACCGAGAGGCGTTTTGCTACAATTGAAAAACGGACGATATCTTCAGCCAACGGCTGTTCGGCAAAATCCTGAAAATTCGCAATCGAATAATTCGCAACAATCGAGGATCGTTGCGGTAACCGCAAGTGTTCAGCAGCGGAGAATCGCGGTGCCTTATGATTCGCGAAGCCTTCAAGGGACGCAAGTTATGCGTCGTGCGTCGCAACCCCAACAAATGATGCAACTGAAAGACGGTCGGTTAATCGCGGGGGCTTCGCTACCGCCCGACGTAAAAGTATCAAATTATCGAATAGCAACCGTTGTATCGGCGAATAATTCACCGGGAAAATCGACGGCTCCGATTCCGAAGCTACGAACGACCGACAATCTTTCAACGGCGTCTACAAGACCCGCGACATCACAGGGTATGAAGCATCCGGGTGATCAAAATGTTAGGAAATCCTGAAAATAAAATATAAAGAAATACTTATTTTACGGCGCAAAGACTGAAATGAGAGACGTTCTCTGTAACTATATAAGTTTAGTTACAAACATAAGATCTTTGAAGAAAAAAGAAGATACGAAAGAAAACAAATTGTTGGGAATTATTTTCTTGTTTAGTGATTAAAGAAATAAGAGATTAAGAATTGATATAGCGAAGTGATAAAAGAATTGATAACAAAAAAGAAAAAACGACAAATTGTTGGTAATTATTTTTTTGTTTAATGATTAAAGAAATAAGAGATTAGGAATTTATATACTATACGCTGTAAAAAAAAAAAAAAAAAAAAAATTGCCGAAAATTCAATGCACCGATACTGGAAGTTTTAATGCTTCACTGGTACATTAAATTTAATGGACAATTCTGATGGAAAATTATTGTAGAATATATTAAAAACTGTAGCCGATACTGTATTTTCAATAATTTAAATTAATTTCACTATAAAAGTATCGTAAATTCAATAAATTACTTTAATTCCGTTACAAAAGTTTCTTAAATTCAATAATTTACTTTAATTTCATTGTATAAAAGTACATTAATTTTTCATCGCTATTGTACATTAAATATAACGTATCGGTTTACGAAAAAAGACTTCTAATTTTTATTTACAGTCTAAAATGCTTTATTGAAATGAGAGCTTTTAAAGTATTGAAAAAAAAAATAGTGCAGATAAGCATTAGTCAGGATTATCCGTTCAAATGCTCGACGATAATTCTTGTGAGAATAAAATCGGAATCCGCGAGATTCTCGACGATATCGTAGTGATCGATATTGTTGCGCAGCAATAAGAATTCAATATTATCCACGAAATCAACGAGTTTCTGAAAAAAAAAAAAATTGTCAGCATATCGCATATCTGTTGGTAGATATTGGTCGTTCGTAAGTGTATTCGATTGTAAATTAATATTTTTGATACCTGAGCGTAATTTTTCGATTCTTGTATGAATATCGGTGTATCGCATTCGCCAACAGTCACAATTACTTTAATGTCATTGATGTTTTTTCGTTGTTTTGTATCCAATGAACCAAAGCTAAAAACGTTTAATTCCTCACTGGTATGTCGAAAAAAAAAAAAAAAAATTAACGTTTTTTATATTTCGGTTTAGTGTGAAAAAAAAAACGCACATCGCAAAGCTTACGGAGTTAATTTAAGCGCCTCGTTGTAACTCGTTCGTAGCAGCGGTTCCAGATTATAAATTCCGCCGATCAACAGAAGACCCTTAATTAGTTCGAAAGAATTGTTCCGCTTTGTTGTGGATAACCATTCTTCGTCTTGCAATAAACTCGCCGCTAAATGAGCTCCGGCGCTGTGGCCGGCGATCCAAACTCCTCTGAAACATTAAAATTCATTAAATAAATATCGCACGCCAGTAATCGTTCAATTAAATTAATTGAAATTCGATTTATACTCATTAATTGAGTGAAATTGTCCCGAAAATATATTTACTCACTTCGAGCCGATGTCTCGGGCGGCGTTTAGAATTTTATCGGTTGCACTCTTGACCTGTGCGACTATCTCGCTGAGGGTTACTGAAAAAATGTTTTTATGTAAAAAAAAAAGAAAAAAAAAAAATTTGAAGCGTTATTAAGGGTCATGAAATTTTTTTACCGGAAGGACAGAGATTGTAACCGATCGCGTATACTTTGATTCCTTTCGATACCAAAGGTTCCACGGGAAAGCAAGCGTCGTCTTTACTCAATTCTTGCCAATATCCACCGTGTATAAACACGAAAATTGGTGCATCTGAGAAAATGAGTTTTTAATTAGTAAATAATGGTTGCGACAAACAAACGTGTTTTTTTTATCGACTGATAATTTCATTACGGAGGCTGTATCGTTGCACTTTCAACCAAAAGTGAGATTTCGTGAGAAAGTGAGAAAATTGATTTTTCATAATAATGATTCGAAGAATTAATTAGCAAAAAAATAGAAAAAAAAAATTGTTCAACTTCCGTCAACCGAACTTTTTTTTGGAGCAGAAATTGAATCGTTAATTTTTTCTTAATACATATGAATATTTTTAGAATTTTTTCTCATTTTCGAAAATATCGTTTATTCGTTCGTAAATATCGAAAATTAAGTTCAGTCTATTATCAGGAAACTTGTTGAGTTTTATGCATTTTTTTTTTTCGATTTTTTAATATCTTTTTAGCATTAATAATATGCGAAATGAATGTTCTTAGCACCTTCCGTTTGGTTGATTTTTTTTCGAATTTTTATTTCATTGAAAAGTATTCAAAATTGTCTCGGAATCTCACTTTTGGCTGCCAACGTAGCGACACACCCTCCTGAAGAAGCCGCACCCTCTCCAATAAATTTAATCGCGAGTATTCCTTACCGTTGGGTAAATTTGTTCCGTATATGTCGTATTTGGCTCTATCTCCGGCTCCGTATGATATGTCTAATTCGCAATCGAAGACGGTTCGCGCTTTATTCATGACTGACGAGAAAAAAAACGTTTTTAATTGTATGAATTTTTTTATTAAATCACACCGAGTCGATCTAAACGAGTGAATGAATGAAATGGGTTACCCTGTTGCGACAGTTTCATAAAATTATTACAGATATCCGTGCGGTTAAATCTTTTGCTCCAATAGCTTGGCGAATATAATTTTTCAAGTTCCTAAAAACAGAAAATCACGAATACACATGCTGTTTCTGTTATTGTTACGACCGATAAGTGTGTAAAATGAATCGATCTTCGAGACGTACAAAATCGATCGACATCTTGATATATCAGTTACTATTGCCGAAATACAGAATATCGTAGTAATTAAAACGATCGCACTTTCCAACGATACCGGGAAGACTGAGACTACGACAGAGCAATCTGTATCCAGATGACATGTATCACTTCGCAATTGTAACACTTTACGTAATAATGTGTGACCGATCTTCACCGGGCCACCGCAGAATGCAATGATTAAAAAAAATAACGACGAACAGTTAAATACGAGAGCATTGGAATTTATTATAGTAATTAATAATATTAAAGAAAAAAACAAAAACGTGAAGCGAAGGAACAGAGTCCGCTTTCACGATATATTTCATTGCTTTATTAATTAATAATAAAGATTAAGAATGCTTATTATTTATTTTTTCTTTACGAAACTTGTGACTTGTACTACGCAAACCAGAGATTAGTCCCAAACTGGTTCCTTTACTGTTTGTGTGCATACATCATACATTAAGTATAGCTGCTCTCGATATGATATATGGCTTCGCATTGCTCATTGGACGCTGTAAAACTGTTTCCTTATTCTTTGTCACATCTGATCTTGAAAATTTATCGAATGTATACGACATGTTTTACGAATCGATGTTAATTTTTTGACTTTTTTACAATTAAATAAACGTCCAATCGTTGTTTTCGAATTTCATGGATATCCGATACCTTATTTACGTGAGACCCCGGGAGGCATGCCACCCGTACGACACCGGAACTTCGGGCAATTGTTTTCTCGACTGACCGCGACTGTCAGTTGCTCGTGAGCGCTCTCGTTAAACAGGCGGCCATGCTTCGCGCTTGTAAACAAAACTGTTTGTTTGACAACGGGAATCACGCAAAATTGAAGTAATGTGTCGATGATAAAAGTGAAATATTCGTTTTCAAACGTGAAATAACACCAAAATTAATTCGATAATGTTCGCAACGCGTTTGACGATAAAGTGAAGTTGACATTATTCCTCGGCGTTTGGCCGCGTAAACTCTGTACGCGAAACACTAAATTATTAATACCGGTGTGACTCCGGTATTGATAGAAACAGAGCAACAAAATCGTCGATAGTCGCTTATACCGATGGCGACTCTTAAGGGTATATTTCCAAATCCCAGTAAGTTTAATAATCATTGATTTTTTTACGTTTTTTCGAAATAAATGTCGAGTTTATTTTATCGAATTTTTTTTTTGCTTTTCCCTTCATAAACGCGATAATTTCAGAGCCAACGCGTAGGAAAAACTTTATTCAGGAAAATGTCAAAAATTTGCGCCGAATGGAGCAATTCTTTCACACAAAGGAAGTCGAAGACTTTCAGAAATTGCAGTTGCAGAAAAAAACGGTTGACAAGTATCGCAACGTCAGTTCGAGAATAAATTCCAGTCTCCGAAATGGAAAAAATTCTGATCTTCTCGGCAAAGCGGCTCTCAGACATTCCGATCAAAATTTGAATGACGAAAGACGGTTGGAGCGAAAAATTAGCGCTCCGATACCAGGAAAGGGTGCGACGGGGAGTAGAAACGCTCACAGGAGTCCCGTTAAAATGAATTCCATTGGAAAATCAAAAAAAGACGGCGGACAGCGAATCAACAAATCGCATAATGAACGAGTGACGAAATCGTCGTCGAGTCTCAATCTTTGTCAAGATCATTCCGACACCGACGAATGCAATGAAAAGGATTATGTCAAATACAGAAATCAAGGAATTCAAACGTTGGATAGCGATGACGTTGAGACTTTGTATAGAGAAGGAATTATCAGGTATTTTTCCCCCATTTTTCATGGATTTGAAACATTATTTATTAAAAAGAAAAAAAAAAAATTTGAAAAAAATAAAAGTTTAAAAATGAATTATTAATTATTAAAATAATAAAAATTATTATTATTATTATTTAGTACTTGAAAATCAATTTAAATTCCCTTGTAAATCTAAGAATTCAATTTTTTTTCATAATCCGTTTTTTTAACGCAAAAAGGTTGAAATAAATAGAATAATAGGTTTTAAGAATATTTCTTGAATAATTTTCAAACAAATTTTACGTTATTACTGTTATCGCGAAAGTTGGACGACAATTGGAGGGAATAATCGATTTTTCAGGTACCCATCAGGCAGACGTTCCAAAAAGGATGAATCGCCGAATCGAAATACGAATAGATCGCCCCATCGCGATTGTCCACCGTCCGACAGGGGTGATATATCGCCGACGAGCCCCCATAGGCACAGCTTCGAGAGGTCGAACTCACCTCCCGCTACCGGCGATCTAATCGATCACGTAAAGTTGAATAAACAAAAAGCATCGTCGGTCGCTGGTAAATTGATTACGCAACTCAACAATGGTGTCCCGCCGGCGAGCTATCGCAAGGGAGTCGTTCCCAAGTATGAGACTAAAAGTAACTTATCACTCTTTAATATATTAAGTAGAAATAATTAAAAGCGCAGTTTCCGTAATGTTCGATTCGAAACAAAAACTAATAGAATGAAAAAAAAAAAAAAGAAACGGCTTAATCAGATTCTGCAAAGAAAACTAATGAATCTATAGTTTAATATTGAAATCGCGAATAATCTGCCGATAAAATCGAATTACTATGAATTATTGAACGGCTAATACGACCAAATAATTCGAAGTCATTTTTACTCAATTAAGAATCGTCTTTCGTTTATCGCGTAAAATCGACAAAAAAAAACACATATTTTATGCCGAAATTAGAAAATAATTTTCCACCCCCTTTGCGATAGATACATACGAGATAGAAAAGAAGCTCAGCAACAGAGGGATGAAAAAATCAAAGCAGCGGCATCCCATCCTGACTGTCCGGAGGGACACGTGCCTCTCCCCGACGACGAGCGGAAAGAGACGTTGCGGATGTTAAAGAAACGTGAGTTACTATTGAAATTTTTTTATAAATTTTTTTTCAAAAATAATTTTTCAAAATTTCAACACCTCGAAAAATCGATTTTTTTTTGTTCTTCAGATTATCAAGAATACGTAACCGAATTAAACATGATGCCGATAAAAACCGATACACTGAGAGCTCAGAGGCGAAAGATGGAAATCGAAAAGCAACTAAACAAACTTGAAGAGGGTATAAAGGTGTTTTCGAGACCAAAAGTTTTCGTCAAAGTAAACGCGTAACATTATAATCCTAAAAAATCGTTAAAATCATCAGTTCCGACGGCATTGCTGTAGATATGAACGTGTAATTGCCTCGTCCATCCGAAGTGCCTTGCGCTCTATTCGTTCGAATTTGTTTTTCATTTTACGTTTAGAGAAAAGTTATCGCGATTTTAGCGACGATGTGTAAATAATTGTTCGTCCGCTCCGTAAACGTGGTCGGTGTGTACCAAAAAAAAAAAAAAAAACAAAACTGGATGTCAAGATTACGAGTACAAATGAAAAATAAAATCAATTATTTTTCTCTTAAATAACAATACTTCTTGTAATTTACAATTCACAATAGACTAGTTTTACGTTTTACTAATTGCTAACGTAATTTATTTGGCTTGTTAATCGGGTCGCGGATTTTCGACGGTCTCGCCGCCCATTTTTGTTGTACTTCGATCGATCGTATGTAAAAATGCGGAAGGATCGAAGTGCGTTCTACCCGAATTGTAGAATATCTCCTCGTCGTCGAACCACTTAACAGCGTTGAATTCTTTGAAAAATATTTTGATTTCTCGCTTCGCAGAATCCGGCGAATCTGCAATGAAGGTAAATCGTTATTTATGTTTATTAATTCACCGGAAAACAGCTTTCAAGGAAATATATTTCAACCGGATAGAAGATGCTAATCATCGACTTTTGATAATAATAATTACAAAAAGTTATAAACAAATTAGTTAAAAAAATTGTTCAATGAATTATCCGGCAATGGAACTTTTTTTTTTAGCAGAAGTTAATTCGTTTATTTTTTTGAATACATATAACATTTTTAATTTTTTCCAAGTTTCGAAAATCCCGTTTTTGAAAAAATGTTTTACATCAATAAAAAAAAAAAAAAATTAGACAAAAAAAAGAAAACATCCATTCTGTTATAAAACAATTTTTTTAAATTGAAATGATGATAATCGAAGCATTTTATATTTTTTTAATCAAAATTGCAATGAGTTGCGTTATGCCGCAGATAAAAAAAAGTACCTGAACCGTGAGTAGCGTTTCTTGTATCTGAAAGTCCATACATTCCTCTGATAGTGTCGGGTGCAGTAAATTGCGCTTGATAAACCTTCGTAGGTCCCATCAGTTGTCTCCATCTAGAAATGGCGTTGTGTCCAGCAAGTATATGAATATCCGATGGTCCGCTGCACATGAATGTCAGCAGACGATTGAAGAAAAATTTTTCTCTGTGATCAGCATAAAAAAGATCTGCTTCCTCGGGCGTTATAATCGTTCTTCGCGATCTGACGACTTTGAAATCATTGTTGATTATCAAATCGCGAATTTGCTGAAAAAAAAAAAAAAAAAAAAAAAAATTACGATCGAATTATGTGGCACCTGTACGCGAGATTCAGTGATAAATTCTGACAGAATTTTTCGATGACAACAAACATCGTCCGGACACTTCGTTCGACGAAAAGCTTGAAAATAATATTCGCACGTTGAATTGTCGAAAATATCGATCGATTCGGTTGTTTCTGTCAAAATTGTTGTGTGCAATTTTCACTTTCAGAGGTTATGCACTCACCTGGAGGGCGAACGGAGATTTGACGACGTGAGGTTTGAGAATTGCGAGTGTCAGTTGCAGAGAATCCTTCGACTTCATATCTCGGCGTCTTTAAAATTAAATTACGAAATTTTCCGGATCCCGTGATCTCGTCATCGCGAATATTGTTTCTTTTTTCGTTACGAAACTGTCACTAACGCGTGGC
This sequence comes from Cryptus armator, assembly GCA_963971235.1. Classification (NCBI taxonomy): domain Eukaryota; kingdom Metazoa; phylum Arthropoda; class Insecta; order Hymenoptera; family Ichneumonidae; genus Cryptus; species Cryptus armator. Next base: position 13,931,787 of record OZ020232.1, read on the forward strand.
AGGGGACTTCGCAATTTCGGAGTGCGCGCGCTCAGCCGATTGCCATCAATGGATGGCAACAATTAATGGTCGCACCTCGACCACGTGTTTGTACAAAATACAAATTTTTGGTGGCATCCTAGCATTCCACCAAATGAAATTTTTTATGATAAAAATAACCTAACAGTCGCTAAAAACCATTGCAAAGTCACGATCCCATCGCAATGAAAACGCTCCAACCCCAATTAGCTTTCCCTAACTTTTAAAATATCTCGAAAACTCTCGAAACTCAAAAAGCCCGGTTTCGCGGGTCTTAACGAACCGCCTCGTCGTCGAACGGAACAACGGAAGTGTTTCGTCGCAAATTCAACGCGCAGTGGCGTACACCTTTCACAGCACGACGCCGCGCTCGCCGCCCAGACCTTTCCCACGACAAATTCTCGATCTTCCTGGCGAGCGCGCCCGGTGCACATTGGCGTAAACTTGCGCGACACCAGCGCGGCATCCGCAACTCCTCATTGGTCCATATCCAGCGCTCACCTCGTGCGCGAGCCAATCACCGTTACAATTCTACCGCTGTACCTTACATATCTATATATACGTTTGTAATATAAAATGGCGAAGTCCAGTTGTGTTATATACCCCGTAGTATATTTACTTTTGTCGTGAACAGAAAAAACGATGAGAGGCTAGGAAAAGCCGCGCGACGATAACGTTTGATAGATTTTTAGTTCGCGATCTACGAACGGCCTTCGGTCGAGTACCGAGGGCGTCGATTGTTATAACCGCGTCGTAAATCGCGAATGAAAAAAAAATACAATAATCGGCACGGCGAGAAAAGTGTGTAACGAAAACACACGGTGCGCGCGGGGCAGACACCGCTAGGGAACAAGAGAGGCCCCAGCGGATATCGGCGAAGTGAGAGACCCCGGAGACTCGGGAGTCACGAATCTCAACGCCAGTGTTTTACACACACGTAAGTATGGCATCCGCGTAGCGTCGAATATATAACTATTATAACATTAGGCTTTACCCCTGTCAACGATCTTTGTGGGACGTTTTTAAAACTCCTTCGTTCCCCACCGTTTTTTCTTTTTTTGTTTTTTTCGTGCAACCGAACATCCACGAAATTCGTATCGATTGCGATGTTTCAACCGCACGTCGTGCTCCTTACTCGTTTTCGCGGATAAATGCACCAAAGTTGGTGGGAAAGAAAAGAAAAAAAAAGAAAAACGTTTTTATTGCCAAACGTTTGTCATCGATCTGTCGCATGTGCTTCGAGACACACGGGGGTGCGTGTACCGAATGTAAGAGGTTTTTTTTATTTTTTTTTCTTTAATCGTGAGTTATTGTCGGCGGCGCTAACGAGGGATTCCTTCCTGAGAGGTTATGAAAATAGTTATTTGAAGTCTTTCTTTTCCGTCTTTTTGAAAGATATCGTTTTCTCACGATTTTGGGATAAACTTTTTCGTCGCGAATTTCGTCGACGACAAAATGTTCTTTCTTTTTCGGATTGGGATTTTTTTAGATTCGTCAGCGGGTTTCGACGTGACTTGAACTTGTCAGTGCCTCGTTGATTTTTTTTACGTCTTTTTACTCGATTACACCCGCTCAGCGGGACCAAAGTTTTCGGAGGGTTTTTTCTTTGTAGGTTAAATGCAACTCTATGTGATACGATCTTTTCGACATACGCGTATAGAACTTTGGGAAAAAGAATCCTCGGCGATGTTTTGAGAGTCACAAAAAAAATCGTTTTTATTTTGTCAAAAGTCAAAAATTATTTTTTTTCACCGCGATAGATCCGAGTTTACGCGATTTTACGCGGACTTCGATTTGTTTAATCATTTATTCCAGTTATTACACTGTGTCAAAATGCAATTTGACCAAAAGCAGCAAAGTATTCGCATCAGTATTCTGATCGGGAAGTCAATAAACAAAGTTACGAAGCATCGTATCTTTGGAATTGATGAATTCGTGAGTTCTGGTGTTACGTCGTTTATTTTGATGAATTTGATGGGAAGCAACGAGGAATCGTTATTTTCGTTTTGTCACTGCAAAAAAATTGGCGAATAGCATTGCAGCGAAGAGACGATACAATGGCTAGTAAGGTTTTGTCGTTACGCCGTTTGATTTCTACAATTTTTCCCAAAGTTGCGGAGGCCAGATAGTAGATCGACAATGTCATCGAAAGACGCTGAATCATAATTTGAAAAATAATAGACGTTACGAATGATGAGAGAATCACAAAGATTACATTTTTTTTCCGTGTTATTCAATGAAAGAAGCTATGAGTAGCATAATTCCAGAGAGAGACAAACATTGTCAATCGTTGATTTATATTCACTATTCAGTGAGTAACGATTGGCAAAAAAAAAATCATTTTTTTATTGCAGTGTGCGGAGACTAATTATAAGATAATTGTAAAAAAAATAAATAAAAAAAATGTAAAGAAAAAAAAATGCATTTCCCGTGAAAAATGCAAAATATGCAGCATAATCAGCTGATTTTATTGCGGATTTTGACAAATCGCGGAAATTCTTTTTTTTTTTTTGTATATTTATGATGCGGCGCTTCAGTGAAAACTATTGGTGCAAACAGTTTTTTTTAAATGTAAAGAGCTTTAAATAGATGAGTTTTTCACAGTTGTGCTAAAAGAACGGAAGAAAAGTATTATAAAAGTCTTTCAAAGCTTATCTTTGATTCTCAATTATTACGATTTTTCTTTAATCTCAACGTTTTCATGTTTAGCAGATTTTTATATGCAAATGTTAACAGTAACTTTTCTTTTTTTTTTTTAATAATATGCATTCGATGCTCGATTATTACGATCTTTTATAAATCTCAATGTTTCCATATTTACGAAACGTTTATATTTTAATATTAATAGCAATGCTCCACTTTTTTAAATAACGTGCCGAAGTCCTCAATTCCATATCATGTTGATGTTTAATATTTTTAACAATTTCTCGCGGTTTAATTTTTTTTATACTCGGAAAAGTTGCTATCATGCGGGAGAACAGTTCATTCTCCGTATTTTATTTCGAAAGGACCCTCACGTCTTGAATGGGGTTTACACATATATCACAGATGACAATACCTACATGATGCAACGCGCTTCGCGAGTTTCTCGCGTCATTCCTCATCAATATTTATTCTATTTCTCCGTTCGAATTTGTAAGTTTTATTTTGTCGGGTTTTTGTTTTCTCGTCGTGAAAGTTTTCTTTCGGCAAAAAAAATTTCTTTTTCACGATTTCGATGAAAACTTTTTCGGAGTTTTTCGAGACGCGGAGAAATTCATATATGAAAAATATATCTGAATTTACCAAATTTTTAGTTATTTCAGCATAAAGTTTTTTCGAATATTGCGTCTGAGTTAAAGGTTCGACAGTGTCGAATTTGACGAAAATCGACTGAATGCGGTAATGCAGTTAAAAAAAAATATATTTTAGTCCAATTTAATTATTTTTATTTCTCTCAATTTAACATACGTTTACATACGTTGCTTTTCAAAAAAATCAATTTGTTGCTTTGTTTTTTCAGGGTAAATATGTTTCATAGAAAAGGAAAAAAAAAACAATATGTAACAACTATGAAAAAAAAAAGAAAATGAGATGTGTTAATTTCATGCGAGAGTTCGACGAATACCGGAGACCATGAGTTACACAATTCTCACATACAAAATTAAGAAAAAAGAAAAGAAAATTCTCGCGTTAACAATCGCTGCTAGAAATTCGCATATGTGAAATTACAAATTTTTAGTTTTTTTTTCTGCAGCACGTGTTAAAAAAAAAATCAATAAAAACAAACAAATTAAATATTATTTCAATACGATTTGTCGAAAAGAGTTCTCTTAACTCTTTTCGACAAATCATATCAAATGAATGTAAATTTGTTTTTCTTTTTTATAATTTTTTTTTAACGCGTACTGTGGAAACAAAAAAACGAAATTCCATAAAACGAAATAAATAAATAATTAGATGGAAGAAAAAAAAAAAAAAAACACCAACGCAACTCGTTCAACGAAACAAATTTCTTCCGCAATATTTCGTTATTTTTTTTTTTTTTTTTTTTTTCGTAGGTGAATCCTCGCGGAATATTCCGCAGCAATGATAATCGTGGAATCTCATACGTGAGAATAGTGAAGACGGAGAGACAAAAGAAAATCCGGCAACTCGAAGAAGAGAAAAAAAAAATCACGTCGATCATCAGATCGAAATAAGAAGAGGAGAGCAATATTCGGTTGTTAGCCGAATGATAATATGGCCCAATTCTATGTGACCGATATGCAACCGATATGCGACGGACAGAGTATTCAGCTCGTCGTTGAAGACATAAATAATTGTCCAAACGGTTCTACACAGTTCCTCACATACAGCGCGGAGACGCAAAATTCCGACGTTGGATTGTATCATCAACAGGCGATTCTTGGTAATCAAATCACCGGTGTGCCGCTCGATCAACGGTAAATTTGCAAGAAAAAAACAAAAATCCATTAATTAAGAGTCACAAGTTTTTCAATTACTTAAGAATACGCGTACAGTAAAATCTCAATTATTCGAAATACAAAAAAAAAAAAAGATAAATGAAAATATTCAATATGCATGAAGTAAAATTTTTTTAATTCATCGTTACAATTTTCAACATCATCGGGAACGTTTTTCTAAAAGAGTTTCTTTAATGTGTTTTTTTTTACCTTTACCTTTTTTTTTATTACACTTTACTATTATTTTTTTCCACTCAATTTTTGGAGCGTTGTATTGTCTTATTTTCCTGTGAGGAACTGCGGTTTTAAATTTGTTAATATTACTTTTTTAAAATTATTATTAATTTAAATCGATTTTTTATATTTTTTCTTTCGAATCACCGGTTTCGATCAATGTGAATTTTCGGTTAATTGAGATTTTATTGTATTCGATATTGAATTTTACTTCTTATTACTGTTCGATAAATATTGTAAACAATATTATTTCTTTTTTGGTTTTTTTTTTTCGATGAAAAAAAAAAAAAAAAGAAAACGAAACTGAATCTTTGTACTCTTGTGTCTGATTTTGTGATACGAGAGAAATTATAATATTTTCTGTTAATAAATTTGAGAAACAAAAAAAATGTAGCAATTTTCTTTCTTTTCTTTTTTTTTTTTTCATTTTTTCGTAAAAAATTCCGATCTGTCGATAATCGCCTTCATTATTTTGCACGCATTTCCTTTTCCATTTATCCTCAGACTTATGTTTGTATGTATTTATTTTATTGGAGAGTGAATTTTGTGAGAACTTCTTTTTTCTTTCTTCTTTTTCTTTTATTTTAAATGAAAAATTTCGTCTGATTGCAGGCAAAACGTATACATAATCAACACGAACGAGTTGCCTGTACAGCAAAACACCCTTAAGGCCGATGTAATACATACGAGTTTAGCGAACGACAGTCTCGTCAATCTCGTCGATGAAAGGGGTGAGCAAAAAAAAGAAAATGAATAAACATCAACAATCGAGAAATGGACAAATTTTTTTTTTTTTTTTTTTCACTTTAATTTTATTCCTTATACCGGTCAAAGAAAAACTGTATTTCTGAAATTCAATGTTATATCAGATAAACAGTTTTTTTCATAAATTACGATTTCTCAATTCTATAAATGAGAAAAAGAAAAACACAAATTTAAATGACAAATAAATGATCGACTGTTAGTTGAGATATTTCTGTTTCAAAACACGAAAAGGAAAAAATGTCTCGAAAAAAATTGTTCGCATATCGCTTTCGCGTCGTTATGGGCGCTCGACGAAACTTTGTACGTACAAAATCGCGGATAAAATTTGAATGCTTCGAAGGTTCCGAAAGAAATTGATTAATTAATTGTTCAGCGAGTATATTACAATTAGCGCAATTAATACAATGGGATTAGTTTTTCAATTTTTTTTCAGCGTTTTCGTTATTAACGGTTCGTAGTCACACTTCTCTAGAATTCCGGAGAAGTCATACTGAGTTAAACAGATCAAACAATAAATAATAAATGGCAATTGCAGGAAATCAATACGTGATCAGTACGGGTTCCAAGTTGCCTGTGAACAATATTCATGAGATACAGCAACAGTCACCCCAACAGCCGCAGCAGCAAATACAGTGGATAAATATGCCTGAAAACAACATTAATTACGAAGCATCTATAAAGCCAGCGACACCTGTGACAAAGATGCAGCCTACAGTCAGAACGCCTCAGCAAAGAACGACACCATCTGTAAGTAAAATATATATACACGATAACGTAATGCGACCGTCAAAGTAATTATTTTTTAAGTACTTGGCGTCGGGACGCTATCGCGTCTCTTGATACAATTTATTCAATATTTTTGGTTCTCTAATGAATGCAATTGATTCTTTGATTTCTCACCTTTCATTGGAAGATGGCATAGAAAAAAAAAAACAATAATATTCCGAATCACCGTAGTTGTCGATATGATTGGAAAATTTGTTAAAAAAATCGAATGGTTTCGTCGTAACGCTAAGAAATATCTGAATGAAAATTAATATACCGATATTGGGTGGTTTAAGGCATAAATTGTGTGTTACACTTCAAAATGTCTGTTGCAATTTTAATTATTTATTGCGATTTCACGAAAAAAAATTGTAATCGTGACGCGGTTAATTTTAATATTAAGATTATAAAATTTGTAGTTCAACGTACTTGAATTTTTAATTCATTTGCGATGAAATTTAGAGTCGTTTTTGTCATATATATTGTACGCGATATTCTTCAATAGAAATGTAAAAAATGTAAACGATAGTCAATTCACATTTGCCGCTGCGATGTACAATCGTCGGATTGATCGATTATAATAGTAAAAATACAAAACACCCCGAAAAAATTCCTCGAAATTTGACAAATTAAGCAATTTTCGACTTACAATACAATTTTCTTGTGTTGAAAATTAAGTCAAATGTCCTGTCTTTATGCTCCTAACTTCGATTTAAAAAAAATTATTATCACGAGAAACAAAAATGGGATTTTTTTTTCATGAATTGAAAAACTTCTGAACAATTTTTCACTGATATTTTTATGCCATCTTCTCGTCTTGAAAAAAAAAAAAATACCTTTAGGAGGGTATACTGTTCGCATTCCCCGCCAAAGTGAGAGTCGGAGACAATTTGGAAGACTTTTCGATGGGATAAAAATCTGAAAAAAAAAATCAACCATACAGAAGTTACTAAGAACATTAATTTTGCATAACTTTTTTTCTTACCGAAAGTTCATTCGTTTATTATTCCGAATACATACAAATTTTTTCCGAATTTTTTCGAATTTTCTAAAATCCATTTTTCGGAAAAATCTTTGATCGATATTTGCTAATATATTCGATCGATTGCTCGAAAAATTTTTGAGCAAAATTATTAACATCCAACATTAATCTTAGAACGTTCCATATGGTTGATTTTTTTTTTTTCGATTTCCCATTGGGAAATATTCGAAGTTCACTGGGAATCTCACTTTATCGTTCTTTAGCATGAATTTTAATTTTCTTAAGCTTAATTAGCCACCAATATCTGTTGAGATAATTTAATTTCAATCGAAATCTGCTGTTCTGAGTTGCTGTACAATATAATGGTAGAAGATGATTCAAAGAAAATCGGCTAATCAAGAAAAAACCGGATTGAAAAATTTCGACGGTTTGTTACCGTCTGTATGTCGGATGAGGATCTCGAAAAAAAAAAAAAAAAAAAAGGGGCGAAAAAAATCTCAAACTCTCCAACATATATAAAAATTTCAATAAGTAAGCAAAAAAATAAAACGAGAATTCTGCACAACTCGACGTGCATCAATGATGTCTCATCCCGCATACACGATTTTTCATTATCCCCGACTAACCGGAAGTCTTCGAAGAATCGAAAAAAAAAAAAAAAAAAAAAAAAAACGCATCACTTACAAAATTGTGAAAAACTTTTCGCCGCAGCTGACTCTGCAATCGCAGGGGCAATGCTCGACGCCGACCGGGTCACAGGAATACAGCGGACCTGGTCCATCGGACAAGAAGGCCGTTAGATTATATAAGAACAAATCCCGCGGTGGAATAGCTGGTGGTGGTCCGTCGCGACAGTCACTGAGCGGTGGCGGTAGCGGCGACGCTCTACCGGTAAAAAAAACCCCGCAGCCACGTCAAAAAAATCTACCGAAGCAGCAACAACAACTGCAGCAACAATCCCAACAATCGTTATCCAACAATCCTTCGAGTCCGTCTGCTCAGCCGCAGCAACAGCCGATAAACGCGAACATGTCGAACAACCGAATCCCAAACAGCAATCACTTGGGCGCTGCTTATCGAGCGAAAACGTTTGGCACATCGGTGCCGACTGTCGGAGCGACGAATATTAATCAGAGACAAGTGGTCGGACGTCAGGGAGCCAAAAGTCTCGACGGCGCAGTCGTCGGTGGTCAGCAAACGCGTAACGCCAGCTTCCCACCTTCACCAGCAATGAAGAGTCTCCCGGCGCTCCATATTCCAGCGATGGAAACTCTGAGCGAAAGAATAAAGAAAGCAAAGTTGCAAAAGGTAATGCCACTCGTCGGTGCTAATCAAAGCTTCGGCAATGCCGTTGCGACGCCACCTACCGGCGCTACGCCGCGTCCGCCTCTGCACGCTCCCCAGCAGAGAGGACAAATAACGCCACAGCGCGTTTATTCCAATGCGGGACACAATCAACGCGTAACACCGGCCAATTCCGTCGGTGCGACGATCGGCAATCAAAATTCGAAACAACAAAACATTGTTCAGCAGCGTCAAGCTACGCAGCAGCAACAACAACAACAACAACAGCAAAATCAGACTCAGCAAACAATTGAGTTTAATAAGAAACAAACGTCAATGTCATGCCAACAGAAATACCAAAGAGAGACACCGGGATCAGCGTCGGATAACGACGAGAGGATGGAAGTCGACAGTGGAACATCCGAAGGCGGTACCGACGTTGATGCTAATAATTATTTACAAGACGGACAGAACGACGAACGCGACGGTTCCGCAAGCGTTGCCTATCTACAGAAAGTCATTGAAAATCCACACACGACTATTGTACAGAAACAGATTGATGGAAATACAGTCAAAATGCTCGTTGAATTGCAAAGCGGCGAACAGAGACTTATCACTTTTGATCTTCCCAACGAGCCTTGTACCGTTCAGGATCTCCTCGAACAGGTCAGTGTAGGTTTTCCTTTTTTGTTTCTTTTCCTTTCCGTTTTTACTGGTGGCTTTGATGGTCGATCGAGAATATTTGACTTTGGTTTCAGGATATTTTTGTGAAGTCTTTTCATTTATTTTTTTTTTTTGTATAAACTGCGGGAGGAAAGTACATTTCATTTCTGTTACTCAACGGTACATTCATTGAAAATTTTACAAAAAAAATAAAAAAGAATTGTCACATATTGAAAAATAGCAATGATATGACTTGTAAAAAAAAAAATTCCGTGACATTTCGCGAATTATGCAAATAATTGATATTTTCGAAATAGTGGAAATAAAGATTGTGAAAATTTCTAATTTGTAGGATTTTTCCTTAAAAACCAATAAATTTGCTAAACTTTGCCAAAAATTTTAATTTAATATTTTTAAAAAATATATTTCATTGAAATTTATGAAGAAATGGAAACAAATGGAGAAATTATTCTTATGGACCATCAAAGACAGTTTAAGCATAAAAAATTGACGGGTCGTATTGCATATTTGTTATTTTTTTTTAGGCGAGTATTTCCTTTTCCGGAGAAACTTGCGTTTCCCTCGTGACGGACAAATTACTCGGGATAAATTACATCGTCGAGGGCGGTGCTCACATGGGGGTTACGAATTCTAACGAGGAAATGGAAACGGGCGAATATCAATATCAGGATAACATGAATACACCGCCCGATAGTTCGTCGCCGAATTTCGGGTGAGTTACGAGGATACCTTACGATTTTTATCCAAATAATTGTGCCCTTCCAGTGCGCTTTCAAATCCTTGTTTTTTCTTTTTTTAACTGCTGTAATTCAAGTTTATTTGTAACGCGTATAAATATAGTAATTCTGACAAAATAGCATTACAGTTTTTATTACTGATAACGGTATTTTAGATGCCCTTATCACACAACGTTACATAGATCTATCGTAAAGCCTAATAATTTTTGTCTAATTTCTTTATGTCACTATCAGGATAATTTGTAATGAGACATTCGATTTTTTCAGCGCATCGGACGAAAATAGCAATTCGTCTGTAACGCCGAATGAGGTGAGTTTTTTTTTCTTATATTTTAACATTTAAATGTGGCGTTCCGGATGAAAAGTTGAAAACTTCGCCGCAAATAAAGTATTTTTTTTTAATTTCTGAATTTTTTGCGCCCAAAATAAAAAATGCAAAAAAAAGTTGTTTTCAGAAAACTAATCTTTATTTTGTAGTTTCCTTGTGTTTTTTCGGTCTCATATCATAAGTAATGAATTTCTAATGAGATTTTCATTAAAATTATAAATACTTTCGATGCAGCGAGGATTATAAAATGATATTTTGCAAAAAAAAAAAAACTGACTAATAATCGAAGAAAATCTGAATGTCTTTAAGATTAAAATTGACAATGTGGATCCTTCTCAGACGAACGGCGGCAAATATCGTTCATATTTTTTCGTATCGTTGAATTATTTCGATCGAAATAAAATGCAATAAATATGTTTCTTATTGAATTTCAGGAGCCGAAATATATCGACGGAAAGCTCGCTGTGTGTCCGAACTGTGGTATTGGCTCTCTGGACTTTAATCGTTGCTCGCGTTGCAAGAAAAAATTGCCCGAAAATGTTAAAACGATGTCAATGATTGCGGACTCGCAGGTGAAGGAGTTGATGGTTTCTATCGACGTAAGAGCGTCTACATTCACGACTAAAATAGAATTAATCAATTTTATGATTCTGTTTTGTTTGCATTCAATTCACCGTGCAATAACGCGAAATAATTCTAAAAAAAAAAAAAAAAAATAATTCGTTGAAAATTTGTTATGTAACATCGGAGGGTTCGATCTTTTTTTTTTTCCTTTGATTTGAATATATTTCGCAATGAAAATTACTGCGTTAGGCAAATAACCGATTATAATGTGAGACGTTTACTGATAATTCTGCATTATTTTTGTTTTTCAGAGTTTTTATAAAAAGACACACGAGCAGAACGCTGCACTTGCCAAACTTGACGCGACAATGGGAAAGAAACGAATTAGCAAAGGTGGACGGCGCCCTGCGGCAAAAACGAGACCCGTCAAAGAACCAGGTAACGCGGTTGTTTCGCGAATTTAAATTAATACAAACTATTGTCGAAATTTATATTAATTTATAATTTGTTAATTTATATTAAGAAAAAATTCATTATCGAGGGAAGTAAACCGAGAAACTCGCGTATTCTAAGATGTGTCCGGATTAATATATAATTTATATATTATATTTATACATTTATAGAATAATTTAATATATCATCCAAAGATCTGTGAAAATTGAATTCGATTTATCGTCCCGAAGTCAGCTATTTTATGAAAAAAAAAAGGCATTTCCTAAGAAATTACACAGTTTACGGCGAATAATAAATAAATAAAAATATGCCACAGGTATATTTTTACATAGTTTTTGTAATGTTAGATTTGTAATTTTCGTTCGTTTTTTACACAGGAAGAGCTTTTTTGTTTGGTGAAATATGTTATACGAATTCACCAAAGAATATTTAACGCTTAGATTCTCAATCGGACGAAAAATTAATTGGTTTTCATTTGTATCTCTTTCGTAGAATGTTTAACTATATCGTCGGACGACGAGGAGGACGGTAGCGGTAAGCCGAGAAGATCGGGTGCAACGTTGACACACTCGTCGTCGACGGGCGGTCATTCACACGCTTCGAACGACGAACCCGACACAATCCACGAAAAGGAACCGGTTATCACGAATAGTTCCATAAGCACGTCGACGGAGTGCACCGATGATACTGAAGGCGGAATAAAAGGTACTGATGAGATTTTTTGTGAAATACATTTGAAAAAAATAAAAAACAAAAATATTTATTTTTCGTTTGCATATCGAATTCATATTTCTATCCGAATATTCGGATTCTTTGTGATAAAAAAAAGTAATGTTAGGTAACCTTTTTTTTTTCATGTTTTTTTTTATGTTAAATAAGACATTTTTTAAATGCAGTAACGCAGTGTCATTGATGTCGAAGTACGACATTTTTTTAATGATCGAGAAAAAACCGCTATAAATTTCGTAAAATTGTAAAAAAAAAAAAAGCCGACGAATTCCATGGAATTTTGATACGCCTGATTGTTGAATATTCTAAATTTCTGATGTCATAAGAATAATTAATTTAATTATTTTTTTTTTTCAGGCGGGGGAGACGAGCAGAACATCGAAGACGGTTTGCTTCAGCATCCTCACACCTCACTTATTTGTCGAACCGTAAGGATAGGATCGTACAAATTTGTACCACAGCAGCGAATAGTTATATCGCCCTGTGGCGTTACAATCTCCGTGCCATTGTTAGAAGACGGTAAGTATTACATTACAAAAAAAAATACACAATAAAAATGAAACTCTTTGTGCAAAAAAAAAAAATAACGAGTCTCAGTCTATGAAATTAGCCTTCAAAACAACAAATGTAATTTTTTTCCTTTTTTTTTTGTTGTATTTTCCGTAGCGAATGTTATAAATTTTGATAAACGAAAACTGTTGAAAAAATTACACTTTTTTTTTACGATCGATGACGATTTGTCTATTTCTATTTTATACATATTTAGATGTGCTGTATATATTATTTTTCATTGCAGACAAGGCATGCGTAAGCCTCAACGTTAAGTTTAAAGATATAGTCAAAGTGTTGATTCACTTTGGAAAATCGATGCCGGTACTATTCTTCTACACGACGACGGCCACCGGGGCGATGATACGAGAAGTGTTAGGAATGCAGGATCCTAAAGGGCCTTACTATGATCCCGCCGGCAGAGGTAAAATCATTTACCTATTCATCCGTTGAGTATCACTCGGGTGTCGAGTACCACTTTCAGTACCACTTTATAGGCAAACTTTACGACGAAAGAATTAACTGAGCGGCAAGGCGTTTGATTGGTAAATGAAAAACAAAGTCTATCCAGTGACGGCATACAAATGCAGTCAGTTAGTTATTGCGTTTCAAGAGGGTACATGTATTCTTGAAGGCGAGAGATACCTTTACGCGAGGAAAACGTCTATAAATTTAATGACTTACCGGCTAATCTGCGATTCCTGCATCATATGATATGTCTTCAGATTCTTCGAAAAATTGATTCTCCTGCATTTGTTGCTCTCTTACAAAATTTTTGATTTTGTGAAGACGATAAAAGTATCCTTAACGAAAAATACCCTTAAATAATCGCGAAAACTGGTGCCTTATTATTTTCGTAGCTAGCAGTCTCAGCTTTCAGAATTGCTTTGATTCTTTTAATTAAATGCCGTATTATCAGAAAATTACTCGAAAAAAATGCAAAATAGCCATTTACTCTCATTATTCCGACTTTTCCTGCATTTACTTTAAACGAGTTACATAAATTAAAAATATCTTTGAAAGTCTCGCCATTTCATTCGATTTGAGTTAAAAATTAATGAAATAAAAATGTTTTATGAATTGAAAAATTTATCGGTTGTTAGATTTCTACGGTGGTACATCGTACACGAGAAAATTGTGGTACTCGGCGGGTACAGATAAAAATTATATTTTTTAAAATTGCGTTTCGTAATTACAAATTAATTATTTCTCTTTGCCTTTGTTTTATTATTTCATACACAGATCACACCCACAAGCGGATAACGCTATTGCCGGAAATACTTACGGACGAATCGAAAATGATACTGAAGACACTCTTCACCCCGAACAGTATACTCGAGGAGCTCAATCCTAAAGAAGCCAACGACATTCTCGTACGCGCTTCGCCTAGAGACGTGAGTATTTCATTTAAAAAAATTTTTTTTCTGAAATTAAACACCGCAATTAATTCGTCTATTTTTATTTCTTTCACAATTTTTTTCAGAATCTTCAAGCGCAAAGTCTTGCAAACATGAGCAGACGGCAGAGTCAACCGGCCGGATCGTTGAGCGCCAGTGTAAACGGCGGTGGAATACAAATGTAAATATACAATTATTCTTGTTAAATGATTTCGTACGAAATTGTCACTTTTTTTTTTTAATAATTTACTGAGAGACATATGATATTGACGAACTGAGAGGAATTTCATGATTCATGAATTCTCTTATAGGCGACTTCCTGGCTTCCTGAAAAAAACAATAGCTTAGTTCCGAGAAAATTTAACATGAAAAGAAATCTGCGAGTTAAGAAAAAAAAAAAAAACAAAAAACAAAAAAAAATTAATCCGTTTCGTGCCCACAGAATGACTGTCTATCCGCCACCACCGGCGAAAGGGGGAATAGCGATTAACACAGAGGACTACATTTGCCTCGGAGAGGATCAATTTTTGAATGACGCAATTATAGACTTTTATCTACGTTACTTGACCCTTGAGGTGTTGTCGGAAAGGGATCACAATCGCACGCATGTCTTTAGCTCGTATTTTTACAAACGCTTGACGAGTCCACACGCGCAAGCGGGCGAAAGTGCGGCGACTCTTACACCAGCGGCTCGTCGACACGCGAGAGTACAGAAATGGACGAAGAATGTGAATATTTTCGAAAAGGATTTTATAATAATACCGATAAACGAGCAGTGAGTAAACGAATTAATTAATGAAAACATTGTTTTTGTTGTTTATTTGAGAAATTTGTTAATATTTTTTTTCGGTATTTCCAGTGCTCATTGGTTTCTGGCGATAATTTGTTTTCCGGGACTCGTTGGCAAAGTTATTCCCACATCGAAACCACCGAAGGATAACAGTATTCAAAAGACCACACAGAAGAGCAAAAAAGCAAAGGAAATGAAGATGCAAGCGGTTACTATTGGCAGCACAACGATAACACCACTCGCCACAACTATTACGATAGATCAGATGGACGAAGGGTCGGAGAGGGACGAAGCGGAGGGCGACGACGAGGAGATGGAAATGGACAGCGACGAGGACGTGAGTTGCATTCGTCGCTAAATAATTTAAAATCAAAATAATTCGATATCACCTTCCAGTATTATTAACGTGAAAGTGTGGATTTTTCGAGCCACACGATCATATCTCGAGAACGCATGAACGAATAGGGTTGCTGAAGGGCTCGTGGGAAAGCTAGTAGTCGATTTATATGATTAGACATGTTTTATTTTTTCTATTAATTCAACCGTTCACGAGAACAAAACGTCGGAACACGAGGGTACCCAATATTGGCGTATAACTACTTGGTAGCGCTCGACGATTTGCGGGTCTTTATACTTTTTACTGGTACTTGGCGTCGAGACGCTACCGCGTCCCTTGATATTATTTACAGTATTAGTATTATTTCCAGAATAGTTGCTGTAACGACCGAAAGCAATTTAAGTTTTTGTAGTCACTGCAAAGACGTGTGAAAACCTAATTTGCTTCCGGTCGAACGTCTAAACGTAAATTTTCTTGTATGAAAAATTTTTTTGACGAAGTCCGCTTTCTCATAGCGAGATCTCCGCAAATAATCATACAATATGAAAAAGCATTGTGCAATGTATATTAACGTCTCTGTTAATAGTTCGATACATTTTTTGCATAAATACTCCTATTCTGCATGAAATTTTTGTTCGGTAATTTACGATTCATTAGCGATGAGAATTTCGATGGTTATTCTTTATACAAAAAAAAAAAAATTATCCACAAAATGTTCGTAAATGTTCACAAAATTATTAATATCTCCATAAATTTTTCACATTGACGAAAGTTCCTGAATAAAGTTTAATATCCTCGTTTGTTTCCTTTACTTGTGTGGTACTTACTGTTTGTTTACTATCGAAATTTAAACGATTGCAGGATGAAACGGAATCTCAAGAAGAAGTGACTAATCCGATGGATACCATGAGCCCGGATGCCGCGGAAGCATCGATGATCAAGCAGTGAGTACTCGGAAAATAATCGAATTCTTTACGATTAAATTATTATGATTTCATAATTTTGTACATAAACGGACACAGCGTCAGAGGCAAAGCGCGTTAGTATGGTAGAGCCGGAGAGTGGGAACAAAAATTATAATAAATCTCAACATGTATGAAAGTAAAAAAGATTAATGACCGATTAACGAATTTTTCAACGCTATAGAAAAGTCTCTTAAAAGGTTGTGTTACTTTTTTTTCTTTTTTAAATAAAATAAAAAATGAATAATTCATTTTTTGGGAAGTTCTTAACGGCATTAAGGTCGTTTCATAAACGAATTCGCTATGTTAAGTTTTTATTTTAGTTCATTTGGAAATGATTGCTATTGTTCATAGTCTATCTTTTATGAATATCTTTTAGGAATATCAGTGCGACGGAAGTGAATTTTCATCGGCTTATTACTTAATCGAAGTTTTACTACAGATATATTTAACGTATCGTCCAGTTAGTCCAGGAAAGCTAATGATAGTAGAAACATTTACATAATTACAACTTAAGTTATACGTAAGTGGAATATATTCAAAAGTTTCTAATACATTTTTTTTCATAAATTTTCAGACCCTGTATACTGATATTCGACTCGCTAGCGGGTGCGAGTAGATCTCGCGTCGTCGCGACACTCCGCGATTATTTGAGTTGCGAGCATTTGGCCAAAGTCGGTACTGAAAGGGCGTTTACGAAAGACACGATAAAGGGATCATCACCCAAAGTTCCACAGCAATCGAACTTTACCGATTGCGGACTGTACCTTCTGCACTATGTTGAAACTTTCTTCAAGGTGAGTCCACGTCAAGCGATTGAAAAAAATGTCATTAACGGGACAGCACTGAGAAACGCCCCGATGGTAACAACGCGCCTTCCGTATTTTCTCCGAAATAGTCGCTTTGACGTTTAAAAGAACAATAGGATTTCATACTTCTATCCAGTGACTATAAAAACTTAATTTACTATTGGTCTTCAGAGCAACAATTTCGGAGAAAATATGGAAAGTGATTTTGTTACCGACTGAGTCTGTGTCTCATACCATTGAGGTAATGTAAAGCACATCGCCCACCTACCCTGCGCTCAGTTGGTAACAAAAAGTGTAATGAATGCAATTTCAAATTTACACATATTTTCAGGAAATCGACAATTGGCTTTTCTGCCCTAACAAACAGCAATACTTCGAAAAATGATTGATAACCTAAAAATCGATAGAACTATTTTTCAATGATTTTTTAAAGAATCAAATTTACAGGATGTTTATTTACTTTTTGTAACAGATTTCATTGTGTATTAACGATGAGAATTATTTGTATTTCAGGCACCAGTATTGAACTACACATTGCCGATAAAAACGTTGAAGTCGTGGTTCGAGGAGATCGTCGTGACGCGAAAGCGCGAGGAACTCGCAAGATTGCTCGTTAGGTTGATGAATCAGACGAAAGGTGACAAAATAATAACGCTGCCGATCGTGCAATTTCCGACGATGGATGGCAAATTGAAGCCGAGACCAGTGGATCCATTTGCGGAATCAAAAACCCCGAAAATCGAGACGGACGTCAAAAAGAAACAGATACAACAAACGGCTCAGACGTCGTGCAACGTTGACGATAAGACGAGACTCGTCGCGGTGAGTACGAGCAGCGTAACGACAACGGACAACACAAGTGAGAATCCCGAAAGAATAACCCGAACGACGACGGTCTATCAGATAATTGGTTGCTCACCCACGGCAAACGCACCCTCCACGGATAGTGGGGGTATTGCAGACTCAATTTTCGACGCTAAGCCAAGGTAATTATTGAAAAAGTTTAACCATTCGTAGTCACTGTTACGTCTTGATCTTTTGAACGTACTATTCATAAGCTATTTTTTTTAATTCCTGTTTCTCTATATTCAATAATTAAAATCAAACCACCGGACAATCCTTCTCGAATGACTTCTCTAGAATCTCGGGAAAGTAAGACGCAACTGAATTGATACGATTAATTTTTTTTAAATCAATATCTGTGTGAAATCTATTGATCCGATTTTCACCCAAAAATAGTGAAATATCCTGTGAACATTATAGAAATAAGTAACAAAATTTATGTGAGAAATGAAATGACGGTATGTTGAAAAAAAAAAATCGTGCAGCTAAAGAACCGAAAAATGGTTTTACACTAAAACAATCGTTTTTTTGAGTAAAGACCACAATTTTTTTTCTAGAACGTCATCATCGAGTGGGACACTTTCGTACTTGAGAAACAAACGAATTCCGAGGCTAATGTCACGGGACCACGACGGTCCGGAGAATCAGTCTGCGGCCGCCAAGAAGCACAAGAGCGACAACGACGTAGCGACGAAGAATACAAGCGGCAGCGGCAGTCCCGGTTCGAGTATCCTGCCAGTTGTTAAACCAGCGAACGCGACTATCTATGATTCCTGTAAATAAATTTTTACCTTCGTTTCTTTCCGACATCCCTGTTTCCACACCCCACAACTCTATTCTCCTGGTCCATCGTCACTCTTCCTCTCCTCTGTACCTTACGTCCCTTCCTTGTCCTTTATCTCTCGCACACCTTTTTTATAATGGTAAAAAAAAAAAAAAAACAACAACAAACGAAACAAAAGAAAAACAGATAAAAAAAATGTTCGCACCGCGAGTTTACGCGACGTCGACAGTGACGAGAATACCGGTTTACCTATGTAACAAAGTATGTAGTTAGTATACTTCGTAATAAGGTAAATAAAAGTGAAAGAAAGAATGGAAACAGTAAGCATTTTTTTTCTTCTTTCGAGTCTTATTATTACTTTAATCGATATTTGTTATCATGCATTGTTTGAATTATTGTTTAATTTACTAATTTAATGCAAGTTTTATCGAGATTACAGGAAACAAAAACGAATAAACAAATTATTGAAGGTGAATAAAAGGTACTTTTTGAATACGCAAAAGATTACTTTTCGATTGGCGCGAAGATTTGGGCGAAGATGGTGCATCGCTGTCTCGGATAAAATGGGGTCGTCGATTTATTACCATTGTATCAGCCCTTGACAACTGTGTCACACGCTCTTAAGGTAACGTAAAACTTGTATAGGTCCGAGAAAGAATATCCCAACTAAATAACTTCGACGAAATAACTTTTGACAATTCGATTTGGTAAAAATAATACAGTGTTTCATTAAGGATTTCTATTCGCACGCTATTATTTGACGGAGAGCGACATTCTCGTCCGTGAAACCATCGCCGGCAGAGAATTTTGAATTACAGTTTTTGTTACCGACCGAGTAGTATCACATTACCGTAGGACGACGTATAAGCGCTTAGTCGGTGACTAAAACTGTAAGTGTCTTTAAGTTTTCAAGAAACTTGAACATTTTAAGGCAAAAAACACCGCCCCCCCTCCTCCGCTCGTGCTCAGTCGGTAAAAAAACTTGTAATGAATAATTTTCGGAAACTGGAAACTTTCATTTGATTAACTCATCCGATGGCACTTCTCATTTTTCCCCAAAACGTACGGTTTTTATTCTTTGCAACATTTTTTTTACCAACAGTCGGTATTTCGTTTGATTTTTTTAGATAAATGCTAATGATTAGCGATAGACTTTCGTAGACGCGAATTATTCGAATTCACGAATCTGCGACAAAGAAGAAAGAAAGACAATAATCTGGCGACAAAGAACACGTATATGTGGAAATAGAGGAAAAAAGTCTGTCAAAAACTTCATTCGTATATTTTTCTCAAGTTAACTCATAACTCACAAATTGGTATTTCCGTAATTTGTTTAATACTCCAAAACTTTATCTTAAATCTACGGGTTAAAAACAATTTCTTTCTAAAACTAATTTTATTGAAAAATTCGAGCGTTTCATTGGTATCTATTACTCTGTGGTATATTTACAGTGCTTTGGTGCTTATTTGTCACCTAATTTATTGTCGTCTTATCGATTATTATTCATTGGCCCGTTGCTCACTGTTGAATCGCACGTTGCAGACTTCGTAATTCCGTAAATTTCAAAGTTTCGGCAACATAACAAAAAATTGTCGATAAATTGTCCAAAAATGTATAGTGCGTTTTTCGAGAACTAATTTTGCGATAACTAACAAAATAATATTATCAACATTTTGCATTTATGTTATGACGAAAGAAAATAACGTTGTGCGCAGCTCTGGATAAATGTTTGCCGTTTGTAAAGTGTCAAATTTTATTGTGGCGTTTTGCAAGCTTTTGGTCCATTTGTTTTCATGAGTGTCACCGTTAAAATTTTTCTTTTTCGCTTCTCGATTTAATGCATCTTTTCCTTCTGTTTTTGGATAAAATTTTGCACAACAGGCAACTGATACGCCCGAAGCGATAGAACGGAACCGGCACACGCACCGATCCAATAAACTATCACGTGTTCCATAAACGTGGTACCGAGGCAGCCATACTTGAGCGAAGTCGCCAATGCCGGATTAAAGTATCCACCAGAATAATTGAAAGCTGAAAAAAAAAAATTTCATCGAAGTCATTATTTAAGATTGTGTGACTACAGTATTTTTGTATTCACAAAACTTATTATTTATTTATTCCAAAAAAAAAAAAAAATTCTTGATAAATTTAATAACAATTAATTTTATTTTAATCCCATTATTCGCGATATGCGCTATTCGCTGATGATAGCTATAATCCATTTTACCATTTTCTTTATCAACCATTTTATGAAAAGAGACCCTTTCTGAGTACAACTGATCGAAAGAATTGCCTCGAATAGTGTTATTACATACCTGCTACGACCAAAGATGTGCCAACGAAAGCGTCGATAGCAGTGCTGAATTTGGGATTCAGTTCGCTCAAACCTCGTGAAACTACTCGGCATATGCAAGTAGCGATACATTCGACGAATGCCCCGAATATTACCGGTACCTGAGAATAGCAAAAAAAGTGATTTTGTAAAAATTTATTTTTGTTGAGAAAAAAATCATTTTTATAAAAAAGAATTACGTTTTAATTTTTATGAAAAAAAAAAAATTATCTCAGTTTGTCAACTTTGTTTTGCTACGGAAAGAATTATTGAATAAATTCAAACGAACTTGTAGATCGGTAGTGCAGTCCTCGAAGGCACGATTCTTGTGAGTCGACACAATCTCTATAGCCCACAGCAACTGTATGTATCGAAAAATTGCTAAACCGCCCACAAGCTCCGCCCAAATCAGTAGAAAAGCGTCCCGCAGCGATTTCTTTCCCTCCACGAGGTCTTCGATGTGAGTATAAGGACACGCCGTTGCGTCTCCCCAATTCATCGACCACCAGATCGTTAATACGAAAAGATATATCGCGTACATAGAAACGCCCCAATTGTCGGCGACTGAAAAAGATTATTATTATTATTTAAAAAATAATAATACATTACGATACTAGTGCGATAAAACGTTTTCTGAAAACTTTTTTCGCACGAGTATCGTATAAAATTGTATTTCACAAGGTGTGAAAATGGGGGTTTTACGCACCGAGTGAAATAATAGTATTTTGCGATACTAGTGCGAGAAAGCGGACTTTCGGCTACTTCACAACCGCCGTCGAAAGTCCGCTTTATCGTACAAGTATCGCATGCTACTTTTCGCAACAAGTGCAGGAGGAGTGCTACTGCCATGCCTGCCGATTGTGGCGCCGCCACAGCGTGCGAAAAGTACCAAAATGCGTGCGAGAAGTACTGACTTCTCGTACTGCAGTTTTTGATACCGATTTTGCCCGGGATAGCTGAGGGAAAAAGGGCTACATGTTCTTTTAAGGTGATGTGAAACACGGACAACGGTCATACAAGTACAAGAGAGGCGGACCGAGTTGGTGTTTCGCATCACCTTAATAAGACTTTTGCAATCGGTTTTTCACGAGAGTGTGAAAAATACGACTTTAACAATAATTTAGTGTTCAACTGAAATTCGAAAAGAATTGTTTGTTTTTCGCGCCAACGTTTTTCGAATACGATGGCCGAACTGATTTTTTTTTTTTTTTTAATGAAAAAATGTTATAGCATATAATTTGATGCGTACTTATGATAAGTTCGAAGCATGCACCGCATAGTTCGGCGGTGGCTACACCCTCGAGGAACAGCGCGCGTACGAAAGGCTGTCGTATGTAATAATCGACGTACTTTCGCGACCAGTAAGCTATGAGACTGGTCAGTACGATGTAGAGCGTGGAGACTGCCAAGGCGAATAAATTCCCCACCATCTTGATGTCCTTCTGTAACGTATCTTCTTCTCGTTCCTCGTAGTTCCGTACCTGTTATTATTATTATTTTCTTTTGCAATATCTCAAGATAAGAAAAAAATCACAATAATATACAACAATTGGTTTATATACTATAATTTTTAATAAAACGATTATAATATTAAATGAGTCCGAATCATATCTTATACAATCCTTCTTTTTCAAATAATCACGATAATTTTTTTTTTATTAAAAAAAAAAAATTTACAAAAAAAATATTATTTAAAAAAAAAAAAAGATGTTACTTAACATTTTCAGCAAAATCGTAAATGATTTTTTTCAATAAAAAGAGTAAATAAATTTTTTCAAAATATTAAAATTATATTAATTAAAAATATTAATTTATCGTTAAAATGTTTAAATTATCGATTTTTAATGAACACGAATAATAAAACTGATAAATTTTTTTTTTTTTCATTACCATACGCAATTGCTTACGAAATAGTGCGAAATTATTTAACTCACGTACTGCGAATGCGTTGTACTATATCAGTAAACTGTTCAGCAGGGCTCAGGGACAAACGACTTACGCACGAGACACGTTCGCGTATCCCGTTACTCGTTTCGTTTTGCGGCGAACGATAGGTCGGTAAGAACGTAAGTGTTTTACAACTATCGTGTCTTACATTGTCACTAATGAGATGTATTTAAGAACTATTAGAATCATTTAAATTTTTTACGGTTTAATGGAGATTCTGATTTCGCGGTGACTTTTGACGCCGTTGTCGATGTACTAGTCGCGCGTTTTCGGGGCCAAGCGCTTGGCAACTTTTCGAATGCACTCATCTCGGCCCCAGCCAAATATACTATATCTATACGTAGGTCGATTCATGTGTCGCCAGAGCGGTCGGGAGCTTTAAATAGCTTATTGCCGTACATCGTTAATTTGCTTGATGAATAGGAATGCAGCAAAAAAATTCTGCCGCAATATTACATTTTTCGCGGCCACAAACAAAAACCATATTACCATAAAAAGTAAATTAAAAAAAAATCGAAGTCATTTAAAAAAATGTTAAAGGTCAGTCAAGAATAGATGAGGGACCTTGAGATTTGACGATATTTTTAATTTTCTAAATAAAAAAATCAATCCGCGATCAACAAATCTGGCGCTATGAGTGCTTGTGCAACGCTCGGTTCTCTCTATGAAAACGCCAAATATCTGCAACCGGTTTTCTCATTAAGACTGGAAAATATAAAAAATAACAACGCATCAATACCCTAAAAATTGTCTTAACAAGAATTGAAGAACTGTTTTGGAAAATTGTTGTATATGAACCGTATTATGAATGCATGAATTCATGAATTTTATTTCAGGTTATCTTCAACATACAAAGTAACAATCACTGAAACAGAAAAAGCAATACATAACACTGTTATTCGTGACTCAAGACGCTTAGAAATTAAGATGCATATACCAGAATTTTCGTCGCAACGAAAAGAAAAAAGAACATTAACGGTCGTTCATTACCGATGCTATGAACATCGTATTATTTCTACGCGATCGCAGCACAAATAACAACAATATATTTTACTGCCGGAGTGTAACTCTACTCATATGTTATCCTTGGATAGCAGGTTTCAGATAATTAAGATATGACGCGCAGGTCTTTAGTCCGCTGAGACGTCGTCCTTGACGTCCAAGTCGACCAGAACATCGTCTACCGTTTCAAATTCGATTACTTAAGACGTCACCCAAGATTTGCAGATCTAATAAAACGGCATTTCTAGTTCAACAAGTAAACTTTCTGAAAGTAGGAATTGACGAGGTCATTGTTCATAAACTTCAAGTCGGTCAAGAGCTGTCGAGTGTCCGGTTGAACGGTGCGATCAGGTGGCAGTAACAAAATGCTATTTACACGAATCGTTCTGTCACGATCTCTCCCGGAATAAAAGAAGGAAATGTTGAATCTATCGCCCAATCGGGGAGAAGACACTTTCCAGTACATAAAATAATTCAAAATCGTTACGATGAAGTTCCATCGAAATTGTTGCTATTGCTTTTACGATCGCCTCCGGTTCAGTTTTATCTCATTGATCCATTGATATATCGATTAATTGCTCCGGGAAATGTATTCGTTTATATAAATTATGACGCTGCATGTTGTACTTTTACTTCCGCGGATAATTTTTTTCAACACGTATATCCGGAATTGTTATTAGACCTCTGAAAATGCGACAAAATATCCACTCGAAATGGAGTGAAGTGGAGTGGTAGTGGAGGTTGATGATGCGCTCGCGTAGCGTACTGCGGAATCACTGTGTGTGAGAGAAACAACTGCCCGATCTGTTTCTACAATACGGTAATTCCGTTTGATTAACTGACAACAATTTGTCGACTGTGCTGATTAATACGACTTGCCTTTGCAGAAGCAGTATTCATTCTTTCACCAATACGGTTTTTATTTCTTATACGAACGTTGCCTTCACAAAATAATTTCGCAAGTTCGATTAAGTGCCTTATTATTTATTATAAATTATTACATTGATCGATGATCGTCAAGAAAATTTTCATTTAAATTACCGACTATGTTTTCGTGCCGTTGCGTGCAAAGAACAAAGAAATGACATCGGAAGGTATACGTATTCGCTTCCGTAGACTCGTCACACTCCATCGATTTTACATTCAGACAGAGTTGCGAAGATTCCTTTAAAAGTCATTATCGAAGACAAGGTGTAATTTATAAAGTGATCGTTTAGTGTAATGCAGGGTAATGAACGATCAAAGATAATGGTTCGATCTATTGTGCGAACTGCATGCCACTGTTCGTGCAAAAGTCTGGTCGCGTGAAGTGACTCTCTAAATGCCGTAATTTACGTACAGATCGATATCGGCGTTATGGCGCTTCAATGGTATTATGAGACAACAGCTCGTCTAGCCAACGTTCTCGCGACGATATACGCCGGACGATAGACGATTGTTTCGCAGCAGTTATTCAAACGTATTGCAATATCACGGATAACGCGTACAAATATGGCATCAGTAAAGAACAAATACCGATCGGTTAATCTCACGAGATTATACATGAAAGTCGTTGGATGCTGGCAAGCGGACAGCGCCTTCGAACAACGGATGATGGACATTGCTCTCGTTTATGCGATACTTGCGATTCTCTTCGCAATAGTCGTTGAAGGTATCGATTTGTACAACTGTTTCGGTGACTTTTACGTGAGTTCAATTGACAATGCTGTGCACGTTTCCGCGTTGAAATCTAAAACCTTCATGTGTATATACTTCGCGCCCTCCAAATGTGCCAATCTTCTCGTTCCATGCTATTCTGACTCTCAATCTACATCGCCCTTTGCAAATCCCCTGACGAGTTTTCGTGATTTGGTTTGGTTTTAGTTACATTTAAATTGTCTATCAAATGTTTGCGTTACTTTAGAACGAATATAATCGCGATATGTGCAAAATTTCAGAACGTTTAATCATCGCGTTTCTGAGACACGTAAAATGAAAATATATGATACTATAAAATACACAAGATATACTCCGTTATATATCATATTATTTATTTTCTGAATTTTTTCGGAAATACTTCGGTGACATAAAAATTGGTTGTTATTATTTATTAACGAAAAAAGTTGGTGTTTTTTTTTTTTTTCAATTTTTATAGCGTTATTTATGCAATATGGGAAATGAATGAAAAGAGATAAAAACGACGTTTGCGACCTTTAACTTGTCCAACGATAATATGTTGCGTAAAAAATATTTGATAGAATATAAAATATATATTGTTGATTTGTGAAGGAAAAATATATCTGAATAATAGTGACAACCGAATCTTCTTCGCTCTATAGGTGCGGTCTGCTTTTTATTTTGTGGAATTGGTTTACAGTTTTTTAATTAATTGACTGTTTGACTCGCGAGAAACACTTAGATCAGTGGACATTCGGTTCCATTTCCCTTCCATAACCAACTTCAGACTGCTTGATTTTCGTTTCACCGTCAACTTCAGACCGCTCCAAGTTATGCCCTTCCTCCCTATCGCAGGCCTGTATATTTCGACGTAACCCCCCCCCACCCTGCTTCTCTTCCCGTCCGTAGAAGCTCTGCTTTCCGTCTTTGAGATTCTTGAGTCCACTGATCCCGAATCTAATTACTTTATGCCCTCCAAGCCGTAATTATTTCCTCAGTCCAGTCAGTGCGCGTAGTAGGATTTCCCGGGCTGTGATTATGAATTGGATCTTCTCAGTAACTTCCTGGGCGCTCATTATTCTTCGTACCTCTAGAGCGGGTCGCATCGATCAGACTGATTGTTAATAGAAAACGAACTGAGCAGTCTGAAGTTGAATATGAAAAGGTTTTCCAAACTAACTACAGTCCAAGCTCCGTATTCTTAACTCCTTTTAACTTAACCGCTTCCTTATTTCAACTCGTTACCATGGCAACGATTTCCCTTAACTGTATTTCCCCCGAGTCCGTTCTCCCCACTCCAAGCGGTATCTACGGACGCGTATACCCCTCCTTACCCCTACTCGCAGCAACTCGCAGCAACTGACTCGTAGGGACGATAGGGGAAATGCAGAAACGGAAGCGTGTCCGGTTCCGTCGAGTTAAGAATACAGAGCTTGTACTGTAACTACCGCAGAGAAAAAAAACTGCCATGTGAATGGGCTTCTCGCGTAAACCAAAAAATCTGTTAGTACCCAATCATTCCAAGAGTGGCGTTTATAGCCAATATGAAGAATACCGCGCATTGCTGGTTGCGTTATAAGTAAAATCCTTCAGTTTCAAAGGTCAACTAGAAACTGTGTATGTATTACAGTCTCAAGGAAGGTTTTACATTTCGTCTCGGATTTACATGTTCCGAATCCGACGATTTCACCTATTACACTCAATTCTGTAACAGTTCGATAAACATTTTCCAAGGCGGTGACCGAAAATCTTTGCGCATCCATGCTTCTCATTATGATTCTCGTGAAGTTCTCCAGCTTCATGTATTATCGCAAGATCGTGATGGATATTATTGAATACGCCGAGACTAACTTCTGGGAAGTTGATTACGACGAATACGGCGACATGATCCTGAAGGATTGTGACAAAAAGGCCGTTATGCTGACTTACACTTTTGGCGGAATCGTGCAATGCGCCGCGATGTGTTATATAATCGCTCCGATTCTCGGTGAGATCGAAAAATGATAAAAGTTTTTGCGTTTTTTTTAAATAGACCTCAATCGATACATCGCAAAAAAAAAAAATACCATATTTTGGAAAAAACATTCCGAATCCAGCCGAATCCAGAAATTCATCGGTGTCGTATCGAATTATGACTAGAAAATTATTTTCCAGAGAATCCGAGTTTCGACGTAAGTCAAAGGCAACTGCCATTCAAGCTCTGGTTCAATTGGCCACTGACAGAGACTCCTCTTTACGAGATTCTATTCACAATAGAGGTATCCGGAACGAGATCATTAGAATGTAATTTAACAAAAGCTACGATAACAAATCGAACGTTCTGGTAAACTCAATGAAACTACAATGTTGCAATTCGCCAGTCGCTTTCAACTATACACTCGGGAATCTGTACTTTCTGCTTCGACAATTTTTTGTCGTGTTTCAATATTCACGTCGCCGGACAGTTCAAAATCTTGGCTCACAAGATTGAGATAATAGCCGACGTTTATGCGGAAGAAACAACGAAAAACGAAGACAAGACAAGAGTTGGAAAGGTGACTTGTAATTCGTTCAAAAATTGCATTCGCGAGCATCTCAAGCTGATCGACTATGTCGAGCGCATGGAACAGGCATTCACCTGGATTCTACTCGGACAATTGCTACTCTCTAGCATAGTCATCTGCTTTGGGGGTTTCACATTTTTGGCACGTGTAGCACTAAAGTATACTATGACAGAGAGTATATTTATCATTGTCTATAATAATCACGTTGGCGGACAGTACGGGTAAACGCGTTTTAAGAAATAACTTTTACGCGTTGTGAAATTGTATCGACAATAATTATTATCGTTCGTAAATTCCAGGCAACCGAAAGTATACCGAAAAAATGTATATTCGTTTTCCATTTTTTCGGAAGCTTGTCGCAACTGTTTCTCTACACGTGGACATGCAATGACATAACTTATCAGAGTGATCAATTGGCAACGAGCGTTTATAACATGCGATGGTATTTATTGCCCGATGACGCAACGGGCAAAATGATAAAACACGGTATTGTTATGGTGCTCAACAGAACGAGGCATCCTTGCGTTCTTACTGCTGGAAAATTTGCTCCAATGTCATTGGAAACTTTTAACAGCGTGAGTACAACTTGTATAGATTGTTTGCACGTCGATCTATGATGAAAATAAAAATTAAAGTGATACCATTTGGCTTTGACCGTCGATCGCTTTAACCGCTGACGCACTGATGACGTGCATATAAGTCTGACATTTGTCATCAATTATTAACCTTCAGTCCGTTAAACTATAAAATAACGTAAAAAAATTCTGAAAAAATTGTACAGTTTTTGATGGTTCGGTGAGTCATTTTCTACCGATTCCCGCATTGTTACTATGAGCAAATGAAACCTATATACTATGAATCATTGTACGTGACTCGGTAAAAGTCTCCCGTACGTGAAGCGGTAATCGTTTATCTGTTTTGCAGATTTTGGGAACAGCCGCTTCATATTTTACACTGTTGCAACAGATGAGCGAGGAAGATGTATGATCAACTTTACACCTTGATTACAGCTGTTTCCGGATAACGATGATCATACGATTGTATATATTCTGATAATGTGATTTTTATCTATTACTACCCTTGTTATGGAGAGCAATTTCTGGAGGGAATAGCAACTGTGAAGATCAGAGAGGCCATGTAAATCTTTGGATGTTTTTTTAATAATCGGAGAGCGTTCTTCTAGCGAAATATAATTGAAAACGTCGCTATAAATATTAGTATCCTTTGCCACATCGATCGAAAAGATCCGCGAGATACAGTCGTTGAGAGATGTAGCAATGGTAACCAATCGCTTTCCCCATTTTCTCTAAAATTATTGATAGTTCTACTAAAAGCAAACGGAGCCTTCATGCATCTACCTGCTGGCTACAAATATCTAATTTGCCTTTAGTCATCACATCAGTCGTTCCAAAGCTTTGTGGGTAAAAGAAAATGAATGCGAATGCAAGATGAACGGTTGCAATTTTCAGAGTTTCCTTGTTTCCGGAAATTGTAAAGGTTAAAGAAATACATATTTTACTTCGATATGTTGACGTTCGATAAAGTTGTAGCGACTTTAGTGATTTTTCGGTAAATTTGAAATCTCATAAAATCTGAATTATTCCCGAAATGAATTTCAAATATTGAAGCAATGATCGCGCGGTTGGTCTCGTCTAAATTTCGCCTTTGACGAATATTTACGACGAAAAACGGACATCAAAGAGAATGAATCGATTTCGTAAAAACCGTGTGTCTTATAGAAACTTTAAGCTCCGAAGGTCGTGGAAGGTTCTGCTTTCATTTGTGACGCCTTCGATTTACGACCGCCATATTGTCTCTACAAGCAAACGGTAGGTGAAAAACGTTTCCTGTTTCGATGCAAGCACAACGAACTTCTAATTATACATCGAAGAAAAGTGATGTCTTCAAAGGAGGGAAGGAATTGGGTGGTGTATAGGTGACAGTGGAATAATACAGAAAATCATTTAAAACCCGTTTACGTCCGTAGAAGTTCTTTAGCAAAATTACCGTCGAACACCCCAAGAGCTAAATTGTTGCGAGGGGTCGGCTGGAAGGTCGATTGGTCAAGAGATGTGTCCAGTTTTGATGGACAAATTATAGTATTACACACGCTATTACGGTAATTGGCACATGTCGTTCCGTTCGTAGAACGCCACCAGAAAGGGAGAAATTTTCCCACTCCAGAGCGACCAGTCGGTGGAAAGTGCTCCGATGGTTGTCATCTGGAATAAATAGTTGACTACGATAGTTGACTACGACTGTTTAAAAAATTGTTCGGCTGCGCGTTTTAAACGAGAAATTCGTGAGAACTAAAGTAGATTTGAATTAAAGAGTCTCTACTTTATGTTACAAAAAGGGGTGAAACTGAATTTCAACCCCTATTAATTGTAATGCACAGAATTTTTGAAAAATAATTCGGTTCGCGTCCATCATATAAGTTTTCGTTGAGTTAAATTTGGATTTTTTGTTTGACTTCAATTTTATCTCAACTTCAACTCAAAATTAGCAGAAGTGAGAAGGCAAGAATTCTCGAGATTGCCACACCGATTTCAGCTACACGATAAGTTTCACACTGTTTTTTAATCGTAAGAAATTACGGATATGTCCACTGAATCCTCTTTGTTTTAAGAATATCTTGGATTTCCTTAAATTTGTCATTAAAAGTCTTTTTCTACAATGTGCCATTTTACTGCATTGATTGATTTTTTCTTTAACAGAAATCTTCCCTATATCCTGACTTTTTATTTCACTGCGATGAAAATTAATAGTATCGTACAAAATTTTCGCTGCGCGTGTGAGTAAACGCATTTCTCGCACTCGTGAAATAAAAATATATATTTTCAATAGAGTTCCGCAATGAGAGAGAAAACAGGTCTCGCAGACTCATACGTGGCGTTAAAAAGGTGTAAAAACATGTATCGTGTTCTACGATTAATGCGATTTTTGAATTTCCGAATTTGACGTGATTGATGTAACGAAGTAATGTTAAAACCGATTGGTGTGCAACATAACTTGCGGCATTCACCGCATAAGTTTCCATATCTAAGTCTACTTACTCGTGAATCTGTTTCCTACGTTGAAGGAGTAAACGTATCCATTTCACACGAATTTTACGCGCAACGATTTTAAAATGAAATGTTTATTTGCAGTTTATGATTATTTCAGCGAATATCTTGAATCCGACATTGAAGACTTCGCGTCAGGTATCGGCAGTCGCGGGAGCACGTTTAGGGAACGCGTGACATTTTTATTGGATTGGCGTCGCGCCGATTTCATTATATCGCTTCATGTCTATAAGTTGACCACTTTGCAAAACTTTATATAACGACAAACGGGTAAAATCGCATTAAAAAAACAATGCATTGTACGATTAGATTAATGCGTTGTTAAGCGTTGAAATTGTGAATCTTTAATGGTAATAAAAAATTTGAAAAAATGTTGTACATTTTTTTGATGTCTTATTGATGTTTTACAAATTTTTTTCATGTTTTACAAAAAAGTAAGATTATCAATCGATTTTTTTTTATCAATCGGGTTTTCTGTAATAGCAGATTGTCGGGAATAATTTTGACGCCTATTCTTCTACGTTAAAAAATATCTTTATTACTTTATATATCGTATTGGATCAAAGAAAAATAGAGAAATGGGTGAAACCGCTTAAGTGATGGTATCAGGCATACATATATGTGCGCGGAGATCCCTTCTGTGTCTCAAGTAATCCCTCAAAGTGGATTAGACTAATCGAATTATTGATCTTTCGGAGAACACCTGGACAACTTTCGAAGTTTGTCAGTGTTGAGAGTTTCGCGAAAGGGGTCACTTGAACTTTGCGAGTGGAACAAAATAATAAAAGAAACATTATTTTTTCACAAGAAAATATAGAGACATAAAGTTGAACCAAAAATGACGAAGAAATTTGAATTTAATTGGCGTATTGATACGCCGGAAATTTTTCGAACCGGCGCCACGTTCGATCGGTGGTTCGAGGACAAAGAAAACACCGAATACGAACCCAATTGTTTGTTTAAAGTCGACGAATATGGATTCTTTATATATTGGAAAAGCGACGGAAAGGTAAGTCGTGAAGAAAAATCTCGTAAATTCATGCAATTTTTAATTTGGCGAAAAATCGACTTTCTTTCGAGAATTGTTCTAAGTTTTTAAAAAATTTTACTTTTGAGAAAAAAAAAACGTATTGAAGGATTTTTAAAATAATTTAAGTTTAATTTTTGATCGTGTAGTTTACTTGAGGCATTTGAATAAATGAATCGCAAAACTAATTTTAATCTATAATAGGCATTTATTTATATTTTATTCTGTATTTACTCAGTTGCCTTTACAAAGAAAGTTATCCAAAGATTGCCATACATGGTTATCATTTTCTAGTTGAACACTGTGAATTGACTATTTCCAAAATTGAACGGCGCAACAATAAATTAAATAAATCAAATTTCGACTATTTTCTGTATTATCGTACAATTTTAAATTATTTCCACTGTCATCAAATAATAAAGTGAAATAAATTGAACATCATTAATGAAAAATCTATAAACACACAATATTTTTCATATATATATTTTCGCAGGACGGTGATGTAATAGAACTTGCGCAAGTGAGCGATATTCGTTACGGTGGTACGCCAAAAGTAAGGGAAAAAAATATATTAATTTTGAAAGACTGTGACCGATGTTTGCAGATTTTCTTTTGTTTGCTGCGGCTTCGGAACGGTCTAATGTTGGGGATTACCCGCTGAAAAAAAAAAAAAAATTCTTTTGATTTCATTTATAATTGATAATGTGTTGATTACGAGAATTTGGGATTTTTTTTTAGGATCCAAAATTGTGTAACAAATTAAGTAAACACGGAACTACGGAACAATTAGACGAGAAGAGTTTGACTATATGTTCGGGAGTTGATTATACAAATATTCACTATCAGCACATTGTATGTACGAGTGCGGAGCAGGCGAAGGTGATTAACATTTTTATTACATCGCGAATTTCATTGTTCGATATGATTTATTATAGGAGTTATTAGGATGCGACAAAGTAATATTTTCAACGAATTGGCGTATTTTTTTTAGGATTGGCAGGCAGGATTACGAAAAATTACGCACAACACGAAAGCCAGTAATGTTTGCCCGACAACACAGC
Organism: Cryptus armator; assembly: GCA_963971235.1. Taxonomy (NCBI): domain Eukaryota; kingdom Metazoa; phylum Arthropoda; class Insecta; order Hymenoptera; family Ichneumonidae; genus Cryptus; species Cryptus armator. The sequence continues at coordinate 13,964,880 of OZ020232.1, forward strand.
TTATGAAACAGTGAGTTAAAAATTGGAACATCAAAAATATCACTTTCTCATCATGAATTTATCATAGGTTTGAACGTTACTAAATTCTAATTAATCGCTCGGAAGTTCATAGTGCAAAACTAAAAAAATAAAATGAGTAATTAAAAAAGTCACATTATAATACGATTTTATCAGATTAATTAATTAATTGATTACATTAATTCGCTGTGATATTTTATTATTTATTAAATTTTTTAATTCCTTGAACCTGAAAGTTTACTGAAGGTTTTTTAAAAAAAGTCGTCGTGTCGAGAGAAATATTTTATCAACATTATTTTGCGTTTTATTTTATAGTTGGATGAGGCTAACGTTTATGGTTGATCCGAAAGGCAAAGTTCCCGTTAAGGTGATATCGAAAACATTTGCTTCAGGAAAAACGGAAAAGCTTGTCTATTCGGCACTCGCTGAATTAGGATTACCAAACGGAAAGGTAAATAACGTGAAAAGACTCCAATGCGACGTTTAAAGTGAATTAAATCTGCAGTACAGAAAAAAAATTATTCATTGATTTAATTTATTTATATTTACGTACAGAGCGATAAAATGGAACCGGAAGCGTTCACGTTCGATAAGTTTACCGTTCTCTATCACAAGCTGTGTCCTCGTAACGATATTGAAGAACTTTTCCAGTCGATGTAAGTTTTTTGATTGTATGAAAAACAAATACTATTACATTGAAGTACTTTTTTTTTCGGGTATCAATATTTTATTTTTCATTCAAACGTTTGCAGTACGAAGGGAAAAGCCGAAGCGATAACGCTTGAGCAATTGGTGTGTTTCATGAACGAGAAGCAACGCGATCCTCGATTGAACGAAATTATGTATCCGATGTACGACGACAAGCGGTGTATGGAGATTATAACAGATTACGAACAAGACGAGAAGGCTAAAGGCGAAAGTGAGCAAACTAACCGGCTACTCCTGCCGATTTACTCAATCGCAAAGATCTATTGTATTTTTCTGAATTCTTAACTCACCTAAATCGTCAATCGGCCAAATGGTATTGGAAACAATTACACTTTTCGTCTTTTAGGAAAATTGACTAAAGATGGTTTCATTCGTTATCTAATGTCGGATGAAAATGCGCCGGTATTTCTCGACAAATTGGATGAATACATGGAAATGGATCAACCACTATGCCATTATTACATTAATTCAAGTCACAATACGTATCTCAGCGGTCGACAGATCGGTGGAAAAAGTACCGTGGAAATGTATCGGCAGACTTTGCTTGCCGGTTGCAGGTAATTAAACGCAGAAATTGAATGGCGAATTAACACGTATATTGTAACAAAAATGTCGATAAACTAGTAACTGTAACTATAAGTGTAAATTAAATGGAATTTTAGTATCGTTGATTATGTCGATGGCCGCGAGATTGCGATATTATGAGTCTATGAAATTATGGGATTTTAAAATTATGAGACTATGAGTCTACAAAACAATTAAACTGAGACTTTCAGCTTATGAGACTAAGAGAGTGTGAGACAGTAAGGTTATGAGACTATGAGACTGTAAAGCTGTGAGACTTTGAGGCTATGAGACTAAGAGAGTGTGAGGCAATAAGATTATGAGACTATGAGACTGTAAAGCTGTGAGACTTTACGGCTATTATACTATGAAATTGTAAGACGATGAGATTATGAGACTTAATTGTCAAATAGTAAGATTATAAGACGATGAGACTGTGAGACTTTAAGACATTGAGGCTATGAGACTTTGAATTTGGGAGACAATAAGATTATGAGACTATGAGACTATGAGATCATGAGACCATGAGACGATGCGACTCTAAGACTATGTAAATGTGACTACGATTTTTTGCTTATTAAACAGTATTCAAATATTTATATTCATAGATGCGTGGAATTGGATTGTTGGGATGGTAAAGGTGAAGACGAGGAGCCGATAATAACTCACGGAAAAGCTATGTGTACCGACATCCTCTTCAAAGATGTTATAGTAGCGTTAAGAGACTGCGCTTTCGTCACATCCGACTATCCGGTTATTCTCAGTATTGAGAATCACTGTTGTCTCAAGCAACAGTACAAATTGGCCAAATACTTTGACGACATACTCGGCGAGTTGTTGCAGAAGGAACCACTCAAAGATTATCCAGTAAGGGAAGCTTACGTATCAATTGAATAAGTTATGCGAACTATAAAATAACCTTTAATGCAATTTCTTTGCAGCTTTATGAACCAGGATCTCCGTTGCCACCGCCGAATATGTTGAAAAGAAAAATTCTTATAAAAAACAAACGTCTGAAGCCCGAGGTGGAGAAGGTAGAACTCGAATTATTCATGTCCGGTCAATTCGAAGCGAAGGACGAAGTAGTCGAAGATGCAAGTGCACCGCCCGCTGAACCCCCTAAGGTATGATAAAAATCGGCAAAAATAATTCTGAATTATGCGCACATAAATGTACATTATATACTTTTATAAACGGAAGGTTACTCTCTATAGGAAGAAGTGCCAGCGGAAGGTGCAGCCCCACCCGGTGAAGGGGGTGAGGGTGGCGACGCTGCAGCGATGCCACAGCACACTGGTAGCACAATGGCTTGCCATCCTTGGCTCTCGTCGATGATTAATTATGCCCAACCTATCAAATTTCAAGGATTCGAAACTGCCGAAAGTATGCATATTGATACTTCATCTCAATTTTTATTTCTATTCTATCAATAATTACCATCAGGATTATTCCATAAGGGTGTTTAATTAAGTTTGTCGAGGTGGTCGACGGAACTATTTTAAAGAAATTTCAATGCCACATACTTATTGTTTAAGTACCCAAACACTTTATTATAAGTAATTTCTATAAAGATCACGATTTTTATCTTTTAGACAAAATATAAGAAATTACATCATTGTCCTTTAAAATGTTGTAAACAAAGTCTACACTCGAATTCATTAGAATATATCGAAAAGTATTAACCGAAAAATCGGTCGGAATATGCATACGTAATTCGTTTAAATAGTTGGTCGATAAAAAAAAGGGATTCCTTAAAATATTTGTTACATTAATTAGTTTTCAAAAATCAGTCAAATTTAAATACAAACATTTTTATTTACAAAAAAAAAAAAAAAATTGCTGCAAGTACTTAAAAAAAATTTTTTAAAAAACGCTACCGAGTCATTTGATAGGGGGAATTGATATGTTATATATTTTGCAGAAAAAAATATTACTCACAACATGTCGTCGTTCTCGGAGACTGCTGCCCTCAATTACCTTAAGACATCCGGTGTGGAATTCGTTAATTACAACAAACGGCAGATGAGCAGAATATATCCAAAGGGAACGAGAGCCGATTCCTCGAATTACATGCCGCAGGTAAGTGAAAATTTGTATTATATTTTCAAAAAGTATTCTTCATTTCTGTGATGAAACAATTACAATGTTAATAGTTTTGAAAAATCATTGAAAATCCGCAATTAGGTCTTCTGGAACGCTGGCTGTCAGATGGTAGCGCTAAATTTTCAAACCCCCGATTTGCCGATGCAACTGAATCAAGGAAAATTCGAATTCAACGGAACGTCGGGATATCTACTGAAACCGGAATTCATGAGACGTTCCGATAAGACTTTTGATCCTTTCGCTGAAGGAGTGGACGGCGTAATTACAGCACAATGTTCCTGTCAGGTAAATTGATTTTTCAATCGAAGAAAATAATAACGATTAATCAAAAAAAGCAAAAATAAAAGTTAAAAAAAATAAGTAAGAAAATAAAAAAAGTAAAAGAGTAAAATAAAAATGAGTAAAAATGAGTGAATGAGTGAATGGGTAATGAGTAAAATAATTAGTGAAAAATCGACAAATCATGTCTGTCCTTCCGCCCAGTGATAGACTTGTTTTTTACAGGTCATTGCTGGTCAATTCTTGTCGGATAAAAAAGTCGGCACTTACGTAGAGGTTGACATGTACGGTTTGCCAGCGGACACGATAAAAAAAGAATTTCGCACGCGTATGGTACCGGGAAATGGTTTAAATCCGGTATACAATGAGGAGCCATTTTTGTTCCGTAAAGTTGTACTTCCCGATCTCGCGGTTTTAAGATTAGGTAAGTCATCGTCCAAAAAGATTTATCAACGGGACTTCGACTAATGCACCCGTTTTTTTTTCTTTTTATCGTTCACATCCACGTGATCAATATCTTCAAAAAAATATACATATAAACGTACAAAGGAGTTTATGAGGAAAGCGGAAAATTGTTGGGACAGAGAATTCTTCCTCTGGACGGTTTGCAAGCCGGATATCGACATATATCGTTGAAAACTGAAGCCAACTTTCCGATGGCATTGCCGATGCTGTTTTGTAACATCGAATTGAAGATTTACGTACCCGACGGATTCGAAGGTAAGTCGATTTGATTTTCAAAAATATTACATCGCCGTGAAAAATGCGAAAAATTAAGAGAATCTGTGAAAGGAAACCTTCCATCCATTTTTTTTCGATTTAACGATTGTAAAATTACTAATGATGGAATCGGTTCAATTTTTTTATTTCTTTTTTTGTTTCCTAATTAAAGACAATTCGTATTTGAAAAAAATATTGGTTTTCGATAAAAATTTCTGTATACCGATGTTTCGTTGGCACTTTAGTTTCTGTCTAATTTTCGAAATAGCGATCCTCATCCACAATTAAATTTTGTTTGCTTCCAGATTTCATGGCTATGTTGTCGGATCCCGGTGCGTTTACCAAAGGTGCGGAGAAACAGGCAGAGACGATGAAAGGGATGGGAATCGAGCAAACGGATGCTAAAGCGGAAGCTAAGAAAAAGGAAGAGGAACAGAAGAAGAAAGGTATGGATTTCAGTAAAAAAAACGCGTTTTCCGCACGTTGTTTCATTCAAATCTATGCATTTTTTCATATCACTAGAAGATCGGTACAAACAATCAATGGCCTCAGATTTTTTATAACATTTTTTTTACCGATGAAAAAGAAAATGAAGGACACTTTTTAGCCTGAAATTGCCGAAAGATATATATTCATAAAAATTACCGACATCGGTGGATGCACGGTCGGTGCGCGGCTTCGGCGATCACCAAGTCAAGCAACTTTGCTGGCGGCCAGTACTTGGATGGGTGACCGCTTAGCCGCGCACCGGCTGGTGCATCAACCGTTGAGCGGGAGGACGGTTCTTCTGAGACCGTGGTGTCCACGCTTAAGTAAATACTTTCGCGTGTGCACCGGGGAATCAGAAGAATATGGCCGACTGTACTGACACGGGTTTTCCGCAGTTTCCCCGTGTCCTTGGCAAATGCGGTACAGTGTAGCTAAGTCGGCTGCGGCCGCCACGGAAAGTTAGGTTAGCTTAGCGAAGTGCGGGTAGGGAGAGTGTAGGAGGAACAGGGGGGACTATATGTAAAAACCCAACAGGGTATACATGGCAATAAATAGTACATATATATTCATAGAAATTGCCGAAAAATGAAAGTAATTGTTTTTCAAATGTTGTTTCTTACAATTGCCAGACGAATGGAAATTGGAGCCGATAACTCTGGACGTACTGAGACGCGACAAATCATACAAAGCTGGTAAAAAAATGCTGAAAGAATGGGAAACTATGAAGAAGAAGCATCAGAAGGAACGGCAAACGATGCAGAAGAATCACGTCACTGCTATCGAGAAATTGTCAAAAGGAAAAGAGTGAGGAAATCGTAAAAAAAAAAAAAAAGAAATTGATCTTTTTTCCAGCATAATTCGATTCTCCACAGCGTTAATCAAACACATTCCTCTCTCTACAAATTTGATCGCTTGCCTCGTTTTTCCTAAACATGTTAAAGATTCACAGTTTACTTCCGCAGCATTTCGATTCTTTCCATTTCCATTGCGTATATTGCTTTCCACACGAATTGCTTAAACCTTTTGGTTACCGCATAACTCGATAGACCACAAGAACGAAGCTACAGATTCGTTTATCTACAAACCCATGCAGCGCGCAGACTGCTATTCCTACAGATTTTTAATAACCAATCAGCCCTTTCCACTGCTGCAAATATCCGAATGCCGACACCGAATTTACTGCAGAACCCGACTGTCCACCAGACGATTCGAACGCATTTCGATACATCATAATCGATCCACCATATGGCTGACATTTCCAATACATTCCAATCTTAGATTACCACTGTCGCGATACCGACTCACAAGAGAACATCTGCTAGAAGCCAAACAGCTTCCATCTCTTCCTTATTTTCGTGAATCGATATCGATAGCGGCAATGTGTAGAATCGAAATGTGTTCGAGAAATTTGTTACCTTTTTAATTATACAAATTTCGAAAAAAAAAAAAACGATTTTTTGTTTTTCTCGAATTTTATCAGCAAAGCCGCACTGAAAGGTGACGCAAACCTGAAGAAAGTTATCAATGATCAAATCGCACAATGGTCCACTATGGTGGAGAAACAGCGAAAGGAATTGTGGGAACTGAACAAAGTTCAGATTGCCGCGGGAAGGGAAGACTTTAAAAAGGTCATTGAAGTCGTTCAGGCAAATCAAGTTAAACAATTGCAGATAAAACATGACAAGTGAGTGTTTTCAAGAGAAATGTATTAATTCGAAAAAATTTGCAACTCTGATTTGCTGTATTTTGGGATTTTTATTTTTTCTTCGGCAATTTGCAAGTTTTTAGAAATATTCACATTAAAGTAGAAATTTTCTGTGACAATTTTTTTTATGCGAGTTAAAGAGATGTCTGAAACATCCATTCTCTTGCGTGACTCGTGCCCAGTCGGTAATAAAAATTGTAGAGCTCTTTTTTCGCGGGGCCGAAGTTCGGATATCACACAAATCAATTTTCCGTTTTTTAGCTCCGTGAATAAAAATAAAAAATTATAATTTGGAAGAACGAATAGTTAATTGGCCGACTATTAAAAAAAAAAGAATGGATTGTACCAATTATTAGTTCGATAAAAAGTAATTGATAGTTTTTTCAATTCATCAATTTTGTCCGTTGCGTGGATTACTAATTTCTTTAGACAAAAAGTTTCGCCATCGTTGTAAGAATTATGTTACATTGTTAATTATCGACTGCGGTTTTCAAATGCTCTGGAGATATCAAACCGCGGTCGGTAATGAAGAATGTAATACTAACTTTCCGACGATACTATATCTGGAAGTCCGAGAAAATAGAATTCCAGTGGAGAGCTTACGGAATCCGTAATTAATGGTCGGAGAATTTTCAAATTTAGAAAAAAATTATCATCAGATAACGAAGTTTCCTTTCTATGCCACGCTGGGCAATAATTTTATCAAAACACGATGATGAAAATGCCGACTGTTCGGCATTTTCTGCGTCGATTACGAAAATTCTAATTTATTCTGATAAACTACATTTCTTCTACAATTTTTTATACTTTGAGCTGAAAATTTGTTTACACAATTATAATACTATTACGAACAAACAATCGTATCGGATAAGTGATACAATTTTTTTTATCTAAACAATAAATAAAAAAAAAACAGAAATTACAGTTTTTTTTTCAGTTTGATGAGAATAAAATAATTTTGTTTTTTGTTATAAACATTTTCGACACTATCGAATTTTGAAAAAAATATACAATTTTTATAAATAAAATACGCAAGATACAGAATTTTTTTGGGTATATTTTGTATCCGTTTTCAGGGATATCAAAGAAATGAATTCAAATCAAGTGAAAGCATCAGCCGAAACGGCAAAAGAAGTGATGAACGATAAGGCCCTGAAAACTAAAGGAGACAAGGAGCGTCGCTTGCGCGAAAAGAAACAGAACAATATTAAAAAATTTATGGACGAAAGAAAAAACGTTCAGATAAAACAGGGACGCGAGAAGGAAAAGCTGAAAATTACACACGAGAAGCAAGTCACGGATCTCGACAAGACTGTCGATACGGTAAATTTTATTCGAAACGATTTCCTTACTTCAATAATTCTTCTTGTAATTTTTTTTTACATTTAAGGGAAAAATTTATCGACATTTTTTTATACCTCCGGCTAGTTAAGGAGTTGTATCGTTACAGTCTCAGCTAATGGTGAGATTCCGAGTGAATTTCGAATACTACGCAATGGGATAAAAAATTGAAAAAAATTGACCATACAGAAGGTCCTAAGAAGATTTATTTTGCATAATAATAAAGCTGAAAGTTATTACTTAAATTAATTTTTTTTTAAATTATTCAAGGAATCATCTGGTAATAATTTTTTTTTCACAGAAATTGATTCGTTGATTTTTTTTAATGTATACAAATCATTTTGGAATTTTTTCTAATTTTCCAACCTTTTTTTTCATTCGGATGATTCGTTAAGCAAATTTCTTTTAAACTAATTTATCGAGAAGTTTTTGAAATTATTATTATGCAAAATTAATGTTTTTCGTATCTTCTGTATGGTTAATTTTTTTCAGATATTTATCCCATTGGGAAGTCTTCGAAATTCTTTCCGAATCTTACATTTCGTTGGGAATTTAACGATACACTCTCCATAAATCGCTAATATTCAACTGTTTACCTAAATATTAATCAACCAAATAAGACAATCAAAGCATTTTTTTTCTCCTCGACAAGGTGCGTGAATACAAATAGACTTCTTATTTATTTTAGGCTCTTTTAGTACTTTCCAAGGAACCCGTAGAAGCGGAAGTGCAAAAGAAGAAAGAATTTTATGCCTAAAATCTTTAAAACAAATTGATTATATTTTTTTGTATAAATTCACTAACATTTACGGTAATCATTTCTCGTCTATTGCATAATTCGTTGCTAACCATTAGTCTTTTTAAATTTGTAACACATACATTCGTAAATCGTAATACGAATATAAAAATCGAAATTATTTTATAATAATACAAATATAATGTTTCGAACAATTTTGTAATATGAACGTATTTAGTAATATTTTTTGTTGCCGATATCGATGAAATTATTGAATGATACATTGATATTATGTTATTTTTCGTCTATTGCGAAAATTGTTGTTAACCGTTAATCTTATTAAATTTTTAACACAAAAGAATGTAAATTATTATACAAATATAAATAATAAAATCGTTTTATAATAATATAATGTTTCCAATATTTTTTATTATTATCGTCTTTATAATATGTTTTGTTGCAAACATGGGGGATAGGCAAGAGAAGATTCGGAGATGAATACGGAAGAAGAATCATGATGTTCGAGTGCCTGGTGAAGAGCGTAGCCTTATATGGAGCTGAAATATGGGGATGGACAGAACAAAAGGAGTTAGAAACAATGCAAGACAAATATCTGAGATGGTCCCTAGAACTGGATAGATGTACGCCAGGATACATAGTCAGGGAAGAAACAAAAAGTGACAAGATGAGGATAGGCGCGGGAAAGAGAGAATTGAAATACGAGGTAAAAATAAGAACAGAGTCGAATAACGCGATCTTGAAGGAAGTACTCAGGGAACTGGACACCATATGGACAGAAAAATCAAAATGGGAACGCAAAAGGTCAGCATACTATGAAAGACACGGCGTCACAGGGGAGAGGCAGAGGAGGCAGATCGAAGGAGGAGGAAACCTAATACAGGAGATAATCGACCAGGACAGAGACAGACAAAGACAAGAGCAGCAATTGCAAATACAGAACGCGAAATACAACCGGAGGTATAAGCACATAGTAACACAGGGCACCCCGGAATATCTTAAACGAAAAGGACACAAGGGAGACCAGAAAATAATTGCAAGATTCAGGTGCAGCAACGAAGAAAAGGCAAATAGATACTGGGAACGAGAGGAAAACCAAATCTGCAGAACATGTAAATCACAGCCAGAGACACTCGAGCATATGAAGGAAACGTGCAGGGAGGAACTGCGCTGCGAAATGGACACGACGGAAATCCTGAGCGAGGCAGGGGAAGGACAACTATGGATGAGAGCAGTTCTAAAGAAAAGATTGGAAAATAATAATAATAATAATATATAATGTACAATGTAAAATGAATATCGTGTTAACCCCTTTTCAATGCCGAAAGGCAAGAAAATAAACTTATTACTACTACTAATATGTTTTGTTGCTTCTATCGATGAAATTGTTCGATACCACTGTATACGTTGTATTTCTCAAAAAAGTTGACGAAATATATTACATTTTTTAACAGATCGAAGTTCAGATGACATTTTATTCTTACGGAAGACAAAATTTATTTAAAAAAAGGCGCCGAATCACATTTGTGTGTTGCTTACTTTCTTCTTTCTTCCCATCGTTTACAAGAGACTCTCTACGAATAAAGTCGAACTTGCAACCCTTCTGTCGTCTTGACACTGTAACTCGTAACCTTTGCGGACCTTGGAACATCACATGTTAGCGCTGTCCGATTGGTTTGCCAAGATAACTCGGGCGGCCAAAAAATAGCGGCGGCCAAGTCGGCTAAACATTTTTCGAGGTTAAGATGAGTTGACCGGCAACAAAATTAGCGGTGGCCGACGTGTGACCGCGAAAAAACCGACTTTACGTCCTCATAGCGAAAGTTTTGATTTTATGCAAAAAGAATTCAAAAGTTCGATGAAAATGTGTTCGGAATGTTCCAAAACATCGAAAAATTGTATTCGAAAAAATATTCGGATGTATGTGTGTTTGTGGTGTGTATTACAGGACTGGAAAATAGAAATTTCCATTTCATGAGAATACATCAATAAATCAAACAGAAATTAACACCAAATAAAGAGGAATTATTCCTAATTATTTGGATCAAATTTTGCCGAAATCTATACAGCTGTTTGTTTTTTTTACGCGGTTTTGAATTTCGTCGAGAAAGTCTGTGCCTACGATAACTCTTACAATTTTTTAGTTAATGCGCAATAAATTCTTACGAATTAAAATTACTGTCGGTCGACGATCGATGTTGAATTTGGTGAGAATCGTTTGGAACGTCCAAATTTTACGTGTTTTTGAAACTTATCGATTTTCACGATAAGGCGTACAATTTTCTAGCTATCGCGCTGAAAAGATTTGCACAAATGATGTGTTGCCGATCAGTGATATCTATTGAATGTCGAGGAAATCGATAAAACCATTTAAATTTCATGATTTTTTGAATTCATTTAATTCGACGAAAAATTACGTCAGGCGCTTTATTGCAGCTTTGTATACAAAAAAGTTCAAAATCTCAACAAATAAAGTGTCAACATTTATTTTTAGTTAAACACAACTTCCGCTACGACGAAGAAAAATCAACGTAATGATGTTTTGCATGACTCTTTAGGCAATCAATTCCACGACAACGAATTCCCAAAAAAAAAAAAAAGAAGCAAAGCTATGCAAATAACGTTTAAACCCGTGAAACGATTGGAATCACCTGTTACCATTCCTCAGAATTTCTCGTCTCTTTTTAACCATCTCACGGATGAGTCACTCTCGTGTATAACAACTCGGGAATCTCGCATCGACTACATTTGCCCGGTGGGCTGCTGTACGCTTCGCCGGCAAACTATAAACACACATACGTCTATACTTCTACCGGACTCTCGTCGAACACACATCGTAGCGCAAGTGGGTGGGAGAATTTCTTTCGTTCTTTCACAGTAGTCCGCGATTCACGTTACGGTACGAACGTCGTTGTTTCTTCGTCGATCAGTGTTCGATGACACGTGCGTCCCTTTCGTCACGAAGATCGAGCTGTAGACTTTATTTAAAACCACAAAAATCGAACCTAAAGTACTTTTTTAATGAAAATGTTTATTTTTTCATTTAAATAACTAAAATGACAGTTTTTTTTTTTACAATTTTCTCACTAATAATAAATAAAACTCGAAATATCGATTTATTAAAAATGTTAATTTTTTTTTGAAAAAAAAAAAAAGCTAAAAAAATTGTTTTATATTTTTTTTCACAATTTTGCGATCGTTAAAAAAAATCGGTGATCAAAGTTGAAGTGGAAGAGGAAACGCTGGATAATAACGGATCAGACACTGACATACACACGACGAAGAGGTGTTAATCGAAGCAATTAATGGAACCACAACGTTGTGGGACCCTCCGGTTCGGGGGGTCAATCGCCAAGTAACCCGAGCGAATTGTGAACTGACCGAGTGACAGCCGTGGCGTCCCAACATCCCGGCATCTCCGCTATCTACTCAATTCCTCAATGTCAAACGCAAACGTTTGAATTAAAGTTACAAACGCGAGTGACACTACCGGCGGAATAGAACACATTTTTTTGACGAACATGTCGAATAGAATGCGGTGTGAGAATACGCTGAAAAACGTAGACTTCTATATTTGCAGCAGAGACGTCGGAGACACAGTGTAATTTCCGTAATTTTGAATTTTTATATCGCAAAAAAAAAGTAAAAAATAATTAACGAAGTGAAATATAAATTATAAGTGAATAAAGAGAACGTGCAAAATTGATTCGAAAGGCCGCCGTGGAGAACGTCTTCTATAAAGTTTCGTATTGCTAGTCGATCGTTGATTTTTAGTGAAACCAATAAATCAATTAATAAAATGACGAAATTTCGTCTGAATAGTAAATATTGATAATTAGTGTACAGAATAATTTTTTTTTAATGCCAAATCATTTATTCAAATTAAAGTAAAAAACGAAAAAAATAAATATTGGAATCTCTTAATGTCAGTAAAAATTAAACAGCAATTAAAATAAATTAGATACATGAAAAATACGATTGTCTGCAAAAACGCATAAGCGATAGTGCCAAATGAGATTGTAAGATCTTTCCGTTATCGAATCGTCGATTGAACCATTTAATTAATATTAAATCCGAAAATTGATTGAATAAACGTTAATTTATAAAATTATTTATTACAAATTCAAAATTGTTAATTAATCTAATTAAAACAACTTCGATCGAAATTAATGACAAAACAAAGAGTTGTCGTTTAATACAGAACGTCAAACACTTACGTATTTTGATTTGCTTCATCATCGAGGACAAGAGACGCACACGTGTACGTAACTGTCGTACGCGCGGCGAAGACTGAAAAATACCGGACTCGAGGTTCGCTTTCGTGTTGTGTCACCGCGATTAGTATGCATAAGCAATCATTTTACACCGACACCCACACTTCCGCGGATACCATAGAAAGTTAATGTTCAAAACCGCATAACTACGAGAAACCCGGTAAAAAAAATCGCTCGAAAAAAATTGAAATTAAAAAAAATTGTGTATAGAGATAACTAACTATGAAAGGACGAGAAGGATATTGCAATAGCTGGAAAAGTGAAAAAAGGTGAAAAAAAGTGTATATCGGTTGAAAAATGAAAAATTAGAAATCAAAGCGATGGGTCTGTGCGAAAAAATTGATTTTCTTCGGTTGCTACCGACTTCCGGTTGGCGTCGCGTGTGGACGTGGGAAAGCGGAAATGGCACGACTATTGAAATTTCTAGTAGTGTGTCATCGAGATCCGATTGTTTCGTTGAGTTGGTCAATTTATCGGTTGTGTTGTTTGTACTCATCGTAGCTGTTGGACTGATCGTTAAGTGTAAATACAGCGATAATAAAAAAAGGTATGAAATATTTTTAAAAATATATGTATATTTTGATAATTAACATTTTTTAAAATATATGTATATTTTGATAATTAACATTTAAAAAAATTTTTTTGACAATGATATTCAAATTTTTCGTTCGAAGTTTCGTATTTGTTTAATTCGTAGATTAGCTGCGCCCCTTCGTATTCTTTCGATAATTTTTACAGATTTAGTAATACTTTCACTGCAACCATTGAATGATAACTTAATAATGTAATTACTGTTGATAACCAAAATAACTGCTTAAAATTAAATCGGTTATCAAGATCTACTACTGAATCAAAGAGTCCACTGTTTATAGTTTACCACTCGCAAGACGCCGTGGAATCGATGAAACTTTGCAGACCACATTTCGGAAATGGATAATAGATATTTCTGGCGCCCGAATTTCGGAGAAAAGGAAATAGCGGTTTTTTTTTTTGTATTCTTGAACAATTTTTTTGCCAAAAAAATAATTATTATACAGCATATTTATAGGAAAAAAAAAAACGTACAATTCATTTTAAAATTACATAATAATACATAAAAATATATTTTAGAAAAATACTCCGCGGCAGGATCTCGAGGATATGAGTTTTAAATAACGGTAATCTTTTAACGCACACTGGGAACACGTATCCCCGCCGAGCTACTATTTTACATGCGACAATTTCTAGGAATAGGATAAAAATGTACCCACGTGCAAGTACTCTATTCGCGTCCCGAGACAACTGTTGCTACTAAAAATGAATAGGAAAATTATACGTGGCGCAACACTAGACGAGGTGGATAACCCTATTCTTTGGGATCTGTAAAGAGTTGAACAATGATTCGTATTAAACAACTCAACCGATGGTTAATTGGGAAGAGCTGACCGGTGGTAAGAAATAGTCGTGATAACGCGAGCGCGTTACGAACGTTCGATTTAAAGCGCACACGTGGCCCCGCGGAGAAGGGTGATTTACGAATGTATACCGGGAAGCAGTGCGGCGTTAAACTCTCAGTTATTTTGACTCGAGTTAAATATAGTTGCTAAATTTGATTTTCGAACTCTCGAACAAACGAACTTATCGAATGGTTTTTTGATCTTTTTACGCGGCTATCAGTAGCGAAATATGAAAATAGATTAGATTAGAATGGATAGATTACGCGCAGTGGGATTTGTGGTCAATTAAAAAAAATAAATAAAATTAAATAAAAAGTTGATCGACCGATAGAAACGGTCAAAAAAGTCGGCATTATCCCTGACGTTCATGAAAAAAAAAAAAAAAAAATGTAAATAAAAAAATTTAATCGCTTATTACAGAAATCATTTGTTCAGAGTGATATTCTAACAACATTTATAATTACTTTTTTAAATATATATGTATTTTTTTTTACTCGACTAAACCCGCATAGGCTTTTTTTTATGAAGAATTTTCACCGAGATTACGTTCGATATCGAAACTGCATTTGTTATCGGTGAAATGTCAATAGATCGCGGGACGTTTACAGACACGAGATAATACGAGCCGTGATTGATGAAGAAAGATGTCACCACTTCGATGTGATGATGTTTTTTTTTTTTAATTTCCACGCTTAAGTTTTGACCTGAAGATGATCGCAAATCATAGAAATCATAATATTATTTTTACATGTGTTTCGATCGATTTGTTTCCTCATAGATACAGCGTTGATTAAGTTAAATTTGTTAAAAACTTTCCTTACAATTCCGTTAATCCATTTTTCCTTTCATTCGTAAAGTTTCCTCGATGAGGAAGCAAAAAAAATATAATTCTTTATCACGATGCTTTGCGATCGAAGTCGAAAAAATAGGGTAACAATTCATTTGCAGTCATCTATGGCACGATGGATTTAATTTATCACCTATAACCGTGCGGAAAACTGATAACTTCGATTCCAAATTAAATTCACATAACGACCCTCCTTTTTCGGTCGGCAGTTATAAAATAACAATCAGCAGATAAAATCAACTGCGTATGCAAGATGCAATGTAAGCGATCGTTAACGGTCTTAAGGTCACGTAAAATCGCGTCATCGATTAAATTCCCCGGAATTTCACTGGGTCTGCCTTATGGAACTCATGAATGAAAACAGATGCCGGCATCGGGGAGGCAGTCGGGGATTCCCGGCGCGCTTCTTCGATTCATGTCGGCGTGTTGATCGAGTAAACGATACAGGGAAAGAGTAAATTAACTCAGGCGTGTCAAGCGGCTTATGCATGTTTGTATTCTCTACACTGTTCCTCATTCATTCCTCGAATTCTTATCCGTTATGTACCTATTATCTATATCGATAGGGGTGAGACGGGTAAAATGGACCCGCGAAAAATGAACATATAAAACATAAACAATCGAAACAATAGAAATTGGAGGAAAAATTGCGATAACAATTAGAAACCATGGAGACATCATTTTAAAGCAATTGAAATAAAATTTCAGGAAAAATTAAGATGAAAAAAATTGAGGTGACATTTGGAAAAATTGCAATAAAATTTGAAAAAAAAAAAAAAAAAAATGCACACTATTTTGATATTACAAATTCGATTTTTATTTTTTTTAAATGCTTTTCGAAGTTAAAAAAAATTCTTAGCTATCATGTCACTTTGTCGGGTTACCGCATGTGTCCGTTTTGCCCCACGTACTTGTCTTATTACCCCGTTCTCCCTTACCTACCGCTTGGCAGATGATATCCAGAGCGTAATACGAGTCGAGGAAACGCGCGTGTTAGGATTATGGTAACTCATTCGCGTGTGTGTCTCGTTACAATTTCGCGGAAGGATTGCTCGAGTGAAAGCCAAACGTTATTTCGCGGCTACCGCGCGTTATAACGAGGCACGTATTATGATCACACATCGCGGGGCAAAGAATGACGTGGCATTCATAATATTTTTTTTCAAGTAACGCGCAACAGACGGTACGCCGCCGCCGAGACGGGAATCAATTGAATCGAATAAAGGAATGACTAAAGACTCAACGGGTGAAGTCGTTAAAACGCGGATAAACCCACAGACCAAAGACAATTTCAGTTCCGATCGCTGTGTGCGAATGAGGAATTAGAGACGTATAAATTGACAAAGACGGACGGTCAATGGAGATCGCAAAGTCCATCAATTCGTACAGTTGTAATATATCGTTACTTTTAACGATTATAATAGGTGATTCAGAAGTACATCGCTAATACTTTATTCGATTTGTTAATTGCCTTAGGAGATTCGAGGGGCGGGGATAATGCTATTTCGGACACAAAGCATTCATTATTAAAAACAAATAGAAACGTATCACTCCAATGCGATTGTTCGTTCATAATCGTTTTTTTTTCGTTTATACTTAAGGGCCTACAACTTTAAAATATTAATGAGCATTTAGAGTGTTCACATGAATCCAATTATGGACCGTGTCCCGATTATTGACCAAAGTTTCACCCCCAATCGTAAAAGTTGTTCGGTCATTTTTTTTTTTTTCGATCGAACTTTAAAGGCGTTATATTGCTGTGGAAATTATTTTAAAAAGTGGACAGCTACAACAACATTACTTTAAACGGTGACAAATGAAAAAGTGACGACATGTTGTAACATTTTGTTGTTAAGACCGTTTAGTTTTAAGGTCGTTTTATCGGTAATATAAAAAAACACAAACGCATTTACTTGAAATAAACAGCGAATTCGGTAAATATAAAGTTATCTTGATAATCGAAGTAACAAAAAAAAATCAAAATATTGTATTTTTTTTGTTTGAATATTTCGAAGGATCAAAAAACTCACGAAAACGTACTGTCGATAACTTAAAATCGTCGAATTACGGTTTCAATTTTATTAAAATAAAATTTTTTTTTTAATGATTTGCAAAAATAGACGAAGCTATGAATATTACGAATACCTCATTTGATTTTAGGTCCTCATCGCATCTGTTGCCATTGCACACAACCCGAAGCGTTGTCTGTATTGCGCTGCTACTTTTTCTCCTTCTGGAACTGTCGGAATCATTGATAGTGATAGCTCCGCTGGCCCAAATAATTTCTTTACTAGCGATCGTTGCTTGTTGGATTCTCCACCGTGAAACGGAAATTCGCGATGGTCTCGGACTCGCGGCAACCGGCATTGCATTGACTATTATCGCTGCGGCTCGATCCTGGAGACTTCTGCGTTTGCAAAGGTTGTTACAACTGATTTTTTATTTTTTTTCTATAACATAACTCTAAATAAATTTAATGGACACCCGCTGAGAAAGAATAAGGATTACGTGAAATAATTGTAATACAATTGTATGCACGCAATTTATTGAAATTGTATAATTTTAGATTTGGCCTTACAGCGTTTCACGTTCGATCTGTTAGCACTGCCGGTACGGCTGCGACATGCGCGCTGCTCGCTA
This sequence comes from Cryptus armator, assembly GCA_963971235.1. Lineage (NCBI taxonomy): Eukaryota > Metazoa > Arthropoda > Insecta > Hymenoptera > Ichneumonidae > Cryptus > Cryptus armator. Next base: position 13,982,758 of record OZ020232.1, read on the forward strand.
TCGTAGATTCCTACGTTTTCTATCGAATGGTGAGTGAAGCCGCATTAATTACAAGTATATCGCTAAATTTATTAATGATATATCTAATATATTTCCGTTAAAAGAATGGTATGTTACCGATATATTTTAGAATATATTCCTGCAGATTCATGTCACCAACGATATTATAATTTTTATGAATTTCTAATATATTGATTGCATATACTTTTTCCATGTGGAAAGGATTCTTAATTTCACGAATTTCTTAAAAAGCGTGTATCGTTCCTATAGCCAAACGTGAGATTCAGAGATAATCCAAAATACTTACGAAATTGGATAAAAATCTTAAACATGCCAACCATGTGGAAAATGCTAATTGTACAAAATTCATGTTATTAGCACCGTATAGTTGATTTTTCTCAGATTCTTATACCATTAAGAAGTATTAAACATTTTCACTGAATGTCGCTATAAATATGACGAAACACCCTCTTCATCAATATTTGAAAACGCATCCCAATTGCATCAAGTAGCGTTCAATGACAATCCATTCGTTGTCACACAATTGGCATTAAGAAGAAGTTCGTTACCATTTCTTTTGAATAAATGGTGTTTCAAATGATTTTAATACTTCTCATTATAATCCGATAATCCGATGACTACATACTGTTGGTACTGCACAGCTTCAAGTCATGTCAGCGCCTTCCGTATATTAGAAACGAACTAATATTTGTCTGACGTCGAAGGTTATTCCTAAGAAAATTCTGTTATAAAACAGCCGGTCCAGCTGACTAAGCTGCTATTCTCCGCTCTAATTTTCATAAAATAATAAACTGATCCCCTTCAAGATTGCCAATGCCCTTCCATTTCCTTCTTGAATGACGATCGTGTAAACTGCTTTTTTTTTGTTCGTGGGAACAAATAAAGATTTTTTTTCGATTTTCAAGACGAATATATTTTTTCCGTTTTTTTTTTTTACGATAAATCGTAATATTTTGGTGAATTCTATTGATCTTTTTAATTTATTTGTTTTTCTTTCCAAATCTGATAAAATTGGTTTTTTTTTTCACGGAATTAAATGATCGCAGATATTTTCGAAACTATTTATTCATTTCGATAAATTTAATAATTTTTTTTTGATCGAATAATTCTCGATTGACGCTGGTAAATTAATGCACGGAACGGGAGGCGGTAAATGTCCCGAAATATGTTGAGTACTTGGTGCACTGTTGGGTGGTCCGCAAATAATTCTCGACGGGCAACGCGGAACGATAACTTCTTGGGTACTTGATGCAGATGCAGAAGAGCAAGAGATACGAGATTCGAAGCACGAGAAATATTCGAGTGGCTTACAGACACGAGGACTCGACGTTCATAAGTAAACTTACATTTCACTGGGTCGTCGATCTTTTGACACGAGGATACAGAACACCGCTGGATATCAACGATCTCGGTGAACTTCCCGAGGAAGAATCGACGATTGTCCAATTCGAAAAATTTCGCATCATTTACGAACAAAAAGTTAGTAAATTCGAGATATCAAATGATATTTATTAGCCGCACGGAAATAAGATATGAAAATCTAAAATTCGTCTAAAATTATTCTTAATGTTTATTATTATTATTTTTTGATATTTATTCAAATATAAAAATTATTTTAAAAGACGAATCAGAGATCAGAATAAAAAAGATAATTTTTCTGTTTTTTATTGTGAGAAATAGAAATAATTCTATGCTTATCGTCCATTGGGCTTTTTTTTCATGTCCCAGAGTAAGAATGGTAAAGATGGAAAAATACGACTCTGGCCTTCCTATTGGAAGAGAGTTTGGCGTTGCTTCGCTGTTGGTGGAATTTTAAAGCTTTTGGGCGATGCCACGACCCTTGTCGGTCCTATGGCCATTTCTGGAATAGTCGATCACGTGTCCGCTCGACAGAATTCGACGAGTAATACGAGTCTCGAATTTGTGGTGAGTTAATGGAAATGCTTATTTTTTCATCATAATATCTGTCATACTTTGTTCTTCGGATGGAAATGGCAATTTAAAAAAGGTACCTTTACCGGGTACACCGATAGTTTTTGCTTTCATTGACTTTCAATGTTCTTTTTGGCGCGAAATAATGCCTCAATGAAAACATTTATAATAAAATTTACATTGAGTTATTGTTTTCGTACCATTTATCGTCGCAATATATTTGTCAATAAACTTTTGTTAATGAAAAATTCCCGATGGTACTTATGACTTATAATTGTCGAAATTTACATTGTGTAAATTCCCAAATACGACAACTATATTCTATTTTAGAACTCATGTCTGTGAGTGTTATTACTTTAGGATTTTTTTTATTTAAGAAAAGGTAACTAAAGTTTAAAAAAAATATTGTGGAACTTTAATCAAATGATTTAGGTTCGCTAAAAAAAAATTTTATGCAGGGCTTCGCCACTTTTTCTCGTCTAATGGAAAACGGCTATTTTATCGGTCTACTGATGTTCCTGGCTGCGATTTTTCAAAGTACCCTCAGTCAAGCATCCACGCATTTTCTTAACGTTGAAGGAATTCGTCTCCGAACAGCTCTTCAGGTATTTAATAGTTATTTGCCGCGAATCGATCGAGAAAGATTTTATTCTTACTCGCCAATGAGTAAAAATCATTTAACATTTTTACAGTCTTTTAATATCGCCATTTCGATCGTAATATGTCGACTTAAATAAAATTTTAGGCACTAATTTATGACAAGTCCCTTCGTCTCTATTCGTGGACGATAGCGGAAGAGGACGATACGTCAACTAAGCACGAAAAAAATACCCAAAAATGTTCGCAAGTCGCTGACATCGGTACCCTAACGAATCTTATGGCCGAAGACGTTTACAACGTTATGAGCTTTTTTTGGATCGGCCATTACACTTGGGCTATTCCCTTAAAGGTAAAAATCAACCGCAATAGTAAACGAAAAATGAATTATTGCTTTTTTAAAAATACGGTTTAATATAATATAAATAACATTTTGTTTTATTTACACTAAAAAAATGTAAACTCGTAATGTTGACGAAAAAACGTGTTTTATTTCTATTTTATACATAATAAAAAAAGTTGGTGTTCCTATGGAAATCCTGTAAGATTATTGTGTTCTGTTCAAGTTAAAAAATTGTAGAATCATTTTTTAAAAATAGAAAATTTTTTTTAAAGGGTAATACAAAAAAAAATGGAACAATGGAAAAAATGGGACGAACAATTAATCATATGCTATAGTTTCGAAGATTTTGTTTACCGAAACGAAAAAATAAAATATGTTTTTTGACCCGAAATTACCGAAATTATTTCCAACGTTCACCAGACAAGAAGTAATGAGTAAACAATTAACTCACTTTCAGATTGGTGTTATAATTTTTTTGTTGTACCTGAAACTCGGAATAAGCGCCATTGTCGGAGCGATTTGTTGCATCGTAATAGTAACCCCTATGCAACTTTTTCTGGGGAAAAAAATGTCATCGAACTTAAAAACGGTCGCTGTAAGAATGCATTTTTTCTGATTCTCATGATTTCAAAAATGATTGTAAATTCATTACAATTTCTAGACAATCGTCCATTTTTTTGTAGGAAAAAAGTGATGCGCGTTTGAGACTCGTGAATGAAATTCTGCAAGGTGTAAGGCTCGTGAAACTTCGCGCTTGGGAAAGATTATTCGAGGATCGAGTTAAAAAGACTCGAAACAAAGAACTCTCTTTGCTGGACATGGACTCTGTTTACTGGGCTCTCATCAGTGAGTTTCTTTTAATTTTTATTTTACTTTGTCTTATAATATTTTTTTATGTTTATTTTTTATTGTTATTAATTTACAGCTTTTTTAACACATGCATCGTCAGTTCTCACGACTCTCTTCACATTCGGCGTTTACTTTTGGTTTGAGGAAAATCATCTGGACGCTGGCAATGTTTTTGCGAGTTTAGCGTTATTTTCGCAACTTACCGTTCCGTTATTTATATTTCCTGTCGTCGTGCCGATAATTATCAATGCAAGGGTAATAAAAAAAAATGATTAATCTAAAAACACCAGAAGCGGATTCTGTCATTTTGTTTTACGGTCGAGATATTCAACTTTCTATGACTTTACGTAGTCACATCTTTTTTATTTTATTGCATTACTTCGGAAATTTAAGGTGTTATTAAATAAAAATCGTCTCTTGGCCAACGCAACCTGTAATTTCCGAATGCAGATAACAATTAATTGTTTCCGGCATTAAAAAAAAAAAAAATGTACGGCGGGTTGTTATAAAATTCTATTTTACATTCAATATACAAGTTTTACTGAGGTGCGTTTTTTAAATAAATTTCATTGAAGAATTACTATTGTGTCGCAGATATCGACGAAGCGTCTTGAAGATTATCTATCTCTGCCGGAAATGATTGACGTTCTTCCAGAAACGAATGTCGAAACTTCTTCATCCAATGACGATCGGGGAAACGATGCTTCGACTACCGAAAGTACTTCGCAAACAGATCCCAAAAGTCTTCAAAGTGTTTCGACGTTCGGCACACTCGGGAACATCGACGAGGACGACGAAGATTTTCATCTTTTGGGAAAACACGATTCCGGTATAATGAGCTCATCGACGGATACGGTATTCGAAAGAGATACGGAAATACCTAATTCTTCGAGTGAACAATTTTCGTTGGTAACGATTGACGGGGTTTTTTCTTGGGGTGGCGAGGAGAATCCTTTAACGATTAGAGGACTAACTATACCACGAGGTAAATACAACCCGCGTACGCTTGCGGTGCTTATAAAAAATCTTTTTTTTAAGTACTTCGCGTCGAGACGCAACCGCGTCTCTTGATTTTACATAATATCCATATATCGTTCGATATATCGGAGGTTCAAACTTTTGATATTGGTGCGTTTCTACTATATCGATTGTATGTAAGTCTCAGAAATAAAAGTGTTCGTTAGTTCAACGTTTTTTGGATCTCGAATTTTTCAGATAAATTGACGCTTGTCGTGGGAAGAACTGGAAGTGGCAAGACGTCTCTGATTTCAGCGATCCTCGGTGAAATGCAGTGTCTCGACGGGCGAGTCGAATGGGTCAGGTAAATTATCGTTACCATCGGTTGTATAAATAGTTCTTTTTAGTTGTGCATAGCTAGTTGTTCATCGAATGCGGTAACTGCTGCTGCGGTAACTGCTGCTGCGGTAGCTGCTGCTGCAGTAACTGCTGATAGAGCGCCGCTGCTATATCGGTCACGTAGGTGAGGCATTCACTGAAGTCAACCTGTTTGCGCTCTAATGATGCAGTCGATTTTACCTAAAACCGTCGAGAATAATGCTGAGACTTTGAATTAAGAAAATTAAGTAAAAATTGGTATTATTCTCATCGTGACGAGTTAAGAAAAAAATGGCTGAATGAGTTGTAGTGAGGTGAATTACCGACGGAACTGCTTAAACGGTAACAGATCGCGATCCAAATTTACTACAAAACGACTGCGTCTAAAAGTAATTTACGTTCATTCCTATAATCGATAGTTTTTCAGTACCAAATAACAAAAACTACTACATTTTTTTCCGTTTTTACAAAAAAATGTTTTTTGATTTTTTTAGTTACCGTCGGAGCATTTCTCGACAACTATGCTACATGTCCTTAAATAATTTATGAACAGAACTGTCCGCCATCTAAGTGAAAATGTGATTATATAAATATGTTTTTAGGGATGTTAGAGTGGCCTATGTTTCCCAAAAACCGTGGCTTCTAAACGCAACTTTGAGGGACAACATTTTGTTCGGTTCAGCCTATCGTCCGCGACGATACCGCAGCGTTCTTCGCGCCTGCGCACTGCAACCCGATGTTGACATTCTACCGGGTCGTGATCTCACGCGAATCGGCGAAAGAGGAATAAATCTGAGCGGTGGACAGAAACAGCGGATCACGATCGCCAGAGCAATATACAGCGACGCTGATGTCGTTATTTTGGTTTGTTGAAATGTTCATTTCCATAAGATGTTCCAATTTTCATTCCATACAGAACTAAATTTGACAGTCATCCTGGGGATGTCTTCAGAATGTCTTTGCATGTCCTCGATTATGACTTTTGAAGGCATTTGACTTCTTTGAGTGAAAAGAACAGGGCGTCTCGTTATCCTGTCTCGTTATACACATGCAATGATGTGGGATATGCCCTTCAGGTTCTTCACAATAGATACAAAAATGGCTGAACTTTCGCTACAACGAATCATTTGATTAATGAAAATGTTGATTAATCAGACTGATGAGGTTGTTTAATTGTTTTAGGACGATCCTCTCTCAGCTCTGGATCAGCAAGTAGGCCAACAGATCTTTGAGAGAGGAATTCAGAGGCTTCTATTGCGAAAGGGGCGCACAGTTGTGATGGTTACTCACAGATTGGAATTTCTTCTTGCAGCAGATCATGTAATCTTATCAATAAGTTGGCATTAGAAAATAGTATATTGTGCAACTAGTGCCGAAAATGCAACAGTGCAATAGTGCGATAGTGCATTGCAACTCGTGCGATTGCCACCCTCGCTTCGCTCGGGCGGCAACTCTCGCACTCGTCAGAATCGCCAATTCCGGCACGAGTTGCACACCGTGCTTTTTTTAACGAAAGAATAGAAACGAACGCTTTCGGAGACTGTAGAGTATGAGCGGAAAGGGTCCCTAACCTCAACACGCCGTTAAAAAATGTGACAGGCGCGTTAGGAAATGTTGCGGCAGCATTTAGAAAAACAAATATGCGTGTAGAAAAAGAAGAATGTAGCTGATGTGCGCATGCGTAGGACATTTCCTAACGGCGTACGGGAACGGCCCATGTTCCGCCACGCTCTACAGTTGAGGAAAGCAGGAGTTTCTATTCATGAGTTAAAAAAATGGTTTTTTCTTTATTTTTTTTGCTTGATATCTCTCTTATCTTATATTTCCATAAGTTGTAGACCTCTCCTAAGTTACAGACCACGTCTGTTGAATCATATAACGTCTTTCGCAAAGTTATCCGCATTACCAACGTGCATATGTGCACTACATGTCTCCACCGGGTCGGGATCATACCCCGGATCTCCGGAGTCTCTTGGGTCATACAGCGTAATCAACGGTTGGAATAGTAGTGACAAACATGGGGAATAAATAAATTTAAGCAGGTCGCTGTTTAACAGCTCTTGACTTACGAGAGGTCCAACTTCTATAATGTTTGACTTCCCATAAAACCTTTGATGAACATTCTTAACCATATTTGTCTTTAATTGCAGATCATAGCGATGGATGGTTGCAGAGTACGCGCAGTAGGTGCAAAGGCATCTATAGAAGATTCTGATCCCATTCTAGCGAACGAATGGCGAGACGCTGCACGCAGACGTAACGTTGTTGGTCAAGGAATTCATAAAACGGCAAAGGATCGTTGGTCCCTTGTGCGACTTGTGTCGAGAATCGGTATATCGGTGAAACACAGAAACGGGAGCGACGGTTCGTGGTCTACCGATCAAGATGCCCACGTCGTACGTAAATACAATAGATCAATAAGTGTTATTTCTATGGCATCAATAGCTTATGAAGACGATATAGCCGCAAGATCTCTTCGCTTATTAATCCAGTCTTCTATTCCTTAACTAATATCAAGTCTACAATATGAATCATTTCGATCCAAAATTCCTTGTCAAGCATTGATTGACTTTGATAACCTTTCGTTTGCCGATAATGCAGATACCACCGAGTTTCGTTCCTCTTCGTCTTCGAAGATCAACTTTGTCGGGATCTCGATATCTCGCTCACGATCTAACGGACCTACCCGTGCCAGCTGAAGAATGGGGTGTTTTGCGACGGAGAACGAGAAAACATCCAGTCGCTGTACGCGCCACGAGTCTTCAACCACCGAAGCATCCACCTCCGGTTCTACGACAGAGCAGCACACCAACCATTTTGGAAAGCAGTTATGCAGTTCCAAGGTACTTTACCTGTCTCTTAATAGAGCAAAACCCCTCAATTGTCTGACCCTTAATAATCCACCCCTCCGATGCCAGTTTCCCTCTTAATGGTATTCTCTATTATCGCATTAGCTGTAGAAAGTCGTCGTCTGTTTTTCATTGGTAGTTATAAATCGGCTTTTGAAAAGTTATGTGGTCCCTTTTTAGGGACTACAAAGGAGCGGAACTATTTTCTAGATTTGTTCGTGGATCTTAATTGATTTTATTCGCCTCGATTTGTAATTTTTTTCAGAAAACGTAACAGTACTCTCGACAGTGGACAGCACAACAGTATGTTGAAGCAATTATTTTCCGGAAGGTACGTATCATATAAGTTGTCGGGTATTTTAAGTTTAAACTTTAACAATTAATTAAATTAAAATTCATTGATTGCGACGACTTTGGTAATCGGTTCACCGGCATATTCTCATTATTAACAAATACCTTTTTAGGATAATAAGTATGACGTCGGAAGAAGCGACGATCAGTCGAGAAAGAAGCGTACTTCGTCGACTGATGTCCTCTTCCTCTTCATCGAACAAGTAGGCAGTGTCTAATTTGAAAAAAGTACAAATTAACACTTTGCCGGCAATAAGATTCGAATCTCATTATGTTTCATTCTTAATTATGTTTCAGAGCGAATCAGTCGACTCCCGATTGGGATCATCGTCCGCTCAAAAGATTAATATCGACTGATTCTACAGCCACTGAAGATATCGACGAAGAACAGCAAAGTAATTGCCCATTAATAATTATCCGCGCAATATTTCCACATGGAAAAAAGTATATCGCAAAATATATGTATGATATATTATTGATATCGCAGAAGTTGTGGATTCCCGGGAGTCTGCAACTCCGGACATTGATGAAGACACAGGAGGTCTGGTGAACAGATTTGTTTGGATGGATTATTTGAGAGCTGGCGGACTAGTACCGGGTTTAGGTTACCTTGGCGCAGCTTTTGGCTGTCAAGCCTTACGAATTTATACCGATCTGTGGCTCAGTCAATGGACGGATCTAGGAATTCGAATTGAAGATTCGATTAATCTTCACGAAGAGGTGAAAATACAATGGAAAATAATTAAAATCAAACTTCTTGAATTACGGCAATGCGCATTCAAAAAACATAAATTTGAAGCTTTTTTGTGGTTTTTTTTTTAAATTAATATTTACGTAGCATATTTATTTTTGTGTAAATCTCCTTATTCCAAAAAATGGACTTATAAACTCCGCGATCCACATTGGGAATCCGTATTCCTCCTAAACTACCTTACCTACGGGCATCTTAAACATCCGTTATTAGTGATAAGTTTCCGTATCATTCAATGAGAAATTCATCACAAAATGGCGGTCACATTCCGTGGTCACCAATTCTACCGAGAAACAGATTTGGAATCATTTTTGATTCCAATAAACTCCAATATAATTGATAATTTTTTTGTCACGTTTTGTCAGACAGTTTTCTACTTCAAAATGTACGTCTTGCTGTCCCTGAGTTCGATTGCTTTGGCCGCATTGAACAGCGCTGCTGGCCAATGGGCTGGTGCCAGAGCGCGCAAAAAAATGCACGAGGAAGCGATATCGGGACTTCTCGGAGCGCCGATCACCTTCTTCGAAAGAACACCAATCGGAAGAATTTTAAATAGGTTTAGCGCCGATATGGGAGTTGTGGATAAAGTGAGTTGTATGCGATTTCGTTTGCATATCAAAACGAATCACCAAAAATTCTTGATCAATTCAGATTTCTTTTTTTATTGTGTCCGTTTCCCGATAGAAACTTTCCACAGCACTTCAAAGACTCACTTCATTCGTTCTCTTGTGCTCGTCGGCGATTCTCGTTAATGTGATAATATCGCCATGGTTTCTGGCTGCCGCTGTACCCACCTGCGTAGTTTATTATGTTCTTCAGAAATTTTATCGACGAAGCGCCAGAGAATTGCAGCGCTTGGAGGGCAGGTATGGATTTGTTTCCAATTTTTTTTAGTATCGATTTCGACGATCTGTCGACACACTCGATTGATCGAAATTGCTCCGTTTAGATTTATTGAAAATCCTTAAAAAGACCTCATTTTCGAATTAGAAACATTTTTTATTGACGAATATCTGAAATCCCGATTTTCATCTCATTGTATTTCGCGACATTGTAAACAAATATAGTAAATCAATTAAGTATTTTTTTCGTAATATTCGAGATTCGAAAAAATCGAACAAAATCGGTGTGAATCCAAAATGTTTTGAGTGAATATAAAAAAACAAATGTGGCTTTTGTACGGTGAAGAATAATTCTTAAGAAAAGAATATATAATTCTGTAATTAGAAGAACTTTAATATATGATTTACAACAATGTGTTGATCACTGTCGGTTTTTTAGTACTCGAGGACCAGTAGCTGCACACTTTTCTGAGACGCTTGCCGGTCTTCCGATTCTCAGAGTGTCGAAACAGCAAGGACGGTTCATGAATGATATGATTGAGCATTTGGATGCGAATACCAACGCGTTTCTCGTCTTAAACACTAGCAGCAGATGGCTTGGAATTGCATTGGTGAGTTTCACTATCCCTTGTAGGTAACGAATTCATTATCAGCTCGACAAATAAATTACCGCGATTTTTTCAAGCTTTCTGATTTATTTTTTGTTTAAGATGCGATCGTAAAAAAAATTTATTTTGCATTACTTTTGGGCCAAAACGCGATCCGATTATTTACCTATTTCAGCTAAAAGATAATTTTTACTCATGAAGTCAGCTTTCATAGCTAATGAAGAACATGCATTGCATAAGTAAAGTCCACTTATCGCAACCCTCAACCCCGCCAGTCTCTTAACGTAAGTTAACCCAAAAGGGGGAGCGCCACCAGAACGTAGCAATGACGGTCATTATGAAAGAGGACATTAAGAGCGTAAGAAACGTTCAGTTTCTGATAAAATGCCGAACTTGTAGGATCATTTTTTTGGCTTCACCTGCAAAACAAAGAAATTCCGTAAATGTGGGACATCTTGTTTTGCCCAAGGAATTCAAAATGGAAAAGAAAACTTTTTTATTTTTTTTTTTTTATCATTTAATCAAACATTTTTATATTTCCAATTTTGTTCTTAGGACTATTTAGGAGCAGTTGTAGTCGTAGCAGCGACATACGCAGCTATGTTCACCGCGGAAGCTTATCCAGACCGCGTGAGTCCTGCCTTAGTCGGTCTGGCAGTCAATTACACACTTCTCGTACCTATCTATCTCAACTGGGTTGTCAAATTTGTTTCGGAAATCGAGATGTACATGGGAAGTGTCGCTCGAGTCACGTCATATGCGAAAACTCCTCAAGAGAGTTATCGTCCAAACGGTAACAGACATAAATTAAACCCCTTAAACACCCTAATCAATGTATTTACCTTATGGCGGCCAGCAAATTTAAGGCGAATGCCCAGTTGAAAGCGTCACAATCACTGACAGGGGTCTCCTACATTAATTACTCAATAAATTATTTTTGGCCGCTGAAAGTGAAAAACGCCACTTATAAAGAAATACGGATTGGAGCCATTTTTCTTCCAGAACGTAGAGAAGACCTTAATTGAAACCGGCAGTAGGAAATTTAATTACATTGAATTAAAATATATTAAAAATATATTAAATGCGCCATTTTTATATGATGAATATATTAATCATATCACTTGTTATATGGTAGTGACATATTTGTAGAAATATGTTTGTAATATACCATATTTTGACCAAAATATGTTATATATATCACAGATATTTTTTCAACACAAAATCTACAGAATCCGCAATTTGACAAAATGTAACAATTTTTGTATTTACAGGATTACAAGTAACGGAAAAATGGCCGGAGAGAGGAGAAATAATTTTTGAAAATGTCACGCTGCGTTATGATACTGAAGCTGAACCAGTCGTTCACAGTCTTAATCTCCGAATAAATGCCGGACAAAAGGTAATTAAGTGATATTCAACACGGGTAGATGTACCATTAGTGGCCACTGTACTGTTTGTGGCAATTTTTATTATTATACTCTTCAATTTTTTTTTCATAATTGCCTGCTGATTTTTCGCATTTTTCATATCAATGTACTGAATGATCAATTCGATATTTTTTTTAAATCGATTCAATTTTGTTTTATTCCTTTTAATGTAATGGCCACCATCGGACCTATGGTGGCCAAAAACGGTACGTTTACCTTTAATCGAAATTTTTTGATAGCAGCAGGTATTTCATGCAATTGTTCAAAATATTTTTCGACGAGGGTGACTTTGAGTAATAAGAGGGGGGAAACCCTCACACGGGGACTCTGAATAATCGTAACGGGAAGAACACCCCCTCAGGGCTTATAATAATCCGGGCCTACAGAATCCTTATGAAGACGTGCACGTAAAAAACGACGACGAGACGAGACGACGACGAGACGTAATAAAATTTCTATCGAGGGCTTCCCAGGTGGACTCCGAAAAATAAAGGGCCGCCACCCTTCTGGGTGGTGGGGCGGGAGGGAGGGCTGTCTTTCAAGAGAAAAGGACGAGAAGGAAGAGACGGGAGAGAGGAGGGCAGATGACAATCTCATAAATATACAAACATAAATGATTAATGAATTGTCTTTTGTTTTTAAAAAGCTTGGAATTTGCGGGCGAACGGGTAGCGGCAAATCATCGACGGTAATGGCTCTTTTTCAATTGCTCGAGATATCGAAGGGTCGGATACTACTAGACGACGTAGATCTTCGTGAAATATCGTTGACCACATTGAGATCGAGGCTGTCGGCGATTCCTCAGGATGTGATTATGTTCAGTGGGACTATAAGGTATTTACGTATCATCTATAAATTACTTAATTAATTTGTTATAATTATGCTGAAGGTACTATTTCGAAATGTTTTATTCGGTCATTAGAGTCCTTACAATGTAATGGACAAATAGAACTTTTATTATTGTCTTCATCAAAATTTTTTGGGTGATGTGAAATGGTTCAAACGACAGAGGATATCCCATAGATGTTATCGCTTTGCTTAAATCGCTTAGAATCGCAAAAAATCTATTGTTGTATTAGGTTTTTCGCGTGTTTCGCGTGTTGCACAAAGCACTTTCTCCAACTTACCTGATGGTTGGAATTATCTGAGTTGGAAATACATGATCGCCTACTGTAGACTGTTAATCAACTATTCGCCGACTATTCACCAATAAACCGTCATAATTATTATTTCACGATAGATGGGGGCATCAAGATGACGAAAGCACCAACAACAACAACAATGAACAATTATTGCGACATGTTCTTCTTTCTATTTTTTAACTAACCTTTTATTACTTTTTTTTTGGTACAGAGAAAATCTCGACCCTTTATCTGAACACAACGATGAGGAACTTTGGAAGGCCTTGGAACTTGCGCAGATGAAAGAAGTGATCGCTTCGCATGCCGAAGGACTCAGTGAGTTGATAGAATTATTACATCTATTTATTCATTTATTATGATCAATAGAATTTATCGTTTTTATTATTTGATACATTTATTTTTATTACGAAACGATGTATTTATTTATTTTTTGCCGATTATAGTATTGAGCGTTCGGATTTTTTCTATTCCGTTTTTTTTTTTAAGGCCTCGAAGTACGCGAGGGGGGTGAAAATTTTTCAGCCGGACAACTACAGCTGCTAAGCATGGCTCGAGCTGCTCTGAGACAATCGTCTGTCGTTGTACTCGACGAGGCGACAAGTGCACTTGACTCATCCACCGAGAAAGAACTTCTTGCTGCAGTCATGAACGCGTTCAAAGACCGAACGGTCATCACCATTGCGGTATGTATTTTGATCGTTCGTTTGTACGAATATGTTGTGTACGTATTAATGTATGAGTAATTCAAACATTTCAATAATCAATTATTAAAAAAAAAATCTCTTGTTTTGTAGTTTCGTTTGCGATGGCAAGTCGACATATCTCATATATAGAGATATTCAGCATGTTAACGGAAAAACCATTTCTTCAATACTTTATGACATTTGGTCAATCGATATGGTCCTTCTGAAATTCTTTTATTTTTGTTGATCTCGCATCGTTGATTTCGTACTGACGATTGAGTTAAGTCAACAAAGACTCTACTCTACATGACAGACACGTTGGGAAAAAATTAAGTTGGATAATTAAAGTACAGTAATTTCATTTAGAGTTGCAAACCAATGATAAACAATAGAAAATTCACGAGTTAATACGATTTGTTACATTCTCACTGATCCTTTATTTTCGTCGACAAAACCATCTTTTACAAACATAACATATTATCTTGAAAGTTTCTGACGGCGCTGTAGGTTTTGTAGAAATAAAATCATCTGCTGAAACATCACTACGTACAGTGGAGCCCCTCTTGTCTTAACTTCACTTGACTCAACTGCTCGCTTGCCTTAACCCGTTACCATAGTAACGATTTCGGTTACCTGTATTTCTCCTGAGTCCGCTCGCCCCACTATGACTGCTGCGCGGGCCGTGAGCGCTGTCAACTGCGCATGCGCAGACTCACGCCACGGCTTTGTATGTCGGACCGGCGTATACCCCTCGTTACCCCTACCGGCAGCAGTTGACCGGGAGTGGGGACTGCAGGGGAAATACAGAGTAGTAAAGCTCTCCGTGGCACATGCTCTCACTAGAGGGCGATAGCCAAAAAGAGGAGGAGAAGAAGAAGAAGTGAAACTCTCCGGTCCCGTCGAGTTAAGAACAGAGGCGCTGTGCTGTACTTACAAAGAAGTCGTTTTTTCACTTACAACAAGAAATTTTTATATCCTCCCGATATGCCGACTGGTCGTTGCAGCTTAAGTTTCTACAAATATGATAAACATTCATCAGTACCATGTGCATTATGCGTTAATTGGTATACCTTTGATCTTACGACAGCACCGAGTGGCGTCCTTGATGGAGTGCGATAGGGTCGTAGTTTTTGACGAGGGCCGCATCGTCGAGGAGGGTTCGCCGAGGGAACTTGTACAGAGACCTATGGGATTCTTCACAGCGATGCTCAGAGCTGGTGATCTCAGCAGTGAGAAAACGTGATTTTTTTTTTTCGAAGATCCTCCGAGAAGGAGTTAATTGATCTTCTGCGTAAGAATTTAACACAATTTTAACACTTTTTCTATGTTATTATTTATGGCGATTTGTAAATAATAAAAAAAACTACTTGACGTTAATTGATTCTTTGTGTTGATCCTTTGATTTTTCGTCCTCTTGCGATGATGAAATGACGATTCTTTGTACACCTTTGGGCGGTGGAAATAATTTTTTCTTTACTCAGATTACCATTTGGCAGATGGACTTCAGGATGTTCTTCCATGTTGGATTGCAATTATCCAAATAGAGACAAAGGTGAGTTTTCATTGCAATCGCCAAGGAAATATAGGGGCAAATAATGGACTGTACACAATAATTTGTTTAATATTGGTATAATCTTGACAATTTATGAGGTGTAATTAGAATATCAAACATAGTATATTGTTCGACGTGGGAGGGAAGCGCGTAACTTTCGCCGAGTGTGAAGTTTGCTGCCCAAGTGAAGCGAGACGTTTGAATTCGACGTTCGGCAATTCGAATAATCAAAGTCACGATGACTCTGTTTTGTTGGTCATTACTAAACATATTATGTAACGATGAGAGTGATTGCTGATATACCAACAGCGTACATCGAATTACGCAACTTACCGACGTGGCAGACTTCGTAGAACCCTGCTGAACCAAAGCCGATTTGTTACCGGCAGTGGTATAAGTGATAACTTAGGTCGACCGATTGGAGTGTTGTTCGCAAGGCGCTCATTGAGGCGCAATCGATGTTAATACAAATCAGTGCTTAAGCTACAATTGTGTCCCCGAAGATGAACTCTAAACGCTAAGAATTAATGAGGATCTTTCAAGATTTTCAAAAGTTACTACGTACGATCTTTTTTAACTCCCAACGTCTCGCAGAGCAAAAGACGGGAGTAATGCGTTTCATCGTGAACATTGATTTTGCGTGTTTTCTTGGTATCCGATGTTCTCCGGTACAACTAAAAATGTCTTATAAAAATTTGGCACACCGTTCCTTTGTATCGTGACCTATGTTTGTTTCAGGTTTGATTTTGATTATGTACGATTCGATAGAAATCAAGGCGTTAAAAAATAAAGCGCTCGAATACATCGAAATTTAGTCGATATATGCCGCCATTATTTTTTCGTTAATCTCACCCCAGTGGGTTACATAACCCACTTTTACAAAAATTAAAAAACTCCAAACTGAAAAAACAGAGTAATAAATAAACTGTATTAACAAAATAGAGTGAAATAATAAATAATTGTTTGCATATAAAAGTCCGGAGATTTTCACACACAATGACGAATAAATCTTCCGATTATAATATGCCAATAATTATTTGTTATTTCGATAATTTTTTTTAATACAATTTATTTATGACACTGTTTTTTACCTCAGGAGTTTTCAGATTTTTTTAATTTTTACGGTACAGAAAATTAATAGAAATTTCGAAATAGATGACACTACGGTTTAGTAGATTTTTTCGTATCGCTAGTGCAGATGCTGACGATACGAGAGTATCACCCGGTAGATGAAGGTGTTCGTGGGTTTCGGATAAGGTGAGAAATGATAATAATTACCAATACACAGAGGTGTACAGGAGCCCGTGGCAAGGTGTAGCGAAGACCAAAACGACGTGTCGCTATCGCTTCGCAAGCTACTGTGACTCAATACACACATATTTGCACATGAATACATACATTCATAAAAAGTCACATGAACACTTAAAATTCTAGTATCACCGCATGCACGCGGCTCTCATCGTTTTTTCAGCAGCAACGACCTAGTAGCCTCAGAGCCGGCTGAGCGATAGGATGGCATTTTATACCGTTTTTTCCTTCTCGTAGTTTCGCTTTGAAGGAAAGAGCGCGTCGTTCGAGCATTTCGTCGCGAAGTTTACTAAATAAATTTGTAACGAACAATTTTATTGCACGGCGAAAAGAATTGCTGAGTTAATTGTAAACTTTTAAGAGCGATTTTAATAACGATACGAAAAAAAAAAACACTTTCGGTGCAAAGTAAACTATAGACAAGTGTGTGTAAGTTTGGAATAAAACGGAATTTGCGATCGAAGTAAAAAATAAGGTTGTTAAATAAAGAAAAGTTGTGTGCGTTGAAATATCGAGCTTTGATTTTTAAAATTTAAACGAGAATTTTGTTAATGTGCTGTAAGTTGAGACGATTTTACATGACAATCGTTCGCAATAAATCTTAAGGACACGGACAGCCGATATATCTTAAAATATTCCGAGGCACGTTGAAAAAAAAATATAAAAAGAAAAGAATAAATTACGGAAGTGTCGACGTTGACGTAAACTAGTGTGAAGCAGGTGACATAAAAAAGTCTTCGGAGAAGTACATTTTGTGGTGAAAAGAGGAGAGAAAAAAAAACAACAATACATCGCCGTTATTAATGTTTTAAAGGAAAAATTGGTAAAATTGAAAGATACAAATTTTACTTTCGTGATAAACTCAACCCGATGTCAAAGTGGACAATGAGGTGAGTAAATCGTGTAAGATAAAACTTTCTTTTTAAGCGATAAGAGACAAATTTGATTAAATGGCAAATTATTGATTCATTTGTGGAATAATGCGTATAAAAAAATGGACCTGATAACACCTTCAAGCATTTGAACAGAGAGGACGATAAAACAAGTTAAGAGTTGATTGGTGCAAATATCTGCATCATCGTTGCGTTCTCAAGTGCATCGCAAACGATTCGTCGAACAGCGGCAATAATTTGCACGTTTTTGAGAGACTCGAACGTTATAATTTCTCTTTTACCAGCTTCATTCCGCTCAATTTATCGGTCGATGACGGACCAACAAAATGTTTGATAATTAATTAATATCTTGAGTTTTAAATTCGGGTCTTAAATTCGGTACTAGGAGTTGTTCGGGATAATGGTCTCAGCATTATGAAAAATCGACAAATTGATTCGGTAACTCATAAAACGTTTTCAAGTTTCAGTCTAAAATAGACAAAAAGCCTATTTTCCAATTTTTTTTCCAAAGAAAATTTAGTTAGATGTTTAGTTTTAGCTATTATACCATTTTAGGCCTAAAAAGCGATATTTAAAATTTCTTTCTCAGCTATACTAGAAAACCGATGAACTTATCATATTTTATGGTTATCCTGCTTAAGGGTATGTGATACACGTATTCGATCGACAGAGTTCATCCGAATGCAAGATACGTAACGCCATTGAAAAACATGGCGGAGGGCAAAAAGCGAATGAAGTTAGTGTTTCATTTCGCCTTATAGGAGATGTAATGTGTAATGTTAGTAACCGCGTAATAAAGTTCATTTCGAGAGATAAATCGCGAGTCATAAGGTTCGATGTTGTTTTGCATAAATCCGGAAAAAAAGGAATGTGGTTCCTTATGACTGTTTTCGAGGGACGACGTCAATGAATAAATAATTTATAATTCGATGGGGCATTCCATCAAAGCGTACACCTTGGAGACGTTGAAACAGGTGTAGGCGTCGCTTCAAAATGTCGCCGTAATCTATATCGGCGTTTTTTTCGTGTTCTGTAAAAAAAAAAAAAAAAAAAACGAGCGACAGAATGAAAGACAAACTGGACGATTACAGAAGAAGTAACAGCAGTCTCGTCAATCATATCTCGGGATTATGTTAAATTGACAATTGATTCAGGTGTTTCTCTTTTTTTTTTTGTTATTATTTCGCTATCGAATTGACGTAATTACTCAATCTTTGACAAACACCGGCGCGATATCCGGTAGACACGTACCATCGGTAAAATAATGATAATCGTCTTGTCAGATGAGTCACTATAGGTGATCTCAATGAATTGCTAGAATTATGCAATAAAGAGACGATGGATACTTGACAAAAATTATCAAAATCACAATTTGTTTTGCGGAAAAACATTTTCAGAAATACATATATAAAACATCGCACGCCGCTTTTTCATTTTTTTTTTTTTTTCTATCATTGACGAAACACGGTCTATGAGGAAAAATTTAGCACTAATTACACAATTGGCCAATGATTAAATGAGTAAGAAGCAACATGCGAATCCATCAGCAGTACTGAATTTTACACGTTTTTTCTTTCTCATAAATAAACATCGGTCGAGATACGATCTTTTTTTTTCGATAAGTGATTTTCCGAGTAGAATACTATGAAAATTGTTGAAAAAATATGTCACTATCGCGAAGTCTCCTACCACGAAGTGAGGAAACAAAGATGAAGTCGAAAAAAGAATACCAAGAGATTTTTATCGCTGAAAAAGGCCAATATAAAAAAAGTCATAAAAAAGAATTAACGAGTTGCAGAATGTGAAAAATAACACTCAGATAAAAAAATAATCGTGTCTTCAATATGAGAAGAAAAACGAATTAATTGATAATAAAGGCCACAATTCATTATTTAATTAATTTTGTTTGTTTTTTTTTAATTTTGCAATAATTTTGTTTCCTAAACTTCAGTCCAGTAATTTTCGCTCCTCGCGTCGTTTTCGTCATTATCTTAAAAATGCACAATGAAAAAATGTATTTGAAATACCAATTCAATGTTGACATTTGTGCGTTTGAGAATAAAAAAAATGTTCGATCTATTTTACGAAAAACTATATTCGTCGTATTGTTATAATTAGTCAAATAAAGAAAATTATCACAATTTCTACAAGTATTTGATTTATTATCTATTAAATACTATGTAATATGATATTAGGTGAAAAAATATTATGTGAAAAGTACTTATAATAGATTTCTCTTATTTTTTTTCTTTAATTAAAGTAACGAAAAGTTAAGAAGGCGCATTCGTAGAGTCTTCGAAGATAAAGTCCATACACTCTCATTACGCGGTGTAATATACCTGTTGACAATGCGCACCGTTGGCTAGTCGTTTTATTCGCCGTCTTTGCGTTATCGCCGTGATAAGATTTCTGCTTCATTGTCGGAGTTAAAGAGGAGCCTTTCGGAACGCAGTTGAATGCGCGAAACGGATGTGCCGGTCGTTCGATGTTTCGAACGACACACAGTGTCCTCGACTTTGAGATATATTAGAAGAAACTGGCAGTGATTGACGTCACACAGTGAGTTGTCGTATATAAACATATGCAATAATCACTCGACCTTATAAGGACACAACCAGTGCACCATGATGTCCGATTGTCAACAAAAACATATCAATAGTTTGATATTAAATATTCCAAAAATTTTTTCAAATAAACTTTCTTATTTTTCTTAATTATCGTAAAGCATGTGAATTTTAAGTATTTTTAAGTAATTGAATCCAAGAAAATATAAAGTTTGCTTGAAAGTATTCGTCAATAAAAAATTGTACAAAAATTAAAAAACTCCCGACCGAAAAAAAGAGTGAAATAACAATTAATTATTCACATGTCATAGTCGTGCGATTTCTTCATGACATGTGAATAATTAATTGTTATTTCACTCTTTTCAGTCGGAAGTTTTTAAATCTTTGTAAAATTTTTTTATTGCATCCTTTTTAAAGAAATCATATTTTAACTAAGACACAGACTTCCGTGAATTTGAGGTTATACCGCACAGAGATCGAGCGCCTTGCGAGTCACCGGGCGTCAAAAAAATATATCGCAGAAAATGGCGCCCGATCTTCGATATATATCTAAAGGACTATTCCGTAAAATGTTTTTTTCTCTACGAATATTCAACCGATTTAAATTCTCCATTGCAACCGACATTAACCGTACATCATAGAATCGCTGCATCAAATTCTGTTAAGTAATTTTTAGCCGTTTTCGAGAACATACCGAACAACGAAATCGCTCGTCTCCGTGAAACGCATAACTCCCGTCTGTTTGCCGTGGCGGGTAGTCAGGAGTTAAAAAGAAAAGAATGGAACGCAAATTACGCAAATATTTGTTCACATTCAAGTGAGGATTCCCCTTCAATGTTTCATTTTTACGATAACTAAGGTGGATATCAGAACGGCATTTATTTTTTTAAATAACGATAGATATCAAAACTTTCTGAGATAAACCGATATTATCATGACATAGAAATGGGATGTAACCACTTCAGGGTGATATCGTTCTCTTTTCATCACCGAAATATATTTAGACCACTGAAGAAATTTCGCACATTTATTTTTCTATGATTTTCCGCGCATTTTGTAGTATAGTTTTTACGCTCTTCGGAATATAACTAATAGTAAAAAGATGACTGGCAACCCAATACATAAAAATGTTCCGTTTTCAAAAACACGAAATAAAAAAACAGTCGAAACGGTATCTTTTATAATGCAATGAACGAAAATCTCGCAGGTCAGTAAAAACTAATTTACGACAATTTTCTAACGAAACATTAAGCGATCTAATCGATCTACGGAAATGTAACGCGCGTTTGATTATCGATCTGATAAACAATCTCTCGAAGCGATCGATCCGGCTGCATTCCTCCAAGTGCCTCTCGCCGATAGCGTGACAGGTAGTGAGGAAAAAAAAACATATTATAAAAGTCGGAAGCGAACGAAGGGATTATAGTAGTAGAGCTACGTTGCCACGTCGAATTGATAAAAATGTTGACTAATTCATCGAGAGTGCAATCGGAAATTCAGCGATACTTCAATGAATGAAAATTTTCCTGTTACATTCGACGTATCATGCTCTGCCGAAAAACCTTCTTTTTCCCCAAAGGCGTCAAAGTATTAATTTGTTAATTTATTTAATTAATTATTATTTCAATCCTGCAATTTCCATAATTTTTTCGCAACCGTTGTATATTTGTTTGAATCGTGAAAAATATTTTTTTTTGTGATTTTTCGGTTATTATTAAGAACGAAAAAAAGAAATATAACATGCAACCGAACATTGATTGCATAAGTGCGAACTGTTTTCAGCTGTGATATCCATCCGAGTTGTTTTTTTAATCGAACATCCCGCAATTACTTAATGGCAATAGCTCAGTTCCATTGTTAAAAGTCGGAACAATAATGATAATAATAGTGAACCAATGTTTATTAAATAATCTCGATGGCATGATTTCCCGTTTGCTCTCCTGTCCGTGTACACGATAATAAATCTTTCGCTTGTGAACGGAAACCCCTGAAAGCAAGCTGGTGCTGTGAATGCTATGTTCATCGGATGATTATCTCGGGATTTTTAATTACATCACTTAACGGCTAACTTCGACTCGACACTTCGTTCTTCCCGGAAGAATGATGTACTCTATTCGTCCTTGAAATGCCAGCTTTGCAACATGAAGTTAATAGTTCTATAACATTTGTATATTGTGGAGCAAAAATTATTTTAACCGAATGAATCGGTTTTTACGGGTGTTGAAAATAATATTTTGCCGATTAAATGATATAATTGCTATACTAAATAAATATTAAAGTCACGAAGGAAATTTTGTTTTCGTAAAAATAAATGAATATTTATATATCAAGATTTTCATGTCAACGCGTCCAGAATTTTCTGACAAAAACGTTTTTTGTTGTTCCCTTGGAACTCATTTACGGTCGCTATTTTCGGTTCACCTTAATGTTTCAATGCTCCTGAAAATGGAGTATTGCCGTTTTTATTACCGACCGTGGTATGGCTCTTCGCTTTGATGTCTGCGAAAATAATTTATTACAACCGTTGTTACCGACTGTGCGGGAAGTAAGTGGAAAGGGAAACTTAAGTGTCCAACGGATAATTTATTAAAAACGACAGAAACTTTTACTGAATCCTAGTGATACAAATACTTCGTTGTTTCTCACACACAAGGATATCGCAAGTATTGTTATCTGTAAATGAATTACTTTTCGACTTCTCGACCATTGTTCTAAGGATTAACGATAGCATCGACCTTGCGAAGTGCACGAACGATAACTCTGAAATTATTATATAAATATATCTTTGATTGACGAAACCATTGGATAATGGAGTAACGTATCTCGAAATCTTGTCTCTGATCTTCGCGGCCGAGTTTTCGATCAGATTCACTTCGGTCATTCGTGGTACGATTAAGACAGGAATTTGTTTGCTATTTGTTTTGCGCGAACGCAGGGAAAAAATACGATAAATGACTCACGTTGGAATTAGAGTCACGAGGCTTGAAACACTGTATGTAAACGTTAAGCGCGTGCTTCCTTTGCCGGTGTTTTTTATTGCACTGAGATTAGAAATGCGTCTAGCCGTGCGTTCGATGATAAACAAATTAATTATTTGCCCAACGATAGCTGTGCACGTGCGTTCTACTTTTCGAAAAATGCCCAACGTAACAATACTTTTTTTTCGTAAAGGTCTGCGAACAAATAAATCTTTCAGTCGACAAATAGATCATTCGATACTAATAACAATTATCATTTTTTTTAAATACCGAGTGTCAAAATAACAATTTGTAATATTCATAGAATAATTAATGGGTATCACGGTAACGATTCAGCCATTAATTGAAACCGATCTCGAGCAATTAGTTATTTTTTTTTTGTTTTTTATTGAAAGGAAGTGTCGGATTTAAAAAGTCAATATCTTCAGAATTCGCTGAATGAATACTGCGAGGGTTTAGGATTTCGTTAACTAAGAATAAAATGGTCTCTACACGGGAGCGAGCGCTTAGTGCAAATTCGAAAAGTCAAGGCAAACTTAAAGATGGTTTGTCGCGTATACAATAACGCCGGATAGAAATGTCGCCTCTTATGATTGCGACGGCTGAAACTCCGTTTTTTCTCAAACATCAAATAGAGAGGAAAGGCTTGACACCGATTTACCTAACGATGCAAACAAAAATTCGAGATACAGTTGTAGAAATAACATCGCGGGCATTAAATTACAACGTAGTATTGATACAGTCGAATAAAGTCGGCGCTATTTCGAACGAATCACACGTGTCGTTCTATCGATAAACATAAAAAAGAAAAAAAAATAATTAAAAACGCAACTGGTGTCTTGAAAAAATATTTGATTCGTAAATGCGGAACGAGATTAAAGGCGAATTATAAAATTTTGAAATTACTTATATTTTTAATCGTAATTATTATGGAAATAAACAGTTCAAAGGCCACGAAGAAAAATAATTTTTTTTAAGTAATGTTGAAAATTACGGCAGACAATTAGCCGTATGTCGTCGTATATATCGAATTATCACCGCTATTTTTCCGCGGCATCGTCTATGACTCAGAAGTTCTTTAAAGTTTGTAAAATTGGTTTCAGATGATTCAAATTTTCTTTCTGTACGGAACATTTTTTCGTAATGAATTTTGAAACGAACTCTTTTCACTCGATATTTCAAACTCGTGTTTGATGTATTTTTGCTCCACTGATCACGAATTTGGCACTTATTTGATTACAAGCTTAACGTTAAATATAATGAAGTTCCGCGGAAGAAGAGTAATCGTTTTTCTTTATCTTAACAGATACATATATACGTATATACGTTTTGTATGCCACTTAAAATTCATTAATACATTTTCTAAGTTCAATCGTAACCATCGTAACTAATTTTTAATAATTTTTCAAAATCATTAATAAAAGTTCCACAATCCTATTGATTTCAAAAATAGATTTATCGGCGATAAAAAATGTTTACGATATAATTTTAGTGACGGAAAAGTGATCGAGGCTTTCGAGACGAGAGCGTACTATCCGGAAAGACAGAGTAGCGTGCAACGGCCACCGAGAGCAGCCGTGCACTGTTTGCGAACAATATCGTTTATCAGAGGCATGACGTCACTCAGTGACGGCTACCGGAGCAGCGCGGATTGCACGAGGCCGCGACGATATGGCAAACATAAATTCTTCCTGGAATATCATACTGATGCCTCTCGACACCATATTTATTCAAGAATTTCATCTATCTTATTTCATTAACGTTCAAATACCTATTCGCAAAACAAATTTAAAAAGTGAAATTAATAATAGAAACATTTTTTATTTTATTTGTTTTCAAAAATTTTGC
Organism: Cryptus armator; assembly: GCA_963971235.1. Taxonomy (NCBI): domain Eukaryota; kingdom Metazoa; phylum Arthropoda; class Insecta; order Hymenoptera; family Ichneumonidae; genus Cryptus; species Cryptus armator. Next base: position 14,007,631 of record OZ020232.1, read on the forward strand.
TCCTATCGCTATAGTACTGATAGTCCGGATTGTTGATAAACCAATAACCCATTTTTTTGTTTCACGTTATGTCGAAAAAATTTTAAATGGCTCACCTTTTTCCCGCGATAATTCTAAATATTTCACCGTTTTTTTAACCTTCCGTAATAAATTAAAATTACAAAAAAAATTAATACTTTTTGGGTCAACAAATTCATAAAAATGCCATTAAAAAGAGACCTATTATTAGTCGAAACCGGGCAAATATTTCGGAACAAAACGGTTAACGAATTGTAAGATTACGAGAAAATTAATTTCATTCAAAAAAATGCCTCCTAAAAAAAATCTCATCGCGTTTCCAAAGTTAAAAATCGATTGTTTTTTTTTTCAAAATTAATTTCGCAATAAACAAAAATGTACGAAATCCATATGTTTGAAATCTATTTGGTAACCTATTTTCACATACCGTTTATTTATTATTCTTTTAACGCTGAATAAATTTATTTAACGTAATTGTTTAAGCAATAAATATGTCAGCAATAAACGTGATAAACTCGTGCCTCACAGCGAGAAAAATTCTGTAAAGCAATTATTCACCGTGAAGTTTTTTTTTTTTATGTGCGCTTGGATAAGCGTAAATAATCCGCGGCGTCAGTTAGGGACGCCGAGTCTACGTGTTTAGTACATACAGTGCTAATCCGCATGACGTAATAAGGAGTCAGGAGGAAAAAAAAACAACGATAGAAAAACTAAAGAAGTTATGTGCATCGAATACCATATTAACGAGAGCAAAAGCATGTGACCACCAGCCGAGTGTTTTTAACGGTTGAGCAATACTTCTTCTCTCATTCTCTTCACTATCTTGTTTTCTTCCGCGGAGTTTATATTTACACCTGTCTGCCCTGCAGTTCTCTCCACACATATAACAAATATCTTTTCTGTTTTATTTCCCGATTAAAGCGAATTATATATAAATTGTACAATTATTGTTAATTATTCGTTATTATTGATAATCGATATCATTAAATAATACAAAATTTAATTTTTTAGTGACTTCGGGTTTTTTTTATATATCAGTAAAATAAAAAAAATCATAGATATAATCTATTTTGATAGATTGTTCGTTAGAGTGATCATGTAAAAAAAATCCGCAGGTATGAATATAAAAAAATTTAAGAGGACACAATGTTCCGGAGATCCAGAGATTTTTTTATATCGTCTTATACCCTGCATATACCCTTACAAACGATCGATGATATGCGATTTTGTATACGATTTTTATACAATGGCCCCATAAAGGAGTTCCGGCAATTAACTAAAAAAAAAATCGAAATTCCATTCTATTTTTTCATCGGTCCAAAACTTCGTATTCAAAACACCCCAATTAATTGTTCCTAACAATGTTCTGATACCGGAAAAAATCCAACAATTATGTTGCAGAATCGACGAAAATATCTACGGCACGAGATGCCACGTTTGACGAAACCGAGAAGATCAACAAAAGCAACATGAGGTTCTCATGTTTTCCGAGGGCCAGTATACTGGGACAGAGGGGTAGCATCAATCTTACCCCGGTCTCAGGTCACGAAGATACACCCAGCGTAACGGGACTTCGTATAATCAGCGTGAGTTTCAAATGGTTTTCATTAAGTCACCTAAATGTGCGAAATCTGATGACTAACGTATGTTATACATGTATTATTCACCTTGATGAACAAAATGATGTTCAATAAAAAATAATGCGTCGATGAATATGATATTAATCCAAATTATTGTACGACTGATATCCAGAATGGAAACGGAAGGGAGCCGGTAGCGATGAGCTACAAGCGCGCAAGCGAAATCGAATACGGAAGCGTCGTGAGTTCGTTTTCGATAAAAAAAAATCCAAAAAAGAGTCCTCTATCCGGTAATATATTATCGATAAATCTTATCAATTTCCAGATAAGACAAAATCCATCAAGAATCAATGGAACGGGTCCACCATCGGGCTATTATGGCACACATGAAAATAACAACCCATCGACGATCGAAAGAAACAAAAATGGAAAGCTGGAACGTTCGGAAACCTCGGAGTCGAGCCTCTCGGATAAAGCGCCAAAAATTCCGAGGGGTGGCGTCATCGGTAGAACACCAACGCCACCCTCAGCGCCTACACCAGTCTACGAAAAAGACTCAAAGTAAGTTTCCGTTAACTTGATAACTCGCAAAGGTCGTCACTTAACAGTTCTACAGCTTGCAGAGTTGTAGTCTCAAGTTGCTAATGCCATTACTTACAGCATTACAGTCTGTAGTGTAAACTTGACGACTCCCCGTCTTTCCTAAAGTTAACTAAATGACTTAAAACCAAATGAAGCGAACGAAGAAACCACTTGCAAAATTGGTAAATGGTGCGGTGACCGCGTTGCAGATATGATTTACAATTCACTTCATTGCGATTCACTTCAGTTACCATATCGACATGACATTCAGGCATTTTTTGAAGTTATGATTAATCTAAATGAAATGTTAACGTCGTTTCTTTTTTATAGATTCTAAATGAAATGTCTCTGTTCCGCCCAATAGAAAGTAGAAAATTGGGTGTCATGAAGTCAATTAAAATGTAGCATATTACAATGATGTGAAAGAATTTACAATGATTTTTCTTTTCTTTTACTTAAATTATAGTTCGAGAAACCAAATAAAACGCGCTATCGTTGAGAACGAGTTTCTCGGGAATCTTGAAGAGCCTCAAGTGGACGCACTGGTATCAGCTATGTACCCTAAACAAATACCGCCGTCAACGCTTGTAATTCAAGAAGGAGACATCGGTAACTATTGTATTCGTATTTTCTGCTTCGTCTACAATCGTTACAATCGATTGTAGCCGATTGTAGCTAAAGCAGAAATCCCAATTTCCCTGACATCGACCGCTGGTCAATAATCTAAAAATGATTGTCTTCATTCGAACAATTGCTTTCTTCTTCAATTGTTGAGTTGAAAAAAATATAAACGTAAAAAAATTGCCATTTTTTTGATATTCAGGATCCCATTTGTACGTTTCTGCGGAGGGAGAGTTCGATATATACGAAGGCAGCAAGTTTCAAAGAAGTTTTGGTCCCGGAGTCGCTTTCGGGGAACTTGCATTACTGTACAACACGAAGAGGCTGCGATCCATAAGCGGTACGTTTTTTCCATTAAAATTAAACAACTAAAAATGAGGTGAATCAATCTGTTATCGTAATAATTCAAGTAATTATGACGTAAGTAAAACTGTTCTTCATTTATTCCAACAGTTTTATTCGTCTGTCTGATTCGCGGTACAACTCTCTCGATCCGTCATCTCTCTTAACTGTCCTTTTTACTTTCCGCTCATCAACTATACTTTCGCATCAATGCCATCTCGCTATTAACAAATCAATTATGAATATAAAGACCTTAAATTAGAATTGTAAGAAAATGGCATTTATTCTCGTGGAATTTCAGTGAAGAAAGGTGGAAAAGTTTGGGTACTCGATCGCTCGGTCTTTCTCACGGTAATGATGAGAAGCGCTCAGGATCGTTTGGAAGGAAATATAAGATTTTTGCGACAAGTTTCTGTATTGAAAAAACTTCCGGAACCCCAAGAACACGTTCTCGCAAAAATTTCGGACCTCATAAGAGTGGTAAGTGCGCAATTGCATAAAAGCAGAATATCGAAATTTCAATTAGGATGTTAATCGCTGTTAATTTGTTCATATATCGAATTCGATTCAATTAAATTTTCACATCCGTACTCTCATTAAAGAATTATTAAATGCTTTATTTCATTATAGGAATTCTTTCCGGCCGGTGCAAGGATTGTTCGACAGGGCGAAAAGGGCGACAAATTTTTTATCATAAGCGGTGGCAACGTGAGAATAACGAAAGACACTGAGTACGGAGGAGAAGAAGAACTTGTTGTGCTTGGAAAGGGAGAGTACTTTGGTGAAAAAGCACTGTACGATAAGGAAGACAACAAACGACAGGCTAACGCGATTGCACTCGCGCCTGGCGTCGAGTGCTTGACGCTTGATGGCACGTGAGTAGCGAATACTATGTAATTGCATTTTTTTTTCATTACGCCGAAATGAAAACGGCAATCTTTTTAGATTGATAACAATTTTTTTCGTAAGTATCTAAATACTACGCTGATGCACAGGATTTTGTTTTCATTGACATTATTGTATTGACAGTACTTTCCTGAATTATCTCGGAGGATTGGACGAAATGAGAAATAAGGACTGGTTGGAGGAGTACGAGAAACAGAAGAGATCGTTGACCCCGAAATTGTGGACGAACGAGTATTCCGAATTGACACTCTTCGATCTCGAGATGAGAGGAACTCTGGGAGTAGGTGGCTTCGGTAGAGTCGAACTTGTCACGCTGAGAGCGGATCCGGAGAAGAGTTTTGCACTGAAGAAACTGAAGAAGAAAACAATGGTTGATCAGCAGCAGCAGGAACATGTATTAAACGAGAAATGCATCATGCAGGCCTGCGATTCGCCATTCATTTGCAAGTTCGTGCCATTCATTGATTACTAACCATTGACTGGAATTATTTGAGTGATTGTTACTATTGATTATCATACTATCTTAGCTTCAGCTTTATGAATCTTCCGCCTCAATCACAGCACTTATTCGATAAGAATTCTAACTAAAATCACCTTTTTGCAGACTGTATTCAACTTACAAAGATAGCAAATATGTTTATTTCCTGATGGAAGTTTGTCTTGGCGGAGATGTGTGGACGACTCTGCAAAGACGACGATATTTCGACGATCACACTGCTCAATTTATGGTCGGTTGCGTCGTTGAAGCTTTGGATCATCTGCATTCCTTGAACATTGTTTACAGGGATCTTAAGCCTGAAAATCTGATGCTTGATACTCGAGGATATCTCAAATTGGTACAGGAAATTTAACTAACTACTTTTCGCAATCAATGGTTGCCTTGTCATATAAGAGGAATTCTAATTGTAATATACTAATAAATAATAAGAATGATGATGATGAACCTTTTTTTAGGTGGACTTCGGATTCAGCAAGAAAATTGGTCCGGTTAAGACGTGGACTTTCGCAGGAACGCCGGAATACGTTGCGCCAGAAATTATACTCAATTTGGGTCACGACAGGTGAGTTGAAACAAATCCGACAACTGAGGGATGAAAAATGAACCCTCGGTGGTCGTATGAGAGTCTTGTATGCCAGCAGCTTTCTGTTTTTTGCGTTTTAGACAACATTTTTGTAAATAAAAACACTATATAAGGTGAATGTCCCACTAATCGCCAGTGTACCTGTAATCGTTAAAGTGCCGTTCGACTGCATCAAAGTCTATATTCGAGGGACGCGATTGGCGATTATTGGTACACTGACGACTGGGGCATCCACCCTACAGATGTTAATTTCTGAGGAAAAGGTTACTTCATCATACAGACGACACCTGTGAGATTTTTTACGAAAATTCTACACATTTGTAAATTGCGTAACAATACCAAAGTCATCGGCGCAAAAGGTCTAAATAGTTACCGATTAGTTAAATTGTTTAATCATTTTTTTACTGCATGTTGACAGAGCTGTGGATTATTGGGCCCTTGGAATCTTAACTCACGAGCTACTGGTAGGAAAGCCCCCGTTCCGTGGTGCCGATCACATGACGACATACAATAAGATACTTAAAGGTGTCGAGATGGTCGGCATACCCGGTATCGTAAACAGAAATGCTAACAATTTGATAAAAAAACTGTTGCGGATGAGTCCGTCAGAGCGTCTCGGATATCAAAGAGGTGGAATTCAGGATATAAGGAATCATAAGTGAGCGATTTGTCTACTGTCTACTGGATCAATATATCAATTACTACCATCCTATCAATTTCCAAAAAAATCTTTCAACTTTTCTGTGCAACATGTTTCAAGTTTACTATACTTTACTCTTTTGTTAAATATTCATATCACGCATCTACTATCGCCACGGAGTTTACCAGTTCGCTGTCTTTGACCGATCGGAATAGAAAAAATTCTGAAAAAAAAAAATCGGCTACTACATTTTTTACTAAAAATGTATTTAGTTTGAAAATGAAAAAATTGATCATATTTAATTTGTTTCATTGCAGATGGTTTTCTGGTTTTAATTGGGAAGCTCTACAACGACTTGCCCTACCTGCGCCGATAGTACCTACGGTCGGTATCAGTTTTATCTCATTTCGTAAGAATATCACTTTTTTGAATAAAATTGAATAAAATAAAACTTTTCATTACATATCTACAGGTCCGTAGTCAAACGGATACGAGAAATTTTGAACGATATCCTCCCGATCGTACGATCCCACCTGACGAATTTTCCGGTTGGGATATGGATTTTTGATGCGCGGAAAAGAAAGAATTAAAATGATCCCATCAATAAAGACGTTGATTTAATGATTTCTCATAATCATAACATCGCAGTCTTTTACGTCGATCAATCGTGCGATCTGAGTTCATGAAAAAAAAAGAACGATTAAAAAAACAATATACAACGATCGAATACTTTTTGTATTGTTTACCATTTTTTTTAAATCCACTATCTCACTTTAACTTTGAGACATTGTCATATGTATAATTTATATGTTTATGTGACGTGGCATACAGGCCAGTAAATAAAATATTTTATAAATAAATTTGACATCGTTTTTAACGAGGAAATTCCAACACCCGTTGGCATAGTGACAAAAACCGCAGTGTTGCAAATGTGATCACGAAGAGCGACAAAAATCTCGTTTCCCTTAATGAAAACTATATGAATGACGTCAATAAATGAGAAAGCAATGTCAACATTCAGCTTACATAATGATTTATCATTAAAGAATTAGCTTCACGAAGCCGTCATCGTGATTTAGAGCAGATTTTGGGTGGAAGATGCCTCTTCCTCTTCCTACTAAGACTTCTAAATTGTAACGAAATGTTTGTTTGAGACGTATTCTTTAACCGCTACGTTCGTTGGATCTTCAACTAGAACAACCAGAAATAGCTGTGACGACGATGTCTTGACGAGATTCCCAGAAATAATCGCGCCTGTTAAACGTACTGTTAACAGAATGATATCTCTCGACGTCTTCAGCATCGCCTACTACCCTTCCTGCAAGTAAGGACCTCCTATCCCGTTAACCACTTGGCGCGTTATCTCGTTCTTGCAACGTCTCCAAATCTTCCACCGGACGGTTCAGTCACTTCGGCGCGGTACAGAAAAAAAGCTCTTCAGTGGCGGTGATAACATCTGTCGTTCTTCTCATGGATCGAGGATAGGCTTTGATCCCCACCGATGTGTATACTTCATTTTCTTGATGCGCCTATAATCGCCTGACGTTTTCTAACTGACGACTGCGTCGGCGGGCGGGGTAAATCGAAAGGTAAGACGGCCGCACGGACGCAACGCGGTCTTAATAGGAATCTTAAACGAACTTGATTAATCATTATTTCTATGAAAAAAATGACCGACGCGCACGTTAAACCAATTCCAAGAATCACAAATGCAAAACTTAGGTCATGCAAGGTCATGTCTCTAAAATCACGATTGCTCTTCACGTCATCATCAAAGTTGAAGTCACTTAGAGTTTTTTGATTAATTCTCAAATGAAACGGCAAAATAACATCGGCTTCGAACAGTTTCCCCAGTATAATGTTGAATTGAGTTTCGAGAGGCCAGTCAAATCGGAAGCGAACAACACCTAATGAAGGCTTCAGCATTTCGCTCAAGTGCAGTTTTAGTTCTTCTGCTTGATCTTTGAGAATGGATTCGAAGTTCACACAAGCAACAGACGAATTATCCAATACGTATTGGGCGCAATCCCCTCTGTCGCTGAGTAATATTATGCGTTCTTCAAATTCAGGGTACTGAAAGTATTGGGCATTTTCACGTTGAACGTAAATAGTGTAATGGGAATAGACAAGATCCTCCCACGTATTGATATTAGGAAAAGGCACAACGGTCGTCAACAGGGACGCCAAATTACCTTGATATATCCCCTGCATCGTAACTACGAATATCAAAATAGTCGTCAAATAAAGCTTCGATGGCATATTCTGCGGCAAGTGCATGAAAGCAGTATTGCAAACTATTCGAACAGTATTTAGAATTGCTGACCCTGCAGACTGATTGACAAACAATTTGAAGAACAACGCAATGAGCACCAGAACAACACACACTCCGATGTTAGTATAAATATCGACAACCGAGATAACTTTTTCTAGCTGTGACATGTGACCACTATGCTGAGTCATTGAAACCAATCCGGTGTGGATAAATGGCCGGCTCACCGCGATCTGCATTCCCGCCACCAGTGGAACTATACCTATCAACATGTCGTGGATGTAATTTTTCTTTGGTATAGTTCTATCAGTTGTATTGACAATTTTTATGACTTCAGATCCGTTCAGAACAGAAATAATAGTTCGTAAAACAGTAAAGTATGTATCAGCATCATTGCGGATGTGTTGTTCATTTCCCGTATGCGTCAGTTTACCCAGGAATGAATATTCTTGACAAACCGGGAACCCGTTAAGATTTTTTATCTTGTTGAAATCCAAATTCTTACAGATTCTTTTACCGTCGTCATACGATCGGTGAAACACCACGAAATTATTATCCTTGAATTTTGGATATGGGAAAGAAAATTGTAGTCGCCATGGTTCTGGGGCTTGAAACGTGTAAGGATTGTATCCCAAAATGCTTATCCCGAGCCGACGATCAAAGCATATGACTTTTGCATTAATCATATCTGCGTTCCAAGCGGTTGCTAATAAAGATGCGGCACCCCTACATCCCTGAGACGATCGGTAGAGTATAAAAAAGTACGCCGCATGATTCCACCATATGGATCGCATCATCGCGCTGATGTATTTTTTCAACTCCTTGAAATTCGAAGTCGACAGTACGAAAACTTGTAGTTTGTAACGAATTTTCCGTTGAATAGTAGGTCTCTTCAACGCTGTGTACATACCATCGTTTACCAAAACTACTGAAATTCGCTGTGACGAAAGTGCCTTAACGAGATTTCCAGAAATAATACCGCCTACTCCTACTGCCTTCCTGCGGTCCCCATAGCAAGATGTTATGACGTCGATCTGGAAGCCACCGAATCATTAAAACTTGTTCCACTTCTGATTCTACTTCTAGACAAATCTTACCGCTGCATCATCAACTTTGATGACTCTAACTGGTTCGGATGAATCATAAGTTATGTCCGCCGCACACATCATCGCAATCAAAGATAAGACCGTAATGGTTAACTGATTCGACAGCATGATCTTTGAAATTTGATATGAACTGGATATAGATATTTTACACAATCGTACAGTGAGGCCATCAACTAGTAACTGAATGATTCCACTGACAAAAACGTCCGCTTTCCGTACGGATGAATTTTTTATATCATGCAAAGTGTCGCAGCGTAATTTTTCGCTGCACGCGAAAACGATTTGCAACAATTAAAACGCGGAAAATTATGTTCCCCTTACGCGTAAGATGTATGATTTGACAGACGGAAATTATCGTGGTAATTGCTAATAACCTTCATGTCGCAGGTTCAGTGAACAAGTTATAGATTTGCAACGCCGGTCGACTCGCAGTAAACTTACTTGATGAAATTTTGTTTATGAACGTATCCATCACATGTTATTATTTTTTTTTAATTACAATGATGACACGTATCGATTTTACTTTGATATAGGCACGAGTATGGGGTTTACGATTTACAGTTATACACGATACAGTTAGGTGGTATGTACAACCTTTTTTGATCAAAAAAATGAAACGTTGAAAGCAGAGATTCACGAATTCGGTCAGTCCGAAAGCTGCGACAAGTGCAACATTTTTTAATGCGTCTCTTCGCTTTACGATACGCACTATATCGCTCTAAAAAATGAAGCTAATAGTCCACCATATGTATTTTATTTTTATTTACATTGATAGATACAACAACAATCAATGTTTATATTCGCAAATAAAATATAGATATAATACATTTTTTTAAATAGAGCTGATAACTGCTGAGACAGCTGCGCGAAAAAAATCGATAGTTAGAAGAATCATCTGTAAATTAGTTGCGGATAATTAGTTGCATGAATTATTTCATTTGTTTCACCATAACCTCTTCGAATGACGCTTTCCGCGAAGCATCGTCTATTGTAATATTGGTTGGCGAAATTAACAGGTTAATTTTCACAACTAATCGGTTAGTAGGTTGCCAAGTTAGTAGGTAACCAACGTTCTCTTGGTTGGCAGTTAGTTAATTGGTTCCACCAACTCATCGGCAAGGTGTAAGTTGCTACAATAAACGGTAAGCCTTACTTCTGTCATCTGATGAACAAACTGTTATTTTCTCGAACAATTATTTTTCTAGTTTATCTGTATCTTCAACATTAATCTCTACAACTACTTTTTAGCAGCACCGACTAATTCTTCCTTTCGATGTGTCAGGACGAGTCCGCTGCCAAGTAACTTTTCAGTAAACTGATGTAGCGGCGTTACAGGATAAGACATTTGTATCGTAAACCATCCCCGTGAAATTCTTGGATCCGATATCTCAGAATCGGTCGAAACAACGAAGTTGGGGACTCGGGCGCTAGATTGATTCCGAATTATATCATAAAAATGTAAATCAAAATTTGATGCGCTGTAGAATTTATGATATATGTCGATCGAAAGTTTGTCTTCTTGCATATTGCTGTATGTATGTACATAAGCGCTTGCAGCGGCTTCGATTCAGAGAATCTCTTACCGAAACCAACTTCCAAGGATAACGACGCAGATCTCCCCTGAAGAGGGGGAGCGGTCTGAACAACAAGAAAAGTAGACCAAGAACCGGAAAGGTAATCGCGAGAAACACGTGAAGCGCACAAGCCGGCATCGGCGCAGAAATTTTGGAAAAAATAAACCGGTTTACATTAAAAATGACATTGCGCATCAATACAACATCGGGATGCTGTTGGCCGGCTGTATAAATACGCCGCTGCTATGCGATGAGCCCAATAGAGTTTCAACTACAGACCCTCGACCTGTCGTGCTTCTCACCGAATCGAGTAAGTAAACCTATTTTTTTTATGGGGGCTGCTTATCAAATATATTAATCATTAGTAATGTGCGAAGTCCTCCAAAATTCTTTCAAGGTGTTTGTTTGATTCCGAAAAGTGATTGACCCAATCAAAGAAAGAAAAATCGCACGGGAATTGTAATTAATACTTAGTGTCAGGAAAGTAAATTGCTTACAAAAATTCATAGTGTTTTTTACTCCTCACTGTTCGGGCAAAAGTCGAGAGTACGCGTTGCGCAGCCACGCCGCGGCAAGGCAACTTTTTGAAGTCGCTAGTGTTTGACGAAAAGGCAAAACAATTACTTAACAAATTTCGGTACATAGTAATTCTGTTGCCTGGTCAATGCTTCTGATCCTATGTTTCTGAGGAAAATGTAAATTTGTTTTGCGTCGTTCCTCGTTTTTCACATGGATATCCTTTTCGATGTTTGATATTTTAATTGTTCAAATTTACTGATAAAATGAGTTGTTAAATCCAACGTATTCATTAGAAAAAGCATTAAATTTATGAAAAATGTCCAATTGTTATTTCTATTGCAGTATGACGTTCTATATTTCAAAAAGCATGACTTTTATATTCATCGTGTTTATGGCGATGGCTGTTGTTCATGGTACACCCACTATCGCTGCGGATAACATCACTGATGCAGCACTTGCTTGCAGCACAACCGGAGTTAGTATTATTTTAATATTTATCCTCTTCATAATTCAAGAAATTAATTAGACTTTGTATTCAATTCAAAATAACCATTCGTTGGATTAGTATAGTACACAGAACCTGCATAATCTTGCTTCTTCATTGAAGAAACGGTATTTTTTATACGATACCAATTCAAGGTACTTATGTCGCAAAGGCAATTCAACCTCAGCTACGCGGGCTTTTGATATGTTACAATTTAATTATTAAATTTCACGTCTACGAAATTTCACAGTTCATTACCGGACACATCAACGAGTAATCGGATGATGAAAATTGATTTTATTACATACGACTTAAGGGAGAATAAAAAAATTTGACCATCAGATAAAAAATAAAAATACTTATATCAAAGATAGAGAAAAAAAATTAAGTGCTACGTATTTGCTATTGTATTAGAAGTTCAGTAACAACAAAAAAACGTAGGGTCACCGGATGTTTGATAAAACAAACTGATATTAAAGTGGGTGACCCGAGATCATGACGTTACCTAACCTCAAAAAAACTCGATTTCCAAGATGTTGTCGAAAAAGTGGAGTCAAATGCGTATAAAAAATGGTTCTACTCACAAAAATTCGTCAGAATATAATTACGATTTTGGAAAACAAATTCCCGTATATTTTTGGCGTAATTATATTGAAGAGGTTAAAATACCATCCAATTAATTTTTTATATAGCATAGAATCAGATGTCTATGCCTCCGGCGTACCGACACAGCTACCTGAATCTTGAATCTTTCGCAGTGCGCTCTGCCAGAACGCCCGTGTTGTTCCAACATGTATTGTAACGAAGCTACGAGACAGTGCCACAACAATCCTGTTGCTACAGACCTTGGTTGCAGCACAACTGGAGTTAGTATTTTTTAAGCACTTTTCTACTTCATTCGTTTACAGAAAAATATCCTGACTGATTGACTGACTGATTAATTCATCGTTGCTTAACCCAAACTCGAAATATGAAATTCGGAGAGAATATTTCCTTCATGGCATAAGAGCCTTCTGAGGAGCAATTTTTCAAAATTTGAACCCCAAAAAGGTGCACCAGATTTCATGAATGTCGAAACCAAGATGCAAAGTCCCCGACCCACAAAAACCAACTGATTCATCATATTGCTGAAATTTCAAAAATCGCTTGATTACATTTAGTAGTTAATGTAAAACGATCATTAAGTGAATTATTAATATTTCATAAATGATGTAATGTATTTGTTCATCATCGAGGAAACGTTATTTTCGACAAAGTACTTAGTAATCTTGAATTTTTATGTCTTACGCAGTGCTCTCTGCCGCTACGCCCGTGTTGCTCCAACATGTATTGCAACGAAGCAACAGGACAGTGCTACCAGAATTAAACTTCGGAAGAGTAATGTATATCAATCGCATGCTGTATGACAAGTATAAATAAAAATGAAATGTGAACAAAAAGTGACATTGATTTATAATTTGATTAGTACATTATGACCAATAGACAAACCAATTTCACATTGTCATTGAATTGTTCTCTATCGATAATAAGGAATGTTGGAATGCAGCGGCATATTGAATATTGATTATTGTTGCATTTCATCAATCATCGCGTGACATATCGCGACGTCGATTTTTCGTATCGTAAAAACGTCGCAATCATCGCTAATGCTGTTACAAGCGTGCAATTAATAGTTATCGACCATTCACGGGAAAAAAACCCTTGTGTTTCAATAATTTTATGGCTGTGCATCGCGATGACGTGCGACAAGGGCGTCGGAAAAATTCACGATGCAAGGACTGCCGCACGTGGAGGATCAATAATTATTAACTGCACGCTTGTGACAACAGTATTGGCGTTGATTGCAAAATTTGTATCAGGCGATGAATATACTTCATGGAACATCCAATATCCAGTATATCTCCCCTCCCCGCTATTTTCATTATTGAAAGTGTTCTAAATGACTTATAATTTACTGACATTGTGGATATAGAGGACGTAGCGAATAATAATTATTATCTGTACTATGACTGGAATTGGAGGATTGTTAGAAAAGTGTACACGAGCTTTTCACGACATTCCATATTAAATCGTGAAGTTAACGGTATCGTACGACAAGACAATGTAGTGTAAATGTTCTAACGATAAAAACAAAATGAAATTATGAAGCTGAACAAGAGTCTCGGTGTATTTTTGGTGTTAATTGCGCGGATATGTTTGGCCGGTATCGTCGTCCAAACAACACAACCTATCGAATCATCTGAACTCATTGACGCAGCAGTGAGTGATTTTAATTCTCAGCGGAATTGTTGTAAATACAAATAGAACTAAGCAATCCAATGTTTCAACGTGACTAGGTGAATATCTTAACTTCATGCTATGGAGAACACGGACCGCTTGGCACTGTCGGAATTTTACCACGAACATTTCTCAGTAAACTATGGTTGAAGAAACCGATTCCAGTAATAGTAATGGATCTGACGAATCAAATTTGGGATATTGATAATCTCGTTGAACGCCCGGTAAAGCCTCAGGTATACCTTTTCATAGTGTTCCACTCGACGCAAGTTAGCCAAGTTTCACTTACCACCTGGGATAAACGAGGGGCCGATATCTTTGTTCCTGTTCTCGTACTCAGCTTGATGCCTAACAATGAGAACGGATGCGAGATGAGCCCCTATGTATTGGCTGCAATACTAAAAAGGGGATTCTACGATGTGAATTTGTTATGCGGTATTGCTGAGAAACAAATTGTATTATGGAGTGGCAATCTATTCACAAATCGTGCACCGTACCCTTGGCAATTTATTCACTATTACGAGCATTCTACAATTAATTATTTTCTGTTCTTGCGACCTTATCGAACCGATAATGAAACTTGTCTCAATTTGGATTATGAGAAAACTAAAAATCTGTCCGGAAAGACGATTGATCTCTTCGATATGACGAGACCAGCGTACCCGTCGTACCGGACGGGTTTCAATGGGACGTTTGTTAGTAGATTCGTCCTGAGACTGGATATTACTGTCAACATTTGGGAGATTTTGTTGCATCAGATGAATGCAACTGCGAAGGTGTACTACGTTGATTTTAAAAACTATGAAATTCTAGACGCAGGTGTTTATATGGCCGGAATTAAGGTACCAGCTCCCTTGTATTTCGTGGATGAAATATCTATTCCGGGTCTCGAACAAAGCGACATTATTGTCATGCGGTCGCGCGGCCACAAATCCCAATTAAAGAAAATCCTCGGTATTGTCGATATATATACGGGATATTGTGTATTCGTCACTTTGGTTATTACGCTAATATTCTTCAAATATGTGGCCAATCAAGATTTCATTCCAGCAATGTTGAATGTTTCTCGAATAATCTGTAATACTGGTTTCGAGAATTTGCCGGACAATTTGACATCAAGAACCTTTCTAGCCTGTCTATTTGTTGCTGTTGTCACAATCCATGGCATTTTTTCGGGTAATCTTGCTTCGTTACTGACAACGCAAATTCCAATTCATCTTCCGCAAACAGTACAGGAACTTTTGGATTTGGATTACACTATTCTCATGGATTTAATGTTTTGGAAATTGTACAGGGATAAAAAATATAAGGGGCATATCTTTGGTGCGCCAGAAAATTGTATCGAGCTGGCATTAGCTCTTGACAAGGGTAGTTGCATAGAAAATAAATATTGGATTTTGGACGCAGCTGTTCTAGGCAATTTATCCGTGAGCTCGAAGGATATCTTTGTGGCACAAATGGGTTTGCGTACTTTAAGGCGATGGCCTTTTGTCAAGAGAGTTAGTACGATACTTTTGAGAATGTCGTCAGCTCATATCCTAGAATCGTTACTCGGTAGAGTAATGATGGAACGACTCGACGAAAACTATGCTTACGTAATTAGCCAGTCGGAGCCTCCCAGAGTCATGAGATTAAAAGACTTGGGTTTCGCCTTTGTTATTCTTGGTAGTGGTCTTGTATGCGCTACTATAAGTTTCATTATTGAAACCTCAATTAACCCAATTCGTTCGAAGATCAACAAGGTGCGGAGATACTTTCGACGTTGACTCAAATAACGAAACGTTCATTGACTTGCAATGGAAACTTGAATCAGGATGATATTACAGATCTGGCTGCACACAGTTACAATATCAATCGCTTTGTTTAACAAATTAATCTTAGCAGTAGCAATAAATTTTATCAATAAAAATTTCGTTCGGAAATGTGTGGTAATTGATAGCCAAAGTCGATACATATGAAAATTAGTTACATTGCTAGTTTTGATATTTTTGACTATTGTTGCATTGGATACATCATCGCGTGACATACGGTGTCGTAGATCTTTCGTATCATAAAAATTTCGAAATCGTCGCTAATGCTGTTACAAGCATGCAAGTAATAGTTACCGACCATTCACGTGAAAAAAAGCCTTTGAGTTTCGAAATTTGCCGGCAACTTTATCACGCGTCAGCGACTTGTCTTCATTGTAAATTTAAAATTTGATGCGGAAAATGTGTATGTATATCTTAACATTAAAAAAAGTTGCAAATCTAAACGTGGATTACTTTTACTTTGTTTCAACCCTTGTGACGGGCTTTTCGACGGCTTTGAAAGACCGTCGATCGGCTACCCCGTCTAAAATATAGCGACGCCCGTTTGTTGTTTTACCTTTTCCCTCGCTGTCTTTGCTGGGCACCAGGGCATTGTTTCTATCCCTATACCCAAGTATATTATTTTTGATGTTCAACTTCCGTTCGTCTCACTTAGCAGGATTAGAGGCGCAGTGCGGGGACAATATCAATAAAAATAATAACGCTCGATACTCCCTAAAATTTTGTAAAAAAAACAATGACAAATACTATTTATTATCCTCAGAGTCAACAAAATAATTATTAAATGCAATTCGACATTCTGTCTTACTGTTTAGACTCGACAAATCAATCTCAAACGTGTCACAGATCGTGTGCTCAACGCTTCGAGCGAGAATCGTAGGTTTAACGGGAAATTTGGATCGGTCACGGGGGAGAGAAAAACTCCGCGTCGCAAGTTCGATTATTTCGCGAATGGAAAATATAATCATAGATGGTGTGCACTGCATGCGTCTACCTTTATCTTGTGAGATTGGCGGTTGGAGCGTGACGGGGACAGTCCTGATTCCACGAGCTCTGTGTAAATTATCCAAATTTCTGGGTTTGTCTAAGGCGATTGACTGTAAGTCAAGCGCATATAGCGAGTGCAAGTGTCACCAGTTAGTTCTGCAGACAATTATCGTAAAATAGTGCCAGGGGGCACAAACACACGCCAAACGATGTCTGGCGCCGGCCGGCGTCGTGCGGTAGAATCCAACATGGCGGACAAACAAAATGCGTGGTTTGACGATAGTGGGAGTGACAAAGACATAGATATGCGAGAATTAAAAAAACGAGTGCGCGAGAAGACAGAGGCGATACCGCCAATGCTATCGAAAGAAAAATCGAAAAAGAGTGAGGAAGAATCGGTAAGGAAGAAACCAAAAAAAAAAAGGGAAAAAAGGAGACAATGTTAGCGGATCATCAAGCGAAACCGAGAATGCTGAAGGCTCGCAACAAACAAACGGTAACGTCGGTGAGAACGTCGAACAACGAGAAAATAATCCCGAAAACGGAATTATGTGGTATGGAAGTGCCGACATCGGTCCATTTAATATCCAGCTCGAGGCGACGGATAAGTCGTTCCCGTCGCTCGCATTGGTCGCAAGAAGGCTTTGCAAACTTCAGATCAGGTACGATACTATTCGAAAGACTAAAGGCAACGAATTCACGGTAGTTTTCAAAAATTGGAAAGACGCTAACGATCTCGTTCGAGACAGCCGTTTGACTGCGAATAAACTCGCCGCTTGTATAACACAATCGAGTCTAGTGAGGAAAGGCATAATAAGAGGAATTCCATGCGACGTTTCCAAGGAAGAACTCATGGAAACGATCAACGCGGAAAATCGCGAAATGCATGCTATCGACGCATTCAGATTCACGAAGCGTAAACCAGGAGGCGAGAGGGGACAATTTGTCGAAACGGAGACAGTTTGTGTTTCGTTCAGAAATCAACTTCTTCCAAGAGAGATCAATTTATGGCGATGCAAATTCTCCTTGAAGCCATACATCAATCGCGTACGAGTCTGCTTCAACTGTAGAAAAATCGGGCATATACAAAAGTTTTGCCGAAATCCGGGTATATGTATAGGATGCGGAGACGAAAAACACTCAGAGGAAATACCGTGCAACAAGGAAATCAGCTGTGCTAACTGCAAAGGCGAGCATAAGAGTACTGATCAGTCGTGTCCAATGTACGTTCGACAACAGCAGATAAACAAAATAATGGCTTACGATAATGTCTCCTTCGAGGAGGCAAAAAAAAGGTGCATCGTACAAAACCTATAAGGATCGAGATCTCGACCATCTTCAGGAAATGACACTACAGATCTAAGAGATTATCCGACTTTAAGAAGTATACCGGAACACGAACAAGCAAAAATGAGGTACATTTTCGGGGACGCCAGTGGACGTAACCTCCACAACGTCAATAGGAATACTGGACAACAATATAATGAACTAGTAGCGAAAGCTATTGCAACGCAGAATGAGCAACGACATCAGAACAGACTGCAGCCGGACGAGGGACTCTTGGGAGAGCAACAGGTCGCTTCGACTATCGACAGACTGAAATTGGAAGAAGGGACGGGTTCGGAGAATAGCCGACAATATCTCGATACTCTCATCACGGAATTAGTCAAACGCATAGTATCGGCACAGGACAAGAGCTCGATCTTAGCGAGACTCTTTAAGACAGCGAATCTTCACGCCAAAATCGCGGATAAGTAAAAATGCTTTATTATTATTGCAGTGGAATAGTCAGAGTATTCGAGGTAAATTACCAGAACTTAACAAACAAGCGGCAGATTACGACGTAATTTCACTTTCGGAAACATGGTTAAAAAGTAAAGATAATTTATATTTGAAAGATTTTGACGTCGTGAGAAAAGATAGAGAAGTACAAACAGGAGGAGGGGTGGCAATACTAGTCCGAAAAGATTTAGAATATAGAATAGTTGATGATATAAAGTGTACAGGCGCTATTGAATGTGTTGCTATAGTAATTGAAACAAAAACAACTGATATACTTATAGTGTCTTCCTACCGACCCCCCGATAGGAGGGTAACGAAAAGGGAGTGGAAAAAATTCTTCGAGTCATGCGGTCGCTATAATAAGTTTCTGATTACAGGGGATTTTAATGCGCACCATGAATGGTGGGGGGACTCCCGGATCTGCGCTTCTGGGGACTCGATTGCGGAGTGCCTGGAAGAACTCGATTTGACGCTTTTGAATGACGGCACGCCGACGTATATATCACATGCATATGGATCTCATTCAAGTCTGGATTTATCCTTGGTGGATGGAAACTTGGCTCTTCAATGTGGGTGGCGAGTACTCAAGGAGGCTTGGGGTAGCGACCACTTTCCGATAGAAATCACGATCGGGGTTAGTCCAAAGTTGGTAGAAGCTTCGGGGGCGGGTACGAGAATCTACTCGCATAGTAAAATTTCGTGGGAAAAGTTCGCGGACGAACTTGAGACTAGAGTAGAAAGCGATAATATAATAAATAATTTCCGCAGAACGGTAAATGAGCGATATTCGAGATTAACGAATCTTATTCATGAAAGCATTTTTGACCCCGCCGGCGGGGGAGCTAAAAAGCGTGGAGATGCTGATTCGAAGCAGAGGACTCGTGGGCCAGTAAGTCCATGGTGGAACGCTAAATGCGAGGAAGCCGCTCGGAATAGGAAAAATGCCTTAGCAAACTTTAAACACACGCACACGAGGGAAGATTTTTTAGAGTATAAAAAAATGGACGAGCGAAATGTATATTTAAAAAAGAGAAAAAAAATAATTTTATCAAGTTTTGTGGGGAATTGGACAGAGTTACAAGCCCGACTTACATTTGGGATAAAGTAAAAAGATTTAAAAATAGGTGGGCGCAAAAGATAGAGCGCCGTACGTCCAGTGAGGAAAAAAAGGAAGCTCTTAACAACAGTGCTGATGATCTATGTCCGCCATGGGTTAAAGTACCAAAACCGGATTTGTCAAATAATTCTCAAATTGAGTTTTTGGATAGACCGTACTCTATGAACGAATTAAATGAAACAATTGACTCGGTTAAAGCCGGGTCAGCTCCAGGGTTAGACGGAATTGACTACGCGTTGATTAAAAACTTTAAAGAAAAAACAAAAAAGACCCTCTTAGCAATTTACAACGAAATTCTCGTTTCTCAAGCCTTTCCCGATGAATGGAGAGAGTACTTAATTTTTTTCATCCCAAAGACAACTAAAAACAAATTCCGTCCGATCTCGCTTGCACCGTGCTTATGTAAGATATTGGAAAAAATTATTAATACTCGATTGAACTGGTGGCTTGAACGTGAACATTTGTTAGCGAAATCCCAATTTGGGTTCCGACGTCAAAAATCGTGTGTGGATAACCTTGCAATTTTACACTCCGATATTCAAAGAGAATTTATTAGAAATAACCATTTGATTAGCGTTTTTTTGGATGTAAAAGGGGCGTACGACAACGTGTTGACAGATATTTTGGTGGGACGGCTCAAGGAACTTAATATTCCGAGTAATTTATTAAATTTCATATATAATTTAGTGTCGGAAAGGAATTTAAATTTCCTACTCGCGAGCTCTACGGTTAAGTACACGACGTTCAGGGGGCTGCCGCAGGGCAGTGCCTTGAGCCCGGTATTGTATTCGTTATATACGGCAAAATTGGAGGATGTAATAGAGAATAATAATTGTAAAGTTTTACAATTCGCGGACGATATAGCGGTGTACTCGAATTGCGCCCCGATGAGAATAGGGTTACAAACGGTCGAGAGAAACATTGAGGAAATTAACAAATTTTTAGCCGCAAGTGGCCTGGAGCTAGAACCCACAAAGTGTAAAGTAATAAACTTTCAGAAACCGAGTACTCGACAACGAGCTACAGTAAATATTAAAATTAACGGATTGAGAATCCAAAGCGTTCCTAGTACGAAATTTCTTGGGGTATACTTTCAACAGAATCTGAAGTGGAATTTGCATATCAATAACTTGGTCCAAGCGTGCCAGTGTGGACTGAAAATAATGAATTGTCTCCGTGGAACATGGTGGGGTGCTGACCCTACAGTCCTAATGAATATTTACAAAGGGTTAATCAGATCGCGCATCGAGTACGCAGGATTCATTGTAAATCCGGAAACGGAAAGTTTCAAGAAGAAAATAGAGAGAATACAGTATCGGGCGATTAGACTCGCTTTGGGGTATCGAAATTCTACACCGACAAATATTTTGTTGGCCGAATCTCGAGAACCTCCGATTGAATTAAGGAAAAAATATTTACGTCAGAAGTATTTGATGAAAGTGGTCGCGGACCTCAGCCATCCGCTCGCTGGTCTATTGGAAGAGTTAAGTTTGGACTTTGACAATCCTACCTTGGTAACTAATGTTCGTAAATCACTAATGGTCGAGTGTTATCAGGAAATCGATCCTAATCGTCACGTCGTAGCGGCCTTTAATGGACCTTTTTTTTGTAAAGCTGACTTTGATATTAGTCGATTCTGTCCAGAAATATCGTTTAACGAGGGATTTGAAATGCAGGCCGCGTCGAGTCCTCACGCAGAGTTTTTATGTAAGTTCGGAGATGATACGACTGAGATGTTCTTCACAGATGGGTCAGTAGTCCCCCATGGGCTTTTCGTAGGCTATGCTATTTATCGAACGCGAGAGGGTGCTCTTGTGCAGCGCAGAGCTCATAGAGCCGCCTCAATTTTTTCGGCCGAGGCAATGGCTATCATTGAAGCATTGCAGTTAATCCAGCAACTTAAAATCCCCAGTGCTTATATTTTCTCGGACTCGTTAAGTGTCCTAAAGGCTTGTGAATCTCGTTACAATTTTAAGACTTCATACTTAGTAGTACGCATAAAAGAATTAGTATGGGAATTGAGTCAAAGACAAGTTAAGGTTAAATTTTTTTGGATTCCGGCCCATGTAGGTATAAGAGCAAACGAAATAGTTGATAAGGGAGCAAAGACTGCAATAAGAGAAGGAAGAGACACAGAGATGTTAGTGCCTTACACAGATTTTACACACAGCCTCAAATGTACTCTTAAGGACCGGCAACTTAACTGGTACAACGAAACGAAAGTACAAAAGGGTAGTCAATTTTTTGAAGCATTTTTCGAGTACGCTACGATACCGTGGTACGAAAGAGTAAAATTAAATCGCAAAGCCATCGTTACGATGAATCGTATCCGGTGCAATCATAATTCTCTTAATTACAGCCTTAATAGATTTAATATAGTTGATAGTGACAAATGCAGCTGTGGTAATTACCGGGACACACCGGATCATATATTTTGGGAGTGCACACGTTTCGTAGACGAAAGAAAAGATTTACTAATCACTCTAAGAAGAGTTGGAGTAAAAACTCCGTATACTATTAAAGATATATTAAAATCGTCGAAGCGTATAGCGGTTATTATAGCTCTTGCCAAATTTATTAATAAGATAGAAATTGATATTTAAGTTTATTTATGGTTTGATAAATAATAGTTTGTTTTCATTTTAATTTTAAGTTTAAGTTCATTTGTACCACGAGTCAGGAAATTGTCTTCCTGGCGGGGCAGCATGGGCGCCATCTGTAGCCCAACGCCCTGAAATATTAAATTTAAAAAAAAAAATTTATCTTGTGAGGGAACTATTTTTGACGCCGCGATCCCGCGTACAGGGCGCTCGTGGGACGACCAACGGGGCCGAGAGGAAGCGGAGGTACGGTGGCGCCGCGGTGGCAGACCGTCGGGGACCCATTCGGCCCTCAGTAACGGGAAGGAACGCTCGCTTGCGACACGAGAGAAGTCGCACGACTAACCGCCATTTTGTGAAACAATAAGAAACTAAGTTCAATAAAGAAAAAGCTAACGCTACAGTTCAGAAGTGGGATACATCCTCACCCACAAGAGTGGGAACACTTGAAAAAAAAAAGCGAGTGAAACAAAGTTTTACTGACGCCGAAAACTTCGAGGATATGGATTCCGACGACCATCGAGACGACGATCAGTCATTCGCATCGTCACCGAGATGACGATCGGGGACGATCGCGACGTCGTCGAGACGACAATGGTCGCACAAGAAAACGAAAGCGCCATTCGTCGAGAAGCCACAGGTCGTCGCGAAAACATCGACGATCACGATCTCCGAGCGGCGATATATCGAGGAATCGAGGCCGCGAGGACAGTCGCAACGGTTCCGATCGAGACGCACGAGATTCGGACATCGCGAAGCTCGCTAAGACACTTTCACGTATCGTAAGAACGGGCTCAAAGGGATCGAATAGTTTCATGAAGGAAAAATTCCTACCCGAATTCGATCCAGTTCAAAGAAATATCACGGCGGCGCTCTGGCTAGAGAAAGTCAATACATGCGGGATAATGTACGATTGGGACGAGAAAACAAAGCTTTATCTAGCCGTGTGTAAATTGCGAGGCAACGCGAAGCTCTGGTACGACGGTCTTGCCGACCCGATTTTGACGTGGGACGTATTTACGGTCGCGCTAATTAGACAGTTTTCCGGGGAAGCAAGTTTCGGGGAGTTGCTTAAAGCCGCGGCGAATTATTCGAGCAGTTCAGGTCAAGACTTACAAACGTACTGTTTTATAAAAACGGGTAAACTGAATCAACTTAAATTAGATTTATCGGAGAGTCAGATAGTCGATTCAGTCGCTCAAGGTATTCACGACGAGAGCATACGTAGAACGGTTTTAGCTGCCCGATGCAAAACTCTCGCGGATTTAAACAGTTGCTTAGCCGTGTTCGTCACCCCGCCGCCGAAAACGAAGGAAACAAAACAGCAATCTATACGCGACCATATTACGGAAAAAAATAAACGTAAAGAAAAGGGGTTATGCTTCCTGTGTGGCAAACCGGGGCATATAAAATCAAAATGTCCCGACGCGAAGCAGCCGATCATCGAGAAACAGAACGTGCCACCGGCGGCAAAAGACAAACCGAAATGCAGATTCTGTGCGATACCGGGGCACTCGGAAGATCAATGCTTCAAAAAAAAAAAAAAAGGAAGCGAAGAAAAACTTTTGACTAGCCGTCGCGAGCGCGCCGCGATCCCTAACCGTTTGCACCGTAACACAAGTCGAAAAACCAATAAAGATCTGTCGCATTAATGGAATAGACACCGAATGTATGATCGATATGGGGAGTGATTATTCGGTTATTCGAGAGACAGCGGCACAAGCCTTAAATTTGAAGTTACTCGCGGCCGTTAAACCCCTATCAGCATTTAAGATGACGATATCCATACCAATCGGACGCGCGGAAGCTAGTATTATTATAGACGAGGTACCCTTTCAAATCGCGATTTATGTCGTATTAGACGATCAACTCTCTCGCGACATATTAATCGGGAGAAACATTCTTGCGGTTTCTAATATCAGAGTAATAATCGGTGTCAACGAACTGACAGTCAAAAAATTGACCGACGCGAACGAGAACGCGGAATCGCACGACGTTAACGTTATACACGTAAACGCGCGACTCGCATAAGCGTCGACGATATCTTTCGTTCCGGTCTCAGCGCAGACAACGAGATACGGTTATTATTGCTCTTAAATCGCTTTAGAGAAAATGTGTCACTAAACATGGCCGAAATAGGGAAGGCTACCGTTGCCGAGATGAAAATCGAGCTGCTCAGCGCAGAGCCAGTATACCATCGACCATATCAAATTTCGTTATCAGAACGCGAAAAGGTCAAGGGAATCGTCGCGGAGTTAGAGGCTAGCGGTATCGTGCGTGAGAGTCGTTCACCCTACGCAAGCCCTATTATTTTGACGCGTAAGAAAAATGGCGAATCGCGTATGTGCGTAGACTTTCGAGCCCTCAACAGGATAACGAAACGCGACAAATACCCGTTACCTCTGATCGAAGATCAGATCGATCAATTGGGGGGGAAAACGCTTTTCACTTCACTCGACCTTACGTCCGGGTTTTATCAAATCCCGATGCACCCAGAGTCGATTGAGAAGACCGATTTCATAACGCCCGATGGGCAATACGAGTTCCTGCGTATGCCATTCGGGTTGGCTAATGCTCCATCAGTCTTTCAGAGAGCGATGAATAAGGCCCTAGGCGATTTGCGATTTGGCCGCGCGCTGGTATACATGGACGATATTTTGATCTCATCAACAGATTCGGAGGAGGGTTTTACAAATCTAAAGTCGGTTTTAGAAGCGCTTAAACTCAACAATTTTATGTTGAACCTCGCGAAGTGTCGTTTTTTCCAAGAACGGATTGAATATCTCGGTAGGGAAATATCCGCGGAAGGGGTACGACCGGGAACGTTGAAAATAGAGGCAATAATGAAAGCATCGGTCCCAACGGGGTTGAAACAAGTGCGTCAAGTTTTGGGATTGGGAGGGTACTTCCGACAGCATATCCACGACTACGCAAAGAAGGTCGTACCGCTTACAAATTTATTGCGTAAAAACACACCGTGGGAATGGGGCTCGGCACAGCAAAAGGCATTCGACGAGATATAGGAGACAGTCCCCAAACGACCGATATTAGCAATTTACGACCCCAAGCTCGAGACGGAACTGCATACGGAGGCCAGCTCGATCGGACTCGGTGCAATACTCATACAAAAATCGGACAAAGATAAAAGAGTCGTGGCGTACTATAGTCGCAAAACTTCGATAGACGAACAAAAATACCACTCTTACGATTTAGAGACTCTCGCCGTGGTCGTCGCGCTCAAGGTTTTTTGCGTTTACCTGCTAGGGATTAAATTCACGGTAGTGACGGATTGCAGGGCAATACGCGCAACAGCCGTGAAAAAGGATATACAGCCTCGCGTCGCTAGGCGGTGGGTTTATATGCAGGATTACGACTTTGAGATCGTTTATCGACCGGGTGCGCAGGCGGCTCACGTTGATTATCTAAGCTGAAATCCCGTCGAGTGCATGCTCATCGACATTACCGATAGCGAGTGGATCAAGGTAGCGCAGCTTCAGGATCCTGATATTGGCGTAATAAAGAAGATTGTAGAAACCGGAGACGGACAACCCGACACGAAACAATACTTCGATAAGTATGATCTGAAAGGGGGCGTTATTTTTCGTCGGACCGACACGGGAAATAAATGTCTGGTTCCTCGTGCGTCGCGATTCAATGTAGTAAAAATGTGTCACGACGACCAAGGCCACTTTGCTGTCGAGAAAACGATTGAGAAGGTACGCGAAAACTACTGGTTCAAAGGAATGCGGAAGTTTGTCACGAAGTACGTGCGAGCGTGTCTAAACTGCCTCTACTACAAGTCGACGTCGGGACGCAAGCCGGGATTTTTGCATCTAATAGATAAGGTTGCCATATGGTTTCACACGCTGCATCTAGATCACTTAGGTCCGTTCATTCGTACTAAGCACAAAAACACACAAATATTGACGATCATAGACGGGTTCACAAAATTCTGTATCCTCGAGCCGGTTCGCGACACAAAAACCAAGTGGGTTATTAAGGCCCTCGATCAGCTCTTCTCTCTATTCGTAGTCCCCACGCGCATCATCAGTGACAGAGGGAGCTGTTTTACATCCCATAGCTTCTCAGCGTTTTGCCGAGAGTACAGAATAAAACATGTACTTAACGCCGTGGCATCACCGAGAGCTAACGGACAATGTGAACGCTTGAATCGGACGGTGCTGAACTCCCTTGCCTCTACCACGGCAGGAGCCCCCGAGGATCGGTGGGATAATGAATTGAAGAAGGTTCAAAGCGCAATCAACAGCTCCACAAATCGTACGACTCAAAGGAGTCCCGCGCAGCTCTTGTATGGTTACAAGCCTCGTAGCTCTGCGGATTCGGCGTTGCTGAGCGAAATTCAATCGACGCTTGATCGAATCAATTTGAAGGAGCTGCGGCAGGACGCAAAACGATCCACCGACTCAGAACAGGCACAACAGAAGGCCAGGTTTGATGCCCGACGATTCAAACCGCCGCAATACGTTGTCGGCAACGTCGGGATGGTGGCATCGAATCCCGCGGCTACTGGGCAAAGCCGTAAGCTAATGGCGAAGGCCAAGGGACCATTCAAGGTCACAGCCGTGCTACCGAATGATCGCTACGAAGTTGAAGACCTGCGCGAGATGCAGAAAGCCAAGGGCCAGAAGAGTGTGATCGCCGTGGACCACCTACAAAAATGGGTCAAAAATGGGTGACGAGGTAACGTTAGACGATCTGTTCTAAATTGTCTATTTTAGTGTTATAGCAGGCGTTGGTCTTGGACTCTGTTTGGCGGATCGAGGACCCTAAAGGTGGCTCACACAGTGGGTACTGGTGCCAAAGACCTTACGGCGAGATCGCAGTTTCTCCGCATGTTTGCCTGCTTGCATGTTTCGCTTACGATAAAATAAAATTGTTTTTCCATAATTACGCTATGCTATAGTGGTTTGGGTTATTGGCTTTTTCTTACTGACGATTGCCTGGGTCGAAAGGATAACTCTAGCCATGACTCCTGGTCCGAGTTGATGTAGATGAGAAGATCCTGATAGGGCAGGGCAATAGACCAATCAGTCAAGTCAAGTACTCAGCATGTTAAGCGAGCTCTCATGGTCGACCTCGTGTAATAGAGTCCCCTTGGCGTAGACTGGGACCACTAAGTTGAAGGCAGGGGCCTAGCACTACATCGTTGTGATCCGATCATGTGCGAAGAGGCTCCTGTCGATGCTTGGATCACGAACCGTCGGAGTCGGAGTGACTTCAGGTTGATGATTACACGATTCTTACCAGAGATCAATACGAGGGGTACTAATCGGGGAATTGGTATCTGAACTACTTTTTCAGCAGAAAGAAAAAAAAACAACGACGACCAAACGAGGAAGAAGGATCCGAGGGCGGCTCAATATCAGGCAGATCTGGGCAAAAGCTACAAGTACCTACATGGTTTACGTAAGTACTTAATTACTTGGGCTGATTGGTATGTACGATATTCGTGGGGAGCTCTAGTCCTAGCATATTATGTATTCGCCTGACTTTTTTGGTTGCTGTACTTACGTATATCATGTAGGTACTTGTAGCTTTTGCCCAGCTCTGATATCAGGATGGCCGAATGTGAGGGAACTATTTTCGACGCTGCGATCCTGCGTACAGGGGGCTCGTGGGACGGCCAACGGGGCCGAGAGGAAGCGGAGGTACGGTGGCGCCGCGGTGGCAGACCGTCGGGGACCCATTCGGCCCTCAGCAACGGGAAGGAACGCTCGCTTGCGACACGAGAGAAGTCGCACGACTAACCGCCATTTTGTGAAACAATAAGAAACAAAGTTTAATAAAGAAAAAGCTAACGCTACAATCTCCGGACAATTCCTTCGACTCGAACGTCGCGTCCACCTCGTGGATTTTCTTTCGATCGCTCGGTATGAATCCCTTCGCTATCCGATATTTCTACCGTCGACACGGCGTACGGTTCTTCACAATATTCCTCTGTACACGAAATGCGTAACACGCGTAATAATTCGTAATCTATTTTTTACTCTAATTTTCCTCCCTATTCTAACGTCTCTACAAGTCGGCGGTGCGCGAGAGTGTCTCGTTACGCGATTTTCGGTAGTTCCGGGGTGAGGGTCGCGGCCTCTCTTCGATTCTGTCATCGATCATCGCTCGAGTTCTCGCTGTTCCTCCTGTCCTGCGATCGCCTACCGCGTCGCTCCTTGGCACGTCGCATAATCTCCGAAAACCTGTAATTTATCAATAGCTGCTTTTGGCAGAATCTCGTTCGTTATGGTATCGTCCCTTCGAGTATCGCGGGGCAATTACTCTTTTCTCGCGCGCCTAGACTCTCATAAGTGCTATACTCCCTGCATGTTTGCGAACGTAGTTATTACTTATTAAATTGAAAAAGTTCACATAGCTTTTTCATTCATTTTCTTTGTCCACACAGGATATCCTACGAGAAATCATTGTCTGAAATAAAGAGAGTCAACAAGGTTTTTTTTATAGAAAAAATGTTGTACGCAAAGGCAATGAGAAAGTAATGTGAATATTTTTAATTGTCAGGATTTTCCTGTATCCGTAAATTATACAGATTTAAAAAACGGGACTAAGTTCTAAGTTCTTTTAAGCGGTGGTTTTTCATGAAGACCGTTTAAATAATTTTCCGGGTGTGCTTCGAAATGACGTGCGATAAGGTCGTTGGAAAAACTCAAGATGCAAGGACTGCCGCACGTGAGGGATCAATAATTATTAACTGCGCGCTTGTGACAACAGTATTGACGTCGATTGTAAAATTTGTATCAGGCGATGAATATACTTCATGCAACGTGTCAATATCCAATATTCAGTATGTCTCCCCTTCCCGCTATTTTCATTATTGAAAGTGTTCTAAATGACATCTAATTTACTGACATTGTGGATATAGAGGACGTAGCAAATGATAATTATTATCTGCACTATGACTGGAATTGGAGGATTGTTAGAAAAGTGTACATGAGCTTTTCACGACATTCCATATTCAATCGTGAAGTTAACTGATCGTACTACTAGACAATGTAGTGTAAGTGTTCTAACGATAAAAAGAAAAAGAAATTATGAAGCTGAACAAGAGTCTCGTTGTATCTTTGGTGTTAATTGCGCGGATATGTTTGGCCGGTATCGTCGTCCAAACAACACAACCTGTCGAATCATCTGAACTCATCGACGCAGCAGTGAGTGATTTTAATTCTAAGCTAAATTGTTGGAAATACAAATAGAACTAAGCATGCCAATGCTTCATCGTATCTAGGTGAATATCTTATCTTCATGCTATGGAGAAAACAGACCACTTGGCATTGTGGGAAATGTACCACGAACATTTCTCAGTAAACTATGGTTGAAGAAACCGATTACGGTTATACTATTGGATGAAACGAAGCGAATTACGGCATATGATAAACTCGTTTCAACTCCGATAAAGCCTCAGGTATACCTGTTCATAGCGTCCGCCTCGAAACAAGCTGGAATAGTTGGGCTCACCACCTGGAACAGCCAATCGGCCAATGCCTTTGCTCCTGTTCTCGTACTCAGCTTGTTGCCTAACAATAGGAATGGATGCGCGGAAACCCGCTATATACTGTCAACACTAACAGAAATGGATTTCCTCAATGTGAATGTGTTATGCGTTACTCCTGAGAAAAAAATTGCGTTATGGGGTGGCAATACATTCACAAATCGGGCACCGCACCCTTGGCAATTATTTCGCTATTACAAGCATTTTAGAATTAGTTATTTTATGTTCTGGCGACCTTACCGAATCGACAATGAAATTTGTCTCAATCTGGATTATGAGAAAACTAAAAATCTGTCCGGAAATAAGATTATTCTCGTCGATAGGAAGCGAACGTGGAACGCATCGCAGTCGGGTAACAGTGGGACGATTGTTAGCAGATTCGCCCTAAGACTGAAAATTACTGACAACATTTGGGCGACTTTGTTGCACCAAATGAATGCAACTTCAACGGTGCACTACGTTGAATTTCGATCATACGATTTTCGACAAGTAAGTTATTGGTCGACCGCAATTATGTCACCATTTCACTTACATCTCGTGACCGATATATCTATTCCGGGTCTCCAACAAAGCGACATTATTCTCATGCAGTCGCGCGGCAACAAATCCCAACTAAAGAAAATCCTTGGTATTGTCGATATATATACGCAATATTGTGTATCCATCACTTTAGCTATTACGCTAATATTCTTCAAATATGTGGCTCATCAACATTTCATTCCAGCAATGTTAAATATTTTTCGCATAATCTGTAATACCGGTTTCGAGAATTTGCCCGACAATGTGACATCCAGAACCTTTCTCGCCTGTCTATTTCTTTGTGTGGTGACAATCCATGGCGTTTTTTCGGGTAATCTTGCTTCGTTACTGACAACGGAAATTCCAGTTCAGCTCCCGCAAACAGTGCAGGAACTTTTGGATTTGGATTATACGATTTTCATTGATTTAACGAATTGGATATTGTACACGGAAGAAGAATATAATGAACGTATTATTCCTGCGCAAGGAAATTGTGGGGAGGTGGTATCGTATTATGCCCAGTTTGCTTGTATAGACAATAAATATTTTCTGTTGGACGAAGCTATTAGAGATAATTTAACCGTGAGCTCGAAGGATCTCTTTGTGTCGTACATGGGTTTGATGACTTTGGGGCGATGGCCTTTTGTCAAAACAGTTAATACGATACTTTTGAGAATGTCGTCAGCTCATGTCGTAGAACCTATACACGCCAGAGTAATGATGGAACGAATCGAGGAAAACTATGCGTACGTAATTAACCAGACGAAGCCTCCCAGAGTCATGAGCTTAAATGACTTGGTCTTCGCCTTTATTATTCTTGGTATTGGTCTTGTATGCGGTATTATAAGTTTCATTATTGAAATCTCAATTAACCCAGTTCGTTCGAAATTCAACAAAGTGCGGAGATACTTTCGACGTTGACTCAAATAACGAAATGTTTATTAACTTGAAATAGAAACTTAAGTCAGGACGATATTGCAGATCTGGCTGCACACACTTACAATATCAATATCTCATTGTTTAATAAATCTTAGCAATAAAAATTCCGTTCTAAAATGTGTGGTAATTGATAGCAAAAGTCGGTACATATGAAAATTACTTATATTGCTAGTTTTGATAATTGAGTACCGAACCACAACGATTGAAACCAACAAAACGAAGATGTGATCTTTTGAAAATTCATACTTGTATATCTTAATTATTAAAATAGTAAATTATGCGAGGCTGAAATCACATTAGGTGAAAAAAAAACTCCCTCCCGAGTAGCTTATTATACTTTTCTTCCGGATACGGTAAAACATGACCATATTTTTATGCTTGCAACGTTAGTAGAAAAACGCGATTTGATTCTAATTTTTCTCGTTCAGAGTTCTTTTCTTCCAGCGAGAATCACTTTTTTGCCTGGAAAAGTTACTTCTTTGCTCGCAAAATTGACTTTTTTCTCCTCTCGTCAAAAATTGGCAACGTTCCAACTGCGTAGCAGGCATGGAATATGGTTATTTTAGTTTAGTCGGTAATAAAATGCTTTTTTTGCGCTTCTCAGTTTTATTCTCATATATTTCCATATACTCATCAACCTCGTATGCGTATGTGAAAATACAGCTCTTGCTTTCATGCGCGATTTTATGCGCTTTTCATCAGAGAATGTATCCAAAATTTGTACAGCATCTTGCGAGATTTTATGCCAGCTTTTGTAAAAGACTTTGGCCGAAATTCTCACCTGGACAAGATTTTTCTACGCGGGTAATTTCCACATTACTAAAATGAATTCAGCAACTTAATGCATTTTTCACGCAGGTAACCAGCGCGTCATCGCGCTTTAAAACAAAATATATTGATGTAAAACTTTGCTAAATTCTGTTGACTTTCCTCTCTCCTTAACAAATGTAAACTTCACGGATAATAGTGTTAATACTCTATCATCCGTGAAGTGGATCCGTGATGGTTAATTGCTTGCGTGCGAAACTCGCTGACTCGTAATAAAGGCGCTGGAAAAATTCACCATGCGCTGTGTCGCACGTGAAGTTTAGATAACCATTAGCTGCATGTTTGCGACCACAGTATCAGCAAAGATTGCAAAATATTTAATTACGCGAAGAATACGTTTGATATTTAGTCATGCGATGTTTCATGCAACGCAGCAATGTCCAATATCCACTTTGCCTATCTACTTTACCATCTTCAATACTGAAAGTGTTCTAGAATCCATTGTTTTAGAATTCATTAAGATTGTAGATACAGAGGAAACGGCATGACGATTTTTACCCGTACGATGACTGGAGCAAGAAAATAATTTTAAAAGTGCACACAAGCTTTTGCGACATTCAGTTTTCAACTAATTAATAGTATCGTAATATGTATTAGATTATTGAATGTAAGCGGTTTCCCAATAAACATCAAAAAAGTTATGAAAACAAACAAAATTCTCGCTGTATTTCTGGTGTTAATTGTACCGATGTGTTTGACTGGTATCATCAACCAGACAATGCAACGTATCGAATCATCTGGGTTCATCGATGCAATGGCAACAGACTTTAATTCTTAGCAAAGATGCTATAAACACCAATGGAACCCCTAAAACACTCTTCTATACGAAACAGATGGCATCACTCTCATAGTAGACAGAGTCAAACAACTAACTAAACGATTTAAATATCGATTTTCCTTTGATAAAAATACGAGTATGAGGTCTGCGATTTACAGGTATACACTATATTGCACGCCTTGACAGTTGGCGAGCGAACGAATGGATGAAGGAATGGAATGAATAACATTTAAATAATTTTCCGGGAGGGCATCGCGATGACGTACGACAAGGTCGTCGGAAAAATTCAAGATTCAAAGACTGCTGCGGGTAAAGGATCAATAATTATTAACTGCACGCTTGTGACAACAGTATCGGTGTCTATTGCATAATTTGTAACAGGCGATGAATATACTTCAGGCAACGTGTCAATATCTAATAGTATGTCCAGTATGTCCCCCCCTCCCGCTATTTTCATTATTGAAAGTGTTCTGAATTACTTATAATTTACTGACATTGTATATATAGAGGAGGTAGCGAATAATAATTATTATCTGTACTATGACTGGAATTGGAGGATTGTTAGAAAACTGTACGCGAGCTTTTCACGACATTCGATCTTCAGCCGTGAAGTTAACGGTATCGTACTACAAGACAATGTAGTGTAAGTGTTCTAACGATAAAAACAAAAAGAAATTATGAAGCTGAACAAGATTCTCGTTGTGTTTTTGGTGTTATTTGCGCGGATATGTTTGGCCGGTATCGTCGTCCAAACAACGCAACCTATCGAATCGTCTGAACTCATCGACGCGGCAGTGAGTGATTTTAATTCTCATCTAAATTGTTGAAAATACAAATAGAACTAAGCATGCCAATGTTTCAACGTATCTAGGTGAATATCTTATCTTTATGCTATGGAGAACACGAAGGCCTTGGCATCATCGGAAATGTACCACGAACATTTCTCAATAAACTATGGTTGATGAAACCGATTCCGGTTATAATATTGCATGAGACAAAGCGCATCACGGAATATGATAAACGCGATTCATCCCCAGTAAAGCCTCAGGTACTCCTGTTCATAGGATCCGGTCCGAAGGAAATTGCGCATAATTTCCTAATCACCTTCAACTACCGATGGGCCAATATCTTGGCCCCTATTCTCGTACTCGGCTTGTCGATTAACAGAAAGAATGGATGCGCGTGGATCGCCTATTCATTTCAGACGCAAATTTTAATAGGATACCACAATGTGAACGTGTTATGCGTTGGGCCCAGGAAAGAAATTACGTTACGCAGTGTCAATCCATATACAAATCAAGTACCGCACCCTTGGCGATTAATTGGCTATTATAGGACTTTTAGACCGGCGTTTTTTATGTTCTGGCGACCTTATCGAACCGACAATGAAATTTGTCTCAATCTGGATTATGAGAAAACTAAAAATCTGGCTGGAAAGAAGATTAGGCTGCGTGCTTACACCAAATTAGTGGATTTGAACGAATCGAAATTGATGTTTTTGAAGAGATCCCTCGCATTAGAACGAATTTTAAACAACACTTGGACGATTTTGTTGCATCAAATGAATGCAACTGAGATGGTGCAATACGATAACGTTAAATTATACACTGATGAACGCATAGCTATTACTTCGAACGTAGATATTAGACCATATCCCTTGCACATCGGGAGCAGTATACCTATTCCGGGTCGCCAATACAGCAACATTATTATCATGCAGTCGCGCGGCAACAAATCCCAACTAATGAAAATCCTCGGTATTGTCGATATATATACGCAATATTGTTTATGTGTCACTTTGATTATTACGCTAATATTCTTCAAATATGTTGCTAGTCAACATTTCATTCCAGGAATATTGAATATTTTTCGAGTAATCTGTAATACTGGTTTCGAGAATTTGCCCGACGATATGAAATCAAGAACTTTCCTAGCCTGTCTATTTCTTTGTGTAGTCACAATCCATGGCATTTTTTCGGCTAACCTTGTTTCGGTTCTGACAATGGCAATTCCAAATCGTATCCCGCAAACAGTGCAGGAACTTGTGGATTTAAAATATACGATTTTCTTGGATGGAGTTTTTTTGTTTATCTACACTGATAAAAAATATTACGGACAAATCTTTAAAGCGACAGAAAATTGTGTCACGATGACGATGATTTCTCCCGAGGTTGCTTGCGTAGAAAATAAATATTTTCTTTTGGACACCGCTGCTAAATTCAATTTATCTGTGAGCTCAAAGGATCTCTTTGTGGCGAACATGGGGTTGCGTGCTGCCGGGTCGTGGCCTTATGTCAAGATAGTTACTACGATACTTTTGAGAATGTCATCAGGTCATATCTTACAACCGTTAGACGGCAGAATAATGTTGCAACGAATTGACGAAAAGCATGCTTACATGATCAGCTCGCAGAAGTCTACCAGAACCATTACCTTAAATGACTTGGGCTTCACCTTTATTATTCTTGGTATTGGTCTTGCAAGCGCTGCTGTAAGTTTCATTATTGAAATCTCAATTAATCCAATTCGCTCGAAGATCAAGAATATGCGCAGATACTTTCGACGGTAATTCAAATAACAACATGTTCATTGACTGGAAATGGAAACTTGAATCTGGACGATATTACAGATCTATCTGCAGACACTTACAGTACAATACCTCTTTGTTTAATTAGTCTTAGCAATAAAAATTTATTTCTGTAATGTGTGGTTATTGATATCCAAAGTGGATTGACATGAAAATTAGTTCTATTGTTGGTTTTGATAATTGAGTACCGAATTATAACGATTGAAACCAATTAAATAAAGATGTGATCCTTTGAAAATGCATAATAGTATATTTTAATTATTTTAAATGCTACGCTCCTCGCTTTTATTCTCATATATTCCCATTCTCGGGTTTCGCAGGGCTCGCCCGTCATCAAGCAAAACCGACTGAGATACTTCTGTATATATATGTAAAGATTTCGCCGCTGCAGCCCCCCTCATCCCCCAAAAGAGAGACTTGCAATATTTTAACAGTGTCCGCTCATATAGAAGTTCTTAGCATCAACTGTGAACCCATTTGCAAAAGGACTTGGAAAATATACTTGCGAAATACCTTGAGTACAGAACTTAATCGATTAACTGAACTTAATACTTTTGGGTACTCTTTTCAACTTTTATTGTTTTACAATAGATTAGATATGGGCCGAGGAGTCCCCGCATATACTCACATGAGATATTGAATTGCTCTTAGTAATAGTGATAAGACATTTTTTCACTCGCATTTGTCAGATACAAACGTTGGGCTGATTGTTATCTTGACTATATCGCTTTGTTATCGCAAGGACGTTTTTCGTATCCGTATACCGTGAAAGTAATCTCATGACAAATTAAGATCAGAGAGAGAGAAGATCAACGAGAAGATCAACGTTAAAAGTTAAATTAACTATGGAATAAATCTCAAGAACTCAAAGGTTTGTAGCTGTTTTCTTTTTTTCTCGAAATCAAATTCGGTCTGTTATCGAGAATGGAGGGTGTATCGTTACATTTCCAGCCAAAAGTGTGATTCAGAGATAATTTTAAATACTTTCTCATGGGATAAAAATCTGAAAAATTTCAATTTCGAATTTCACTCGGACGCGTATACCCCTCGTTACCCCTACCGGCAGCAATTTCCCGGGAGTGGGGACTGTAGGGGAAATATATAAGGGGGAATAGCGAATGCGTCCGGTCCCGTCGAGTTAAGAAAATAGGGGTTGTCCTGTACACAGAAAGTGCTAAGAACAATAATTTTTCATAAGAATAATTGCAAAAAATTATTTAAAAAATCGAAAGAAAATATTTTATTAAACATCCGGCAACCTGACTTTTTATTTTCCAGACGATGATTCGTTAAT
This sequence comes from Cryptus armator, assembly GCA_963971235.1. NCBI lineage: Eukaryota > Metazoa > Arthropoda > Insecta > Hymenoptera > Ichneumonidae > Cryptus > Cryptus armator. The sequence goes on from OZ020232.1 coordinate 14,044,392, forward strand.
TTTGATGAATTTTTTTGTTTCATTTTCTAAAAAAATGTCGCTTAAATTTAATAAGAACCATTAATCTTTTTTAGCCTAATAGCTGAAAAAGTGAATAATGAAAAAAAAATAATTATCCTTGAAATCTCTCAGTTTTAGAACGTATTGATTTTATACACAAATTTTGTAAAAAAATCGTACATAAAATTGTACATTTTTGCAAATGTCTATTTCTAATAGAACATTGTAGTTTACCGTAGATTTTTATCCGCTTGGTTAATAAAAAACATACAGTTAAAAAAAAAAAATATCGCGCAAACCTCGATAATTGATTTCTCTCATTGCTAATATTTTCCTCGATCCGTCGTTATCAAGATAATGACGTTACTTTAATTGCGGGAGATGAAACCTCTGTGTATTGTTGGGATTAAAATAATCAATCTGTGTATACATTGTGCAACATAAATAATATATATCAACCATCTATCTTATTTACATTATTACTAGATGAGACGCATTGGACATGTAGACGCGCGGGGGTTTCGACTCGGGTATCGAAAAAAACTTCCCGGTCGATAGATGTCCGCACAGTTTCGCTCGTTCACGGTTATCCAAAAGATAAGAACTCGCCAGCAGTAATACGGCATCGACGCGATGGTCAGTCCTCTTCGATTAATTGCGTCGCTGAGGGCAATCGGAACGGAATTCTCAATCATATCTGATTTCTCTTATTTTTTTTTATTTTGTTACTTGAGTAAAAATTGTTTTTTGTTCAGTGGACCATATGAATAGAACAAAAACATTTCATCCTGTTACGTTCTTTTTTTTTTCGGAAAAAGTGTATTATAGTGAATTTTTTTAATAAAAAAATGCAACTCACAGTGATGAAAACAACGAATTTTTTGATTTCATAAAATATTTAATTTTTATCAGAAAAATGAAATTGGTGTGAAAACTTTTCAACAGTGACTTCGATATGTTGGACGATTTTTTTGTATATCATATCATCAAGAAAAATAAAGCAAAAAAATGAAATTCCTTTGCTGCAGTAATCTTCAGCATTTGCGACAAGCCGCTGGTATAAATCTCGTTAACACAAAGAAGCCGAAAAACAAGTCTTCACCGGCCGAGAATGAGCAGCAGATCTATCGAAAACTGTCTAATCACAGAAAAGATGGAATCATAGGTGAAGGAGGAGAAGTGCCCAAGATCTCCGAAGGCCAGCTGAAGATCCATGAGAAGGATATAGCGTGCGTGAATTATATTGATACTATCGTTTTTTCCCCTTATACATCGTTTATCGGCGATCAACGAAAAAATTGTTTTAACGATAATATTATCTTAATACACGAAGAAAACAAAACGAAATACGGTCATTGGCACTTTACAATGGCGTATTATCGCAGCAGTTCCCAACGTGAAAGATAATATTAACATTCTTTGACACGCTTTATGGAAACAGCATTGATAGAAGATAAATGTGACATTCTGATCATTGAATTAATGGCAAATTGGAGGCTTACTATGAAAACATTGCAACAGGGTGACAAATTGATATTTTAAGACAACACGCGCAATCAGTTTTGTGATCAGTTAGATTAACTCAGAATGCTAAAATATGTTGGAACGAATGTATTCGTCAGACGAAACGTTTTTGTGGATATGTTTAATGTTTTCGTCGACCGTATCACAATTACGGAATTGTCGGTTCAGAAAAAAATTCTGTTAACATTGTGAGAGTCGCGACTGTTGCATTAGATCCACAAATATGCTATGCTTTGCGCTGTTTCGCTGTGATTCACTGTGATTCGCTGTACTTTACTGTGCTTCGCTATTATAGACAATACTGTTCTGTACGTTACTATGTTTTGCCACCATAATCTCTTCAACATCGCAATGAACATTGCGCTGCGTAAAACTATATCAGTACTACGCTAGCTGTAAATTTTGTCAAAGAAGCGCTGCGCTCTATCCTAAGATGAGTTATATTAACCAGCGAGCCACATGAATGAGTCGTTCGCGACATGCATTTAATCAGTAACATTTTTTTTCTGCATTAACAGAATGATTATTGTTGTTTAACTTTCAGAACGTAATATCCGTAACATAATCGTGAAACTGATTGTACAGTGATAAAAAGAATATGTGAAATCCCTTCACTTGTTAATTTTTCTGAACGTATAATATATTTTTTTAGATTTTGTGAAATTTTTTTTTTTTACTAATAATGAAAAGGCGCGAAATTAGAAAGTAACGAATTACACTGAAAAAGTTTTCGGGCAATTAATCGAACATATTGGGAAATACCAATTAAACGTTATGCGGAAAACGGGATCTTCGGAAATTAGAAACAATTCTAAAAAAAATCCTTATTTGTTGAATGTTTCTTTAAAACTAATTTGTAATAAATATGGTGTTATTTATATACATATTTATATACAGTAATAACTGTCTTTGACTACAGTGCGATGTAATCTGTTATTTGCTTCATTAATCTAGTAATAGTTACTAAAAAATCGGAACCGACTCTTTGTCGTTTTAAAAAAACGTTTTGTACGTTATTTTCATGATAAAATTTATTAACAGCACGACGAAGCGCATCAAGGAGGCAATCCAGAAAAATGATTTTTTGAAAAATCATGAAATCGCTCAGATTGACGCGATGATTTCAATGATGTATCCCCAGACGATAGAAGCGAATACGCGGCTTATTCGCGAAGGAGATACAGGTAGAAATTTTCATGAAAACATTGTGAAAGTATTGATTATCTAAATTTTTGAAATTCATAATTAATCAATAATTAAAAGTGCAATAATCAACAACAAACAAAAGCTTTTCAAAACCACCTTTTTATATACAGACTGAAATCGTACCCCTGGTAATCTTTTTAATCAAGTAGACGACAAATTTTATAATATTATTAGACTATTCCGAAAATCTCTTTCTCCCTCTCTCTCTCTCTCTCTCGCTCTCTCTTTTAAAATAATGATTACTTCTGTTTCCCGGGATACTGGAGATTCTTTAAAAAATCCGATATCCCAACATGAGGATTCAATGTGAAACTATACAACAATTAAATAGACATCTGTGAATTAAAGGAAATGCATATATAACACGATGAAAAAAAAAAAAAAAAAAAATTGTCGATCATTCTGCAGGTCATCATCTGTACGTTTCGGAAGAGGGTCAGTTCGAAATTTACGAGGGTACCGAATATCGTGGAAGTTTTGGACCCGGAGTGGCTTTCGGTGAACTCGCACTGCTGTACAACGTGACGCGATTATGTTCGATAGACGGTAAATTTAAAAATATTGCTTCGTCCGTTGCTTCGTTTGCTTTGTTTGAAAAAAAGTATATCACGATATATCCAAGAAATAAGTATTCATAAATTGTTTCAATCTTAGTAAAAAAAGGTGGCAAGGTTTGGGTTCTCGATCGAAAATCGTTCATTACCGCGATGATTATAACGTCGCAAGCCACAACGGAAAACAACGTTCGTATACTTCGTAGAATATCATTGCTCGACAGTCTTCCTCAGCATGTCTTAGCAAAAATTTCGGATCTGATATACATTGTAAGTAAAAAATGTTAACACGACATTAAATGGCACGGGAAGTGTAATCAAATAGTAACGCTATACGGCTGAACTTGTCAACACGACTTATTCGACTTAAGAGGAGAGAAATAATTGCATTTTAATTATTCGTTTCTTCGTGAAAATGGACAATGGATTGTTCATAAGAGTAACCTATGGACGGGGGGGGATGCTGGTCATTTAATAAAATCGTCAGGTCGCCGTGACGTAAAACTGTAGGAAGCGGAAGATTCAATTTTTATTTTTTTACTTTGTAACTTTATTTTATTTTTTAAATTTTATTTTAAATACTTTGTATTATAATTATTATATAGTGTTTTTTTTTTCAATTGAGAACGGCGTTTTCCATTTATAACGATAACGGATACGATAAGGTTGATCGATTGCGTAAAATTTTCATCACAGAATGATTTTTTTAAGACGTTTTTTTCCCAATTGCAGGAATTTTTTAAAGCAAACACGTATATTCTTCGACAAGGAGAACCTGGTCACAAATTTTACATAATTAATGTTGGCGACGTTAAGATAACGAAGACGATGGATAACGGCGAGGAGATCGAGATAGTGGTACTTAAAAAAGGTGACTACTTTGGTGAAAAAGCTCTGTACGATCAGGAAGACAATCTCCGAAAAGCGAACGCTATAGCGATGCAACCTTGCGAATGTTTCGCTATCGATAGAACGTGAGTACAAAATATTTTTTTAAAATTGCAAAAATTATAAAAATCCAAAATCCAATCCAAAATTGTCCCATTGCTTCGTCGTATCTTTCTCGTTCTTTCGTTCGTTTCGTTCGAATCTTTTTCGTTCAAAGTTGAAATATAAGAAAAATAATAATAATAACAAAAAAACGATATATTTATATAATGATAATCATATCGCCAGTAGCAAACGTCATAAAATGTAATTATTTGAATAAAAAACGCCTATAAAAAAGAAAAGTTACAATTACATTAAATTTCACCGATTGATTCGTTACGCAAAGGAGTCATTCAGAGATGGGGATAATTTAGAAATTAATTGTTTCATTGTTCGCAGATCTTTTCTGAATTATCTCGGTGGTCTCGAGTCCATAAAGAATAAAGATTGGATAGCGGAGTACGAGGAACGAAAGCGATCGTTGAAAGTCGAATGGAAGAGCGAATATCCGGACATAAGACTCCAGGATCTCGAAGTACAATGTACGATAGGAAAGGGTAGTTACGGGAGAGTCGAATTAGTTACAACGAAAAAATATCCCGACAAAAGTTTTGCTCTTAAAAAAATTAAGAAAGCTATGATAACCTCGATGAATTATCAGCGATATGTTTTTGCCGAGAAAAATATAATGCGCGCTTGTCACAAATCGGAATTTATTTGCAGGTGAGTTATTTTGTAAAATTTAAAAAAAATGTAAAAAAAAAAGTGATTTTTAAATTTTAATTACTGCGCATAGGTATTAACATTTCGTAATAAATTGCAGACTTTATGATACTTTCAAGGATAACAGGTACCTTTATTTCTTTATGGAAGTCTGCTTGGGCGGTGATCTGCGAACCGCTATGCACAGAGTCAGAAGATTCGAGAGTTCTACGGCGAAATTCATCATCGCTTGTGTCGTCGAGGCTCTCGATCATTTGCACTCGATGGATATTATTTGCAGAGACTTGAAACCCGACAATCTCATGATCGACAGTCGGGGATATGTGAAACTGGTAAAAGCGTCGTAAAACCTTTGATTCAATATTGTCACTTATTTTATTCCAGTTTTAGACACCAATGTTCGAGAAAATAAATTCCGTATTCAGTCAAAATTGTAATAAAAAAAATCGACTTAAAATTTTTGTACATTTATACGAATACATCCGAAGTTTAAACAGCAGAACGCGATCGTGCGACGCCATTTTTTTAAAAGATTAAAATATCTAAAATACCCGTATAATGATCCTAAACATCTTTTTTTGATTGAGATTCTGTTTTCCATGCAAAAAAATGTGTTGCTACAGCGAGATTCTTGTTTCCCTAAATAATAATATTTTTCAGTGCATAGCTGCGTTTTTGAAGAAACTTTACCACAACGCGCGGATATCATGTGCATTACTTCGCGCAACAAAATAATTTTTTTTTTTTCTAAGTTACATTTTTACGACTGTACATTTCGTTTTTAGAAATTAATGAGTTTAATAGTAGTTTAATAAATATATAAATAAATAAATCATTTATTTTGCAAAAGACGGATTTCGGAGCGAGCAAAAGAATCGGTCCATACAAAACGCGGTCCTTTCAAGGAACTCCAGAGTACATGGCTCCGGAAATCGTTCTATCGAAAGAAGGTCACGACAAGTATGTACGCATTAGTCTTAAAATAATTCCCTTTATCACCAATCGCGCGTAATGACTTGAAATACTTTTGTTACAAATTTCAGAGCGGTTGATTACTGGTCGCTGGGAATACTGATACACGAACTGTTGCTCGGTAGACCGCCGTTCTGCGACGGCGACAGGCTTAAGGTATACAACAAAATTCTCGACGGCATCGACGTTCAGGGATTACCCGCGGAACTTAAACAATCGGCGGCAAATATTATTCGTAAATTGTTGAGGACAAAGCCAACCGAACGCTTAGGATATCTGCGCGACGGTATCGCCGACATTCGCAATCACAAGTACGTAAAATTCGCGAAATCCTAATCGAACAACTACATCGCTTCGATTGCCTTCGTGGAAAAGTCAATTACGATACCGATTCGATCACATTTTCAGATGGCTCCGGTCTATCGACTGGAAATCCTTGAGAAATTTGACGTTGTCATCACCAATAGTGCCAAAAGTAAGGAAAACGTTTAAGAATTCAAATAAATTGGATCACAAAAAGACTTAAAATTAATTTTCATATGATAAAAATTGGGAATTTCTTGCAGATTGTCAATCACCTGGACACGCGAAACTTTGAACGATGTTCACCGGACCGAGAACCGGCACCCAGTGACTTTTCCAGCTGTTATGCAGATTTTTAAAAAATTCTCACAATATCGTCTTAAATTTTTATTACATTTTTTGTAAAAGTGTTTTACTTTTTTCATTATCATCGAATACTAATTACTGATCACTGAACAACCTTACGTTGCCCTTTTGAGTTACAAAACTGGCGAAACTCTCTGTTTTATAGCGTCATAAATATTTATTTATCTTTAACGTTTTATGTAATTACTATGAAATACGATTATAAAAATTACCGTTATAACGTCCGGACGGTTTTAGAAGTGAAAACAGACTGCACAAGATACTCACTAGCAATTTATGTGCAAATATTTCCGGTATGACTGGCATTCAAATCTTTGTAAGTCTCTTTAAAGTCCTCTCCTCCAGACACTACATTTTCCTAAAAGGCTTCCTAAAACGCTTTTTTCTTTTTGACACATTCGTGCCGCTAAAGATTTGCTTACATAAAAAATATCTGAGGGGTTTTACTAAACAAACTAAATGAGAATGTCCCGCGTAATACTCCCCAAGACACTGATTTGGGATTGTGAGGCGCCACTGTCCTTAAAAGCAGAGCAATGGTGGTGTTTTAGTGGCTCCAGAAATGTGTAATGTTTCGCTAACTACGATTTTTTAAAATATCGATTAATGCAATAGGATCAATGAACATTTATCATGAGATTTTTGTTTATATACATAGACACTTCAAGAGGTAATGTCAAGAACCAAAAAAGTCTTGAGAAAAAGTTCTTTCGATAAGAGCACTTTCTATTTTTAGATTCTCGCAACGACCTTACCAGACATGTGATTCGGTCCAATAATACGCGACTAAAATATTCCACTGTTTTCACTAACCTATTGCGGAGATCGTAGAATGCTCGTAGTCTCAGTGTGGCAGCACTTCACGGCTGCCAACGACCTCATAACTCGCCTTGAATTATTTGTCGATCGAGACGCGATCGATATTACCGACGCCGCAGTACGTCTCTACAAAAAAAACAATTCCTTTGCCCATTATATTTGCAAGTTCGCTTATAACAATTCCCAGCAGTATAATTGTAATTTTAAGGCACCTATTGCCTTATTACGTAATCCCTTATTTCCAAAATTTGTCGTTTTGTCTTTTTTTAACGATGTTTTTTGCAGAAAACTGAGACCTGTAACTAAATGCAGAGGGCTTTCTAATTTTAGGGTTATGTTATGGAAAAAGAGTTTTTCTAGAAAACAAAAAATTTTGTTTTGTTATGTCAAAGGTGTTTAAAAACGTCCAAAACGTAGAGAAACGCCATGTTTATTTGTCGTCTGCTCATTAAAAGTGATGAGGGAAGAATGACTACCCAATAACAAAATAAAACTCGTGTAAAATAATATTGTTTTGTATTAAAAAATGAAAAAAAAAAAAAAACAATGGTGTACAATAGAACATCGTTATCATAAGTATGACCGGTGAAATTGGCAAATAGTTCGTTCATCATAGCGGACAATTTGACTGCTGCAAGATGGCCATAATATAACTCGTCGCTACATATAGTATAAATGTCAGATTTTTACAAAAATATGGATTTTTAAAAGCGTACTGAATTGTGCGTATCATTGTCCTGACAATAGTCACATTCTTATGGCTTACATTTTATAAGGCATATCATTGAATCTATAAACAGAATCCGATAAAAATCCTTTGTTATTTGGTTCGTGGAAATCGTTAGCCCTCTCATTCACAGATAATTCTAATACGCGGGACTCGAGTTCCTCGTTGTCATATATATAATGAAACCGATTATGCCCGCAACTATTAGCATTGAACAGAAACAATGTACACAGAATTTACCTGTAAAACAGTAAAGATTACATTAAATAGGATTAGATTGATATCCAGTATATAGGAATAGTTTTAAAGAGATTAAAAAAAGTCTATTCTCACCACCGCTTTTGTTATGCGATCCGGTTGCATTGCCGCGGTGGTTCGAGTGTCCAGTCATTATTTGTCTGGAGCTCCGAGACGAGTTGTTGTACGTTGGCTCGGTCGAGGCAAAGTCGGAGGACCAATTATGATGGGCATTAAAACCTGTGAGGAAGTCGACATAATTGAACATTCGGGGATTGATATTATAACATTGTATACATTATTGTATATAGAAAAAGAGATCTGCATGATCTGAAACAAGTTTTACTTCTTCTAACAATCTTCAGAAAAACAATACGGACGAAAAAAATAAAAAAATGAATAAAAAAAAAAAAAAAATGGAAAATCGAAAAATTAATATGATGTTATTGAGAGTGCGATCATTTAGTCGGTAAGTATTTTTAAAAAATTACTTTATCGTGACTTATCATGACTTTATCGAATCGAGAACCGATACTATGATGCGGTAACTTTGAAGAATATTCGCGACCGCTTCCCCTAGTCAATGCGTGAACAACAAGGCTCTCGTCTACTATAACGCTGCACGGCGTGTTCCACCCGCGCCTGGCAACCTGTACCGCCGACTGTTTTCAACGCATTGCACTTTTCTTTGGGGTGTCGGGATTACACTGAACTTTGGCGTATTCGCGCAAAATCTTGTCGGGTCTCTCCTTTATTTGGGTTCCTTATACTTCGAACTTTACACCACCAAATAAATCCAAGAACCTCGCAAAAGAAATAACTAAATTGCAAAAATCTCGATCGATAGCTTAAGGGAGCTGAAAAGTACCTTGAGCCTTAAGACAGGCAATAAATCGAGAACTATAGCAACAACATCGGTATTTATTCAAAATTAACGGTTGCTTTGATTTTTGTGACTCTGAATTTAAAAAATCACGTCACAAGGAATAAAAGAAAGTTATTCAGATAGCACACGTTTCGACTTCTTCTTTCCTTCCTTTCTAAACCGACAACCAACCCTTAAAGAAAATCCAAAACCAATAAAGAGTGTCATAAGATTTATTATTCCAACCTGAAGGGTTATGAAAGGTGTGTCCAGCATTGATGTCGTCACCCCCGAAATGCCCACTACCGCCAGAGTTTCCACCGTCACAATGTCCGCCACCGCCAGAATCTCCGCTGTCACAATGTCCGCCACCGCCAGAATCTCCGCCGCCACAATCTGCGCCACCGCCAGAATCTCCGCCGCCGCAATCTCCACCACCGCAATCTCCACCACCGCAATCTCCACCGCCATCACTCATTTTGGATTATTTCTGAAGCGTGCAATCTCTGAAAAATAGTTTCTAGAATTGCGTTTTCATTCGAATAATTTATCTAAAAAAAAACGCAATTTAGACAAAATTCTGAGAAAATTCATACGTATTCAAAATAATGAACAAATTATTTTCAATTTAAAAAAAAAGTTTGGTTGCCGGGTGATTTATTGAACAACTTTTTTTTCCATTGATTTGTTAACAACATTTTGATATTACTATTATAAAAACTCAATATTTTCAACACCTTCCATATGCCTGATTTTTTTTCAGATTTTTATGCCATTGAGAAGTGTTCGAAATTCTCTTTGAATCTCACGCAAACATAATCAAAGTCAGACTGTACGTTAGTACTACCTAAATCAATAAATTAATTGATACTTCAAAGATCGCAACAACGAGCAAAAGACTGTAATTAAATAATTCAAACTAATATAATGATATTCTCCGCCGGTGTATAATCGACCGATAAAAAAAAAATGAACACAGCAAAAAACATACTTTCAGTCAGTTTGTTTTCAAATTTCGAAGACGATTACCGATATAAAGTTTAAAGTTCAATTCAATGAATGAAAAATACATAGCGCTTATCTTATTCGAATTCACTCGCTTATAGTACGTGTCTCGTTAACGGGACTTCGTTCTTCTCTTCTTCTGTATTATTTCAAGAATTTGCGTCTGCTTCATTGCTTAGTTCAAATTATTGTTTATTCTTTTTTTGCCATCGTAACTATAGAAAACAGATAATTTTACGTTGTCCTGTATAATTGTTGATGTCTCATTGACTACAGATCTGTCTTACTTACAGCGTGGAATCTTCAGCTCGCCCACACGACTGAATTCACGGGAATGTGAGATATAAACTTCGGAGTCACTTCGGAACTTCGGCTTTCGTATTGCCCGTGGATCAATATATATATGTATATGTATATGTCTGTGTGTAACTTAGTTTAAGCTTTAGCCACTAGAGTTCGTTTTTAATGGTATACTCTTCTCATATGTAAACGGTGACGCCGGTATTTCCGTCAATGACACAAACACATGAGGCCATCATAACTGAGACTAGTCGTAACTCCGTTGGATGCCAAACGATCGATCAATCTAAGCTTGAAAAATATAAGATTCCAACGATCTATTAGCCCGGGATGTTATTCTCCCGAACGGATAACTTTACGAACAGTTACTTTTCGAAAGCGTTCAATATCTGATATCCTTTCTTTATTGTCGAAATCACATTCATGTTATTTTACGGCATGGGTCCAGTTTACGAAACGGTCTAATAATAGTTAATATAGAGATCTTGGTTACCGACACAAGATGAAAGGACAGACGATAATTCGATTATCGCATGAGCGTATGTGCTATCGGCGGCAGTGGAAGTGTCCAAAGTGTGGGCGCCGTGCAACGAAGCGCGAAGGGCGAAATATCGACCGATAGTCAATAGATATCGATATATGTATCATCCACAACAACAGTGTTAGTCAGGAAGAGTGCAATCTAAAATATTTGGGATTCTGGAGGGGAAACCTTATTGCTGCTCCAACGGCAGTCCCCGATAGTTAATACCCCCGATTTCCACCAATTCTCCCCTATTTCGCCCCCATTTTCTACTCTATACGAACATCAAAAACGCTCTCCATACGTATGTCGAACGTTTACCGACATTAATACGAAAAGTATTCGTTATGTTGTATATATATCGATATAAATTATAAGAAAAATATTTCGACAAAGAGCATCACGTTGATTAGATCCCAAGATGACGAGGAAGCTTACAATTGAACTTTTTCATTGAGGAGCATTGAAAACGATGATAAAAAAGTGAGGAACTGATATTCAAATTTAATTTACATCCTTTTTCGTAAATGTTACCGAGAGATTGATGTCTAACTGCCGCCGCTCGCGTTTACTCCGCCTCTTGGTATGCGTCGCTGCAGAATGAAGAGAAATTCAAAGATATATCCGCACGCGCAGGCTGACATTAAGGAAAACGTTTATTTAGGATTACGTCGCGGGCATATCAGCGATTATACCTATTCGGCCAACGAGCCATGTATTTGTTCAGTGCGGAAATCGGTCCCGCTTTCCGCTCGCTCGTCCTTCGTATTAGGTGTCTCGCGCTACACTCTTGAGACCGTCGCTTGCGGATTTCGTTATTCTTTCTCTCATGCATTCTCGACACGCGTTCCAATTCGCGCCCTTTTGCGCACGCGGTATTCACGTCATGCACCTTTACGTACACTCACTCGTCCTATGCAGACGCAGCCGTTTGGTCGCCACTATAATGTACCGTTGTAATTTAACTCGTGACATCCAGTTGCTACGGCAGTTACTTGCCGTGATGCTGTCGAATGTTAAACGATCGAAGGATCCAAGTTTGTTAAATGCAAAATGCCTGCGATCAATCGAATCGGAATATCATAGAGTCTCGAATTAATAACTTCACGAATACTAATTATTTTCGAAGATATTGGTCATACGACTTTTTTTTATATTTACGAAATTCTCGATCTTATTTTATAGAATGGGTCAAGTTGATATACCGATGTTCCGATGAATTATGATTCAAACGACGTTCAAGTTATCCTCAAGATAGCGAACGTTATTACCAACAGGAGGCGAAAGATTGTCGGTAATCCGAATATCTAAAGGGCGCAGATACATCACACGATACCATTCTAAACCAATTTTGCTTCCGAGTGAAGATTTTTTTTCATACAAAAATTTGTTTTCGAGATTATCGTGTCAGGAAACTGAAAATCGTAGGGCGATACTCAGACTACATGATAAATAAGATTTGGGATTGTATTTATCATGAATCTTTCAGGAAATTCTGCAATCATCGAATTTTCAAAAAATGTTGAAAATCTTTATCGGCATTCTAATTCTTGCCAATTATGAAATAAAGAGATGATATTTTTATACAAACAGATAATGCGTAGCAAGATTGCAAAGTTCAAACGATAATTTCATTCGATGCTACTTACTTCGAGTCCTTGAGACTGCCTGAGCCTCTGTCGATGTGGAAAACGTGTGCTCGTCGGGACTGAAATTCAACGATACCGAGATTATTATGACGTATTAAAACAATACTTACATTACATAGATTCGTTATAAATTGTCAGAGAAATCTATGTCACACATTATTTATTAAGTCGTTAACATTTAATACTCAGTCACTTATTTACTTACTCATGTGATTCAGTTACGTCCTAATTTATTCCATTTTTGTAAAAATAATTGCAAAAAAAACCCATAACCATAAAAAAAAACACTGGATGAAGGACCTTGATCAATGACCTTTTGATCTTGTCCTGCCTTCGCTCGTTGATTAATTATTATTATTTTCTGTACGCAACTCCAGTAAGTAGAATCAATAAAGTACTCTTACTTCTACTACTATTTGTCTAAGAATTTTTTTGATCCGTAAAAAATGACGAATGTTGTATATAAGTTCGCAAATAGAGTTAAGAGGTTTCCGGGTAATTGATCGAACATATTCGCAAATACCGATTTAACATTTTTCGACAAACAGATTTTATCCGAAAATCCGGGTTTTGCAAATTTCGAATCTCAAACTTCTGGAAAATTCGAAAATTAGAGAAAAGTCTAAAAGAAAATCATATGCATTTAGAAAATGTAATGAAGCAATTAAAAAAAAAGGTCGGTTACCGGATCGTTTGTTAAAAAAAATTTTAATCTATTTTGTTAATAACTTTTTTGGAATTATTATAATTCAAAAATAATGTTCTTAGTATATTCGATATGTTTGTTTTTTTTTTGAGATTTTAATCCCATTGGGAAGTCTTCGAAATTCTTTGTGAATCGCACTTTTGGCTGGGAATGTACTGATATATCGTCCTTGAGTATGCTGCTCTATCTTCATAATATTCCTCTCTACAATACGATCAAACGCACGCTAACGAAAGCGCCGACGTCTAGGATGCATCGATGACCTTCGGTAGGAATGTGTTGAATAAGATTTATCGCCAGTCGACTGGTAAGTATCGATGGATACTTGCGTGACGGCTATAACACAGTAAACTTTCATATTTGACTGTCGTCTGTTTTTCAATACAGAATCCATGATGTCTTTCCAATATTTGCAGTAAGTTAATGCTTTCAATGTCAATTAATCGTAAAGAAAAATGGAATTTTATATAATTAATGGTGGGAGAAGCCGCATAGTTGGGAGGGGGGGGGGGGAGTTATGACACAATGGGCAAGATAACATTAACCATGTGCGAATGGGAAGTGAGTTAAAAAATGGTCGTTACTCGTTGGAAATTACGCGTCGGGAACGTTTCGTTGGAACGTTAAAGGATACGTTGATAAACATTATTGTGCTAAATACGTACTATAAATTAGCGCTATTGCAAATCCAAATTCTGTAACAGCAATCCCGTGACGGACTGCAGTGAAAGATGGAAATTAATGAATCAAGTAACCATACCTGTGCAGTTATATGCTGCGTTCGAAAAGGCATAAGTGATCCCGAAGCGATGTGCGACTGGAATGTGTCTTTCCTCGCCAAGGAAATGATGCTCCCGGACAGTCATTGTTCGAATGTAATTCCAAATCGTTGGTTGGAAATGCTGGATGGATTTATTTCACGGTGCTCCGAAGCTAAGGATTCCGATTTAGAAAATGACTTCTTTAATATAATAAACACACATCGATACATCGACACATCGATAAATGATCGTCTGATCCAGAGACTCGGCGCAGAGGATTACAACTGTTCCATATCGCTTATTATAGCAAATGGAACGAAGAACGCAGTGTCCATTTGCGGCGCATTGTTCGACCTCCATTTTCCTTCCATAAAAGAATTAGACCGCGTTACATCTGTTAATGACCGTGAAAATGAGAATATATACTATAACATCATGACAGGTCTATCGTTACCGTTTCTCGCTGCAACATTCCTTATCTATGCGATTCTACCAGAACTGAGGAATCTTCATGGATTCATTCTTCGAACTTACGTCGCATGTACCTTCATGGATCAAGGCTTGTTACTCATTCCCAATACAAAGTTCACTCCAACCTACGCTGGTGTCATGGGTACGTCAAGCTTTTACGCATTGCTACCATTGTCATCATTAAGTAATGAAAAATCAATAGAATTAATTATTTTCAGCAATATTTGGATTTTTTTGGGCGATGGCAAGTTTCTCCTGGCTGAGTGTCATGTGCTTTGACATTTGGTGGACCTTTCGGTGAGTTATTAAGGAAAGTATATCAGAGAAAATCCGAGAGAATTTTGAATACTTTTAAATGGGATGAAAATCTGGAGTAAGATAACCATATAGAAGGTGCTGAGAACATTAATGAATACAAGGTTTTGAATACTGAGAACATAAGGTTTTGAAGCGGAATTTAAGTATAACTTTGCTTCAATTTTTTAATAATACGACTTTGCTTGGCTTATGTGATCTCTGCA
Organism: Cryptus armator; assembly: GCA_963971235.1. Lineage (NCBI taxonomy): Eukaryota > Metazoa > Arthropoda > Insecta > Hymenoptera > Ichneumonidae > Cryptus > Cryptus armator. Next base: position 14,059,554 of record OZ020232.1, read on the forward strand.
TTTTTGAAAAATATATCAGTTTTGGAAGGAAATATATCAGAATTCATTTTAGAAGGACAAACAAACAAGTTAAAAGTACTTGGCGGCTTTTTTTTTTTTACCGTTTCTACAGAAAAAAGTTTAAATTTTATACGCAGGAACCTTCTTTCATCGTTCTTTCACCATTTTATTAAATGAAAATACTGTTTATTTAAGTATAACACTCGCTGCAGCTCGGACGTCCGAGAACGACATCGATGTACGGTTTTTATTTCGTTTGTTACGGATTTTTAGATCGCTACAAGACAGCTCTAAGCAACGAAATCGAAAAAGGTTTATCATCTATTCGATTTACGGATGGAGTCTCCCGACGCTAATGACCGGACTATTCGCTTCTAATTCATGGTCCGGTTGGGTTTCCGGTTAGTAGCATTAAAATTGTTAGTATTAACTAATTTTTACGATTGTCTGCATTCTTTTTATACCTTCTTCTCGGACTTACCTCCTTTTTTTATAGTTGAAGTCGATTACGTAATTTATTTGGGGGTTCCCATTGCTGTTACGTTGTTCTTCAACTTATGCTTCTTCGTGTTAACAGCGGCAACGATAACTCAGCATAAAAAGGACACAGCTCAGCATTTGGAAGGTACTGAAAATCGACGACACAACGATGAAAAACAGAGGTGTGTAAGAATATCTGCACTATAAGTGCGGCACGAGCAATTCGTGAAGCAACTTCACTGCATTAGTATAGTAATAATATTGTCGATTTCCACTTTGAAGCGCCAATGCACCTCAGGTCTTTTTAACGATTGCGCAATTAAAAATAATAAAATATCCAACATTTTTCTAAATCCCCGATCGAATGAATAGAAACATTAAAAAATTGTTCCATTTTCATTTATATCGCTTTGTGGAGTGCATAATCTTCCAAAGTCTCAGTTATTAAAGAGAATGTACTTCTGCAGATTCAAGGTTTATCTGAAGCTTTTCTTCGTCATGGGAATAGCATGGGTCGAAAACATTCTTACCGGGTTCTTTGATCTGCCAAAGTATGGTTGGGTGAGCTACACTTTATACATCTTGCAACTTCCGAGTCTGCTGCAAGGCCTCTTCATCTTCATACTATTTATCTGCACCGAGAAGATCAAACGGCTATTGTCAAAGCGTCTAAGATGCCTAGTCACTCTGTCACGCTGAACGACGCAAGGAAATCAAGGTTTTTGACAGTAAAAATCACGCGAGAGTTTTGACTACGAAAAAAACTGTCATACCACGATGGAAATTACGGGCCCTCATACTGCTTTACGAGCGTTGAAGCTTTCAAATAGTAATTTTAGTAGTGTCTAACTGATGAACAGTGTAATTGTATTCGTCATTCATTGCAAAAATGGTGATCCAAAAGCGAGATCTACCAGGGCAGACAGCTTCCGATAGAGGAATTCAATCGATAGGGTCTTACGATCCCTCGGTTCAGAATATAATTGCACGGCAACGACTATAAGTGTCATGACAACTCATCAAAAATATTATAATTTTGAAAAAAATACTCTTTGTCAAAATAATATTTTTTAAAAGTGTTAGTATTATATGATCGTTAGCAATGGAGACATGTGCGGCGAATTAAATTTTTAAGGGGGCTGAGCGCCTAGAAATTAGAGAAAAATTGATTGTTGTATAAACATTTTTTCTGAATGTACATACGGTGCATTAAGTACACACTAAATTTCAGATCGAAGTTTCTAAAATTTCTGTATATAGAAGCATTTCAATAAGATTAGAAGTAATTATTGCGTGAAAATAAAGGAACCAAAAGCATACTCCTTAGGCATGCTGCCATAACTTCATAATGTTTCTCTCGGACAATAAGATCAAATGCACGCTGACAAAAGCGCCGACGTCTACGATACATATCCGATACATATCCTACATATCCGTCTGCCGTCTGTTTACCAATCAACGTAGAATCCATTATGTCATTCCAATATTTACATCAAAGTTATGCTTTCAATGATAATGAATCGTAACGAAAAACCGGATTTTGTATATTTAATAGTAGGAGAAGGAGCATAGTTGGGGGAAGTTATGACACAATGAGGAAAATAACATTAACGCTATGCGATCGGGAAATGAATTAAAAAATAGTTGCTAGTCGTTGGAAATTACGCGTTGAAAACGTTTCGTTGCAGAAACGTAAAAGGATACGTTGTCAAATATCATTGTGTTAAATACGTACTGTAAATTTGCGCTATTGTAAATCCAAAATCTGTAACAGCAATCCCGTGACGGACTACCGTGAAAGAGGGAAATGAATGAATCAAGTAACCATATGTGTGCAGTTATATGCTGCAATCGAAAAGGCATAATTCATCCCCAACCGAAGTGCGGCTGGAATGTGTCTTTCCTCGCCAAGGAAATGATGCTCCCGGAGAGTCATTGTTCGAATGTAATTCCAAATCGTTGGTTGGAAATATTGGATGGAATTATTTCACGATGCTCCGAATCTAAGGATTCCGATTTAGAGAATGACTTCTTTAATCTAATGAAGTTTGGCATGAATCGTGTGGACACATCGATAAATGATCGTCTGATCCAGAGACTCGGCGCAGAGGATTATAAATGTTCCACATTGCTTATTATAGCAAATGGAACGAAGAACGTACTATCGACTTGCGGTGCATCGTTCGACTTCGATTTTTCTTCCATAAAAGAATTAGACTGCGTTAAAACTGCTAGTGACAGTGAAAATGAGAATCTATACTATAACATTATGATAGGTCTATCGCTACCGTTTCTCGCTGCAACATTCCTTATCTATACAATTCTACCGGAACTGAGGAATCTTCATGGACTAATTCTTCGAAGTTACGTCGCGTGTGCCTTCATCGATCACAGCTTGTTACTCATTCCCAATACGGAGTTCAATCCAACCTCCGCTGGTGTCATGGGTACTTCAAAGCTTTTACGCGTTGCTCCCGTTATCATCAGTAAACAATGAAAAATCAATAGAATTTCATTATTTTCAGCAATATTTGAGTTCTTTTCGGCAATGGCAACTTTCACCTGGCTAAACGTCATGTGCTTTGACATTTGGTGGACCTTTCGGTGAGTTATTAAGGACGGTATATCAGAGAGGATCCGAGGGAATTTCGAACACTTTCTAATGGGATGAAAATCTGGAGTAAGATAACGATATAGAAGGTGCTGAGAACATTAATTTGAACACAAGGTTTTGAATACTGAGAACATAAGGTTTTGAACTGAATTTTAAGTATGATTTTGCTTCAATTTTTTAGTAATACTACTTTGGTTGGCTTATTTGATTTTTATGTTTTGAAAAATACATGGGATTTGGAATTTATTTTAGAAGGACAAAAACAAGTAAAAACTACTTGGCGACGTTTTTTGTACATTTGTTGCAGAAAAATGTTTAAATTTTATATACAGGAACCATCTTTAGAATTTTTTTCACGATTTTATTAAAGGAAAATACTGATTATTCAAGTATAACAGTCGTTGCAACTCGAACTTCCGAAACCAACATCGATTGTCCGGTTTTTATTTCATTTGTTACGGATTTTCAGATCACTGCAAAATAGCTCTAGACAAGGTACCCGAAAAAGGTTTATTATCTATTCGATTTACGCATGGGGTATCCCGACGCAGATGACCGGACTATTCGCCTATAATTCACGGTCAGGTTGGGTTTCCGGTTAGTAGTATTAATTGTTAGTATTAACCAATTTTTACGAATGTCCAGATTCTTCTTATACCCCGTCCTCGGATTTACCTTCTTCTTTATAGCTGACGTCGATTTCGTGATTTATTTGGGGGTTCCCATTGCTGTTACGATATTCTTCAACTTATGCTTCTTCGTATTAACAGTCGCAAAGATAATTCAGCAACAAAAGGACCCATCCCAGCATCTCGAAGGTAGTGAAAATCGACGACGCAACGATGAAAAACAGAGGTGTGTAAGAATATCTGCACTGTAACTGCGGCACGAGTAATTCATGAAGCAACTTCATTGGATGTCCATAGTAATAATATTGTCGGTTTTCGGTTTGTTAAGGCACTGATCTTTTCCGATCCGATCTTTTCAACGTTTAATTTAAAATAATAAAACATCCAACGTTTTTGAAAATCCCGAATCGAATAATTAGAAATATTAAACATTTGTTTTATTTTCTTATATATCACTTAGTGGAGTGCATAATCTTCCAACGTCTCAGTTACTAAAGAGAATTTTTTTCTGCAGATTCAATGTCTATCTGAAGCTCTTCATCGTCATGGGAATAGTATGGGTCGTAGACATGGTTATCACGTTCATCAACCTGCCAAAATGTGGTTGGGTCCGCTATATTTTATACATTCTGCAGCTGCCAAGTCTGCTGCAAGGCCTCTTCGTCTTCATAATATTTGTTTGTACCGCGAATATCAAACGGCTATTGTCGAAGCGTCTAAGAGGCAAGGTTACTCTGTCACGTCGAACGACGCAAGAAAGTCAAGAGTCACCACAGTAACAATCACGCGAGAGTTTTGGCTACAAGTAAAACTGTCATATCACGGTGGACATTACATGCCTGCAAACTGATTCACGAGCGTTGAAACTTATGAGCTTTCAAATAGTAATTTACGTAGAGTGTATACCAGATGAACAATTGTATTCGTAATTCATTGCAAAAATGGCGATCTCGAAGCTCAAAGCTTAAACATTCCCGAATATGCACAGAGGGGTGGTTACTTTCGCAGTAATTATGAGTTTTTTTTGGGGTGAAAAATCACGCGTGACTTGTATGGGGACTTCGAACGGGATCGACTGAAGCATACAGCTTCCGATAGAGGAATTCAATCGATAGGGTCTTACGATCCCTCGGTTCAGAATATAATTGCACGACGCCTGTAACAGCTGATGACAACTCATCAGGAATGTTGTAATTGTGAAAAAAAAAACTCTTTCTTTGTCAAAATAATATTTTTAAAACGTGTTAGTATTATAAGAACGTTAGCACTGGAGACAGTTACTTCGAAATAAACTTTTACTATGCACACTTGTTTTGGGATAAAACTTGTTTGGGGTACTGTTTGGTTAAGATTTTTTTCTATCTGTAAGATTATATTTGCAATTATCTTGTTTTTTATCACCACATTATTTGGAATAAAATGTTCATAACTTTTATCTACAGTATTGAAGCGTAAATTTATTTAGTATGGCATTTTTAGACATTTTCGATGCTATCTAGTAATAAATTTTCTACACTATCAAATACGATACGATATCCTGTATAAAATCAAAATATAACGCAAGAAAGGTTACGAAACGTCCGTGGGGTTCCTCATTCTAATAAATGATTCTTAACTTAATAAATGAGACAATCATCCAAATGTCCGAAAGCCCCGGATTGTGGCAGTACAATTGGAAGATCCGCGAAGAGACGGTTTAGACAACCGTTTAGATAATTGCGTTTTTCACCCTTCATTTTGACTAAAAAAAACCGCAATTTTCAAAATCTTAACAAAATCATACGTATTCCGAAAAATTTACGAATCATTATCAGAAAAAAAAAAGTTAGGTTGCCGGGTAATTTTAATATTATTATTATGCAAAATTAAACTTTACTGCACCTTCCATATACCTGATTTGACAGATTTTTATCCCATCGCGAAGTGTTCGAAATTCTCGTTGAATCCTTCGTTATCCCTGGCTGCAATGTCTTCATAATGTTCGTCTCGGACGGTAAGATCAACCGCACGCTGACAAAAATGCCGACGAAGATGCATGGATGACCTTCAGTAGCGGATTGTAATGAACAATATTTATCGCCAGTTGACTATGGATACTTGCGTGACGGCTACAACATAGTAAGTAAGTATACAAATATTAATCGTGTTCACACGTAAGCTTTTATATTTGTCTGCCGTCTGTTTACCAATCAACATAGAATCCATTATGACTTTCCAATATTTGCATCAAGTTAATGCAATCAATTTTAATATGAATTAATCATTAAGAAAAACCGGATTTTATATATTTAATAGTGGGAGAAGGCGCATAGTTGGTGGAAAGTTATTACACAATGAGGAAGATAACATTAATAGTATGCGAACGGGAAATGAATTAAAAAATGTTCGCTAGTCGTTCGAAATTACGCTTCGGAAACGTTTCGTTGCAACGATAAAGAATACGTTGTTAAATATTACTGTGTTGAATACGTACTACAAATTTGCGCTATTGCAAATCCAAAATCGGTAACGGCAATCCCGTGACAGACTGCGTTGCAAGATGGAAATTAATGAATCAAGAAACTATATCTGTGCATCTATATGCTGCAAACCAAAAGCCATAACTCCTCCCGAATCGTGGTGCTACTGGAATACGTCTTTCCTCGCCAAGGAAATGATGCTCCCGGACAGTTATTGTTCGAATGTAATCCCAAACATAAACCTGGATGGATTTATTTCACGGTGCGCAGAACCTGAGGATTCAGATTTAGAAAATGACTTCTTCAATGTGTTGAAGTTTGGGATGAACGGTGTGGACAAATCGATAACCGATCGTCTGATCCAGAAACTCAGCGCAGAGGATTATTACTGTTCCATATCGCATATTATAGCAAATGGAACAAAAAACGTAGTCTCCCGTTGCGGCGCATTGTTCGATCTCGATTTTTCTTCCATGAAAGAATTAGATTGCGTTACAACTGTTAGTGACAGTAAAAATGACAAACTATATTATGACATGATGATAGGTATATCGTTACCGTTTCTTGCTATGACATTCCTTATCTATACGATTCTACCGGAACTGAGGAATCTTCATGGATTAATTCTTCGAAGTTACACCGCGTGTACCTTCATCGATTACACCTTGTTACTCATTCCCAAAACAGAGTTCAATCCAATCTATGCTGGTGTCATAGGTACTTCAAAGCTTTTATGCACTGCTACCATTGTCATCAATAAATAATGCACTGTCAATAGAATTAATTATTTTCAGCAATATTCGAGCTCTTTTCGGCGATGGCAAGTTTCTTCTGGCTAAGTGTCATGTGCTTCGACATTTGGTGGACCTTTCGGTAAGTTATTAAGGAAGGTAGATCTGCTGTAGAGGTGCTGGTAGAGATGCTGAGAAAATTTGGAACACAAGGTTTTGGTTGGGAATTCCAGTTCAATTCTGCTTCGCTTTTTTACGAATACTACTTTGCTTGACTCATGTGATTTCTGTATTTTTGAAAAATATATAATTTTAGGAATTTTTTTTAGAAGCACAAAAACAAGTTAAAACTACTTGACATCGTTTTTTACATCTTTTTTTCCGAAAAAAGATTAAATTTTATAGTCAGAAATCATCTTTATCATTTTTAATAAAAGGAAATACTGTTTATTTAAGTATAAGAGTCGTTGCAGCTCGAACTTCCGAGCCCGACATCGATGTCCGGTTTTTATTTCGTTTGTTACGGATTTTCAGATCACTACGAGATAGCGCTAAGCAAGAAACCAGAAAAAGGTTTATCATCTATTCTATTTACGCGTGGGGTATCCCGACACTAATAACAGGACTATACATCTATAATGCATGGGCAGGTTGGATTTCCGGTTAGTAGCATTAATTGTTAGTATTAACTAACTTTTACGATTGTCCGTATTCTTCTTATCAGTGACTTATCTCCTTTTTTATAGCTGATGTCGCTCTCTTGTATTATTTGGAGGTACCCGTTGCTGTTACGTTGTTTTTCAATTTATGCTTCTTCGTATTAACAGCGGCAAAGATAATTCAGCACAGAAAGGACACAGCTCAGCATCTCGAAGGTAGTGAAAATCAACGGCACAGCGATGAAAAACAGAGGTGTGTAAGAATAACTGCACTGTAAGAGCGGCACGAACAATTTGTGAAGCTACTCCGTTGGATTTGCACAGTAATAATATTGGTGGTTTCCACTTTGTAACGCGAATGCACTTCAGGCCATTTTCAACTTTTAAGCAATTTTAACTAATGAAACATCCAACTTTTTTTAAAACCCCCGATTCAATGAATAGGAATATTAAAAACTTGTTCCATTTTCCTTTATATCTCTTGGTAGAATGCATAATCTTCCAACGTCTCAGTTACTATAGAGAATGTATTTCTGCAGATTCAATGTCTATCTGAAGCTCTTCACCGTCATGGGAATAACATGGGTCGAAGACATGATTACCGTGTTCTTCAATGGCCCAAAATGTGGTTGGGTGCTCTATATTCTATATATCCTGCAGCTTCCGAATCTGCTGCAAGGCATCCTGGTCTTCATACTATTTGTCTGCAACGCGAAGATCAAACGGCTATTGTCGAAGCGTCTAGGATGCAAGATCACTCTGTCACGTCAAACAACACAAGAAAATCAAGGTTCATCACAGTAAAAATCGCGCTTGAGTTTTAACTACGTATAAAACTGTCATAACACGGCGGGAATTACAGGATCGCATACTGATTCACGAGCGTTGGAACGTTTCCGCTTTGAAATAGTAATTTGGGCAGTGGATGAACAATGTAATTGTATTCGTCGTTCATTGCAAAAATGGCGAGCTAGAAGGTCGAGGCTTGAACGTTCCCGAATCTGCGTAGAGGGGCCGTTACTTTATGGGGATTTCGAACAAGATCTACGAAGGCAGACAGGTTCCAATAGAGGAATTCAATCGATAGGGCCTTACGATCCCTGGGTTCAGAAATAATTGCACGACGACTATAAGTGTCATGACAGTTCATCAAGAACGGTATAATTTTGTAAAAAAAACACTCTTTCTTTGTCAAAATAATATTTTTACTACGAATTACTACGAATTAAACTTATAGATTTCATCATCGAGTAATCAAAACACGAGTAATCGTCCTTAATTGATTTGGTTATGTAAGCGCTGATTATAAAACACTTTAATTCACATATCGCTTTTCACTTTGAATCGGTTTTGGTTACAAAAAACGTTTGTTTGTATTTAAGAACAAGTTTAAACGGTAGGAACAGTGCTCACAAATGTGACTTCACGAATCACTGTCGGTTTGGCAGGTGTTGGAAATTTATGGAGGTGAGAATTCAGCGTCGAGGGAGAGCTGCGATTTCGCCGATATTCACGAGACGAATTAAACAAGAAAATCGTTCTACTGGTATACGGTACCCCTACGTGATGTATGGTTATGATAAGTTCGTCGACGTCAGATCATAACAGACTAAATCGATGTATAGCAATAAGGAAATGAATAAGAACGTAGTATTATTTTTAAAATATGTGTTTTATTAATTTCATCATGTATCATGTGATTCTTCATCCAAAAATGTATAATCGGCTTAGCCACGCTTGCGGTTTAATCAATTAAGTTGTCTTGACCGGCTAATGCTTAGCCGCAGCAAATTTTTAACTGGCTAACGGTCTTGTCCTACCAGCCGATTTAGCCGGTCTAACTGCACAGCTGTAGTTGATGCCCGACGACAATTTACACAACAACAACAACACGACAACATTCTTGCCGATAGACGTGACAGATGTTTTATAATTATTCGTTTTTTTGTCCAATTCTCAGTATTTTAATGTATTCTCTTAGCGAAAATTCGTTGAATTGATTATTATTCTCCTAGTATTTATTTGTTTTATTTCAGCTCAAGACAACAATGTACAGGAACTTTCGCAAGCGAAAATAATTGTCAGGTTCTGTAGGAAATGCTTGGACGTATTTCACCCAATTTTTGAAATCTTTTCAACGCGTTTTGTACGAAATATTTTTCTTGAATCGATTTAAAAAGTATATTACCAGTGAGAATTATTTTGAAGATTCGTTTACTTTCGTTTCTTTTTCTTTTCCGAAGCATTGACGATTGTTCTGTCAACAACTCACGAGTAGCTTTAACACGGAGAGAAGGCGAAACGCTACAAGAATATTGTCAGTAGACTTGAAATTGTGGAATGAACGCTGCGTTGAAATTGTGTAACTGTGTAAATGAATCGTATTAATTGTGTGACAAACTACCTTTCGAAGCAAACTTATTATCGAAAGATACAAAGAGAACACAGAAAGATCATTTTTAAACATCTTCAAATCGGCTTAATCCTTTGATTCCGAAATTGTAAATATCTATGATCATCAAATACGACCAAAATATTTGACCAAAACAACGACGGTAGCATAGACCGTTCCAAAGAGATTGTGGCAAAGTTTTTTTTAAATTAGAGACAAAAACAACGACTATGCATGTGAGAGACGTATGTGGCGCACATTCAGACGCTCCGTTCAATGGTTTTTTCACAGTCGTTTCTGATGTAGTCACTATTCGATGCAACAGCGATGCTACGAGCACTTCTGCTTCTCGCCTTCTTCGTCTTGGTAGTTACCACAGAAAGTTACAGTTGATCAACTTTTTATGGAAGATTCCTTTCCAAGCCTCCATCAAAGATAATTTTGAAAGTGTAGTACAGGTTCCATCCAACTTTTTGAACGTATTTTATTGAACGCTATTTCAATAAAAAAAGTTATAGAGGCAAATATTAAACCGATTCCAAGTATTACAAATGCAAAAGCTAAGTCGGGTAAAGTCATGTTCCTGAAATCCTCCTCCCACACTTTATCGCCAGCAAGATTGTCTAACGTAATTTGCTTCTGTTTCAACTTGTAGGGTATAATGAGATCAGCCTCGAAGAGCTTTCCAAGTATAAAGTTTAATCGCATTTCAAGAGGCCAGTTTGGTCGGAACACAAGAATGCCGTATGTGGGTTTGAGCCTTTTACTCAAATACAGATTTGATTTTGCAGCTTGGGCGCTAAGACTAGTAATGGAGCCCAAACATGCAGCTGACGAATCACGCAATATGTGCTCAGCGCAGTTATCGTTAATAGCTATTAGAATTACACGACCCTTAAATTCTGCGCCCTCCATTATTGGCTGGTTTCCCTCAGCAACGTAAATGGTTTTAGTAAGATCCATAAGATCCTTCCACGTTATCACGTTACGTTCAGGTACGTTGGTTGTCAATAGAGACGCCAAGTCACCTTGATAAATGCCCTGCATTGTTACGGCGAATAACAATATGCTTGTAAGGAAAAGTCTCGGCGGTGTATTCTCGGGCAAACCCATGAAACCACTGTCACAAACGATGCGAACAATATTCAGAACAGCAGGCATGAGAGGCTGTTGAACAAAAAATTTGAAAAACAAGAGAGTGACAGCGAGAACAACAACCACTCCTATATTTGAATAGACATCGACCACTGAAAATATCTTTTGCAGCTGTGTCTTGTAACCACGGTGTTGAGACATAGCAATTAGCCAGAATTCGATGAATGGTTGGCTGGTTGGGTTTTTGTTTCCTCTCTCCAAGGGACCAACACCATATAACATATCATTGAATAATATCGTTTCCGAACTATTGTACTTGAAGTTTACAGCGCCAATCGTCCCATTTATATGACTAACGAACGTTTTAAGAACGTTATCGATTATTGCGTCGTAATTAATAACGTAGATGCTTTTCTCTATGTGTTCCCGTGTACTGTATCCTTCAATTACTCCCACCTGAACCGGATACCCGTATAGATTCGTTGTTACGTCAAAATCTAAAATCCGGCAAATATCGTTGCTTTCTCTATACCTCTGCCCATATACCGCAAAATAAGTGTTTTTGTCTATTCGATAAGCACCCATTAGTGTCCATGGTTTCGGTGCGTAGATCATATAAGGATTATATGTCAAAACTAACGGCCCCATCCGGCGATGAAAGCATATGAGTTTTGAGTTGAACAAATCATGCTTACGAGTCTGATATAGCCACTTTTGGACACCTCTGCAGTTCTCAGACGATCGGTACAGTATCAGAAAGTACGCCATGTGATTCCACCATATGGATTTCTTGATCTCCTTTATGATGTCATACAACGTTTCGTCAGACAAGGCTTCAATCACGATGACTTGCAGACTGTATCGGTACCGAGTTTGCCGGTATTCGGATAATTTGTCAGCAGTAACCTTGTTAGTAAACTTGTTGACTAAAACTAGTGGTATTATCAGGGAAGACAGTGACTTAATGAGATTGGTAGAAATATTGCCACCAATTCCTACTGCATGTCCCCGGTCTCCATAACAAGTTGTTAATATGTTGATCTGCAACCCATTGATTCGTCGTCATTTGTCAGTATGTTGGTATTATCGATTATGCCACTATGAGTTGGAAAAACTTACCGCTGTTTTGTCAACTGCCAAAGTTTCGTATGGTTCCGCTGATTTGAGAGTTATCTTAGCGGTACATATTTGCACAATCAGCGACAAAAATATAACGAAGAATGAACGCAGCTGCATGGCTTTTAATATTGAAACACAATGTAACTATTTTTTAGTATCATATAGCAAATGTAACAGTTAGGGACGAAATACGTTTACTGACTGAATGTCAACCTTTGGGTATTCCTCAACTTAACCCATTACGCTAAGTGTTGTAGAATGATTCGTTGCAGCACGCCAATGTCACTCGTAATAACAGAAAAACGAAGCAGGATGATATTGTCATTTTAAAATTACCGTAATTATGTACAACATATCGCCTCGCATGTTTATCCTTCGCGCTAATTGTTTACTGTGTGAATCATCCATGTGTTGCGTTGTCGACGCAGGAAAAAATGTTTTCATCTTAAACGTAAATTAACGGCTTTAAATGAAAGTTTTTCAAGTTGATACACTATTCTTCTTTTTTTTCTCGTTTTTATATACATTGTTTGTAGTTACTTTCGTTCTCCTTTCGTTCGTAAAGCTGTAAAGAGAAGCGCGATCCAGCGAGTAGCCGAAAAAAATCAGAGAAAGAATACGACAATGCTTCTTTCACAATTCAACATGCTCGGTACGTGTCTCGTGTTTACCATTTGCCAAATGGGCTTACTTACCAAACCAAAAGTTATTATTTTCAATTATCCCTTTTATTCCGCTCTCCCTCTCCCCCACTATTTTATTTTTCTTTTGTCTTCCCTTTCCTTCCGTTCTCTATCGCTACGATCCAGAAAATTGGCGATTTTTCCTCTCAATTCTCCTAACAAACCGGAAACAAAGCTATCACTGGGTCGCCAAAATTTTGGACTTTTGGAAAAACGTCGTTCACGCTCCTTTAACGATCGAATTTGCTGTTTTAATAAGCACGTTTATTTGGCCAAAAACTAAAATCGCTCGAAAATACTTGTCCGTCTCATTTTCCAGAAAAGTGTTACGGCCCAGTGCCGTATGAAAGTATCTGCTGATAGTTGATTGGCTCTCCGTGAGCCACTACTTCTGGACACGATTCGCTGTTGCCGTGGCAAATAGAAATTCGCTCCTAAAGTCCCGGAAAGGATTTGTTAAATAATTTAAACGCAAGTCAGCGGAAATCGGTTGTATATGTATGTATTGGATTTAACGTAATGTGCAGTTGCGACGCATTGTTCGATTTCGATTTTTCTTCCATGAAAGAATTAGACTGCGTTACATCTGTTAGTGACAGTAAAAATTACAAACTATACTATGACATCATGATAGATATATCGTTACTGTTTCTTGCTATAACATTCCTTATCTATACGATTCTACCGGAACTGAAAAACATTCATGGATTAATTCTTCGAAGTTACACCGCGTGTACCTTCATCGATTACACCTTGTTAATCATTCCCAAAACAGAGTTCAATCCAATCTATGCTGGTGTCATAGGTATCAATAGTATTAATTATTTTGAACAATATTTTGGAGCTCTTTTCGGCGATGGCAACTTTCTGCCCGACGACAATTTATAACATTCTTGCGATAGACGTGACAGATGTTTTATAATTATTCGTTTTTTTCCAATTCTCAGTATTTTGATGTATACTCTTAGCGAAAATTCGTTGAATTGATTATTATTCTCCTAGTATTTATGTTTTATTTCAACTCAAGACAACAATGTACAGGCACTTCGGCAAGGTAAAATAGTTATCAGCTTCTGTGCGAAATTCTTGGACGTATTTCACGCAATTTTTATAATCTTTTCGACTCGCTTTGTGAGAAATATATTTCATCGATCGATTTAAAAAGTATATTACCAGTGAGAATTACTTTGAAGATTCGTTCACTTCGTTTTTTTTTCTTTTCCGAAGCATTGACGATTGTTCTGTCAATACTCACGAGTAGCTATAACACGGAGAGAAGGCAAAACACTATAACAGTCGTGTCAGTAGACTTGAAATTGTGGAATGAACGCTGCGTTCAAATTGTGTGACTGTGTATATGAATTGTATCAATTGTGTGACGAACTACCTCTCGAAGCATACTTATTATCGAAAGATACAAAGAGGACACAGAGAGATTATTTTTAAACATCTTCTAATCGGCTTAATCCTTTGATTCCGAAATTGTAAATAATTATGATCATCAAATGCGATCAAAATATTTGACTAAAATAACGACGGTGGCATAGCCCGTTCCAAAGAGATTGTGGCAAAGTTTTTTTTTAATTAGAGACAAAAACAACGACTGTGCATGTGACAGACGTACGTGACGCACTTTCAGACGCTTCCTTTAATGGTTTTTTCACAGTCGTTTCTGATGTAGTCACTATTCGATGCAACAGCGATGCTACGAGCACTTCGGAACGCCTTTTTCTTTCGCAGCTGTTTTAGGAAACTATTCGGGCGAACTCCCTGAGTAGTCACGGCTCACACGACCTGAACGTTCTACGACCTCGTCTTGACAGCTTTCAAGTAGTCGTGAACTTCGTGACGGTAATTGTTGTCTTTAAGCACAGAAAGTTCGATCATTTCTCGCCTTTTTCGTCTCGGTAGTTACCACGGAAAGTTACAGCTGTTCGATTTGTTATGCGAGATTGATTTCCAAGCCTCCATCAAAGATAATTTTGAAAGTGTAGTACAGGTTTCATCCAACTTCTTGAACGTATTTTATTGCACGCTATTTCAATAAAAAAAGTTATAGAGGCCAATGTTAAACCGATTCCAAGTATTACAAATGCAAAAGCTAAGTCGGGTAAAGTCATGTTTCTGAAATCCTCCTCCCACACTTTATTGCCAGCAAGATTGTCTATTGTTATTTCCCTCTGTCTCAACCTGTAGGTCATAATGAGATTAGCCTCGAAGAGCGTTCCAAGTATAAAGTTTAATCGCATTTCCAGAGGCCAGTTTGGTCGGAACACAAATATTCCGTATGTGGGTTTGAGCCTTCTACTCAAATACAGATTTAATTTTATAGCTTGGCTGCTAAGAGCAGTAACGAAACCCACACATGCAGCTGACGAATCAAGCAATATATACTCAGCGCAGTCATCATTAGGGTTTATTAGAATTACACGACCCTTAAATTCTGCGCTCGTAATTATTTGCTTGTTTCCTTCAGCAACGTAAATCGTTTGACTAAGATCCATAAGATCCTTCCACGTTATCACGTTACGTTCAGGCACGTTTTTTGTCAATAGAGACGCCAAGTCACCTTGATAAATGCCCTGCATTGTTACGGCGAATAACAATACGCTTGTAAGGAAAAGTCTCGGCGGTGTATTCTGGGGTAAACCCATGAAACCACTGTCACAAACGATGCGAACAATATTCAGAAAAGCAGGCATGAGAGGCTGTTGAACGAAGAATTTGAAAAACAAGAGAGTGACAGCGAGAACTACCCCCACCCCTACATTCGAATAGACATCGACAACTGAAAATATCTTTTGCAGCTGTGTCTTGTAACCACGGTGTTGAGACATAGCAATTAGCCCGAATTCAATGAATGGTCGGCTGATTGGGTTTTTGTTTCCTCTCTCCAAGGGGCCCACACCGTATATCATATCATTGAATAGTATCATTTTCGATTTATCGTACTTGAAGTTTACAGCGCCAATCGTCCCATTTATATGACCAACGAAAGTTTGAAGAACGTTATCGATTATTGCATTGTAATTAATGGCGTAGATGTTTTTCTCCATGTATTGCCGTTTACTATATACTTCAAATAATCCCACTTCAACCGGATACCCGTATAGATTCGTTGTTACGTCAAAATCTAAATTCTGGCAAATATCGTTGCTTTCTCTATACCTCTGCCCATACATCGCAAAATAAGTGTTGTTGACAATTCGATAAGCACCCATTGGTGTCCATGGTTTCGGTGCGTAGATCATATAAGGATTATATGTGAAAACTGACGGTCCCAACCGGCGATGAAAGCATATGAGTTTTGACTTGAACATATCATGCATCCGAGTCTGATACATCCACTTTTGGGCATTTCTGCAGTTCTCAGATGATCGGTCCAGTATCAGAAAATACGCCATGTGATTCCACCATATGGATTTCTTGATCTCCCTTATGATGTCAATCAACGTTTTGGCAGACAAGGCTTCAATCAAGATCACTTGCAGACTGTATCGGTACCGGTTTTGCCGGTTATCGGCTAATTTGTCAGCACTAACCTTGCCAGTAAACTTGTTGACTAAAGCTAGTGGTATTATCTGGGAAGACAGTGACTTAACGAAATTGGTAGAAATATGGCCACCAATTCCTACTGCATGTCCCCGGTCTCCATAACAAGTTTTTAATATGTTAATCTGCAACCCATTGATTCGTCGTCACTTGTCATTATGTTGGTATTATCAATTATGCCACTATGAGTTGGAAAAACTTACCGCTGTTGTGTCAACTGCCAAAGTTTCGTATGGTTCCGCTGATTTGAGAGTTATCTTAGCGGTACATATTTGCACAATCGGCGACAAAAATATAACGAAGAATGAACACAGCTGCATGGCTTTTAATATTGAAACACAATTTAACTACTTTTTAGTATCATATAGCAAATGTAACAGTTAGGGACGAAATACGTTTACTGACTGAATGTCAACCTTTGGGTATTCCTCAACTTAACCCATTACGCTAAGTGTTGTAGAATGATTCGTTGCAGCACGCCAATGTCACTCGTAATAACAGAAAAACGAAGCAGGATGATATTGTCATTTTAAAATTACCGTAATTATGTACAACATATCGCCTCGCATGTTTATCCTTCGCGCTAATTGTTTACTGTGTGAATCATCCATGTGTTGCGTTGTCGACGCAGGAAAAAATGTTTTCATCTTAAACTTAAATTAACGGCTTTAAATGAAAGTTTTTCAAGTTGATACACTTTTCTTCTTTTTATTCTCATTTTTATATACATTGTTTGTAATTACTTTCGTTCGTAAAGCTGTAAAGAGAAGCGCGATCCAGCGAGTAGCCGAAAAAAATCAGAGAAAGAATACGACAATGCTTCTTTCACAATTCAACATGCTCGGTACGTGTCTCGTGTTTACCATTTGCCAAATGGGCTTACGTACCAAACCAAAAGTTATTTTTTTCAATTCTCCCTTTTATTCCGCTCTCCCTCTCCCCCACTATTTTATTTTTCTTTTGTCTTCCCTTTGCTTCCGTTCTTTATCGCTACGATCCAGAAAATTGGCGATTTTTCCTCTCAATTCGCCTAACAAACCGGAAACAAAGCTATCACTGGGCCGCCAAAATTTTGGACTTTTGGAAAAACGTCGTTCACGCTCCTTTAACGATCGAATTTGCTGTTTTAAGCACGTTTATTTGGGCAAAAACTAAAATCGCTCGAAAATACTTGTCCGTCTGATTTTCCAGAAAAGTGTTACGGCCCAGTGCCGTATGAAAGTATCTGCTGATAGTTGATTGGCTCTCCGTGAGCCACTACTTCTGGACACGATTCGCTGTTGCCGTGGCAAAAAGAAATTCGCTTCTAAAGTCCCGGGAAGGATTTGTTAAATAATTTTAACGCAAGTCAGCGGAAATCGGTTGTATATGTATGTATTGGATTTAACGTAATGTCCAGTTGCGGCGCATTGTTCGACTTCGATTTTTCTTCCATGAAAGAATTAGACTGCGTTACAACTGTTAGTGACAGTAAAAATGACAAACTATACTATGGCATCATAATAGGTATATCGTTACTGTTTCTTGCTATAACATTCCTTATCTATACGATTCTACCGGAACTGAGAAATATTCATGGATTAATTCTTCGAAGTTACACCTCGTGTACCTTCATCGATTACACCTTGTTAATCATTCCCAAAACTGAATTCAATCCAATCTATGCTGGTGTCATAGGTATCAATAGTATTAATTATTTTGAACAATATTTTGGAGCTCTTTTCGGCGATGGCAACTTTCTGCCCGACGACAATTTATAACATTCTTGCGATAGACGTGACAGATGTTTTATAATTATTCGTTTTTTTCCAATTCTCAGTATTTTGATGTATACTCTTAGCGAAAATTCGTTGAATTGATTATTATTCTCCTAGTATTTATGTTTTATTTCAACTCAAGACAACAATGTACAGGCACTTCTGCAAGGTAAAATAGTTATCAGCTTCTGTGCGAAATTCTTGGACGTATTTCACGCAATTTTTATAATCTTTTCGACTCGCTTTGTGAGAAATATATTTCATCGATCGATTTAAAAAGTATATTACCAGTGAGAATTACTTTGAAGATTCGTTCACTTCGTTTTTTTTTCTTTTCCGAAGCATTGACGATTGTTCTGTCAATACTCACGAGTAGCTATAACACGGAGAGAAGGCAAAACACTACAACAGTCATGTCAGTAGACTTGAAATTGTGGAATGAACGCTGCGTTCAAATTGTGTGACTGTGTATATGAATCGTATCAATTGTGTGACGAACTACCTCTCGAAGCATACTTATTATCGAAAGATACAAAGAGGACACAGAAAGATTATTTTTAAACATCTTCTAATCGGCTTAATCCTTTGATTCCGAAATTGTAAATAATTATGATCATCAAATGCGATCAAAATATTTGACCAAAATAACGACGGTGGCATAGCCCGTTCCAAAGAGATTGTGGCAAAGTTTTTTTTAATTAGAGACAAATACAACGACTGTGCATGTGACAGACGTACGTGGCGCACTTTCAGACGCTTCCTTTAATGGTTTTTTCACAGTGGTTTCTGATGTAGTCACTATTCGATGCAACAGCGATGCTACGAGCACTTCGGAACGCCTTTTCTTTCGCAGCTGTTTTAGGAAACTACTCGGGCGAACTCCCTGAGTAGTCACGGCTCACACGACCTGAACGTTCTACGACCTCGTCTTGACAGCTTTCAAGTAGTCGTGAACTTTGTGACGGTAATTGTTGTCTTTAAGCACAGAAAGTTCGGTCATTTCTCGCCTTCTTCGTCTCGGTAGTTACCACGGAAAGTTACAGCTGTTCAATTTGTTATGCGAGATTGATTACCAAGCCTCCATCAAAGATAATTTTGAAAGTGTAGTACAGGTTTCATCCAACTTCTTGAGCGTATATTATTGCACGCTATTTCAATAAAAAAAGTTATAGAGGCCAATGTTAAACCGATTCCAAGTATTACAAATGCAAAAGCTAAGTCGGGTAAAGTCATGTTTCTGAAATCCTCCTCCCACACTTTATTGCCAGCAAGATTGTCTATTGTTATTTCCCTCTGTCTCAACCTGTAGGGCATAATGAGATTAGCCTCGAAGAGCGTTCCAAGTATAAAGTTTAATCGCATTTCCAGAGGCCAGTTTGGTCGGAACACAAATATTCCGTATGTGGGTTTGAGCCTTCTACTCAAATACAGATTTAATTTTATAGCTTGGGTGCTAAGAGCAGTAACGAAGCCCACACATGCAGCTGACGAATCAAGCAATATATACTCAGCGCAGTCATCATTAAGGTTTATTAGAATTACACGACCCTTAAATTCTGCGCTCGTAATTATTTGCTTGTTTCCTTCAGCAACGTAAATCGTTTGACTAAGATCCATAAGATCCTTCCACGTTATCACGTTACGTTCAGGCACGTTTGTTGTCAATAGAGACGCCAAGTCACCTTGATAAATGCCCTGCATTGTTACGGCGAATAACAATACGCTTGTAAGGAAAAGTCTCGGCGGTGTATTCTGGGGTAAACCCATGAAACCACTGTCACAAACGATGCGAACAATATTCAGAAAAGCAGGCATGAGAGGCTGTTGAACGAAGAATTTGAAAAACAAGAGAGTGACAGCGAGAACTACCCCCACCCCTACATTCGAATAGACATCGACAACTGAAAATATCTTTTGCAGCTGTGTCTTGTAACCACGGTGTTGAGACATAGCAATTAGCCCGAATTCAATAAATGGTCGGCTGATTGGGTTTTTGTTTCCTCTCTCCAAGGGGCCCACACCGTATATCATATCATTGAATGGTATTATTTTCGATTTATCGTACTTGAAGTTTACACGGCCAAATGTCCCATTTATATGACCAACGAAAGTTTGAAGAACGTTATCGATTATTGCATTGTAATTAATGACGTAGATGCTTTTCTCCATGTATTGCCCTTTACTATATGCTTCAAATAATCCCACTTCAACCGGATACCCGTATAGATTCGTTGTTACGTCAAAATCTAAATTCTGGCAAATATCGTTGCTTTCTCTATACCTCTGCCCATACTTCGCAAAATAAGTGTTGTTGACAATTCGATAAGCACCCATTGGTGTCCATGGTTTCGGTGCGTAGATCATATAAGGATTATATGTGAAAACTGACGGTCCCAACCGGCGATGAAAGCATATGAGTTTTGACTTGAACATATCATGCTTCCGAGTCTGATACATCCACTTTTGGGCATTTCTGCAGTTCTCAGATGATCGGTCCAGTATCAGAAAGTACGCCATGTGATTCCACCATATGGATTTCTTGATCTCCCTTATGATGTCATACAACGTTTTGGCAGACAAGGCTTCAATCAAGATGACTTGCAGACTGTATCGGTACCGGTTTTGCCGGTATTCGGCTAATTTGTTAGCACTAACCTTGCCAGTAAACTTGTTGACTAAAACTAGTGGTATTATCTGGGAAGACAGTGACTTAACGAAATTGGTAGAAATGTTGCCACCAATTCCTACTGCATGTCCCCGGTCTCCATAACAAGTTTTTAATATGTTAATCTGCAACCCATTGATTCGTCGTCACTTGTCATTATGTTGGTATTATCAATTATGCCACTATGAGTTGGAAAAACTTACCGCTGTTGTGTCAACTGCCAAAGTTCCGTATGGTTCCGCTGATTCGAGTGTTATCTTAGCGGTACATATTTGCACAATCAGCGACAAAAATACAACGAAGAATGAACGCAGCCTCATGGCGTTTAATATTGAAACACAATTTAACTATTTTTTAGTATCATATAGCAAATGTAACAGTTAGGGACGAAATGCGTTTACTGACTGAATGTCAACCTTTAGGTATTCCGCAACTTAACCCATTACGCTAAGTGTTGTAGAATGATTCGTTGCAGCACGCCAATGTCACCCGTAATAACAGAAAAGCGAAGCAGGATTATATTGTCATTTTAAAACGACCGTAATTATGTACAACATATCACCTCGCATGTTTACGTACAATTTTACGTACGCGACGGTTTTGAACATTTTTCGTAAAGTAAGTAGGAAAATAGATGCTCACTTAAAATCATTGGCTAAGCAGTACTCTCATTTTTCTACTTAGGCTACAAGAAGAGAGAAAAACTTATTTTCTCTCGTAGATAAGGTAGGTATTGATCATAGGTCTTCTGGCCTATGTATCATGGTCCATCGATTTTAGTGGTGCCATTTCCGGATGACCTAGTTGACCGTTTTCTCGCAAGGTGGGGCATCGTCTGTTAGACTTTGTGAACACTTTCCCACTTGAGAAAGTGAAGAGGAAGAGACAATAGCCGATAAAACAGTCTTTAAAATCGTTGTAATGATAAAAACATCACTATTTGTATAATCGTTCTTTATTGACATTATTGGCACTGTATTGACATCTCACACGCGTCGTGCGAATATACTCTATGAATATAAAAGAGGTTCCGACCTCCGTTTACCAATAGTTAATTTTGTTTTTTTATGAATCGAACGAATTTGGGTCTTAGAAAAGTCCATTGCTTTCCGGATTAAAATCTTTTGGCTTATATTACTTTTTTACTCTCACACACGTCTTGCGAGAATACCCTATCAATATAAAAGTGGTCCTCAATTTGCATCATCAAAATATCTTACTTTTTCACTGATTTTTACGGTTTTAAGTTCCATACAATCACTTCCGGAATGAAATCTTTCGGCTAATGTTTTTTAACCACTTTTCCTACATTCAACAAGTACAAAGAAAAAAAAATTGTTTACCGTATATACCGAACTTCAGTGACATAAAACTTCAAACGTCGTGAATGCCCCACTTTTTTTTCGTCAAAAACTAAAGTCGCTCGAGAAAATACTTGTCCGTTTCATTTTCCAGAAAAGTTAATGTTTAGCGCCATCGTTCGGTAATAACTTGCACCATTGAAATAAATAAGAATTCGTATTACCGACTGTCAATCACTTCCAGTGTCGGTAGTTTACCCCGCAAGCCTGTACATTACAACCTGTTAACAACGTTCGCAGACACTTGAATTCGTATGATCGGTCAGAATCGGGAAATTTTTCTATTATGCAACAGCATGCGCACGAATCGTTCGAAATACAAACAAAAGCAAGCAGTGAATAACTCGTATAAATTCGGAGAGAAGTTGGTTAACAGGTTGATGGTAACGACTTGTATTCGCAGTTCCCTCTTTCAGTGGAAAACTGTCTTTGCACATCACAGTACGCATTGACATGCACATTGAAATTGAGCGCTATTTCGGTATATTAGTCGGATTATTGCGTTGTTTATCTTAACAATTTAGTGCGTTTTTCGCATTTTTTTAATTCCGCGTGCCGCGTTTTCGCGTTTTTTTTTTTTTCGTGTATTTTATCGAGGTTAACGTACAATTATTGTGCCACTGAACGGAGTATCGTTTGATATATTCGGGATTGGATAGTTTATTCAATAGTGGTATCGATGTATTCAACGCTGAATCATGCTATGTATAAGTTATGCCGGTGCGACTTCCATCGCATCAACGAAGTTAGACGAGTATTATAATAATCAATTATTGTCTTATAGAGATTTTTATTGAGATGAGAATAGTTATACTATTTTCCATTGAATTTTTTGTTTCTTGGTCGTAAAAAATTGAAATACAGTTGCCGAATAGGCTCGACAGACATTGATTCTGAACGTACCACCTCGGGCAGTCAGTTTTGCATTTCGTCGATCGAAATAGGCAAAATCAATCGCGGTTTGAATAGTGTTTCGTGAAAACGCGTAACGCTTCGAGGCATTTGGCATATCGTCGTTAGTCGGAAAATGAAATAAAAAAATAATTCAACTCTCGGATGTTACGCGATCTGTCAAAACGACACAAGTTTACCTCGCGGATTATTTCAGCAGAATTTTCGCTTTGTACCGAGAGAGTTTAGAATTCGACGAACGACGCCGACGGCTCGTTCGAGTTTCATTTCGATTGCGGGTTGAACGGGCGTGTGTGTCACGCTATGCGAAAGCCGCGATGCACCGCGAGCGTGACCGATGCAGCACGCGTTCGCGTCGTCCACTGCGGTTACGTATCAGCGCCGTAATTCTGTGCCAACGCGAGGACAGACCGTACACTCCTCTCTACGCGTATACCCTGTAAACTCTCGCATATATCGTTTATACCCGTGAATGTTTCGAGTACGTATAAACACGATTTTAAACCGCCGACACTCGCGCAAACGTGGAGAGCCTGTCCTGTGCTGACTCTGACACCCCGTGAACCAATGCGTGAAACCCCCGTCGACCAGCAGCTTCAGATTCAACTGAGCGAAACCCCATAAACAGTCAATGTTTGCCTTTCTCCACTCACTGATGTAGATGGTACACAACACACTGTTCAGTCCACATTGTGACACAATCACTAATTCTAATTTCTGTATACAAGGAATACACAAAACAAAAGAAAAACTTTTTTTTTACAAGTAATAGTTTGCAATGCAGTTACTCGACAGATATATAAAAGACGAAAGTTATAGATTTGTTGTCAATTTGAAGATCCTGAAAAGATCGCGAACAACGGATCGTGTAAATACTGCCAAAACGTGTAGTTTTGAATAAATAGCGTTCACAGTCTCGGTGGACGTGCGCGCTTACACGTATCAGGCGTTTCGTTCGGTATTTTTCGCTGTAGCGTCCTTAATTTTGCGAATTCACAATTGCCAATTTCGGCCCAAAATTGCATACTATAATTTTTGTAACGACTGCAGGGAAACCGGCGCATTTCGTGACAGTTTTGCGGTACGGACACTGAAAATTAAGGTTATCATTTTTCGTCCTAAGTGACGAAAGTGAAGAAATCGCGAAAAGCGCATGCGCGAACATAGCTTTTCAATACTGTCAAGCAATCTGCCACTTTCGTTCCGTAAAACTGCTATTATATGCGCCGATTTCCATGCACGAGTTAAAAAAAAAAATTCTATTTGATCTTTTCAATATTTCAACCCTCTCTGGTCCCCTTAAGTTATATTTATAAAACAAAGAAGCCGAAAATTGAAATGTCGATTTTTCCCGGTCGAATTGGCTGTTCTGAATTACGTTCTTTTCGCGAAAAATAAAAAAACAGTGCAACACGCTCCCCTGTTATTTTTTTCACGCATTTTTCGTCTAACAAGATTACGTGTTCGTGGAAGAACTAAAGAAAAACGTGTTGCTTAAAATGTTGATATTATTCTATTGACTTTCATGATTACGATCAATTATATCGAAGTCTCCTCATCTATATAACTTTTCACGTGACTATCGGACTTGACCGATTGCATTATTGTTTGAACGCGTACAATATTGATATGGGGGACGATACTATATACAGTGACTATGACCGCGGGGCGTTCGTTGATGACGAGAACGTGTGCGGGGGGGATGGGGGTCGAGACGACGATCAGCAACGGGCGAGCAACGAATGTCCGTCAGCGCTCTCGTGTACCAGCTTCGGGGGTTGATTCGGCGAAGCGTGTATGGCGAGGAAACATACGCGAGGGGAGATTCACGATGTCGAAACCGGTGCATACAAGTCAGTTCGGGGTTCGGAAGAACGAGGGCGTGGAGAGTCGGTATGAACGACAGAGTGAGAGTGAGAGAGAGAGAGAGAGTAAAAGCCACGAAGAAGAGGAGGCGGCTCACGTTCGCGATCCATCGTAGGAGAGTGCGTTTGCGGTAACGAGTATAAGAGAGACGAACAACATTGAAGCATGAAATATTCATGCTGACGGACACGGACTGACGCGTGCTGTTTATGCATTCGCGGATCCCCGGGAGATTGCAAAAATACACACTGACTGTGCCGCGAACTGCTGCTGCTGTTGCTCGGAGTTTTATAAAGAGAGAGATGGGAATGAGCGCGAAAGAGGTGGCCGCGAACCGAATTCCCCCCTTCGGTGCCGCAGGGTACTGTGATATGAACTAACGAATTCGTAAAATAAATATCGCGCAACGTTAAAGGCACCATTTTTTTTTTTTTTTTCTTCTATTTTTCCGCCTCCGTTTTATTTGCCGCCAGCAGACCATTCGAGTTTGACGCTTCACCGACATCGCGGTTAGCTATCGATATATATAGATATCAACCCACGTTTCTTCACGCCGCCCCGTTTTCAATTTTTGATTTCTGCACTTCCGCTTCTCGCAACAGTAATTGGGCGAAACTTTAGCGATGGTATCCTGCAAAGGAACAGTTGCTTTGAAGGGTACTAACGCAGCTAATATTAATTTTCCTCACCACTACTTTTTATACTGAACAAGTGTTTTTTTTTTTTTTTTTTTTACTCCGATCTTTTTCCAGTAATTTTTATTTTTCACTAGCGAACCATTTGAGTTTAATGCTTCACCGAAGTCTGGGATATACTCAACAAAGATTTAACGGTTCGCTTCCTCGCGGGGCTTCGTTTTAGATCTTTCAACATCAGTAATTTTTTCTCTCATAATACTAATTGCCGAAGACCTCTGAATGAGTATTCTTTGAAGCAACACGACTTCCGAGTTTAATAACGTAACTAATAATAACTTCGGATTATTTTTTATATGAAATAAATAAAAAAGAAATCAATTCAATGGGAAAGGTAATAAGGGAGAGGAACAAGTGAAGAGTTTAACTTTGCGCCGACGTTTACAAGTTGCGTTACTGCGAAACTTTCCCTTCTCGACTGTCCCCATCGTCTTTTTGCGCAAAATGCAAAAATCGTGTTTTTCCGAATCTTCTCTCGAGACTCCCAAAGTACAAGGAGCAGCCGTTAGTATTCCCGTGTTTGGTAGAATGCCGTCCATGGATCCTGTACATCCAAAGTGTATAACGCACTATATAGTACCAGTTATACGATACTATATTGAGCGTTGTACATCTACTATAAGCGAGGCGATCCGAAAGCGTCTAGACGTCGGGCGTACACCCAAATTCCGGCACGTCGGCGTGCCACTTCATAACTTATATGGAGTTGTAGCGGCAGCATCGGCCGCTGAAAGATAGAGAGAAGTTGCGAAGGGCGAATGAAGCCGAAAAGGATAGAGAAACTTCGTAGGTTTAAAGGGTAAAGACTCTCTCTCGCTCTCTCGCACTGTCGTTCGCGAATTCCGGTCCTGCATAAGAGAGCCCTTTCCATTCCATTCCATTCGAAAGCACGCAACACTCGCCCGTCCTCTTCCACCCTTACATCCCATCGTATACCGCTCCATTCGCCCGATTTCCCAGGCGTTGGTATACGCTTCCTCGAGCTTTTCACTATCACAGACAACTCCCAACGGCGGATACGCGTACTTCTCTCGAGGCGTACATCCGTCTAGCCAGTCGTCGTATCTCGACAAAAAAAATACGCACATATACAGCAACCCCCTCGCGATGGATGCAGAAGAAAACCCGAGCGAAGAGAGAAAGTGTAGCGAGAAAGGACTCCGTTCGGTGTGCAGAGAGGAGACAACTTGGTCGAAAAAGCACGGAGGCGAGTTTTCCCCAACAGTTTTGACGGAAGAGCGCGTGCGAGAGACTCGTTGTCGTTTTATTCTACATCGGGGGATGAGAGAGAGAGAGAGAGAGAGAGAAAGCGGAAAAGGCCAGAACGATGATTTGCAGACGTGTTTTCCAGCCCGCGGAGCCTCTATTTCTCTCGTTTCTTCGTCTTCATTTCCTTGTTCTTCTTATTCCTTCCATTTCTTTTTCGCGCTAAAGTCCACTCGGTGAATTCGTTGTACCGTGAAAGTGTCTTCATGCTACTTCGAGGTACCCTCTCGCTTTCTCGCTCAGTGTCTATCTTATGCTTCGTGGATCTTTCGCACGTTGTATCGTGATGCAATGAGAGTATATATTTATTTTTTGGAATTGTCTCGGTCGCGAAAATTTTCATGACGGTAACAAATTTTATTTAGCATTCTCGTGAATAGTTTAGTTAAAAATGATTAAGTTTTTATGGATTTCTTAGGTATAGAATTGAGGGTTGTAAATTGACAAAGCGCAGTGTTACTTCCGATAGGCCTGTTGTTGAGATTCTTTATCGTCAACGCTTTCGGTTATTAATTTCAGTGATGTTTATCATTTTATTACCAGCTATCGGTAATCGTGTTACAGTGAACGATATAACAAGGAATTTTCAGTTCCGCAATTATTTAAAATTCGTGACGATGTACCATCGGGAAATAGCGAATTGTTGAATTTTAAATCATAAGTGTAAACAGTGCGTTGAAGAAAGATTGGAAATAGAGTAACAAGCGTTCGAGAGTCCGGGATATCTCTCTGTTTATTCAACACTACAAGTTGAATAATTCATCGAAAGCCGGTGCCTCGCTGAGACTTGGTGCGAAATAGACAACGAGGACAAACAACGCGAGAGTTTGAAAGAGGGAGAGAGAGAGAGAGAGAGAGAAATACGACTTGCTTTGCAGTTCCGTTGACTGTGGCACCGTCACACAACATCCATAGACGCCTCGAAGCTTCCTTCCCTTCGTTTCTCATTTGAATATACCTCGCATTCTGACTTACTTCCCTCTCCAACCGAGCAGAGCGACTATCGTACACTCCGCATACTCGTCGTTGGCGTTTTAATTGCGAGGAAAATTCAGGTGTTTCAACTGCACGAACCTGCCAAGTGACAATCGTATTCCTTCAACTGCATGCTACGATAAACGTACAGTAGTCGGATTTAAGTCGACGGTTAATTGGAATTTGTTGAATCATTATATATATTTTTTCCCGAACCCTTAGACTATCGATGTACCGTAAGGAAAAAAAGAATTGCGCAACAACTTTTCTTGTTAAATTGTTTTTATCTATCTGTCGGTTAACTTGTAACTTAAACGAGGATTAGAACTACGTGAACGAGCGAAACTCAAGAACGATTGAAGTGCGGGGTTCTCCGATGTGCAACCGCCCTTTCGGTTGGTTCGAAATTACGTCGAGAACGTCGCATCGAAGTTTCGTCCCGTTGACCTCGGATCAAACCACCCTAACGAGGCGGAGACGTTCGCGGACGTTCGGACAGTTTGCTTAGGATAATTTCGCCGCATGCATATTTAATCGTACCGAGAACTCGGTCGCCCTCCTGTCTCTGTTCATTCCTCTCGGTTTGTTCGTCGACAAACTGGATGCACCGAGGTTACACAGTGAACGCCAGCGAACTCCCCGTACCATCGAAAACAAAACCACTCCGATGAAGCTTTACTTTGGAAATACTTCGAATTCACTTCTGTTTAATCGAAAAATAGTAGAGCCACGAAAACTCATGAGTATAAAAGACGGACGATTTTTTTTGATTATTTTTTTAGATTTGTTGGTTATTCGTAAAAGATAAGATAATAGCTAAACAAAATAAACATTTTTGTAACGCATGCAGGAAAAGTCCGTCTTTTCAGGTCGGAAAAATGTGGGTAAAGTGGCGCTTTTCGGTATGGTATGCGAAAAAAAAAAATCGCGCATGCGCAACTCAGCCATTTTTGCTTTTATAACACGCTAGTTACTTTTTTACACGCTTTTATAACACGCTAGTTACTTTTTTACACGCTTTTATAACACGCTAGTTACTTTTTTACACGCTTTTATAACACGCTAGTGGCTATTTCGGACGCTGCGTTGACACTTACGTTATTTTCCGCACACTTTTACTAAATATTTGTACACCTATTGGAGGTCACAAAAAGGAGGACATCTTGTGTTTTTTGGAAAAAAATGACATGTTTCGCCTGCAGAAAAGCGGAGACTCGGCAAAGAATGCGATATTGAATGCACGAACCGTTAACTACACATACTTCGTCATCGGTTAAAAGTACTATCGTCTGCACCTACCACCCCTCCCCCCTCCTCCACCTCCCAAAATTGATTATTCTGCAAAAAATGTGAAATAAAAAGTTTCTACCAATGTACTATGCTAATTTCTTTTCTCTGCTGTGTATAATTAATTTCGTCAATGATATCGATCGTTTCATTGAATTCATTAATCATACAGTACTAGAAATCCTTCGACGAGCCTCTTAGATTGCAACGACTCAAGAGCCAAGTACTAGAGTGGCAATCAGTCGTTGTCTCATTCCTCGTCGATTTCACGAATCGAAAAAGAGACTTTTCCGATATTTGGCCTTTGTAAAATAATTATTCATATCGCTTCGATGGCTATCGATAGTTCGTTTCTTTATCGTGTCTCGTTCGATTGTCGTCGTTTCTCGTTTTATACCTTCGCTACTTCCACCTCGTTTTGTATACTATATATGTATCGTTATAAACAGACACAGTACGTATATATACTATATCTCGAGTACAAGAGAGTCGTTGATGTTCGGTACGAATTAAATCTCAATTAGTACGTCTTCGATGCTCGTCTTCGTGTATTTTCTCGGAGTTTGTGAAAGCATACGATATAAACGAGCTTTGGCCCGTTGCCCGGTTGAAGCTTCTCTGTAGGCTCCGGTAGAGGACGACGTAACCAAAGCGACGAAGACGCGAAAAGAACGACAAGGAGGAGAAAGCAGAAGTGGAAATGGAACAGAAGTGGAGAAAACGCTGCGGAGTATAGGGTGGTACAAGGCTCCTTCATCCTACTACAGATGTTTCGTCTCTGTCCTCCTTTCTCGGCCATCTCTTTTCAACTTGGCTCTTTCCAATGAGCGGTTTCTCGTTGTTTTTTTTTTTTTTTTTTTTTTTTCTTATTGCCGCCTTGGCTTCTCGGCGAGTAGACGTACAGGCGTCTTTAACGGGAATACTCTGCGCACAATGGAGTAAATATACGATGCAAATCTCGAAGAGTGGTTTTTAGAGAAGCGCGCGCGGGCCACTTCTTCTTCTTGTTCTTTTTCTTCTATGAATTCTGGGGCTTTGCCATCTGTAAAACAACGCGTTGTACACAGCGGCGTACAACCTTTTTATCAGTTGCTGCATGGAGCAGCAGACCCGCCACAATCTCTCATATCTCTGTTCAGAGATGAAAGAGTAAATAAAAAAAGATACATGTTGATACTTTTCGTCTGGAACGAGACTCCGAAGAAAAGGATAGAAATGCTAATCAGCAGAAAGGCTTGCAATTTTTTCCTCATCGCCGAACAATATAGTCTTTGAACTTTTACCAAAACAATGTACCGGAAGAAACAATTTGGACCATTCAACGAAATGTGTCGAAAAATGAACGAAAAAAAAAAACGCTAAAAAAAATCACTTTCTTGATCGTGATATACAGAAAAGTAGAATATAATTTCGATCGATACTTTTCGTTCACTTAGTCGAAGTACTTGTCGAGCAGCTGACACCAGATACCTCGATAGTTTCGCGAATACGAAGTACAGCGTGTTACTTCCTACGGCGAAGGAAATGAACCGATGGAGAAAGGAGAGGACAAGAGGAGTATCATAATATTCTCGGCTATGGAATTTACTCGGTTTTATCCGAACTATTTAACTAAGACACGCCCCGGCAACGTGGAAACGGGAGTCGGAGCTTCGAGACTTTGAAAAGTTGACCGTTGAGCCAGCAATTTCGCAGCTGGGGAAGCTTAGCGCGCGGAGGCAACGCGCCGAGGGGCTGCTTCTACTGCCGCCACCACCGCCGTTGCTTCTGCTAGCGTAGAAACTTTTGCCGCACACTATTCCCTCTCCCACTCTGATATCCCGACTATGCCGGTGTGTTGTGCCCGCTATCCTGTGAGTTCCATGCGAGGGGTAGGGGGGAGGGGTACGAAACCTCGGGAGAAGAAGAGACGGCTTGGCAGAAACACCCGGGACCTTAATAGAGCGTACACACCTTTCATAATACACTGTACAACCGGCCCATAGAACTGACTCCGTTTTCTTCATCTTTTAACTTCCTTTCTCACTTTTCCACAAGCTTTTGACGATGCTGCCTGTCGTCCGGAAGCTTCCCTTACTCTTTCACCTCCGCTTCTTCTTCTTCTCGTACTTTTTATAATTAAGAAGACCGTTCATTTTCTCCTTGTCGGCCTTGGTGCTCTTTCATTTTTCATCCCTTTGGCGAGAGAGTCGCCTCCCACTTCTTACCCCCTTCAGCGAGTTCTCGCAACGTCCCAGAGTAAACTTCTCGGACGTGCCGAGTGATTCATGGACTCACTGGCGTTCTCTCGGTTAGAGCAAATAGTAAAACAGGAGAGAGAGAGAGAGAGAGAGAGAGAGAGAGAGAGAGAGAGAGTGAGCGAGACAAACTGGTTTCGCAGCATAGTGGAAAATACGAAAGCAGATTTCCGTTTTACGCTATACACAGACGATACAGAACTTATATGCTATACGTTCACTTATATACCGACGGGAGGAAGAAGCTGCAACACCGACCGGAAGACGTTGCGTCGAGTAATTGAAATTTTTACTCGACTCTCGTCGACGTTCTTTTTTTTTTTTTTCTCTATTTTTTTTTTACTCTTATTTTCCTTCTTATACTCGCATTTTTCATCGTCGTTCTTCAGACGTGTGTTGCGAGGCTTAGAGAAAAAAAATAATGTATAGGTTAGATTGCACGAAGTGAGATTCAAAACTTGTGCAGTTCGTTTCTGGAGCAACCATTCCTCGGACTGTGGATTCTCACCGCGAGATCTTTTTCTGCTTTTCGCTCCTCTATTACTCCGGGGAATTAGTCAGAGTTGGATGGTACTCGGTACTCGGTGTGTGTAGACTTGTAATTTGTGTATCTAGCAAACCTTCACTGAGATTCAACAAACTTTTTTCTTATCTCCTCCGAAGATCTCGCACTATAACTGCTTTTAACGCTCTACGAGTGTCAAATTTGTTTTTTATTTTTCATTCGCATTCATTCTGCGCTCGCAGATTATATAAATTACATGAAATTAAATTTAATGAATATACGATATATTTGTTCGCTATAATCGAGTGTATGCAAAATTTTTTTTTTTTTTAACAAAAATTAAAAAATTTCCGACAGTAAAAAGAATGACAAAGAAATTCTATCAACAAAAAAGTGTGAAGTAACAATTAATCATTCGCATTTCATAGTCGGGAGATTTGCATACGAAGAAATCGCCCGACTTATGAAATGCGAGTAATTAATTGTTATTTCAAACTTTTTTGTTGATAGAATTTCTTTATTATATATCCTTTATTCTGTCGGTAATTTTAAAAAATTCGTGTCAAATTTTTTTTGTTACATAACGGGTATTTCAGAACGATATTTAACAGTTATATTGCATAGATGTAACAAAGGCATATTAGCTTACAGTAACTTCCATGTTATATCGCCGCAATAAATCGTGTTTATTGGGAGTCAATATCGTTTTCATGAAATCATAGAAAAAGTCTCTATGGATTTTATGCGAATGAAATACGTCAATTGAGAAGTAAAATCATTGTTACGTGTACTGGAAAATTGCAATTCCGTGGAAATGCAATCGTTCCATTGATCGGTGAAGGGTCAATCGAAGTTAACCGTTTATTACAGATTTGTTATTTCAATTCTTGACTATTGAAACGGTGTTGTTAACGAGAGCCATCGATAACACTTACTCAAGTAGATATCTAACATTTAGTTGTATGTTCTACGTCATAGAGAAGAAGAGGAGCACGAAGTGCCGTGAGAGATACACGACGGGAGGAGAAGCTCGAGAGTTATCGGTAAGTGAGAGCCCTTTTGGTATCGGGTTATCGAGGACCTTCGCATGACAACACCAATGTGTACACGCTGTAGACTCTGAGTAGATATCGAAACGGTCCACTCGTTTCTTTTTTTTTTTTTTTTTTTCGTTGGCTGCAATCCGACAAACTCGCGAATTTGATGATTTAGCAAAAACAACAAAATAAAAACAAAAAAGCGATCTTCTATTTTATATTCGGTGGCGTATTTTCTGAGTAGATACTCTGAGTAGATATCGAAACGGTCCACTCGTTTTTTTTTTTTTTTTTTTTTTTTTTCGTTGGTTGCAATCCGACAAACTCGCGAATTTGATAAGTTAGCAAAAACAACAAAATAAAAACAAAAAAGCGATCTTCTATTTTATATTCGGGAGCGTATTTTATACTAAACATTTTGTCAACTAAATTCAGCGAAGTAAAACTGATAGCAATTGGGGTGAACATCTATAAGCTCGCAGAGAGGCGTGAGGCCAAAGCCTGAATTCCCTGTAAAGCCCCTGCGGGTTTGCAGACTCGTGAAGGAGATGAGAGAAAGAGCGGGATGTAGCGATAGAGAGAGTGCCCTGAGCAATATCGATCAATGCCCAATCACGTCCGCATCGCAACTCTAATTACCTGTTGTCGATTGCATACGCTCTCTCTGCGTTGTTATTATACGCTCATAGCAACCTAGTAATACTAATAGGAGTATATGAGTTTGCGGTAGACTGATGACTAGTCGCATTATACGTTATATACGTTCGCACGAATCGGTGCATCATCATCGGTGCTTCGAATCGAATGACGTATTTATTCGGAAATATTATTTATTCGTTATTAACGTATTTTTTTATCGACAGAATATTCGTTCGATTTATTTGTTCGTTGATTGGCTGTCGCGTAAGCCTGAAGGTCGAAGCTATTCGCGAGTATTTCAGCCGCTGGTGACGAAAAAATAGAATTTTTTTTTTTAGCAATTACCGATCTCTGCCATAACTTCAGCGCGAAACCAATGTTGGATTTGTGTTGAGAAAAAAAAAATACATCGGTTTATGTGGTCTAAAACGGTATTGCAAACCCTTCGATATGATGGAAAGGAAAGAGACAATTGTCGTGTCTTCGTTATGCTTCATTTACGTTTTGTATCGATGTGTTTCAACGCGAAAAAAACGATTTTGTAACCCCATCGAGTACTCTATCTCGCGGATTGTTGTCCGTAGAATACGATGGACACCCGAATTTTTTTGTGATTATACTTCAGTTGATAGAAATAAATCACATAATGAATTTTCGGGAATCTTTTCAGTGAGAATCAATCATCGGACAGTTAATGTATTATATGCAATTCGAAATATAGACAGATAAATTGCAATGCCTCTTCAATGTTACAAAAAAACATTGCTTCGCTTTCCTCGTGGCACTATATCTTCCGACCGAAGAATCAGCCGAGAGGCTCCGGGGAGTCAGTGCTTTCTGCTTTCTTGTTTCCGCTTGATGCTCTGCTGCCGCTGCTGCTATTCGCATTTTCCACGTGATTCCATAGTTTCCTCACGTAGTATCTCGATGTCCGGCGAGCGTGATCTCGCTGCTCTTCTCGACTCTTAAGACCCTTTCTTCGTCTCTCACACTGACAATTTTCTATCGTACTATATATATCTTTCTTCGAGTATCTTTTTTCGTTCTCTTGACGCTTCCGCTGTATAACACTTTTTTCTTCGATATTCGAGAAACGACGGTTGCCCGCGTTGATTGAAACAAAAATGACTGCTTGACAAATTTTTCTTTTCCTCCAGAATCGGCAGTAAACTCACGTACCGATATCGATAAACATAGATATATATACTATATATTGTATCGCGAAACTTTGCAGTTGCATTTAAGTTCTTCGCGACACTATAGCTTTCTCCGTATTAAGATAAAATACACGTTCAGTGACGGATTAAACAGAAGCTGCGGAGCCTCCGTCTCGACTGGTGAGCATTTGCGTGAGTGTTTCGCCGCTCTTCGTGTCTCGAAAGTACATTTTCCAAATGGCTTTCCATTGTAGACAAGTGGAGGAAAAGAAGTTGAGAAAAGAAATTCTTATTCTTTTCCCCTTTCGTTTTGATTATTAACCCGTTAATAACGCATTAGGATCAAACAGCGATCTCGCAAATGCTGATCGCTACTGTTCTCATTAATTTTTCTCTATGATCCCGCGAGCGTCAAAACTCGATACATTGGGGTTTCAAGCAATAAGCATACATCTTGTATTATTATTCATCGATCATTGTTCCCTTTACTGCAATCCGCGATAGAAGATTCTCTGGTGAGATACACGGAGGCGTTTATTGGCCGCTCTTATACCTTCGGTAATTTGCTGCTCATTCGAAATCGACGAGACTACGAATGAGATACATCAGCATCACAGACGGGGGTGTTCCCTCGTTCTCAGACAGAAGATAGTACGTACTATAAGTCACTCGCGAGATAGTAGAGAAAAGGGAAAAGCAAGCGAGAGAAAAAAAATAACAGCAACGGCGAGACGAGCGTAAGCGATAAAGCGCTCTCCCGGAATGTCAGGACAATAAAGTTTGATCGGGTCGGGGAGGGGAGGGGGTGCTAAAGTACATCAAGATAGAAAGAGCCAAACCTATGCACAGCTTCCGTATGTTTCCCAGTGGGTTTTATATTCAGTTTTATTTTGCAATTTTATTCGCGACGGAAAGAGAGAGAGAGAGAGAGGGAGAAACAAAGAGGAAAACCGAAGCTCGCAAGGCCATTGGGTAACGTCGAAGCGGTGGCGAGGACTGGTCATAAACTTTCGAAGATATGAAATGAGTGAAGTATAGTTTACATAGTACATATATCTACATATATATATACTATAAACATATATATATGGATATAATACGGACATATATATATTTTCCGAACGTGTGCACGAGAATCTTGAGAATGTGTACAAAGTTCATGGAAATTTAGGTCACTGTGTTACTTTTGAAAACTTTTATATTTCACGATGAATATATGAACTATCGGAGGGGTAGCGTGTGCGATATTGGAAACTAGTAGAATAAGAAGAAGAGGCGCGTCTATATATACTTTTCTCATACCTCTCGCTACCAATATTGCTTGTGCACTGTTGACATTGCTCCATATGGTATCTTTATCTTCATATTAATATAAAAAAGGAGATCTTCCCGAGAAGATAAGTTCCCGCGAATATCGTCGTAATTCCTATTGGTCGTTGAAATGGTCCGTTTCAAATGTACCGAATACCGTGACAATATATATCGTTGCCGAGAACGCCGTTGCATAGCGGTAATAGTGGTCGAAGGCGTTGCGGCTAAGACAGATGTCGGTGTATCTGTCGTTGAGGTGCAATGGCGAGTCTGACAGTCTGAAGTGGAATAGAACGCAGAGAGATAGAGTGCCGAATGAACGTAGAAGAGAGGAAGAGACAGATGGAGATAGAGAGATGGTGAGTCGAACAGTAGGATTCCTGAAAGGCAAATATCTTGAACGCTCGCGGGGCTGTTGGCCGAATTCTGAGGATAAATTCTGCGGCGGAGTAAGAAGGGGTTGCGTGAGTGAGTGAAATTGGTAACAAGACGAGGGAGGAAGAGGAGGAGGTGGAGAAAGAGAATCGGTAGCTGATGCCGGTCGAGTTTGCGCCGTAGAATCGAAGTGGAAACCGTAAAGGTAGGAAGCTCGGTGATGGTGGTAAAGGGGGTGAAAGTATGGAATGTGGATCGATGTAGTGTGGTGTCGGGGAGTTTCTTGGGATGGGAACATAGGGTGAATCCGGGGGTTGAACCACCAACCGCAGGGTCGCCGGCCCGCTGCCTAGATATCTGCCACCTCTGACGCGCTCCGCTTCGGAACCCCGCCAACTCTCGCTTCCTCTCTCGGTGATTCTCATCTTGATGGGTGAGAGCGGTGGTTTTGTTCACCTGAAACCCTCTGGGTTACCTATATATTCGTGCGAACGATGAAGAGAGATAAACAGTCACAAGAGAACGATCTCTATGTACCTCATTATCACACCTTCAAAGACCCATCGTTGGAACGGCTCAGGCTCGTACCTACCGATATTAGCTGACATTATGGCTCCACAACACTCTAACTTTCCAGACACATTTTGATTGCCTATGTTGATGCGTGTAACCATAATTCGACCCTATGAAAGAAGTTTGAGGGCTTTACGAGATGACTGACGCGACAAACCCTTTCCATCTCACTTTTGGGGAAACCCTTGTTCGCCCTTCTATACTCCCTCTCAACTATCTACTGTTGTTAAATTCAACTATTCAGCTCCACTCCGCTTCTATACCGTACCGCCATACATATTCCGTATAATATGCAGGATACTTTGCCTGAAGGCAGAACGAGGCACTCGGTTGTTAGGAGGTTTAACTGTGTACTCGTATGCATCCCTTTTCCACGAGCTCTGTTGGATGTTAAGAAGATGCACATGAGCAACGATATTTCTCGTATACTGAGACGAGACACAAGTCCCGAAACGAGAAACAAGAAGCAACTTTGCCTTGTCCCTTATAGTCTACAGTGTATCTCTCGAAAAGTGAATGATACAACGACGGAGAGAATGATAGTGGACGTTGTTTTCCCTAAGTAGGTACCTACCCTCGATCCTCGAGCTGAATACAGCGTCGAAATCGTGAATTTCAAGCAACGAAAGTCAAGAAATTAATTATACGAAATATTAAAGACTTATGAAAAAAAAAAAAAAAATGTAAAACGTTAGTCGTGTTTTTAGTCGTTCTTAATGTGAATAATGTTTGAATTAATATTAACAATCTTCGCGGCGAGGAATATTTATCAATATTAACGCCGCGTACGAGCAAACAAGGGATGCTGGCCTCGTTGAACGCATTTGCGTTCGGCAAAATTATAGTGCCAACAGCTTTTCTTCGTATACATATTTTATATTATCCCGATAATTATGGCATGTTTTGCCGGATTAAAGCCGCGGGTGGGATACGTCGCATGTAAACGGCGCGTTGGGTTAGCAAATAGCTGTGAATTTTCCTATACGCGTATATAGGAGAATATAGTATATAATACTGTATACCATAATATAGACGGTACGCAGAGGTTCTGGTAGTCGCTGGCTGTTGTTGTTGCTGTTACTGGTTAGCTGTACCCTATACCCATACTGTGTTCTAACTAAACGAGAATTTGTCGCTTATGTACGCCCAGAACACACCACGAACGCGTTATCAACTCTCTCTTTCCGCCCCCCGCGCAACTATACGCATCGAACATCCTCTACGTTTGCTCTCACACTCGTTACGCGTCGATTAAAATGTTTGTCAAATCCCCCTCTCCGCCAAACACGGCTTTACCCCGCCGTTGAAACGAATCGAGCGTTAATCATTAACAGAACACACCCAATTCTAATTCTGTACCGTACTTCTGGATATATATAGGAAAGACTAGTGAGCACCGAGGTATTCAATAAACCGGCTTAACTGAAATTTCGTTAAAATTTAAAAAAACTCCAACTGAAATTGTTAATATACCGACAGAACAAAATAATTTATAGATCGTTTGATTACGTCTGCGGGGCTGTTAAGTAACGTGGGTACCACGATTTCAGTGGACGTTCGAGTAAACGAATAACAGGGTTAAGAATAGTTATAAACAAAAAAAAAATTCTGTAAATTTCATCTGTGCAATATGTGATTATTCTCAAGGTTACCGATAATAGATCGACGCCTTCATGAAAATGCAAAGCGTAAGACTCCTTTTTAGTCCGATATTAATGAGAGAAACGGAGAGAATTTTTTTTTTTTATTCGTTTGATCTTTTCGAATTGCAAGTATCTGGAGATACGTTCGCCTTAAGGTATTATTGCGTATAACAAAAATGGATAATCTCACGAGTCATTTAAGAATTTGCTCCATTGTGCGATATGAAACGTTAATAAATTCGAGTTGGCGAGGATTTTCCAAAATTCATACAGAACGGTAATCCACGAGTGAAGAGAAAGTAAGAATCTCGAAGTTTCGTAAAATGGTTGAAAACGAAACTATCGGAAGTATAGGATTAATCCGGTTGAATATCGAGTAGGATAAATTGAATGGCAGGATTATAAAGCGGCTATGTTGGATATGAAATGGAAAAAAATAAAGAAGCTTCGGGATCTTTGATTTTGCGCTGCGATGGACGGTGGGGAGAGAAAGATTTTAATGGATAGCCAAGGATACGAGAGCTCGACGAAGCAGTGCAAACTCAAGCCAGAGATCTCAGGCATCTTATTAAACTATCTCCCCCCCCCCCCCCCCCCTACACTACGGGTCGATTTCTCTCTTAACCCATTGGAGTGACGGAGAGATCCCATTGGAGCGAGGGAGAGACTCTCTTTACAAGGGACAGAGGAGAAGTTCTATTCGAAAGCCAAAGTTGGATTCAACTTGGGATATCCTACGGGTTTCCCTTAATCTTCAGGACTCTCAGCTCAGCTCACGCTTACGTATCCTTTGACTGCTATTCAACTCGCATGACCCACTTTTCATTCTTAAACAAATTTCCGGCAACTCTTTGCTGCTGACACAAACGATATATTAATCGTCAACCTATACGTATATCCTCTCAATTTATCCGGTGTTTCACGACGATAACGGTGAATTCATTATATTTTATAATTTTTTTTTTATCGTGGAATATTGCATTGTTCGTTGTTCATTTTCGCGTGTCGTAGATCGACGTTCTTTATTCATCTAATTGACGAATAAAAAAAAAATTTTTTTTTTTTAAATCTGAATTCTAGATAGGCTCCCGGGAGAATCGAACGTTTGGAATATACGTATATTCGTGTATCGGTACTATTGTCATATATATATATAGTACATATATATACGTATAGGTGCAGTATTCGAGATGAGGATCGTTTGGAAGCCATGCAGCCGAGAGATCGCGGAAGCTGCTGCTTCGTCCCTCTGTACTGCGACCGTACGAATTTCACATGCGCATACATTTTCACCTTTTTCCAAGCGCAATTTTTTTTTTTTTTTTTTTTTTTTTTTTTTTTCATTTCTTCTCCCGTTCTCAGTCTCGTAGCTTCCTCCCACTCTATATATACCTTCTCGCGCAAGAATATTATGAATAATCGTAGATTCACGCAGACGAGATATCGTATGTACAGCTGTGCTACGCTTTGCAAGACGACAGTTTCTTCTCTTTTTTTTCATTCGCTTTCGGAAACCTAACACGCTCTCGAAAAACTTGTGACTCAATTTCGATTGGGTTTAGTTCGCTTCGACGAGAGATTATTCGGAGTAATTTGAAAAATTAGCTTCCGCTTTTTGTAATTACGCAACAGTTTTGCTACGGAATATATTAATACGCGTATACATCGAGGGCAACTGGGAAAAGCGAATAATCCGTACAAATTTTCAAATGCGTGTTCACCGTACTATACACGCAGACATATACAACGCAACGGCGAATTATCATTCGCAACGACGCTTCGAGTTTCGATAGCGAGGATTTAATTTACGGTACGTGTCTCTCGTTCCTCTCATTTCTATCTCGTTCTATATCCTCGTTTTGTGAGGGTAGATAGAGGGCGGAAATTGGCGATCGGTACTCGAACGCAAAGCGTGCTTACAGAATCGTTGTAATTCTCTACTGCATCCCTCCGCGTAGGTATACGCAACGCGGTTACGCCGCTCTATAATTCCGATAAATTTTATCGCGGCAACGACGCGCTTTCCAACTCTCCCCCTCTGTCCTACTAACACCGGGCAATATACCTTCCGGCTTATCTATGCCCCAGTGCCGCCTACTATTGTGTTAATGTTTTAACGCGTGAGCGAAATCAATCGTAAGTCGTAAGTTTAGAGACAAAAAGCTCATGAAATTCCGTACTATCAATTTTTGTCTCGTAGTTTTTGCTATAAATTTTTTTTTTCTTCGTCAGATAAAATGTTTAATAAGCAAAAATAGTCATTTTTTTCCGACACGATTTCTATCGGATCGATGATCGATGGATAAAAATACATGAGACACAACGCGAAAAAATTGACTTTTTTCCGCTCCAATCGACATGCTAATAAATCCGTAACAAAAAGTTCATCGATATTTTTTTTTGTTTTTTTTTTTTAAGCTGTAGCCGATTGGTTAAATTTTTTTTTTGTACTTATATTCTTTTTAAGAAATAAAGGAAACTTTGGATAAAAATCGAAGTAAAAATTTTTTTAAATGTATGCGCGTCGGCGCGAAAGTTGATCGAGATAATGAATTCTTTGTGTAACCTGTACTGTACCTCGAGAATACTTCCGGCCGACTGTTGTACTACTGCCAGCAGTTTCGTGAACGTTGACATGTCCCGAAATACGTGAGTGAAGATAGAACCGAAAAGAGTATACCGCTGGTGAACCTACCGGGGTGATTAAAGCGTTTCACGATCAATTAGCTGGTCGTCGGAGTTCGCGCTAACCGGGGGTTGAAAGGCGAAAGAGAGTACAGGAGAAAAGCAGCTCGTGGAAATAAATGCTGTCGCGATGCTGAGGGAGCGAGAGAGCGTACCGGTTGTCGAATGTCGCACGGGGGCCACTTTGCTCCGATTGGCACCGAGCCACGCGATGAACGCCCTCCGCTATCCCATCTACACTTCTCTACATTCTGTTTTCTACCTCCGAACCACCAACTCTCTTCTGTCTATCGCTCTCCCGACATAACGGAAATGGCAATCCCGTGTTCAATCGAACCTTTTTTTTTTTTTTTTTTTCTTCTTTCTCGCCATAGTTTATGCTAATTTCGTCGAGATACCGATGTGTAAGTATCGTTCGGAAAAATATCGATCGATTTGTAAAATAAATAAATGAATAAATAAAGCTGCAGCTGCGTTTTACATTAGTGAAGTAAGAGAATTTATTTTCCGTCTCTCGTAGTTCGGCGAACAAGAGAACAGCGAAGCAGAGGCATTTCGTTGTTTGTTGCAGCTTCCATCGCCCGAAGGGACGGAGAGTAAAACAGAGTCAAAAGGGGAATCGGAACGCGCGACGTATTAACGCGCAAATATTGATATTATTGCTCTTCGGTCAGAGTTTCACCGTTTACTCGCTGATCTAATAAACCTCTCGTCTTCGTCAAATATAACTTGTCG
The DNA here is from genome assembly GCA_963971235.1 of Cryptus armator. NCBI lineage: Eukaryota > Metazoa > Arthropoda > Insecta > Hymenoptera > Ichneumonidae > Cryptus > Cryptus armator. The sequence goes on from OZ020232.1 coordinate 14,101,648, forward strand.
ATTTGACGCTTTCAGATCGAGAAAAAAAACATAGTGAAACCCCAACAGCGGGGAATGTTTTCACTTCGGATTGAGACTCTTCACGAGCAAATATCAGCTCTTCCAAATATCACTAATTCATTTGTCGGGATTTCTCTTATTAATTAGTCGATCGATGTTTTATCCATATGATTTACAAGCGAAGAGAAAAATTTGATACTTAATATCATTTCATTTATTCAACGTTTTCTTCGAACGTTAATCACTTGACAATAAAAAAAAAAACGAGCTGCGATTTGTAACTACTATTATATTGCTTTCATTATCAGGTTATTCGACAGAAGTATGCGGATATATGCAGCTTTTGGTTACTCGATGCATCAATTTCCTTCCAGAAATTTAATCAAAGAATATAAATTTTATGCCTTAGAAAGGCCGCGAATGCGTACCGAAAGACTGAACGAATAACGAGCGGCGTGCTCCATGCCTGAGACTTACTACTTCGATGACATCTTGATGATTCACTATTAACAAACGACCGAAGATATTTATTCGCGATATCGAACGATTCTTTTTTTTTTTTCACTTTTTTTATTCGCGAAATCGAAAGAAACCATTTTTTTCCGTATTATTATCTGTCATGGAGAAGATTGCACTGGGATGCGCGATGCTGCTGCCGCGGCTCGACTGCCGTTCGGCAGCAGCAATGTTGCGAAAAAACATCGATTGAAAGTAAAAAATCACAGTACACGTCAACCGTTAAATATAGCACAGGCAAAGCGCACCTGTAATGCTGTTATTGTGGAAATTCTGAGACGAAAACACGAGGGCCCCCAGCAACGCGTGACTATCGAACAGCTGACTCGAGCGTGTAGGGCCCCCCAGCAAACGGTGCCACGCTGCGCGTCGACAATGTAGGATTACTCCCTACCATTCGAGACGGCTATAGGTTAGTGTAATTAGAAGACGCGAAGACAAATTCGCGCGCCTGCTCGGGGGGACTTCTGTCGAGGTTTTGTTGATAAAAAAATATTACGATCGCTCATCCAATAATCGAGCGGTAAATAAATCGATATACGGCGTGTCAGTCAGCGCAACACAGAAAGTACAATTTTTATGGTTAAGTGGAGAATAAATTCTGTCGACATTGTGTTAACGCGATAAACGACCGGTTTTCAATCCGATGAGTATCTCTCCATTTCTGGCTCTCGGCTTAAAGTGCGCGATTTTATTACATCGCATTATTGGTGAATTACATCGGGCAAATTATTCGATTCTTTCGCTACAGTTTCGTGATTTATCGAGTGCAGTGCTGTGTCGTGTGTTATTCGGTGATTGTTTACAACTGGATAAGCCGTTCGCATTGAGACGACAACTAAGCAGTAAGTCGGAAAATCTTGGAATACTGTTAATAAAAATTCGCGATGCTTATTAAGATATTCGTTTCACGTAATCGTTCTTAGGATATTCTCCCAAAGCTATGGATGTGTATATAACCTCAACGTTAGTGTAGTAACGACAGTTTATCGAATATTTATTATTACATTATTTTTACCGAGCAAAAATGAAAAACTGCTAATGGAAATTATGAAATTTGAGATTAATATCAATATTTTTTAACTCGAAGTGTATTTACGCTGTATAAAAACGTTGCGAAACTTGTTCTCGTTTAACATCGTAACGCGAAAAAAAAAAAAGAAAAAATAAATCGAATATCGATATTTTCGACATTTCGTAAAACAACAATAAAATTATTCATCTCTGTACGTAAATATTTTTTTAAGTCTACAATTTTTATTATATTTTTTCTCCACCTAACGTGATACATAAATATACATGACATGGTACACGTAATAAAAGACACGTGTCGTCGGTTTAGCGTACAGGATAAACAAGACAGGTATTCCCTCTGACTCTCGTTGCTGCTGTTTCTTTACTTGATTTTCTTTATTTTTCCTCACTTATACGATGAACACAGAGGGATTCGGGACGAGAGAAGGGAGGGGTGGGGGTGGGTTATATAGGCAACGGTATACGCTCGAAGGGTTGAGAGCAGCTCGCGTGGATGGCGAGAGAGAGAGAGACTCGAGCGGTGTTTGCATACTAGCAGACTATACAAGGCAAGGTGCACCGTTCCGAGCATTGTACTCACTACGAAAAATAGTATAGTAGCGATACATATACCTTGAATAGTATAGTAACACCAGAGGAAAAACGTAGTGAGAAAGGTTCCTCTCGTGTGTGTGGGCAATAGGCAACAAAAGTTCTGTCTCTCCCGCTCACTCTCTCTCCAGCGAATGCATAAAACATGAAGTTTCCCTAAACCCCGCGCCCTCCCCCCCTTTCAAAATTTGCTCTAGTAACGCCGCAGAAAGAAGCTCCCTCGCGTTCCTGCTCCTGTTCCTCTCATGAATATGTCACCGAGAACATGGTATATGCATATATGAAGCTATAGGTACAGAACGTCGCTTCGTCGCTCCTATGAAATGTCCGTGACTGCGTCACTACATGCATGTGTATGCGTGCATCGCCGAACCAGACCCCTCGTCTCGATCTTTTTTTTTTTTCCGCCGTCTTTTTTTTTTTCTATCCGTCGTTTTCGTTTTTTTCCCCACGTGCGCGCAGAGGGTAACGTATGCACATCGAAAGAAAATAACGATTGTAAAAGAACAACGAGGGTGTTTATCGGAGCACGAGGGAGGACTCCTGACAATGCTACTGAGTATCTCTAAGAGTTGACAGAAAAAACACGAAGGTTTTTGGTACAACAAGGCAACAACGGCCAGCGTGTGTCTGCCTCGTTAGTTTCCCTATCTACTTATCCGGGAACACTCGAGAGAAACAAAAACTTCGGAAAGGGAAAATAAAATGGTTTGCTCTCGAAGTCATTGAGATCGAAAGACAGAATGTCGGAACGAAGATAGCGGAAATTCAAGCCGAAATATAAATCTAACGTCGTCGGTTAACCAGGCAATAGGGAAACTCTTTGCGACTCTTCGTTGCCTCTTTTACCTCTCGCGTACAGTTTTACCCCATAAAGTTTCGAGGAGAGTATCTCGCTCTTCGCGACGAATTCTTCGTCTGAGAGTCAGCGGGCTCTCTCGACGACTTATCCCCGAGTGCGAGCGAGACGATGAAACTTTTGAGGCCTTGACAGTGATGGTTATAATCAAAGTTTAAAAGATAATTAAACTTAGAATATTCCGCGTTTTATATATACATCGAGAAACTTTGGTGATATGACGTTCTTACGGCGGTGAGGCAATGAGAAAACGGACGAATCGCAACGAGATGCCACTTTTGGCGTTTCAATATTTATCTTCGCCCCTCCCGCGGATGATGAAAAATCTCAGACGTTGAATTCGATAAACGCAGCACACCTCCCAAGAAATATCTCTGACGAGAATCATTTTTTTTTTTTTTTTTTTTTTCACATTAATTTAATTTTTGGAAACGCGATACTCTGCCGTTTGCATATTTTTTTACATAGTGAATAACAATGTTTTATTGGGTCGGGAAATTGATAAATTTGATGAAATTTAAAAAATTTTAAATTCTCACAGAGACTTGTAAATTGTTTGAGAGGTCTGTACAAATTTAATAATATTTGTATGTTATATATATATACCTATATAGTCTTATAAGGGACATTAAAAATAGAGACTAAACAAAGTGTTATAAAAATCGTAAGAGAGTTATCTCGTTAATTAAATAAACTTGTGAAATTGGATGCAAATTTGGAATAATTTTTCGAACCTGTTAACCTTCAATTTTTATCATTATTTTTTTCCATCAAAGGAACTACACGATGCGGTATCTCCGCGCATTTTTTCAACATTTTTATCATTATTTTTTTTTTTACAATAAATTAAATTAAATTAACCCGATACTCGCGGGTGAATGTTGGTTTATAAATATTCGACGCAGCGAATTAAAAGACTCGCATCGTTCAATAGTGCATTCCGTTTTAGGACATTAAATTTGCAAATTTCGCGTTCGGAGTATCAGTGAAAATTGGGGTATCGCACCTCCCTAAATCGCGCACTTACCTCGAGACACGGATATACAGGGTATTGAATTAAGCCAAAGTATATTATTCCGCAGTGTGGCTTCGCTACGAGTTGAGTTTGTGGCTTGTATTCTGTATGAACTTTCGTTGCTGACCAGTCGTATCCGGGGTGTGGCATTGGGTTACCTGAAGCTTCCTCCGTTCTCCCAATAGACTCTGTTACTGTCGTTTTCACCGTTAACCCGAAATGTAAAGGAAAACTAACGCTGTTCGTAAACGACTAAAGGTAACGAGACAAATTCTGAACTTCAGCACATCGCGGTACCCAAACGAGCGGTTCTCTCTCTCAGTAATACCGACGCGAAGCAAATTTTTTGAATGCGCTTTTCTCGCCATCCGTTTCCGTTTCCCCACTTGGGAACCGCGCAACACTCAACGTGTATATTACAGAATTTCGTATAACTGGGTCGCGAGTAATTTTACGATCGAAAAGTACGTGATATCGTGTAATAATGACTTTTGGCAAACTTCACCGACGGTCAACGAAAATTTACATCCATCGGGCAACTAAAATTAGAATGGAACGTTTCGTATACATTTATACACACGGAACATGCGCCTTTCTGATTTTAATCATCCAATACAATGTTCAGAATATTATTATTATATATACGAGAATGCGAATAATAATTTACCGACGACTTCGTTATACCAGTCGAGCGCGGAGTACCGAGGGGCTTCCGCAGGCGGAGCGTTTCATTTCTCAAGTGTCGCGTATTCACCGTTCGAGTACCGCGATGTATTTCTATCTACATAGTAATTTTTTTCTCTCCCTGAGCGCTTTACCAAGGGAAAGATAACGAGAAATAAATTCCGAGAAACGAGTTGCAGATACTCGAGATCTCGTAATGACGATAAAAACATAATACGTTTATCTACGGAATTTTTCATCTCTAATTCGATCAATAGCCCAGAAAATGATCTTTGCACATTTTTTTTTGTTTACGTTAAAATTTTGTAGTTTGAAAGCTCTCGTTGACCTATATTCGTAATTTTTCATCGACCTTAGAACGACCGCAAAGTTAGAACATTTTTTTATCGAATACGTAAAATTTGTAAAATACATCGCGCGTAATTGTGAATAAAAAAAATGTTTCAAATATACGTATTCGTAGATCGTAGCTTTCTAATATTTCCGTTTCAAAATGGAAAATACGCTTCACGAAGAGATCGAATTTCTCATTCAGTTCGATGAATCGAAGGTGATAAGCAACAGTGCTTAACGCGTTAGAGAAACATTTTTCCATGTTGATGTTTCACTGGTTGGCGTTTCCGAGGAGACAATACAGCATCGTTGACTCCGCTCGAGTTCTCTGGGTCCCTGGTATACTATCAATCTAATCATCGTACGGATGTAAAGGTCTCGACGGGACTGAGAAACCATTCCATCACAGACGCGGAGCGGTGCTCTGTCGCTGGCGCTGGTGTTGCCGGCCGTTGGATTGTTGGGTCGCCGACTATGTAGGTAACTCCGGAGAGAGACATATAGAGTTATATGTAGATGTATAGAGAGATAGTATAATAGAAGGGCGAGAAACCGGATAGGGTAAGGAGGTACACGAAGGATCGATCGTGCCAGCAATTACTCCGATTGCCGTCACCCAATAATTTCCACACGCTGGCGAGCATCCCGTGCTCTCTGACCCCTGACCAGAGATCGAGACACGAGAGAAGCGCAACGGTAGCATCGAGACTCCCAGAGCCACGCGGAGAGAGGTGGTGTGAGATACTAACGGTATAACAGTCGCGGCGACACCTTCAACCGTGAATTATCGCACGTCCGTTCTCTCACTCCAAATCCGATCCTCATGAATTTGTGAAAGACTGCTCTATTGTTTGCGCAGAAGTAATTGATGCATTATCTATATCTATATCTATATCTATATCTAAAAGAGTAAAACAGGCAAAAGCCGCCGCCGTAAATGTCGGTGCAGCTATTGAAATTACGTCATTGCGTCGATAAATAAATTGCGTCAGCATTACGTTTGTATTATTAATTTATTCAAATGACCCTGTAATTAATCGCATTAAAATCGTAATTAACTGTATAGATCGCGCGAAATATCGCGGTCGTCAATAAAAAGGCCAAAACGTTTTTTTTTTAATTGATGAGCATTTGGGCAGAAACGGGGTTTGACATCATCTTAATAGACATTCTTATCGACGGACAATAACATATCATTTTGACGATTGCACGGACTCCTCGAGGACTGTCTTGTCGCTCCGCAGACAAGTGATTTCGCTCTCGGATCAATTTCTCTTTCTCGCTCACTTGCTGCGCGCCTCTCGCGCTTATCGATCCCTTCGAATCTCGCTGTTCATTGATAATCGATGTATTTTAGCGTATGCATTCGGTAACAGATCTGCCAACTTTGGCAAACGCTTGAAAGAGTATATTGCTACGCGAGTAAATCTCTTTCGGATTCTTGTGATTCGTCGCGTTTGACGAAAGCCCACGCCGCCGGATTAAAGATTATTATAAAATTCGATGACAATCTACGATTAGCTAACTGATTTTTTAACACAATTAATTCTACGAAGTGTCTGATGAGTTACCTTCAGTTTATTGACGTTAAGAACAGAATTCAAACAGGGAATTGATTTTCCTGTAACAACACTCATCGGCAGAAGCTTCACTTCTAACGCGCGTGGCGCATTACTCGCATACGCACTTTTTTTCGCAGCACAACCGCTGCAGATAGTATGCAAAATACCTATGTGGCTATCGCCATCGCATGAATTTATACTCTGAGAAAAATGATGTTGAAAGAAGTTATGTTTATCGTTGAGATATTATTGGCGATAAAGTAGAGAAGGGAATGATGATCCAAAGGTTGAAGGAGAAGCAGAAAGAAAGAGAGGAACGTCGTCGTCGTCGATGACCACGACGACGGGGAAGTTTTATATTCGAGGAAGTTCCGGAGCGTTAGCTATCGAGTTCGTGAGTAAGGGAGGAGAGAGAGTTCGAGTGGTTGGTTGGTGAACGTTAGCTTGGCCGTCGGGGCTCAAGGGGGTGGAGAACGCGGACGGGCAAGACGATCGAGCTGATCGGAAGCGATTGGTAATCATGTGGCTCGGCAACCCCTCGTATCACGCCAATAATCTCTCTCCTACCGTTCTCTCTCTCTCTCTCTCTCTCTCTCTCTCTCTCTCTCTCTCTCTCTCTCTCTCTCTCTCTCTCTCTCTCTCTCTCTCTCTCTCTCTCTCCTCTCTCTTATCCTTCCCGCACCCATACTCAACCCTTCTGAACCCGTTCGCTCGACGAGATCCTCGTATTTCATGCTAGCTTGACCATCGACCAACCCCGATTCGCGCCTGGCACCTCTCACAGAACCCCCGCAGTATTAACTTCACTACGGCTTTACCCACTACTGCTTTACGAGTTTCCCATATTCGTGGTCTTTGAAAATTCAACGATCAAATAGACTAAACGGCATTGATTTTACCCACATTATCGTATGAAATTCTATTTTTGATTGCTTACTTATATTACTAATAAACGTTTCTCGTCCAGGAAACTTTTTCGTCACGACGTGGCAACACAGACATCTCTTTTGCTCGATAATAATAATAGCAATGCTTGTAATAAATTTTCATTTAATACACATTTCATTCACATTCGAAGCATCTTATTACTTTTTTCTGATGCACATTCGAATCCATTTCTGGCGATGCTCACGGGGACATTTGCGTGATTGAACGTGTGATGCCCTACTTTAGACGACGAGAGACGTGCTTTTTTTTTTCTTCTTCTATCCTCCTTTCTTCTTTGCAATTCGACTGATTATTTCGATGCGCGTCTGTGTACGAAGGGGACACAGGGAAAAAAAGGGATGCAAAAAGAAAAAGAGGGAGGAACGGGTGAAAAAAACGGATTGAAAACCACGGAACCCTTATTACTTCCGGTAGGAGAGGAGGGGGAAAATGAGGAGAGGGAATGTAGAAGCATCGGTCGACCCGTTTAAGTATACAGGCCAACTCACTCCGACTGTACCAACGAGTCAGCTCTCGGGAAACCACCCTTCGATGTTTGTCCCTCTTTTCCGCTCTCACGTTTTCCACGATTTCTCGTCTCTTGTGACCTCCCTCCGGGAGTCTCTCTGCTTTCCCTCCACGGGCACACACTACTATCGATTCAGCCGCTATTTATTGCTGGCTTTTACGTTTAGACTCGGAGATTTATCGTGGTACGAAAGGGCGCGGTGTGTCGGTGTATAGCGCGCTCGACTCGTTCGTTCGTTCGCATTGCACATACTGGAATACTATACAGAAAGGGGGATGGGTTTCGCGTATACAATCGGCTAGCAGCACATCCAGAGTCCCGGAACATCGTGCCTTGTTTTCTCTGACTCCGCTGACCTGCTGGACGAAAAGAGGAGAGCACCAAGCACGCGTTCTCTCTGACAGAAAACCCTTTAGGTACAGACACGGTTCGTTCAATTTGAAATAAGCAGACGACCATCGTTTCAAACATTAATATGATTCCAATTAGTCTTTTGATGATTCTCAATTATGCATAATTACATTATTAATATTTACATTCATAACCTATAATTTAATTTCATATAAATCGTAACATCAAATATTAAATATCTAAACACGTTGTACACTCGAAATGCATCAATATTTGAGTGATTTTTTTTCCGTAAATACAGATTATAATTTAAAGGGATCCTATACAGGTGTCTAATAATAACGCCTCGATCGACGTATGAAAAATTTCATCCTAATTTTTTAAGTTAACCTTAAAAATTTTCTATAAAGTATAACTTTTCTACTTGAATAAAGTTTTTCCCGAGTATATAGAAGATTCGTAGATCAAACATGGAAGATTTCGATGTATACTTGAGTCACGAAGAGGGTTGCCAGAGTTTTGATCGCGAAGAAGCTGAGAGAGGGACGAGGGACGGCGGTGAAAAGCGACAACTTTTCGTCACGATCCGGTCGTGCGAGTAGACGAGGCAGATCTTTACCTCGAGTTTTGTAAGAGAGCACAGTTTTGAATATCGATGCAGAAGGAAGAAAAAGGAAAGGGAAGGGTTGTTTAAAAAATAAAAAAGGTAGAAGAAGTCTCGAACGCGCTGTTTCCTCAAACTCTTTTCTCAACGATAAAAATACCATGGAGAATCTAGTTACGTATAGAGAGAAGAGCGGTACCCGATTTTCTATTTCGCCCATCTCATAAAAATTCCTCGAGGCCACATCGACATCGATTCACCACCCCCCTTCCCCTCCCTCACTCCCCCCTCCTCGGCTGCATACCGACAAGACCCGACAACATATACATAGGGCCCATGTAGTTGGTGGGCCAACCGAAGAGATATTGATAGAAAATAAACGACGACGAAGCAGAAGAAAAGACGAAGGATAAGAGTAAAAGGAGAGAAAAGATTATTCACCGAGCGACTCGTGTGATTTATCTATTTGGTGCGGTTTTATGCCCAACGGGGAATAGCATTTTTGCGTTCATTCGAATTACACCGTAGAAAGAAGATAGAGTGTAGCTGATTCAACGAACGGTAATTTCGTTTTAGCTAAATAAACGTTTTTGCTCTCAATAAATTTATCGCAAAACGTATTCGCGTGGCGAAACAAGGCAAGGATCGTGTTTCCCCTCTCTTATTTTTCCACTTCTCTCCACTCTTCGTTGCGGCGAAAAAAAAAAACGGAGGGTAAAAAAAATGGTTATTTCTCATCGAGGTCTTTTCGTGTAATGCGAAAATATGAGAGAACAAAACAGCTCGGAGCGGAGAGCCGCACGGTAGAAGGATGTAATAATTTGGGTTTTCGCTGTGTTATATAATAAAAGTGGAAACGACCTCTGCTGTACGGGGATCAAAAAAATGCCAGCGACGAGAGCTCAAACTTATTTCGCCTCGGTTTCTCGTGCCATCTCGACTTTTCTCTTTAGTAAAAAAAAAAGAAGAAAAAAAATGAGAAAATAACGCCGCTAAGTATCCGGGCTCTTTATTAATTTCGAACGGGCAACGAGAGAGAACGAGCGATGAGTAACAACGCGGGGGTTCGGAAAAAAATGTAGAGGTACATGAATTTATCTTTAAGATTGACCAACGCACGACAAAATAGCGCGAGACTCGGGATAAAATGATATAGATCGACGGGGCCCGACGACGAGCCCCGAGCAAATCCTTTGTTCGTAAATTGCGAGAGAAAAATCAGCGACGAAAGACTGACAGAATGAAAGACACTTCTCGTGTCCACTGTTTTTCTCATAAGAACGATATGAACTTTCTCTTTCGTGTCACCAACATTCGTTTGCGAGAAAATGACAAAGCCTTTTCACTGACACTGTGGAAACATTTCGTAGTTTATGAATTTCTCGTCGATAATTACCGGATAGGCACGTGCCGCGACATGGCCCCTTTAAATAGTACTTTGTGATACGAGTGCCAAAAAGTGGGCATTCAGCGTACGCTGTGAAGTTAGCTACTCGAGATGGAAACGTACGAGTCGACGCCGGTTTTTTTGCGCATGCGCATTATTTTTTTGGCATACCATGCCGAAAGTGGACACTTTTGCCACACTTTACAGTCACGAAAAGGGAGACTTTTTGTGGATGTGTTACAAAAAGTATTACTTAGTCGCGTGATTTCCGATTCGTTTTTCCGGAAATCTGTATCGCAAACGACATTACCCGTACGTCATAGAATTGCTGTATCAAATTTTGTTAAGTAATTTCGAACCGTTTTCGAGAACATACCGAACAACGAAATCGTTCGACTGCGTCAAACGCACAACTCCCGTCTTTTTACTTTACCAGGCAGCCGGGAGTTAAAAAAATGAATTACAGTTTTCTCCTTACCGAGCGAGTTGTCTTCAACATCGACTCAAAGGATTTCTTCGTAGATATTATCCAGAGATACATAACACAGGGGATCTTTTTTGATACACGACTGAGGTAGAAAAATGTGTCGTCCGTTCCGTTGATGATGCTGCGCGGTCAGTACGTCGTTCGATCGTACATAGTCGATGTTAGTCGGCCATAGGTTGAGAAATCGACGGTAGATTCGTGTTACTGATATTTCCAACGTTGCAGCTCGAGCGAACATGGTCCACGCGGAGACTGATTCGAAAAAGCAGGAAACGACAGTCGTCTTCGTCTATTATAAACGAGACGAGAAAAACCCATTTACCGACATATTCGACGTCGTTTCTCAATGACGTGATTTTGAAAAAGAAAATATGTGCATAGAGAGCCGAATTGTCGATGATGAGAACGATAAAAACGACAAGCTGCTCCCGTGAACACGGTTTGCATCCTTTCCACACAACCAAATATATATCACTGACAAAAATTTCACGTTTATACGTAAATATTGCCGACGATTCATACGTTTTATCGACAAAAAAAAAAAAAAAAAAAAAAAACGAAATAGATATAAAAATATCTTCGCCTGCGCCAAGATGAAAGTGGAAGAGCTCAGTTCAGCATTGTCATCGGGTATATTTTTGACTGAAGGAACCTTGACGCCTAAAAACATGGCGTTAAATTCCAAATGTCACACGTCGTTCATGTCTGGCGTGCGACATTTAGCATTTGATTCAAATGGCAGATCCTCGCATGGACTCTCGTGCAATTCCTTCCGAGTATTCTCTCTCGTCATTATTTGGTCTCCTTTACCGCTTTTATTATTCAATGATTTTGAATAATTCAAGAATCCTTAATTTCGTCTCTTGTCTCTAGTTGACCTTCGTCTTCTATACATCGATGTACATATATATAACATTTCTCATTTACGAAAATAATGTCTCCGATCCATTGCATAAGTTTCGTTTAACGCAAAGAATAAAAAAAAAATGTTCGCTCGTACGGAGATAATAGTCAAAGAACTCGGTTGTGCATTGTCATCGTGTACAGTTTGCGGCTAAAAGAAGGCTAAACAAAGCTATCTAAACATTGATCGTAACTCTTCTCTCTGTCCTAACTCTCTCCAGTCGAAAAGAAACTGACGTTTTTCCGGCCGGTTAGGCCGTTTTTATTGCGCCCGAGGTGAGTTATCCGACCGGAAAAATCGCGGCTGGGCTATTTTTTTTTTCCTCTTTTTTTTTTTTTTTTTTCAATAACCAAGCGAGCGAGCAGCGCTATGCTCGGCGGATACTGTGTGGCTGTGCGAGAGCCCACGAGGGATTGGAAACGCGGTAGGGAAGGGTGCGCGAAAGCACGGACTCTCCTACCTACCGCCGCCTCCCCCACCCGTTACGTCGACGGAGAACGAAAAGTCAGCAAACGGCTAGGCATATCCGTCGGACAGGAGGTCGAGCTGTGCCTGACGTTTGTCAGGAAACCAACGGAGTGAACGGGCTCTCGTAGCCCCCGCGTCACATGCCGGCGACAAACTATATACATATATATACATGTATTGTACACTGGATGTATGTTCTATCTCTCTATATGTGTAACGTCATAGTGAAATATGTGAGTAAACGCAAACGAAATGTGAATTCGTACGCACCGATATTCACTCTCTTTCGCGTTATCTATATTCCATAAATATATGTATATTATGTGAGTTCGCCATTTTTCGTCTCACCCTCGTGAAAACTATCGCGGTACGGCTGTGACAGTAGAGAGACGCAGATATTCGTGTGTGGCTTTCGTCCATTATATCTACTGTCACGGGCGTAGCGACTCCATATGTATATAAATTTATCAACATTTTTATGAATCATGGAAAAATGTATTACCATCATTCCGTATACAGTAGTAACGGGGGTCGTTGAACAGCCATAGCGGCGAGAATCCACATCGTACAACGCGAAGTTTTTTTCGTTTCTGATGCTTTTTAAAGGAATGGGTTAAACCAATGAATAGTCTGTGACGGGGTTTCCAACTTCTATGGAAACTCTCGATCCCCTCTATTCGAGATATTCCCAAATAAGATAGACGGGGAGACAGGGAAATTCCGATTTCAAGAATAACGATAATAATAATGATATAATTCTCAAAAATTGGGGGATTCGATACAATAACAAAAAGTAGATGATGATACAAAAAAAAACAATGATTGCCTTACTCCGTGTTAAGGACAACGGTGGCAAGAGAATAATACAAAAAAACTGTGAGTTCTAATATCCCAACTCGTAGTCGGTCGACGGTGTGAGGAGAAAATCCAATTATAATACAATAAAAGAATATAAAAATTCTCTCGCGAACCGTGAGTCGCAACATCAAAAAAAAATGAATCAATGTAACAAATGGTATAATAACGATACGGCTCGGTAAACTAAAAGTAATTCATTATACGAAGGGGGATGGACGCGGGGGATAATAACGGCGAAAAATGTGGCGACGCCTCACGAGGCAACCGGAATTTTGCCGGGGCACGTGTTTGAAAAAATATGTTTGGAGAAAGAAATAATTATTGACGGAGATAGCGGGGGAGAGGAACGACTCATCTGACATGTATTTGCAGGAAAGTAATTCACAAAAAAAAACAGGAATTTAATATTTTGGGCGCCCACTACGAATTTGGAGCAGCGCACCGATACTTTTATACAACAGAGAATTATAGAATAATCATCGAGAACTTTCACGCGGGCTATCGACTAGTCTCGAAGTAAAGCTGAGGGCTCTAGAGGGGGGGGGGGGGACTCCGATCGTTCGACTGTAAAATATTAACGTCGGTCTTCAATTAATTTTAAGGGGGTTTTAGGAATACCTGGGAACACGGGAATCTCACTAAAATCGTAAGTAATAGCTATTCGCTACTCACCACGTGGACGGTTTCACCTGTTGCTCGCGACGGGGGACAATGACGATGCCGACTCTTTCTCAACGAAATTATTCCAATTTTTCCAAGTCTAATTTCCGGTACAGGGGAGGCCGGGGTCGTGGGCGATGGTACTTGGCGGGTCGACAATTTTCCGCGGAGTTCGGTGGGCACCCACTCGGTTCACACTTTACTATTTTTCTCAATAATCATGACTTTAATCACTCAATCACACGCACACGTGCTCTCGTGGGAAGGTCTTGATCGAAGCTGAAGTATCGCTGTTTCTCTCGGCTTTATGCTCGGTTGGCAGCGTCGTGGGGGGTCTCGACGGATGAGAGAGTATGCTTCGCGGTATTGATCGATAATTCGAGCGATTGACGGGTGTTGCGTAAGAAGGCGGCAGTTAGCGCGATTGGATCGTCGCTCGATACTTTCGAGGCGTCGGGCGGCGGTCTGCGGGTGGCGGGTGGCGAGCGGTGGTGGCTTGGCGATAGCGAGATGGTGAACTGAGCGGTGCGCGGTGCGTGGAATAAATCTCGCAACTATATGCGAATAATAATTTGTTATTTACCGACAATGGTGGATGCGCGGTTGGCGCGTGGCTCCGGTGATCACCCAAGTCAAGCAGCTTTTTTCGCGGACAGTACTTGGATGGGTGACCAAGCCGCGCGCTGCCTGGCGCATTAATCGTTGAGCGCGAGGCTCATTCTTCTAAGACTATGGTGTCCTCAGCACTTTTCGCAGGTGCAAAAAAATATCGAAGTATCAGTAGAATATGGCCGTCTGTACCGGCACGGGTTTTCCGGAGTTTTCCCGTGTCCCCGGCAAATACGGGACAGTGTAGTTAAGTCGGCTGCGGACGCACAGGAAATGTTAGGTTAGGTTAGGTTAGGTTGAGAGCGGTTAGGGAATGTTCGGAGGGGGGGGGGGAGGCGTACAACCCCAGAAGGGTATACGGCGGAACACTATCTAACCTAACCTAATTTGTCAGTTCACTCTTTTTTGTTAATACAATTTCTTTATTACGCTCCTTCGTACCTCGGAATTTTTTTTATTTTATATGTAAAATTCTTTTCCGAATTTAACGCTCGATAGACTTAGTCTTAATTATCAATTGCCAAGTACTTTACCTATGTTTTAAGAACTGCGAAAATCATTGAAAACTATGGTTTCAAATAATATCAGAAGAAAAAAATCATTGAAGATTCACCATTGGAACAGTGTACTGCTTTTTTCATTTATAGACTTCTCTTTTACTTCATGGCAATGTTTTCCTCGAGGGTTGACTTCGGAAGTTGCGTAAAACGTGGAGACGGGGGAATGGGGGGAGTCGAAGAGAAAGAAACAAACCGAAAGTTATACCTCGTAGTAGAAACGTACGACGAACGAGGAAGTACGAAAACGACGAGTACGAGGGCAATAAACGCCTCAGCCACTTCTCCAGGGAATTCTTAACTCTGTTCGGCTGCTTTTGCCTCTGCCCCTCCTACACCCTCACTCGCAAGACTTCGTTTTTCCCACAGCCTGGTTTTTTTTTTTTTTTTTTTTTTTTTTTTTCAACTCATGTCTCGTGCGATTTTTACTCGCAGTTCATTACGCCAGACATTATCCCGTAGTTTCTCGTTCGCTGCCTGTACCAATTGTGCAGGTGAGTAGGGAAACGATCATTTAGCTTTTTTTGTACTTCCTGGAAACTTGCGAGCGTCAAAAAACATTTGAGGTCGTAAGCGTTTACTGTTGTACGAATTATACAGGTCAGCGCGCACAAGACCCCTTTCGCTAGCTTTCCGTTTCGACGAACACCGCGAAAGAGTGTGAAACGCGTATTTTTAAATTAATTTAATTTAATTTAATTATACCGAGCGACTATAATCTGTTGATATTTAGTGCCAACAGTTCCTTCCTGGTTTTCGCATTATTATAATTAAGATTTGACATAAAAACAGCTATATATTCAATGAATATATATTCAATGAATATATAGCTGTTTTTATGTTGTATATTATTCAACTTACGAACAATATATTTTCGTTATTGATTCGCAGTTAACCGATAACGTTTTTTTTTTTTTGTTCACTTCATTCGTTCACTCGCTTATCCTCCCGAGTTACTCTCGTAATGCGGGTAATCCGTCGTCTCGACGGCTCCGACCAATATAATGAAAATTTCATTACGCTACGTGACCCTTCAACGTTGTGGTAACACAGTGGTCATTTATCACAGTTATACACTATATTACGTACATATATATATATTTGAAATTTCGTACAGGTAGAAGCGAGATTCACGAGCGAAGCTGCGGGCAGGGTACGGTTGACGAGATAATAGGTGTTGACGCGTACACGCGAGAAAAAAACAGGTGAAGCACGCAAGAGATTGGGAATTCAAAAATAAAAATTAAAAAAATATCAAACGCCGAAGAATAAGAACTCATATATATATATTTGTGAAGCGAACGGCTGAAAACGAATCACGTTGCAGGTGAAGCACGCGATTTCGTGTTTCTTATTTCGTCGTTTTATTTTATTTTTCGTCAAATCACCAACGTCAATATCATGTATGCAAATAAAAATAAAAAATAAAAAAATCGTCGTCGCGAAACCACAGCGAAGAGATCGTCGTATACCTTTCCGAAGAATATCATAGAATATATACCGTCACCAGCAATTTCCACATCGATGAATTGTATTTATCGTTGAACGAGAATATTTCGTCGTCACCGCGTACGCATGCATATACCAGTGATTACTTAGGTATATCGAGTTATAAATGCGCGTTGGCTTTCAACTATTCGGGAAGAGTTTTGCGAGGAGAGGACGGTGGCTGCACGTTGTAACGGTACAGAAATGCTTCCGTTCTCCCCAGTGGCTTGTCGTTATATATATACCAACATTCACGAATAGGAGAACTTAACTCGTTAAGAGGCAACATCGTGAGTCCGCCTGACCCCTCGGTGTTTCTCGTCCAGAGAGCAGAGCTTCGCAGGCGTCCTCCTTCCGATACGGATGGCTACCTGATGAGAGGGTAACGTGTTTCCGAGCTTAAGCCAGGCGAGAGCGAGCGAAACAGAACGTTTCTATGAGATGTAGCATGAGACTAACGCGTTCTTGCGCGGGTTTCGCACCACTCCGGAGCCATCAAGCTTCGCAAGATTCTCGTCTACAGAACTCAGTTTCCATGGAAGCTTCTAACCCATCGTCTTTCAACTCCGTTACGCTACGAAGTCTACGGAATATCGCCACCGGTTCTTGCGGAATGTCCAACAGATACGGCTGTCCGGACGCTTGATATCCGGATCATCGCAACGCTCTGACGAGCTTTCCTCATTTTCTCACAACGAGCGGAGAGTGTCGATGCCGAGTCTTCGACACGGTTCATACATGAGTTTGCAAGATACTCCACAGCGCGACATTTAATGCGCACGTTCATACATATTCATTTTGATATAAACGGCCGAGGGGAGGATACACCATTTCAAGGGAGGAGATCGGTGGTAATGTTCAACGAGAGGATCGGACGTGAAAATCATATTCGTGAAAAGATTTGATTTGAATAAAATTACTTCAATTAAACGAAGTTAATCGTATCCACCGAAAAAAAAAAAAAAAAAAAAAAAAAAAAAAATGTTCATCATGAGAAGAAAATTTAAATGTCGAATGAAACTCGAGTAGAAAAACGAAGAAAAAGAAAAGAAAAAAAAAATGTCGTTGGAAAATAGCAATATACAGTTTGACTTTATAAAACTGCCGTTAAATTTACATTCACAGCGGAGAAATACATGGAAAAATATAATAAAAAAAAAAAAGTTCTCGATGAGCGTTGATGTTGTTTAAACAACTAAAACAAAAAACACTTAAATAAAAAAATCTTTTTTGCCGTTTTGTACCACGCGACTTTAATAAATAAATATAACACACAATCGATGATCAATTATTTTAATTGGTTAATTGCGATGTAACAATTACAATAACCCCGCGGCATGTAAGTGAAATTGCATTTCTAATTTCCTTTATACCGATTTTATCCGGGAGCGAGAAATCTAAATTTAACGGACGATAAAATTCGCAGTTTTACTCGTTGTACCAACGCTGATGGTTGGGTATAGTAGTACCGATTCAACCCAAGAGAGAGATAGAGAGAGAGACAGAAAGAGAGAGACAGCATATACAGAGCTGAAAGGGTGGACGCGACGGGGTCGTTCCGAGGTTCCCTGGTTAGCTGTGGCCCCGTGCGCGTGATTCGAGCTTTCGAACTCTTAAGCCGGTGCTGTAATTAAAAGATATTAGATCCCTCTCGCTTCCCTTTCTATCTCGTACAGCAAACGGGTTGAAAATCCTTTTCCAGGCTTCTCCCGTTTTCTCACCCACCACTGGGAAGGTTTCTCCGAGGTCGTTTTATCCTAACTTCATCCAAAGAGCGTATAAAAAAAAAAAAAAAGTACAAGTTTATTTCGCCGCTTATTGTGCAACGACCGAAGTAAATCATTCGCGTTATATATTTATACATATACATAATATAAAATAAAAAATTAATTCATTCAATTGACGGCCTATTACGGTATACACCTTCAATGAATATATGCATACATATATATATATATACATATAACCGCAGTATATTATTACTGTCTCCCGCGCTTACAAACTCCCTTACAGTTTGCCTCGTCATAGTACGAGAGAGCTTATGTAATCCCGTTAGAGCCGCTATGGTGAGCTGGTCACGGTAGTGCGGTTACGATAGCGGCGATCTCTACCAAGCGTCAACGTCGAAATATCATTTTAGAAAATGCGTCTCTCTTCGTCCCTTCGCGTTCTCTCGTATTATATCGTGCGGTATAGCGTAACCGACAACTATAACGTTATCCCGGAGACAGAGAGAGAGATTGCGAAGCGCCCGCGCGGGTTGCGTATTCTCATATTCATTATTATCCGCCTTAATCGGATTTGAGATGCGAGAGGTGGGAGGGGGCGTCGACAGAATGGAACGAGAGCTTTATATATACGTATAGAATGCGGAAAGCTTTGGGCGGAGGTTGCGTGGACAGCACAGTATCGTCCAGAGTTTGCTGGGGTTCTGTGTTTCTACTCTTTGATGTGCCACGAGGATAACAAGATAAACTACCGATCGAAGCGGGTCGGAGTATAGATATACGATAGCAAAATGTATATACATAGCCGTCGGCTTGGTTAACTGCTGCATGCTCGCGGAACCGCGACGTAAACCGAAATCGCGAATCGCCACATCGGTCATTGCCGAGTTCGCTGTGAGAATCAGCTCCGGGGATTCTCTGTCGATTTTCCCGTCTATATGTATCTATCTGCCCTCTAGCTGAATGCAAACTCACGTCAAACGGGAACATTCCCTTCGAAGCTCAATTCTCTTACCGCTAACTACACTATAGTATGTGTCTGTGGTCCACATCGAGAGAGGTTCAGTTTCTATCGCAGTGTCGCGTTATACCGATCTATATGTGTTAAAATCCAATAGTCGCGGAAACTTTGAAACTCGACAGCGGAGTATATAACGTCAATCTGCATTGGGAATTGCGGAAATTTCTGGATTTCTGTACTCTCTGTTACAACGAGCAAATCCATTTATTTTCCATTACATCGTTTCAATTGGTGCAATCGAGAATAATCCTCTGTAATATCATATTAACAGCAATTTTAAAAAATATGTTTTTAATTGCATATTTATTAATATGCAAAATATGACTTTTTATGCATAAACACCGACATTCACTGCACACATATTTTTACAAACATTTCTTCATTGAAATATTACTTTGACGAATATATCTCAATAATAATAATTAAATAATAACTTTATAATTGTTTTTTGTTATTTCTCGTGAAATCGAGACGACGACGGTGATGACAAATTTATCGGGACGTCATGTCGATGCGATATGTATTATAATCATATATTCAATATTATATCAAAGTATATCAATATTATTATCATTTTTTTAACAATTATAATATTAATTTGTAACTAAAATAAAAGGAATTTTGAAAAAATCCATTAAACAAAAGGCTATTAAGACTTATATGAAATTGCGATTGCGATGTTTCAACATCCATGATCCACGCGATTGCAAATCGATTTATAACATCTCGTACACGTTTTCCTTCATCGAATCCGTGAGAGAATTATGTTGCCAACTGTTCTCTCAATACTCATGCCTCCTCGTGTACTGTATATTCGAACGTTTTGGTGTGCTCTCGAATATCCCCAGGAGTGATTCGACGGCCAAATCTAATTGTCTCGGTCGAATGACGAATAATGATTCGTCGGATCGGGCATTTCTCTCTCCCTATGGCTATTTCTCCGTCATTCGCTTTTCCATTGCATTCAGTGACGCATCGACGGATCCGATTATTTTCTGTCCCGTCTCGTTGTTCGTTCGAGCTGCTGGATCGCGTTATCATCCAACAGCCGTCGACCAAGAGGAGAAAAAAAAAAAAAAAAAAAAAAAAAAAAAAAGGTTCGCTTGATTAAGGGTGTCCCTCGGCTGATTAGCCGAGTAGAACCACCGCGACTCACGATCACATCTCTTGTCTCTCGGAACAAAAAAGAAAATAATAATATCTTGATAAAAAGTAAAGTTTGCATCTACAAAACCTACCCCCGGGGGGAATAAAGTATAAGATAAAAAATAATTGGTATTAGTATACTTTTCTCGATTCCCCGCAGCCTTTTTTCAACGATCTCTACGGTAATTTTTTTTCTCTCCTTTTTCGTATCTATATCTTTCATATTTTCTTTTTTTTTTTCCTCGGAATCAACCCTCCGGAATCTTCGGAGAGTTATTTCCGTGGAACGTTACTTAGAGAAAATTCTCTTTCGTTCTTCACTCGTGTCTTTCATATCTTTTGTATATCTTCAGTTCTCTACCGTTGTGTTCTCGGTGCTGCGGCCTTCGAGTTGGAATTCTTATTGCGCGCAGCCCGGTGCTTTTAGCGCTTGAAGGTAAACGTCCGCGTCGTTCTCGTACTCGCGCACGCAGAAAACGCTCGACTATACGAATCTCTCTCTGAATTGCTAAAATATTAGAAGGTGTATTGTACTTTGCCGTTTCTATCTCCATCTCTTTTCGACTATGCGGGCACCGGGAGGGGTTGTAAGAGCTCAGTGCAACGGGAATGAGTCGCTAACGTTGCACGGAGACGACGCGGAGAGAGGACGAGGGAAGAATAGTTTTCAGTACTACTTGGTTGCAGTAGTCGTTTTCGTGCGAGAAACGAGAAATAAGAGGGAAAGGGAAAGGGCCAAGTAGAGGCACGACAGCGAGGACGCTTTACCTTCGTTGAAAATGGTGCCCCTCGCGTAGTTGAACACGACGATGGGTAAGAGAGTCGAGAAATGGCAAGAAGCAGAGTCCCACGAGTACTCGCTGCTGAGGTACATGTATAGAGACCGGTGTACGGCAAGGGGTTGCCACTTTGCTGTATTACCGAATAGGTAGAGGTACGCGCTCTGGCATAAGACACGAGAGACGACGAGACTGGAGTCTCTCTCCTACACTCTGTCTATCTCCTTTCGTATACTTTAGAGACTACAGGAGACTCTCTCTCGGCTTTTTCCACTCCCTTCGTACACCCCTTTACCCTACTGTTACTACCTCTCGAGGACCCCTAGCTGAAGCGAAGGCTTTTACAACTACTCAAATATACATAATATGTACGCTTTACTTCGCATACCCGGTCATGCGACGGCTCACGAGACAAACACACAGTCTGTATCGTGTCATTCTCTGGAAAATATCTTCAAGGAATATTCATACATCCTCGAGACAATTTGTAACACAAGTTGTGATGGAAGTTTTATCGTGACAGTTTTATCGATTGCCACGCATTTCGTCGAAGTACACATCGACGCTTATTTCTACGTTTTCTGTTTAAGTCACCGGAAAACAATGGGTTTTTATGTACCTACTTTTTACTTTTTGAGCGCTACTCGGACATATTTTTTAACATTTGCAGAGTGGTATTTTTGAAAATTCGAGACTCGAGACTGTCGTGAATTTCACTAAGGGTTTGTATCTTTAAACTCGCGACCATACCTCACTTCGTCGTCTTGAAGTGCCGGAAAGAGGACGGTGAAGGAACGATTCCGAGAGAGGACTCGAAATTGCTTCTTCCTTCGTCTACTGAATTTTTTATGGTTTCACAGTGAGACATACGTTGTCCGAGATTCGAGTGTACACAGGTCTCACCTTTCGCAAGATTGCGAGCAATTCGACCTTTAATATTCAAACGCCATTTTTTTTTAAGCTGTCCACGTGACCTGTATCCAACCAATTCGATAGCCGGGGGATCCAATCTCAAAATTTATAACATTTTTTTTCACTCGGAAAATTTCATTCCTATTCGTTAATCGGAATTTTTTGTATTTCTTTTCTCTCATGGTAATGATACCGGCGTCGGTAACCTTTTTCTTATGCCATCGCGTAACTCACACTTTCAAAAGCATCGATGAATTTTTTCCAGATTTTTTTCTAACGCATATCATTCGAGTTTTTCGAAGGTCGCAAATCGATATTATCTGATTGACTGTTTGACGAATTCCCCGTAAGCGAAGGTTTCATTATTATTATTATTAATAAAGCCAATAGATATGCCGAATTAATCAAAGTACTCGAGGTAATGTTAATCGAAACATGAGTAAACCTCCCTCTCGATCGATCATCTTCATTATCGTGGATTTGATTCATGAGGTAAACGATAGTGAGAATATACCGGGATAGGTACACGCTGTAACCCTCACGGCGTTCGCGATCGGTGAGAGACCCGAGATGTCTATTAGCTGTACCAGCGGCACCCCTACTCAGCACTGGTCCCGGGACCATCGGACTGCTTCAATCTGTATATGTATCTATAGCATATATATATATGGATATATAGTGTATACATATGTATATTCTACAATATATATAGTATCCGCTCTGCAACCAAGGAGATTGCACTGTCTCATAGCCATAGGCAAACGCCATTCACGTACTGCATACAAGTCGATAGACAACGGACTGAGATGCTGATGCCTGGCTTCTGCTGCCGCTGGCCTGGATATGTGCTTCACTCCTCACTCCGGCCACTCGGAATCCTCGATATTCAATTCTCGTCTCTCCTTCCTCCTTACCTCGACGCGATTATCGAGAACAACAGGCTGTCCCGATTCTCCGAGGTGACGATCGTACATTCCATCGTGAATTCTCCATCGTGTCACTCACCCACGTATATATATCTACTTGGAAGTTTGGAATTATCTTGTTCGATACGTGACTATGATAGGCATCGACGCTATCACGAGGACCTTTGGATCCAACGCTTACGAAAAAATATATATATCGTTTTCGGCGATTAGAAACCTCTCGGTTGCGTGAAGTTTGTACTATTAGATTTACAGTTAACGCGAAAAAATACATTAAATTTCGAGATGCAGAACATTATTTTTTTAATGTTCTTCTCATGTTTTTCTATGTTTTTTTTTTAACCTTACATTGTTTCTTTTTTTTTATATAATATTTTTTTGTGTAACAAAAGTTTTTTTTACGAATGATAAAGTATTACTCGCTTATCGTTGAAAAAAATTAGGAGCCTCGAATTTTATATCTTAATTACTGGAATGTCTACGTATTACATCCAATTTCGCCTATCCATCAATCTCGTCGGCTCATTCACTCGTCATTCTCGTTGAAATTTCGTGGCTAACAATTTTGCGGTGAGCGCAATATGTGTGCGAGAGGAGAGAAAATCGTTTGAGTTTAGTCTCGCGAGGGATAATCGAGTCACGGTCAATCGAACTGCAGCTAACTGCAGCGGTTCAACGGTTGCACCGGCTGCCGTATGCGAGAAGCGGGGATTCGGGCCTATATAACCCATCCTTTCCCTCCTGCAGATCCGTCGATTAATAACCTCGAGGTCGAATAATAGGCCGGCCGCAATTCGCCCTGTTATAAAAGCTATCTCCCTCCGACGTGTGAGTGTACAGTTTAGCCCTCGTTGGAAATTAGCATCCGTACATCGAACGTTGGGTGGGCGCTATGCGCCGCGGAACCTCTGGACGATTCGAAAGGGTGGAATTGCGGTAAAAGCAGTTCTCTCCGATTATTACGCGAATCAACACGACCTTCCCCTCTTCTGCTGGCTTATTCGCATTTACACGCTTCCGGTTACAGTTTGGTGTTTCGTAATAGCGAATCATAACATTTTCAACTACGGAATAATTTTAACAACGATGTTCGTACCTTTTTAATTGCATTTACCACCCCTTTTATAAGTATCGCGAAAATAGATCGAAATAGACGTACAAAATCGGATTTATGGCTCGACGACATATATGCGTTTGGTGCTTCTCGTCTTCACTCACTTCGGGAGTGCAGTCGAAGCCGCATCAGAATGCAGTTATATGCCGAGAGAGTGAGGGAGAGAAGTGACTTCCTCATCCCCAAGATCTCTGCGGTACCGAAGAATTTAATCATTACGGAATGAAATTCGAAGGATGCCCGTTAGTAGAATAGCGTGTGGGTTTGCGTGAGTGGGCGGATACGTTTGTGTGAGTTGTGCGGTCGTAAGTCGGAGCTGAGAAGGAAACGAGGAAGGAGGCTGGATGCTGCGGAAGGAAGTGGGTCAGGTATAAGCAAAGAAAGAGGAAGAGGAATTGCAGTTGCAGCAGCAGCAGCAGCAGCAAAGGCAGTGCAAGGGGTTGAAGACCACTACCTCGCGATAGAAACGAGCACTTCTCTCTCTCTCTCTCTCTGTCGCTCTATCTTTCTCTCTTTCTCCCTGTCTATACGAGGCAAGCAGCAGTGAGAAGCATTGTTGGCCGAGTGACCGATGCACAAATAAATTCTGGACTCCTCCATTCACCCCGTCTCGGCGATCTGCGCTGTCGTCGTCGTTGTCCGGACGTGGTGTGCAACGCTGCAACGAGTCGTACGTGCACAATCTATGGTGAAAATCGGACGGGGGCAGCACGTTTTCTATCGCCAAAGCAATTTTTTTCTATCTCTAACATTCGCGAATTCACTGCCCGCACGTTTCAATCGGCAAACTCTTGTCTTCTAATATTTTTTCTTGTTTTTTTTTTTTTTTTTTTTTTTTTTACATTTCCGTCGAAAACTTCGAGTGATAAGATGACTAGAGTTGATAACAAAATATTCTCGGAAGCATTGAAATTCAAAATGTTATCGATAAATTTTGAATTCGAGAAAACATCGAAGAATAATAACATTTTCTTTGGATTTTTTTTTATTATCACGTATATTTGAAGTTACGTTGTCGAAGCAACGAAAAACGAGATTTTCTCGTTGGCATATAAATTGTATCAATACGCAAATTCAAGGGACGATGGGAAAGGAACTTATAGGATAATGACGTGCCGCGTTCGCTCTTTATTTTTCCATAGCGGTATTCCGAAGCGTTAATACTCTTGTTTCATCCACTGTGATGTTTTTGCTTCCCTTCCTCTATCCCGTTTGGTTACCTACCCTCGTCCATATCTACCATTCGGAGGGACGAAGAGGGTTGTAGAGGGACTCGAAAATGGACACTGAAATGGACTCGTTCACGGCGTGACTGCGGTTATACCGCGTCGAGCACCGGTATCCTCAACCCCCGTTGGGAAATCGTCCTATCCTCTCGAATATTATACATACCTACCCTTTACTCCATTCACGAACGTGATTTTGGTCCCAGCGAATCCGCTATCCCGTATAACCCGCTTGGGTATATCCCACTTTGGCTCTGTAATCGTTGACCATTAGACTTTTAATTGAAACATTTCACGGGTCTATACGAAAACTATAATAATAATACAACGATCTCTCGTGTATGAGAAAAATCTGATAGTGTCTCGTAGCAATGCAATACCTGCAGAAAAAATAGTTTTTCGATCGTAGATTGAAATGTTATTAACTTCGCAACGATATAATACAGTGTACGAAAAAAAAAAATTTCATAACAACTTAACGATTTTTTTTTTAAATTTCCATTTCCGATTTTTTTCCATTTAGATAATTATATAATTAACTGCTTTTTTCCGGTATTTCCTTTTTATTTATTTTTTATTTCCTGGTACTTTTACACGTAAACAAACGAATGTATAGATAAATATCGCAAAACAGAATGAAATGTATCGAAAGTCAATATCGCGAAATCGTATTTGTAACTGTTGTTATTGGTCAAAGTGTTGAAACTCCATGTCCAGTTTCTTGCGCATGGATGGGGTATTATCGTACCCTGTCGCATTCTCGAAATCTGATTTATTACCCTTCTGTGTTTCGCACTCCGAAGTCACGAGAAGCTTCGTCTCGCTACCGTGGAAGTCTCAAACTTCCAAGTAGCGAAGGGTACGAAGGTAGCAGAAGCGGAGGGAAGATACGCTCACCCAACGTATACATATATACCGAGCGGCCTCGTGCTCGTTACACTGTATCCTCTGATATACATACATAGATACATATATACATACTATATCTAAACGTACGGAGACCGGGATTAATTGCTCTCACGACCTTTTCCGCCTCCGGGTATATTCCCGTCCCGATACGGCCATCCCGAAGCGGTGTCTCAAATGCCAGCGAGAAACGGGGAATACCATATGGTTAATGGGTTACTCTCTCTCTTCGCTATGTATATAATAATTCTCTGTCTATCTCATACCCATTCCATGCCGAATTAATCAACCGGACCCTCGGCAAAGGATAACAGCCTGTAGATAATACACGGTTAATTATGAATGAAAAATTGCGAAAAATTAATTATGAAGAGGTTAAAAAAAAATAAAAAAAAAAAACATATTTTTCGTCGGTAGGAAATCTGCACAAAAATGTATATAGCCAAAGTGTTAATTTTTTTAAGATTCACGATAGGCAAACTCGAATGACAACGAGAGCTTTTTGTTTCGTACAAAGAAATTCTCCTCTCGCTTCTCTCGTTATTCCGTTATTTACTCGTCTCGTTTAGTCTTTTTCCCTTGAGAAAGTATCCTTTTTGTCTCTTCTCGAAAGATCTCACGGTGCTTCTGGCACCCGGTGGCCTCCCTGTGTGTTGGCCACGCTAAAGTAAAGAGTGTTCAACGAGCACGGGAGATCCGTAGAAAAGGTATAGCAGCTCGTAACTCTTGTGAAAAAAAAAAAAAAAAAAACATACTAAAAGAATATAAAATATAAAATGAGACGGATGTTACCAGCCAGCAAAAGAGACTCGCAAGCTCGCTAATTGACTGTTAAAAAATGCTTCTTTTCCGCGGCAGTTTCACCAACTGTGAAAACGTCTGACTCAATTTTTTTTTATCTCTCTGTTCAAGCTATACCGCTAACTGCCTTTGTGTGACGCTCGTTAAAATTTGATCGGCAAGAGAACGCAGCCACACCGGAAGAAAAAAAAAAAAAAAAAAAATCCCTTGTCACGCTTCGATAAAACTCTATTTGCGTTGTCAATCGTACAAAGAAGTTCCAGGGATATATATTTTATTATTTTGTTTTCCTTCTTTCATTATCTTCCGGAAAATTGTCGTTGAATGATAAATACCCGCGGAAAATTTCATGGACGATAGCTCGCGAGATGGGGAGCGTTTTATCCCGGATAACAGAGTGTCGGCGAGAACACTGTGTGCTTGAGAATGGTTGGTGAACATCGTCGTCGACTCGTTTTGGCTTGGTTGGCAAGATGTGCTCGATAAATTTACATGCGATTACCGTGAAGGAGCGCGGCACGGCGCGTCGAGTAGGAAGAGATGAGGGGCGTAAGAAGCGCGTGGCATCTGTCGTACAATGGCAACTTCGTAGCTTTATTCGTCTCGTATAGCCGGCAAAACAAATAACGAACAAGCGAAGAGGCGAGTGTAAGAAAGAGAGAGAGTGAGATAATAACGTATATTTCTGTTGAGCAAAAAGAAAAGAGGGAGAGAGAGAGAGAGAGCTCCGTAGTGTCGGTCGCGTTTGTGCGCAGCATATTGCCGATACTTCGACGGCTCACTGATACTTCTCCTTCTTCTTCGATGCATGTATACCGTTATACGGTATACAGTAGCAGTCCTGTCTAACTATGACTATAGACGACTGCCAAGTTTCCTCCGGAGCAAAAGCGTATCTGCCATATGTGCCAACTTCGCCAGGCGCGCGAGCTGAAAGTGCATCAGCTGCATCCCGTACCCTCGATGCACACTTTTCGGCACTGGCTTGGCGCGTGCTACTGCTGTCGACGATATTTTTTTTATTTCTCATCGTATTTTATTTCTCCCCTCGAAATTTTTCGAGTACTTTTCTTTTTTACTTGTTGTGTTGTACGTAGTAATCTCGACCGACAACTACACGGTCAAAATTAACGGGGTATCAATGTTACTCGTTACTGTAAGGAAATACGAGGAGGGAGACCAGCACCGCATATTTTGTTCTTGTGGAATGTTTTTTTTATTTTTTTTTTTATTATTATTTATTCTTCACACCAATGCCGGAGACGCTGGGCGTAATAAATTACAGCGATTTGTTGTCGTTAGCCCTCCCTCGAGAAACGACAAGCTTTTGCCGAAAGAACGTTAGTCCGTGCGTCGCAGGTGTTCGAACCAACAACACACCTCGCCAAGATCTTGCACCGGAACTCTTTTTCACTGGGTTGTAACTAAACGCGAGGTTTGGAAGTAACTTTTCGATTCGTGAACAGCCGGTTCACTCGTATAGCAAGGAGCACAGTATCTCGAAACTCGACGGTCGAAATACCAAAGAAATAAGCGTGAAGGGGTAAAGAAGAGCGCAAGTGTTATACAAATACAGAATTTCGAAAAATCGTTGAAGAACAATCAAATTTCAACATCGTTTTTTTAAAACTTTATTTATTAGGTACACTTATTCTTTAAGACGGAATAAAAACGCTTCATGCAAAATCGCAATATTTCCGAATATTGGTAATGAAAATCAATTTTTTTTTTGGCGTTAAACAATTTTTTTCGCGGTGTAAACATTATTATCTTTCAATTATTAAATGCTTCTGACCTGATAATTGCGAGGAAATAAATTATTATTGCCCGGCGTTAAATAAACGTCTAAATGAAAGAAACGTCCTATTTTATCGGCACTATTTACTTCTGATTTCCCGATTGGAGTTTTTTTTTTTTTTTTTTTTTCGTGTGAACTTTGCGTGGATATGTGGCTCGCATTCTTGTATACTGAATTTTCCGTGCAACGAACTGAAATCGTCCGGTCACGTGCGTATCCGGCTTATAATCATAATTATGCACAATACGAGTGTATATGCAAGCAATTGTAATTACGTACGTATAGAGGATGCTATCATTGCAATCGTTGGAACATACCGAGGGAGAGAAAGTGCCGGAGAGCGTGAGAGAGAGAGAGAGAGAGAGCGAAAGAGAGAGAAAGGGGTAGGGTAGGAAGTGAGTTTTCCATGATAAGCTCGCGGCCGGTAAACACAGCAACTGCACTCCACTCTCGTTGCACTTAGCGCGGATTGAGTGAAACTGCACGAGGCGCAAGGAGAGGAGGAGGAGAGGACCCGGGGGTTGAGATTCTGAATTTCTCCTCTCATCTGCAGCGCTCGGGCCGCTAGTTGTTTCCATAAACGCCAATTTCCGTGTAATCAAAGCCCAACGAGAGACAGAGAGATGAAGAAATTTTCGTAACCGTTCGCTCCCGCGCCGATGGTGCTTCGAAATTTAAACGTTCTACTATTTCGCTCCGGTTGAATAATTAATGCACCCGAACGATAATGATAATCGGTACTCGCCAGTCACAGGAGAAAAAGAGGGCGCCAATTTTACTTATTCTCGAAGCTTTTAATGGCCGCAATGACCCCATAGTACATAAAGGTAGTACTTCGCACTCGTAACACAGTGCGAGGGTACGAGGGTTACTTACAATAATAACAATTGCGATGTAAATGTATAAACACGAGTGGACGTATAACATTTATCGAGGAGGGGATAGAAGTTATGTAATTATTACACAAGGATAAAATATAATAACAGAGAGAGAGAGAGAGAGGGAGAGATTGAGGATAAAGGCACTCTCGTCGACTACATTGCCAATTGCCATCGGCCTCGTTCGCTTCACGACCCCTTTATCATTCCCCGCCTCTATCTGCTTCTTGGAAAGTGGATTTCGAGCAACCCAACCCTTTCACCTACATCCACATGCAACGTACAGTTGAGTACAAGGTAAACGCGTTATGTACAATAGTAATAGGAAGCTTATATTCAGATGGAACGATAAGCTTCTCCATTACCCTCGCGTACCGTGACTGTATAGTGGAGATTCGCGAATCTTAGTTTGAACAGAGGAGAGAATACCCATCTCTACCGCCTATACGTCGTTATTATATATATAGTATACCGTACCGAAAGCTTCCTCGATGTAGACAATTGATAACTCTATCGTAGAGCTTGAAATTACTCATAACTATAGTAAGCTGGAAAATGGAACAAAAAAACACTTTTCCATTAGCACAGCTGGGGGTAGCAAATTTATGATCTGAAATTTCTACACGGATGAATATAATTAGTGGATATTTACTTGTAGTCGTACAATACTGCGATATATATGGAGCTTTTGTGAACGGAATGTACAACTTTTTTATATCGGAAACAATCGCGATCGTTATCGTGAATATTCGATCTTCTATTGGTAATGATTCAATCGTTGGCGGAATGAACGATTATCTTGTAATTAATAGCTTCCAATGAATAAATGGAACTCGACTTGTGGTACGTGATTGCAATGGTGTATTAAACGGAAAGCTCTCGAATTGAGCTTTTGGGATATAACCACGCGGCCCGGGAGAAGCGAGAGGCAAAA
Organism: Cryptus armator; assembly: GCA_963971235.1. Taxonomy (NCBI): domain Eukaryota; kingdom Metazoa; phylum Arthropoda; class Insecta; order Hymenoptera; family Ichneumonidae; genus Cryptus; species Cryptus armator. The sequence continues at coordinate 14,132,240 of OZ020232.1, forward strand.
GCGATAAGCTTACTTCGGTTCCTCTTGACTCTTAGAAGCCAGAAGCAACGGAAGCATAAGCGGTATAGAGTTCCGGTTGGATATAGGAGTGAAACTACTCCGAGATCTTTCCCTTAGCTCCCTCTCTCGATCTCTGTCGGTCCACTTACATAGTTAACGTAACTGGCAATTTTCGTGTAATTGAAGCTCCAAGCGAGGTTCGGGCGTAGTAAACGCGGAGGGGAACGCGCGAGGGCGAGAGAGGGGAGGGTTGGGGGAGTATAGTGACGGAAACGGCACAACGGAGAAGAGCGAAGGAATGAAGGAAGTCGAAGCTCTCGGGGGGTTCAAGACTCTCGAATTCTACGGGTTGAACATCAACGATAATAAAGCAGTGATATCGCTGTTAAAGGGGTAGATAAGCTCTCCGAGATGGAGGCATAGACAGAGATTCGCGACTTGGCGAAAATTGTTAAATTTAATCGATCGTATTAGTCATCTCCTATGCAAACCTACAAAGGACATACCAAAAATGTCGTGAATGTTCGATGTGTCGTGTAGCGAAAACTCAAAAATTGGTGTGTAGAGTGTCGTGAGAATCGGGAACGGTTTATGGAAAGAATGTTCCACGTTATTCAAAATCAGTGATTTTTTTATTTACGAACAACGCGTGCAAACGTCTGAGATGTGTGACTGTGAAGTAGCGAAAAGGTAACGAGAATAAACGAATAAATATAGTTCGGTAGCGTTTCGGGAGCTTTCGACAACACATTCTCGATAAAGGTAACGGCGAGAACGATACATTTGAAATAAAAAATCACGAAACATGTCGAAAAATATTTAATTGTCATTGTTTTTATTCAAACAATTATTAGTTTTTTTCGATAACAAAAAAAAATAAAAAATCTTCATGAAAATAGTTCATTTGTACAATTGCAATTGAAATTCATTAATTTTTCCTTCAATAGATTATCATAAATGTGCAATTTACGGGATTTGTTATATCCTCACAATAACATATTAATACACAGTCGTAATGCACGAGCGTAAATTTGATTTAAAATTAACAAACACAGACAACACTTTCCCACCGATCTATCTCAATAATATTGAAATATTTACGGTCGAATATTCATTTCTCGCTCGTTAAGCTATCAATGCTTTGATGACGAATAATTGAGAACGCATAATTCAACGTTCTCGTCCAGAGCCTCGATTCGCTAAAGGGTCCCAATGTAATTTCAATAATGACCCCTGTACCCTTGTATACTCGTATACAAATATGTGTTTGCACTGTAGGCCTGTTGTTGGCTATATGTTTGCTCACTTTTAGAGGGTACATTATACAATCGAATTTTATTGGCTCGCATTCGTTAGCCGCGAGAACACGCGCTATAATTTTTACGACCTCGTTACCCGGGGAACCCCCTTCTCCACCGCTCCTTTTTCCCGCCCGTTACTCCGCACGCCCGGATTAATCGATCGTATCGTTATCGTATTTAAACAATTAATACTACGCTCACAGGATTGGATCTGTACAACGCGTTTCGGCTCTCATTGTTTACCCGAATTACGCTTCAAACTCATTCCAACTCTCTTCCATTTCTCTCCTCTGCCCGTCTATCATACTTTCAATTGACAATTAAATTGTCGAACGAAAAAAAAAAAAAAAAAAATCGTATTGATTAAATTTCTCTCATTAAATTGCATTAAAACCCGTCATTGTGACGAACGATCGACGTAGGCAAACGGATTACATTGTGTTATTAAACTCTCGCGGAAAACGCATAATTCAATTTTCAATGCACAAAAATCAATTCTCTCCGAAATTCCGATTTCACGAGAGAATATCGATTTTCCGTTCTAACTGGATGTTATTTCTTCCCATTCCGTCGGAATTGCGGTATATTACTTCTTTCTCTGTTGCTCGTTTTATCACCAGTCATTTATCTAAACGGTTTTGTTTGCATTCTCCCCTATCGGATAATTGGCTTTCTCGCATCCTACGCGCTGCTCTCTCTCCCACTTGCGTTCTGCTGTGTTGTATCGTAGTATCGCAAAAGCCTCTACGATTATTTCTTTCTTCCCGTTAAACGTAAAACGCGTTGATTCGAATCTCTGTCACGACTCCGCGGCGTCTCTCGTTTACCGAAGCTCACCGGTAAGCCTTTTGATAGCTTAGCTACCTACCACGTGGATAAACGTCGGAGTTTTCACGACGAAAGAACGCGCGATATCGCGAGCTTGTCGACGGTCGCGCTTCGCGCATTATTAAAATTGCTCTTTCACTTTGGGCCCTTTGGGCTCTTCTCGCGCGCGACCCCTTCTCCCAACCCAAAGTATATACGAGACTTGGTCACCGCGGTGGCGGAAGCCGAGAAAACCCGGTGAGAGCCCACAGCAAAACCTCTCTTCTATGTTGAAGAGAAAGAGAGACCGAACCAAGAGGAGTTTCATCCCCTTCGCGTTGTAATTAATGGTCTCGGCGCGAGGAATTTCTTGGCGCGGAGAGGGCAACCGAGCGTTCTCGCGTCGCGCACCTTCCTCTCTCCCTCTCTCATCTACTACGCCACCGACACTTTTGCTTCTGCCGCTTTTCTCCGCTATATTGGGATTCCCGAGGAAAAAACCTAAAACCCATTACCCGCATTTTTTTTTTCTTTTTTTTTTTCACCAAGACCCCCGTCTCGGTGAAAACGTGCGCCAAGTTTTTGTCCCACACAACTCTTCTCGTGCTTCACGTGTGAGTTTTTTGTTACCTTCACTCACGATAGATATTTTTTATACCGTGGTTCCGGTAAAAAAAAAAAAAAATTTAATCTGTAATCAAAAATTATCACGTAGTCTCATTCAAATGAAAATTGTTCCTTGGCCCGCCCCCCCCCCCCCCATTTTTATACCGCGGCTTTGGTAAAAAAAAAATTTAATCTATAATCAAAAATTATCACGTAGAATTATTCAAATGAAAATTGTTACTTTATTCTCGTTATACGAGGGATATAGTATGTGTAATGTATACGATTTATCGTTTCACCCTCTGTCAAAAATCATTGGACGTTATAATTGTATACGTCTACTGTAATAACAGTAGCGTTGGATAGGTAACCGTGCGGTGGGCATTAATCAATTTCGTGAATGTTCCAAGTATAGATAAATGTTTTGAATAATGCATTACCCGATGGCTCGGCGAGAGAGAGAGAAAGAGATAGCGATAGAGTACGGAGTAGGCGAGAGCACAAGCTGACACTAAATTAATGGATATCTCTACCAGAATTTCCGACGCTTCGAAACCCTCTATATACCGTAGATAGCGAATGGACAGTACGCAGGAGTATGCGAACTGTGTTAGAGCGATCGGCACAAGTTTCGTTATTATATACGATTGCCGGTTGTAACGAGAGACATCGAAATGTCCTACATGTATGTATGCGCGCCGATTTATGCGACCGCGCTAGCGAATCGAGGGGTTTACCTTTATTTATCATAATAACTAATCGTTGCATTCAAAATTGTCTCTCGTAACGATTTTTTTTACCGCTGAAACATCGACGATTTCTGCGCTTCACACACGAACACTAAGTTTTGTCTATGACTCACCACGTGGTGAGTCAAGTAGATACATTCTATATCTTTATAGGATAACGAAACTAACCGGATAAAATGCGCTCGGGGACAGAACCCTTCGATTTTGATCGCCCGTTGTAAGATCCCTTATTCGATTCTCGTGTAATATAAGCTCCGCTGCTGCTACTACCACATGCACGTAGTTGCCGTTGCAATTGAGGCTTTGCCAACGACGAAATTGGAACAGGTCATTGAAGGTACTTGGAAAGGGAAAAAAAAGAAGAGGGCAGCACACGAACGAGGGTATTTCTCTAGGGAAGATCGATCTCGAAAGTAAAGCCACTTAATTACTTCCCGAGGCACGATAAATCGCCGAGGTACTCTAACATACCATTACCAACTGAAATCTACTGTTTAACGTACTATTCGTGACTCTTTGAACGTTTCGTTGTTGAAGGTTAAAGAATCCTTTTCTCCGACATTTGTTTCTGCGATTTAAAAACAGTGCGTCTCTATTCCAGTGTTAGAGAAATATGGAAGACGAAATTTTTTTTTTTTTTTTTTTTTTTTCAAACGAATTCCCAATTTTTGAAAAATTTTACATGTTTTAAACAGTGCGATATCGTGCTTTTGAGATTTTTTAAAGATTGCAGGATTTATTTCGAAAAAAAAAAAAAAAAAACATTTTATGTCTTCATAGTAATTTTGAATCAATTAGCGATGTATTGCGCATAGAATAGATTGGATCTGACATAATTATGTTATGCATATTCAAATGAACTTTCATGTCTACCGGGAACTACTCCTTTGAAGCCTCTATTTATCCCCATCTCTCGGAACTCCGTTAGGCAGGTATTTTTACCTGGTCACCTTGTTGGAGCCAAAGCCGGTTTTTTCGAACCGCTTGAACAGTCATCGACGTCTTTCGTTGATCGCTCTGATCCCGTCTCGCGGATACCTTTTTATCTTTCATTCTTTCGTCTCATCAATTTCTTCTCTTTTTATGTTGCGTGTGGTCGTCAGGAAGCACACGTCACGTTGGAATATGCTGCGGCATCGTTCGTAATCATCATCGATCTGACGCTCTAAACATGTCTCGTTCTCTCATCTCCGCTTCTTCGATTTTTTTTTTATCGTCGTTAGCTAATTTTGCAACTGTTCCCGCTTAGCTGAATATCTGAAGCGAGCGGACTGCGCTTTATCACTCAGTCGTGATTCCAGGAAATCAGCGACTCAAAGGAATGCTCAATCCTCCGAGGCTTTCTATAAAGGCTCCTTCCCCCCTGAACGAATTCCTTTCGCGAGAGTCTTTCCGGCAATTTATTATTACTCAGACAAATATATACACACATATATACACTCGAGAAGTATCTCACGGGTTTTAAACATTTCGTTGCTTCTCGGGTAGATATGTTTATGCGAACGATTTGTCATGACTCGAAAGTTCCTTCTTCGAGTTTCCGAAGTTCGATACAAGATTAGTTCATAGAATTTGACCGCAGGAATTTTTTTTTTTATTATCTTTTTCGCATTTGCCGGTGTCTCGTACAACAAGCAACAAGCTGTCCAATTACTCCGAAAAATCGATTCGATTTATCCGTCGGTAATAAAGTTTCCTTTCATACGGGAGGTGTATACCTGCTTTCGCGATTCTTCGTTCGCAATATTTCTCGTTCTTTCTTCAAACTGACAACCGTTGCGGTTTGCCACGTCACGGTAAATATATTCTCAATTGTACAGCTTCCTGTGGAGAGAGAATGGGAGAGTGAAGATTCGGAGAGTTTTGGTGAACTCTAATTTGAAACACGAGGTAAGGTCTATCTCGTATCTTTTACCGGAGGTGTTGAGGTGCTAAAAAAAAAAAAAATAGTCGGAAACTCTTCCGAAGCTCTTTCGAAAAACACTTTCGGGTCTTGTGAGTTATCTTCAACCCTCACATGAAACTTTTTACACCCTAAGCTTCGAAAGGTTCTCACTAAAATGCCTTCGAACACACGCGATAATGAGTGTCAGCTGTCGTTAACTCCCGTTCTCGGCTTGTCGTTCGGCTGTGGAAAGTGTAAGACTAGCAGCAGACGCCCGCACGAGGCAGTACACGTTGGAAAGGCCCCAACGTGGTATGAATTTATTGCTCGGGAGTCTTGCGAGGGTAACTGGAGACTCGTCTCCATTACGCTCTCGACGATACACGTGCGATCTGCCACTGTTCTCTGCCACTTGAAACGTGACCTACGCCTGCAGCCGTTTCACGCATGGTGTTCCATAATAATAAAAAAAATATGCAGACGAACTTCCGTGTCACTGATGCCAAAAAAAAGAAACACTGGATACTATAAAAATTCTTTAAATTTCGAAGGTTTCGAAGGATTTTTCGTGGTATTCAATTGCTTGCTACGGTTCGAAAAAAAAATTATATTAAATATCCGCCGAGCCTAGTATCGCCTATATTTTTGTTCAATTTGTAATTCTTTAAAATTACGAAAAATATAATTTTTTCAAAAAATTGTTCAGATAACACAAATTTTTTTTTCAGTTTTATAAAATTTGTATTCAATGTATTTTTTTTTTCGAATCCCGAATCTACCACTCATTTTTTATTCCCAACTCAATACTCGAAATAATGATTATTAAAGTTGCTTTCAGCATTTTTCTGTTACTCGTTGTTTAGTATATTTCGTACAATTTGATACATATTCGTTCTATAAGATTACATATTGTTAAAAATAATTTATATAAACACAGACGGTAAGCTTTTTTCACCAAGCATTACAGATCTATCTGTCGGCTTCGCGCGCCCGCAAAACTGCGGCATAGCTGAAAAAAGGTGCTGGCAATCTGGTGTTTGGGGACACAGCGTCAAATTTCTTTTTCGTCTCCACCTTGTACTGTCTCAACCACAAAACCAAGTCTACCCGCCTCCTCTTTCTCTTCCAAGTAGTTACGAATAAGTCTACTCTGCTTCCCACTATAAAGCTTGAGAAACTTCAAAACCTCAAAGGCGGTTGCTCTCTCGTCGCGTTGCTGTTTTTTTTTTTTTTTTTCCAAGAAAACGTCGAAAAGTAGTTTTTTTCTTTCTCGTCCGTAATAGGTACATCCGATTTCTCATTTCTCGAGAGTTCTTTACTGAAGCTGGTAAAGACAAATCCCTGGAAAAGGACTCTTGAAAAATAAGATCTATAAAGTGAAGTTCATCGTTGAAGATCGCGTTATCGGTTACCGTTGAGTAAACTTTGTCCCATTCTGGGCTAATTAACCGATTCTCTCTCACATTGGCCGGACTCTATAGATATCTCGTATTCGCCTCTTTCGTCTCGTTACACAATGTGCTATGCAGAACGGAGGCATAGAGAGAGAGAGAGAGAGAGCGCGCGTTCGCGCGGTGAAATTAGTTGGAAAATCGCGGAACGCCGACTGCTGTCGTGAGAGCGGGGGACGGGGGTAGTCGGGGACGAACCGAACGAACAAGCGTTCGCGGTGCTCCTCGTTGGAAAATCGGACGATAATTATTTAGTCTAGAACCACAATTACGGAGAGGGTCTCGCTTCATTTCCCGGCATAATAGCTCGACATTGTAAATCAGAGAAGCACAGCCGCGCTGCTGCATATAGAGTCAACGAGGACTGTGCTTTCGACTGGGAGGAGAGGCGTAAAGGAGGGTGAGAATGAGCGGCCCGAAGAGCGTGAAGGAGAGAGTTTAACGCGGAGAGGGAACGTTGACCACGGGACTTGGGATGCGGGACCGCGACCACCAATCCTCTCCTGCATTGCATCCAACACTTTCAACGCCGTTCAGTGATTACAGAGAATATAGAGAGTGGTTGGAATGTTGGTAATTAAGGTGTAACATAATAATTCATAACAATAATGTATTTATTATATTAATAACGTATTCATTACATTATCTACATTAATTACCGTCTTTTTTGTAATGCCTCTAACGCAATTACATCGAACGATGAGCAATGAATAAAATTTTTCGAACAAAACAAAAGATTAAAGATCCGAACAAAGAGTTTCGTTACCGAAACGAAAGAAAAATTATGAAAACGAAATAAAAACGTGAATATCACCGAGCAGGAAGTATTGTTGGATATCGATAAAATACTATTTTAACGATTTTGAGTAATAATCGGTCGGGAAAACATCGAGCTAACTGGTTTGATCGTCCATCCATTCACAAGTTCTCGTATTAAACGCGTGTCACAGAGCTTTCGCTTACGGCTCAACGGCGTTGTGTGCCTCGTGTGCGGTTTTGAAGCGACTGTCGCGTGTACGCGGGTAGATAAAAATCGAAGAAAGAAAAGAAAAAAAGAGAAAAAAAAATAACGACACGTGTCGAGAGACGACTAATATTCACTCAATCGTGGATATAGAGTGTCGAGTGTAAAAATGTACTGATAGATGTTAACGAAAACGAATTAATAAGGTAAAAAAAAAATGATGACCGTATGATAGAAGTATAATAAAATAGAGGACATAAAGTGAAAGCTGTCGATCCCTCGAAGCCCATCGAGCCTTTTACGGAAGCGTTTGAAAAATTAACGAGATAGAAGAGATAGGAGAGAATAATGATTGGCCGACTAAAAGCCATCGCTCCGAGAGGCTCGTGATACGATGCAAAAGAACACAGAGGAAGAATGCCCGAGCTTCGAGGCCATCCAATCTATATTTTGCAAGGGATTAACGAAGCTTGTTGGAGGCACCTTTGATCGCAGGATGGGGATAGCCTCGGTCGAGAGTTAATACACCAACCCAACCCTTTCACCGCACAGCGTCCAGCAGATGCATATAAAGCTCCATCAACTTCGGCTCTTCCCTATCGTTTTAGGTATATATACAGTGGAACTCCGATTAACTGGGGTCGGGTTAACCGGGGAATGGATGAACTATATTTTTTTTCCGCGCGCGGTCAGTCGCGGTTAAAAAAACGTTAAAAACCGTATAGAAAAACGAAATGGTTTACATACGAGTCGACACTATCAATGAATTAAGTAAAAGTTGTACCAAATCATAATGGTAACTGGTGAAAATAAAGTTTAATGGCATTTAGCCATTTATATCGGATTAACCGTCATTTCGATTATCCGGGGATTCTTCGGTCCCGAGCACCCGAGTTAATCGGCGTTCTACTGTATGTACATTTTTTTTTTCGACACAGACGAAATATCGTCATCAGTGAACCTCTATATTTTTCGACGTCGGACCAAAAACTCGCTTACCGCCACTCTCAGCTATTCTGCTTTAAGTTTTTTTTTTTTTATTGGAGCAAAAGCTCGTCTGCCTTTCTTAAACCGGCAGCTCTCCGCAACTCGGGACTGATACGATGCTCCTTGACTATGTAGTGTATATATGCTATATACTAGGAAAAATAAGTGAGGAATATAAAAGGCGAGAGAATCGCGCGCGTAGAGCGCCGCTATATTCGCTTCTACTCAGAGAACTCCCACTTTCTCTCTCTATCTCCACTCTACTACCCCAGCTGCGGGAGGGATGCTGTACGTCTTCTCTTCTCTCTCCTCGCGCACAACCCCCTCGAGCGTTGCGGTCTTTAGGAGCGAATAAAAGGAGAATGTTCGCCTACTGCTAGAACTGCTCTCCCCCCCTCCCCCTCCCCCTCTTACCTTCCAAACGTCCAACACCCCGAGAGATAGGAAAAAGGCTGTTGAGGTGGTGAAATCTTAATGGTTGCACTTAAACTCGGTGTAAAATTCGCTTCTCTTCGTTCTCCCGGGAAGATTCTCACCGCAGTTTTTCCAAGAGAAACCCGGCACGGTCCACCAAACCGCCGAAGCAGAGACAAAGAAGCGAGAGAAAGTATGTCGAGCTGAATCTACGTAGAGGAAAACCACCCCCCCCCCCCCCCCCCAGTTAGGTTGCAATGTCACGGATCTTCTACGACATCAAATTTTCTACCTTGTATAACGAAATCGTTGATCTTTTATCGAGAATGTGATTTACATAAAATCTTCTAAACTCTCCAGTTACTCGTGTTTATTTAAAAAAGAAGGTTAACAACGACGTTTTTTTTTCGATGTTCATCGTGCGTTTATTAGTTTTTCCGTTATTTGTAATTAAAAACCGTTATATGACTAACGTTTCTCTTAACTATTTTGCGCTATTACCAGGGTTTGCGAAAACTAAAGTTGACGCTCCATTTTGCAAAACACTTGCAGTACCGCTTGGCGGTTCGGCGGCCCTTTCAACCCTCTGCTTTTCAAATAAGCTACCGTTGCTCAGTTATACTTCTCGCCCTCGAAGTCTTAGCAATTTTCGTGTTTAAGTCGCAGTTTCTCGGCTTTCATTTCCCAGTTGTTTCTCTCGTTAATTTCAACGATTTTCCGAGGTACAAAATGAACTCACGCGACGTGAGAACTCGTGACAAACCTACGTTACGGTTTGGTATTTTTTTTTACCTCAACTTAATTTGCATATTTTCTCGTATCTCCATTTCCGAAAGAACTTCAAAATTTCACTGTCATACGTGAGACATTTCCGTCGATATATTTCACCGTGAATTTCGCTATTCTCAATATCACCGTGAAAAAAAAAAAAAAAATGTCTTCGGTATTCGATATATATTTTCTAATAGAGATATATCCGCGGAGACTCGCGTCATTGCCAGAAGGTACCAAGCTGAGAACTGTCTTATTCGTGGCTCGAGACATCGAACACCGTCTCGGGATATTTCTTCAAGCCTTTGCGCGGAATAGAGAGCTTTCAATATAAACCGACTAGTAAAAAAAGCTTTATCTCCGATGGATGCATCTTGCATCTCGAAGCGCTTTTCTTGCAGTCGAATTTACTTCGGCTGTCGGATCTCAAATAATGTCGAGGTTAGGAGGGGTTTAGTCACTTATGCCTCAGCGAAAATAAGGCAAAGAGACAAACATTGTAAAGAAGATTTATTTATACCGACATAATGGCGACGGAGTAGTTTTGTTGAGAGGAAAATAACAAGGAAAAGCTTCGATCCGCATACAATGAGTCAATAATTAATCATTTAGGTTGCTGTGCGCTCAAGAGGTTCGCGTAGTTAAACAAACACGTGCAGGTGGCATACAGGTACCTGCATAACACAGACCGCAAGTTTTAGTAACACATACCCCATCCGATACTACGTATAGCGGTCGTACCGTACGAAGGTTCTCGCGCGTATAGAGCTCGTGAGTCCGGTATGTGGGTAAATGGGGTAATACTAAGTCGGAACGGGGGGGTAGGCTGTGAAGCCATTAACCGAAGTGAGTTACGTGCGTACAGGTACGTGTTATAGTAGAAAGCCAGCAGTATATCCCCGACGAGAGCCTCTCTCGCATACAGTGTAACAACTCCGAGGTCCAACTTTTCTTTATGACCAAACATTAAAATTGCATCTTCATGCATCCGCGCTACACACACTAGAGACGCGAAGCCATCAGCATCCACCTGCTCGACATTCTCGCAATTCTATTACGAATTCATTGATTCAACCCTCGAATTAGTATAGCTATTTCTTTACATACTTATATATAGTTTCACTAATAAGTCGAGAAACTATAGTTAAATATGAGAAATAAACATTAAAGGGTAAAAAAAATGCTGTAAAAGCTAGGAACGTTATAGCGCTTGTCAATGTCAGTAATTTATCGAGACGTTATTCCGCGCTCGAGCGGCCTTCGCGTCTCGTTTTTTTTTTTTTTTTTTTTTTTTTTTTTTTTCTTCCACGGCTTCTCCTCGGCTCATCTCGAGGTATACTGTAACGCAACGCGCAACGGCTATTAGCGGCCGGGAATAAGTTACAAAAGAGCGAGAGGATAGTAGAGAGGCGACTTTTTATACGAGGAACATAAAAAATTTTATCTCTCGGCGGTGCGGCTTTCACGCCCTCGGCGGTCCTCGCGATTATACCGAGCACCCTGACGTGAGATCACTAGTTAGCCAGCCGTGTACCGAGTCAATGGACCTCACGATTCTCTCGAGTCTGTGTTCGGTGATGCGAAAATAGCATTGGGCCGGAAACTGCGACAAATTGAAAGTCGAAAATCGAATTGACGAAAATCCATCAATTTTTTTTTTTTTTCTATGTTTTTTAGTGGTCGATTCATTCATTTTAAAAGTAAGTGACAACAATTTATGATACATTAATGTTAACACAAATTAACCTCGAAGAACACTAATATTTTTGCACCCTCGTCTCAACGAAGTTATTGTTTATTTAAAAAAAAAAAAAAAATTTCGGAATGTGGGAAAGTTGAAGCGATACGTGAGTCGATGTTTCCTGACAATGTGGCAAAGATTACAAAAACGACAGACTCCAGCTACAAGAAAAGGCTTCGGGTTTTCTAAAAGCAATGTGTGATTGTTCTACGGTCAATCATTGTTATTCGTAATAATTATTACAATAGCGTCCTTACAATCCTCGTACTATCGAATAAAGCTACTACTAGTGGTTTATCCGAGGGTATAATAATGCTCGTAAATTTGACTAGCATAGCCGCACATTGGTGGTATCGACAGGAACGATATGGAGAGGGCGAGAGGCAGTTTCGCTCAAGCGGCAACGCATGCACCCGGTGCATAGGATACACACCGAGATCGATATTTCTATTATTGCATAGCACATGTCGCTGTTAAAGTGATAATACACGGAAATCGTTTCGGTACACGATTTGATACGATTAATAATATTTGCAGCGTCGAACACGGCGAAGACGCGTGTTTCTTCATTGCATTTTTGTTGTCTTTGGCCATTTTTTTTTTTTTTTTTTTTTCTTCGTAATTCAAAGATTTAATAACGTAATGGATACTCGCAGAGATGAACGAGATATGAAACAGTTTCTTCGGGGATTCCCCGGAGCTTGTTCGTCCGACTGGAGAGTCGGGGTCCTTTCCGTTTCTGCTACGGTACACGTAGACACCTTTAATCTTCGGTCTTCCGGCAAATTCATCCCCCTTGCGGTATCTATACGCGACGTATACCACGGTATAGTTATATACTCGTCCGAAAACCACGCCCAGGGCGATTCGTTTTCCCGTACGATAACGAGAGTCGTTCTCGGCCTCGTCTCTCGATGGCGCGGTGGGTGGAAGAAGGGGGAGGGGGCAGAGGGTTATCCTTCGACCATCTGGAGCTCTCTCTTCTTCTATGGCCGCAGAGGAGACTCGGATGAAAATTTCAAATGAAATTTATTGGTCCGTGTACCCGCGCAGCTCGTGCGTTTTCTCTCATCGTACATTCAATTCTGTGGAGCTTGAAAGAGACCAGAAAAATCCCTCGGAGAGAGACTGAAAGGAATATTTCACTATTGACCGGAGCTCGATTTCTTTTTTTTTTTCTTTCCTTCTTTTTTTTTTCATAATTGCCGGTGCTCTCTCCATTGATTCGTGAATAAAAAAGAATATAACTACGAACTTTTCGATGCAGGTGAGGTCGGGATAACCTGCAATTATTCAATCGATCGAAAGCAGCTCACCGTTGACTTTATAAATACGATCGAGATTCGCGAAAAAAATTGCTTTTGCTTTGTACAATATTAAAAACAATAGTCGGGACGATTTTGATGATTTTCAATAACGTAGAAAAATCCAATGGCAATACAGATGAGAAATAATTTAACGCATTTTGTCTGCCGAAAATTATTCGTTAATTAAAATTGCATCGTTTCGTGCATCGAAATTGCAGCTATTATTATTCCACGCGGATAACAATCGATGGAGAAACTCAATTACACGGTAGAATATTAATAGCTTCCGCTCACGAATTGCATGCGACCGATTACTGGAATTTCTTTCTTTTTTTTTTTGGTACGATTATCGATTAAAATTGAGATTGAAGTTTGGTAAAAGAGGTCGAATGATTGACCGGATCGGAGAGGGATGAGGGCCCTATAAATTTTCAATGTCTCCGAAACCTATTGAAATACGCCTTTCACGCGCTCATTGAACATCGAGTGGTACCATCATCGCGTTTACCCAGAAAAACGAAACTAAAAGAGTCGAATCCCTTTCATAGCGTCGATTATAACGTCGGTCGGGAAATTTTCACCGCAACCTAAAGCAAAGTACATCGCCAACGAGGCTGTGCGCGCTCGCTGTACACGTTTTGTTTTCATTCATCGATAACTCGCCGAAGCTGAGGGTTATTAATCCAACAGAGGTGCGCTCATTCGTTGCAACGTTGCGCACTACCTGTATATATATTTCTCGTATGCATACACACCGACCTCGTTTCGACAAGGCCGCCCCCAAAACGGTATTAACACGCGTATAGTTTCGTATATAAGTGAATACGACGCGACTGTGCGCTGCTTGTGTGGAGTCTATGCATGCGCGCCTATGAACGAACCAAGCTACACGGTTAGTTTGTAGGCTCGATGCAACGTCAGCCACGTTTGTTTGTGCTTCTAGATTGAATCGTTGAACAAAGTACCCGTGCAACCCCACTGAAAGCGGTGTGTTGTACAACAAGCGTAGTCTCATACACATGACTTTTAAACACTTGCATAATGTATACGAAATGGTTTTTGTCAGACAAAATCGAGACATAACCTATTTCATAATTTCTGTTCCAATTCAATTCATCTGCTTGAAAATCATTCCGATAGCGAGAATTTCGAAAAACATTGCAATTTTTTTTTTTAAGTTTAACCTGCAAACGGCATACTAATTTATTTTTCATTTCTATATTTAAAGGATTGTTTGTCGTACAAAAATGTACACTTAGCAGTTTGTTCCCAAAAATTAATATTTTTAATAATTACGGTAGAAATACCGTAATTATTAAAATCGAACTTTAAAAGTAAAGCAAAGTAAAGTAAAATAGAGTTTTAAAAAAAAAATTACGAATTTGCGACTTTGACTATAATACAGATATCGCGAAGGCCACTCTTCACATTGAATTTCAATTTCACACTTATATCGCCCGCAGTATGTCTATAGGTCTGTGGGACGTATAGGATGATAGTATGGGATTATTATGTACACTTTTGCGGGATTGTCTACGCCGAAGGTATCGGTTACCGGGTCTCACTCTTCTTCCCTACACGAGATCTTCTTCACTCTTCCACTCCGTGTGGATATCACTGAGAATTGTATCGTCCGGATAAAAATGATACTCTCGTCTCACGGGTTAGCTATATCCTCGAGAATCCCAGCGTTTCGTCCATCCCATTCCACTTCGCTTCTCTTACGGAATATGTTTATTCGATATGCGAGAGTGAAAGCGCGATAGGAGAGATAGGTATAGGAGAGACCGACGAAAGTGCGAGAAACGATAGAGGACAAGGATAAGAGAGAGAGAATTGAGCCGAAGGATAGTACAACTGGGTCATGTTTACCCTCGAGAAGAAGAGGTAACAAAGGAACGTTTCAACGCCCCGGAGAATCCGACAAAGGAACGTTTCAACGATTCGAGAATCTCCTCGACGACGGAAAAAGCTTCTACGATCGATGAAAATACACACACAAACTATTTTTCGCCACACTAACATTCAATGACGCACACCGGTGCAGCGATTTTAGAAAGTCGGATATGAGTTTTCGATAGGATGGACACTGGTGCACTGCACGTAACAGAGATTCCCTTGGAATGTGAACAACGATAATACACTAATATATATTTATGTTAAAAAGTATGGAAAAATATCTACCCTTCGAATATTTTATTCTGTAATAATAATAAGGAAGAAGGTATTCTCGTTAATTTCTCGGTGTAAATTTTCGCTAAAGCCGCAGCTGATCTCCGAATGAGTAGTATGGCGCGCGGAAAATTGCGAATCTTTGTTACCCAAAGTTTGAACATAAATTTTCTTCCGTTTCATTGTGCTGACAAACGAACGAAGTAGAAAATTTCCATTGGGTCTCCACCGGCTTCTCTACTAATCTGACATTATACAGAGTCGGGAGGTAGCGTCTCGTTGTCCTACACTCGAATCTTGACTGGTGGTCCGTGTCGAGTCGTGGGGCGCCTCTCGAACGATTAACTTCTATCCCCGCGAAGTAAAGTCCGGAAAACTCGGACGACAAGGAGGGAATCCTCTTCGGATCGACCATTTTACCGGGAGTCGTTCTGCCCTTCGCGTCGACGTTGGTCGTTGCTCTCCCTCTATCGAAATTCGGGTAACGAGAGAATCCACAGTCGGTGACCGAATAATTAATGGAGATTAATTTAGCCTCATCCGACGAATAAGAGAAGTACGGTGAGAAAGAGAGAAATAGCTTCGCCATTCTTTAATGGACTCTCGTCTCTTGTTTCTCCCTCTTCCGTTAATACAGTTTCCGCGGATTCCAAGCGTTAAATAAATTCATTTCGATCGGAGAAATGATATCAAACAGTATTTAATATCACTGAGGCACTCCGCGATCTGTACTACGAAAACCCGTTGACTATCCAACCGCTCGGTTACTCGAAGATGATGAGGTATGTACGTTGGGGATACGATAGTTTCTTCTCCGTGGACCTGGGATCACACGGCACAACACCCAGCGGGTACCAATGAAGCAGAGATAGATGACGAACAAAGCTTTGCGCTATGTAAAGCCAGTTTAATGGACCGAAACTCGGTATTAAGCCATGAATACGGAATGACCGCGCACTTAGCCCACAAACCTATTTACATTTCCAACGTCATACCAACCACATCTCTCCACCCGTTCTCTCTTCGTTACGCCAGTATAGTTCTCCACCTCTTGGTGGTCTCATCCTTTCTCCTCCTCCGATTGCTGCTTTTGCAAACCTCCCTTATGTATTTGAGGGTTGGAAGCCGAAGCGTCGCAACTACAAGTCTCCGGACATCATGGTCCCCCTCTCTTGGATAGAGGGAAAGGCATGAAGAGAAGGAGGAGGAAGGAGTTGACTGTTGAGACTCAACCGTCCACCCTCGCTACGCTTCGTAACCCTATAATCTTCATTCGCGCGAAATGCCAAGTGCCGGAGCAACAGAATCGGGACTTGAGAACCGTGTGGCTCCGCCAGAATCGGGTGGCTTCTTAGTTACCGTTTATTCACCTATTAACCCAATTTTCACTGAAATCCACGACAGGATTCGAGACAATAATCATACCCTTCGCAAACTTTCCGACTCTGTGTGTTCCAAATATCTAACCGTTGAATATAACACAATGAAAGGTCTGTATTCATGAGGGAACTTTATTATGAATCCTGTTTTATTTTTTATACATAAATATAATAAATTATAATATAATATATAATAATTGCTTGTATATCGTGTATACGAGTTCGAGAATTCGTATAAATTTTAAGTTCCAATTATAAATCTATAATTAGAAACAACTCATTGCATGTCGCGAAACTGCTGGCCGTTGATAATTCCGGAACGAAGAGTCTCGTAGCGTGTCACGAAACTCAACCTGCCGAGGAATCTTCCGGCACTTTACAGCCGGTGTAGTCACCCTTCGTAGTCGTTTCTCATTCTCTTCGTCCATCCTGCGGCATCTCGCTACACGCTGGAATGTAGATTGTTAGTATCACACAGGAGATTGCAAGGAATGAACTGTATGCTCCCGCACGCGATTAACGACACGCCTGTCTACCTCTTCATGTATTTTATTTCTGGCTTTAAGCAACACAATTATAATTGCGTTGCATGTTCTTTTATCAAATTTTTAGTACGTATAATTTCATGATTTTTATTAATAAAACTGCACAGACGAAAATAGATGTGAGCGAAGGTAGAAAAGCTGCGGTAGAGAGTTGTTTGTTTCATCGTTGCGATAAAGATAAAGGCAACCGGGGTATATGTGCGATGATAGAGAAGTTATTTACGCTCCGCTCAACTCAAAATCGTTTGCGGCTTTCGCGTTTAGCGCGAGCTTTCGGTACAGAGAGTAACATCACACACGTATGTCGGTTATAATGTCATTGTTGTGTTATTATTCTAGCGGTAAACCTCGAACCTTCCCTCCAACTCCTATCCGCATTCTCATGTTGCAATACATATGCTATATCTATACGCTTATATATTATCCACAGATATATATATATATACATACATATATATACGTATTGATGCTCATTTGGCGAGTACGCAAATTTCAAAATGCGACCACCGTCCCCATTTTCAATCGTGTCAATCGAATTATCGAATAAATATCAATTCGTTGCAGCGGCATAATGGAGGGCTTTGGTCACTTGTATGCACTCGTCTACGAAAACCGCTACGGTCCGTGTCGCAATTTATAACGATATTGGGTATCGTACCACCAGCTAGAGAATACCACTAGCTTTTTCAGTTAATTAAATGTAGATACCTTTGTGGCTCGCTTTTAACCCCGTTTGTCCAGCTCTCCGGGTCACATCAGGACGGCCGCGCGGGACGAGACCGAAAGTACTTGCGCGTATTAATTTTCGTGATTGCAGTTTAACGTTCCACACCACTCGAATAGTTATGAGAGATGAAACTCGCGAGAGGTTTCCTCGACTCTCTTTCTCTCTCATTTGAGTCTCGAACCCGGGAGAGTCAGTGAGTATACGAACGAAACAGGTGCCTAAGGGGATATGTGTGCGCGCGACTGTGTGCGCTTTCTGTTTGCTTCCTCTTTCTCTCTCGTCACGATCTCTCTCATTCTCTACATTGCCTCCCTCTCCCTGCTCTCTCGGCTACCAAAGGCAGAGAGCCCCAGTTACCCCCAACGATAAATTTCAAACTCGAAAATTACTGCCCTCGGAGTGAGAACCGAGATATAGCGCAGAATGGAGAAAGAGACTTTGCGAAACTAGCTATAGATTGTGCTTCTAGCTGCTGCTGCTGCTGCTGCTACTGCTGCTGCTACTGCTACTTTCCCTTTCCTGCGGCTTTGAACGTTATACCTCCGTGAATTCGACAAAGCGATTCTACAAATTATATTCTCGTTTCTGGCATACGTGGCGCAACTCATTTCGTTCTACATGCTTGTAACTTCTATCTCCACTCTGTGTATATGAGCAATTGGAAGCAGAGTACGAGAACTTTTCACGAAATCTCATTGAGCTCCTCCAGTCCTTTAACGTTCCAATTATATTTATAATTAATACCCATCCGGCGATGGTCTTTGCTACGGACAGAAATTTAATAATTATAATTTTAACTGGAAATAGCATTTAGTATAATAATATTAATACAATATATTATTTAATGTATAATTAATAATTAATATTGTATTATTGCTGTATATTATGAAACGTTCTCGCCGCAGCTACTGCTGGGTACAAGAATGGAGGGGGGATTTATATTATTTTATTCTGAGTTCCCCTTAGAGGGACTTAGAATATTCACCCCCTTCCCCTCCCCTTTAGGCAGCGCTTCGGCCTGAAATATTCTAAGTCGCCCTTTCCCTCGAAATATTTCAAATTCCCTTTTAGGAGGAGGGGAGGCGGAGAAACATTCATTTTAGGGCCTTAAATAGGAACTTACAATATTCACCACGACAGCGGTGGAGCTTTTTTGTAATATAGAATCCCTAGTTTTGTATATGTGATATTAACATTGTTTGATCGACCGTTGGTAATGTCAATGATTTTCCTTTCGTTGACTCTATCGCCCCTCTCGATTTTTTATATAAATTTGATCAAATCGCACGCTCAATTTAACCGTCCTATCGCGTTACCGTCAAACAATTCAACGCCGCTTTCGCCCTTTTTATATCGTCGTATTAATATAAAGAATAACAAACAAGGAAAACAGGCAGAAATCGTCGAAGCGTTAGTCCGAAGGGACGAGTGAGCGGGTATACATAGTTAGGTTTTCTCTTCAGGGCATAATAACGATCCTCCGGTTGGCGCAGAACACACAACAGTGTGGAAGAATGAAGCGAAAAGAATAAAAAAAAAAAAAAGAAAAGCAGGAAGATAGAGAGAGAAGCATGGATATCCCATACACATTTTAGAACCCTCGTCAATTCTTCAGAGCACACGGAACACGTGCCTTGTTGCATGGTGTACAACGATATATAAATACTATACGATCTGTATACAAGGCTAGTAGAACTAACGAAACTCTGCTGGAGCTCACTATACTCTCATGCGATCGCAAACACGTGCGTTACCGAATTTTTTATCTGAAGAAGCCGACTTGTCGGTAGACATTCTCCTCTATTTCCGTTTTAAATCGTTCAACGGGAAAAGAGGCCTATGATTTCTTTCATTATATTTCTTCACAGGATCATTTTTTTCATTATTTTTTTATGAATCATCCAATTGCCGAGAACGTACCTAGAAATACGAGCGGTTCGTGAAAGTCCCTCAAGTCGATTAAATGTTCGTAATAATTTCAGCATTGACTGAGAAATATATCTCTTTATCCGTTTGCATGGTAATATCTCATAAGTTTTGCGAAAAGTTTGGAGACCGAACGAGTGGAGTTAAGGCTGAACGGATACGGATTTATGCAATTTCGCAAGAGGCTGAAAATCAAAGCTCTTGAAGTTTGTCTCGGTTGGTTTGCACCGAGTTATCTCGTTTCGAAGTCGGCCACTCAGAGAGATAGTTTGGTCAATCTACATCGAGCTTTTGCTTTCGTGTACAAGCATTTTCTTTTGCCAGACTAGAGAGGGAGAGAGAGAGAGCGCGACAAGAGTCTCATTTACGCGATGGTTCAGTCAGGACGCCGAGTTCGCTTTCTCTCGAACGATGAAGAGATGGAGTAGCTAGAGTAGCTCAACATAAATATTGGCCGATGCAAATTAAAACGCCGCAACCACGTGCTGATTACGCGGTTAAATTTTCAACGACCCCCGTTGGATCCCTCAGGCACCGTAGCAATCATCCCTCGACGTGTACGAGTTTCGCTCTTTCTCACCCTACCAATCGTCCCCTATGCTTCTCGCTTCTTCTATCGTACACCCTCTTCCGATGTGTGCAAACGTGCATGAGCACCGGTTCGACATTGTTGTACGGAAAATACAGCTCGCCGGAGACTCCTCTGGGCTCCCGGCGCTTTTCGACCCCTCGGTACTTCATCCCTCACTGCGTTCGCGGCAACCTTGCAACCCTCCCGTAGTCTTCTTTCTTTCTTCGCTTTTCACTGTTGATGCTTCGTTTGAATAAGACAATCGAAATAGCTAATGGCCTCTTCTTCTCCCAACTCTCTATCTGTCTCTCTCTTTTGCCTCGTAGCAATTTCCATAATTTACTAAGTACACATTAATTCCTTGGAGCATAAGGCGTAATTATTGTTGCAAGAGAATAGCGTATGAAGAGCGAACAAATCCCGTGAGAGTGAAGAACACCGTTTTGTCTCGAGGAAGTGTTCTATTCTTCTGCAGAGGGTTTCGTTTTACAAAGTAAGCATTTTTTTTCGATCTAAAATTCGGGAAATCATTATTAAACCTTTATATCATTCTTCTCTGTGAAATTGTTTGACTTGAAATTTATTGAATTAATCGAAAGATCATCGACTATTTGTTCATTAGCTTATTGACCGATATACGAAGCTGATAAGTACTGAAAACTATTCATAAAGACCTTTAGTCAAAGCGATAATGAAATAAAAATATTTTTTCGATAATTGACAATATTCTGCTGTAAAAACTGATATCGAATCTGTTATCAGCACGTCAAAGCAGATTTAGATTATGTGACGAAGTATATTTTTCATATCTCTTCGATTTTACGCAAAAATCAATTGAAGGGCTAAAATTCATGATTTTGGGAAAATTTTTCATGTTTCAACCATCAGCTGCGATCTATTCTATTATTTGGGAGCAAAGAAATAAGTTCAGAAGTTATTGAAAATGTATACACATTTTCGATCAGCCGAATGGAAATGCAAATTTCCGAACTGTTGCATAATTAACGAGAGATAATTCATAAAAACGTCAACTATAATGATTTAATTAAAAATTAAAGCAATATCTCTGTTTCCGTTCGTTACGTATAAATCTGAATGGAATTAATAATGTCAGGTATTATTATGTTTCGCACAAACTGCGAATCGAATTTATAGTATGAATAACTCGGAGTTTTCGTTGGGCGCTAGTTATGTCGAATTCACGATAAATTCTCTCTGGCTGGTTGGGATTCTATTTCGGATAAACACCTGCTCGAGATTCTCGGCTGGTTAATCAAGCTCGTCGTCGCGCCTCTATTCATCAGGATCCCCGTCAGGAACAGGAATATACTCGCTACCTCCCTGCCTCCCTCGTTGCCTCTCCCGCTTTTCCGCAGGTCCCAAATTATTTTGGGCAGACAATTCCGCAGTGAGAATGAGGCCAAGCCGATCGAATAGTTTCAATTGCAATTTCTCACTTAGCCGCAACCGAGTGCATCGAGCTGTGAGCATTCTGCCATTTATTTATTTATCCATCTGCACTGACGATAAAAAAAAAAAAAAAAATTGACGAAAAATCGACTGCGAGTGACAAAAATATAACTGAATTTATCAAGTAAAAATAAATTTTTTATTTTATTCCGAACTGAATAAATTTTTATTTACGAAAGATATCGCTACTTGACACGTATGAACTCTTATTGTCGTCGAAAAGCCTTAGCGTTACAGTATAATATAATGCTTCGTAAATATATATATATATATATATAAGTGAACAAAAATGGATGACAATTGAAATTTTACGATTGGTTTGAGTCGCAGATTTGTAGCCGCACGATAAAAGAACGACTACGCTATTCCCTCTGCGGGAAAAGTGTATATATAGAGAAAAATCGAAGAATCCATGAACAAAGTTGTGCCGAGGAAGATTTTCACGAATGAGTGAACGGCAACAACTTCTCGAGTCGAAAATAACAATGAGAGAAGTTCATGCTACGACCACAATGAGACACTCGCGCGCTGCTGGCGTTATGCTCCTCGTAACCGCGGCACGATGAATATGAGATTTTAATGGAAATGCATCGGCACTGAGCACAAACCCCTAGAAGCTCGTAACGCGCAGATGTCCAGAATTGAAACATTTATCACGTTTTTAAGGCGGTACGGACAGACGCGTCAGTCACGCGTTACATCGCAGGGGTGAGTTCTTTTGATCCTCACTATACATCCAATTTTTCAACCCCCCGCACAATCTCCTTCTGTATCGAAATATTATTCTGGGGATAACGTGTTACTATCAATCATCAAGTAACTCAAAATCTTTCTTGAGATTCAATTTTTTTTTTCTCGTCCGTAATAAAAATCAAACTATTTCTCATCTTCGAGATAAATAATTTGTCGATTTTTCGTTGCGGCGCTTATTTTTTTTTTGAATAAAATTTCTTTAGGGATGTTTTGCACTTTCAGGGCAGTAAGTCGCGTTACTGGCACACCGGTAATACATTACGTAACTTTTACAGTACAGTAAATAACGTTATTCACATTAAACTTCTTTAGGAATGTTTTGCACTTTCACAGGAAAGTAAGTCAGTGCGCAACACGTTACAGTTATGCGTTACGCCCTGTTATTCTATCAGAGACAAAGTCAGATAAGGAACGTCGTTAACCACGTCTTGCATTGTCATAGTAAAATAAGTCAGCGAATTACGCGTTTTTTTAATTTCAGTAATTAATGATATTTTTATTGGAATAAAAATGTCACGATTGTTAATAACATATCGATAATTGTTGCAAAGTTATCGAAATCGTTACACAGCTATCGCTCAAAATTTAAATGTATTATGATACATCGATAATTTCTAAACACTTTTGAGAAACATATCCAACTATAAGGATAAAGAGTTAATCGACGTATTACGAAAGAGTTTATTAGGGAACTTGATAGATAATTAAGGGCATTTATATTTCATTAGGAAAACATGTGCCTTCTATTTTTTGTTTTTATTTTTCCTAATAAAACGAGGATAATGATCATAATCGTTAGCTCGCGGTAAGCATAGGGATGTTCGCTACAGCTTACGCAGTTGTATGTGCGCTGAAGTATAGCGCTTGGGGTAACTTGTTACCCAGCGATTCTCGGGGCTCTGAAAGGCATGATATACTGGCGCCGGCCATCTTGGATAAACTCAGCTTTGCGCACCCCGCTTTCTGTGGGTTGGTGAAAGTGTTGCCGAGACTATTAGCCTGCCAGGGTGCCTTAGATTTAGAGGCTATTCCGATGCTTGTGGATTCCGAATACATTTGCAATATGCTTCCTCCTCGCTGGTTCTTCTCTCTGTCTTAGTTCTCTTCTAGCGGTTCGTACAGTACAGCTCGTGGCGATACATAAATTCTCCGCGGAAGACGCGCCGACGTTTCGTCCCTTTCCACGCCGTACTCTTCATCTCAACCATATTCGTTCGTTCTATTCTCCCCCGCAGTCGGACGTCGAATGTGGGCTTATAGTCGCGAAATTAACAACAAAATCCTCTATATTTCGAATCGACGAATTTTCCTGTAATGTCAATACCTCGTACTCTACATACGTTGGATAGACTGTGATGGTAACGAATGAACGATAAATTTACGTATTTGGATGCACCTGCCTCGAAGCTTTTCTGCTAGTTTTTTTTATGTTTTTTTTTCTCTACCATCACGAATATGGTGCACTCTGTAGCGCTGTTGTAACGTACACTATATGGGGAAAAACACGTATCACGCTAGCGAGTCAACATGGAAATCCTCTATCCCCCTAGGGATCCGAAACTAGGATTAATGCGTCGCTTTCACAAGTGAAAAATAACTGTGTTCCCACGACTATGTTTTTTTTTTTATTCTTTTTCTTCCGTTTTATTTTTATTCCTCTCTCTTTCTCCATCAATGAAATCGCACCCCCGGGGCATTGCCGGTGGCGAATTAACATAGAAATCCTATAACTCGACTAAGTCGGTACGAGAGCGCGATTGACGCGCCGAGTGACGAATGAGAGACCAATTCATTTTTTTTTTTTTTTTTTTCTTTGAACGAGATTTTCGGCTTTATCCTTATTCTCACTACACGATGGATACTCCGAGCGATATCTCCGCGAGTCTCGATAGTCGCGAATTTATTCGTTTTTTTTTTTTTTTTTTTTTTTTCGTGTGCTATCGTCGAGGTGTGTAACAATCTCGCCGAGTTACACGACACCAGAGAATAATCTACGGCATCGAGGAAGTCAGCGAGAATCGTTTCAAGGGTCTCGCGGTATACAGTTAAACGACTCGTTGTCACAAATTGATGCTTCTTTTACGAGAAAACTACGACTCTTGAGCGCCCTAATGAAATGCATCGAGAGCGTTAGACAAAACCTCCACGTTGCTTCTCATTTCTCGCTGTGCGTTTCTCTATCCTCGTTCGCTATCTCGCTTTCCCTTCTATCTCACTTTACACTCTCAATTCAGATCGTTAACTTTAACGACCGTTAGAATTGCAAAAGCCGAAGATACCGTTGAACAAGGAGATGAATAGAAGCAAAACTCTTGTTCTCGCCATCGTGGCCGCCGATGGTGGGGGGGTCGCCGAAGGTGAAATAAGAGTTACGATCTTACGAGAATAAGATCATTCGGAGTTTCGATAACGAGACAAATAACAGTTTAATTAAACGATTAATTGCATAGATAATAATTGTCAGTATATTCGTTGTGATAAATTGCAAGTGGATTATTAGCCTCGAAGATAAGCCTTCAAAACAGTACTTGCGACCATTGAGTCTCTGATAGCAGTAGTCTTTTTTACGATTTTATTCCGCCAAGAAAATGGTTACAGTATCAATTTGGTGATTGTATATTTCCGCAAAAAAAAAAAAAAAGAAAAAGAAAAACACTTCAATTCTTGGTAATTGGAGTGAAATAACTGGGCGCATTAATTCACCTGTTTCCTTGTACGTTTTGATGACGTGCGGCCAATTCTCTCGTCTTGGCAGCTTAACAGCAACTGCAGTTAAAACCGGAGCGAGACTGAGATTTTTTTATTTCTTTAATCCACGCATGGCTGATCTTATCACAATTATGCCACACCGAAAGTCTGCATCGGACGCGATTTATTTCCACTCGAATAACGTTAGCGCGAGCGTGACTTCCGGCCGGTTGAGCTTCCCGAAATTTTCTCGGGATCCAGGAGTAGACGATGGAGAAATTCTCCCTACCGCGTTGCCACGCGGCAGCAAAGAACGTCGCTGGAAAGGAACGTTGAAACGTCCCGTTGGACGCTCGCAGCCCTGCAGTTTAAGATTCATTCACAAACTTGAACGAGTCGTCGAGGTCTTAAAAACGAACTGGTTCTGCCTTCCACTTTTCTCGGAGGGACCGACCGAGAACTCTTTACAGTGCCGCACCCCCCACCACCCCACCTTATATCTACACACCGCCCCATGTTGAAAAAAAAAAAAAAAAAAAAAAAAAAAAAAAATCCTCGGGGGATAGAAAGTAATGGAGAAACAGCCAACTGCGAGAACGAAATGAGAATTTATTCTTCCTTCGGCGATTTTAGCTTCAACGACTCGGGAAAGAAATCGACGCGCGGTCGGTCGTTGCAAGATTTATCCTCGGAGTCTCGAACGACCCGCGGAAAAAGCTCTCGTGCGAACACTACTGCAGACTCGGTCTGTAGAAGTAGTTCTTTGAAATATATTAAATAGTTTGGAAATAAAGAACGCCTATAGAAAGAAGAAAAAAGAAACTATCGCTTATCTTACATGCATTTATTTCGCGAAGCAATGGATCGTTATGAAAAGGTGTTTGTTACCTACCGTTGAATGGCGTGAAGGCCTTGTAAAACCGTCAAATTTGTTAGGATTGTCGCTAGCAGTCAGAGAGATACACAGACCGCTCGTATGCTATTTTACGAGCGAACAGTATTTTAATAGCCAATAAATTCCACCGGAATATATATTCCCTGTCGAGAGAGAGGGAGAGAGGAATACCGAAAGCGCGAAAGGGAGCTTTGAGTATCCGGGCAACAGATAAATAGATTCAGAGAGACAGATAGATAGTGACAGGGACGGAGGTAAAGGAGAGAATTGCACAAACACGCAAACGAATGGGCCCCAGAGTCGACACGGGGCTCATGGAGTAACTTGTCGTGTTTCCCCCGACTCCCATCGCTGGGTAAACTGCGCCTCTCCGATTCTCTGTACGAGCCTCTGTCGCATTCTCTCTGTGCATAGAAACAAAACTAACGCAAAATCGTTCACGCACTTTCACGGGTGTTCAACGAAAAAAATATATAAACCCGTAGGTTCGCACCAGACGAGCGAAAGTTTAACCAGATTTTCGTACGTCTGCTGGATGATGAATAATAATAAAAAAAAAAACGAAAAAAAAAAAAAAAAATTTGAAAAAAAAAGAAAAAAAAACAAGAGAAGCGGAAAGAAAAATGTTAAATACCGCTTACCTACCGGTGAAACGGTACGAGACAGGATACACCGTGCGATAGCTAAAACGCAAACGAGCATAGGCTCCACGCTGTTCGGCTGCTCTCGAGTGTGTTAAAATTCCCGTGTAATCTCCTGCCGAAAACTCCGCTCCACAATGTGTCCCGCTCGTTATTTTTATTTTTTTCTTCTTTTATACTCTCCTCGCATTTAAATACGCTTCTCGGATTAACTAAAAAACAAAACAACGAAAAAAAGAAAAAAAAAAAACGTGTAGAATAAAACGCCAAGTTATTGTACAGTAGAAATGGAAATTGCCGGGGACAAGTGCGTGAAATCCTCCCGGTCGAGGCGGATTTAAAATACAACACGTTATTGCCCATTTTATCCTCTTTGTACTGTTAAATTCATTTTCTGTGCGCTTTCTCGTTGAAGGGTACTCGCGCCGTTTTTCGATAAAAATGGGTCTACGTATGAGTGGAAAAATGAAACGAAATTGTTTGAATTGGCAACTAAGTGACATAATTTGTTATATTGAACCGAACTTCCATGCAGCTTTGTAACAGCGACAGAGAGAGAGAGAGAGAGAGGGCGATCGTTGCAGTAGAGTAGCGTTAAAAAACGGAATCATAGAGATCCTATCGAGTCAGGAGTTACGAGAACGTTTGGCTGTTTCCCGGGATGTTGCACAACCCCGTCGCGGCAAAACAATCGTTTCATGCTACATTTGCTTCATACAGTACACCAGAGGCAATAAACGTACGTGACTGTCTCCGCCGTTAACGCGCCAGCGTTTCTGCACTCGCGCGCGCATTGCGTACACAAAACGGCGAGAGAGGTAGATGAACGAGAAACGTGAGCGATTCCACTGCGTGTTAACGGATAACTCGCACGTCGTTGAATTTATGACGAGCAGGAAGGAGCGAACAATGATATAATTATATTACTCCAATAAAGAAACCGAAAAAAAAAAAAAAACAAAAGCAACATTTTTGCACGATAAGAGAAATCAAGATAGTGCCCCTCGGGCATTTCTCTGCAATTGAAAACCCGCGGAATTGAGTGTATTCAATGAATACATTAAACACCCGGAGAAAGTTGGGGATTATTCTACGAACGGGATAGAGTTTCTTGGCCCAGAGCTCTCGAAAGAAAGTGGTGAATAAGGGAGAGGATATGGACACATCGCAGCCACAAATACTCTCGGAAAGAGAGCGAATTTGTATCGTTCTCATCGAGAACGAAGAATTTCCGCTTTTTGCAATGAGAGTGTGAGAGAGAAACACACCGCGGTCCGAGATTTCGGTAGCGTAAAACTCGCGCTCGAAACTGCGGAGAAGAGGAATTATATCCAACGAATAAATCAACCGCTCCCTACTCGCCCAACCCCCCGCGTTTTCCTCTCGCGGCTCTCGAGCGAACGAGAGAGAGTGAAAAAAAAAAAAAGAAAAAAAAGAAAAAAAAAAAAAAAAGTTCTAGCAGGCTTCGTGACCAACGGCACTTGAGATAAGCGCCTCGGTGCCGCGGTAGCGTTCGTAATATCGATAAAAAAAAAATGAAAATATATAGAATGATCGCGCGTGAGAGAAAGAGAGAGTAACGTAAAAATTACACGCCCCCCTTAAGCGATATATCAAACGGTTTTGCATTATTAAATCTTGCTATCTTTGCTTTATTACGAAAATTCGCCCGAACGTCGAAAGAATGAAAGACACACAGTAGTTATAGTCTCTTCATTTATGCATTTTCCACGTAAGCTTCAACGATTATACCGAAAAGATCGCTGTCTCGCCCACTCCCTTCGTAACGGGTATAATGAATTAAATTAAAAGACATTGCAATTTAGCTCACGTTCAATTAACCGAACGGGAAATCCGTACGGGATTAGGGATAGTTAAACAGTGTGGGCGTGTGTGTGCCTTTCGGTTACTCTCTTCCCTCCTGGCCTTTCGATAGATCTTCTATCTCGTCCTCTCATCCCCCGAGAACGGATATTCGTGAGACAGAGCGGAGCGTCTCGTTCGCCTCTGAACCTCGACCTCGTCCTGTATCTTTTCCGAGGTTGTCTGGCCGGACTCTCAGCCGGAAACTCGTGTCTATATATATCCTATGCGCGCAAGACCTCTGAGCAATTGCTGGGATTGTCTTGTGGTGCTTGGTATACTATATACTCTACAGAGTATACGCGACGCTTGCCATCGCCCAAAATCCCACGAGGAGAGCCGAGAGAGAAATTAAAGCGAAATCTCGCGGTCTTCGGATTTCCAGGTGTCCTTGAGATTAGCCTGCCGTTACCGGTATGCATCGGGTATATAGGAGTTTTGCGTTGGAACAGAACGATATCGACGTATAGAAATAGGTCTGTGCGAACGTAGCTTCGTCGTTGGCTAATAAAATAATTGATGGGTTATTGCGGACGTGATAGAGATTCGAACGTGCGAGACGAGATTCGCGGATGGTTCGCGGAGATACTACGAATCGGCGTGCGAGAGAACATGGATTGCGGTGGAGAACATCAAAGGAGTGTATAGCGAGGATTGCGAGGGGCGGAAAAGGGAGGTAAGGGGAATAGATGTGCACGTGGATAGAATCGGAAGTAAATTATCGTTGGCCCGGAAGTATCACTCTCTATCACACGGACAGAAGAGAAACTTGGCTGTGATGTGAATGCCGATACGCTACTGGTTGATGGCTTTTCCTCTCGATTCCTCTGTCTATGCGAAAGCTTCAAAAGCGTATACGCGCGAGAGTGAGAGAGCGAGAGGGTAAACTTTCAATATCGCAAATATACAACTCTCTATAACCGGGCAGGCGGTGCCAATCGCACATATCTATACAGCTTAATATCTTCGATATGTTGCGTATATAGTAAATATATACTATATATATATTTTTTTTTTCTGTTATTGTTTTCATCGTCCGATAGGGTATCGATGAATAAAAATACGAGGAGAATCGTTCGCGTTGGCCACTTCTCGGTAGCGCGATTGAAATGAAATACTTGAAACTGCGAGAGAATTTTTCGCAGTTTGCCATTACGACCGTGGAACCATCCTCTTTCTCCAATCTTTCCATTTTTCCCAGAGGTTTTTTTTTACGAGCACTCCGACGTGAGATAAGGTATATAACCCGTTCGTCCGAACGACTATCTACAGAAATAAAAGCCCCGAGCCCCGAGCGAGAGCTGAATAGAAGAAAAAAAATTGCTCACTTTTTTGCGGCAGACACTTGGTTTTGTTTTTTTTTTTTTTTTTTTTTTCGTCTCGAAGTAATCTTTTTATGAAAAGCAATAGACGGAACATGGAATACATTAGGTTGTACAGCTTGTAGCTGTTTTGTATTGCGCTGTTGGCTAAAGTTCGCTAAACTCGCTTCCGAGTAATTTTGCGGTTGGAAAAGACGATCCGGAGAAGCCAGCGAGAATTCTAGATCCGGTCATTGCTTTTTACGCGAAAACCTCTAAGCGTCTGAGGAATGGCAAGGATTCCCACTGGCAGCTCAAATGCGAGATCCTTGCTATTGCTTGCACTCTCTGTCTTTCTCACTAGAGGGAGAGGAATTAAAGCGCGATGTTATGGATTAGGAGGACGTGATGCATTCGAGCGAGTAGAACCGTGTGCGCTCGGGCCGAAGAGCGATGCGCTCGCAAAGAGGTAGGAAGCGACGGTGGACGAGGATCGATGCAGCACCAGCAGCAGCATCGTGTACGTTGCTGCTGTTACTGCTGCCGAGGCGCAAGAGAAAAGTGAGAAAGCTAGCGATCCACCGGTGGATGAGCGACCCTAAAGGCTTAGACGATGCCAGCACGAGTCTCTCGTTCTTCTCTCTGCTCTCAACCGCACCCGAGCCACGAGAGAGTCTTTCTAATCAGCACCGATCCACCGTTCATCTTGGCTTCTCGCTGGTACTCACGAGTTTTATTGCACGAACGATCGAACAAGAGGTCCACCAAGAACAAGAAGAACAAGAAGAAGAAGAAGTAGAAGAAGAAGTGGAAGAAGTGGACGAACAAGAAGAAGAAATGAGGAAGAGATAGAACGAACGAGACAAGAGGCTTAGACGGTTACCGAACTACTGCCCGTTGCCATTGCGTCGTCTACTTTCCTCTAATCCTCAGAGGTGTCTTTCTTTCTATGAAGAGATAAGATATTTCGGAGGCTGCGATACTTTTATACTTCGGCACACATTACTATTAATCTTAGATTCATCAGCGAGCAATCATTGCTTCCGAATCCGGAATACTTTCGTAACTGAATATGTTATTCCTGGGTAATCAGAGCCAAAATCTTGGATGAATCTGTCAGTTCGTAAGCATCAGAAGGGGGCGCGCGTTCGATCATCGCAGACTCACAGATTTATCGGGACGCATATAATCCACAACTTAACGCGTGTGTCTGCTTTGGTATTACAGTAGAAAGCGTGTATCACTCTTATCCTTCGCGGTTAGACAGGAGAGTTTACCGAATAATGTACATGATAAGCGAACGTGGCAGAGAGTTGTGCGAAGATTTCCGGGAAAATATGTGTTGAGAGGTTGGATGACGTGACGGAAGGAAAAGCTTGTGAAGAACGATCGATCAAACTCGATGAGAGGGACAACGTGTCTTCACTTATAACGTCTGTGGGAAGCCATAGACCTTTCCACATTTTTCGAGGGCATCCGGAAAAATCCTGGGGCTAACGAGGGTCGCGACCATATCCACCAGTCACACCGACTCAACTTGAACGCAGAGGGATAGATAAATTTAGGCGGACGCGTGTGTATGCGCGCGGGATCAAGAAAGAAGTAAACGAAAAATATACGAGGGTGCGTCTCGAGTGACTCGAACGAGGGAGACTCGGTAAAAGCGAACACCCTCATCTAATTTATTTTTTATTTACCACAGTGAGAAACAGGCTATAGAATACTTCGAAGATTGCAGTCCCAAAAGTCCCGTTCAATTCGGCAGATACATTGGCTCGAGACGTTTTCCCATTACATCCTCTTGTCCGCCATTATCCTTCGTATTTCTACGAATTTTTTCAACAATTTCGCACATCAAGAAAAATACATTTTTTAAATAGACAAACAAAATCAGTTTACTCTCAAATGCCTGAAATATAGGTATAGTAAGCATAGTAATTAGAAGTAACAATTTTATTTGAATAAAGACGAACTTCCGTTTGGGATGCGCAAAGATTTTTTCCGTTGCGTGAAAGTTTCGTTTGCAGGATAGACGTATTAAGTTATCCCGACTCTCGAGTGAAAGATATTCCGCAAGCTCTTGCGTGACGAGATAATCGCCCGCATGTTCCTCATTCTTAAACTATTGTATTTATCTTTCGACAAGAGAAGGATGAGAGTTGGATAATGGTTAGCTGATGGGAGAACTAAACTTGGAACATCTTTCTTGTGTATACGGAGAGAGAATTTGTCGGCGTCGTCAAAATAGAGGTGACTACAATCGAGAGATAGAGGAAGCATTAAATTGCAATTTGCTCGTAATTAGAGACTCCATCGCGTTTCTACTGTTATCACAAGGTGGCAACTTTAGGGGAGATAGAGATGCGACGATGCAGGGATGTAGCATTGCGTTCGCCCATCATCACCTTTGTCGAGGTGTCGGAGATCTTCCAACCCATTCTATATCTTCTTACTTTAGTCTGCCGTTGACGTCTTACCCTCTGTACACCTTAACGCAGGATCCCGCATCGCTGAAACTACAATATAGGCACAGACAGCGTGGGTATAATTACGCCTGTTTCGTTTCCCAACGTAACCGCACAATCCAGCTTCGGTAAACATAGAAACGCGAGTGAATGAGGAAAAGCCCGAGAATCGCTCGCGATCTTATTCTGCGTAAGAGCTTCAGAGAAAACAGCGTAGAGAAAGCGAACGAAGCTGCAGCAATCACACGCATACTGTTCAAGAGCCTTTGAAACGTATATATTCGATCTTTCAAGCTTTTCTTACACTCTAATCTGAATAAATATATTTCCGTTGAATCAACTTTTCGTCGTATATATCTTAAGTAAAGTCGGGAGGGGCGGGGGATTGGCATATGGGAATATCAAAAAATGATTTTTCCGTGAATTTAAGATTGGGAGAGAGAGAAAGAGAGAGTAGTAGCGCAGGTTGCCAATGTATCAGGAAGAGATGTATGAAAATCGTAGTATTTACAGATGTCGAGAATGATGAGCTCTTCTTGGTGGGTACGATAGTAGAGAATCCTCGAGGCATCCGAGAGATATATTCATACATAGTACATTATACAGTGAGTGATCCAACGAGAGTGAGAGAAGCCAAAGGGGGATGAGCGAAACCCACGGCGAATTTTCTGACATCGCCAAGAGGCGCGGCGCAAGGAGAGAGAGACACAGAGGGAGAGAGAGATGGAGTTTTCATATCGAATCCTTTCAACTTTCCTTCGTCGAATCCCCGAGCCTTTCTACCGCCCTTCGACATTACGTCAGATTCTCTGCAAGCTCCGTCTTCCTTCCGTTTTACCTATCTTCGCCCTGTGTATACGTTATCTCAAAGTTCATTTTCACGATCCTCGCAGACACGAGCCCACTGCTCTCTCGATGCTCCCGTTGGTATTCTTCTTCCCCATCTTATGCTTCTATATTCCAACTCTCTTTCGTGATTCTTCGTCGCCAAAGCGCGCGTCCGCTCGCATCGAACTCTCATTTCGTATAGGAAAAACGGAATATAAAAAAAAGAATCGGCAAGTCGAATTGGCAAACAGCCGAATAGAGACTTTCGTTTCTTACGTATTATCGATATTATACAATCTCCAGAGATTCCTTCATCTCTTTCCAATTCGACGAATTTCACGAATCTCAATGTTTGCATATTTTATCACGTGGTATATGTAAAAATATTCGAGAATAAAAATTCGACGAAATTCGAAAATCGTAATGGCGCACAGGTTTTTTTATTTTACAATATTTCTTCGTATGAAATATCAACTACGAAGTACAATATGTTCACTGGAAAAAAAATTGTGGAGCATCAGGAGTTCGGCGCAACCTTACCGACCGGTTGCGGCGGCTCCGTAATTCAAATATTTTACGTGGTTTAGACAACTACACCGCGTCTGGTGTAAGTGTATCGTTTGTTTAGCTGATATTGACTAACTGGTTACCGCAAACACTAAATGTTTAACGAAAATTGCACGGGCGTTTGATCAATATATCTATATAGTGCGGGAAATATTATATACCGAACGGTACACCTATTGGATTAATTTCTCGAGGTGAAAACGTTAATTATTCTGCAAATTAAATGGTAGTACTCCGGACTTTATTTTCAACTCCTGAATAATTTCAATTATAACCTTTCATCATCGAGTATTACTGCGCGAACTGGAGAAACAACACTAAGAAATAGAAGTAATAAGAAGGAAAAATCGACAATAGACGACGAAAGGGAAATCGCAATTGATTACCGTAAATGCAGGTGGTGAATTATCGCGGAGAATGTCGTCAGTCGAGTTTCCATCGTTAAGCGAATTTACGTGGATCCGGTATCAAAAGGCAACGAAGCTTTTTCATTTTATACTGAAATACATCGAATTACATCGCAAATAATCGAAGCTGAATAATCTACAGAGCTTCACTCTCGAATTTTTCTGCGTAAATAGTCTTTGGAAATTAACATCGGATCCTAAAACGCCGATTGCCTTATCGTGTCTCCGAAAATCATATTACATTTTCGTAGTATCGACAAATAAAAAAAAATGAATGCTTCAAATCTCCAGTGTGCAGACTGTTAGGTTGAAAAATATTTATGCTGTCGGAGAATCAACGAGTAATTTAAATTTACAAAAAAATAGTTGAAACAACAAAAAAAAAATTCTTTGTATTTAAATTAAAAAAATTTACTTTGAAAATAATTTTTTCAAATCAAATTATCATTATAATATTATACACTATAATTTATAGCAGAAAGTCCGAACGACATTATTGTAACGGTTACTGCACCGTAACGAAATTTTACGTTACATTGCGATGTCAAAGCGTTTTGGATGAAAAAAATATTAATCTGAATAAAAAAGAATCGACATATACGACAAAATAAAGTTTTTTTTCGGACGCATTGATTTTTACAGCCTTTTTATTTGATTTCATTTAATTACATCATCGGCCGCAATAATTAAAATTACAAAATAAAAACATTGCGATTATTTTATCCGCGTAGATTGAGTAAAAATGTAGAAAGAAAAAATATATGTAGATGAATGTAGAATGTAGAAACAAAAATAATTAATAAATTAATAAATGAATTAACGATTCGAGAACAATTGCAATAGATCGCTAGACAATATTTTTACTTGATATCAATTTCATAAAAAGTTATGTACAATAAAATGCTTTATTCTCTCAAATCAATAGTGCATTCTGTTTTGAGAAAATTTCTTACTTTGTAGCCGAGGATCTGCGCGACTTTGCCGTATCTCGAGCGGCTGTATTTCTTGAAGACGGTATCGACGTCGCTGTGACGACGGGTCGATTCGTTAATTTTCTCGATTAATTTTGATCTCACGCGGTTTATTTCGCTTTCGGTAAATCTGTTAATTGAAAAATAAAATTACGACAAATTTATTGTCTTTGAAAAAAATTTATTAAAAATTAAAAAATTTTTTTAAATAAATAAAAACGCACCGTTTGGCTGTGTGCGGAGCTCTCCACTTGTTCCACATAGGTTCCGTTCCCCTTTCAACGTCCTCCAACACGAAGTACAGCGCCGTTTCGGCTACAGCAGCCGCTAACAGTACCGCCGATGTATTGAACAGTTCTTCGTCGAACAACGAAAGATCGATCTGTAAATAATTTCAATATCGATTCGATGATTCTCGTTGCGCGCATCGGACATTAATTAATGTTTACCGTTCGTTATGCATTATTAAAAAAAAAACGTTCACCATGTAACCACCGCAGTAGTATGCCATATCGATTTGATGATCACTCATGCAACAACAGCAATCGGACATTGTTATGTTGTAACACAAAAAGGAAAATGGATCTGGGAACACGATATCAAAATTCAACGACTGAAGAATGTCCCTCTCGCATTTCAGCAACAGATCCTTTCGACCCGCGTAGAGACCGTTGGCGAACGATATCATTTTTTCAGCCTGCAATGCATGATCGATGTTAACGGTTTGTGAAAAAAATTGTAATTGTCCACATCGTTGAAAAAAAAATGTCTACAATTAAAAAAAAAAACCTTTTTTTTTAAAGTACTTGGCGTCAAAACGCTACGGTGTCTCTTGATGTAATAGTTTTTTCGTAAAAAAAAAAGTCTATTATGGATGTATTTTTAATTAAATACTGCAATGAAATTAGCTGAAAATTCAATGAACTTTAAGTGAAAAACCATAGAGATACTTTACTTTTAATGATTGTCTTTAATTTTATTATAAAAGTACTGCAAATCGGATAAATTTTTTTTTTTTTTACTGTAAAAGTATATACTAATTCTTCACTATTGTACATTAAATTTAATATACACTTTATGGATAAAAATTTCCAATACTAAAACCACTGAAATTCTTTTATAAAATTTGCCAATTTTTTTGCAGTTAAAATATTTTTGCAAATAAAAGACTCCAAATTTATAACAATTAATATGATTATATACTCATTGTATAAAAACTCAAAATTTCATATATTCTAAACATATGATGTGCGTATATATTTGCTGCACATGTAAGTGAGTTATCGCCGATCAGTTATCATTAAAGACGAGAACTCGATAAATAATGAAATGTGTCTATACGAACCGACGGGACGCCGTATACGGTGTGATCTTTCTTCACAGCTATCCACATAGAAGTCAGTGCTATTAACTGCAATTCCTCGACTGCGATTGGTCTCGCGTCCAGCGCGGCATCGAAAATTTTCACCGTTTGGTAGAGGAAGAATGACGGATGGAACGAATGCGCCTAATAAAAACGCGCATCTATTACTACGCCTATAAATATATTATTGCCAATAAAGATTTTAGATTAAAAAAAAAAAAAAAAAAAATAATCTCTCTTCACGCAAATATTTTGAAACGCACATTCAATCGTGTAAGAAATTTGACTACGATATTCCATTGCTTGACCGTTATATTTCCTCGACGAAAGCCCCTCGAATCTCGCGATATCGAGTTAAAATCTCTATCCATTTCAAACATAATAAAATCATCGACGTACGGCACCCTGTACGGCAAACCGTGCGATATTGTGACCGTTCCAGCATTCGGCTTTTCCGTCAGTTTCATCGAATTTTGACGATGTTCGATTTTTACCTGTAAATAACATGATTTTTTCGTAATACTCGAAAATTCGTCATTGACCAAGCGAAGAAGATTATTTCGTCGATGTTTACCTTTTTCGGTAGCAACGGTGCGACAGGCACGTCGACCGGGGTGGATCGTGTTTGAGTCGCGCCGACGCTCGATTCTCCCGACAGACGAAGATTAGTCAAATTTCTGTTTTGCGGTCTGCGGTCACCACGTTTAACCGTCTCTTTCGTCGCGCCATTGTGCGATGTAGTTTCGATTTTCTTTTCCACCGTTTCTTTGATGCTTTTTAGTTTTTTATCCGCGTATATTTTAAAACGAGATTTCACGAAATCGTCGTCTTCGTACACGTTAACGCGTTTCCTCGAGGCGACACTCTTTTCCTCCTGATTCTCGATTTTTTTATCGGCGACAACTGTTTTTTTTATAGCTCCCGCGGCCGTTCCGTTCTGCGCGTCACGTATCGTTCCCGTGGATTTTCGACAATTCGCTAGTTCTTCGTAACGCATTTTAATCTGTTTTGCGATGCTTACCGAGCCGTCGGAATATCGAACGCGATTTTCCTTATCCGCCGCGGAAAACTCTACTTGTTGTTGTTTCGGAACCATTGAACTACTTTGCTGGGAAGTGCGTAACGACATTTCGATTCGTTTAACCGCTAAAGCAACACTGGTACGCTGATGGGGCGTTGACGCGGCGACCACAGAGTTTTTTCTTGTTTCCAAAATATCGCCGTGCGGACGTTCCATGTATTCTTGATTTGCATCCAGATATGTTATTTAAATGTATGATAAATTTTGCCAGAAATTATCGAAGGACTGTTTATTAATAAATCTCTTATACCGTGAAAAAATTTTAATCTCTTGTGCCGTTACTCGATACGAACGTTTACCGTCGATATTCACGAATACAATGAGCACCGCGAAGTCGTAGACCGATCTATTTGTGATGAACGACGAAACGAAAATATTGTCGGATTCCGGAGAGCGACAGCGGACGAGTCGGAGAGGGGATTGAGATACTGTATAGTTGTGTACAGCGATAGACCGGGGAACAAGGTGAGTTTTGAATAACACAGCATTTTAGATTAAAAGAATTATAATACGCCAACAAGGAACTTGTATCTTATGTGATATATTTAATGAATAACAAGCGTGAAGACTTATCACATAACGTGGATAAATGATTGGATATAAAAACATTGTACATTTTTCTTTCGCTGCACTATTGTAATACCTATTTTGATAAAACTACTTGGCGTCGAGACGCTACCGCGTCGTTTATTACTGAAAAATAATTAATTTTAACCGTCGTTCAGCTACTTTCGAATCTGCATCTATTATTTGTGATTTTTATTCATCATGAATCGACAAAAATAAAACTGTAAATCCGATTCGGAAGTTACCCTTTTTTTTTTTTTTTAACCCCTTTACGAGAACGTTAATTAATCAGCTTTGGCGGTCTCACCGGTGAAAGTTTTGTAAACAACGAAATAACACGAGAAACAATATGAAAATATCGTATGCAACGCGTGCGTTGAATACAATTTTATCCACTCGTAGCATAATATACCATTTTTTAAGTATTTGGCGTCGAGACGCTATACCGCGTCTCTTGATGTGTCCCAACAGCATATCCATAACGAGATCTAAGAGAGCGAAAGCGTCCGAGACACTATTGTCTCTTCGCAGACTAAAGGATATCTTTCTAAAAAGGGTTTTTTTTTTTCTATCCGTTAGCTCGTTGGTATTACACACGAAAAAGCTCGTGGTCCGTTCGTGTTTGTGTATGTCGTCTCGGCCGTTCTCCCCTCGGGAATTCCGAAGTCTCGTTCGTTTTCTTCAGTAGAGAAAAAAAAATAACTGGACGTCTGTGGCATACGGTTTTACCGCGGTATATCCATTGAATGTAACGTACGCGTATATTCTCTTTGCTATATCGGATACTCACGCACGAACGCGGATACGACCAGAAAAGAAAAGAAAAGAAAACGAGGGACGAAAATATATTCGACGTTCTTCCATTCGCCTGTGCAATATAGCGCGGCTACCGAGTTTTACCATTTTTCCCTTTTTTCTCACCTGCAGTTTCCGAGGTACAATACGCTCGAGTACTTCTTCCTTTTTTTTCAAAGTCACCGAATCGCGATCTTTGCGTATATGCGTATATAGTAGATGAAAAAAAGAAGGCCACTTCTGTTGTACATGCAATCGCGAAGCCTTTCCGCTATCCACGCGAAAGAGGGTGAAGGAGAAGCATAGTAAGCACAGTACGGTTGTAAGAAAGAAAGAAAGAAAGAAAGAAAGATAGAAAGATAGAAAGAAAGAAAGAGCGATCGTGGATGGATCGGGCGCACCGCATGCCCAATGCGCGATCTCTGCTCTCTCCTGCTTGGTCCCTGGGGAATGAGGACGGACGCGAGTTCTTGATCTTCTCTTTCCTCCAATGCTTCCTCTCTTGCTGTACCTTATAACCAGACACAAGGGGGTCTTCTCTTGCACATGCCGAAACTCCCCCTCTGTCGTCTCTCCATTCCTCGCGCACTTCTATATATACTACTATATCCTCCGCACGAACGGGGAACGAACCAACCCTCCACGCTGCCGAACTCTTCCTTTCTCTATACATCCTCCACTGGAACCTTTTATTCTTTTATTTTTCCCGAGAGCATCTTCGTTAACCTCGTCGGGTTACATTCGGATGGCCCTTATCTCTCTTGAGAATATCGTTAGAATTTAGTGGGTCCTGTTTTTGTCGTTGTCGGGATCTTAGTATAAACTGCGTATATACTCGAGAACATCAGTGAATATACAAGGGTGAGTTTTTAGATAAGTCTGAGAGAATATGTAGGGGATCATGTAAAATATATTTGGATACACGATACCACGAGCACTTGGGTTGTCGAGCGACGTCCACCCAAAAGATTTGAATATGCGAAATGAAAAATTAATTATTAATCGTTTTTGCTCTTTTCAACTGCAACGACAATGTCTATTTTTATAATCAATATCTTTCGGTATCATCGACTAAACTACGCGTCGAAGTATTTCTGAGATTAAAAAAAAAAAATTGTCGCCCATTTTTTTTTTTTTTTTTTAAGAACGGTGCCAAGTTTGTGAATCGACAAAACTGTAGGTCGCTTGTGGATGTTACGCCCCCCGCGCCCCCGTACGTTAAATTACATAGTTCTCAAAAGATTGACCAAAGTGAACATTGTTCTATCGAAATTTCCAACACTTAACTATCCTCTCTATGACCCTTCACGGGCTACTGCGGATTTGCACGGTTCGTTCCATCCCAACCGTATTCTCCCCCCCCCCCCTCCCCAACCAATTCGCGCCACCATCAAGAGCACTTTGTGCACCGATGCCTATCTCTGGGCTCTCGCTTGTGTGGCAATGGGATATCGAATATTCATGGAGTTTCGCGAATAGGCGATAATGACGTGGCATCTTCCCCACTACGAACGCTATCTGTCATATGGCTCGGGTAATCGCAATGTTCCGACAGAATATCCCCCTTCCTCTCGGTTACACCTTCGGCAAGTCAATTCACACGATATCATGAATAATGACAAAGAAAATATGATACATTTTCATCCGACAATGAGTTATTTAACGAAAAACTAAAAGATTGATGTATAAACTTGATTTTTTTATTCCTGTATCGATAACCCGGTACGTCAACCCGCCGAAGATTAACTGGAAGTAAACATATTCAGCAACGAGAGATCACAGCGATGCAAAACAGTGCATGTGCCCACATTCCTGTACGCGAGTTGAAAAAAAAACCGCGTACCGTATGTATGTGTGGCTTCAAACCGAATTCGTTATGTTCATAATAATTAACCAATCAATCCTGGAAACGAGCGATCAATTCAGGTCCGCAATGGCAGGAATCCGTTTCATCGGGACCTTCGACACACGTTCAATCTATTCACCGAATAATTCTCTCGTCTCTGCAGTGATTTTTCGTTCTCTGGTGAACACGATGAAAAAAAAAAAAAAAACTACCACGCGAAAAGTAGAAAAAAGTGAAAAGTAAAAGCGTCGAAAGCAGAGGATTGCCGGAGAAGGGGATATCGCGTGAAAAAAAAAAGAGAGGCTTGATGAAATTCGGAATAGCGGTAG
Source organism: Cryptus armator (assembly GCA_963971235.1). Lineage (NCBI taxonomy): Eukaryota > Metazoa > Arthropoda > Insecta > Hymenoptera > Ichneumonidae > Cryptus > Cryptus armator. The sequence continues at coordinate 14,173,373 of OZ020232.1, forward strand.
GGGTAGAAATTGGTGTTTCGTTGGAATACTGTCATACGAGGGCCCAGGTGTGTGTACCATATAGCTTCAAACCGAATTCGTAATGCCGCATGGGAACGTGTAAGTCATTGGAGCGTACTGGAAGTATGGGTGAGCCTCGCAAGGGGTGAATACCCAACGTACACGCAGACATATACGCCCGCACACTCTCGTTCTACCCGCCGTTACTACTATTACTTGGAAAGCGGTGCGAGAGCACGATGGAACTAGATATAGGGTCTACTCGACCGGGCGTTAATGCGGCTTTAGAGCTACCGGAATGTCATCCACTTTGTGAGAGAGCGGCCAGTAGAGCAGATCGGCGAGAGCGTGTACAGAGAGAGTGCACCGAACTCGCGAGCGCGAACATTGCGTTCTGATGCTGGTTGATGCCGTTCCAGGCGCACCCCACTACCCTTCCTCGCTCCCCCCCCCCCCCCCCCCCCCCCCTTAGTCCAGTATGGAACCTCGGTATCGCATATTCATGGAATCTGCAAATAGTCGATAATCACGGGAACCGAGATAGAGATAGATAGATAGATAGACAACATTGGTACGGCGATGATGGTCCTGGGATTTGCACTGGCAATGCTTCGGTTTCTAGTAGTACGTTCGCCCCTTCCCTCCAATCGTGCATGTAGTGTACACAATATGGCCTAATATACGGAACACGTTGGCTACTGGTTATCGCGATAGACACATTAGTAACAAAAATAACCAAAAGAGACCTCGAAAAGCGTGAGGCTCGTGCGTTCGGATGGGGATTCAATAATCCAAAGTCTACCGAACAAGCGCTATGGTCTCAATTTCGGAATTTGGAAAATATGTCCAAAAGTGTAGACAAAGTATGTTACAGATGATGCAAAAGCTATGAAATATTTTCTTATAAAATCGGCCATTTTTTAGTACGAAGTGTATCAAGTCTTTAGTTCTCTTTTACATTGTTTTTCACAAGTTACGCTTCGAACGATTGAGTACTTAGAGCAATAAAGCTAAATTTTGCAATGAACATTGCGGCTTCCGAGAATCGTTTGCATACAAATTTCCTGCATAATAGAATCGATAATAACGCACCTGACCCGTGTATGTTAGTTATTCGAGAGAATCTACCGCACGCACCTTCCACCGCAGATTTTCAGTAAGACTACAATGTTATGTTGACACTGAGGCGAATAGGGAAGGCTAACAACCCTAACAGAGCTCTGTCGCTGTAGAACAGCGTAGCGGACCCCACAGCGTTTCTACAACGCAACGCTCATCAGCGATGAAGCGGGTATCAAGTTCGTGGAAAATCGTGCTATGTAGTGCGAGATAGAGGGTTATCCTGGCGTTGCGAGTTCCAAAGCATCGGGAACCTAAAGGGTTTCCGAGTTGATGAACAGCCTCGTGGACCCCTTGGCTCGCTCGTCGACGGATGGAGCAAGCAAATGTTGATGTAAGACCCTCGAGGAACGTCGCGTTGCTGTGTGTTGTTGCGTCGTAGACCCGGAGCGTTTCTCCCACGGCCTTCACTATAGAGGGCGAGCCCTCTTGCTAGCTTTGGTGAAACAGCTTCTGTGCCGTTCTATCTCCCGTAACAATCCCTCGGATGCCTATGGCTCCTCTGTACCGGTTAACATGTTGCAGTAGCGTTAGCAGCCTGACTTGTAGTAGATCGGCTTATTGCGTGAGCTTGGGACGGGATGTATCGATGAGGTCTTGACCCACCTTGATATCTCGCCTCTCAGTTTAGACACGCTTCGGGAATAATTTAACAATCCCTTGAAGACACACGCGTGTCTTCCACAATAATTAATACTGCAGTTTAGCAATGAGGTTAGTATTTTTGTCAATTCTTTGCGCATACAGGTGAAATCGTTATTTTACGATAATATAAATATAAATTCGCTCTCGATTATTGCACGAAATTATGATTATTGAAAAAATTCACTGAATTGACAAAACTTGCGCTAAGTCGATGAGAAACGTAAAAATTTGTTCAAGGGGTGTTTTTTTTATATCAGTTATGTATTTGAAAAATAAAAAAGAATTGAGCCGCTCAACAAAGTACGCTTTTAAAAGGTACAATAATGATACCAACCACATTTTTTCTCCTTTTCGTCGTGAAACAAAAGGTCTTGGTACACATGTTTGGTCATAAATAAGGGTTAAATGACAAATCTCGTAATGCAGTCAGTGATCTAACTGTAATCTTCTAAACTTCTTAGCCTCATCACAGTATGCTGGTTATTACGGGACATCCTATTTGCGGTACCGATGTACAGTACCAATACTCGTTGGCCACTATACGCCAAGATAGTGTAACGTAACGACCGCAACGCGACAAGATGAAAGGGTCTATGTTGGGTAAAAACCTTATCCACGGAGAGAGAAATCGTAAGCTGGAGAATCGGAAAACGTTAAGTGTAGAACATTTATCACAGATGTAGCAGAGAAGGCGGTATATACACTTCGTGTTTCTCTCTCGTGTCCTGCCGGGAATTCTCACAGCGACGATTCATGTACGTTTTCCACGTTTAAAAGCCGCAGTAACGATTCCCGCGCGCCCAAGAGTAAAGCAAGTCTTCCTCTGTTCTCTCTTACTCTCTTCCCTACTATCTAAGGTCAATTCTGCTGTCTACGCTACCCGTTGGAACTATTATTCCAGGATGCGGTGACCGCGTCCATGCAGTTCCTGTCGCCGTTCGAAGCTTAATGACGATGTAAGACCACCAGAGCGACGGGGGTATCCTCTCTCTCTCTCGGTGCATCGACTATGTCCTGGTTACCGCAATCCCTTGCGCGCTTCCCTCCCTTTACCCTCTGTTAAGGTTCCCTCTGGGTCAATAGTAGTTGCAACGTTATACCAAGACCGACAGCGGACCAGCAGAATCTTGGGAATCTCTCTCTCTCTCCCTCTACACCACACCGACCGGAAGGCAATTGCCGTTCCAATTTCTACTTGATTGCGACGCCCAGCAAGTTTACCGAAGCTGTGAGCCTCTCCTCTCCCTCTATCTCTCCTATACTTCTAGTTACTCCGATAGCTTCCTAGACGATTAGTCGGATCCCTTTACTCGTTTATTTAACACTTAATTTAGAACTTCATACATCAGTAAGCGTGTGTGACGTACAAATTATTTCCATTCGAGATGAAAAATCTAATTTGCCTAGTAGTTTTGGTCAACGTTGGTCAGACATACGCGACAGTCTTTTTAGCAACGCGTGCATGAGAAATACTACTTCTCGTACCTGCAGAGAATGGCGTAAGCGGCGCTTTATAGCGAAGCGTACTATAATGACACGGCGCATGCGCACATCGTCCCGGTTTTACTTCTCGCAAGCTTTCGCCGTGCTGCAATCGACAGGCACGGAAGTAGCACTTCTCCTGCACTTGTTACAAACAATATTATGGGATACTTGTACGAAAAAGCGGACTTCCGACGGCGGTTGTGAAGTAGACGGCACTCGCCTCCTCTCCCGCTACAAACAACACTTGGCTTCGTCTCGTGACGCTGTAGCGCTCAATCCGGCGCGTGCGGCCACTTCACAACCTTCGCTGTAAAGTCCACTTCATCGCACTAGTATCGTAAAGTACCACTATTGCCAGCTGAATATTGCTTTCAATTTTTTTTTACTCGAATAAATTCTTCCCATCCGCACGGTTGCGTGTATTCGAGGATTTTTATCTGACGAGGATATGCACAGTGGAAAAAAGCTCTGGTAGTATATAGATTTAGCTTGGAAAGGTAGAGCCATGAACGCGACGAGATGGAAGCCTCTCGCGTCGTCTAGCACACAGTACTCCCGTGCCGGTAGCCCCGTGCCCGCGAGAGCCAGCCTATCGATTCGAATCATTTCCGTACCACTCGACGGTAGGACATGCGAAAATTTCATGCGAGACTTTTCTCGTGATATATACCATCACCGTTGCACTATATATCTGCTTGCGTATCGTATACCCGCGTAGACATATAGCTCAACAGCACACGATGCAATTTGGAGTCTGGAGCTTTTCAGCTACGTTGAAATATCCGTTCGCCGCTGGCTGTATTGAAGAGGACTGAACGCTATTGGCGGAAAAAAAGAGGGTACTCGTGATACGGGCAGAGAGGTGAATATACCGGAACGTACAGATTCTTCGTAGAACATTTTTCGCGTCTCTCTCTGTGTTGCACTGTCGAGTAGCAACACAGCAGGTGAGACGGGCAGTGGAAAAAGGCGTCTGAAGAGGAGGCATGTAAATTGAGATTTTATCCCCGTATAGAAGTTGTGTGAGAAAAATCGCAAAGTAGTAGAACCGAAAGGGAGGTTTTCTATCAAGTCAGAAGCTAAATCTCGAACTAAAAGTTTCAGTAGAGACGGAATTGTTTATAAAATAAGGACAGTACGAGCATATCTTTATCGAGAAGAGACTGTAATCATTTTTTTTCCTTTGTAAAAAAGACTAATAATGAATCTTTAATGATTAATCGCAAACAGTTGGTCATCAAATTTCAATAAAATCTGATGTCGATATATTTCTTCATTGTAAGCTTCACTTTAGGTGCTTTATTATAAATCTGATACTATTTAGGTGTCAATAAAAATTAATACAATACCATTTCAAGGTGGATAATTTTTTAAATAGTTGATTTCTACTATTAAATAATTTAATAGTTATCTATTCGCTTAATGCTGCACAGATACATTATTGGCAGCTGCGCGCTCGTGCCATTGAAGGATTTAATAAAAAATCAATCAAGAATCAAGACGAATAGATTCATTAATTTTTGATGGTCAAAGATCATCGCGAAATAATATTCAAATCACCGTCACTGTCTACTCATACCGTATCGATAAAAAAAACAATGATTTGGCGGATTATTAAACGACAAACACCTTCTCCTTTCACGATTCAGTATGCGTATCCGTTAGACCATCGTATTTCTCTTATAAACGTTGGGTGTAGCACGGCACGATGACTCAAGCTTCTCGTAATGTAATGCGATATCGCGCACGTCCAATTACACGTCGGATGGAAATTGCCGGTTAGCGAGCGCGCGCGCGGGCGCGCGGGAGTCGGGATGGATGAAGAAGAGGGCCAGTTTGCCAGGGGGGTTCTTAATGTCTCGACGGGGCCACTGATGGATCGCCCGAGCTTCTCGTCTCGCATACTGATCGTCCCTTACTGTGTATGCGCGCGAGCGCCCTGACTGCTCGACTTGTATTGAGAAAATTGGTAGTCGATTGGAATCGGAACTATCAAGGATCCATTTCTCGGACGATAGGCCTACCCTCAGTTTCCTTCCCTTCATTTTCGGAGTGGTTGTAAAAAAAACTGAATAAAGGGTGAGCCAGGGAGACTCACCGATCTACCAATTTTTCATGCCAATCTGTATGCCTAATAGACCCCTTAACTCGGTATTATACAGTATATTTGATGCTTTAAAGACAATCGGCGAGACAGGACAGGATCTTGTTCTCCAGGGACAAAAGACTATCTTGTTCTGCAGATATCACCGAAAGTATCATCTTACGAGAATCTCTGTAGGGGAATCCAAAAGTTCGAGTCACGAATTCGCGTTGGTGTAGGGGTTGTCGAAGAGGGTCGAATATAGATACCGTAAGGGAGAGAACAGCAGAGGTGTCCAGTGGTTGAAGTGGGTGAAGGGTTTCATCGACCTCTCTTTACCATCGGGTCTGAAGGAATCTTAGTTACGCTAACTTGCAATCCATCCACGTGCGCTCTCGACCCTTTCTCAAAACAGAGAGACTGAAACTGATTCCACCCGTCTATACCGTGTAATTAGTTTTCTTGTCTCGTTTCGAACTTACGTCGCAGTCAAGGAGCAACGACGTTGCAATCCGATCTTTCCAATTGTAACTCCCTGTTTCTCTTCGTCTCGAGCTGTAGGTATTCGTCGTATGTTAAAAAGCCGAATTTGAATGTCAGAACGTGACGAGGAGGGTTGACGTAAACGGTGAAAGAGAATCCTCCGGGGAGGGATGCATGCGAAAGAAGGGGTTATAGGTACGTGTCTGCGAAAGGGTGGCCGGGAGTGTCTAGCACGCTATACCAAACAGAAGTAGAAGCAGAAGCAACCCTTAAGTAATTATTCCGCTGAGAATACGCTTTTGCGGAGACACGACGACGAAAGAGAAAGATATACTACCAGGATATCCCTGTCACTGTAATTAGAATAAATTTTCCAAATGATATTACGCGCGACTCGCACGAATTACATGGAGTCACACCCCGTACCGAAGTCTATAATTTTCTCGATGTAAATTCGATTCGACAAGAGGGTCTAATAGAGAATATCTGTCATAGATATTAATAACGCCAAAGTTAACTTTACCTACTATAAAAGTGCACCTGAATTTCACTTTAACAAATTCAGAGAACGATTTAAAAATAATTATCAGTATTCCCGTGCGATCGATAGAATATTGTTCGTCTGTAAGTGACACCTCGGGTAGTTGAATTTTAGTAAAATTAGCGCGAACAGTAGCACAGTAGAGAGGAGAGAAGGCAAAATTAATGGCAAAGGTAAACTAGCTTTCGCGCTCGTTCGCTCGCTCGTTGGAACAGGCTTCGTATATTAGTATAAGAGTGTAACAACGAGGGCACGAAGGGGGAGGTAGCTGGCTTATCGTTAACCCAAAGCCGCGCTCCCGTATACCAACTCGCGCGTGCGGCTTTTCCAGCTGTACCGGTTATACATTATAGATTAGAGACGATCCTCGTTACATTTTTCACGATAAGCTTACAAACCAGTCGAACCCTACGTACACACCCCTTCCCCCACCCACGCCTTGCACTTCAACTTTTCATCCTATCTGTGTACCTGTTATATAAATGAATCCCCTATCGCTTTCGCTTTTTTTAACTCATATAAAAAACCAGCTTACGCTAAAAGATTCATGGTGAACAGACTTGAGTAGAAAAAAAACACATTTCCGTTCTTATCAACGACGCTAGAATACGCTTTGTTCTCCGAATCTCTGATGGTCCAACAGTGACGTGTATTTTTATACTTTTCCGTCTGCGCTCATTTGTCCGCCGGTTGGTTCTCGTTGAAAACTGATGTTTCGGTTGATGTCGTTGTCATCAGCGACAGTGAGCAACGCGACTCGTCAGCCCGTCAGAATTTCAGTTTTTCCCACCGTGAGAGTAGACGTCGGATAAAAATTTACGTCCATTAAAGTCACTGTTGTTAATGTTAACGGTTATGCGAAGAGGGCGGGGAAACACGCGTCGAAAATACGGTAGAAAAATTGAGGAAAAATATGCCAGAGGGGGGGTGGGATGTTGTGTTCCTCCCCTTGCATGTTTTTTCCCTCTCGTAGCTTTCAGCATCAGAGAAAATGCGTTGCTCGTTTGTACATAGTAGTTTGCCGGTAATAGCGTTAGATACGCCGGGACAGTTTAACATTTTGTAAAAAAAGCTCATAAAATAGATGCGAATGCCCCGCGGGTATTTCATACTCTGCCTGTTTTACCATAGTGAGGAATTAACGTTGACGATTTCGTGACGCGCGGACTGACACGATTGACCACGATTAATTTCAGAAGTTAAACAAAAAAAAGCTCTCGTCATTTGTTCAACATATTTTTGAGCTTTTCACGTTTCGCCCCTCTCGTTTTTTGCAGTATCGGACTCGTAGGAGAAGATAGTTTCTTTTTCTTTTGTTGAAAAAAAAAAAAAAGCTCTCGTGTGCGTTTGAAGTCTTGAAAAGCTCGTCTGTCGTCGAGGGACTACCAACAGCATATATATAGAGAAGAACGTGCTAGCAAAAGCTTATGTGAAATATCGTTTTCTCCGACGCGTGTGGATGTAGGTAAAAGTTTCGTACACGTTTGTTGCCCCTCCATCCCTTTCTCCGTCCTCTATTTCTCTTCGTACCTCGAGAGAACTCTCTTTCGTCGTCGTTCGTACTTCGTACGATTTTCATTCTGCTGGTCAGTGCTGCGAGCTCTCTCGCGAGTACAAAAATGATATACGGTGATGTCTGAAGCCGAGCGGGAAAGAAAAAATCGATTTTCCCTCGAGCTTCTAGCTATACTATATTTGTGTGTGTTTTGAGCTCAGGACATGGATTTATTCGCACTCGAGGACTAGCAAGTTTCTCGTATCGTTGGGCACCACAAATCCATCCCCGACTCTGTTTCGTCCCTATGCGAGGCGAAACGAAGCTGAGTCTCTCACGCACGTTGCCTCCAAACACGCGAGGCTTCTCTTTCGGAACAGAAATATTTTTATCGCGGGTCTATAATCGAAAAACAATGAAAAAACGAAAATACGTTGCAAAGATTAATTTATAAATAATTTCGGGGTTCGCAGGGCTCGCACACTCGTGATCGTCCAACACAGACGACCCACCCAGACGAACTGTTACCAAGAAAACTGTTGCTATGTCAACTGTTGCTAAGGGAACTGTTGCTATGGCAACCGTTGCTGTGGCAACCGTTGCTGTGGCAATCTTTGCTATGATAAATTCAGTAGTCGTTGTAAAGAGACCAAAAAATATCAGTAAAATATTATAGTACCCAAAAATGTGTCTTCATTTTGTGAAGAAAGTCATTCGTTTAAAAAAAATTCTAATGTTAAGATTTTCCGGAATTGTCCAAAATGAGATTACGTAAAAATGAAAAAAGGTTTATTTATTTTTTCTTAGCCCTAGAAAATTACACAGTGGCGGTGAATTTGTCAATGGAATATAGATATGTAGCAAAATGTACCGTCGGTGAACCTATATAGATACGATGAAAAGGGTTGAGAGAGGTACGAGGGATGAAAGACGAAGCGTAGTGAGTCTGGGAGCCACTCGCGTTTCCCTACGTGATCAATTCCACGAACGACCCCGGCGGGAGTTTGTGCCCCGAGTCCTTCACGTATACACGCGTTAACCTCTATACGTGTGAGAAGGTTGCACCAGCGAAATATTATAGTCCAAGAGAGCGAACATAGCCGGGATGGGACTATGGACGTGGCTATACGAGAGGTATCCGCCCTCACCGTTGGAAGTCGAACGTCAGCGAAATGGCAAACTTGCGGGAAGAATGGCCAGTGAACTTTGAACCGTCTATAACGCGCTTAAAGCCTTCCTATGTGCGATTCTCACACGCCAAACTACCGATTCCCCGTAGCCGAATGCCTCCACGAATTTCACCAGTTAGAAGAACGAAAGTCAAATGGGATAAAAACTCTCGCGATTCCCATGACGCCAGAGGGATGAAAAATCCAGCATGTTACTGACCATCGTCACTGTTGACGGATGAGACTCGAGACTTTAAGTAAAAAACAAAAGGAAATAAAAAACCGGTGATGAAAATCGATGAGCGGCGGTGAGGGTGCGCAAAAGGTCGAGAGTTAACGCACTCGTGCGAGACACTGAATGTAACCTTTGATTGTCGGTTAAAAGTAGACGTAGAGGTACAGAGAGCGAGAGAGAGAGAGAGAGAGAGAGAGATTTTGTGTCGTCGATAGGTACAGAGAAGAGCAAGTATGGATAAAGGGAAAGGTACACCGCAAGGGCTGATCGAGCGTACGACCAATAATAGCACGACCACGACGACAACCCTTTCTCTCTGTTAGCCACAGCATACCTCGGTGTAGCCCCGGTCGCTCTTGGCATGCTGCGTGACCATCGCACAGGCTAGTAGTTGGTACTTCCCTATAAACTCGTCGCACAACGAAGCCCTAGCCTCGTTCCCGTTACTCTGACCATAACCCGGTGGCCATCACGCAACCCACAGGCTGGAATTTTTATCGACGAGCGTTAAAGAGTTGCCCGGCACGAGAAGAAAGTCTACCATAGTATCAATCGCTTAGAAACATAAGGCCACATCCGTGACAATTTTACATATACAAGTTCCGTGGAAAAGGCCCTTCTGTTTCTCAACAGTGGCTATATATAAACTGGAGGATGAAAGAGTGTACGAGGGATGAGCACAGGAAGGAAACGAAAGAGAGTATGGGATCGGTTGACAGTAAAGGGACTATAAAATACCGTAAGAATCCCTTACCCGTACTTGGTGTGTGCTCCCGCCAGAGGGGTAGAAGAGAGAACTCTCTCTCGCTCTCCCTGTTTCGTCTTCCCTAAGAGAGTTTGCGTCTGGCGCTCGGGCTGCTGTGTGCAAAGAACCAGAAGACGAGAAAAGGGTGACGAGGAGGGGATGAGAAAAAAGAGAAACCTTCGGAGCTGATCGTTTATACTCGACTCACGTACGTAAGTAGTATAGCTCTTTGGTATGTGCATCAGACGTACACGCACACAGGAGTCTCCGAGTGAGGGCTTGAAAAACGGAGAGTGGGCGTAAGTGTATACGATATATACATATATAGATACAGGATATACCAAGAGATATACGCACACCCTTCTGTGGTCCTTTAGCTTCTTCTCTTCTTTATCCCTGCCTCTTCCTTCTCTGTACTACGGTTCTTCCGCTTTCTTTATTTCTCGTACACCTTCTCGTACCGGAATTCTCTCGTGTGCGTTGGTGGCCTCTCAGTGTTCTCGCTTACTCGAAGCCCTCTATGGGGGTGCTCTTCCGCCTCGCCCCCTCGGGCTCTCTGTTTCTTCGCCTCGAGTGGAGAGCAGAGTTGACGAGGGAGCAAGGTGGGAGTCGAGCCGGAGGATAGACGAGAGAAGAAACAGCAGACGAGACGAGGCTACGGAGACTCTGTGAAGAGAGAAGGAGGGGGGGTGTGTGTACCACACCGATGGGGTAAATCCTAAGGGACGAAGACCCGGCTGATGGAGGGTTGAATAAACCATAGAAGAGCGTGCAGGGACGAGAGACGACGTAGAATAAGAGGGAAGGGCAACGCCTTAGCTGCGAGGAGGAACGATATAGTAAGAGATAGAGCAGGTGATAGAAGGGCGGCGGGGGGTGTGAGTGAGAAAGATGAATGCTGTGTGGGGGTTCGTACAGCATCCACCGCCAGCGGGTCTCGATTCAGGGTGCTGCACCGCACCACCGGATTACCATAAGTCCACTTAGGCCAAGATTGGTCTTGAGAACTCTCATTTCAAGGTGGATATATACCACCCCGCGAGGAGCATCGTCACTGACTGATACCACTACTATTACCACTGCTACCTACTACTACTACGACTACTACTACTACCTACTGCTACTGCTATTACTACTACTACTTCTACTACTACTACGACTACTACTACTACTTCTACTGCTACTTCTACTACTACTTCTACTACTACTTCTACGACTACTACTACTATTGCTGCTGCTGCTTCTCCTTACTACCGGGGAGTATACCAAGACGAGCGAAAAGCCAGAGATCTCTCGTACACTTATACGACGCGAAGGAATTCTGAGGGCGACATCATTTACGCGCGTTGATCCTCTCCGGAGTCTCTGCCGATGTACAGCTCCGCAACCTATGCCTTCAGGCCGCTCCTTCCTCTTCTTCTGTACGTTCAACCCCTGACTTTTATATCCTTCCTCCTCCTCCATCGATATCCGTGTCGCCATTCTCTCTGTACGAAGCGGCGTGGCAGAGCCGATCGACGTGCCACCGACAAGTCACTTGTTAACGTCGCTTGAAGAGTAACTCGATTTCGATTGTGAAAAATAGCTGATACTATCCCATCACCCTCACTCATTTGCGGCAGAATCTTTGCTTTCTTGTCGACGTTTTAAGGATATACAATTGATCATTGAGAGAACATTTTTCTCTAGTTGGAGGTGATCGATAAATGTATAGCGTTTGCGTGCGCAGTGCGTTTTAGGGACGATACATACATATACTGTAATTAACAGCATTATCTCGTGCCTAATGAGAATGCAAGAAAAGTTTGGACCTAAAGTAAAATGAGAAATTCATAACTATTCTTATTATTATTTTTTTTTTCATTTTCGACTGATCTATAAATCTTTTCGAGTTGATTTCTGTTTCGTATCTTACACTTTGACCTTTCCAACTATTTCTTAACATGTATCCTTTTATACATCCGAAAAAAAAAAACAATAACATTCGCCCGTTGAATGTTTCGTAGCACGCATACACGTACGTATCTCTATCTCACGAATCGCCAGTTGAGTACCAAGCATGAGTTCTCACCCTCTCGTTACGGTAGAATGTTATATCTCGTGCCATGGCTCGGTCTGCGCCTACCTTCCGCTTTTCGTGGAGCCCACGTACGCGTATAACTTTGTACGCTACCCTGGTAGCCAAGGCAGCAAGTGTATACGAAGGATACTCGTATAGAAAGCGATGCGCGAGTAAAGGGAGGGTAAAATGAAGCCCCTACGGCGGGGGGTTTCGCAAGCTCCAACGTGGGGTATATACACTATATACACGTGAGAGAACCGCGAGCAATTCAGCGTCCGCAGTGAGTCGTAACGTTTGATCACTGCGCTCACTGCTGGAGCTCGCAGCTTCACATATACGTCGGTCCTTTCCGTACTCTCTTGGACTACTACAGACCGGTTGGGGTTTGGATAACTCTGTACGTTCGCGCGCCGTGAACGCCCAACGGTGGCCGAAGAATCGTGACCGTAAACAAGTACCGCCGATAACGAAGTGCTAAACATAGACCGCGAACCAGTTGTCGGGTCGCTGCGATCGTTCGATTTACAAACGTTACCATTGATTGACCCCGAAACTTTTTATACAAAAATAGTCCATCCGTACGAATGAAGAGAAAAAAAATTACAAAATAAAAGCGAAGTATATTAAAGCTGATAATTTAAGATTTTACGCGATAAATTCAACATTGAAAGTTGCAGCGTGCGTTAACCACAAAAATCTTTTTTACGCAATGTCCAATCAATGCAAAATCAAATTTAAAAAAAAAATACAAAAATCCCGTCGTACTGATAGGTTGAAAAAGAAAAAAAATGGAATGAGCAAAGTGTATTAATGCAGATGGTTACAAAATTTACACGTAAATTGAATCTGTCCAGATTTTTTTTTTTTTTTTTTCGCGATTCTCCTTTGTACGCGAATGGATCCCGGTAGATAGCTTGCAAGTCGACTCGAGCCTTTTGCGTTGCTTATTATTCATAGATTTTAAACGCTTTCCTGGGCTCTCTCTGTATCTATATATCTCCTAGCTAAGGGTTCTCTCGCGATCGTTGAGTGTCTTTCACTTTTCTTCTCGCCTCGAATGTGTAGTATATATATATATACCGCGCCTCCTGTTCAGGAAAAATTTCTCGCTTTTTCTCTCACCCTCGGCAACCGATGCACCACAGGGATTCTGGATTACAGCCAGTGTGCACTGAGAGACTCTGTTTGAGGCGCCAGCTGCCTCCGAGAGCCACGCGTGAATAATGGGTTAAATAATATACTGTACTATAACGGTGACCCTAACCCTCCTCCCCGACCGCTTGATTTGAATTGATGTCTTGTTGATTAAGAGAACGAGAGAGACAGAGCAATAAACCCGGACGATAATGCTGCGCTCGTCAGCAGCCGGCGGATATGGATATTAACGCGTTCATGAACCCAGTCGCACCATTCTTCATCCCCCTTCTATCCTAAAGTGAAGCACCGACTCCGCCCATTTTCACTCGTAATATCTTTATTAGACTCAACTGTATAATATTATGTTATTTATATATTCGTGTGGCTCGACGAGAACGTGACTATTACGCGTTTGCCGTCTACCGTAGCGTTCTATCCGATCTCTGTGTACGTCTAAAGTAGAAACGTACACATAGTATTACACAGAGAGAGAGAGAGGGAGAGAGACAGCGTGTAACGCGAGAGTATGAGATAAAAGGTGGAAGAAGCAAGAGAGGAGTCTGAAATTGCTTAATTTAATTAGGGGATCCTCTCCCTCCCCACGATGCTCTGGCGTGTAGCAAGAGAGAGAAAGCCAAGGGATGCGCTAGCAGAGGGGTGTTTAGCATCGCCAGAGAGAAAGTACACTCTCTATGAATGTATATACATATATGTATGTGTGTATATATACAGTATAAAGGAGAGTTGTGTATACGAGCGCAAACGAGAACAACCCAACACCATCACCAGCGCGGGGGCTTAAGGGGAGCAATAAAAACTTTTCGCCTGCCTTGTATAATTACCGAGAGGACTTTTCGGCTGCCACGGCTCTCTCTAACGCTTTGAGCCTTCTTCGCTCACCCTCCCTTCACTCTCTTGTAACTTGCGTTTCATGTATTCTTTTTTATTTCTTTTTCTCTTGTTTGTTTCGTGCTTCCTTCCTGCTTCTTTTTTTTTTTTTTTTTTCGTCTTCCTTCGTCGACCCGCGCGGGAAATTTTTACCCTTTGTGTCTCACGCGTGCTGTGTATGCATTTCTCGGAGCGTAATCAATGCTTGCGACACTCAAACCGCATCCCCGCGCATACAAATTCGTACGTGACACTGCGTAAGCAACGAGGATGAAGAAATTAAGGGAGCAGGGAACGTGCAATAGTCACCTTAGTTTTTACAACATTTTCTTTGGAGGTTAAGATATCGCCGCAAGTACCGAAAATCGTCAACTTTAATTCTCAAAATAATATCTCGGGAAGGGGTGCTACGATCGGCTTTATTCCATAACCACGCGAAAGTCGAATCTTTGAAGAACATTACATTATGATTGAGGTGTTTTTTTAATAGATAAACCGTTACGATATAGCGGTGCCATCTTGGTATCGGGTTAAAGTGATAGGCGGGTTCATAATTCTTCCAAGTGACGTTATCTCTTGTATTTTTTGCCATTTAACACGATAAAATTATTGAAATAACAAATGAAATGCTCTTCATACTGTTTGCTCTTGTTTTTTTTTTTTTTTTTCTTTTTTTAATCAACGCCATACCGTTAATCGTCCCGAAATCAATAAAAATGCATCGACTCGTCGACAATATTGGTAATTGCGCGAGATATCTCGCTACTGTAAATTTGAATACATATGAGTCATAACTCTTGAACTTATTACTATTTAATCATTATGAAATAATGAACATTTTCATTGACTCGCGAAGTGTGAGATCCCTTCGCGTACAACTGATGCATTCATCGCCGCACACTATACGCAGTGTCTGTCGAGGATGAACATTTCTCGAACACCTCGCAACGATGCGTAAAGAGTGAACGAACGAATTGAATCACGAGACTTCGGTGGGGGGGTGGAGCTGTTTGCATGCATCGCGAAACTCACGGTCTGGTAAATAAGACAGGAAATATAATTGCGGTTTTCTCGAGCAATTCATCGCGAGGATATAACGCCGTCGCGTTAACGATGATGCCGGGGCGTTAATTAATTCGAAAGATAAACTGCAGACGAAAACAATTGACGTGACTCTCGAGAGGGTGAAGTGAGGGAACTCGGGGCTATGCCAGAGGGCTGTTACGATATGGTTGCTAGGGTGAGGATCGGCCCTCATCTCGTCGACGCTGTAGAGAGTACCAGGAAATCCTGAAGGGTCTCGGCTCAATGCCAGAGCACTTGGAACTGCGCGGCAATGGCCTCGGGGGTTGACATTCATAAGCCAATCATCAGACAATGGACAACAATACACCGGAAGTTGCGTCGACGGATCTGTTATTACCGATTTCGAATATCAAACTCCTGTTGACTGGGAGTTGTTCGATCGTTGTTCAAAAGCGTTTTGTGTTGCGTTTGTCGTCGTTAGAATCGATTTGTTCAATTCAAAAAAATTTGGGCGAAAAAATATTACAATTTTTTTTTTTTTAATTTGCACACGATATTTATGTCGAATCAACTAAATGGTTTTTCTAGGTGTGAGAATAAAATGACTACAGATTTTTATTTTTTATTTTTTTTTATACGTTTTGATATTCCATCGTACGCAATAGATTCCGCCTCTATCTATGTACCGTTTGGAATATAATACATACCTTGTATATCTATATGCAATATATCCTCATATACATCCGACCACAGCTGGAGGAATCGAAGGCAGGTCGTCGAGCGTTAGCCGATATTCCATCGTAGATCCGGGCAGAAACTTCGATATCGCCTGTCCACAATTTTCTCTCACTCTTTTTTCCCTTTCCTCCCCTTCTAACGTCTCATCTGCTAGGCGCTCTCCATCGCATTTTCCTGTACACAGACATACACGTACACTTCACGTCCATCGGGGCTGAGTCGTTTCGTACGTTTTTTTAAATATTTCTACTTCGTTTTTTAATATGAAAGGAGAAAGGGATGAGGCTACCGAGGAGAGAGGAAAATAGAAAAGCGATATCTCGAAGGTTTTCGAGAGCGCGAGAGCCGCTGGACGTTGCTGGGAAACCCCACAGGCGCTCGGTCCAGCGGTAGGCGATGGAAAATATGCTGGAGAACTACCTTCTATTCGTTCGTTTCGTACCGTCCAGCTGGAGCACACATAGATGCACCCGCCTCCTACCTCTCCACGTTCTTCAGCACTCACTCACCACCCGACGTTCTGTAGCCTCCCATTCCTCAACCTCTTTCTTTTCCTCTACTCTACGTGCTGTGGCATAAGCGTTTGGGTTTGGGGCTCTTACGTCAATCCGTATATCCCGAGAGAGAGGCAGAGAGAGAGAGAGAGAGAGCGAGAGAGAGTGAGTCGGAGAGGACAGAATATTTTTTGGTTAATGTACCTCGAACTTGCTAACAAAATAACCCTTTGCGGTGTCGGAAAATTCTTTCAATAAATCATAACCAATTTATTTCAGACATTTCTATCGAAAAAAATAAATATTTAGAACGTATGTCAGATCATAACGAATATTTAGAATATTTCGTTGTTTCGTATATTAGAACGTAACGTATATTTAGAATGTTTCGTTGGAACCCCTCTTTAGATACCCTATTCAAAAATCAGATATTTTTTTCTGAAGTGTTGCTAATAATTACAATGTAGACGGTGCTATTAATATCAACCATAAAATTCTATACATATTTAAAGGCAAAATATATTGCTTGTTTTCTTCGGTTGATGCTATACTATTACGAAATATTTTGCGGCAGATATTTTTTTTTTACGTAAATTTGTTTTTTTTTTTTCATTAAAAATATTATTAGTTTTCATTTAATTGGTACTATAGAATTACGAAATGTTTTTTGGCTCGTTTGCGTTAAAAGCGGTTCACCAGTTCATCGCCGATTCCACGTCATTATAAAAATCAGCATTAAAAGATACACACTTCGCAAATCAAACACTCCCGGGTCATCGGGGATAAATATCCAGTCAAACAGGTGAGTTTTGCCACGAAATCATAAAAAAATAAAAACTCACAGTTATCGCGTTGATAATTCACGAATCAAATTCCACGAACGCCATCTGGCGGAAAAATCGCTGTAAAAAAAATGTCTATTTACAAACTCCAGTTCACAAAGTTAAAAAGGTAACTCGAGCGTTGGTTTTTCAGTCTATTTGTACCATATAAATCGGGTCGTTTCGATATAAAAAAATATATCCAAACGACCCGGTTCACAAAAATCTGTCATCGTTTTATCGTCATCAATGTCGCGATTTCTCTCGTTTTTTTTTTTATCCATGAACATCAAACATTACCCACATACATTATTAATACACGCAATAATATTAGCAGTAGAGAAACCGGTCGAATGCCATACAATTTTGTATTGGTGTGAATACATATTATTTGAATTACGCGTCGTGCACATAGTAGAAATGTTCGCCGGAGTGTGACGCAACGACGTGATGCACCATGCAACCATCCTGCATGTATTCCAAACCTTCCACCGTTGTACACATATTTGGTAAATATTCTATAGTTACGTGTACAGTACCCGTATATAGATATAGATATTCTATACAGATTTATACGATATAGATATACGTATATATAAATACATATATATATATGAAGAGGTGGATGCTTGCGTATGCACATAAATCCGCGTTGGCCTGTAATACAAAGTACACAATGGGTGTCGGAGTACAAAAGCCCCTCGCGCTATTTGCCTCGCTAACTGGACCGCGCGCGCGAGAGATGCTTTTGCCCTCTCCGTCTCTCGTACACTCTCCCGCGGTGTATCTGAATTTCGATCCACAAAATGGTATATACATCTACTGTCGATGGGGGTCTCTCGTGTGTACCATCCTCGCAGTAAACGCTATTGGAATTCGGCGATTCGCGAGGGGGGAAGGGGGGCGAGAGGGGGGCCTCGAAGCAAACTCGAGGCATTTTCCACTTCGATTCTCGATGAATGACGATGTGGTATATAAAGTTGTACATAGTATACAGTTAAGTATAGACGCTCATCTGTAGGACAAGCGAGAAAGCGATATATCGATAGAACAAGAGGAAAGCCAGTAGGCTTTTCCCCCGATTATGAGAGCGGTTCGCTCGATACTCTTCGACGACGACGACGAACACACCAGCCAAGTTTTACTCCGTCCATCTCACCCCTCTTCACCATCCCATCCTCCTAAATCCACGAGAGATCCTCCTCTGGATGCAACAACGATAGCTTCGCTTATCTATGAATAGATTTACTCTGCTCGCGGCATCGCAACAGCATCGTTTCTCCCAGCATCACCTACCTATCTATCTACCTCATCGACAATCTCTCGACTGTGTCGCCTTCTCATCCTCCATTTCACGATTATTAAACAATGCACAACAGAGTCGGGAGAGAATCGAGATAGAGGGATGGTAGGGTGGATGATTTTACACAAAAAGTCTTTGCACACTGGTAAGGGAATTGAAAAACCACTAAAGGCAAAAAGAGATACGATAAACGCCGTGTTGAGGGGTTACCGCTGTTATAGTCAGACTCATCCCTGTTCGATGAGTAACAGAGATTGCGGTGTGTGTAAATTCGTTTACGTATCCCTCCCTCGATGACAGGAACGGTTAAAAATCGTTGAAGAAAAATGAGAAGAACGGGAATCTTTTTCTTCATCATTCACGCGACGAGCGAAAAAAAAAAAAAAAAAAAGAGCGCTGTCATCTACGCTCCGATGTCTTCTGCGCGAACTTTGATGTATACGAAGAGGGTGCAAAAATTCGCGTAGAAATTTCGTCGAAGGCGCTACAAAAGAGGGAGTCGGTAGAGGGGCAGAGGCGCCAATTATATCATAAAATTCGTTGGGTAATTGAAGGGCGAGTGGATAAAGGAGGTCGAGAGCTTCCGCGGGCTGACGAGAATTCTTACACGCGTTACTACTGCTCGTTCTTCTCATCTTCATCCTTTCTCCTTCGTTCTTCTTCTTCTTCTTCTCTATCTTACCAACGATGAATTTTCACTCGGTATCCTTCTTTATCTCCTTCAATTTCTAAGAGCACACTGGAGTTATATTCAATTATGATATTTCTATCAAAGCAACTTCATTTCCTCGACGGGACCTCAGCGGCGAGGGTCCCGCGCGCTCTAAAGTGCGAGAATTGAAATAAAATAAGAGAGAAACTTTCCTTTCTTACTCCTGCAGACGCATTACAACTCTCTTTTTTTTCTCTCCTCGTTCCCTTCCTTACTCTATTCCCTCTCTCCGTTCATTAGTGACCCATGCTAGGGGTACTTATTTCTTTCCAACTTTTCTTTCTCTTTCTCTCTCTCTCTCTCTCTCTTCTCTTTCAGTTCATTCTTTTCTTTCATTCGCTTATTCTTCTCATCGTATCCTCCCTCTCCCGCTCCCTCCTATCCCCCTGCGCGAGAGCAGACTCATGGTCTTTGGGATAAAAGGGATGAAGCGGCCTACTCTCGTGATTCCCATTCAACGATGCTGGGGAATATCTATCTTTCTCTTTCCGAGTCTCGTAGGGACTACGCGGCGGAATATAGTACGCCTGGATGCTGGATACAGAAGGGTATATGGTACCCTCGTGGATAGATTCTTCGTCTCGATCTCTCTTTCTTACCACTCTTATTATTGTAGTTACCCTCTTTCTCTCAATTTTTCTCGTGTGCGACCTTTGTTTCTTACACTGGAAATGTACATTGATGTGCAACCTCTTTGGATGTCTGTATAGGTACGTCGTTTCTTTTACGTCGGAGCCAAAGCCAAGTCTCGCATCATCCCCGAGTTCATTGTTCGAACGTCCCGAGAACATTCGGAGAATCGAGATTTTTTACTGGAGAATAATACTTTGTCCTCATCGTCGTTAAAGAGAAACGTTAAATGTAGAAAAATTAATTTGCATTTGTCGACAATGTTTTGCCAATCGATAACATTTTTTCCGATCACATTAATGCAATTCATAGGAAATTGATTAAAGCTTTGGCTTCTGTTACTATTGGCGATACACATCGCGCGTAATCAATATTTCGCAGATACTGCCGAACAATTTTTGTTAGATGAATCATTGTTAATCAGGATTGACGAATGAAATACGATAATTGTTTGTTGACGAGTAAAATAATTAAAAGTTCAGCGGCATCTCGCGGTGAAATGTACGGAACCAAACAATGCATTTTTTTTCTGGATACAGTCGATCCTCTTTCCACTACTATCGCGGGGGTTGGTAGTGAAATTACGCGACGCTCTTCTCGCGCTTCATCCATCTCTCTTGTGCCCGGGAACGAAATTTCCTTAACTCCCAGGTGAATTTCCCCATCGATTCCGGTACTGCGAAGCAGAGCAGAGGAAAGAGGGAGGGGATGCTACGGGTTGGCGTATATCGAGAGAGCGAGAGAGAGAGAGGACTATTAGAGGGACAATGGAGAGCTCCGCTCTCTCTGATCGCTCTGAATTCATTTCGCGCTCGGTACCGAGAATCGAGAGATGATGGGCGTCCTCTGGTCGACCGGCTGTAGAGAGGGCCATCAGAGAGCAGCTCTCTCGTCCGGCATTCTCGCCGGCCATTGAAGTTTTCCGGTCCTACTGACTCTCTTTCTCACTCTCGCGCTTTCCTTCAACGCTACTATCCACTCGCGTTTCACATCG
Organism: Cryptus armator; assembly: GCA_963971235.1. NCBI lineage: Eukaryota > Metazoa > Arthropoda > Insecta > Hymenoptera > Ichneumonidae > Cryptus > Cryptus armator. The sequence continues at coordinate 14,194,178 of OZ020232.1, forward strand.
TCTCTTGTGTCCAACGGCAAACTCTTTTCGAATGTGCAATCATGGAACGGCCGAGAAAAAGTAATTTCCGAAGCGTAATTACGGGACCCAGTATCAACACACCGCGACGATAGAGAAGTTGCTCGCTCGCGAGAGCATTCTCTCTTCATTCATCCCCCTTGTCGGGTTCTTCTCTTCGTCCTCGACTCTCGGCATTCGCTTGGCTCCCGCTCCCTCTCTTACCCCGGACGAGACGAGACGAGACTCTTCGGCTCTTCTCCGCGAAGGATCTTGAGATGAACTTTGAGTAGTCGCTCGGATTTCCCAAGTTCGTTTGGTAACGTTCGAGGGGTGGCGAACCGATGGTTAAAACGCCATCCCACAGGGTTCGGCTTTATTCAACGCGGCAACGTGACGGGTCGGAAATAGTTTTTGTTACTGCATAACTGCAACGCATTTCTTCAATACTACTCATTAGATTGCCGATGGAAACAAAAGAAAACTCAGTTCTCATCGTTTATTTGCTTTTTCTTTTTTTTTTTAATTCATTCTTTCGCGGTAACCTGTCGAGGAGAAGTTTCACGGAGAGAAATGGGTGACACTGCGTTCTTTTCTGCGGCGACGGAAAACCTTTCTTTTTCTTTTTTTTGCCCGGAGGGTCTGGCGAAACGACGAAGCGAACCGTACCTCGTCCTACAGTATACTGATGCGACTTTAATGTCCCGAAGCGAACGAGATATCGCACTTCTATTTTTCCCGCTGCGTCGCCTCATAGCGCCCACAGGGTCTACTTTTCTTCGAGAAAGGATATCAACGCGTTAGGAGATAGTAGGCCCTGCTAACACGTCCCTTTTCTTATTTGCGGTATAACATAAAGCCTATGTATATATCGGTTAACGCCTACAAGCTCGACAAAAAATCTTGCCACCCCCGGCTTAGCATATAATTTCCTGCGGCATATCTCGAACGATAAAATCTGTTAGTTTATTTAGCCTCCAGAGCTACCAATGGTTACGTCATTTTCTTCATTGTCATGACAACTACCCTACCATATTGTTCGTTTACCAACCACTATCCTTTTCATTAATAAATAACCCCATAAATATCGGTTTCCGGTAAGAAAAACGGGACGAAAAAATCCGTGTGTTCTTTCAGAAATTACGAAGATTCCTATTACAAAAAATCGATATGACGATAATTCGCTTCGTATAACGAAATCGTCTTTGTCACAAGGGTTCCTCCACCTCTCGTTTGTAATAAAAAACGACATTTTTATACACGCGCACAAGATTGAAGCGCGGCGTTGACTGATGCGCCGAGATCGTGTCTGGATGGCGGTGGCTGTTCATTTATTAAATTAAGATGGCGAACGTCGCGATTTAATTTTTTTCTCTTCGCGGCGGTGCGAGAATATCGCGAGAAATTTTTTGAACGTAACTTTTCGTACGATCATGAGGAGTGAGGTTGATGACCGCGAAGCCGACGACGCGAATTTATCCGAGTCTACAGGGATGAAGCGGAGAATTGCGCGAAGGGGGGGGGGGGGGGGAGAGGGGGTCTCACCGTAAAATCTAAAGCCTACAACTCTCGCGCTCTTCGGAGAGAGAAGTATTGTTCGCGACGGTGATGCAAGGGGTGGGAGGCAGAGAAGGTAGGTAAAGCGTAGAAGAGGAGACGAGAAGGAATGATAAATCACTCGTCTACTCGTTCGTTCACACGATTTTTCGCCGTGCAACGATCGTGGAAGAACGGAGAATAGAAGAAACGAAGACCGAGCGTCTTGGAATTGTCACCTTTTATCGACGTCCGGTGCAAATGAGGGGACAGTGAGTCGGCGAAACGATCGAGTGAAATGAGCCATGTATAAGTTTTGCCGAGGTTTCCATCTTCCATCTTCCTCCGTCCGGGTCACTTCCCCTTCCCGGTGGGATTCACAGATATTATATATTATTACACGATTGGGTATACCTATGGATAATCGGATTGAACTACGGGTGCGGGGAGAAACTGAGATGAACGCTTGTTCCCGGCGAATGTTTGGTCGTGATAACCGCGAGAGAGATTCCCTCTTATAACCCCATTTTTATAGCCCTCTGCTCACCTCGACGGCGACCTTCTGAACCTTGCGATGTTAGCCTGACGACGATTATATAGATGGGTATATCCAAAATAATATTTCGTCGCCGTCGATCGTAACCTTCTCTAACCTACAAAATGTTACTTTAGATTTGGCTGTTGCGTATATTATTGCTGAACTGTAATATTTTTCACGACAAATTTTCGTCATGTTGGAAATAAAAAAAATAGTTTTTCGGCTGTTATGAATTTTATAATTAATCTCGGGGCCAATATTAGAAGAAACATTTATTTACCATTATTACGCGTTTATAAATAAGAAAAAAAGAGCCTATTTTTCCTCGCACTCGAGTCGTAATCTCTTCTCTCACATGGCAAAGGATCACGAATTCGCGACAAGACTCTAGAGCTCTGTGTCTAGAGAAGGCTTACGAGTACCATATAAGATACGTATTATAGTAGGTAGCAGTCGGGTCGCGAGAAGAGTTCATGGGTTGGGTTTAGCTGCTAACAGGAACGGCCGCAAAAGCACTCATGATTCTCACGGCATGCAGCACAACGCTTGGTCTGCTCTCTCGCGTGCAACGAAGCTTTCACACCCCCTCTTTCCCGCTGTTCTCTTACTCACCTACAGTGGGTATACTAATGCTGCTTGCTTCTGGTATGAAAGCTCGCCTGGTGTATCTTAATTAGGTGCGATCGCGCGCACGGTTGCTCGCGAGAGAATAAAGGCGCCCGAGTACACACAACGAGCGCACGGCGAGAGTGAGAGAATAGAAGAGAGGCGAGTCTTCGCCGTGTAAATTAATACGTAGAGAAGTAGCGGGCTGCCGCCGCCGTTGTCGAGTTCTCTCGCGAGTACGATGATGCCGGCTCGTGGTCGGGTCCTTGGAGCAAAGCTACAGAGCTTCAACGGTATATGCTCTTCTCTCCTTACTACACTAAACTACGAAACGCCACTATACAGAAAGCTAAGAAAGAGGGATAGAAATATATAAAGTGTGATATAGTAGAAGATGTATACAGAGTGGAAATAGCAAAACGAAAAGGGAGGGAGAGAAAACGTTCGCCGGAAGTTCTGAGTCGCCCGACATAGAACCGACCGAGTTAAGCCGCCAGGAGAGCCGCCCGGTTAACTCGTTCCACTCCCCTTGCGTTTCATCCTCCCCTGTCGCTTCGCCTCCTCTCCGAAGCGTGCTTTGCTGCACTTTCAACGAAGCGCCGTCTTACCGATGCGACTGCAAGAGTTTTCGGCGCTTCCCCTACCCTCACGGCTACCCGCGGCTGATATTAACAGTTGTCGGATGCGAGTATCGGGCCGCCCGGTCCTCCTTATGAATACAAATGACTCGACGCGAGAATACTCGTAGGCAACAATCACTCCGTCGTAGTTATATCTCCCTACACGGCAAGCTTACGCGAAGGATCTTATGCGTGATTATTCGTCATCGTTGTCGACGAAGAGGCGTCGTAATTTGCGCCGTATTCCAACGCGAAATTGAAACATATGTAATTATATGTATGCGTGAAACGACAGAGCAGACGACAGGTATGATAGATAATAATGCGACACGTTTGATACGTTTTGATGAGTCAAGGATATGGTTTTTGATGCCCCGAAGACACTCTTTCGAGGAGAACATTGCAATTTATCTCGGCGAAAGAAATAGACCTCCTTGATATATATATGTATATATAAAGTAGACGAACATTAGGACGAGATGGATAAAAAAAGGGAGAAACTACGCCAGAATCCACGCCAGAAAGATTTTAATTTGGAGGCTTTACTACATATAATTCCGCCTCTGGGTTTGTGTGTATGTATGCGTCCTTCTGGACCCTAACAAAAGTATCCCAGCAACGAATGAATGCTTCCGCTTTGATGGCTCTTCGTTCTCTTACTTTTGTCTCATTCTACTATCCGTCCATAAGTCGTTTTCTGGATCCGTGCCACAAATCCACGTGCACAACTCGCGCGCCATCGTGTCACACCGAATACCACGTTAACCCTACTATACAGCCAAAACCTTCTTCTTCTGACTCTTATTATTCTTTTCTGTACGATTGACTATTCGCGTATATATACTTTCTCGCGTGTTATACGCGATGTGACTTCCTCCCTTAAATACTGAGAGAAATTTTATATTACACGACTCTTGTATGCGCGTAACTTGATACATATTATTACGGAACATATCCTGACGCGTTCGCGTGACTACGAAATTTTTTTACCAGCATTTCGTATTTTCAGCATTTATTTCTCATTTCTTTTCGGTTGCTGATTTTTTTTTCTGTTTTTTTTTTTTGCTTTCTCGTTTTATTTTATTTCGTATATAATCCAACACGCGACGAGTCACGAAGTTAATATTGTTGAGGAATAGTCAAAAGAGTTGCGGGGTGGGGGTTCATTAGCGATCGAGACGAATGAAGTGGGCGACTCGGGGCACTTCTCTATCGTAAAGTCGTGCCAGTCGTATAAACTCGGTCGCGTGTACAGAGAGTCTGCGAGTGAGAGAGAGAGAGAGACGAGTACTTTACTCGTTAATCGTGCATTCAGTCGCGTCTGCTGTGAGTCTGCGTTCTGTACCGTTTTCAGAACTATCGGCGAACACACGAAACGATCGACCAGAATGCACACACCGGGCAACAGTAGTGTGGAAACGCGCGCGCTACTGCTGCATAACCGGAGAACGCGCGCATTCATTAAACAATAATATTCAATCGAATATTCATGAAGGGTAGGGGTAGCGACTCTGGCTGCTGGACTGCTGCTACTGCTGCTGTGGTACTGTATGCTGTATATGGAAAAGTGGGTCAACTTGGCGGCAGAGTCACGGAAGCCACAGCCGTTCATAGCTTTCGCGATATCGGATAAAAATTTTCGGTAGAATGAACAAAGCCCCGCAATAGATATATGAGGTGTGGCGAAAGGGGAGGTATACACCCACAGGGCTGTTGCTACTGTCACCGCGCATATATAACCCGAGTCGCGTCCAACAGTTCGTTAATAAATACGAATGGTTTTGACAATTTTTAATAATCAACGTTGCTAACGATCTCTTTGTTGTCGCTTTGATTCTTATTCAGTGAACGATATAACGTTACGTTTTTTTCTCGAAGTTCATTATCGCTAACGGAATCGAGTTATTTTTGACGGATAGTCGTTTAAAGATTTAATCACTGCAAAGACTATTTCTCCTACAATTATCGAGTTTACGTTGAAAAATAATGTTTTTTTTTTCTAAAGAATTAAAAATACGAGATTCCATGTTAATTAGAGAATCCCATGTTAAAATAATATTTTGATAAGATCGAATTTTTGTATAAAATAATGAAAATCGGAAATGCGATAGAAAGCTGTATTCCCACCGTGTATCCTTCGTGCTTACGATACGTGCATTTTAACGTATAAGAAGTACATACATATAATTAAAAGATAAATTATGGAGTAATTAAATTTTTCTTATTTTCATAAATTATGAAAACAAATGGCTTTTGAAAGGCTGACGAAGACGCGCGGTTATACGATGATTGTCCGCGAGAGAGCTGCGGTACTTGAACGCGTGTGAACCGCACGAACGTCACTGGTATGCATACATACTGTGACGAAGAGACGTGGGGAAAGGGAAGGGGAAGGGGAAGGGATATCCGAAGGTCCCGCGCGCACGTTCGCGGTTTACTCGCGGCTGTTTCCGCGGCCTGCCTGCTGTCTACTACCGTCCGAAATATTTATTAGAGGCCAGTCAACGCTTACCGCTCGCCGCTCGCTAGCCTCGCGGTTAATGGAACACATAACGCCCGGGTATTTGCAGTGTGGGAGAGAGCTGTGCGCTACGGCCCGCAGAGGCACGCATGAGCTTTCGCAGTGAATTGATGCGCGGCTCGCTCGAGGCATAGAGTGCTTTTCCCAGATGAAAGTATGTACCGTGCCGCCAGGAGAGAGCACTGGTTATCGGATTATCGCTAATGCCTCCCTCGTTACCATGTTTTTTTTTCTCTCTATATCGCTCTTCGCTTCTAATCTCGTTATGCGGAAACGTACATGTCGTACAACGACTATGCTATTATATTATTTTATATTTTATGCACCTCGATATTTGCTTCGTGCTCCGGAATATTTATCAGTGTCACTCAAAACGAATTTAATTGGCGCGTTCGATAAATTTTCATGTTTCATGTTCCGGCATTAAATGTACGAAGAAAAACACAAATTTTCATTGTTTCGACTACTATTGTTGTCAATTCGCGCACCGACGACAAAATAATTGTCAGAATAATTATTTGCAAAATAATACCGGACGGTAGAATTTTTTCACGAGAAATATATTTTTATATGTTTTTATTCGATGTTTATTAGTGACATTTATTTATATTTTTTGCTTGATTTTTTTTTTTTTTTAGGGATGAACCATTTTAAAAAATGACTGTCGTTTTTAAAAATGTTACTATAGCGAATAAAAAAATGTTGAAAGCGACTTATGAAAATGTAGCGGGACAAGATTCGCGACGAGACGAATCCCTATAGACGCGCAGCTACGGTTCTGATCCGATTCGCATGAAATTTGAAAGAAAATTTTCAGAGGCTACCGACTTCTATATACCTCTTTATACGACGCATATAGGGGATGTATGCTATATCGTAGTCATAGCATATATACATATGTAGATATATATACATGAGTGTCGCGACGTCTAGTGAGGGAGGTCACGGCTCCGGGAGAATCGATAGTAAATACTTTTAGCTTCAGCGGGATGGGTGACAGAGAGAAGGAACGAAAGAGAAATGCCTCAGGGGGCGTCACCCGACATCTCACCATATATATTATACACTATTTGCGATACGTAAATTTTCTCAAATCGTTCTCTCAGGAGTTTTCTGCATACATCACGCAGCTACGTCTCATCGCTCATCGCCTACAGATTTTATATTTATATAGTCTATTTACGTAATGCATAAAACCGTAGATGGCACGAATTTTTTTTTTTTTTTTTTTTTTTTTTTTTTTCTAAGGAAATCAGGGAAAAAAGGTTATAAAGTGGCAATAAAAGGGAGTTGAGGCGAGAATCGTTAAAAAAGTTTCGCTGCAAGTCGTGAGCCAACAACTCCAGGTCCGAGCTAAAAGCTGATAACGAGAGGGAAAGGGCTGCGCGAGAGCTCCGTTGTTCCAGCGGAGCTTCGCCGGCGGGATGAGAGGCAACCTGGAACTTTCTTTTTAACCAACAATTAACCGGTAGAATCGGAGGATGGGGTTAGAGGAGAAAACGCGCGTGAGCGGTGAAACGAGAGGAAAGAGGGATTTTACGGTAAAGCGAGCACTGAGCCATCCGATGCCCAATTTCGACGAATAGCGCAGCAGCCATCAACGTTTCCAGAAGGTAACGTTCTCTACACTTAAGCCGTCGATGCTTCGAATTGAATCAATTAAAGAAATCGATACTCAACGTACTATATATATATATATACTTTTGACAAACACTTCGTGCGCATTTTTTGTGTCAATCGTGAAATTATCACGAAAAACTTCGATTTATTTGTATCGCATCTCATATATCGACGCTAATACTTAATTTCTATAATGTGTTATTTTTCGTGGGGGTAGAAAATAAAAAATCGTATTAAATAAATGAAGAAGAAAAAACGTTTGTAGGCCACGATTTTTAATGTTCAGTTTTTTTACCATCGATTAAGCTCTTTCGAATCGCGAATTTCACGGTAGAATTATCTTTCATCCAAGAAGGCTTTTCCTAATTTCACGGATTCAGTTCGAGGTTGAAGTCAGAGAAACTCACTCTCTCGGGCTTCCAAAAGGGGAAGGATGAATAGATATCAGATAAGCCGAATAAACCGGATGACTAATACCGTGGATGAATCAAAAGCTCTTCGATTATCCTGGTTGGGCGCCACCCCTCCTCCCTTTTCTCTCATGGCGCGTTGGTTCTCCTTTTCACTGTTGCTACTCCGTATCTCTCCATCTCCACGGACCCTCTGTCTTCGTCCCTCGAAGAGATTCTCATCCCGATAAAGTCAGCCGTAAACACAAGAGAAGTGAACGCTCGGCGCACCAGGTCGAGGCACTTCCACCGGGATCGATCCTCTCGCTTCTCTTTCCTCTTCTTCATCGTCTTCTCTTCGTACGTTCCAATTCTCTTTTTCCTTTCATAGCTAAATTCCACGAGGGGGGTTTTCCATCATGCCTGCTGGTGCTCTCACTTCGCGCTCAGCATCCAAACGCTTATCCTTCCCCTACGTGTTTTCCTCTTCTTGTTCACTTGCTTGCTTGCTTGCTGGGAAGCTTACCCGGGCGTCCGAAGCCTCCAGCAATTTTTTGCTGAACGACGACGGCGTCGAGCCACGCAAAAATAACGCTTCTCCTACCTGCAGCTTCCAACTGCAAGCTACACAAGAGCGGGTAAACTTTTTTTGTTCTGAAGCGTGGAAAATGTCTCAGACTCGCTGGGATGTTACTGTCTCGTTGCGTCTGATGAAGCGCAGTCTTTGCTGATACGTAGTTATACAAAGGAGAAGGGGGTGACAATATGGAACACTTATTTTTAACACATCCGTGACGATCCCTTCATAAGCTCATTAGCTGTCGCACGGCACTACAGCTGGAAGCTCTTTATGAAGCATTTACATAGTACCGCAAGCAAAAAACAATTTTCGATCATTAACAACGATTGGATTGACTTTATTTAATTATTAAAAAATCCATCAAGCTATGCGGATGACATCGTTTTTAGAAAACATTCCACGTAAAAAAAATTGCGATCGATCGGAATGGTGGAAATCGTAGAATGGCTTTTTCGTAACTATTTCACGTTTTCGTTTTCCATTCGACGTAAAAAATTGCAACAGTCATAGCCTCGCAGCAGTACGAATAAATAGTTTTGTAACTTCATAAGGTACACGTTCGCGTGCATTTTTTCCATAAAATGCTATCGGCCACGAGGTTTTTTAATAATTCCATTGAAAAGCAGAGATACCGTCGATTCCGAATCTTACACTTGATTTATTGAGGGGACAATTATTTTCTGGGTAAAAATTCGCGTCAGAAAGATAAATGTGCCTATTTACAATAGTAAAACAACAAAACCTGTTGATACGTTTAATTTGTTCAATTATTTTAACTGTTCTATTAAAAAAAACGACAAATGGTCCATATTAGTACCTACTTCACGCCGTTACCGTGAGATGCACCAGAGTAGAGGCCGTAATCTCACCCGAACGAGGTAAGATCTCTCTTCCAGAATTTACATTCTGACAGGAAGAGGAGATCCGAAGGCGAAGTAAAAGAGCGAAAGAAGCCAAGGAAAGCGCTTCTCGAGACGACGCTCGGAGTTTTTCCTCTCAAAAGGTGATTTTCGCATCGGCAAGGGCGCGAAGAAAAGCGACGAGGATGATGACGAAGGACGAGAAAGAAGGATGAAAAAGATGACGATGCAGGAGGGTGAAACACGGTGTTGTTATACCAATGGAGGGGATACCACTTCCACTGGCGTTTCTGCTGGCGCTCTTTTCTCGTAAAGAGGTGTCGCAAGTAAGTGGACTTTTATTTCGTTCCGCTGCAGCTGTTTCGCGTTTGAGAAACTGAACTCTCGGATCTTGGATGCGCGTTGGAAGAGCATTTAGTTTGTATAGATGAACTCAGAGAAGTGTGAAAGGGATGAAAAGGGTGGGAAGGGTGGCGCTGAAGGCATCAAGAGGAAGCCAAAGATCCAGAAAGAGACGAATTGAATTCTGCATAATTATACTAGTTGTCGAGAGGTAAAATGCGAGGAGAACCCCAAAGAAGAAAGTATGGCGAAATAGAATGAGAAAGAAAGGAGGAAGAAGGAAGAGCAACTGCGCTGAAACTACGAATAAAACGTCGACGAGAAAATGCCCTCTGTCTGCTGTCGCTACTCTTTCATTTTCTTCGATGGAAATTGCCCTTTGTGAGATTACGTCGAAAGCGTCGCGAACCCTGGGCGTGAGCACCAAACGAAATAACCTGATTACTTTATAGGGAAGCGGGAGCGACTGATTTTTTCATTGGATTAAAATTCTTTATAGCTGAGCATCGGAGCGCGCCATTAGGTGCAACTCCATCCGATAAAAAAAAATAGAAAAAAAAAAAAAAAATTCCGGAATAAGAGAGTCTCCTTTCGCATTTTCATCGTCGTACAAATACGATGTATTCGTGTTAAAGTGTTGTCCGCAGTCTTGATTCATCGATTGGTAGCAGTATATGAAAGATAGATAGCTTCGAAATAGTATTAAAAAAAAAAGAAGGCAAAAGGTATCCTCAGAGAGAACGAAATCTCTTATGAAGACTATAAGTGTCTGTGTGCGCGCGCGCCTTCGGGAAAGAATGAATCGTATAATAGCGGCGCTTCGAGACGGGCGCGTGGGCCATTTGAGACCGTTTGCGGAGACATCTGCCACGATGCATTATTTTTATGAGAAGGCGTGGCTGGTTCTGTTGCCGGTGAAGCTGGAAGGTCGCGCGAGCTTCCCTCGCCGACTCTCTCCCTCGGCTCCCTTAGAATAGAATATATTTCAAAGTGTTTGTAAACGAGCCCTGCTACGAGAGTTGTGAAACGAGGGTTTTACCGTGTGTTCCAGACACTCCGTTACGTTTCGGGGGGGTAACACACGCGTATAAAAAATATTTTTCTACTCCATTCCGTAGGCGCTTTTTCCTCACACCCTCACGACGATTATTCGATTCTTGTAACAGATCGAAAACTTTTGGTTATTTCGATGGCTTCCTATGTATCGACCGTTGTGCGCGTTCTGTATATCGATGCAACAAAGCGCGTGACGTAGATCGATAGGAATCTATCTCTCGCCACTACTCTTTGTATATCCGCGAGTGTTCGATGCATCGCGAGGCTGGGAGGGCACAGAACTGCAACGCTCTGTGCGAGGATCAAAGATAGGAATCACGTTACGCGAAGCGCGATAGAGCCGCCCCAGGCTCGCTGCGTTTTCAATCGTGTTTCTCGCTGTTTGAAGAGCGCCTGAACGTTTCAATTCATTTTTTTTTTTTTTTATATATATTTTTTTTTTATTTTTCAGCCGTCTATGCGAAAGAGATATCGCGCTGAATCGATACTTGCGGCGAGATTTTCACGAGCGTAAAAATATTTATGTATAAAAAAAAAATGAAACGTAGTCGATAAATTTGCAAAGGTTACGTACGTAGTAGTTAAAGAATTTTGATATAAGCTTTGATAAAACGATGTGGTGATAAAAAAAAAGTATCGTACTGTTTTCTGTGTGTGTTTTTTTTTTTTTTTTTTTCGTATGTACGAGTTTTTTCTCATAAAACCGCACGATGGTTCGTTCGAGCGAATCCCGCATGGGCCGATCGGGATTAACGATTGTGCGGTTCGTGTACGCTGTGGCTGAATGAAAACTCTCTCCCTCGTGTTATTCAGCTTTCGCTTTTTCTTTCAATATCTGTATCCAAGGGGGACGGAGGAGAGGGAGAGGAGATCTCGTCTCTGTTGGCACAACAAACGAGAGTGTAATGCGTAATCGATACATCGATCTCTCTCAGCGATCGTATTGCCTATTGGTCCAGCGCGTAAAACATCGTAAGATATAGGTACTATAGTTAGATGCGCGAAAAGAGATTAAAATCGTAATATCCTCTCGGGTTCGACGCTATCGATGCGTGCGAGAGATTTTCGCAACGATCGCTTTCAAATGGAGGATCGATGCGAAAACGAGCGAACAAGTTCTCTATACCCGTTGAAACTGAAAGCGTGAAAATATATCGCTGTATTATACGTATATATATATATATATATATAAGAAACTCAAAGTGGGTAAAACTCGCTTGGCACTGGATATACTCCGCGGGGGTGCGGCACGCGAGAGACCAAACTCTGGTCTGTGTCTGTATAACCCGCGCCAGGTGCATATCTGTATACATGAAATTCTGCTTCTGCTTCTGCTGCTGCTGCTTCGAGTGAGAGAAATGTTACGGAAATGTGTAGGAGGTCGGATGCGGTGCTTTGTCAACCCTTTTATACGCTCATCGAGAATAATTTACTGTGTTCCTACCGTCGAATGTCTATAGGTTGACTCCCGTATAGATATAATGCGCTGATAACGGGGCGAATAGTAGATGATAACTCTCTAGTGAAACGAGAGCTCATCCGAAATCACTAACGGTGCTTTCGCATCGACAATATCTCGAATAGTCGTGAAAGATATGAAGAAAGGGGTGAGTGAGCGAGCGAGCGAGCGGTACGACAGACGAGGAAGACGACGATGTTATACTATATTTCTTCTATCGTCTTCGTATGTGTGTGTTGATCGCAAAGAATGATGGTGAAAGCGGTCCAAGGAAAAGAAGAAACGCGAGTCTATATACGAGTGCAGGGTGCCTCCGCACGCTTCGGGTTACGAAAACCGGGAAGAAATTGCCATTTCTTTAGAAAACCGCCCAAACTGATTTATGCACTGTGCGAGAGAGACCGAGAGATATAGAGAGAGATGCGAGACACCGCCAGGCAAAGAGCACACCGAAGAGTAGTAAATCGTTTCTGGCCGTTTGAAAACGAGAGATGTTGTCGGGATGGTCCGAGATGGAGCGCAAGAGGAGTCTCCAGAAAATCTTTGCACAAAACGGTCCGTGGCGCATTTTTCTCGTATACATTGGAAGGGGGATATTCTACCGTAGTCCTTTCATCCACTTTCGTCTCATTGACGAACGAGTGAGACGAGAGATTCTCGACTATATACGCTTCCCATTTGGCATGTCGTGAGTCCCAAAAAATCCCGAGGGTTCCCTTTTTCATTTCTGTACCATCGCATGGACCCAAACTAGAAATTAAAGAGCCACCGAGTGGCCAGCCGTTTTTGGCGTGAGCCGAAATTCTTCACGAAATACAAAGACCCCGGGGGTCAGTTTGTAGAAGGAACGATGGAAAAAAAAATGAGTCTCCGGTAGAAGGAGTCTCGTGAATGCGACAATGAAAGAACTCGCCACTGGCTCGGTTCGTATAATAGACAAGAAACACGCGGCAAGAAAAACCGTCTGTCTATTGTTACGCCTCGTCACACTCCTCGAGATAGTTTTTCGGTGTAATTCCACTATATACTGCACTGTACGTCACACTGTCGTATGCGTATATACATGAGACGGAAAAAGGTGTCCTCCATTCTCGAAAAACCAGCGGGACTTGTTCTCACGAGTTTTTATTGAGCGCGAAGAGAGACATGCTGTGGCATTATCTCGCTTCGAGGTGAAAAGTAGAAAATGAAAAACTTTTGCGGTGCATTCACAGCCACGATGTACCGAGACTAATTTCGCACTTGTGTCATTAAATAACGATTCGACTATACATTTCGCATTTTTACTCGAAATCCGATAGCATCGAACCGAAACGTATTTTTTTTTTTTTTTTTCTCGATGATTTCGCAGATATTTCACTCTCCGTTTCAATGACTGGTCAAGCTTAGCTTTTGCACATTGGTATTTGGACCGTTCGAGTGCTTGAAAGAAAGTTCAGTGAGAGCGTCGAGTAACTTTTCAACTGGTTCTGGCAAACACTGCTCTCCTCTCGCACTCCACTGAGAAAGCCAAAGGTACATTTATATATCTATCTATCTATCTCGTTTCGTCGGTCAGATTACTCGGTTTCGCGTTGCCGCTTCGCGAGTGTACTTACTTCGCGAAAGGCTCGACGAACGGGAAGGGTTGAGAGAGCGAGCGAGCAAGAGATTCAGTGTACAGGAGCGGTAAATGAAATGTTGTAACTGCACTCTGTAGCTTTCGAAGAAAGCGAGGTATTGCCGTAGGAGCAATTAGAGGATTTAGTGGATTCCGGACGGTAGGAAATTAGTAGGCGGACAGCAAGCAGAGAAAACGCTCGAGCTTTGCTTTACCGGACTGTGTGTATATATGTACATATATGTATATAAATATATATATCTGAGAGTATAGGCAGCGCAGGGCTATAGCACAACCCAGAGAGGGACTCTATCTCGCTTCTTCCACTTCTGCTCGTAGCTTGACTTACGAGGAAACGTGAGTTTTATGGTCTAACGGGTGCACCAGCGTTTCATGGATACGAGGTCGAGTGGCCTCTGCCTTGCTTCTCGCCAAGAGCGGCCTCTCCCGCTTTCGCCAAACTCGAATAGCTCTAATATATATCGTCCTATGGAACCCTCACGTTTTTCCACAAACCACCCGAAAACTCCCTTCCCTCTTATTCCATCGAAAAGATACCTACGGAGTGAGAAGTGCTCCAATCTTCTCGAGATATCGCTTCTTTCTTTATCAACCCTCGAACTCTCACACTCTCGCGTTTGAACCTTCTCGATCAAACAAGAAAACACTCCATACGAATCCTAATTCGATGATAGACCGAACAATAACAATAATACCAACGATTTGTGTGCTTTTTAAATAATAACAAAAAATTGATTTAAATCAAATCGACGAAAAATCAATTCTCCGTCTGTATATATAAAAATTTGAATAATATTTACCGCGCCGAAAAAAATTTTGGGCAATTTTAGAAATTTTTTTTATCATCTCTTACGATAACTTCGTTAATTTCGACGATATTTCGTCCGCAATTTTATGGCGTTATTTTAACGTCTCAACGGGGAATAAACGTAAACTGGAATTGCATAATGAGTTTAGTCAAGTGTATCAGTGATCGATAGAATTTGATTAACGAAACATCTCGATATCGGATTCAGTGATACAGCTGCAATGTGTACAGATACGAAGCGCATTGATGAATACGCTCGCGGCTTATTGTCACCCCGCGAGAGTTGGATCAACTCTGTACTCCGAGCCCTCAGTCCGTCGCGTCGAACGCGCGAACGTAAAACCCCATTCCATAGCGAAGAGACCTCGAAACTCTCGTGTGTCACGATTGATTTAACCGGTCTACCGCGTCTTCTGTTTACGGTACTCGGCCGATTGATTTCAAGCGGATCATTACACGCATCGAACCTTTCGCTTAACCAAACGTACCTACACTCCCCGTTTCGTGTATACAACTGGTATTATACCCGAGAAACTTCTGTGTCTATGTACTTAACACGAGAGCAATGCGCTATCCGTGCAGTTTTAGAGAATACATTTAGGTATGTATCCACCTAACGAACGCCTGATTCTACATACAGTAGGAAACATCAGGCGGCTACGTTTCAACGACCGCTAACTCTGTATCTGCTACTCCACCTACCCAACGGTATACATCTCCCTCTGTAATGCTTTATGTTGCTATATACGATGGGTTTCGCCAATTGTTCAATCCTCTTCCACCGAAATTCCAACGATCTACCGATCTACCGATGTACCGAACGTCATATTGTACCGCGGTTTGTCCTGCTACCTTGATTACTCCATCGTCTAGACTATTCATTAATCCCCGTTACGTGAAATCTATCACCATATCATTACGCTAATTCTCAAAAATCATTTTTAATTAAATTCTTTACACTGAAAGTATGATGTGATAACATGATTTTAGTTTTCCGATAGAAATAAAATACATGGAATTTACAAGAACTATATCTTTACATAAAATGGCGAAAAAAATCGATATTTTTCACATACATCGATATATACTCCGTTTTTATGTGCCAAAGAAATTATAATTTAATTATTGATCAAATTTGGTTGAAGAAAAAAATTGATTTTATTACGACAATTTAATCGATTTAGACTCACTTGTTGGGGGATAACTCAACAAAACTCCGAGCTTTTTTGAATCTGAGACCATAAACATACACGAACCGCAACGGCGGTATAATTTTCGGAGAAGAAAGCCGGCGGGGCGCTTGAAAAATGCACAAAACCACTGAAAGGCGAGTACGCGTGCAGCCGATGTATTACGAAGTGAGTCTATATACTATACTTATATGCTATATGTATATATGTATCCTAAGGCGGCCTATGGTAGGTATTAGCCTAAAGGGCCCACGGGCACCAGCTTGAAACTAGCGTTGATGATGATGACGCTCAGGCGGAGATGAACGAGAAGACTATGCGTTGTCGCACCTGGCGTTGCGCTAAGGTCCGACAGAAGTCTCCCCTGCAAACTGCGCTCACGCGCGAGAGCACTCACGCCTCGTGCGCTGTCTCTTCCTCGTGTCTGTATAGAATGTTCACACAAACTATATGCTTTCGCCTCCTCATGCAAGTCGGAGAGAGATGAAAAATAATGAAAGAACGATCGCGGAAGAGAGCGCGAGAAGGATGACGAAGGTGTACACTCTGCGCGGGAGTCTGAAACGTTTTTCTTACAACCAGCCGGCCTTTGCTTCCGCATAGTGCAGCAGCCTCCGCTCTTTACACTCGAGAACCCTCTTGTAACGTTCCATTCTATGCACGCGGCCCAAAATAACCAAAATTGTGGAGAATCGCCCGACGTCTTGAAACGTGGGAGACCCGGGGAGTGAAAACCCTATATATCGTTCTGCAAAAACCCTCTATGCTTTTCTCGTTCATCCCTCGTTTATTGTTCACGCATACACGCCTCTATAGCCATTCTTTTCTTACGCGCGCGTATTTCTACTCTGCTAGTTCGGCTAAGGAAACTCGCGCTTTATAACGCATTGTACAGAATTTTTTGTAGTATCCCTCGGTTTCCGCTTGAATAAACCAACCGAGCTACGATTTGACTTTTCCACCGCTCCGGAGCTGTGTG
Organism: Cryptus armator; assembly: GCA_963971235.1. Taxonomy (NCBI): domain Eukaryota; kingdom Metazoa; phylum Arthropoda; class Insecta; order Hymenoptera; family Ichneumonidae; genus Cryptus; species Cryptus armator. Next base: position 14,210,900 of record OZ020232.1, read on the forward strand.
TATTCGGCAATTCGAAAAGTGCGAAATGCGACTTTCGGCACTATAATATAACACTGTGTTGCGAGTACTTTTCAACGCGAAGTAAAATTGAATAATCGATACTTCGATATATGGATACGATAAAAAAAAAATCGCATAAATTTGGTCCTCTTTTTTGTCCGGTCCACTAAATTGTCTTGTAAGACGGTGGATGAGAAAATTTTATTCGAGATAAATTGTTTTAGTCTAATTAAACAAATCGTTTCTGCCACTGTACGCCTTATATGTAAAAATATATGTAGAAAAAAAAATTGTCAAAGATTAATCGAGTTGCAAGGTATCTTTATAGTGGAAATAAAATCGATAAAAATATCGTGACAGAAGAAACGCTTTGTACGTGTGTAAGAATGCCGATACAGAACGCGACTTTGATTCCTGATGTTTACCCGGAGACCAGGTGTGACGGTACAAGTTACGAGACTGTAAGCCAGTCGTTTTATGACCTACGGATCTCTAACGCGACGAGCGAAGAATTTTTATTCCCGTTCTCTCTCTTTCTCTCTCTATTCCTACACTCTATCGCCATAGCATCGACGATCACTGAATCGGAATCACGAGGGTTACCCGGGACAAGCGAGAGGTGTGCGTGTTGTCGGAAACACGAAACATGCTTAAGTGCGCGCGAACAAAGTTTTTACGATGCTTCTGTAAACGTACTCTTTAGAAATTCAGTGTAAATAGAAAAATTGTACAATGGAGAGATTCTTAATGGTTCGGAATTGTGAGTCTTCGGGGTATGAGGTTTTTCGCTCCGGGGAATGAATGTTCCGCGGCAATAAGTCTTGATGAATAAACCAGCGTTTCGATACTTCGAAATCGTTCTTTATTACGATTTCATACAAAAACAGCAAATGCGCGTTTAAGCACTTATTTTTTTTTTTTTTTTTTTTTTTACGCATTTATCAAAAATATTTTTACTTTCTCATCCTATACGAAGTATGGAAAAAAAAAGTATTATAATCGCGAGAAAAAATAACGCCAAATTTTTTTACTAAATAACTCTTCGACATCCCAAAATGAAAGAAAAATACATTTTTTCTGTCTTTTTTATTCATATTTGGGAGTCAATCCATCAATTTTCATGGTACGAACAGTTTTTTTTAAAGCAAAAGTATTTTAAAAGAGCGATTTTCCTGTCTGTCTATCTGTCTGCGATTAACCTGTCTGTCTGTACATATTTATCAATTTTTCTGGCGCAGACATTTCTAATTCTTGCTCGGTGTCCTCCACATGTAAAAGGTGAGTTTGGTATTGAATTTTAAGTAAAAAAAAAAAAACCCCAAAAAACATTAAATTTTCAAAAGTTCAAAATATTTTTTAAAAATTCAAAAAAAAAAAAAATTTTAATCGGTGGTAGTAACTCCAGATTATAGTGGCAGTTTTTTGAAGCAGAAGTCATACAAGGCATTTCATTCGAAACTTTTGACTCTCGCCAGTCGACAAAGAAAGAAAAAGAAAAAAGAAGTCAGCGGTCAGTGTGCACAGGACCTTTCGACGGAAATCTCATAATCCTGTTTGTGAATCTTGGATAAATATTTGTTTCCGCTAGAAGTGTACACGTTGGTTAAAAATCAAATTTTGCTACAAAGAGTATTACCGTGAAAGTCGTCGTAGAGAAATATCGCGAGGTAGAGACGGAGTTATGTACCTTACAGCAGGTATTACCAGCGAGTCGGTACGAAGGGTAGTGGATAGTGGCATAGAAGGGATGAAAGAAAAAGCAGAAAAGTCAGAAGAGACGCAAAAGCGTTCGCGAAGTCACTGGTATTGCCGAAGGAAATAAAAGTGTAGGTGGATAGTGGCTGTAGTAGTCGACGACGATCGTCCGCAGAGGACTCCGCCTACTTCGGCTTCGCCGCTGATGGTACGGTGGCATATCCTGCTGGGAAAATAAACCAACCGAGATGGAAACACTGCCGGCGGGTGAAACATCAACGTGAAGGTTTTTCGTGTGTATTGAGAGAAAACGCGAACGAACGGCCGAGAGGGACCCGACGAATCTCTTGCCTTCTCGACTGCTCGGTGCACCGATTCGCATTTGGACCCGACGACTTTGGGCGACGTGATCTTTTGACTTTTAACGTCTCGTCTGGCCGAAAGTCGGTGGAAAAGCTTACGGGATCAACGGGAATGTATATACACACAATACGGCCGAACCATCGAATCTCAGATTTATTCGCGTCCTAAAAAAACAGTCTTCGAGAGACGGACACTTCGCGGATTAACCGATTTTTAGACGAATTTCGCAACAATAGCAAATATCCCGTTGCGCATTTATCATTTTATGATAAAACAGACTACAAACTTTGTTATTATTAATTGTCGTATCGCTAACTATTGTTAATTGAGTATCAACTTTAGACAATCGGTGGGGATCAAGTTTCGAGGTTATAGGTTCAATCAAACTGTTTGTAATAGTTGTACGTTATGGTATATCGTTGCGACGCCGATATTCAACGTTCGTATATATCGACAGGAGACTGAGTTATCGAGTTATCGACTTTGGTCAAAGTACCGAACCTCTTCTTCCCCTGTTTCGCTCGCAAAGCGGAGTTTCGCGAAGCTCTCGACAACTGCCTCGTGGATTACACAGGGCGAAACACACCCCAGTGAAATCGCAAAAGGTATTCTTTTTCTATTCTGAAATAGAACGACGAGAGAACTCGTGAGAGAACTCAAAGCTTCTGGACGCAAAGTAAATGAAAAAAAATAAATAAAAAATAAAATAAACCCATGAGGACTTGTATTTCCGTTAACGAACCTCACGGAAAGCTCGTCTACCGGAAATTCATTGATTAAAATTCTATCTGTCGTTTTCACGAAAAAGAAAATAAAAACGCCAATAGGCAAATGTTATCTGGGTCTTTGTTAACGTTTCGATGATTTTTATTATCGATATAAAACTTCGTCCAATATTTTTACGTCATAATTCGGATTAAATATTATTCGTACTGTTTAGTTAACGATCGATCATTCGATGTTTTTTTTTTTTTTTTTTTTTTTTTTGTGGAAAATTTATTGATGAAAACTCGCGAGATATAAAAAAAATTCATGAAAAAAGTACCAATAGTCCGAGCGAAAATGTTATCTGGGAACGTTGATAACATTCCTGTGATTCTACGATCGCGATAACCGATCATTCAATATTTGAGTGTAAAAAAAAATCATACTGCATATTTAATGTCTGATCGGTTGATATCGAAATGTAGAGAAGTGAAATTCTAACGCGAGATACTTATACATATGAATGCAGCAGGGGTAGTAGCTTCCTCGTAGGAAGGTATCCAACCATCGTTCGCGGCGTGTCTTTGAAAATTGTAGTTTATTAGACCCGCAAGAGAGTGAGAGAGAGAGAGAGAGGGAGAGAGTGAGAGAGAAAGTGAAGAAAGAGGAAGAAAGAGGAAGAAAGAGGAAGAAAGAGGAAGAAAAAGGAAGAAGAGAACGAGCCAAGGAACCCGAGCGTCTAAAATTCAGTCCACGTGCAGACGAAAACATCTTCTCCTCCTCGTCCCGGCGCCGGTATCTTCAACGTCGAGGCACCTGCCTCTTCGCCTGTTCCTTCGTCCTCCGCATGCTGCAACCTATCTTTTTCTACCTCTCAGACGCGCCTCTAATTAACTTGAGTCTAATTCTACGAACGAAGAAGATCTCTTCGTTTTATCTCGTTTCGTATCTATTCACGTTAAGTTATAACGCTGTATCGTTATCGAAAAGAAAACCCTATCGAGGTATTCAATTAAAAATTAATACGAATGTTAAACTAAAATTAAGGATAATAAACTCGATATTGTCACAAATAAAAAAAAAAGTTTTTCGAAAATTCGTAAAAAAAATTCCTAACGAAACACGAAAAAAAAAAAAAAAAAAAAAATTTCGTATGTTTTCTCGTTCGGCTATTTCAAGTATTTTTTTAGTTTCTTTTTTTATCTTTTCCTTGTTTCTATCAAGGGTATTCGATGACGTGTTCACGCGAGAGAACAGAACTTTGTTCCGGCTCACGGTGAGAGAGCTCCGGGCGCACAAACCAACTCGCCTTTATTCGATTTTACGAGCTACAAGTTGCCGCCTCCACACGGCACTAAACTGTGCCGACGGCGACTTCGACTCTGCACGGTAAGCCGTACATTGCACTATGTATACGTTCGAAGAGAGGTACCTGCTCCGGTCGCTTCTTTCGCCGCGCATAGTCACCGGTGTTTCTCGCCTCTCTTATTCCTTCTCTCCGTGCAGTATTACCCAACGGGGAAAAATTTGAAAAAAAAAAAAAGAAATATCCGCGAAGGTCTACACAGGACTCGTTCGTCACCGGTTAGCCGAACGAATCGTTGACTCCGAGCGTTGAATAAGCGAGAAACATCCCTCGAAAAATATATTGGAATGTACTTTGAAACGCGTTAAAGGTAACACCGGTTTGTAACCTCGTGTCGGGTATTAGAGGTGCGTAAATGTTTCGCATTGTATATTTCTCGTCGTAACACCGAATTTTTCTATAGGGAAAAGCACCATAGAGGCTGTGCGAGTTTGCGGGTAGCAGAGGCACCACCTGCGCTCCGAAATTCTCTCGGTTGACGAAAAGTTTCCGGAGAAAACGTGAACCGCAACATCCGGTTTGTCGCTCTGATTTTTTTTCATCCCCGATAAAAAACATAATAATAATTCAATGCCAACGATAAAAGAAACTTTTGAGACAGAAATGAATCGCAGGTATAAATAGATCGAACTCTCTCCTGTCGATCATCGGATCGAAAAAAAGAGGATTAGAATTTCAAAGAGGCAATGAACGATCGTCTGACAGTAGACGAGAGTGAAATCAATGATGCGATATGCAAAAGATACGGAGTTGTATTATAGTGCGTATAGTTACGAGTAAAGTGTATATATATATATATAACGTCGAATCATCGAGGCTTAGCTGACTGACTTTACAAGTGGAATAGATCGACGAAGCCGGTCTACGCAAGGATCACAGCGCAAAGACACGCGGAGCAAAGGAGAGAGCATCGAGGCACACGATCGGATATATCGCGTGTGTCCCTCCGATGCATCGGCAGCTTCCCCCCCGTACCTCCCGCGTTGTCCTACAGCTCGTCTCGTCGTCTCGCGTCTTCTTACGATACCGAAGCAATCAGCGATAATGTCGGCTCGTACCCATAAAGAAAAGAGTCGATAACCAAAGCCTTTGATCCTCTAACGGTGTTCACCAGCCTCGGGATTTTTCATCCCTCTCGCACTCTACCGATCTTTCGCTATTCGAACACATTTTCTCTCACTTTCTCTTCAGTGTCCATACCTTTCATCCTTTTTTTTTTTCGTCCTCTCATCCTCTCCCGGAACCCCGATAAATACATAGTCGACTTTCTTTCCCTCGTACCTTTTCCGTACGACGAAAGTACAGAGAACCCAAAGCCCACAAAACTTCTACATCTCCGTTTTTCTTCGATTCCTTCTGCACTTTTTCGTTCATTCGAGTTCACTGCTCTCTCCCTCTTCATCGCGCGGGAAATTCTGTGTCTCTCCGTATGTGTTTTTTTTTTTTTTTTTTTTTTTTTTTTTTTTTTTTTCGTCATAGCAGCCCGCGAGCGACAGAGTGTAAAAAAAGAAAAGAATTATCGATAAATTCCGAAGACCGAGGATGAACGATAGAGCGAATTCTCTTGTGGAATAGGAAAGACTGTGATGAACAGAGATTCAGCTGAAATCGCGTATACGGAAAAGCAAGTCTCGCGCTTTATATATATATATATCTACGCATACATACACCAGTATCGATTTACTCTATTTATTGGTACCAGACGCTACCTCTTGACGGGAGTTCCAATTTCAAAGGCTAATCAACGGAGTCTTCTTGTCATCCGGTGAATTCGATAGTTTTGCGATCTACGATCAAAGAGAGGACTCGTATTGCCCGGTATGATCGAAGTTAGAGAGATCGAGCGACTCTTATACGGCCTTAATACATCAAATAGTTCAAATATCAAAGGATATAAAGATAATTGAACCACGATACATAAATTCGTATTTCACTTCGGCAGAAAAAACTTCTCTTTGAGTTTCCATCCCCCTTCCATTTTCTCGTGTATCGTCGTAATATCGAATAGTTGAAATAAAATCGTTTCGAAAATCGGCATAATAAATACGAAGTTTTCTATTTATCCATCGATTAAATGTTTTTTTTTTTTTTTTTACGATTTCGATAAATCGAAGAAAATTAAATTTCGTACGTCACGAGTCTCGAAACGGGATTAATTGTTTATTAATGAAAATTTGTATTATCCTTCGATTAAATGTTTTTTTTTTTTTATTATTATTTTTGACGGTTTCGATAAATCGAAGAAAATTAAATTTCGTACGTCACGAGTCTCGAAAGGGGATTAATTGTTTATTAATAAAAATTTGGATTATCCTTCGATTAAATTTTTTTCTTTTTTAATTATTTTTGACGATTTCGATAAATCGAAGAAAATTAAATTTCGTACGTAACGAGCCGCGAAAGGGGATTAATCGTCTATTAATGAAAATTTGGGAACTCAATTTGGCGAAAGATTTGAATGGTATTATTTGATACGCTGGTGAAAAGCCTTCGAGAATACGATTCTCATGGGTTACTGTATGATAACGGAGCGCAGGTCCGAACTAGAAACGGAAACTCAGCGCGTAATAACCGAAGCTTCTTCTTCCGGGAGAGTGGTGTGTTCGGGAGGAAGAGGGAAGGATTCCGTCGTGGCAGTGGCGAGCTGAGGATTATACGCTCGGGCTGCACGGGTTGAACTAATATTATCCATGGTCCATATACCGTACAGCGTCGAGCGCCGTGTAGATCTCTATTTCTCTCCTTCTCTTACCCACTCGGATTATCCAACGAAATCGCGCGCGCGTCTACCTTTCGCGGGCGGGAAAGGGGCAAAAGTTCGAATCGTCGCAAAACACTCTCTCCGAAGAGCCAGTAGAGTAAACTATGTATTCTATGAAAAGAGCAAATGCGAGTGGAGATCGAGTAATGGTCGACTAAAGCAATTTTCTTACCTCGACCATTCTACGTCGGTATAACTCGATTGAATTGGCTATTTACGGAAAATCGGATATATTACATCGTCGCGTTCTCTATATGTATATATCGAAGAACCGTCGAGAGTTTCAAACCGCGCGGATAGATTTATCATTGTGTTTATGCCACTGAGAACGATTATTCGCACGAGTGTGTATATCAAAAATAGAGAAAACGCCGGGGGGGTGGATGAGGGGGAGAGATGAAAATAAAAGATATGCTATGTAATACGCGAAGAACGAGAGGTCGCCTGGCCGACTTTGCCGAGAGCTCTGACTTTTAAACATCTCCTTTTCCCCGCTTTCCCTTCCAACGGCGGCTATAGCTCTCGTGCACCGCGCACAACGAGAGAACCGAAATTCTCCTCGGGATCTTTCTCTCTCTCTCTCTCGAGTGAAATATTGAACTCACCCTCCGCCCATTTCTACCGTTGCTGTTCCGTTCAACTGTCTTTTTTACTTTTTTTTTTACCTTTCACGTTACGATATACGTATATTCGGTACTACCAAAAACTGAACCGGGCGAATAATTCGCCTTTGCGGTCTTTTCACCGCGCCAGTCAAGGAAACGTTATAGTATGTAGTTCCGTACCAAGCATCGCTCGCTTCTTTCTATCTCACGTTTTTCGTTCGAAATAAAAAAAAACATCCCAATTTTCTTATTTTTTACATTGAATTTATTATCCACGAGTATATAACTCCGACTATTACTATTATTCGCAGTCCGGATGAGAATACTCGTCCTACTTGTCGCGGTACGTAGAAACACCGCGTAGCTCATCGTATCGTGAATACACTTTTATCTATACGAATTCACGAAGAAATTTCGCGCGTAAATACAAATAATAATAAACCTGAAAGATTATACATATTTTTGTATCTCTGGCAAAAAAAAACATATATATTATTCGCTTTTTCATATTTAATATTGTCGAGAACGTGCCGCGTCGATGTAGTGAGGTTAACATACAAATTTCATAACCTAAAAACTAAGACTTCGGGACCGCGATATATGCATTTTTCCTCTTCTAAGGTTAATAACAAGAATAAATTTATCGAGTGTTCAATCGAGCGATCGCGATTGATCCCTTCGCTTGACCAACTTTTGGCCACACGACGACGATGGAATTACCAGCGGGGCATCCAAGAGGATATGCGATAGCGCGGAGCGTCAGAGAGAAGAAAAAAAACCCTATCTGGAAATCTGATACGATTTTTTTTCTTCTTTTTTGCGGTTTTCGCGAGCATCGAATAAAGAGGTAAGAAAGCCCGAGAAATAAGAGTAGCGAAAGAAAAGAAGGATGAGGATAGAAAAGTTCGAAACCTCAGCTCGATTCTCGCGAGCGAAGAAGCGCGCGCCCTCTGAAAGTTTTCCACTTGCCTCTCCGCGGCGCGAGAGACCGCGGAGGGGGGCCTCGATTGCATGGGGTCTCCATGCGAGGCAACCGAGGCGACACTTTCCATCATCGCGACGTATCTTCCGCATTCCCGAATAGCGGCAGTTGCAACGTTACAAAGCTTGGAACGACGAGAAGAATACTACTGCGAAAGTGGCGAATCGATCCACGACTATCTCTTTCTCTCTCTCTCTACTTGCCCCACCATTCCCGCGCGAACTCCCACCTCTCCGCCGCCGCTTTATACGATTGTTTGTATGGGAAATTGCACATCACGACCTTGGAACGAGTTTCAGAATAACTTGAGGCAATATATATACATATATACCAATAAGATATATGACGCGCTCCTTTCATCCCGATATTAGCAATGTTTCAACTATTTTTGCTCGTTCGCGAAGTAGAATTTTATTCTCATAGCGACCTTCGACAGCTGAGTTACTGAATCTTTATGCATCTCGTATCCTCGCTATTTCGCAATTTCGTCTTTTTTTTTCTTTTTCCTCGAGCAATCATTCGAAGTCATGTAGACGGAAAGTATATTAAAATCGGTGAAAGTTTACTTAAAAGAACATTCCGGCGTTTTTCAGCTTCAAATTGTATATAGATATATTTATTTTGTCGAATACTTACTCGGGATTTCTTGTTAACATAAATCGAAGACACGATTATTCGGAGAATTGAGAAATTTGATTTCTCAACGATTTACAAAGTACGCGAAGAATTCTGAAGATAATATAGCTAAATAATGTAAACATTGGAGGCAATATCAGTTTTTTGTTACTGTGTATAATGGGGGAAAAAAAAACAACGTGCAAAGAATATTGGTGCTGTTGCCCGCTCGGCAATCCATGGACGAGTGAGTGTGCAGTGCGCTCGGGCGCTCGAGACTACGAGTTCGCTGTGGTGCTGGAGAGTGGGGGGAGAGTCTTTGCGGAGTTTCGTGTCCCACGGAGTGGCGCACACCGATCGCCGAGGGCCGCGCACTGAATCTCGTCGTCAGTGAGCGTTCGGCGGTCGAGCGAGGAGTGCGCGTCGTCTTTGTCAAAAAAACGTTATTCCAGCTCGTTGACACTAGCGATCCTCGTATATCTCGTTATACATCGCGATAGCTCGCGCGTTTTTTCGTTTCTTATCGAATGTACGTTACGCACAATGTGTATCACGAATATTATTCGAGTGTCCGATAATATAACGGTTCGAAACATTTTTCAGTGCTAAATTCGTATTATGAAAAGTGAACGAATAATTCGTTAAATTAATAATCGAAGAGAAGAACAAAATACGGACGAAATACGGGTAGTGTGAGACAGTTGCCTTCGCGATAATTCGTCGAATTGAATCGTTGCGTTAATTAAATTTTCGTATGAAATTACGAAGCGTCGGAAGGTGAGGAATAATTAAACGGAAAGCGTAATAAAACGGCGTTAATTGAACGGTCTCGATAAATCGATGCGTGCGCAACTTATAACTACACTTTAATTAAATATTCACCGCGTTATTATTTCAATGACCACTTTTGAATAATATTACGTACGGGATAAATACAAAATATAAAACACTCGAAAAAAAAAAAACAAAAAAGAAAAAAAAATGACGGACGAGAGAAATGATTGATAATACGAATTGGAATAGTGTCGATGGCTATCGCGATGGGGCGATACGATTCACGACAGATTAATCCTCTCGACTCTGCATAAATACAGTCGCGGCGTTCGGCGGCTACGTGACGGAAGCATCTTGACGCCTGTGATTCATCGTGTGATTATTATTATTATTATCGTCAGTGGTTATCTCGATAGTCGGTTTCGTTTAACTAAGTGATCTCATCCAAGAAGTTCTTTTTGTTTTCATTTGCGTTTTTACGTTCGACCCCGCGGTACACGTTAGCGACGACGTTGTTGCTTGATTTTTTTTTCTTTCGTCGGGGTTTTTGCTTATCAGCGAATAACGGAAACGGAATAACAATCACAACGACAACGATCATGGATGAGCCAAGCGGACTGAACACGGAGAATTGCACAATGGAGGATACGAGAGTACCAAGAATCGGTTCAACTTCGACAATGGTGAGTTCCGAAATATCGCTAATGTTATTTATTTCTTTTTTTTTTCGATCTTAAAATATACTATTTAAGTGGCCCTTTTATCGTTTTTCCCCCTTATATACTCGATTTGTACGGTTGTCGCGTGCGTAAATGGTGAACGAAAAAAAAAAGTCGCGTGACAGTACCTCCCGGTGAATAGACACGGAAGGAGAACCAACATATTGTGGTATACGAGTGGGCGATCGTGCGCTGTGTACCACCGTCTCTCGTCGAGCGCAATTCGTCATCAATAATGAATTAACAAACCGATAACTTCTTAGCCTTCATTATAATAAATCATAATTTATCGACTCGCGAAAAGAGCTAATAGATACATCGAAGCGATTCGTCAGCTTGCATCGAAGATATCGAATTTGTCTGACTTATCGTTCCATTAATATCGTTGCTTAATCGTCATTCTATCCACAAATAAATAATTTTTCCTATAATACATAATCGGATACGTTGTTCACTCGAATACTCTCAGCACGCGAATATTATGTTGTATTAATTTTTTATGCCGGTCGAATAAATAATGTCATTCGAAACGACACGCAAGTCGTGCAATATACAGGAATTCGTAATAAAAGCCAAACTCTCTCGTCAGTAAAAAAAAAAAAAAAAACAAAAAAAAAAAAACTAGAAAATGTTTTCGTTTTACCCTCTCACGCTGTACACGAGGTTATCGAAACGCTGTGTTGCGAAATCCGTAACGAGAGTTGTTCTGCGTGCCGCGTATATATACAAATACAAAACGAACGAATCCGGGGAGAGGGCGACACGACCTCGGATACCAATCCCCTCCGCCCGTTCATCCGTGGAAACAGCCAACGAGTAATATGGGATGTCCAGGATCTACTGTAGCGAAAAATTATCCAAACGTTCGGTGCGGAGGATCGAACGCGAAAAAAATAATAATAATAAACCAAACTATCCGTCCCTCTCTCTCTCTCGTACATTTCCGTTTCGCGAATTGATACAAAACACAACGCCATTCGCAACGTCCCTACGTGAAAAAGTGGCGTATCGCGAAGAAAATATTTTTAAACGTATTTTTGTTAAAAAAAAAATTAAAAAAAAAATGCACCGCAAAATTCAAGAAACGTTTTCGGTCGTCTAATCATCGCCGCCATAGATCGGAATACATTTTTTTTTATCGGAAAGTTTTTTTTTTTTTTACCGATCTTACAAAGTAGCGGTATCGAACAGTTTGTATAATGGTATAGATAACGCGTAGATATAGGAGAAAAAAAACAGTTCTTTTGAAGCACACGAGTCCGGCGTGTGGAGTTTATCCTACCGATATGCCGTGAACTCGATATTGGTACAAAGAACTCCGGCGAAGAAAGACGATCATTCTTCGCGATTTCTGCACAAAAGATCGAAACGACTTCGACGATAATGCTATATAGTATAACCGTAAGGTATAAACACACTCTCTGCATGTAAACATACATGCGTACGGTTTCCCAGAAACGTTCGAGTGACGTACGAAAATTGTCACGTAACACGAGCCTTCGTCGTGTACACTATACCACCTGAATATACTATATGCATGCGTCCGCGAGAATACAGAGAAACTGTGGATAAAAAAAAAAAAAAAAAAAAAAAAGAAAAAAACTACAAGGTTGAGAGGCAAATTATGGAGTCACGACGCTCGGAGTTTTATTCAACAGCATAGCGCCCGCCAGTACTCTGTGTATACAAAATATGTATAGTCGAGAGAATTCTGATACATATTTATGGATCCCACTCCACTCATCTTCATTAGTTATTTCGTTCCAAGTGAATAGCGCAATCGATTCTCAAATGCTCCATTTTTCATTTTTTTTTTCTCTCTCTCTCTTTTTTTTTTTTTTTTTTTTTGTCAAATTTCTCAACCAATTCGATCTAAAAGTCATAAAACTCGATATTACGTTCTAAATCCAGAAATACATAAATAATACAGATATACATAAATCGTTCATTTTTTCTTTTTTTTTTTCTTCAAATTTCTTAACCAATTCGATCTGAAAGTCATAAAACTCGATATTACGCTCTAAATACAGATATACATAAATCGCTCTCGCAATTTACGTTGAATTTAGTTCGTGAGAAAAAAAAAAAAAAAAAAAAGAAAAAAATTCACCGAGAGATTTCCTCGGTTATGCGCTCTTCACGTACGAATATTATGGTCTATGGTATAATACTTTTTACGATGTCTCTCGCGCGCGCCTCACGAGTCTCGCTCGCGATCCGTGGGATCGATAAATATACGAAGCCGCCACCGCGGAGGCGACTCCGGACCGTAGAACTCCGAGAGATCTTGCAGGAGACTGCCTACGCGTCGAACTACGCAGACCTCGTCGTTGTCGACAACGACGACGACGCGATAGACCGGTATAACCACTCGTTTGCCCGTTTTTTTTTCTTCTCTCTTCTCTTCGTCCCTTTCGTTACCCGCGCCTTCGTCGAGAAGTAACTATCGCGTTGCCTCTCGAGCTCTCGCGCTGTGCAATATGCACACTTGGATGCATTATACTATATATACAATAATACACAGGGATCACTTGTTCACGTGCAAAAACTCACCTGGCTTCTTGTCCGCCTCGATTGCTTCTCGCGAGTCCAACCAGCAAAGAGTCTCTCAAGCCAAGAATAACGCGCACGCGTTGTACCGTTAAAATTACGAAGAGAGTAACGCGCACTCGATGCATCGATGATTTCTCTTACGTGAGATACATATCTCATTCTCTCAACGTTCGCATCGTCAATCTTCGATTTATTCCAATGCATTCCAACGGGAATTCGACATTTTTTTTTTTTTTTTTTTCTCGATGTTTGGCGACGTTGTTGTTGTGTTTTTTTTTTTTTTTTTTTTTTTTTTACTACCATACAAAGTGTTTGCCGAAATGGGTAAAGTACACAGAAACTGCTACTGTATCATTTCGACTGTGGAGTCGGTAGAAACGATAGATACTCCATTTCTCGTTCTCTCGTTGCTGCGAGAGGAGAGGGGGGGCTATACCGCTGCTTTGATCGTAAAACGTTTTTCCGGTAGAAAACGATGCGGAAAGTTATTCGTATCCGGTTCGGAAAGTCCGTCCTCTACTCTACCCGGAGTCTCTTCTTCCTCGTGGAATTCTCTTTCTTTATCCTTATCTCTCGTTCTTTCTCGCTGTCTCTCGTTTTCTAGTCCTGCGGGACTCGTACAACTCTTCTTTCTATATACCTTATACACACGGCGGCAGTAGCTAGTTTTACCGTGAGACGGAGGATGAGAGTTTGCAACAGTCTACGGAAACGCCTTTCCCGCCCTATATCCCGAGTTTCTACGAAAATAAACATTTCCTCGCGATGTTTTCTCGACAATTTCAAACGGCGAAATAACTCTGCTTATCTATATAATCATTTCGCACAATATGGTTTATGGGTGATGAGCGTTTTTTTTTTTTTTTTTTTTTTTCAAACGCAAAAATTTTGGAGTTTTTTTTTTTCGAAATTTCGGAGTTTATTGATATAATCATTCGGCGGAGATAGAGATGCGAGATGCATAAGAATTTCTTGAATCACGGTGAAGCATATATATATCGAAGCCTCTGTGAGGTTTTAACGATACAGATTAATTGAATGAGCGTTGCACAGGTGGATTAAACCAACAAATTATTAAACCGGCGGCTTAGCGTAATTTAGCGAAGCTTCAAGCTCCACCGGCTTATCCTCGTTGCTGCACGCCGGAACCTCTCGCGGTCTTCTCTATCTCGTAAAAAAATATAAAACTCCCTTTGCCCCGTCTCGTCTACCAACAGGTCTCTCACGCACAAGTGGTCGTTACTCTTCGCGTAATGTATCGTCTTAATGGCCCCTATCATTGCCCTGTTTTGCTATAATAATATACTATCAAGTCGTAACCTTTTACTAAAAAGCCAAAGAACAATAAAGATACATCCATAGACTTTTTTTTTTTATAACTAGAAATCAATTTGACACGGTATCTCGTGTCGCTCGCTCACCGTACGGTAATGAAAAATTTAATGAATTTTTTTTTTTTCGTAAAAATAAATTTATATGAATGACAAAGATAGTTTCGACTGTTAAAACATCTACAGATTGTGTAGATAATTTTTCGCGAAAAAAAAAGGTCTTTGAAGGGACCGACCCAAGAGATGCTGCGAGGAAAAGAAGATTGGACAGAACATTTTTCTCCGCGTAGGTACAGTATTACAAGCTGTAGTACTATATCCACAAACACGATTCTCGCACGAGTTGTTCGCGAAGAGAAATAGGTAGATAAAGAATGGGTCAGTTGCACTGTGCGGCCTCCGGGGGCGGGTAGGCGGTTGGGGGGTACCGTTATTATCACCGACGAATTGTCCTCGTGTTCCCCCGATGATACTTTTGTCGAGGATACATAGCACTCGGTACGCCGCAACGGTCTCGTGTTATATCCGTGTACCATCCACACCGTTCATTCTCCGTACAACTGCTTTTGCCGCTGTAATAGAGAAAATCAGCAGCAGACGACGACGACACAGGTTTTGGAGCGGAGAAGGGGGTACACGACGTGCAACGGTAGCGCTTATTGGCGAGGAGCAATAACCCGTTTCGCCGAAAGGAATCTCCGATATTGATTTCCTCTCGCCTTCGCTTCTAACGTCGGCTTCACTTTTATCTTTTTCCTCGCGTCGTCTTGACCGGCCAGCGGTACCGAACGAGGAACAGATATAAGGGATATAGTTGACCGACGAACTAACGAAGGAACACGCTATTGGAAGATCGAAGGGAGGCAAAAATACGTGAGAAAATAAGAAAGAAATGAAAATACGAAGAAACACTCTAACAGCCTTTAATGGCCACACGAGGTTCAACAGAACAGTAAAACGTAAGAATCTATATATACGAGAAAGTGCAAGAAGCACAACTATATATACGAGATAAGTAAAAACTATTTCACGTATTGCTCCGTTATAGTATATAGGATCGACGTTTTCGCTAAGAACGGCTGCAGTAGCAGAATAACACGAGAAAGAAGTTGAAGAAGAAAAGAGGTATCGGAGAAATTTTTGTAGCTTTCTCTACTACCTGCAGCTTCCCCCTTCTTCCCGGTGACTTCTCCGATTGTTCGATACTAAAGCAGAAAAGTCCACATACGCATTTTCAGCCCCTCGTGCGCTACGACTGTCCACCACTCCCCTCGATATAGCGAAACTCCCTCCGGTGTGGACATTACGTGGACGTTTTATTGTAACGTTCTTTGTGCTTTTTTTTTTTTTTCTCTTCCACTACCATTGCCTTTTGCTTTTACTACGCTATCTCGTTCTCTTTGTCTTTCGACGTCGATTCGCGCACTTGAACCGCGCGAATGTGTACGTATACCGACTATAATCTACGCGTTTTACCGTAGAGGGTTCGACGGTTTACCTTCGCCTTGCCAATGAAGCCGCTGCAACTCCGACACGCTATCTATGCACGGTAGACGTGGTGGTTGCAGTTCTCTTTATGTTTAACACACCTATAGAGTTTACGAATAAGCGAATGTTACTCAACTTCAATCCCTTTTTCCGTTTTTTTTTTTTTTCTTTTTTTTTTTTACCAACTGCAGGAAGGTTTGAAAAAGAGAAGTTGCGGAAATTCTCATTAATATTTATGTCCAACAGACGTGGCCTGGCGCAGCACTATCGCTATACACTGGAAGTTTTTTTTTTTTTTTTTTTTTTTTTTTTTTTTTTTTTTTCATTTTACGAGACCGGATAGGAAACACGTAACGATGACAAATAGAACGACTAACGAAGGAAACCATTTTCTTTCTCTTGTTTCCAATGCGACGAAAGTTCCTTATGGATAAATTCCTTCTTCATCCCTCTTCCCGATAATCTTATCAATCGATCGACGAGAAGACTTCGATATATTGAAATTTTCTTATCGCGGAGAATTTTTTTTTTTTTTTCATAGAAAATAGTAATTTTTTCCATCGCTCCGTCTTGTCGTTCGGGAGTTTCGCATGTTAAAAAAATAAAGATATGATTTCGTTTACGTTTTTTCTTTCGTTCGATAGTTCTTGATTCCCCCAGAGGAGGATATATACCTATTCCGTTCGGTATCACGAATGTTCGCTATATGTATCGCAATTACGAATGTAGCCGGCGGCCGGAAGCTCGTGATCTCGACAACGAGCCTGTAATATGCATTCCCGTTTATTGTTCGTTCGTGTGTTTCCGATCGATGAGCCGTACACACACGTCGCGCCCGCGCGCGCGCGCGCCTCCCTTACCGTGTCGCTTTGCTCTCCCTTTCCTCTCTCTGCCTTTCCGTCTTTCTCACACCTTCGAGCTTTCAGAGGCATTATTAACGAGCTTCGAGTGCTTCGGACCTTATTGTACTGCTGCTCAGTGAAATGTCTGAGCGGCTGGGGTACTGGCGCCGGGTTATTCACGGGGGTGTGGTGTTCTCTCGGTTTCCAAGCATAGAGTGCTTCTACTAGACTCGCGGATCACAATACCTACTTGTTCGCTGCAGCAGCAATCGCCATAGCCCTTCACCGAAAGCTCGCGCGTCCCTTCGAAAGAACATGAACCTCGTCAGCCTCTTCATTGCTACTGCATTCAAAACAAGAGGTTTGCCTATTCGTAAAATTTGCCAATTCCACCCGAAAATTTATTAGGATTTTGATTCATCAAACTGTTTATCCTTTAACTCGAATATAAATACGTATATATCGCGTATTACTTATCGCTAGAAATCGAAAGCGAATCGTCTAACCTAAAAAAACATACGAAACCTATATTACCTACAACGAGGTTACGCTAAGTGAGATTAGGCAAATTAGAGGAGAGTCACGAAGTGACCGCGAGGCGCTAACGAAGTTATGCTACTCTCTCGTGCTGCGGAAATATTACAATCCATCGGTAAAGATTATTTCTCGGTGAATATTCAGTGTAAGTTATAAACCGGTACCGCGGTCCTTTGCCAACGATCGCGTTGCATTCATTCTCTCGAATGCGGCAAACATGACGAATGCACTTCGTCGGTGTCTATCAGCGACGACGCTTCTGTGATGCAACGAACGGCTCGTCGACGTTGCTTCGCCGCTTTGAATGTTTGCAGTATCGGTAAACCGAGGATAATAATTATTTGTTCTGCAACGTCCCTGTCGACACAGTCACCGCTCACGTGTGTTATACGACTATGAATTCTCGACCAGTTTCTCCGACGGTACACAGTTGGGGAATTTGCTAAATACACCGTTAATCATATATCTCTCGGGAGCACAGAATAAA
This sequence comes from Cryptus armator, assembly GCA_963971235.1. Lineage (NCBI taxonomy): Eukaryota > Metazoa > Arthropoda > Insecta > Hymenoptera > Ichneumonidae > Cryptus > Cryptus armator. Next base: position 14,228,723 of record OZ020232.1, read on the forward strand.
GTAGACATGGAATTAAGACCACTCGCATATCGTCGAAGTTGATCGGGAAAATCATCCCCCGTATTACACTGAAAATCCAGTTTCACTACTATTCTCAAAGAAAATATTTCCCCGAAATTTTTTTTTTTTTGTCATTGCACCTAATATTTTTTTTTATTCAATCAAACTGACGTTCCATCAAACGAAACGATTTTTGATGTAATTTTCTTGGGACTTTCGACGCAACATCGATAAAAATGGATAGCTGCTTCGATTTAACGGCGATGGGGGAGATATCTATATACGATTATGCAAAATTCAAAGTTATTATACTGAAAAAAAAAAAAAAAAAAAAAAGAGCTCACAAGATTTAGCTGACTCGTCGATATTCCTATATGCCGAGTATATCGAAGCATTTTACACGAGCGTTATGTGGTACAAACTGCGTACGAAAAGCGCTGTCGGGTATACCGGTAAAACCGAAAAAAAATTTTATATCGTACCGTAAAAATTTGATTGCCGCTGCACGCAGAGCTCTCGTCGTGTTTGTCCTACATACGATGCTTCGGGTAAAAAAAAACCCTTCCTATCTCACTTCGTTGTTCGAACATCGCGCGTATGTACACTGAAAACAGACTCGTAACAGTAGTACATAGTGGTAGTCGAAAGAGAGCTCTTCGAAGCTTCTGCTGCGCTTGTTCGATTTTTTTGTCTCTCTCTCGTGCGTTGCGTTGCACGCATCCGAACAACCCGTGCGCTTTCGCACCTTTCTCCATTCACGATTTTTTTTTTTACAGTCAAATAAATAATGAAATTGAATCGTGGAACTTTCTATTTCATCCTCGCTTTGCCCTCTCGTCATATTTCAAATCTCTCGCTTGTCACAGTTGCCAATGAAAATGTTTTTCCCACACGTTTGTTTTTTTTTTTTTTTTTTTTTTTTTTACTCCGTTTTTTACTCATCCATGTCTAATCGGTATGATATTTCAATCGATCTCCGTCTCGTTATACTGTATTTATCTTTGTTTTCGATGCAACGCGGTATTTAGTCAAATTGAAACATATTTGACGAGCGTATGAACTGTTGATGGAAAAATCGTGACAGACGATTCCGTATTTTCACGTGGTTTTGGTTTTTATTTTATTTTTTATGATTGCCTCGATGGTAACTGAATAAACGCGATTTTCCCACAATGGATACGAACGATTTTCCGTGTTGCCTCTCGTTACGATGGCAAATTTCTTCTTTTATCCGAAATGTTTTTCCATTATTGTTCACGATACTTATTGACGAGTGTAGAGAGAAAGCGTTGGTGATTCGAGATTTATAACATTCATCGAGAGGAAACAACGCTCGCGCGATCATCAATAATATTTTATATCGAACGATTCGCTAGAAACGAGAAGAGCATTTACAACTTTCCACAAGTTTTCACCGGTTATATAACAGGAGAGAGGAACAAGCGACGCGGAGGCGAGAGACAAAGCGCAACTCCGCGTGAGACTGAGGATACGCGATGAAAACGGATAGAATGAGAACAAAGTGAGAAGATTGATTGTCGAACAAATTGCGTGTCAAACTCGTGCCGATACAACTTCAGTTGGACTATTTCACTTTTATTTATCGTTCTACAATTGTGTTGTTCACGAGATTTTATATACGAGAAGGAGGAATTCAGCATTCAATGCTGAAATATCGTCGTAACGATATCGTTATTAACGGACGTAAATGGGAACGTTCAAAAATCTTTAGATTCTTAAATAAATTGGGTACATCGTAACCCTATCAAAAATCACTTACAATATTTTCACGAACCCCTATATTCGTAGAACTTTTACTTTGCCAAAAATCTACAGAATACAGAAACTGAATGCCTCGGGGCTTCCGATTTCCGATCTTTTAGGGCGCATATCATTATTAGTTACAAAAGATCGAGAAAAAAAGATGCTGCGGCTGGTTGATTTGACTGTTCTTTGCGAACGACACGTGACGAGAAAAGAGTTTCGCGTAAAGGCAGAGAAAGCAAAAGACAGAGTAGAGTTAGAATTTTCAGCTTTAGCAGGTCGAGTTTTTGGTGTCGTCATATTTTCTCGCAGGTAGAGATTGTCAAGCTGAAGCGGCGGGTGTCTTTCTCTCGCGAGCTTTTCCTTCTTCATCTTCGTATCCTCTTCCTCCACTCTGTCTTTCCGGTTTCCCATTTTCTCTCCGTACCGTATACCCAACCGCCTCACCCCCGCTTTGCTTGCACACGCCAGAGACCGATATATCCGGCCGCAGCATCGCATTCGTTTTTCCTCGCTGCTCTCTCGCTCTCTACTATACCTTCGACGTTCTATCGATTTGGAAATCGAAGTGGTACGTGCCTCGGGAGAAAATTCACGAAATTGACGACTCGACTTTGCCGCGTACTATGCGCTGCTACTACGCTACTGCTGCCGAAGAGCTCGCGACATCGAAACATTAATCGCCCGATCGCACTGATCGTCCGGGAATGATGTTTCCTCTCCGACTTTTGCCGAGACGGCCGCCACTGCGCTTCATCTCTTATCTTATTTTATTACCCCTTTTTCCCTAAATAAATTTAAAATTTATCAAAGGATGACCTCTTTACTCTCAGCAGAGAGACCGAATAATTTAAAGCTGCAAATTGCAAAGATTATATCTTTTTAAATTTCCAACCTGATTTTCCGTATTATATATTAAACTAGTAGTACATAAGTGGTATATTCATGAACCGAGGTATTTTTGGGTGGTTATCGTGACGTAAAAAACGGCAGAAAAAAAAATTACCAATTTGCAAATTAGCTATTTTTTTTTTAAGCCGAAATCCCGCGAAAAAAGTTTTGGCGCATTTTAATATGTGTTTGCGCCCTCATTGTTAAGTAAGTCGCTGTTTTGTCGTGAAATTTAACGAGGCATTCATAATGGCGAATAAAAAAACTCACCTTAAGCGGCTCGTTCGGCATAAGAATTTTACGACAACGAGACAATTCGATATTTCGAGATTTTTTTCAACGTCGTATATTGTTTTTATTTCACGGAAATGCAATATTGCACGTCACGCGTATACGTCGATGAAAATAACAATTACGCTAATTGATGAGCAGAATCGCAAGGTACATTGTTTGGTAAATTTAGTTTGATAAAATGAGAACGACCAGCGAGCGTACAGCTCAACAATTCACCGCTAAACAATCCTCGACGAGAAGAAAAAGTTAGTAAACGGCGCTTGTAAACGGAGCGAAACGATTTGTATAGAGTTCTGACGAGTGTATGAGGGTTGGAAGGCCTTCTAAAAAAGAAGAAAAAAAAAAAAAAAAAATAGGGAAAAATAGGGAAAAAAGGCACGAAACTCGAGTGAGGCACCATTTTCGCTCCAATTTTTTTGATTGCGAAACTTTTCGACTCCGGGAAAGCGAGAAAGAGCGAGAGCGAGAGTCGAAAACTTTACGAGTACCATAGAGAAAAACTCGCGCGAGTCTCGGCAACTCCTGAAAAACTACCGCGAAACATAGGCTCTCTGTATGTGTGTGCGTTCAATTTTTGTTTAACAATTGTTTTTTTTTTTTTTTTTTTTTTACTGAATCAACTCCTCGTTTCGCGCGGTGGTCAATATCCTTCTAAATTTTCTCTGGATACCCGTGTAGAAAGTGCGAATCGAGTTAGCGAATGAAATAGATACGAGCGTATTAGACGGCACGGACTTAGGCTTCGAAAGAGATATTCTTACTTAGCGTCGAAGAGAGAAAAAAAAATAAGAAACAAGAAATGGAGAAAGCGTGGGTGACGTGAGAGAGGGTTGGAGCAGCGCGTTGGAAGCTGCTCCACTTATTCGTGACAGAAGACAAAGGGCAGGCGACAAGACGACGACGAGGCGCGTAGGAGCTGCTCTGCTTTATCGCTACTCGAGTCGCCGAGCAGCAGCTCTGTTGCTAGAGAACGTGGAACTGTTATTCGCATATATGTGTGTTACATGGATGCATGTGAAAAGCAGGGGAAGATGCACCTACACGACTGGGAGTCACGGAGAGTGACTCGGAACGAGGGCACTCCGTTTCTCTCACACGTAACGCTGCTTGCGCTCCTTATATATGCTCCAAGGGAGAGATCACGCAAATGTGGGTCAATTTTGTTGCAAATTACATCAAGAATAACGATCATTTTAAACCTCCAACCAAATAGGTTATAACTAATAAAAAATTTTAAAAAATTTAAATCGATTAATTTAAAAATAATTTACGAAATAAAAAATTGGAACAGATCGATTTTTTTAAATTTCTTCGTCCAATATGAGCTTTAGCTCACATTTGTATGTTCATTGCAAACAAAATCGCCAAAAAAACATATTTCCGTGTGTGTTGGATCGCTCGTAGGGTAATAATGTAGTGACTGTGAGCGATAAAGCTTAAGCTCAGCATTATTATTTTCCCCATTCTCTTCTGTACCTATATACACGTTTGGCTCTAATGTCAGGGCATAAGTTTGATGGAAGGCAAAGCTATGAGGACGGCGACGACGACGACGAGTAGACTCGATGTAAAGTACTCGAGGAGGTTGCAGAAGAGAAGAGAGAGAGAGAGAAAGGGAGAGCGATATCACACCGACACGAAAGGCTCGTCTCGTGCCTCGCTTCGCCTACCCTCGAGCCTTATACCGATATATATATATTTTTTTCTTCATATTTTGTTTTAACTTCGTTATACTTTTCGTTTTTCTTTTCTTCGCCCTCTTTTCGTCGGAATTAAATTCAGAAGCAGGTGCTCGTTGTCCCGACTCTCAGACAATAATCGAGGGGATTACTATATTGTTTCGTTTATTCGATACACAGCCTTCGTGTATAGTATTAGGGTACTTACCAAAACCTACACATACATACGAAACGCTTGCGAAAGAGAGCTATAAACTGAGTTCGCGTGCTATCGCACGTGTTACACCTGGAAATTACGTGCAGGAATTCGAACTGCAACGCGACTGAACGACCCGCCGAGTGCTCACAAGATTCTCAATTAGTTTCCCGCGTCGTCGGTAGCGTTGCAGATGTTAAAAAAAAAATGAATTTCAAAACGAAAAGTTAAACAATTGCTTCCTTTTGGTATTAACATCTTGCGTATTATGAGCCATTCGCAACGATAATGCTAGAAGACTCCAAAGAACACGCTGAATCCGACGCTTTCGTATAGATGCAAATTACGAGCTCTCGATCTCCTCCAACTTCTCATCCCTTTTCATATTCTTCTTGCTCCTTGAGGTTTCTCGGAGAGAGTCGATGAATACGAAAGATGAATTATTGCCCCGTCGATCGAAGGTCGAAGGAGGCTATGCGAGTGGCGAAGAGGAAAGCGAAAGACGAGCAATGAGAGTGCATCCTACCAAAGAACCCCTCACGCTGGACTCCTTCTCTTTCTTCGTATACTATGCACTCTACGGTTTGGACTCGAGACTACCGTAGAACTTGGCTGTCTCTTCTCTTTACTATATATTATATATACGTATGTATGTATGTGGATAGGGGAAAAAGCTTTTAAAAATCTTGGAGGTCGATCGTCCTGCTTTTATCGATTCAGGTGCGCCCCGCGCGAGGACGTACGTGAGCTTAGGTCGTAGGAGCTTTTCGTGCTCTCGTGTGAGCTTCGAAGCTTCTCCGGGACTACGCTCGGCCACCAGCCCCCCCGCCTCTTCCTCTTATGCAACCCCCTTTTACCGCTCTCTCCTGTGCGCCTTCGTACATCGATCTAACCTCCCCCCACGAACATTGGGGAATGCTTTTACGTGCCGGACTACATAAAATGCGGTGTATACTCATGTATATATAGACGAAGACCGATCCTACCTTCCCGAGGCATAGCATAATCTGGACGTATATTAAAGTTGACCGGACGAAGGGTTATTCGCATTACTCAAGACGATGACCCATGAAAAACCTTTTTTTGACAATTTTTTTTGCCTTCATCGAGGCATTACTTTGTCCAAATTCGATATTTTTTGGTTTATTCGTAATGAAATCGATATGGCGGGATGTTAGCGATGTATTTGAAATTTTTTTTTTTTTTTTTTTACGATCGAGAAATCGAGCTTTCGGATACTTTTATTTATTACTCGTGTGTTCTGTTTTTCGTATGCGTGACCCGGTTTCTCGGAACTTAAGTAAATCGCTCGGTAGAAACAAAGTAACGCGAAGCTCGATTTTCTTCCATTATTTATCGAGTAATTTCTCATGTGTATACAATTCACCGCGAGGGGAAGAATGTTTGGAAGCGTTGGAAAAGCCACTCCTTATCGGTATCTCTAGTTTTACATTGTATATATCGTGTCTCCTCGTGTGGGCGAGATGCTTGCCGGAGGCTTCGCGTTTTACACCGCGAAAAAAGGAGCGAAGCAACGTTGTAGTACCGGTAGTACTGTTGCTAGAAGAAGTAAAGAAGAAGGAGAAGAAGAAGAAGAAGAATAAGAAAAAAGGTATAGATGTCTGCCGCTGGTGAACAGGAGGCCCCGGGGCCTCCACAGTGCTCAACCATTTACGTAACCATTTGGCGCGCGAGATCCTCGGAATTTCAATGCTCGAACGAACGAACGAACGAACGCCTCCCGCTCTCTTTTCCTTCGGGCGAATACGTGGTTGGTACACGCGCCTTTGCTCCGACTTCTTTCACTATCCTTTTTTTTTCACCCTCCCTATCCTCCCCTCAATTTTTTTTGTGCTTTTGTCTTTTATTCTTATTCTTCTCTTGTGTACGCGATACACCGTTAGCTTTTGTCGGAGCGTACAGAGGTAAAACTAAGCTTGAAAAACCCCCGACGCAAAGAAAGCTTTAATGTTCTTTTCATTAGATCGACTCGTAGTCCAATGAGATCGAACCCAATGAATAGTAATGAGAATTGCGAAATTGCTGAAGGTCTTCCTCATTAATTCGAATGTAATTGTAATTATTATTCAATCGATAGACACCGAATAAGCAGTCTTGAAGGTGCGATGGTGTGATAGCGATGGTATAATTAATAACGAGTATAAAAGATCAACGAGCAAAGAAAAATTGTTAATTATTCCCGAAAAGCACTTCGACGAAAGTTTCCGGTTAATTAATTAATTGATCAAACATTCATGGGCCTCCGCCATTGAAAACTCGGCATATAGGAGTTTCCGTAGTTGGAGAAAAATTTTCATGAGTGCAGGTTAAATATCATCAGGGAAAAAGAGCGCGAGGGAGCAGGGAAATCAACTCGCTATTCCACACAGAGCACTCGGGGTCTCTACAATTTTTTAACATGTTTTTTCTTTTTTTTTTCTCTTCATTTTTTTACCGGCATTATTCTCGCTTGGTCCCGTTGAAATTTTCTCGACTTTTCCTCGCCCGCCGACGTCGCCTCGTCCGTACGATTCTCGTTCAGTTCGTTTTCCGAATCCCTATGGCCCACCCCCGCGAGTCTCCTCCGGGGGAAGTGCGAACGCGTTAGTCAAAAGGCAACTCTCCGCGAGCGCGGCTCGTGATTTAGGTCAGACGCGGTTTAAAAAGCGAATCGTCGAGTTTCTCTCTCTCCCTCTCTCTTCCTCTCTCTCTCTCTCTCTCCCTATCTCATTGGAGCTTTCAAAGCGACAACGATATAGAGCAAAGAGGAAAAAAGATAAAGATGTATAAAAAAAAGAAAAAAAAGATAAACGAGCGAAGAGGTACGCGCGAGGAACGGGCCATCGGAGCACAGGTTCAATTTAAAATCGTCGCAGTTAACGCGCGTGACGACGCAGTTCCAGAGGGAATAATATCCTGCCTTTTCACGTTACTATGCGCCCCATCGACTATCTTTCTTACTCTTTATCTATCCATCTCGACTTCCCGCGTATACCATTCCCCGAAGCGTCCTTACATTCTTTTCATTCTTCGTACTATTCGCCTCCCGTTCTCAACTGCACTTTTGTATTTTATTGTTTTCCATTATTTCGACTCTCAATCGCTTTTCTCCCGCACTTATTTTTTCATATTATATTTGCATAAAATATAAATCGACACATTTTTATAATGTATAAACCACTTATTTTATAATATTTATCATCCTTTCTTCGATAAATTTATTATACGATCGCATCATGCATTATATTTTGTTTTTAAGTGCAATCGCAATTATTATTAATTTTAAGGTTTTATGTGTAGAAATAAACATTTTATAATGTATAAACCATTTATTTTATATTTATAATATTTTTTTCGATAAATTCATTATACCGTGTATCCCCATGTATTATATTTCGTTTTCAAGTGCAATTATTAATAATTTAAAGATTTTATGGGTAGAAAAAAAAAAATTTTATCAGAATTCAGACGGTTTGACTCTTTTATATAGCGTCCGAATAGTTCATCGATCTGTATTCGAATTCTATACTTTTGCTTTTTTCTCGATGTGCAACTCTTTCGGCTTCTTTCCGATTCTCTATCTTTCGAGGCACTCGCTACGTGATTCTTTTACCGAGATAAAATCAGAAAGAGCAGAGATGGAGAAGTGGCCAGTCAAGGGAGGCATCGAGCGGGTGGAGAGAAGCCCCTTCGCGCCCCTTTTGCTCTTCGTCTCCGAGAATCGTTCGCATTTTCCATCCCCCTTCAGTGGTTCACATGCCCCCTTTGGTAAATCACGGTCGGTCGTATATTTTCGAATTGTAAATTTTGTTTTCTACGTACTCCCAAGACGCGAAGAAGAATGAGAGATCGAGAGAGAGAGAGAGAAGATCCGTGAGAGGAGAGTCGTTTTTTGGTACGTGGGTCGAATGTTCCACGAAAAATCAAAGGGTCTTCGAGCGGCTCTTGCCTCTTACTTCTTCGAGATTCTCTCTATCCGCGCGTTTTGGTACACGATAGTGGAAACCCTTCGAGCTTTGCAGGGGCAGAGACGGAGGAGGGTTACTTCTTCGTTGAGTTAAATCATTTAGAAGCCGCATGTTTTGTGTGCTCAGAGGGAACAGAACGGAATGGCCACTAAAACTCACCCCTTACGATACACGCTTCGCACAGAGTAGGTAACTTCAAATAAGATTTGAGAACTGAGATAATGCAGTCGGGGGATTTCGACTCTTTCTTTCAACCCCTCCGAAAGAAACGCACATAAAATTGTTCCGGTCACGTAGTTTATATATATCTACTGTAGAGATCTAAACAGAAGCCGGTATAAAGTTTCAATCTTTTTCCTAATGGATGTATGTTTTTTTTCTTCTTCTATTCACAGATTCAGGTGAGTGTTTTAAACACGAAATACGGGACTCGGAATAACTTGGCCGACGACCATAACCAGGTCAGTTCCCAACGAGATTTCTCAAATTTACAGGAAATAATTTATATTTTTCATAAATTCTACGAATAATTCTTCGTGGGTTTTGTACTTTGTTATTTTTTTATTTTTTTTTTTTTATTGTACTTTCTCACACGTTTGCCGCGAAGTAACGGCCCGCGTGGGTAGACCGGAAATCAAAGTCGTTCCTCATTCTTCCGGCCGGTGAAAATTTATTACACATATGTATTACACTACTAGTGAGAAAGCATGTAACGTTAAGAGAACTATAGGTCCAAATTTACATTTAATTTTATCTGTAAAACATTCGAGAATTTGAGAAAAGTGGCGCGAGGGACGCGCGTGGGTCGTATTTACCGTAAAAATTGAAAAAAATCGAAACTACAAGATTCTTCCGTTATTCAACGTGTTAAATTTATACAAACAGTTGCGTGTTTAGATTTACAAAAAAATGTCATTATTAAAAAAAAAAAAAAACACATGCGTTTATAAAAAAAAAAAAAAAACAAAATGAAAGTTATGAGACACTAACAACTTTCCACGGGGTTAAAGGAAAAATTTTAATTCTGGAATTAACGAGCCGAGACTATTATACAGAAAAATCTGTTTGAGGGCTACACGCGAATGCATAAACGAGAATTTTTTTCTTTTGGACTCGTATGAAAAATCATGAGACCTTTTGGATCAAAGGCCAAGCGAAGGGCTATAGCGAAGGTCCGGACCCTTTAGCCCTGCAGATCCTTCCAGACAGGAGGCTCCTGTTTACATTTTGTTTTTCCCATGTATTCCCCGGAATGGAAGAGAGAGAGAAAGAGAGAGAGAGAGAGAGTGCAGGCGAGATGAGTGCGGAAACTGCGAGTTGGCTACGCAGGCGAAAAGCAGTAGAGACTTGAATACAACGTGCGGAAAATCAAAGGGAGGCAAGCAGGGAGCAGGGGGGGTAGGAGGAGAAGACTACTCTCTTTCTCGACAGAAATACGAACGAGTGAGCGCGGCAAACTCGACTGCTCGGTCGCGACCAACCCCGCAAGGTTAACGAACCGCGAGACCCCCACGAGAAGGGCGGCTGCTGCTGCCGCTGCTCCTGCTACTGCTACTGCTGCCCGGGCAAAAGGGCGAAACCCCCTCTCGCTCACTGCAATCGCCGTACACCCCTCTGAGTTTTCAAAGTCCTCTCGTCCAACCAAACGAAATTCTTCGCATCCGCGATATAACTATAACTATACACGTTTCTCGTGCCATTCAGAAATCCGCTTGGTGCACCTTTTACGCACGCGTGGGTACAAGTGCGTCTCGCCAACTCTAAGAAAAAGGCAACGAGACGAAAAGAAAAACTCAACATTCTGAGGAATTCACGAAACTGTCGAATTTTTTAATTAAACATTTTTTTTTTACGAATTTCTATAGGAATTTCCCAAAAAAAAAAAGCCAACAATTGAATTCGTTTGATTCGTTCGATGCTTCATTACGCGTGTGTCGAATGATCGTCAATAAATGACGGTGCGCACACAATGTGGCTATCCGTTTGATGAGGGAGTTAATAAAAATCGAAAGAGATTTTCCCCTCTTGCGTGGTTAATTCATCGGAGTGGCGAAGCGGGAAGAGGATAACATTACAGATCAAAGGCTCCGGTCGTGCTGTACGCAGCTTGTTATAGCCTTCGGAATCTCCGTGAGCGTATCCCTGTATTTACATTTAATTTTTCATTCCTCGAACAAAATTTCGACGTGCGGGGCTGTTGAACAGCAACGATGCGAGCGCAAGAGAGTCGGTGGATAGGGATTCAAAGGGCAAGCAGTCTGGACTTTGCCCTCAGGGCTAATGAGCTCTCAGCATGGATACCATTTACTTTCGTTCATCATATACATTAAAGTTATCATTGCAAGTGGGATAAAAAAATGAGCAAAAAAATATATAAAAAAAGAGTTCGAAATTTATTTTTTTCAAATTTCCCACAACCGATCGTATGCGAACCCTTAAAATGTGCTGATGTAATGAAATTCCAAAAATGATGAAAATTTCATTATTCAATTTTTCAGTTTCGTAAAATTTGATGTTTTGTTCTTTCGTCAAAAGTATGTTATCTATCGTACGACTATTATCGGAATCTACGATTTGTGATTCGTGTCATCATCGAACACCTCGTGAAATTCATTCAGCGTACAATAATGTCCCGTACGGTATATCTATAACGAAGCGCTATACTATAGCAGAGAGCTTCGGCGAACGGCTGGGGGAGGGAGATGGGGGGGTAGTAAGCCGATTACCGTCGGCATCGGCCATATCTACGTGCGACGCGATTCCCTTTCGTATGCACATTCTCCTCTACGGACACATCCCTTTCCCATCTATACCCCTCTTGTGTTTCGAATTAACACGTTAAAACGGCACTTATACGAGAAATCCGTGAGGAAATCGTAAACTCTCGACCTTCCGTAGAGACCATTTCTCCCTTTTATCTCCCGTATAATTCTGAATTACTCGTACGTAAATATACGTAATATATAATACAAATTTCTCATCCTGTGATCTGTCTTTCTGTCTTTTCGGGGTGCGAACCGTTGAAAATTTTCGTAAGTATCGCGCGACAACGCCGTACAATAGTCAACAAAGACAGAGGTTCACGAAACTACCGCGCAAAACTTTCCGCGAGACCGAGGAAACTATACGCTTCTTACCGGTATTATGGTCAAAGTACTTGAGAAACAGAGATATAGAGTTTTCCCCGCAGTCGCTTGTCTCCCTGTGTTCTCTCACTATATATAGATATATATAGTGTTTTTCTCACTGTCTTTCATTTGCGTTGTATGCATAGAAGAAAGACCGTCTTCTTTCCGCCGGGTCTCCGCCGGAACGCATAGCGAATGAGAATTTTTATAATTCTTGAGGTCCTTTTTCTTTTTTTTCTTCTTCTCGCCTCCAGACAAAGGTGGAAAGACGAGAGAAAGGGGGCGTTAGACAATTGTACGCGCGTCTATTCGAAAGACGCGCGAAGTACGATCTATCCGCCTCATCTCTATATCCTCATCTTTCGATGTTCATTGGATAAAAAAAAAAGAAAAAAAAAATCAATGAAGAATAAGAATAAATCCGTGCGAAAAGGAAGAAGACAAACTTCTACGATCGCGAAATTCGGTTTGCCGCACTCGCCCGGTCTACTCGTGATTTCTATTTGCACAGAGGGGGCGTTATAGACGCAACGTAGTGTATAACCTTCGAGCAGAACGTCGTCTTTCTTCGTTCCATCGTTCTCACACGCATACGCGAACTATTCAGCATCGTACTCTCTTCCTTCGTCGTCGAGATTACTCGTGCAGGGAATGCCGTGCAACCAGCTTCAGCGAGGCTGTCCCGAGAGTAGCGAGAAGTGTACCAGCAACATCGAGTTTACTTCCAGCTTTCTGCATCTTGCAAACACACGCACTGACACAACTGTAGAGGACTTCACGATGCTAGTTTTCTGTACGCGATGCTCTTTGCTTCATTGTAAATAACGACGATGTATGGCGAAGTACAACGCGATAGCTCTCACGAGTATTGAATCAAAGTATTTGTATTTTTATCAAACAGTATTTTTAGTTTTTTTTTTTTTTTTCAAGTATTTTTTAATATTTTTAGTATTTTCGTATTATTTTTGTGTAATTTCCGTCGAAAAATTCGGAAACCAAAAAATATCAATATTTTCCTAATTTGGTAATAATACGAAGAAATTAACGAATTGGTGATTAATATCTTGCAATTATGTGCGAATACAACGAGCGAATTATACGACCGTAGAAGTTTAATAAAATTGTGTAACTTTGGCTGGTAGCGCGAAGAAAAGCGGACAAGCCGCGAAATCCTTGCGAGAGTGACGTCGCGCGTATTAATGTCCTGACTAAGGGGAAAGGGGTTCGTCCAACGAGAGCAAAACGAATGATTTGTTAGGTCGGCTTAAGCTTCGTTACCGTAGCTGCTTTACTACGAGGATGGAACAGCCGCGACGTTGGAAACGAGAGAAAGTGAGAGGGATTTTGAAGGCAGAGTGATAGAGGGAGACGAAGAAGATGAGCTTTAGCATCGAAAGAGATAGCGAGTACCGGGGCGGAAGGGAGTAACGCTGAAGAGGATACGCGGAGCCTGTTACCTCGGTCCCGGCGCCGTCTCATCTACTCGGTTGCATCGCTTGGATTACAGTCGGGTTTTAACGCATCGCCCCTCGAGACGCTTAGCGCGGAAAATAAAACGTGCCGCCACGGGAGAAAAGGGAGTAAAAGATCTTCTCGGGACGAGTAGAGGATACGAAAGAAGGCTGCGAGCTTCGATGCAAAAGCATCGTCGCTTTACTTACCCGGAAAATTCTGTAAGAACAAATTTCCACTTACAACACTCGGTTGATCTTCGCGCTACAGATTTTTCATCTTCTCTTTGATCCGACAAATTTTTCACTCCTCTTCGCCATCTTCGTTTATTGTCGATTTTTTTTTTTTTTTTTTTTAATATCGCGTGTACTAAATTTTTTTTTTTTTTTTTTGCATCTCGTTTCATTTTTTTACCGTAACCGAGGCGTGATGTTGAATATTGCATCTTTTGTTGTTTTTTATCGAATTTTGTTGATCGTTTTATTTTCCAACGAAATCGATACGTGTACTCGTCGTTTGATGTACAAACGCCGATGATATGTCGCGCTTATGCTCGGTTACGAGAATTTACCGTGTGTACATGCGTATACGCCTCTCGCAGCCTTAGAGCGTTTATACACACATCGTTTATATATCGAGCGCCGAAGTTTAACGGCAAATGGGCTTTCGTAACCGCATCGTGTAATATATGTACGCTGTACTCGAAGCTGTTGTACGTGTGTCTCCGACGAGGAGGCGAAGTGTAAACTGGCACACGTGACATGACGGTGCACCCCTTGGTGCGTCAGCGATCAACCGACGTTCCATTATACGTGAGACGACACGCGAGAGGTACACGACAAAATTTTTTTTTAAATTTCAAAAATTCGAATGAAAAACAAAAAATATATTTTTTTTCTCATAACCGCAAAATTATTACAAATAAATGACCGAATGAATAGAAGGGTTAAAAAAACCAACGATTGCATAGCCGACAGCATGTAACCGTCTGTTCGTATCCGTGGCAAATTTTACGAGTTGGTAAATTTGGCATACATGCGAGAAAGAGCTTTCCGCTCTCCGTTGGTTTCACTGCCGGAAATCGCCATCAGGTAAAACCTTTTGGGGGATGAAACGCACAAACGTTTCGCGTCTTTTCTGGTCTCTTATACAGTAATGTTCGGGGGTCTCTGGCGTTCCCCATCGTTCCTTCCTTCCTGTTCTACCTTCTCATCCTCGGGCGCGTCTATCTACGATTCGGTACTTTTTTTATTATTATTTTTTTTTTCGTCGAAACTCACCAAGCGAATAATGCGAGGGGGGTGATGAAGCGGCAGCAGCAGCATTCGAATTCGGCGAATTTCCTTGGCAGTTTATCACCTCGTCTGCCAGCGTGCATTCGGTCGCTGGTTCGGTTTCGCTCCTGCTGCTGCCTGCCGTCGCCACGCCCCGTTTACCCTCGCGCACAGCATTGCGGGGGTGATGACTGGCTGCTATGGGGTTCTCTGTAGGCTGCTATGGGGTGGTTGCCGACGGGATAGAGTACGGACCACCGCGAGACCGTCGTAATTTATGCATCCTAGGGTCCGGGTCTGCGCGGCCAACAATGGAGCGGTCGCTCGACTGGTAGGCTATACATGTATGCGGGTGTGTGTACGTGTGTTTTTTTTCGTCACTACCACCATCGCCAATCACTACTACCCCCGAGAGCATAGGCAGCAGAGAAGATATCTATAGATATATCCATGTAACGCAGAACGTTGTACCCTCTTTACATGCTATATCTATTCGAGAGGCCAAAACGGACCTGTTTCGATCGTAGTTTATGCATTCAATCTCCCACTCCGGTCCCATGACGAAACAATATGTGCCCCAGACGTTTTTTTTTTTCACCCTCATCCCCCTGAATCTCCCTTTTCGCTTCGCTTTCTCTTGTGGTATCACTGGTAATTCTATATATATGATACTAATAGTAAGATAACACGATAGTCATATCAGTTGCGATGTTATTTAAGAATTTTTCGTATATATGATTGGGGAAAATCGACCTACGTTCGTTGGTTATAAATATCCTGATGTCGTACTATATACACTATTCCGCTTGGCTGTACCGTAGTTACGTCGTTCTTATATACGTACCACCAGCTCTCACCGAGCGTCTCTCGTAAAAGCAAACTAGGTTTGTTCAGTTCAATTTCGTGCAAGGATTTCAATTACGCGCCAACGGTTTATGTCTCGTTGCTGGTACTGGAGAACTCTGGAGGGCGCGCGGGGGAGGGGTTGCTTCACTGCAAGGGCTGAGGGTATACGCGCAACGGGCGCCGAAGCGAATCCTTCCATTACAGGAGGGAAGCTCGCTACGAGAACGAGAGAAAGTGAGGTAAGGTACGCTCCTTCTAACTTAACTTCTCGCTCCTTCAACCTCACCTTCTTTCTCTTTCGCTCTTTCCTGCTCTCTCTCTCTCTCTCTCTCCACTATTCCCGATGGCTCGAGTTTCCACGAAGCGAAGAAGGCGAGCTGCTCTCATCCGCGCTCTTCCATTTGAACGTACCCCGCGCTCCCGAGAAGGCGAATTACGGCTTAACGCCAACTATTAAGGGCACCGACGACGTTCCATCCGAGACGACGATGTCCTCCTCTCTCCATCTACCTCTCTGGGACGCGCCTTCGCACCACACCTCGTCAAAGTGAAGCAAAATTCTCCGGCAACTTCTTACTCGTTCACTTCTCTCGTGGCATGACATCGCGACGTCACGCGAGAGAATCAATTTAGAATAATAGCGAGACGTCCCGTCTGCCTTCGTCTTCGGGTTTCCATCGTACCGATCCGTGAAGGTGTCTCTCTCTACGATGCTGCCGAGAGTTATCGACAGCCGACTGCTATTACGGCCAAACCTGTCTGCGAGAAGTAATAAATCCGACGGAAGATATGATGCACTCTGACTAAAAAGACCCGAGATGCATATCCCAGAGAAAAAAAAAAAGATCGCGATTTAATAATACGAAAGGAAACAACGATTATTAAAAAAGTTTGTTATTTTTTAAATAATGATTTTTATGCAAAATGCATGTCGTACAGATTGAATTACGAGTCAAATAAGTAGAATTCCGAAAAAATATTGAAAATTTTGAAAAACACGAGAAATTGATTGTTTCGAAAAGTTTTTTTCGCTACATCACAGGGCAATGAAAAAAATTAAAAAATTATGATAAAGTACCCTTGCAATGCCTTAAGGTTGGAGGAATAAAAAAAATATTATCCACCACTCAATCCTACGAATCTTTTCTCTCGACATTTTAATTCGAGATTATTATTTTAGATACCTTTTAAGATCGCTTTTCAAGTATAGCGATAAACTCGAATGATCATTCACAAGTGTTTTCGCGATTTCTTTCCCACGCTTCGTTCAGATTCTTTAGGATATACGTTTTGCTCGCATTCGTCGCTTTGTCTCATGGCGAGTTTGATTTTTTTTTGCCGCCCGCGCGGCTCTTCTCTTCGGATACTCGAAGAACGCGCACACCTGAGCAACTCGAGACAGGCGAAGAAGAGAGGCACAGGTGGAAGAGGGTCTGACGCACAACGCGTCTCGAGGCTTCGCTGAAAATCATGGACTGTTCAGATCCCAACGAAAACAACACTCAAGCTGTATTTATATTCAGGTATATATGTATATGTATACCACAAGAGATCGCGAGTGAAAAGAATTTCAAATGGAGTCTTACCCGCCGGTAAACCGAGAGGACCGCAGACCACAATAAAGAAGAGAAAAAAAAAGGTACGATAGAAAGAAATTTCGATTTCCGGTCTTGTTTCGCCACTGCAACCGCCCCCACGGCGGTTCGACGGTGCAGCGCAGTTGGAAACGGATGCACCGGTCACGCCTTCCTTCGACGCGCCAACAGACGACTCAATCCATACAGACACATCTGCACACACGCTCCACATATATATATATATACATTCTATGAAAATTTGATGCCATGAAAGATCGAAGGGCACGAAGGGTCCCACTGCGGTCTCGAAAGATTTTTCTACCAAACGAATTTTTCCCCATTTCAGGTAGTAAAGTAGTGAAAAGAATGGGAAGAACAAGAATCCGAACGATTTGTCAAAACGCCAAAAGGGGAAAAGAGATCGAGTAGGTGGTAGAGAATCGTCTTGTATCACCGAACGATGTTTCTCTGACCCTTGGGACTACAACCACAGTGTCTTTCTATTCGTGTATTTCGTTCTTCATATTATATTCCGTGTATACCATTCCAAAAAAAGAAGAGACAAGAGACCAAGAATGATATACAATAAAGTTTCCCAATTTTTTCGAAGCGGATTCGTAGCTGTCCGGCGGTTGATAGTTTCTCGTGCATCTGGGTCAGCGAGACTCTCGTCTCTCGCAACAAACACGGCGCGTTCGCATAATAAAGAGAAACTTAAAATACAAGTCTCGCGAGAGATGAGAAAGAAAAGTCTGAAGCGTTACCACGCGGCGCTTCGAATAAACACTTCCAGCATCGCAAGATTCTCCGTAGGACCGGTTTGTTTTTTTTTTTTTTTTTTTTTTTTTTTTTCGGGAGGGAACACTGCGCCGAGACCTCGGACTTTTGGTCTCGTCGGATCTTTCTAATAGACTCTTTGAACACCTGCGTCTCTGAAAACCGCCGGGGGGGGTCTCGGATATTCTTCTTTTTTGCCTCTCGGGTTGTATGTCGTCTCACGAAGGTAAGAAGGGTCTGCGAGAGATTCCTCTCTTGGATCTCTCTCGCGCCTTCTCCTTCTTCAACGAGTGATTTGTCAAATGTTTTTACCGCACTAAATTCCATGCGACGCAGACACGTACACATCTACACAGCAAGAGAATCTCTCGCGAAGCCTCTCTCTGGCGGTGTTAACTCCACAGGACCCGCGCTGAAGAGAACACAGAGAACAGAAAACATATACCGGCCATTTTCATTCTCGCATCCTTCTGTCTCGCGAGCTCTTTTGTCTTCGCTCTGTACTCGGTGCTTTATCGTCTTTTGTTTATATCCAATGTGTGAAATGGAACTCTAGAGAACGCGAAAGCGAATGAGAGGGAGAGGGAGAGAGAGTATGTGAGGAATTAAAGTTTTAACGCCAAGTATTCCAAAGCGGAATATATTAACCGGTATTAAATGCTAGAAAATCACGTAATTCACAATTCAAAGAGCCAAAGCAAAAGTAGTTAAACCTCATCCAGAGTTGAGTTTATGTATAGAGAAAACAATCTTTTGAATAGATAAGAATAATAATAATCATAATAGCAATTATGATCGACGGTGTAGAAGAGAATATATTCATCTCTAAACTACTATCAAACTGTGAATTCTCGTCTCGTAACTCTGCGAGATACTATTTTCACTTTCTCACACTATGTACCAAGAGTTGTACTATCGCTATTATACAACAGCAGTATCTTTTAGCAGCTCCGTGTCCTGCTGACGTTTCCGTCGGGGCGCTCACTCCCCGTTTCATCGTCTCGACGCCATGCGAATTTCATAGTCGGTTAGATACTCTGAGCCCTTCTGCCACTCGTTTCGGTAGATCTCGTTGCTTTGAATGACGAGGAAAGTACGAAACGTGCTTTACCAGTGAACTCAAGCGAAAGGGAAGGATTCGCGTCAAATGCCTCGTTTTCGCCACCAAATTTCGCTCGTAGCAGTTCCGAAATGGGGTAACGTTGCAGCGGTGAAATGAAAACGATCCTTCCGCGAGCGGAGGTTCACTTTTCCTTGCAGTCGTTTTCACTTCCACGAAATACTCTCTCTCTCTCTGTCTCTCTCTTGGCAACAATTTTTGGAGTACTCCATTCACGAGCCCTTCATTGCCGTCGTATCTTCTCCTTATTTTACTCGATGCTTCGACTGACTTCTTCCACTGCGACTGCCACTCGCTACTCTGCACCGCAACTTTTTTCTACGCTACTTTGCATCATCAGCAACGATTTTTCTTTGATTTTTTAGACTTCTTGCATCTGAATTGCTTCCCTTTAATTAGGAAACAATGAGTTTTTTTCAACAACAATGAAATGAATGCGTCGTAATGTGTAAAACTATGCGTTTCGGGCTGTGAATTGGATGTTGGAGCGAATGGTGAAATAAAAAAGTGGAGGAGGCTTAGGTTTGCCGAGTAGCAATGAGAGGACAAGTGATAACGGGAGTGGAGAGGAAGAGAAGTAGCCACTCGTGTGACAGGATCAACGTGATATGAATTATCTATCCGTGAGGGATTAAGCGTCCGTACTGCCGGCAGAGCACAACGACATTGTACTCATACGTTGGCTATATATATATATAGGTTATAAAATCGAATTGGAAGTTCTCGAGGGGGTGTAGGCGCGGTATTATCTCTCTCACGCGCTCTCGCTGTCCTTCCCTCTCTGCGTGTTTCGAAGCTGTGTCACATAATCCCCTCTTTCTCTATCTCCAACCGATTCAACTCTGTCTATCTCTTCGTGGTGTACACAGGCTGTAATACGCGAGACGAGAGTGACTCGATTTCGAACGCATCACCGCCTGATTTCCCATTGTTTCTCTCGAGGGGCACGCAAGGGGATTATCACTGCTGTTGGTGTTTCTATGCTATTGCTGCTACCGCTGCTGCGACCGGGTGCTGTATCTCCCTCGCAGTGTTTCTCGGTTTATAGCCGATGCGTTGCCGAGGGAAACTGTGGCAGCAGCCAGTATATTACCAGTCATCAAACGGAGAATGAATCAGACGTTTCGACATATTCGTAGGAGAGAGTTCCATCGTGGTAATTGGCTAGACGTACGTAGTTACGCCGCCAGTACCATCGACCTCACTGCAACAAAAGCCTCAACTCTATCTAATCGCGTGCGGTTATAGCTCACGAACGATTGATTTGTCATTCGAATGAATCAAATACGTACAATCGGAAAAAGAAATTTCATTCAATTAAATCTGATAAAATCGTGTTAAACGATCAAAGGACGTATTTTCAATCAAAGAGAAAAAAAGTTTACAATCCCGAATTTTCGATATTCAAATTAATTTTATTTGCATTCGGCAAATGGTGAATCAAGCAAATCGCGTGTTGATTTCTCGACTTATCGAAAAAAAAAATTTATCGGACCGATTTTTCAAATGACTTAATTATTGATCGAGAATTGATTGGAAGTAATGATACGAACAGAAATACTGCGAACAATCAATCATCGTAAAAAAAAAAAAAAAAAAAAAAAAAGGACGAATGCCAAGAGAGCTCCGCAATTTTATCGTACACTTCATTCACTCGATCGAGTTCGGTTGATCGACACAATTGGTTCGAACCAATACATACGTGTGTTTGTATTTCTATATAGTATATACTATACTATTGAAGTATATCCTGAATGTGAAATGGTTCGCTCTCGTATCAAAACGATATATAGAAGTCTTCGTATTGCCGTAATCGCGGGGTCCTGGAAGGCCAATTATTCCGTCCGGTACGTTGAAGATCCGAGGTACTCTTCTATCCACTGCCAAGTAGAAGAGCTCTTCTACTCAGAGTTGAGATGGTATGAGAAGGAAGTGAGGGACTCCGAGAGTAATATAAACCAACGTGGAAGGATCGATAAGCTCTGGCTTTTCTCTGTACTCAAGAGAAGCATAGAGCTAGAGAAGCCCTTTTCGCAACGCTACGTTTCTCGCGTATTTCCCCTTTCTTTTCCCATTTTCCTTTAACGCAGCATCGGTGTCTCCGGATTCTCTTATACTTCATTATCCTTTTGCCCATCCACTCTCTGTCGCTCATTCGACTCTTCCGTACCACCCTTCGACCATCATGCGGATACATCCCTTCCGAAAGTGTATTGCTATGTACACTTACGCTTACACACGAAAATGTCCCTTATTTCTTCCTTCCTTCCGTTTGCGACAGGGAAACTTACTTTGTACGTCTTTTTGAGAACAATTCTCACATTTGAAGGACCAATTTGCGACAAGCAGAAAGAGATATAGGAGCTTTGATTACCTGCGATCATCGTAAATTCAAAGTTTATTGTTTTATCGCGAAATTGGTGAATAGAGATATAGAGAGATGGGAGAGCCGTAACGGTGAGAGGGAGAGTGATATCGATCGTTCGGAAACGACGAGGGAGGTTGGGAAAGGGCGAGGGCTGCTGCGGCTATAGGAAACCCAACGAGCTGACTATATACGTTCTGAGGTATCCCGACGACTCTCAAGAGAACACCACAGCTTGTTCGTAATATCGCGAGACCCCCAGCAGCAGCTTTCATCGGTCGCGTTCTCTGCTTCTCCCTTTAACCTCCCTTCACGTCGTCTCCTACTTTAGTAATTGCCAGATTTATCGCACCGTCAACTTCCTCGCGACACAATAACTTTCTCATCCGTTAACAAAATGCCGGGGGTTGTAAATCGTTTGCTCAACGATCGGATTTTGACGCTTTCAAAAGGCTTTGACGATGTTTTCGCTGATTCAGCTTTCTATGATTGACGTTAAATGATTACCATAGGCGATGTTGATCTTCAAAAATATACATTTGGCTGTGAAATTCGATACGTGTTGCTATAATTATCAGTAGCGACATCGGAATAACCCCGGAATATGAATTTTTTTTTTTTTACGAAGTAATACATCGATGAAGAGAGGGATGAAAAATCATGCGTAATCTTCCGGCGTTAAAAAACTTTTCCCATGGATACGATTTATGTATAATGTGTTATTTATGGTTCTATAGCAATATCTATCAGGTGTCCATTTCTCGTGGCGAAATTTATTTGTTTACTTTGGCAAGTTTCACACGGTATACACGGTCGAGGTAACGGTATCAGCCGATTACGTTAGGGGTCGGATCCAAGGGGATAGTAGCCTCTCGAGTTATCCAGCGGCGCGTAGGGGGTTTACTCTCAGGGGTGGTTAGCCTAGCTGGCTGGTAGTCGTAGTGGTACACATAACGCCGAACAGCAGTGATATCCCACAGCTCTCGAAACACCGCCGCTGTTCGTCTATTCCTGTATAGCAGTACTGGCTACTGCTGCCAGCGTGTTCTCGAGAACTCCGGAGCACCCTCTCCGACGAAACAACCCCTGCGTGCAACCACTCTCCCCCCGCAAATCCTGTATAACTTTTCGCCGAGGCGCAGCAGCACAGCGACATTACACCGGCGCATAGGAGTACCTACTATAGTAGAACGAGCAGCACGTGACTGCGTGAAACTTGCCGTAAAAGCTACGACTTCGAGGGAAGATTAATTTAATAGCCAACGCAGCAGTCTTCTCTTCCTCCAACGGCGAAAATGCGCCTTTGGCATTCTAATCGAAATATTCGATGTGCAATAATAAAATTATGACCGTCCAATAAACTTTTCGATACGATCTTTCTAATTTTTTTTTTGTTTCTTCTATTCGAAAAAATTTGTTTAAATCAAGAAAATTCAACATTTTTCATTGAATCGAACTATAATTTTTTTTTTGCGGAAAAAAAAACGAGATGCTATAAATTTTTTTTTTTTTCATTGTTTTTCGTGACATTCGATACTTCACATTATCACAATTTTTTTCATTGGAACAGATTCGTTCTCTGTTATAAAACCGGTAATTTAATTGGCCGAACTCTTTCTTTCGATCTATTGGCCAACGAGAGAGTATTCCACCCGCTAGCGCGCGAGTGGTTTTGCCGCTGGCTTTTCAGTACAACACTCCCTTTTTTCGAACGAGAGTTTCGAGCCGCGCTCTCGGGTTAATAGCCCGGTTGATCGAACTTACTTTTCCATTTTCGTTCCGGTTTCGTGCTGTGAGAGAAGAGATATATATATTCGACGAGCCGCAGGGGGTTGCGAAGTGCGCTGGAGGGTCGAAAATGGAAAATAATTGGTAAAATATACAGTAGGGACAATGTGTAACTCGCGGGAAACCCAGTTTGCTGTGCGGATCGAATGAGAGAGACAGCTATTTTGTGGCTCTATCTGTTAACTCTTTCTCTCTCGTTCACTCGCGCTCTCTCCATTGTTTCGACGACCCAGCTTCACCCCCCTGCCCCCTCCCCCCACCTCTCCACCCCCGGATACTCGTTTATATTGGAAATTAAAAATTCCCTTAATTAATTGGAGACCGGATGGAGAGGTCGTGTATTATTGTTTATTCACTTCCATCTCATTTTTTTTTATTATCTCGTTTTTTTTTTTTTTTTTTCGTTTCATTAATACAGAAGTTAGCCTGTGAGATGTTCGGTCTGAATAAACAGGCCATCGACGAGGGTAATTTTGTACGAAAGAGAGGGGGAGGGGGAGAAATTGATAGGGAAAACGTATCTACGTTATTCGCTCGAGATACGATGTTACATAAAAACCCGTGAATATTACACAACACTGAGTTTATTTTGACACCGGATGACGCATTGCTTCTCTAATATTCAATCATTAGATATGACGTAATAGTGTATTTCACCCCTCGAATGTACCTATTCTCGTCGGGCCACTCGCTTACGATACATTATTCGACGTTCGCCCCATCGAACGGATCGTCACTCCCATGGAACAACTGCAACTGCAGCTGTTATATCTTCTTGAGCTCATAGGATACATGCACTGTGCGGAATAGCTTTCTCTGCAGGGCATCGATTATTTGTCTGCGCGGTGCTCGATGCACGCAGCCGCAGGATTAATTGAAACCAATCGAGAGTTGTACAGAGGATTGAAGTTTTTTTTCGTCGCGTGTGCAATGAAAAAACTTTTATTATTATAGGTTTCCAAATAGATTCACATCGACGAGTCGCGCTAACAATATTTTGACTCGTGCCGAACTACACATTTATTGTTTTTTTTTTTTTTCGATCTGCTATATACTTTCTCTGGCCAAACCAAGTAGCATTTGCCGGTTCTCGCAACTGCCTCTGCCAGCTGTCGTCAGCGTCGGTGGGATACTTTACTGCGAGGCCCTTTCCTCTTTTTATCCCTCTCTCTCTCTCTCTTTCTCTCTCTCTCTCTCTCTCTCTCTTTTTCTTTTTCTCTCTGCCTTACTGTTCTTGGGGTTCACACATTGAAAACCTCCCTTATATTCGGGCGTTGATCGCGTGCCCCGTCGTCCCTGAAAACTTATCGGCCGGAAGTCCGATGACGTGGTGCATTTAAAACGTATTCTATATACTGGCAAATGTACAACGATTGAGACACGATGGAAAGAAAAGAGCCCAAGCTGATTCGTATTTAAAAAAAAAAAAAAAAAAAAAAAAATGAGGCAACCGAGTTTTTGCACGCTAATACGTATGTATATTCGGGGGGTAGAGAGTGTATATTTCTTTCGAGATATCTCGCGAGTCTGTGGCCTATCCACACCGGAAGGCAAACCGTTCGCGAGCGCAACCAGCAGATGCATCACCCTTCGTTCCGAGCCCTCGCGCGGCTGTTAAAATATAAAATAGCCTCACACACACGCACACTAATATACATACACATAAATCGTCCACTGGTAGAAAAAACTGTTTGCCATTGTCGACTGAGTTCGAAGTACCGTCGTAAATTCCCCAAAGGCGCTTTCGCTCTCTGTAAGTCGAGTATATATATCGATACTTGTATTATATTCTATAAACGGAAAACGACATTGCAACGTTTTTTTTTTTTTTTTTTTTTAACAAATGTTGACGTTACCGGCCGCAGATATACGCAATTTTTTTTTAACTCTTGCAAAATAGTGCACTTTATATTACTAATATATTTTGTTAATATGCATAAAATATGAGTACTCCATTAGCATAGAAATTGGTTTGCACGGATCAAAAAGTCAGAATATTTACGTTTACGTATGTGTACACAGTATTATCGAAATTATTATCAATTTTTTTTTTAATTAATTTCACGCATGAAAAAATTATAGCAAATTTTGTAATAAAATCGCTATTGCGGTTGTATGCAGTGTAAAAAAATTTATCGGAATACCACAGGCTGAAAAGTATTTTAATGAGACCCTTCGATTCGACGAGATAAATGACAAATTTACAAAATAAAAATAAAAACGTATCGAACCGAACGTTTGCGAGACTTCGTCAAATAGCCCATCGTATGTGTTTTTTTTTTTTCGTAAACACTTGGAGATTCTTTTGATATTTCATCGAAAAACAAAGATACTAGTGTTCGAAAATACAAAAAATGATGAATCGTCGCACAAATGAGTGAAAAAAAAAAAAAAAAAGAAAATTATCGTATTATAATAGTCGAAAGTCGAGAGTGCGGATCGCGTGTCACTTGTCGTGAATATTTCTTTCAAAAAATCCGTTTCGACGGCAGATGTTGAGCGCCATAGTTCTTTCCGGACGATTGACGATTTCCGAGGCGGAAGGAAAGCCCAGATGGCGGTGAATCCTGTTCATTGTTAATGCGGTCACCAGAGCCTGTCGGCTCGTTGGTACTCAACAACACGTGAGACTCGATGCATAGCCATATCTATCGGCCAAACGTAAATATCGTTTGCTCCGAGGCTTTCGAGACTGCAGGTTCGCATGTACTGCCTTTACGGATTGGCTGAGAGCAGAGCGCTTGTTCGATCATTGCTTTTCAGGGCCGATAATCGTCATCGATATATCTATCGATGATTACGATTATTGAGTTCTGTGTCACTCATCGGCAAAGCTGCGGAGAGTGAAGCGATTGAAAACCGAGCGTCGTTCCCTTTTCGACTGTGGAATGACGCGACGTGGTTTATATATCTATAGGCGCGCGCGCACACTCACGTGAACTATCACAATACCATTATAATGGTACTATGTCCTCTTCGACAATAGGGTTTTATGCTCCGGGCTGTGGTTCACACATCCTCGTGCGGCTATAGAGGACGATAGTACTACTATAGTGCATATATATGCGTCCATACATATATATGAGAGGGAATAAAATGCCGTGGCCGGCGTCGCGTGTCAAGTGAACGACAGCCGAGAGTCACGATGGATAATGACCGCGAGCTCTTCGCTTTGCGCGTCGCCTCGCGCGGCACGGTAAACGTCCCGTAACCGATATTGATGTACATATGGCACACGCGGATTTAATAGATGATATATATTTCTCTCGTTGAATTCAACGAGTAATGCACCTCCCTCTGTGTCTCTCATTCACTCGCACTCGCGGTGAATTCAACCGGTGAATAGCAGATGCACAATGACACGAATACACGTATGATATTCAGACGCTTCGTTCTCTGTGCTCTCGATATATAGTACTTCACTATTATGCTCTCTTTCGTTTCGTTAAAATGACGAATATGTATTTATAACAAGTATTTGATAAAGTATATAATGGCGTTTCTTCATCGTTTGTCGTAAGTCTCCTCGAGGTGAGCGACGAAAGACGAGAAAAAAACGGAGTCGAGTGCCGCGGCGCTCTGTGGCGCTCGAGACCATGAATGAGGTATTAAAATCAAATGAGCGTCTCGTTTACGACGAGATCTTCTTTTTTTTTTCGTCTTTTATCTTTTTTTTTTATTGTGGGCGACGAGCAGCGCGGCATAATCTATTCCTCCTACCTACCGTTGCCGAGTGCCAGGATCGATCCCAGCAGCTTTCTTGAAGCTCGCTGTACTCTCGGCACTTCTTCTTTACAATATATATATACGTATATCTATGCCTGTGTAGTATAGTATAGTATATATACTCTCATATACTCGTAGCCGGTATAATCGCGGAGTACTTGAGTTATACTCGAGGCGTCCTCTTCTCTCCGAACGCGAGAGACTTTGCCAACAGGAGAGATCCTCTTTCCTTCTGTCTCCTTTTTCTCCGGCTTCAAGACTCGCGGACGCTTGCAACATCAACCCCTTCCGGTTCGGCTCATTCGATTGTTTCTTCTCATTCCTCTCTCCCGCGGCTACAGGGTGCAAAGTAATTACCCCGATTTTTTTGTTCTCGTATACGATGCGCGAACACGAAAAAGATCGCGAAATTTTCATATTAAAACGATCGGTCAGTCGCGTCGCTATGCCACAAACATGCGAATTCGATGGGTGGTCTATACGCGATACCTCTTCATCACTCGCAATCCATTAAACCGGAACGGAATATATGCAATATACAAAATGGGCAAATATAAATTTAACGATCGCGTTGCAAATGCGGGTCACTCGACGAAGGCACATATATTCATCATACAGCTGCCGAGTTTAAAGTTTTTTTTTTTTTCTCATGACGCGAGGGGTTGAAGGACTTGTATGTTGTATATTTTTTTTTTTTACCTGACCGGGATGAATTGAAAATTCATGTTAACTCCCGAGTTCGTTCGACTCTGCGGAGTTTCATTAATATTGCAATGACGCGAGAATATTCATTTCGACGTGTGTGTCGTATAGAAATATTGTTTGCTCACCGTTGTTTTTTTATCGTTATTATTGTTATTTGAATTTATTTCATATTCATTCAGCGATTCATGCGCGACGCTGTATCACGTTTGAATTCCTCCATCGCGAATGTTGCGTGGATAGGTTTTTTTTTTGTCCGAATAACTTTTTCAGCAACGCAGCCTTTATGCGTCGAATTAACGGAGCAGAAATACAATTTTCGAGGGGTATAAATAAGCTACGCTATGAACGCTCGGCACGCAATACCGGACGTTGCGCTATTTATCCCTCCCTCCCGCCCCCCTCTGTGTTATGTCGACGACCTATCGCATATATTCAACAAAGTTTTATTATCTCATATTCATTTATTTTCCGCGGTTCCGGGAGGGTCATCCTCGCGTAATTATTGTACACATCGATTATCGCGTTTTTTTTTTTTTTTTTTTTTTTTTTTTTTTCATCCCTCCTTCGTACATATTCCATGTTCAGCCGACGAGTATGCGATATACCGAGAGAGTACCCGAAGTTTGGGGTGAAAAATATAAAAAAATGTATCCCGTCACGTGCAAAAATGCGTTTGATACCATCACAGACTCGAAAGCGCGCGGGAGAGATACATTTTTTTTCTAAATTTTTTTTCCGCACCGTGGGCTCTTTGCGTTGGCGAATAATATGCAAAACGAGCAGCGGCTCGCGAGAGTCGTCGATTATATAAAAACCCGAAGCCACTGAACGCGGCCAACCATAAGCTCGTAATTTTTCATCACGCGCTCTTGATCCATTGGCCTCTCTCTGTCTGTCCACCTCTTGTGTCTGCTACGTTGAAACGATCGATCTCCACGAGCGGCTACCAACGAAACTCTCCACTTCGTAAGGTCTTCCCGTTGGATTCATCTCTCTATATCGTCTTCTTCTTCTCTCTTTTTCTTCCTTTCATTCTCCACTTATACTCCACTGGCTTCTTTTAGTTCTCGTTCGGTTGGCCTCGACGAGAGAACGAAACGAGCCACTCGTCTCTCAGTCTGGACCCATCAAGGCGTCTCGAAGGGGTAGACGATTTTTTATCGGCATCTCGCTATCGAGGCATCCCACGTTTGCGGGGATGAGCGCAAGTTTGACTCATCCACCCTTCTCTCTTTCCTCTCTCTCTCTCCCTCTCTCTCTTTACCCCTCGAGACTCGTAATCATTTGGAACGCGTGTGCATCCTTGCGAGCTATCAAGTACCTACTTCTGCTACAGAGCAATCGTACGAATTGCTCGTGTACCGTAACCGTATACCTCATCATCCCATGAGATCAATAACATCCGAAGGAAAAAGCGGCCAACTCGGCATAACGCATCAACGAATTCGACAAATTGCAAAGATTTATCCCCCCCCCCCCCCTTTCCCCACCGTCCTTTAACATCACTTTACCACTTTATTTTTCGCGAATGTTGTAACCATATATGGATTTCAGTCGCGATATTTTGTTACAAATTGTAATGGCAAACATACATATATCGTTATCGGTACACGTTGCAAAGGTTGAAACATTTATCATCCTTAGAACACGAGTGACTTGCAACGTGGCACGTTCGGTATACGAGTACGTGGTACGTACGTTCGAGTCATTAATCATCCAACTAACTAAGAAATCAATACTCCACTCGTTTCTTCCCCGTAAGCAAAATCGAGC
Organism: Cryptus armator; assembly: GCA_963971235.1. Taxonomy (NCBI): domain Eukaryota; kingdom Metazoa; phylum Arthropoda; class Insecta; order Hymenoptera; family Ichneumonidae; genus Cryptus; species Cryptus armator. The sequence continues at coordinate 14,258,046 of OZ020232.1, forward strand.
CCCGTATATTGGTTGCCCCCCTCGATACAGTACACGTTTCGTTTTATTTATTAAACGTTTAACGGCCAGTAATTTTTTTCCACCGAGAGGAGCAATTTATTTATCATAATTAAAATTGTAATTAATTATTTAATTAGCATTATTTACATCGAAAAATAAAGCTTTTGTCTCTATCGATATAAATTTGAAAATTTAATGATTCAATTAAACGATTGTATTTTGTGCAAAAATTTTGTGACTAATAATCAAGAAATTCGGTTATTAATTTTCTGGTCAAACCATTAAAAGATTCATTTATACGGAAAAAAAAAAAAAAAAAAAAATACTTCCGAGGTTTGTAATCACATGCAAGTCCTCTCGCGACTCTCTGCAGCGTTGAGTGCAACGTGCCACGCCGCAAAAATTACGCATAGAGTTGCCTCCGTGTTTCTTCGTCACCCTGACGCTTACCACAAATCCATATTAATAAGCCACTCGCTCGAGCGTACATTAGAAAAACGGCTTTTTGAACGGGTAGAAAAGAAAAAAAAAAAAAAAAAAAAAAAAAAATTGGTGTAACTGAGAGAGCGAGAGAATCGACGCCGTAAACGTATTCAGGATCGTTATCGTGAACTCGGCTCGTTTGTGGGGTGGTTTAGCAGCCAGCAAGCGAGTCGTTCGCTACGACTGGCGCGTATCCTTAGTGCTACAACCGGGTGCAACCGAGGATACGAGAGTGCGTGGCGAGAGTCAGCCCCCTGTTAAATTCTCCGCGGCATATCTCGATAATCTCTTTCACGAGTCTCGCTGTTGCACAGTTCGTAATTTAAAAGTAACTCTTGCAAACTAACGAAGTTACAATGAGCGTCTGTGGGGGTGGGGGGGGGGGGGGGGGGGGGAGCTTTGCCAGTTGCTGCGCCACGTTGACGCCGGGCACCCGTTCACCGATGATTAGTGGCAAATAATGCCGTTCCCGTGTAACAATAGAAGCGTTGCTCCACGGGACATCCAACACACGGATCGTTCATCGTGCGTGTGTACGTGTATATCAGGCAATGAACCAAAATTGTGTGTGACGATTGTGTATCGGTGAGAGACTATACTATGCCGAGTACAGTAGAGAGTGCCCGGTGGCCCCTTTTGTGCCCGCATCGCTGTACTCCAAGGGCCGCCGACGTCGAAAACGTGGGGGGAATCGCGCGTGGTGAGCGTACAGGGCTTACGATCAATCCTTCCATCTGCTTCCGGTACGTAGACGTAGCGGCATGTACGATGTGCCTCTTTGCTCGTCCCGCAACGCGTTACATTACAGTCTGTACCATCGATAAAACTATAGACAGGAGCCGAGAATATGCTGGTATACATCGTACAACGCGCCGCTTCCACACGCCGTTATAGTTATACCAAAGTACGGTATATGGTATATAAACGGAGTGAAGAGGACTCTTGCTGACCGGAACTTCCGGAAAGTTTCACAGGACGCTTTCGTGACCCGGCGCTACCTGAGTTTGACATGAGCTTAAACGTCACTCAAAATTCGTCCTATTATAGTTGTTAACGGCGACACTTTAGCCGGATGTTGGGTGTCACACGATAAAGCGACGATCGATCAATGTTGCGAAGTCATTAGAGTCTCAGACGATTCTCCGCTTCTCCGCAGAATAACTTTTAACGACGTACTCGTCATTGTACTTATGTTATAGTTAATTTTTCTTTTCGCACAGAAATAATTATAATCTGGCGATTGGCAATAAGGTTAATTGAACTTTGACCGACTGTTCTGTTTTTCTAAAACTGCTACTACTGCTCGTTTTAGCTGAATCTTTCACATAATAGAGAGTATAATAAAGCGATAAACGCCATCATGCTGACACGGACTATCAGTGTGGAGATATATATATAATATATATATATATATATATGTATTTATCGCCGCGGGGATATAGACGAGTAAATCCTTCTGCGGGAGGATAAAGCTCTGGAAAAGGAGAGGCTGAGGATCGACAGAAGCGGGGGAGGGCGTTGGGCATTAACATCGAGGGTGCAGGAGAGTAAAGCGAGAGCTAAGAAGCATCGACCAGAAAGGAGAGAAGGAAGCGAGAGAAGGTTATACCGGACGAGAGAGCCGTGGATTTCTCTACCTCGTCGTAATGCCTTCCTGGCTTTCGTCAAAGCCGATAACGTTCCTTCTCTTCGTTGCAGGCCAAGCCTCACCGAGTGAACGAACGACAACAGCAGCAACACACAGAGGGCCTCGTCGTCTTCGTCTTCGTCTCGTAGTCTCTCTTGCAGCTCCTTTCCACCCCTCGCGAATCTCGCGTTCCACTATAGCAGGCAACGAGGACTATACGAAAGACGACGAGGTATCTCGCCACGCTTGGGGGGATCTTAAATCTTACCTCCCTCCTGAGATTTACTCCAAGGAGGCGGAGGGAACCGACGACAACGTCGACGTTGTCGTCCTGTCTTCTCTTCCATACCGTCTACTATCTCAGCGCAACATCCACCTTCTCCCTTCTCTTCAACGAGAAGAGCGCCAACCTCTTCTCTTATTCCTTAGACTGCGGATAACACAAGGAAGCGAACGAACAGACAGGCGTACACGTTCCTCTTCGTGTCTCTCATCTCTTCGTACAACACACTAAAACGACGTCGTTGTTGCTGCTGGTGACCTCGGTAGACATTTTCGATTTTCACCACGACTATATCTTCGCAATGTGTTTTACTCTCTCAATTTTCGCGTTCCAAATTTCAAACTTCACGTTCCGGTAACGTCAAGTCCTTTTTCCACTTGGGGCTTTACAGACGTGCGCGGGGGGTAATATAAGGAGAGAGAGTGAGAGAGAGAGAGAGAAGGGAAGTATAACGTAGCAGAATTTCTCTGTCGGGCGAGATATTGCACCGGGTATTACGTGAGCCACGTGACCTTTTTCCGGTACGGCTAACCCGATATCCACCCAGGATTCGCTTCTATCGCTGACTCTTTTCCTCTCTCGCGCTCTGCACTGCAGAGGTGAAATAGTGCAGTGAACTAACTCGCGGAAGGGCAAAAAAAAACGAAAGGTTGGGTGGTTGGGAAGAGTGAGAGTTTGAAACGAGCGTCGCGGGGCGTCGATCCAAACCCCGAGACGAATTTATTGGCACGCGATGGAAAAGTCGACGGTCTTATCCCCAACCCTCCCGGCTGCTACCGCCACTGCTGAAACTACGTGGCATTCAACCCTCGGAACAGAGAGGGATCCTCGCTTCTAGTTCGACGAAGTCTAAGGGGTGGGAAAAGAGCAGAGGATTTCTGACTCCCGCTGTGTTTTCTCTACATACGCTATATAGTATATAGTTTATATATATATATATATTAAGAGCTAACGGTACGGTGAAGGGTCGCGACGCGTGCCCCTGCTGCTATCGTACACGCGTATTACGCGGTGAAACTTTGCGTCAGGGGTCTCAATGCGAGTAGCCGTTGCGGACGTCAATCTACCGACAAAGAACGATTACCGAATTGTCGCTAATGTGATTTAGCTACGGTACGAAAGGCGAATGAGGGGACAAGAGAGGTGTGCCGGAGAAACGCTGACTAAAGTGCGTACACGTCCCTCGACGACAATACGATCGTTCATCCGTAACAAACGGGAACCACCGTTCCCTTTGATGTTCCACAATGCAGAAGTTATAGCTTTACAGAAACACTTTTTTTCGTATCTAAAAAAAAAAATGCATTATCCGAATTCTATCGAAATTATTCGAGTCGATTTATTCGTTCTCCGATTGAGCGTCTCGCGAGGCTGAAACTTTCAACTCGCAAAGCTGAGGTTATTCTCGTTCATGAAATGAAAACTCATGGGAAATTGTAATTCCATCGAATACGAAAGAACAAAAAAAAAAAAAAAAAAATTTCATAAAATTCAAATGTTCGGCTCGACTGCGATTGAAAAAAAATATATATATATACATCGAAATATTTTAACTGAAGTATTTCTGCGGGTCCATTGATTTGACTAAATAAAAACTGCACTGTTATATTAAATTGTCGCGATCTTTTTTTGCATTTTTTATCGCGATGTATCGACACGAAAAAACATATTCGATGCATTTTTTTTTACGTGAATCGAGTGCGTAATTAATTTTACTTTCGGTTGAATATTTTATACGAATTTTTACGCTGGAAGCGAAACAGTTTTTATATTTAGCGTTTATCACGCGCAAAACATTCTGTAACGTATGAACACGCTGATGTCGCGAATTTGATAAAAACGATGATTACGAATCGTTGTTTTTCGTATCAAATTTAAAAAGTTGAAAAATCAAACAAACGAAAAAAAATGTTCGCATTTGAAAAAAAAAAAAAGCTGATTCACTGCCTTCAAAGGAACAGAGATTGGACCGATTTATCTGAATCATAGATGCGAAAGGTGAAGATTCTCTTCTTGATTATCTCTCAACAGCGAGACAACCGGTGGCACGTGCCGCTCGTGCCAAACACCTGTCGCAACATTATATGAAAGTCACCGACGCCTGCACAGGCCGCTCGTACGGAAAATATAATTATGCGTCCAGCTGCTTTGGACAGAATTGGCGAGAGACGAAGAGAGAGAAACTCCTCTCGTATGCTCAGTCGAACTTCTTTTGAACACAGGAAAAATGTATCATCGTTTCGAAGTATCAGCCGGCGGGACTCTCTTCCCTTATCCCCCCCTACTATTTGCTCGTTTATCGGTCCTTTTTCCAACTATTTGTCAACGTCAGATCGCAATTTGTACGTAGTACATAACGTTCCGTGTAATATACGACGATAGAAGAAGAAGAACACGAGGAAGAAAATAAGATAGGAGGCCCTCCATACATACATATACGCGGTAGAAGCTATAGGGACAGTTAACACGCACGCATATAAGAACCTGCTGCGTATCGCACACGCAAGACGATATATATTCCGCGAGACTTCGGGCAACTCGCGAACTGTAGCGATGAAGAAGAGGTGGAGAACGACGTGCGTGACCGCTGACGTCATATCCGGTGAGGATAAAACCCGAGAGCGGGAATACGAAGCAACGCTGTACGTTCTCGTACTCGTTTTCAAGATTCCCGCGAAGATTGTTGGACGGGTTGGAGGCATGAAAAAAAAAAAAAAAAAAAAAAAAAAAAAAAATCGTCGCTCGTGCTGTGCAGCCCTTTTTGTCCCACGATTTGTCTCTACCTCTGTTATTGTGTTGTTATACTATATTCGCAACTGTAGAGCTATATATCTACTTCCCGGCATATTACACGCTACGCGGTCATCATGCGTTTCAGATAGCGTTCTCTGTACCGCGCACTGTATTTTCTACTCACATATACACGAGTAAACGACACACACGACAGTAGAATACGTTCGGACTAATGATAGATATCGTTAATCCCGCGTATAAGAATTAAGATTGAAGGATCGTGTAACTATGTTACACATGAATACAGAGAAGTTTGAATCCAGAAGGACCAGCAGCACCGCGTATAAGCAGAGACGATAATTAGCCCTTGAGTGCGGCGCGCATATATATAGGTATACATATACATGTATATGTATATCGCTTTAAATCTTCACTGCCTGCGGGAGATAAAGCCAACCAATTATTTCAGTCTCCGGTTTCCTGTTCCATGTATGCGGTGTAGTGCGTGTGTGATGTCGAGGGCACATGGAGCATAATTGCCCCGCGGGGCCTCATAATTTATCGGTCCACGAATCCTGCCTATCGTTCTCACTCTCTCTGTGTGTCTCTCTCTCTCTCTCTCGCGTTTCTCTTCTCTCTACATCGTCGGTACGTACGTTACGGGGCTCTCTGGTTCTGCTATGTCTACCTTTGCAGAGGAGCAACGGGCGGTAAGGCGAGAGTCACCCGTGGGTTAGTTTTGCATATTTCATCGCGTAAAATAAACAGATCGAATTAGCATTATTAATTAATATACCGGGAAATATTTCAGTGAGCAGCGGATTGGTAAATACCGCGTGGTTTGCACTCGAAAGCCGGAGAGAGAGAGAGAGACATTTTTTGTAACGAAAACGTAACCCTCGTATAGTTGTCGGCTGATAAAAAAGTAATCTATCGAACCCAAAGCTTACACTGCCGACGGTGAAGTCGTGTATTTTTTTTTTTTTTTTTCTTTTTTTTTTCCGTTCGTTTCTTCGACGATCCCGGGGGAGCGATCAATTTGATCGGAATCTAAACGCGTAAATACCGTATACGGGTTCCGTTGCTGGTGGCTACACTGCATGGTCCCTTTGCCATTCTCGCGTTAATTAAGGTAAGCAGAGGAGAGAGAGAAAGAGAAAAAGATGGTTATCACATTTGGGATTCTCGTCGTGTAACACACAGAGGCGGTACAGGAGAAGATATCGACGTTGAGAGAGAAGATGAGGATAGGGAGGGCAAAGATTATTACCGAGTTTCTTGTTCCCGCGGTATATAGTAACTCCGACGGGAATTGTCTCTAATTATCAAGAATTATCTCGAATTAAGAGAAGTCGAATTCTTCGAGTCTCACGACGATGAGAGTTACTAGAGAAAAAGTCTATGCCGAGAGGCTATTCGACGACTTCTTTTTTTTTTTTTTTTTTTTCATTATTTTCTCGAATAATAGTAAGAGCTGTATTTACCGCTTGGACATCGTAGAGCTCGAGAATTACTCGTCACTCGTGTGGATCTCGCCGACGGAGCCTTAGAAACGCACGAACGAGAATTCGTATGTTTTTGCCAGCAGGTAATTGATATGGCTGGAAGGGTTCAGTCGACCGTTTTTTTTTTTTTTTTTTTTTTTTTTTTTTTTTTTTTTTTTCGCTCAACTTAACGTGCGTGCCGGACCGAGTCGGGTTCTGTAATATCGCGCAGGTGGATCAGGAGGGATTGAGAAACTTTATTTTCCTTTTCTTTTTTCTTTCTTCAGCGTTTTCGTTTTTCGTCCGGCGATTCGCCGCCGACGATTGTGCGCTTTCATTATTGTTATACTGGAGAGTCGAGAGAAATAAAGGAACGAAGTTGGAAAAACGCCGAGGGTCAACGACGAGCAACGATACGAAAGCGAATCTATAACGGATAACCATAGCCGAAGGGTTAACGTTTTTCCCATTACCGTGATGGGCAACGTGGAATTTTCAACCCCCTCTCGTTGTCGGGATCGTTTCACCCTCTCCTGTCGTTGCACTCCACTCGATTTCTCCAAACCCCTCGACGATACTCGAACCGGAAATTACCTGCCATATTATCATATACGAGGGTCAAAACCTCATGCGGATAGCGGAGGCTGCGAGAATCTCTCTCCTTCTCTCGTCACGTATACCCGCTTCAAAACATGTAACCCCCTCCAAAAATTCGTTTCCACCCTCTCGCAACGCTTCACTCTCTCTCCCTCTCCGGTAGACAGTACACGAATCGATAAATCCCACGAGTGAATTTCCGATGCGAATAAGGAACACAGTAAAAAAAAAAATTGTCTACCGCCTGACAAAGTTTTTCTCTCTGCACGCATTGCGATGCAGCTGTGAATGCATTTTCCACCGAGTTGGCGAGTTTTTATAATAAATAAGGGGAGCTGAGGGGGAGGGGGCGTGGAGAACGAGTGTTCCGATGCAGGGAAAACATGGCTTGCTTGCCTCACCATTGCCTCTCACCCCCGTAAGAGTCTGCCGAGTCTTTTGCCATTGGTAGAAGAGTCTCAAGAGCATCGAGAGAGAAGAGACTGTGCACGCACGAGTTATCGATATCATAACTCGGCGAAAGTCTCTTCCTCGGATGGGTTCTCGCCCAGCTATAGTTCCCAGTCTTCCAAGAGAGGATTTCTTCTCTCTTCTTCCACTCTCCTTCTCTCGCGCCTCCGCCCGTTAGCTTCGTTTTTTTTCTCGCCTCATACCTTTTAACATTCTCTCTCTTTCTCCCCTTCGTCATTTCGTCGTTATCCTTTTTTCTCGGTAGTTTTCTTCTTTCTCTTGTTTCTTCGTCGTTCTTCCTCGATTTTCTCACTCCTATCCACGCTGCAGTGAGAAGCCCTCCCATAATAGCCTCAGCCTTACCAACTTTTTTATTTATCGGCATCTCGCCGGTAAATGCCTGGTTTCTTCTCTTTCTTTCCCTCTTCTTCAAAAATGTCTTCTCGCTTTCTCATCTCGACGCCTCGTCCTCTTTTTTCAGTCAGTGGAGGAGCGCTGCCTGCTTCCAAGCCGCGGTATAGTTTCAGCCTTTCACCCTTTAACCCCTTTACCATCTTTCCTGCTTCTGATAACTCGACTCCGTATACTCTTCTTTCGTATCTCTTCTCCGTTCTACGAAATCTTTCCCTCTTTCGTTCCTTCTTTTGGAGTGCAGAAACAAGTATGCCACCTTCTTTATCTATCTGGCTGCGCTACCCAGGAGCCGCGGCAAGACTATCGTCGTTTCTATCGTCGCTTCTTTTTAACCTCATACCAACTACCTTCTCCTCATCCTTTTCTTCCAATCGGATCCTTCAACGATCCCGAAGCAACCACCGGGCCCGCATCCTTCGAGGAAACTAATTGCCCCGTTCCACACCGCGGAGTGTTGACCTACGGCCAGCACAGAGCTTTGCCTTCTCTCGCTTCGCTCTGGCTGGTCCTCTGGTTTCTGAAGATAGGGGCTATCGCCCACACGTACATAGTACACTGGACAACATATATACATATATATATGTGTGTGTTCAGTAACTATACGTAGTTTCGTTCTACACCAACGAGTGTACGTATAAAGTACATAATGAACGAAGCTTGTAGCTGCTTCTCTATGTACAAACGGATACAACATGTATTTACAGGTATACAGAAGCCGTAGTTGCTTCCTCGAGAAAAGCTGCTGCTGCTGCTGCCTCGTATTCTATACGGCACGAAAAGATCGTACAGCATTTACCTCTTTCGGGGCTAAATGAAACTGAATTTAAGGCACTTTGTTACCTCTGCTCTTTTCACCCTCTGCTCGGATAAAGATTAAAAGACACCTTTGGATAATGATTACTATAAATCTCTCGCGTGTTATCAGATTCCGATCTGTTAAATCGGGATATAAATTTGCCACTTATTTATGGTTATCATTGGTTATCTGTGCTTTTACATGAAAAGACGAAATGAATCAACTCTTCGAGTCCCTTACACTTCGGACTTATCTTCTGTTATCTTGAAAGTGTTTTCATTCATTCGCACGTCGCAGGTTTCCGAGAGTAATAGTTTTTCTCCATTAAATTTAGTGCCGTTAATTTATTTATGTTAATGTCTCTAAATTACCCATAAACGAGCAATTCGTAAATAAAAATTGTCAGCATAAATCCGAGGGATGGAGATAGCGAGAAAAAGAGGTTTATCTCCGAGGATGAGGCTGTGCCGCAAGTAAACACCCCACCATTATACGAATCTCCTTTTTAATATTACTTCCTCCGGTTTCCCAAGCACATTTATATTTATCCTAATAATCTCAGTGCTGCCGGAGTAATATATAGCTGAGGGATTCACGAGTGTTTTACTTTAGCTCCGGTTGGAGTCCTTCGTCGGATACGGGGTACGCGAAACCCTGCATAGCTGCGATAGGACGATGAACGAAAGCAAACGGGGATAGAAATAGAAGCGAAGAGTGAAGCGCAAGTCTGATACAAGATCGGATAGTCTTTATGCAGAAGTCTCTCTTTTCTTCCAGACGAAAGATAGCGGGGGGGTTTCTCATCCTTTCGCGAAACGCTTTAAAATTCAGAGAACTACTCCGTCGAGATCTCCTAATGGAAGAAGAGAAAGATGAAGGTTGAGAAAGAAAAGAGTCTCGAGAAAGAGAAAACAGTAGAGTACGGTAAAGGTGCACAAGTATAAATATAATAAAAAAAAAAAAAAAGAAAGAATACAAAACAAAAAAAAAGGAAAGAGGCAACGTAAAGAGAGCCGCACCGATCTCAGGTTGTGCCCGAGTTTTCAAGGGTTGGAGGATCGGAGAGGAGAGGAAAAAGAGTGCGGGATGAGAGCGTAAAGCTGCCGAGAGGGTAGTCGATATCAATTTTGTATTTCATCGTAAAGCCTCGACGATGGGACTTCCGGGCGTTTTCCGCGTTCGCGGAAATTCATTTCCACTTTTCCTGGTAGTATATATATCCGCAGAACTACTCTTATTGGATTCCGGTAGGGATGTCTCTCACTCCCTCTCTTTCAGCCTGTGCCGCTCTTCACCATCCCGTCGATGTTTAACTGGTTTTTTTTATCGAAAGTTTAAATTATCCAACGAGAGCCGAGTTTACGCTTTGCGACCGAAATGAATCGGTTCCTCTCACGTACAACGAACCCGAGAGAATTCCCAATGCATTGGGATCACTCCGTGGCTTAACGTCGATCAGCGTTTCGCGAATGGTTGTGCAGCGTTTAGATACGGGAAAATTAATTGACGAGAATACAACTCTCGTCGAATTTTACCAAACGGCGTTATCTTTTTTTTTTTTTGTTGTTCTTTTCCTCGTCTGTTATCGTTGCGCAGATTTTAACAACGTTGCCGTTTTACTTTTTTTATGACTGTGAAGTGGAAAAACATTAATTATTCGAATGAAAAAAATGTTATTCGATGATCGATAGAATATTTGTACAGTTTATTCAGAACCAAACAGTTTTTATCACTGTCATTGCGTTGCTTTGGAAGAATTTAAACATTTTTTTACCGAAGTGATTACACTGTAATCATCGATGGCTTTCGTCCAAATGGATCAACGCATTCCGCTTGTAGTGTCTTCGCAACGCTTGCCAATCGTCAAGCCGATTAAATTTATCTCACTGTTTATCTGTCGTTTTCGTCTGTTTATGGCTCTGATACTTTCTGTTTGTACTTGTGGAGCTCGAAACGTCGTCATTGAAGTCGAGAAACGTTCGTTAGTATACGCGATTTCTCGAGACAAGAGTGCGCAACGGGCTGACTTGGTAACACACGTAAATTAACGAGATCGATTGTAGATTACATAGCGAAACGAAGGAGTGTTCACGAGAGAGAGAATCAGCGATTGCTCTTGCTGGTTTGTGTGTGGGCTGTAAACAGCCGAGAGGATCCAACCGGGCAACTAGAGAACTCGAGACGAGACAAGTGAAGTTTAGTTAAGTAAACTGTTGGATCGTTCTGTTTCTCTCTATCTACGACGTTGGTACTGTGGCGAGTTTAAAGAGAGGAGGGATCCCGGGATGAACGTGAAGTTAACGCGCTCGATTTGCTCGAGTTGTGTCTAACCATTACGAGTTAGGAGCAGCGCCGCCAACAACAGATGATTCTAGAGACACAGACGCACAATGTGCCGCGCGATTATTGGCTGTAACTAGCATCGGACAGCTGGACCCCTATCCTACTTATTGCGTTTCTCTTTTTTTTTCCTCCATTTTTTAAATTTAATTCTTAACAGGTCTCTCCCTCGTGTCTTCTCTTAAAAAAAAACCAGGAATTTTTTTCGGTCCGTACTAAATTTTCGTTTCCTTTAATGTTACAGAATCACCAGAGATGCGACGACAATGTTCTCAATCGTGACAGCCATCGGAGAAGAAACGATTCTTCAGCGATGCGGGTAAGTGAAATAAAATAAATAAATACTACAGCATACGCATACACACACACACACACATACAGGGCGTCACTTGAATTAATTAACTGAGTTGATTAATTAATTAATTTAACCGGTGAAAGTAGTATACGCGCGTAAAGCAGACGGAAGCATTAAAGAAATTCTCAAAAGTTGCACATACGCGTGACTAATTGCTTCGTCCATTCGGTCGTGAAACCAATCCGTCTTAATTACGAATTCGTTTTTCCATTGACTGCCATATTGTATATACCGTGGCGAGAGCTCGAATTACGACGACGTGTGCTGCTGCAGCAGTAGCAGCAGCAGCAGCATCGAAATATACGTGCATCGCTACTACCAGCTGGATCCGTCTGCGTTGCAACGCTTCTCGAGAGTACTTGCAGCAAGCAGCGGCAGCTGACAAATTCCACACCGAAATTCCGACTTTGTCGGCCATCTGTCACCTGAACTTTGGATGCACACACCCTCGCGGGCGCAATGCGCCCGGCATGTCTCAAAACCTTCTCGACTTTACTTTGTTGCTGAAACTTTGACTACGGGACGCGATAATGCATCAAAACGAGAAAAAACCGACAAAAACCAACAAAAACCGACAAAAACCGACAAAAACCAACAAAAACCGACAAAAACCAACAAAATCCAAAAAACCTGACGATAAATTGCAGTCGAAAAACTCGTTCTTAAGTTCCTCAATTAGATGCAGAGTTAGATGCCCTCCCTAACGCAATAATGCATAAAACCAACAAAAAACCGACAAAAACCAACAAAAACCAACAAAAACCGACAGAAACCAACAAAAACCCGCCAAAAAATCGTTCTCCGGTTCCTCAATTAGAAACAGAGTTAGAACAGTGATGAAGCCCTCCGATACTCGAGGTAACAAGACTACCAATTTAGGAATACATCGTTCTAACGTCTACTCTCGGATCTGTAGTGCTCTCATTTTGAAGTTTCCAAAAGCTTCGCTCGTTGCCTGACCCTTTCGGTAGGGCAAACCGAGAAACAGTGCCGAAACGGAAGATAGAAGCTCAGCTGTGAGTAGAGAAATGGGTCGGGGATAGAACATCGGTAGTACGAGAGCGTAGTGTCTCTGTAAACGGGGTTGCAAACGATGTCCCCGGGCCTGGATGAGAGAAGGTAGAGCCGTAGCTCGAGCCGGGAGTCAGGTTGGGAGTCGAACACACGGTGATGCTCTTCGTCCTCCATAGGACCTGAAGCTTCGTGCCCGGAGAACCGGGGTGTATCGCGTACATAATTTCGTCGAGGTTTAGGCAAACCGTGAGAGAGATAGTTGGAGATTGAGAGTCCTCACCGTCTCGCTCTCTCTCACTCTCTCCCCGATTGTGGATCCTCCTCTAGCATCGGAGAAGCGAAGAGCGTGTATTCCGCGCTCTACGACGAAATACGTTTAGCGCTACTGTTTGCCAGCGGTCGCACCGTGCAATTGTAAACCCTCCGGGCCTTCCACTCACGGATCCCCGCTTTTGCCATGATGCTCCTGGACCCCGGTTCAGGCGCTGGACTCTGTTCTACTCTACTTGTACACACTGCATATAGCACTCGGCACTCGGTATATAGTAATAGTTATAGAGAGCAACGACGAGACACCCCGCGAACTCTTGATTCGCTATGGTGGAAACTGTTGCTGAAACTGTGAAACCCTTTCGCTCCGGGGCGTTTCTCTCTACTTCAACCTCCGGTAGTATGAGGACATAGACGATACATATATGTATGTATACATATATATACAGACATATATATGTGTATAGTCCATGTGCCATACACCGATGCGACTGCAGTTGCAACATACCGTTGATCTCGTTTCGACTATAAACAAACTTTGAATTTCGTACCGTGTCACGAAGCGGTGCGTGACCCCGCCCTGGGCATTCCATTATGTATAGTGGTACTCGGGGTTTGCTCTCGGTTCGTGGACGGTAATGAGTTGTCCCATTCGACCCCATGACGAATAAAATAAACGGACGAGACATGTATGACGAGAATCGGAAAATTATTTCAGCGATGTATTTTTACGTCTTGAATGGTTTTCCAGCGAAGAGCCCCTGCGGTGATTTTTTTTTTTTTTTTCAAATGGTATAAAGTATAAGGAAGTTTGAGTCACAATAATCTCCGATGGGTTGCACCACGGGAAATGAGAATAGAATGAGAACCAGATGACCGAAGTGTTAACTGCACCGAGTTGTGGCTACGAGAACTCGCGTGAGGTTGATGACCTATTTTTAGCGTCCACCAGTAACCATCGACGGGCCGCGTGAACGAGAGTCGTAGAGCAAAGCAAAGACTGAAAGACGCGTTCGAATGGTCGCTTGTTCGCTCGATCGGTTGACTCTCTCTCGTGTGTTTTTTTTTTTTTTTTTCCCCTCTCCAAGTCATATAGGCGTCAAAGTCATAGCGGCGGTTTATCCGCTATCGGTTGAACCACACGAGAGTCGAGTGGTTACAACGTGTCGCGACCAGGCATTCGTTATCGATACGTCAAAGTATATTGCGTATTCGGTGTATATAACGTTTTGACTGAACTGCTAACGAGGGGCATGAGATCACGAGTGCTGAGCTCGTCATACCGCGAAACTCATATAATCATAATCTATAATACAAAACTTCAGCGACTGTAACCAAAGGAATATCGTTGTACGCGTGTTTATTCTTTAATCTCAAGTCGGTCGCCCACGCGGGCGTCGTCATTTTTCTTTCCGTCCGCACATCATTTGTCATGCGTGTCGTTGATCCTTCGCTGGTTAATAAAAAAAAAAAAAAAAAACTCAGTTTCGTAATATACTCGCAACAGTATTTTTATATTATCAACGACTTGGTATCTGCTCCCTAAATTGTCTGCTTATTCATTGATTTTACACTGTTTTCACACGTAATGTGGTGTTTCTGGCATCGAAAACAGTTGAAGTTTTTCAAACTGAACGTAAAATGCATCTTTGATTTACAATTCTTATGGTTAAAAATTCGTATAATACATCGCGAAATGGCAAAGATTCAGTTTTTTATTTGTTTAGCATCGATTTAGAGAATTTCAGACTCTTTTTGACTGCCTAAAGGTCTCTTAATAATCATCTTTATGCGATTGGTGTAGTGAGCGGTTCGCCATGATATTTTACATTGATTAAGATTTATAATAGACAATGAGGTTTTATTGCATTAGTATTATGTTATCCGTCGCAGCGTAATGAGAACTCGTGACATTTATTGCGCGCTGTGTATGCATTGAGTTTGGTGTACGAGAGTAAAAAGCCCGCGGCGAATGAGTCAACGAACCGGTGATGAAGACCAATACCGGTTCGTCGCCTCTTCTCTCAAGAAACATTGCTAACGAACTCCGAGCTCTCTTCGTTGAACTCTTCGTCGTTCAACACCCGAACGGGCTGTTATAGCGTAAGCAGCGGAAGTTTCGCCATTTAGAGATCGGAGAGGGATGATGAGTCACCCGTGTACCGGGGAGAGTGCACTCTCCCGCGATTACCCGGAACTCCGAGATACAGTCACGAGTCCGACGATTCCGTTCAGGTGACTCGTTCTCTCGTCTCTTGTCTCGAGTGTCCCTTTCGGTAACAACTATTTTTATACCAATGTGGGATAACGGTATTGGGTACTAACCGGTTACGTATAATGTTCCGAAAGTTTAATGAGACGAGACATTTTTACGACAGTTTGACAGAAAAGTTGAAAAAATTGGAATGGTCTGAAACAAAATTGATTGCGTTTATTTGGGAATATTCGTCGCTATATCTTTCTCTATGCATAGATAGGATACATGTTGGTCTGTCTGCTTTGTGGTTTGTTGAGTACCGAAAGGCTTGCAAAACCGCGAGCTAATTAGCCTGCGGAAGCTATGGTAGTGAAGCTCGGTGTGCTTCACTGTGTTGACCTATCTGTAGGTCTGAACCGATAAGAGCGTTTGTCGATCGGCTCGTTGGTGGGCCCCACGAATCTGCTGGGATCTGGTCTCGTTGAGCCTCGCGGATTATCGCTTTCCGTGTAAACTCACGTGAACCAGTGTACCCACGCCAACTAGCCGCACACACGAGGTCGCGGGGCATTAGCGTGAATGTCGTAAAGTTTCTCAAAGCCTCGGCTCTCCGACCATTTTGTGCTAAAGTGCGTTTCCTCCAGCAACGTGTAACTTTTTGATCATTCGCGTATTGTCGTATACGTACAATTCTCTTCCGTCTCTTCGCCGTTTCGCAAAAGAATTAAATACTATAATGGAAAAGTCTCTCGAGATCCATTTCTTATTTCTATACCGTTTCTTTCTCTCCCGCGACTATTTTATACAGCGAAAGAGAGAGTTTCAGCGAAACTTTTCTGCAAGAAGGCAACTCTAACCGGAAGTTCTTCGTTCTGGAAAGGAGCTATATATACAGCTCGTTGTACCGACTTTATTTTTTTTTTCTTTTTTTTTTTATTCATACCGCTTTTATTCTCCGTAAGATTTTAGCTCGTCTCGTATCTTGATAACAAGCGCGGAGGCGAGATGCCACTGCTGCTGGCCTACCGGATGTTCGTCGTACACGACGCTGCTGGACGCAGACTCGGTGCGCTCTCGCAGAAATCCGGACTCCCGCTTCTTCTTCTTCTTCTTCTTCTTCTTCGCGACAATACGAGAAACACGAGACCGTCTCTCCTCTCTCTCCGTCGTCCTTTTATTTTTCGTCGACAGTCCGCGAAGAAGGACAATGGTTTTGCTCGCGGTACGTTCACGAGTTTAAGATTGCAGAGGGCCCAGTGAAAGAATACTTTACGGTATGCATACATAGTGCAACGGAGAATCCATAGGACACTTCGTGACTGAAGTATATTCCATAAAAAAAAAAAAAAAAAACGTGTATAAAACGAGTCAAGCGTAACCGCAAAAAAAAAAAAAAAAAAAAAAAAAGAAGTATAAGAATAAACTCGTCGTGCGAGATACACGAAGACGATAAAAAAGTGGGGATAAAGGGTTGTAAAAAAATATCGTAAAAAAAAGAAATAGAACGGTGTTGTCTAACACGGAAGGAATATAACATTTCGTGAAAATTCTGGATGACTCCGCAAGCTGTCCGGACTTCAACTGGTATTAAATTTATCCAGGGCGGGGGCGGTGGGGAGGGTGGGGGGGAGGGGAGAGGTTACAACCCGATGACCCGGTACTCTCTTTCTTTATTATACCCTCCGCGAAAATGAAAGTTTTTTTGCACCCCTTCGCGGCGAAGCCTGAAGAAAAAAAAAATTTCAAATGGTCGGCTTCATGCGGGAGTTTCTTACTCGTCGTAGCTGTACAATATACATATATATCTATAGTATACAGGTATAGGTGTGTGTATATTTCGTGCCTCAAACCTCTGGATACTTTCTACGAACCTAGCCATCTGCTAGCTGCACTAACTCGTTCGTTGAAGTAGCAGTAGCGAAAACTCGGCATAACACACAGCCGACGAGGCCTTTCGGAGCGGCGGCAAGGGGGTTAAACACGCTGAAGGATGCAGTCGTCGTTGCTCTGTCGAACCCCCAGTACCGCATGTGTATACATGTGTATAAAATGAACCAAGAAAAACCGAATGGTAAAAAAAGAAAAAAAAAAAAAAAAAAAAAAAACTTCTGCTACTGCGGAACGACAGAGACAGAAATTGTTCGAAATGCTGGAAAGCGCCGGAGAGCTTTACGATCGTCAATTTTATCGACGTTTTAACCAACTTTCAACCTCCGCGTGTAGATATATCTCTCTCGTTCTCTTTTCCTCACGTTCCACTGACTGTTTGGCCTGGTCGTCGGGCGTTTGACTCTACGTACACTCTGTGTGTGCAACGTCGTTTGTCTTTTTTTTTTTCTCGCTTCCTCGTTCCATCGCTAGCTTCCCCTCGTTTACGATCTCGCCAGCAGCCACCTTTCGACTCTTGGAACTCTCGACTGGAACTGAAACGCGAACTGAATCATCCCAAACCTCTCCCTCCCCACCCGATTTTCATTGGTTTTACCAGCTTGAAATGGCGAGAGATCCAAAGGACATACGGAAAAATCACTAAATATTACCTATGCAAATTCATCCCGGATATTCTTCTCCACGTTGATATTCTCGTCGGCAGGTAGAATCGGAGAGTTGAGCAACTTGCTAATTAACTTCTCTGTGAATGGCGTTATTCTTTTTCTTTTGTTTCTCTCTCATAACCGCTACGAGCTGACTACACGGAAGGGAATACGAGACATTTCTTTTGATATGATTTCATTCAATGCACACGCTTCCACGGCACGTTTTTGCTGCAAAGTCGAATAGTTGGTGTGTTTGGCTGACAGCGAGTCAGAATACAACCTTTCAACTGTCCCGATCGTGGGTACAACGAAGAATTCCTCAGAGTCGAAGAAAAGAAGACCAAGTGGCTTGAAATGCGGAGGAACGTGAGACGAAAGGGGGTGTGTATGTGTAGTAGGAGAATTCACGGTGCAGCAACAATCCGGTAGCGATGAGAGGCGTCACGAGAGTTACCCCATGCGGCCAACATCCACTCTCGAACACGCACGCCTACCCGGATGCGGTTCCTCCTCTCCTCTCACTCTCACTCTCTCTCGGTTCAACCCCCAATCTCTCTTTCTTCCCTTAGTCGCTTCTATACTATACTTCCAAGAAACGGAATTATTGATTTCCCAGTTGGCTGGTGGTACCAGCAGCGGCAGCAGGAGAAGCGAGAGAGAGAAACGGAGAACGCAAGTTCTGAAGGGGGCGAGAGTAGTAACTACTACTACTCCTCTGCTTGCTACTGCCGCTGGTTCTCTTCTCTCGAGAACTCGAGGTACGGAAACCTCACCACGTAACCGTGGAGCTCGCGAGAGTTCGCGCTCGTTGCACCCGAAGCACAGGATCCTACGACTTCGGTATCCTCCTTGTCGCGTGCCTCACGTCGGATTATAGAAATTGGATCCTCTCTCGCCACGATCATCGCCTTTCCGACTACTTCCATCCCACCCTCCCCAACCTTCCCTCAACCTCGCGATTCCTTTCCGAAACTGTCATCGTGTCACGCCGAAAGCTCCGGATCCTTCTCACGGAATTCCGGATTTTCCACGATCGATTAAGTATCAGAGAACGGTAGTATAACTATGGGAATAGTAGGATGAGGATTGCCGCTACCGCTGCTTCTGCTGCTGATGCTCACTGGAAGTGAGGAGAATTCGGCGATCGGTGACTTCCGGTCGCTGACGTTCATCCGGAATTTCCCAACTCGGCGGGGGCCACTTCATCTACAGTAGAGATTCCGTGTGGAGAAGATATCTCCTCCACGGGTTCCCTTCGGAATGGAATCGAGAATGCGAGAGCGAGGAATGAGAAATCGAAAGTTTCCAAAACTCCAAAGAATATATACATACTACGAAAAAGCTTTTACTTGCTTTAACTCTATTTTCAAGATTCACCGATGCATACTTCGACGCCACTCGGATTTTTTTCACTCATTTCACGAATGTGACTGTGTGAACACTTCCAAACCAAAGGCACCCGAGTAAATTTTTATTATCGACAGAAGGTCAATCGACTGTATAGAGACATCAATTTTTATATAAACCCATCTACAGCTACGTTTATTGTATTTTCTCTTTTTCCGTCAAAAGAATCATTCGTTACGGTTTTTCCACAACTGTAAAGGAATCTTTTCAGCTTAACAGATTTTTTCGCGGGTTCCAATTCGCCGATTTCACGACTATATATTATGACTCTCGGTTGAGCATTGTTATCGATCGAGTCACACTCGATAACTGATGCAATTCCTGACACTGTCCTATTTCATTTTTCTTTTTTTTTTTTTCATTCTCTGGTTCGAAGCGTCGGGAATATTACTCGATCAAAAAAAAAAAAAAAAAAAAAAAATGTTTCGAATTCACTATTCTTTTACGGTTTTCGGGGAATCGTTCATTTCGCGGTCGCTTCTATACCAGAGGCTCTTCCCGTTACTATGTATATAACGCGGTAGTTCTCGTTTCGCGACAATTTTTTAGATTTCCCGAAATTGGATTGGCCGAAACTAACGAACGCTCGTCCGCATAATTGATTGGAACATGGGTAGTTGGGGAAAACGCGACGAGGGGGATGAGGGAATGTACAGAGTTTGGTGGGAGACGGGTGTGGTGTATCAGGGAGAGCTTTTGGCGAGTATACCGAGGGTGCACGCGCGCTTCGGGGGAGGGGATTGCTGCACCGCTCACTTCTGCTCGCGAACGAGTTGACGGTACGCGCTCTCGTTTGACTACGTTGGAGAAACAAGGAAGGAGTAGGATAAAAAAAATATTTAAAAAAATTGCAATGCAGAAAAGTGAGATAGTAGCGTGTGCGCGCATTCAGCGCCGATCGATGAAACTCCCCAAATGACATTGCGGTTATACAAATATACGTGAAAGCAACAAATTCAGGTCAAAGCGAGAGAATACGAGGTGGGGGAGGGGGACGGATAGAGAGAACAGTTTGGTATGTACGTTTGCAATTATTTCGCATAGCTCTGTGTGTCTCTCGGTGGTTGCAGGTGAGCGAGAAAATCGTTCCTCGCGGCGAGAGAACGGGTTCAATGAACTTTTGTTTGTTTATATAGCGTCAATAGACCCCGCATAATGGGATTTGTGTGACGTGCAAACACGTTCAATAGAGAAAAAAGCTATGCGCTGTTTTACCGACCACATTATATCGTTGCCGGCTTTTGACAACTAAATATTTCTGTACTATTTTTTTTCCACATTTCTGTATTATGTCATCTTTTCTGAAAAAAAAAAAAAAAAAAAAAATCACGGCGGACCTTAGAATATCGAAAAATCTAAATATATTATGTATTCAAGGCTCGTTCGGCTTTATCAGCAGGGGAACAGCCCGCGTCGTCCAGTATAAATATTTCTTCGATCGCTTTTCCATCTCTCAATTTCTTCGTTTTTTTTTTTTTTTATATTATTCTCATAGTTCGACAAGGTAGAATTTCGAAGTAACCCTCCCTCCGTCAGCCAGATTTATGGGGTATCTTTGGGCGATTCGCCGGGAAGGTTGTGTCGAAGGGAGGGATGCTAGACAAGACGCTGTTCTTCGACTCTGTCTTTTGCGTTATACAAGTAAATCCCATGGGTTGTCAGGGATACGTACACCCTTGGGAAGGATGCGAAAAAAAAACATGTAATAAACGTCTCTGGTCCTATGGGCGTTTCGGGGAGCGGCGAGAGAGAGAAAGAGAGAGAGAGAGAAGATGTCCCAAGTAGCATCCGCGGATCGCTGCACTGCGTGTGGCCATAATTTTGGGGCTTTCTTCCACTCTGTGTGCCGAGGGAAGTCGAGTGGAATATAGGAACCCTTCGATCTCTTATTCTTTCGTCTTACCGTCGCGATTTTGCCCCCTGCGGAACGTTGAATCGAAGAGGAAAGACCATTTCTGTTCCGGGGAGGGGTTGAAAAACTCTGGAGCAGAACTTGAAACGAAGGTCTCGATGGCAAGGGGAACGAAGAGTTCCCGGGTTTATATCGATTCGACACCTTCGTGGGGAGGGGGGGAAGTCTGTTGCTGCTCTACAACTGTACTGTGATCATCTCTGTAACCTCGAAAATGTATCCCCCGCTACAGACCTCTTCATCCCGCGGGTTACGTTTTTTCCAATGTCGAACGAGATAGTACGGTGGCAGTTTTCCTTTATTGTTATCGTCATAATAATTCCGGCTCTGTGTATGTGAGGGGAGGTTGATCTTGATCAACCGAGAGAGGGATAAGCTACTACCGTCATTTGCGTGAATTCACCAAATCTCCACCCTTCTCGTAACAAAGACACGCTGTTTATGTTATTGGAATAAAAAACATTTCG
This sequence comes from Cryptus armator, assembly GCA_963971235.1. Lineage (NCBI taxonomy): Eukaryota > Metazoa > Arthropoda > Insecta > Hymenoptera > Ichneumonidae > Cryptus > Cryptus armator. Next base: position 14,279,412 of record OZ020232.1, read on the forward strand.
TCAGTTTTTTGCTTATCGTCATCGAAAATTGTTGGGGTCACTATTGTATACCGTGCTATAGTATAATACACACAGTGAGAGAGTCGAGCATTAGTTGAACAACGAGAGAATGGTCGTTTCACTGATAACCGCGCGAGTAAGTCTGTCGTGTGCGAATTAACTCTCACAAATCACCGAGCTGTGGCCTCTTCTTGTTCGCCATTAGCCCGGGGTTTGCTTCCCTCCGTGTCCTACCCGCCAGACCACCTCCTCCTCCCCCCGCCTTCCTCCCTTTCCTCACTACACACCAGTTTCTGCTTCTGTTTCTGAGTGGGTGAGAAAATGTTTTCAGCTCCTCAGGCGAGCATTGGTCGTTGGCCACCAACGTCGTCGCGTGTACAAGAGTGAGGGAATGTTAGGCAAGTGGAAAAAGAAAGCGAGTAGAAGGAAGACTGGAGAGAGCTTCGGGAATGAAAGAAGTCCCTCGTAGGGAGTGAGCAAAACAGCGAAGCTTGGAGTGAAAGAGAGAAGGGTGAGAGAGTTCTGGCCCCGAAGGTCTCGTTTTCTTTCCTCAACGGGGTGGGAAACGATTTCTCAGTGTCGAAGGAAGAGACTCGAAGGCGGCGTCGGGCTCCACCTAATCTTCCCTGCTTCCTCAATTATTCTTTACAGCTACTTGCCCGGCGTTCATCTTACCGCGTAGAGAAACACACGATATTCCGTGTGTATGTCCCTTCTCCATTGTGGCAAAAGAAATAAATGACTACTAGGATAGTTTCTACTTTGGCGAAAATCGAAAAATGCCCAATGGGGGTTGAACTACATACTCGTTACGTTCTCGTTCGAATCGGCCATCGTTACTCTTTCGTTATGACTACGAAAGACTCCGATCAACCGGAGTGATCTCGGATAATCAGATGTGACTAATCGAAGGAACCTCGTAACGAAGCTCGTTCGCGCTTCGGTTCTCTTTCTCTTGGTAGCTCTTACGCCGTTTGGCTTATCGCTAATGGGCCATAAAAGCTTATGGTGCGCGATGCCCGTTCGATATGCTCGAAGCAAATGCCTAGGCGAACGCGTCGAGTCTCACGTATGACTGTGGAGGCTGCTTGCTACTAACACGACTTTACTACCCGAATAGTTCGCCGGGATATTCGCCTTCCAAGAATTCATTTTTCCCCACTGATTGGATGCTTTCTCGTAACCCACAAAACTCAGCGTACACCAACCCTGTTCTAGGAATAACAATTGCACAGCGCAATTACAGAAAAAGAAAAGGAGCACAAAAAACACATCTACACACCTTGGTCTCGAGTAGGAGAATTTTAGAACCTCCCTTAAAATTCGTGCCGGCAATTGCGTCGAGAAACCAACCCCACCAACCAGCGCGCGTCAAGAACCGGGCAATGCTTTGTGACGACCTCGATGGGGCCTCAGGCAACTCGCATAGTTTCGCTTCTCTCACACCGGCGCACCCTTAAGCACCGGATATATCGAACGCGTTCATAATAATGCGGCCAGAAGAGCCTCTCTCTGCTTCCAGTCCTTATGCCCGTGGCTACCGGGGCCGGTGAATGCATCAAGGCTCTCCTACACGTTACAGCGACGTTGCGCACACCCTTAACGGGAATATTCGCGTGATGCGCTTTGGCCGAGGACTACCTAACCCTTGTTCGGCCTCTCGTCACAGAATGCAGCTATGCTACGCGTCTATACCTCTACCACGCTAGTTATAGTAATATCGTCGAAACGAGAGAGGCTTTCCACCCTTCGTTCCCTGGTATCCGGCAAAATTAACGAAAATGGGGCAATGCGGGTCGGCTAAGAGATAACTCGCGTGTTTCATCGGTAGACAAGCTTCTGCCTTATCATTCAAACTTCCAACGAAATTCTCGACTGAAAATTTGTTTCAAATTGTGTTTCGCTATCGCACGTATTTCTTTTTTATGCGAAAGCACTTCATTTACAAAGCTTTTGGGATTCCGGACGCACAAAACGACCGCCATTACCCGCTGTCTCGTATCATCTTGTTCACCGATATAGTCCGACGCACACAGTCAAAGAGAATATGTACCTCGGGTTGTGGGGTATTACGTGCTCCGGATTCCTTCCACGCGTGCAACACACCAGTAGAACCGACGTACTATCTCTCGATACCGCTGTCGGGGTGGGTAGTGCGAGCACGCGGTAGCGATATTAACGTGGCGCGTCGTAACTGGGAATCAGCAGCTATGAGCGTTCTCTCCGCTTCTCCGGGATGCTCTTCTCTATACATATGACTAACCACCCGCTCACTTGCTTGCGTGTTTCATATATATTTTCTATGTACGATACGCAGGAATATACGAACGAACGTGGTGTGGAGTGTGATACACACGTAAAGAATAGTCGCGAGAAACGGGGGTGTATAGAGACAGAGAGAAAAAGTGCGATAGAAGAAAATGAAACGGGCATAGCGTCCAAACACGAAGGATCTCGCAAGGGTTGGTAGCCGTAACCTTTATGGCGTCTGCCGTGGACGCGTATCACCCCATCCGCCCGTGGTAGCCACCCAGTAATAAATAGTCGACGATATAAAACCTACAGGGGCGAAAGATCGTGCACAAGCCTGGATCTACGATAACGTTTGAATCGTGTCTCCGAACCGGACCCAGCGTCGGGAACATTTCAACGTTACGATATAAACTTCACTGTTTTTTTTTACCACTTTCAACCCGAGGAATCGAAACGGTGGAATAGAAGAATCGAGATCCTCGTTCGCGCGAGTCAACGCCGGGGGGGAGGGAGGGAGACGGTTCAAAATGTCGAACGTTATATCGACGATAATGGGAAAAGCTGACCGGAGTATAATATACGTTTGTACGGATTGTTGCCGATAGCGTAGATACAATTTTCAAGGTATAACGAGAATTTCTGACCGCAACAGAACCAACCCCCATTCGCGCGATGTATTTCTACCATATTCGACAACGAAATATCATACAGTGTGTATGTATGCGAGCGGAGTGTAGAGAATCGATGGATCGGAGAAACGTTCTCACTACAGTTGTGCGGTTTTGTTCGAAAATCTGTTTCGAAACCGTGTTCACGAAATTTTCTCGTATAATAAATAGTGTGTGAGATATAGGAGAAACCAATGAATTGGGGGGGTAGTGAAAAGCAATCCAGCGGGAGGGATATCGAGTGCTGGACAAACGAGTCAAAAAGCCTCTGCGCAAACTCATCCCCGTACAGTTTTTGGTGTACACAAGGGTGGTATACAAATCCTGTCATTTTCAATTTTACCTATTTACGAGAGAAATCCCCTCGAATTCTGATCAATTGATCCAATGCACGTCTACGCTCGGTGCGCACGAATCAAACCTATCGCGTGCCGCTTCTGTACCGTAGGCAGTTTAATCGATCGATTTCATTGGCCTTTATATCGCCCTCCTCTGTCGCATATAGCAGCGTCGACTGAAACATACTACGGACATACGAGATTAATGCGTTCACTGTTGCGTTAATGCACTCTCTTCTCGTCGACGGAGTAATACTATTAGGTCGTGTGATGTGCACCCGCACCCCCTCCCCCCGTCGCTCTTTTCATTTAATTGTCACTCACTCGCGCTGTAATTGGAAATAGCGTCGGCATTCGATAGGTCGAATCAAAGCCGGAAAGATAGAGTGAAGGAGAATTTGAACTATTCGAACAATAATTTGTCCTGCGAGCTTTCGACAATCGCACCGTCCACTCCACCCTGTAAGGCCGGAGTGCAAGACTAATGCGATTTTAACCGCGTGGTTATTTCACTCGTAATAAAATAAAATAAAGAGTATATAAAAAAAAAAAAAATGTCTCGAAGCATCTTAAAGACGAAGCAGTTTAAGGGCTCTCGCTGTGTTCATTCCCTATCGTTCCGCTGGCTTATAGCAAAGTTCCAATAAAGATTATAGCTCCTCGTTCCTCGAGAAAGCGGAGAATCACAGCGATGTCATGACGAAAGACGGAGAAAAAAAGACGAAGCAAAGAGAGCAAATAAATAATACCGTCGGTGTGAAGTATTTTTACGCTTAAAGACGCGGAAGTTGGATTGCAAGTAGTAGAAGTGGAACGAGAGAGCATCGAGCTTCCGAGAGCGGACACTCGTTATTTTTAGAATAGCAACTGGACGAAACCCACGGCAAAGGTAATTCGATTTTAAACGGGTGATAATTTCTTCGAGGGAGGATGAGACACGAAGAGGCTGTAAAACGATAGAAAAGGTCTCTCAAGGGTATAAGGCTTCGTTCGGGTGTTGTGCTTTCGAAGAACCTCGGGCGTCTCTCTTGACTCTCGTTCGGTTGCTGCAACGGGGGTAATTACGGGAAAAGCCTTCTCTCGCTTCTCGCCTCGAAGCTTTTCGCACGCGTTTGCCTTCTTTTCTCACACTACCGTAGCGCGGGTGGACCAAGGATATTTGCGAAAGGGCCATACTAGCGGGAGAAAAAAAGTGAGGAACAGTGTACGAGAGACGAGAGCGAAATTAAAAGGCGGAGGAAAGAGAATAAAACGTAAAAAGAGCGGTTGGCAGTTTTGCAGGGGAAGATTTGAACCTTTTACGGAAAGTCTGAAACGGCGACTCGATAACAAAAACTATTACGGCGATGAGAATTTCATTTAAAAGGCAGCATCCCTTACTTTAGACGTTTCTTTTTTTAAATACTTCAATCAAATACCCATTTGATTTTTTTTTTTTTTTCATTTGCGTGCATAAATATAATGATATTTATTTGCTATACCTATGAGAGTCACAGGTTATTATTATTTTTTTTTTCAATAAGTTCCACAAAAACGCGAAGAATACGAATAAAAAAGAAATCATTTACATTCGTGCAAACAACAAATAAAAGTGCGATCGATGTGTAGCTCATGCGCGTATTACGCGTGGGGCGAATCGGAGAGGTGTTTAACCCCGGGGATTATTTTCGTTAAGCGGCTATTTTCATCCCCCGGTTTTATTACACGAGGGTGACCAACGTGTTCTTTTTTATCCTATCGTTCCTCGAAATGGGGAGATTTAGTCCTCTAACGCGTTTTTCTCATAATTCCGTGACCGTCACGTTCTATTATATTCCTGCACTTTAACATATGTATGACGTTTTTATATATAGGTATATGTATGTATAATAATAATAATAATAATACAGATAGCTCCGCGTGACTGTCTCGTAGACATGCGTGATAATACGACGACCCCTCGTGACCCCGGAGTCGTCGCTGCGTATACGTAATGTATGTTTCAGAAAGCGAGTAACAGTGGGGTAACAGGGAGAGAAGAGATCTTCTAGAAATTACTATGTCACCTGGTAGAATCCGACTATGGCGCCACCTATTACGAAAATCTTCGATATTATGAGAATTTTTACCACATTCATGAGAATTTCGACCTCATTTATGGGGATTTTTACCGTATCCTATCGTAGAAATTCACATAGTTCTCGTAAATTTCGACAGGTGGCGTCATTGACTTCGCATTACTAGAAATTTACGATATTTTTCACCAGATATATGGTAAATTGTATCAGATCCGTCTCTCTGTATATGTGTATATTATTCTTCCAACATTTTCTCTCACTAACGGTAGGGCAGTCTCAGCAACGACCGCGACGCGATGTCTCGACTGTCTGCTGGATTTCCCACGTAGCCGTAAGTGATGCACTCGTAACACGTCAAGTAACCAAAGGTGGCAAACGGACGTTTCAGTTGGCCATATTTTCCCAATCGATAAAGTAATTTTCTCGTTTTTCTTTAGATTTTCCTCTCTATTACCAGACAAAGCAATCGCAATTTGTGTCGCTTCCATAATGCACCCTCTTCTCTGTCATTCTTTCAATTTACCGCGAAGAAAAAAAAAATTAATTATCACAGATATAAGTTATACGCCGCAACCCTTTTTGCGTGAAAATTACTGTTTTTTCGTGATATAATCGACATGATAAATAAATTTTAAAAAATTCTTGCCAGTTGTCATTTTTTTTTTAAATTCAGTCGATGTATTAGTAAATCTTATTTATCGTCCGTACGTTTCTACGTTGCGATCTCATTTGCATTCAATCTCTAAATATGAAAGGGTTATGTGAGCGTATAGCTATGGTTAGAGTAGCCCTTTAAGACTTAATAATTATTCATGAAGTGTAAACACGCGCGAGAGAGAGAGAGATAGATATATAATGCCTATAGCCCCTTGTGAATCTCCCGATGTACTAATTGATCGAATCTCCGTTATTCCTCCTGTACTATTCTCCGCGGGACTGCTTGCACTCTCTCGTCGCTTCCTCCGTGAGCGAGCAAACGCGCGGGGCCCTCTCACCCGGGAACGCGGCCATCTATAACTCTCTGGCCTCCTCTCTCGCTCGATGCATTAATGCAATCCCCGGCGAGCATCAGCATCGATGCACTCTCTGTTCACTGCCCTGAACCTCGGGTCGGGTCGGAGGCGACTCTATCTCGCTTCATCTCGCGTTGTATTGTCGAATGATCGATTCGGATTGCTTCCTTCCGCGCTCGCGTCCGTTCTCCCTATATATCCCTCGCTGATTCCGATGCTCTCTCGGACCGGTTGCCGTTGGTTGATGCTGCTGCTACCCTGAACTATTGGACGCTCCTGAGAACGACGTTGGGCGTCGCGTGTCGCAATTTATACTGCCAACCTGCTTCCAACGCACATATAATATACTACGCAACCCTCGTTGCGCAAATTTCGAGGCAATCCAAATCACTCGTAGTCGTGGAACTCATAATTTCAACACGAATTAAAAAAGCTCCTACATGACCTTAATAAACGTATTCTTTACATTCTGTCGTTCAGATTTCACCCCAACAGTTCGAAAAAAGGGTTTTTTAGGTTACCGCTTCGAAGTATATATGTAACGCAAAACGCACGGTGTTTATATTCGAATTAAATCATTGAATTCAAAGCGGCCTTTGACTCATTATAAAAGTTTATTCTTATGCTGGGTACAGGGAGATTATATATTAGAGTATGAAAACTGGGCGCGTCTCGACGTCGACTTTAAAGTTAACCGTAGGAGTGGTGGCGTCGGAGACAGGATTTTCGGCTGAGTACGTATGCATGTCCCTCGCGTCTGTATACCGGTTCATATATATGTATATGTATATTTATGTATACATTAGTGACATCAGTAACGGTGAACTATGTACATACACTCTCGGCAAACTCGGTCTTTGCATCCGCGAGCTCGAGAGGCGAGACTCTGATTTTTATAACTCCTCGCGGATGCCTGCTGCCTGTGTGCGTATAACGCTGTACGGTACCGAAGCCGGATGAATTCGACGATCGGCCGAGAGGCAAAGGATTACTTCCGAACCCTCTCGCTCTCTTCCAGCAACCAACGTTTCTCGTACATATACACCGAATGTACACTATTTTACGTACATAGAAAGAGAGTCGACCTGGTAGTAGATTCGTTTCTATATGGGACGCGACGACGGTGGCGAAGCGACCGTAGGAAATGTTCGTAAATTTTTATATCGACTACCCACCGACATACTATTCTATATACCTATCGGCGAGTATATACGTGTCTGCTTCGATTTATCGTTCAGCATATCGTTCTCTACCAGTTTGCGAGACTGTTATAGTAACTGCTGTATGTAAATTCTTTCTCGCAACGTTTCGCCTCGTATTCGCCCATCGTACGATGGCATGTAGGCGGAGGCCATACGCAAACCTAGATTTGCCTATTGGCCTTCCGTTTTTTTTTTTTTTTTTTTTTGATGCACAACATACAAACATTTTCTTTGTATACATATAGTGGTATGTTTCCCGATCTTTCATACTCGCGGAATTCAGAAGCAACAAGAAGACTGTGTAATATGCCTTTGCGGAACGATGATTCACTCCCTCTCCTCGTGGCCCATCAATAAGCTCGCGGAAATACCGATCTCGCGATATATCGAACGTACACGATAAATTTTACGTACGGGAATTGAAAAAAAATGTTGAAAAAATTGCATAAAAGGAAGTTGAAACATGATGCGCTGCAATGCGTCACCAAAATGCTGTGCAATGCCGCGGTGATCTCTCGCGGAAGGGAGAGCGAGAACAGAGGGCCACAACAGAAGCATACAGTGGTCCGCATTGACGAATAGACCGCGTGTACACCAAGTGAACGACGAACAAACGTACGAATGAACGGCTGGTCATGTGAGGGAACGGAGGGCATCCGATGCGACTGTACATATACACACATATCGATTTTCCATACACATAGTCGCGGGGGGGGGCGATAATAACGTATTTCATGTCTCTCTTCTGCGCTCTGCTGTTAGCTGCCCGCGAAGGGACGGGTTCCCCTCGTTTCTCTATATCCACGTTTCTGCTCCCTCGACATGATATATCTACATTTAATATGGGAACTCTCGTGAACGGGACAGAGTGCCTCTCTCATTCATATCCTTATGCACATATCTTCGGGCAACTAACCTACCATATACCACGCGTCATATAACTGTTATAATGTATGCCAACGCGTTTCCTCAGCGACGATGAAATAACTCGGCTTCTTCTTATTTTAACCGTCTATCCGCTTTGCACTTGATGATTAATTGATACTGCCATAGAGCATTCGAAACGTGAACTATACATATACGCGTCGTACTCGGTGATCGAGAACATTTTTTTTTTTTTTTTCATTCTACTCGATAGTCTTGTAACGAGAATAAAACAAAGGTGATTTATGAAGATTTCGGTGCAGAAATATACGATCTATTTTTTTTTTTTTTTTTTTTTTTTTACATTAAAGATTAAACGAATCACTTCTACTGGTGGGCGAGAACTCTTTGTTTTCTTATGGTGATGATAAAGGTAAAGTCGACCCTCCACGAGAAAAAAAGCTCTATCTACCGTCTTTTCTCGATCTCTTTATCTAACACGTTCATGATTTATGTAGCTGGAACGTGCGGAACAAGGTTCTTATATGGCACGAACGAATGTCTGTTCTGTCTCCTTTACGAGTTATACGGGCGCATTTCTATCGCATAAAGAATGTTACGAGAATATTCGAGAACTGAGTCGTTCGACGTTTCTACGGCAAAGTAATATAATTACGTCATTGCCCTCCTCGATGCATCAAATATCTCGTTGCTTGACGCGTCGATATATGGAAGAGGAAAAAAAAATAAAAAATAAAAGCACATAGAAGAAAGTCTACTCTGTTATTTATCATAAATTTCATAGATTGGTGTGTCAGTGGCGACGACAGAAAGACGGGTAGAATAAAGCGGGGGCCGGCCGAGCGAAGATCTACAACTAAAAGTTGAAGTCGAGGGAAACAGAGATAAAGAACAGACGACCACAACTACGGAGACGGGTGGTATGGCGGGATGATGGTGGTTGTAGGGCAAGCAGTGTGGGAAGGTACCAAAGAAACGAGAGCGAAAGAGAAGCCGTGACGAATCTCTCGCACGAACTTCGATTAATCCAAGTTCACGAGTATTCGTGGGTCGGTGGGGTGGATGTTGAAGAAAACGAGAGAAAAGCGAACAGAGAGAGAGAGAGAGAGAGATAGAGATAGAGAAGAAAAGAGAGGACAGAGACGCGAAGAGGGGTTGGGTTTGGGGTTCTTCTCGGAAAGCCCCGGCGAAAATAGATAAGGAAATACCGCTGTGGGCCCCGCCGGGAAACTTTGTTACCCTGGTACGCCGCGCTCCGGTGGGATATATACTTTCCTCATGATTTATGTAGAAAGAGAGAAGAAGGAATGGGTGGCGGAGAGGATGAGGGGTGTAGAGAGGGTGAGTTCTAGAAAAGCGAGCCAACATCGGAGAAAGACGTGGCGGACGAGGGAACAACGAGCGACGAGAGAAGCTGCGAACTGTGGCCAGCGCCGGCAGACAGGCTTCTCTTATTTTCCTTATACAAAAGAATCTGCGCGAGGCGAGGAGAAAAGAGGTGGAGGAGAGAGAAAGCCTCAAGCCCCCGAATCGATCTCGTTGACTATCGCCCTGTCGAACCTCTCTCGTGAAAAACTTGATTAATCCCTGAAATACTCCTTGTCTGCTCATTTCATCATCGACGGATTACCCTCTACATATATTTATATATTCGCTAAATAATTTGAATAAAAAAAAATTACGAGTAGAATGAGAATTTCTAGGGTTTTATATACTATGCAAACTCTCTCTTGGGATAGGGAAAGAACGAAGGCTCATGTACCGAGAACTCTGATGAAAGAATTTATTGCGAGAGAGATTCAACGACGGTAAGAGGAGAGAGAAATCGCCTGAGGCGATTTTCACCGTCTTCAACGAATATTCCTCGTTCCCCTCATTCTCTCTCTCTCTCTCTCTCTCTCTCTTGGCGGTTCACTCCAAAGTTTAATTAGTGCAAGTTGCGTTCCGAAAGGAGAAGACGGCCAGCAGGGAATCGTTGACGACGAGGACGACGAAGAAGTACGAAGGAGCGGAGTTGAAATAGGGCTTTGCCAGGGTCGGTTATGCCAAGTGGAAAAGCCAACTTGTAGGAGAGAAACACAGCGAATGACTCGAATTCGACTTAGGGACCGCGTTGTTGCTGCACCCTCGATTTCCCTCGTGGGGAAACGCAACGGGAAATCGTTTCTGTGTCTCGAGATGTCGCGAAAATTTGGTGCGTGTTTAACCCCCACCCTTTCTCCCCTACAACGCTACATCGGGACGAGAGGTTGATGTCTCTCTTCCATATAGTTTCCGAGGGATTGCTTCATTCGCAAACTCCCTTGAATTTGAAACTTGAGTATAATAGTCGCTATCTGTCGGATACTGATGTATATATTCACTTACGAGTTACACGAGTTACTCAAGATGCTCTCTCACAGTCTATGGGTTGTAACACGACGAGAAACTCGAGTGAACGAGAGAGGGATGAGAAAACTCCTTGTAAGCAATCGAAATAATAGCTCAGGCGACATTATCGGGCTGATCCGATCGTACCAACCGGAGGATGGCGAAAGGGATGGAGGTGAGCCGTAAGCCTCTCTTTATCGCCTTATTTTTCGAGGGCTCCCCGAGACCACTTATATATCGTCTTTCTCATCCTCTTCTCACTTATTCTCTTCGCACAGACACACACGTTTGAGTATTCCAGCTGCAACCAATTCTCGAATCACGCAAACCTATTACGACGCCGTATTTGGCTTTATATAGAAAAATCGCGGCAATAACATGTCTTCAGAATTGAATTTATCTATGCGGTATAAATAAAAAAAATTGGCTACGAAGCCGTTGCTACTGGCGTGTTGCAACTCGTGACTGTCTCATCACGAACATTATTTGCATGTAGCAATAGTGATTTGTTGATTTCAACAATTTCGGTAAATGCGACGCGGTAACCCTTTTTTTTAAAGTTAGTCGTGTAAAATGATTAATGTCGTAAGCCGATAAATTGAAATTTTGCCAAACATTTGTAATTTACGTTTGCCGCTGACATCATCGAAGTTTACGTCATAAGCCACAGGTGGCGTGTCGAACTTTCAGCGCTCGTCGCGCCTCTTGTGGCTGAAGTATCAATCGCAAGTTATAGACGTTAATTATAAATATGTACTGCAAAGCAACAATAGTTTAACAGTTTTTCCATATTTTGTATCGAATGAGAATGTAAAAAAAAAATACAGCGTACAAATTACCACATGTAAAAAAATCGGTTTAAATAAATTTTCTTTTTAAAATATTACGTCTGGTGTTTAAGCCCTTCAGACATAATACTGCTACATTCTCCATGTCATTTTTCGCGATGTTATATTACGCGCAAAAATACGTTTACCATAAAACAAGTTTGCGCTTCAAAAGATTTTTTACAGAATATTCCGAGGCGCGTAATCTACACATATTTTGCTTTACCTTACTAATGTCTACCTATTCGGATTTTATCGTTAAGTACAAAAAAAAAAGAAAGCAAATGCCCAGGTAAACCAGAAAGTAAACGCAGTTTGATTCTCTCAGGAGTCAATCCCAGAAGGGATTGGCAATTAAAATTCCATTAATCAAAATATAAATTATAGCAGTTCCTACTACGATGAAAATATTCTTGTATGCATATACGAGCCCTCCGTCTCTCTGTGTATTCAGTGTACACGCACGCGTGAAAAGAAAACTCACGGTACTCAGCACGCAACGAGAATGTAACGCGATGGTGGTTGGTTTTCTGCTTGGTACGTGAACACGCGATCGCATATATAGCCCTCACCGCTGTAACACGTTCGGAATAAGCTTCGTGAATATATATATGTATATGTATACATGTTAAGGGAGGTTTGGCTTTCGTGGTTGGAGCAATCGCGATAATGGTGTCGCGACGTTATCAACGCTTATCCGATTGATCGAGGACCGTACCCTGACGGGCGCTCGCGTTATCGCCTTATTTTCCGTTCTCTGCTCGCGGTTCTCGCACCCGCAAGCCTTCTCTCTGTTCTGCCTTTCTGGGTCTCGTATCACGCACCCTCGAGGAGAAAAGTCTTTTGCGTCTGCAACGCAAACGACCGCTAAAGTTTCTCGACTGCACGCGACGCAAAATATTGATTTTCACTTTTTTGACTATTGCAATGCCGTTCCCTTTTTTTCGAATTTAATATTACATTGAATAGCAATTGAATGATTCGAATTGAGGGATTTATAAATCATATAATTGTTAACTCGAAGATTCCACGATGACTGCGCGATCTTCATTAACGCACCGATTAGCCAACGCCGTACACGAATACGCAGGAAACGCAACGTAATACAACTCACGCACGCGAACCTTTCGGGTTAAACTGATTGGGGAGCTGAGACGTGAGCTACCGATTAATCTACACACCTTTCCATTTGGTTTATCACACGGGTGTGCTGCTGCTTCTGCTGGCACTGCTGCTGCGTGCACGCGCCAGATATAACGTCGATCAAACTCGCAAACCCCCGATGGAGTTTTGCTACTCTCCAGGGATCCATTAGTAAACCTGAAACTCACGCACGTGCGTAGAATCACGCAATCTCCATCTCATCGTGCACCTTGGCATTTATAGTCGGACGATAATCACTTGTTTCGAAAAGAAATTAGAAAAAATAACGAAAGGAAAACATCGTACTTCTTTTATGTTCGTAGCGCGGTATCCCGTGAATAATAAGAGAACGAGTCGAGACAGAATAAATAAGGCAGCTGAAGAATGAAATGAAGTAAATAGGGGAAAAAAAAAGAAAGAATAAAAGCGGAGAATAGATATAAGGGTGATGAAAGGGCGGAAGTTGTGTCTGTCCAGCCATGCGGCGAGAGTCTGGCCGTTGGTCTGAGCACTCGAGCGAGTTGCGCGCCTCTCTGCTAGTCTGCAGTCGGGGTTTAGACCATCGCATCCCTGGGCTTTCGTCTCTTCCTTTCGTCGGCATCATTATCCATTTCGTTGAATGCACGGCCTCTTCTCCCTTTCCCCTCCTCATTTTCACCCTCGCTTTCTACTCGGTCTCTGCTCGCTTTGCCTCCCGCGTTGGTAGACTCAGCGTACAGAGAGCGCGATTCTGCGACCTACGACCAGCTAACCACCCGTACATACATATATACATGTTACGAGAGAGATGCTGAAATGTTTCTCTGCACGTTCGCCACAACCGTTCCCTCGACTCCTCATAATTTAGCCTCAGCATCATTAAAACACATTCGACCAACGCCCTCCCTCTCCCATCCCAGACGCACAGAGCACTTGAAAATTTCGTCCGTCCGCTGTGGCCAATGCGGCACGAGCTCATCGTACGAATTTGGTCGGATTATTTACTTTTTTTCATCGTTTTTATTTAACGTTTTTTTGTTTTTTCTTCGTTTAAATTTATTTCCCGTTCCCTGCATCTCTGCTCGCTCGTCCGTTGCCCGGCTGTCCGTCGAGTTCGAACGAAACCGGTAGCGAAGCTCAATGTGATCGGCCGAAACTTTTTTTTTTTTTTACATTTGTCTCTCTTTTTCTCTCTCTCTCGGTCTCTACTCGTCAGGAACGGGTGGGTTCTCTGCAGCTTTGTTTTATTTTTCTCTGCCATTCGTCCGGAATGGGAAAAATAGAGGAAGAAGGAAATCGGAGTATCGGGAACGAGAGAGAGTGACGCCGACATAGATTATGTTTTTTAATTCTATTTATCGTCAAAAATCCGCTTATCGGGCTTCACGTATTTTAAAATGGTGAAAACTGAACTAATTACAGACACGCGCACGTATTTATTTTTACGAAAAAAAAAAAAAAAATCGCGAATGCTTGACGGGCAGTTTAAACGCTCGAAAGAGAAAAATACTACTGCTCACGACTCGAGTGCAGCTCCAAAAAAGAAAACATATATATGTATATGTAAAACCATTTGTATCTCTGTCTCTCAACTTTCCCATAAAACTTTTCGTCTCTCTCAGCAGCGAGAGCGCAAGAGCTCATTCTTGCAACTGGTGCAGAGCTTTTGAGACCTAATGGGCCGCCCTGGTATTCATGGCAGAGTGGCAGGAGAGGGAGAGGGTTTGGGGGTGGAGAGAGAAGCGAGTGCTCGGCTAGTTTTAAAGGGAAGAAATTAATCCCAGTTAAACTCCGAGAGTAACGATGAAACACGAGAGTGTTACGCTGCTGGAAAGTGTAGTATACACAAGCGCGGGGGGTGGATGCTGCAATGCCATATCCCCTGCTTCGCGCGACTATGAGGAGTGGGTACGTTGGTACCCAAACGAAATATATATATACATACAAGGAAATATACAATAAAAAAAGAATTCGAAAGTCGCGCGACTTCGTTACAAGGATAATTAGCAATTAACTTTTGTTTGTTTCTAACCGATCTTTTGATATATAAAATCCTCACAACGAGAGAAGCGAGTTAACGATTATCTAAGGGATGTTAATCTCTGACAGATAAGTATACGATTTATCCATTACCGGGGTGGTGTCCCGTTGCCGGCAATATAACTAAGCAATCTTTGCCTGCGTTGGACAGGCCAAGAAATGGTAAAATTTGTGCCGTAGGGGTTGCGGCGATGGTTACCAGTAGTAGCATTAGAGTATAGCTTGGGGGGTTGTTTGCTGGCTGAGGCTGAAAGCCTGACGCGAGCACATAAATACACTCGCGGAAGGAAGAGAGGACACAAACCAGTAAAGCATAGAGGATACGACGAGAAAAGGGGGAAGAGGGATGTGCGCTGCGGTATAGTAGTAGAAAACGCGAGTATGATAAATGCCCGACTCGCACATCACGTCGCTGCGACGCACGTCGCTCAAAAGCGGTAGCGCCGAGGGTCTCTCTCTCTCCGGCTCTCTCGCTCTCTTGTCGTTGTACAATGCTCGCATCGGAGAAGAGAAGCAGAGAGAATCGCGGAGGTATATAGAGCTCTGAGTTCGTGAGCGCGGTACCGCCTATTATGCTAAAATGCAATCTCCTGATAACCGCGCGCGAGCCTCGCGAGGTATGGAGTGTACCGCACGTATTCCGCGGTCCCCTTCCCCTTGAACGCCCCCAGCACCAAGGAGGAAGCTTAATTTCACCTATCTGTACCTCTCTGTATACGACGGAGCTCCCGGACGGAAACGAAATTCTCTGGAAACGAGAACGCGTAGAGACGAACCCTGCGTAGCTATATATGAGCGTATATACCACCTCACTGGGATAACTGGCTCTGTAGAAATATGAGAAATAAAGAGACTAAGGGATGAAGTATATAATAATAAAACTTGGAGGGTTGAGCTCATTCGAGCGGACAGTTAAACGAATCGAAAATAGAACTTGGTGTGTGTATCGTGCATAGGAGGTACTCGTACGGAGGAGCGACTTGAGAGCGATCGTTCGATGATGCGAAAACGTATAGGAGATACGAACGTTGCCGGGTATGCAAGAGTAAAGAGCGAAGTGGGCAAAAGCGTCCGAGACGCGCTCGAGATAGGAGAGAAGAGAAACGCGCAGACCGAATAGTAGATAGAGGGAATTTCTGTTCCGGGGAACGGGTGGAGAAAACTAATCTCGTAATCGACAAACGTCCATTCGAGTCTGAAAGATCAAAGCAGGGATTCCAACGTCTCATTCGTATTTACTTGTTAGTGTATATCTGTACGCGTGTATGCGGTGTCTCGGTACGAAACGCAAGGAAGACAGAGAAAGCGAGAGACACTTTCGATCTTTGACGAGAGAGCAATGATGGTTGTTATCAAGCGTGAGATCGGTCTTCACATCTAACGGAAACGGCTTTGTTGTTATATAGACATTGGCCTTTCGCGATTAAATTGAATTCGAAATAGAATTGCAGAGAAACTTGGAATAATTTCGCACTTTCGATTTTGAGGCAAACGTGACACTCACTTGTGTCGGCAATGGGGGGAAAAAAAAAATCGTAATCGTCTTTTTCTCACGGGCGTTGAAACTTTCAGGTTGAAAAAGCAAATTAGCTTTCGCTGCGTTCATTAGTTCCACAGTGAACGATAATTTACTTTTGACGGAAAAGTTTCAGCACTCTGAAAAAAGCGGTGATTGCAGTGTTTTTGACGCACTGGATACGAGGCGGTAGGGGGGATCTGATTTAATATTTTCAGAATTGTGGAAGATCGTAGATGGGTTTACCGAATGAGGGACACTCCGCGTTTAAAGCTTTCTATCGTCATATTATTTATCAAATTTGTATTTACCTCGTCGAAGCCGCTGCTTACAGCCGATCATATGAAAAATATCAACTACTCACGTACGAAAGACGTAAATATACGTCCAAATTTTTCGCCCAATTGTTACCTTTATTTGCCCCTTTTACCTACAAAAAATCGCCAAAAAATTCTGAAAAAAAATGAGAAATAACATTGAACTGTTGTTTTTCTGATGCTTCAACGAGATTTGTTTTACGCTCTCGCGTATTGTTGTTACGAGAAAACGAAATTGGCGTTCGACTTGACCAGCAAAAAGTCTCCCGTACGCGAGGGGTTAATCTTTCAGAAGATGATTTGTCGACGAAGACAGGGGTGCGAAAGGGTTAACTCGAAGGGTAAATCTATAAAATATCATAGCTACAGAAAAATGTGTATGTCGGACACAGTGGAGTAGATGGGCGAAAGTATTATCATGCGCGGATTATAACGTCGGTGAAGCGACTCATATTCCGTACAATGTTAATGCGCGAGGGGAAAGCGAGTTCTCGTTGTCGTAAGCGATTCTCGAGAGGCAAACGCCCGTCCGAGCGTTGAATAGGCTGAGCAGGGAGCGGGTTGGTTACTACTTCCCTCCTCGGATTAGCCTCGGCCTTTATTACTCCGGTAAATTGGACGGTGTTACGCAACAACCGCGCCACCCTGACCGTTTTCCCCGACGGGTATTTCGTCTCTCTGAAACTCTCCTCTATCTCCATACTACTCAGCGTATACCCGTTTAGTACGTGATGCCTCTCGAAAATGTTTCGCCCGGTATCCACACAACTGTGTTTAATACTCCAGGGTGAGAGTTACACTTTAGAAAGTACATCGTTCACCCGCGGTACGCGTTTAACGTGCATGAAACGCGTTATATTATTGCATATATCATCACGGGCCAACGCCCCGAAATAATTAAATATTAATTTTTATCTTTTTTTTTTTTTTTTTTCAACCTCCGCGTATATACGGCCTTTGAGTTTCGAATTATCTTTTAATCTCGTTATTTTTCGTCTGCGTGGCTGAGTGTCTATATATATCGTTGGAAGTCGCGAGAAGACGGTCGAGGAGGGCAAGTATAGTAGAGGACGCACTAAATCTCTGTAGTTCGTTCACTGCTGGGTTCGTGGCTCGAGGTCCTTTTCATCCCTGTATCCCTCTAACGTAGCCTCACTCTCCTGATCCTGGGTGGAGTCCTCTTGTACCTCGTCTCGGTTATATCTCGCGTGAAATATATACCGATCCTTTTCGAGAGTAAGCAGCACCAGCAGCAACGCGCTTCTCGCAATCGTGGCGGCGTTAAGAGCTGTGCGCGAGAATAAGAGAGGTAGAAAGACGAGATGCGAGAAGAGAACGACGAGAGAAAGACCTCGAGGGTTTTGCTCGTGACTGCCTGTGCGCTTTTGCCCGTACTCTCTCGTGTGAGTTAAGAGCCGAGGCCCGGGGTACGTAATCCGGAAAGCTCATCGTGTAATTTCCCATAAGACTGGGTGGTGGAGGGCACGACGGAGCTTTCACAGGCTCGCTTCACCTCGTCAAAACTTTCCACGAGAAGAGAACGAGAGGAGAGAGAAGATTGTATATAGTATATATATGTACTATACATGTATATACATATATATATATACTTGGCACGTGACCTAACCGAAGCGAGAGCTTTTCTCGGGTATCCTTGTCGTTACTCTATACATACTATAGTGTGTATATCTCTCTCGCGAGCTTTTCTCCACAGTTACCCCAGGTGCCGCGACACTTTATCACTTCGTCGATCCTCACAGTTCTCGTTTCTCTTCGGGCTATACGTAGAAAACGTACCAACTTCCCATCCAACCCCTTTTCCTATGTATTTATTAACTATACCTATAATGTACATCTGGGAGAAAAGCTCCGAGGGAATGAGAATAACCACGAGACAACGTAGAAAGATCGCGCGAGATAATAATAACGAGAAGACGAAACGAGCTTTAATATATATATATGTATATACAGATATAGATAGATACGGCGACGAGCCGGAGGCCAAGCCTCTTAGTGTAACGAGAACTTTTGTCCCCCACAGGTGTAAAACGCGTGTCTCTCTGTGTACTGTTGCGTGTGTATACTGTATATATCTATGGTATACCTTAGTAAATTGAGGATCGCCCCGATGGCGTCCGGCAGTCGGCGACTGTAACTTGGGTGCGTCCGGCAATCTTGTTTTCACTTCTCGAGTAAAGCAAAATTAATGGTGGCGTGAATGCTAATTAAATTTCTACTGAAACCGGGTGCGCTATTACTAGGTGAGGGTGACGTACACGCGATATAGTTTATATACGTATACTATATATATATATGTACATTGGAACACACAACGCATAGTGTTACATTCCCTCGACTACTATAATATCCGCAAAGTTGTCTTCCTCTCTGATACTATAACTAACTCTCGTCTACAATATACGTGTACAGGATTTGCCTCCGCAGGACAATAATATAGTGGATATAGCGAGTGCATATAACTAACTTATCCGAAGCGTCGTTCCGAAACGTTTATCGTCGTGTAGTCCACACCATTCGGAAAAGCCTCGAGGTATATATGCATATATACCTATATATACACATATTTATAGTATATATATATATATACATATGTATGTATGCGCTGTTATGACTCTGAGAGGAAAGGGAATTGCGAAGCGTTAATTCCGATTTAGTTGAACGTCACGAGACGCGTCGACAGGCGTATCGGCGGAAGAGCTTCAACACCGCGCCAAACTCCATATAATAGACAGACCGGCCGCGTTTTCGTGGCTGACTGGAGGTACGAGAAGATCTCGTAGGGGATGGAAATACCCGCGAAGCGTATAAACTCCCCCGCGTTTCGGGGGGATGAGGGAATCGGGTTAGTGTGCGCGTATTTTAGAACGCGAATAGGATACATCCCGCGAGTGGATTTCCGCATACGCGATCAATTACCCGTCGTGTAATTATCTGCGCGGCGCCTTTGAAATTTTCATTGTTTCACGGGTGGTCGTGCGTGCAACGTTACCGTAGACCATTCTACAGGATCTAACAGTGGAAGGTTTTGATGCCCACGATGATGATGGGTAGTAGTAGTGCGTATGTATGTGTGCGCGCGCACTCCGCATTGCTTATAGCGTATATCGGGCGTCGAGAGAACTAACATTGTACACCGTAGCCGCGTGTGTACCTCTGCCGCTGGAGTTCTGATAGAACCCGACAGCACTTCGCCCGGGCTAACGTGCACTCAACTACTTAATAATGCACCATTCAGCCAACCACTATGCACCCATTACGCTTCTATGCGCGTTGCGCGAGATTCGCGTCGCGCTTTCGTCCTCTCGCGCGCGTAATATTCACTCGCAGTACCCAGCGCTGCTGATGCTGCCTCCGCGCGATGCGTCGGTCCGCGAGAATCCACGACTGATCTGAAACCGTCGACGGTCGTCTTTGCCCATCCGTGTCTCTCGTCATATAATTTCAAAACAAAACTCGAGATTGTTGGATTCAAAAGTGGATCGTAAGAAGGGATGAGGATATATATACTATACACGAGACGAAGAAAGCCACTTTTATCCAAACTCTGTCGAATGGACCCGTTGAGATATAAGATTAAGAAAAATTTCAAGTACCTCGTTTCCGTATATTAGAAGAATGAGAAAAGAGAGAAGAGGGGAAAAAAGGGTTTTAACCAGAGTGGAGAAATCGAGAGAATGCGCGGGTACTTTCGGTGAAATAACCAAAGAATGTATATATATATATATATATATATTATATATAGCCTTTGGCGTTACACAGTAACCCCGCTATCTGTACGAGTAATAGAAGGAAAATCTGGCTTTATAAAAAGATATAACTATAATAAAAATGTACTTGGCGTGAAATGGGTAATGAAGAGAGCGAAAGACCGCGAGAGAGCTTCGAGGTTCGCTGTGTGTTTTCAGCGAGCGAGTAAAAGCGAGACTATGACTCGAACTGCTGGATAGGAACGAGAGAGCTTTTCTGTGGTCTCTATGTATATAGATATATATATATGTATGTATGCCGGACGGAAAATGAGACCAGGAGAGAGCGAAACGTCGTACACGCGCACCCGCAACCACAGCGTTCTCTCACAGGGCCAACGTAATTTCCTTGTACGATTAGACAGTCGCCGGCCGGGGGATGGCTGTAGCTCTGAACACGTGCGACGAGATTGAAGATTAAATTGAGAATCGTATATTCAACGAGACAGACGAATAAAAATGTGTAAAACAAAAAAATTATTACACTAATTATTGAATCAATTGACCCGTTTAAATGTTCTCTTTGCAATGCAATTCCACATAGAATTGTCTGTTTTGGATTAAGAAACCTCCTGTTTATGTTATTCGCGGATAGCAAGGAATTTTTTTTTTTTTTTTTACGAAACACCTTTAAAATGGCGTTATTTACACTATTTAATATCTTTTGGAAAAGCGGTATGAAAGTTCTTTTTGATTGATTGAACAAAATCTTATATTGAAATAATCAGATAAAAGGAAAAAGGACAGTAAAATGTACCGAAAGAGTCCCTCCGTGTGTTCGTACGATGTAACGGAACCTACTGGAATGAGTGGAATTTCTCGTTTCCTGACTTTTCCCGCGTACTCTGGTATTTGAGGATAAAAACAGAGGGAAAGCATCAAACGCGACTGGAGTCTCTCTCTCTCTTTCTCTTTCTCTGTATATATACGTGTACATGGCGAGTGGGAGGGAAGGAAATAGGCAAGAGGCGCCGGGTGGCGGCCACAATTTATTCGCGTGTTTGACTTGCCAAGTCGCGGAACGTCGTAGTCGTCGGGGTTTTCCTCCGGCATCCCCGAGAGAAAGCCAGAGAGTTCTCTGCTGTGCTCTCGTTCTCGCGATACACGATAATCCGTAGGGCCTATATTTACTCGTGAGATGCGCTCAAGGCGGTTTTCACTCTGTATGAAGAGTAAAAGAGATGGAGAAAGCGGCCCGTCGTCGCAACGTGTTTTCACGTTTCTCCGCAAACCGTGAAAGACAAAGACATATTGGGGCTCTCTCTAGGATTGTTGAATAGAAAGGGATATCCCCGTTAGAGAAAGAGAGACGAACAAATCGCGAACGTTAAACTTTGGCCAAACATTCGAAATTTTCTCTTTGTGTGTTTCTCGGTTTTCTCTCTTTGCATTCGCGGTTTTCCGAGCGTATAGTGGGCAAAAGCCTTTATATCGTTTCTCCCACTTTCGCCCATTTGCTTGTTGAAAGTACGAATGAAATGGAACAAGAAAATGAGAGCAAAATCTACGTGTATAAAGACGACAATGATGATGAAGAGTCTATCTGTCTTTGTACATTGGAATTCGTCGAGTTATACTGTGAGGTTCGAGGTGGAAAGGGGTTCGGGGAGTTTGGACGCGAGAGCTTTTAAATCGAAACCACCTCGTCCTCTCCGTTGGGCTTCGGATTCTCCTACAGAGAACAGACGAGGCATGAAATCGCCTTTCTATACTGAAACTATACGTATATCCAAATCCGGGCGCTCTATATCGCTGAAATACGGCTAACGCCGAAGCGTATATATATCCTATTCCGTGTGCGAGGAAGCGAATGAAATCGGGAGATAGAGAATAGTCGAAACAGCGTCGAGAGTATCGATATCGCTCCTTTCACCGATCACTGCTCATGCTTGAACCCCATTCTAAATTTCATTCGTGTATTTATCAATATTTCAGTACTTCGATACTGTGCTTTTGGATGTTATACCTTTCCTCCATTAGCTCCATTCAATGTTACGAACATTTGCGATATATCGAATGATCTTGTTGACGATTTATTTCTACGCTCGACCGACGTATATCACCAGAGGCTAAAGATCCATCGTTAATCGTATCTACTTTCCGAAACATTTTTTTTACCCTCATCCCCTGCATTCTGTTCTTTTTCAAGCGCCCAACTGCAGGTTTTACGCTGTAACGCTTATATATTTTATTCCAAAAACCTCTGCACTTAACTTCGTTCGGAGGGGTGATCGTTCGAAAAATCTGATAGAACAGTGTCTCTCTTGAGAGAGGGGCGTTTAACTCGTTGAGCGGCTTGAAAAATTTTCACGATCGTCGGCGCTCGCACTCCACAATAAAGAAGATTGGGATCGATTTAAGATTCCAATTTCCGGGCTCGACTCGCGCGGACCAATGTGGAAGAGCGCTCGCTTTCTTCCTTCAACGACGAATCGTAGCATTCTTTCGTTCTTTTTCACTGCTTTTCATGGATACGACGCGAAACTGAGGGGTGGTGGTTGGTCGACCGTCCGAATTGCCGCGAATCTCTTTCTCTTCTTCTTCATCCTACTACAGGGGGTTTTTTTCGACCTCTCTTTCTCTGTCTCTCTCTCTCTCTCTCTCCCTATACTGTTACTCCCCATCTTTTTTTTCTTCTCTCCTTTTATACGGCTCTACTCTTTTTTACTTCCATCTCGTCAGGAGTTTCGTAATTGGCTCTTGTGCCAGCGACTCCTCTCGTTCTTCTCGTCCTCGTGCGCTTTCGACGACGTTACCTCTGCACCCTATATCGGTTTCGATGTCCGTGCAGAAAAAAAAAAAAAAAAAAAAAAAAAAAAAAAAAAAAAAAATTCGATGGAAAAAGCGCGGAAAGATATCGCAGGAGTAAAGAAATACTATCGGAAGATTCCAGTCTCTTGGAGTACGAGTTACGATACGACCCTATTTCGCACTCCATCGCACGGTTACGCGTTTAGTTGGAGGTCAAGTTGCCACTTGAAAGTTTTCAATAGCCTCCGGGTCGCGATAATAATAGTAGAGAAGTCACAGCGATAGTCGATAGTTACCGCGGGTCACAATCTTTGATAAACATCATACCGGGCTTTGCGTTACTTGATTCACGCAGAACCATCGGAACAACTTTGCCGAAGAGCGAAGTGTGTTTCTCTATCGTACTCTATATATTGCGGGCGAACACCAGTGTCGTCGTCGTCGTCGACGCCGAGCGCCCGGTAGATGAGAATTTATCGAGCAATTTTCCTCGTCTCAGGCGGGTCGTCACGCGGCTAAAGGCGAAAAGTTCCTTCGCAGTAGAAGCAAAGAGCAAAGAGAATCCGTGGACACCGTTATGGCGTCAGGCGAGCTGAGAGACACACACAACGTTTAGTACCTGTTGAAGGGAAGTAGAACGAAATAATGCCTCTGCGGTTGGCTTCCGGTCCTCTGGCGAGAGAGGAGCTTTATGTCCCGAAACGAGATCTCTACTCACAAGTCAGCAATGCCTGTGCCTTGTGGTCGTTTGTGCCACGAAACATTTGACCTGAAATTATTGCTAGAATGATTCCGGAACGTAGTTCACAGCCTGACACGCGCACAATTCACCCGCAAAGAGAGAAAGAGAGACAAAAAAAAAAGACTCAGATAAAAAGAGAACGACGAAGAGATGATAAAAAAGAGTCTGCTGATAGGCCGCATCGTATACTCACCCACAATGCGGATTTTCCCGCAATATATATATATATTTTTTTTACCTTTCTCTCCTGCTTCGCCGCCCTAACTGCTCGTCGCGCACGAAAGGAA
The DNA here is from genome assembly GCA_963971235.1 of Cryptus armator. Taxonomy (NCBI): domain Eukaryota; kingdom Metazoa; phylum Arthropoda; class Insecta; order Hymenoptera; family Ichneumonidae; genus Cryptus; species Cryptus armator. The sequence goes on from OZ020232.1 coordinate 14,303,567, forward strand.
AAGTTACCGTGTGGGGCCCACGCGAGAACGAGCTTCGCGCAAAGCGAAGCGAGAAAAAGTTGAAATACGAGGGGGTAAAGCTGTGCTGTGTGCGTGTGGACCAGCCAACGAGGGTAAAGGCCTGTGTCCCGGAGTCGGGAGTGTGAGAGATACGCAATCGATCACGAGCCGTTGAAAAAAAAAAAGCCGAAAAAAAAGCTCCGTAGCTTTGGGGACGAGTGTCGAGTTTGGGGGGCAGAGTTTCTCTCGTATATAAGAAATGCTATCAAAAAAACACACAGAAATATTGGCGAAAGTCCCCGAGTTCGAGTGAATATCACATTTTCATTTTTCTTTTTGCTCCATTTCTATTTCTATCTTTCGCACGTTTCTATATCTTGGATGGACCGGTAGTTTACAGCTGAATTCACTCGTTGCGTGAGATATTTCGTCGGGATTAATTTTTTTTTGCAGCGCAGTTTGAAAATTTCTCAATTCGTTGAATTCTCGTCGCCTCAATCATTCGCTTTCGTATATATCGTTATACATGGATTTTAAGAATATATATATATATCTTATATCGCGTTCACGTTCGCGCTCCGGGTTTCTGCAACCGTCCGGAAATTACGTTCTTCCGTTTGGCTTTGGTATAATAACCGGCGGGCGTCGCAAGGACGACCACCTGCACCAGAACATTTTCCCTCTCCCGCTCCTTGCACTTGGCCCTCTCTCTCTCTCTCTCTCTCTTCCCACTATCGCTTCGACGAGTTGACCTAATCGAAACAATCTTCCGAGCAATTTCTGTTCGAATTTCTTCGGAAGTTCCAAGGTACACGATACCACGCTGCTGCTGCTGCTGACAGTAGATCGCAGCCGTGTTCCATGAACGTTGCTGAAGCGACATGTTTTTCTCACGTTATATTGTGTCTATCGGTGTACCGACATCGCTTCAAGTACAACGATGAATAACGACGTTTTTTACAATAAGAAAACGGATTACTTAGCTATAATCCATCATATATATTAATTTCTATATATAATTTATTATTATTATTATTCAATAAATCAAGTGCAATGAGAAATCTATATACACGCGACCGCGTGTGTTGAACGCGGGGTACACGTTATTACCGAGAGGAGCTCGAAATCCTTCGGGTAATTCGCTTTAATTTATGCCCTGAGCGGGATGTTTTATGCACGGGCACGTAACCGGGACGCCAAGAGTACTATCTCTCTCTCTCTCTCCCTCCCTATATCTCTCTACTTCACCTTCACTCCGGTAATCGCGCGTCCAGGTTTCGTCGTTTCTGAACTCGACGAGAAAAATCTCTGGAGACGAAGCGAAGAGCGAGAAAGCTCGGGGATCTTCCGACGTGCAGGAAAACGCGAAGCCTTTTTTTCCTACCGAGTGGAGCTTCTTCTTCTTCTCTTCGCGAAGGGGAGGCTTCCCAAGTCCCGTCTCTCCCAGCATCTCGGTTAATTGGGTTTGTTAGAATGTTTTATGCACCGGCACCTGCCAAGACGTGATTCACCCGTCAAAGTAAAATAGCAGGCATCACCGCAACGTTGAAATGCGTTTCGTTTAATTGGATTAACGGAAACTGCACCAACGTGAATTTATCCAATGCCGTTTTTTTTTTTTTTTTTTTCAAAAGTTTGATTACAAAACCCTCGGAGATGGTTCGCTGATGCGAGAGATTCATTTATGTACTTCCTTTCATTATTTTTTTTTTCATCAACGTAGAAAGACCGTCAATTAACTTATTTCGTCGGTGTAAAAATAATGTCATTATTTCAATGCGAAAAACTCGGCAGCTTCATTTTTTTTTTTTTTTTCTGATAACCCAGAAAACTTGATTGCAATATTTCTCATTTGGAAGAGGTAGCGAAAAAAAAAAGGTCTTCGTAGTCTCGACGTTACAGAGGATATTCGTTAAATCGGCAGCAGTCGTCAACAGTTCATTGAATTATACGTGCAGAGCTATAGACCTGGCGAGGTTCTCCGGGTTCGTCGCTTCGCCATAATCCGATAACTAAAAATATCTCATTGGTTGCATCAACGCGCTCTCTTTCTCATTGCTCTCGCGTTTAATTCCGCGTTGAAGGATCGAGGTAATTCCCAATGGCGCCTATGCACACTACTAGACTCAAAGAAATCAAACCACCGCGACAACCGCGGCTTTGGCGAGTCGCGAACGGGAGCGATGATTACTGGAAAATTGCGCGCGATAATTACGAACGATTAGGCGTCCCGGTCTGACGGTAATAACGTCTCTCTATCGCGGTCAGTAATTATGAGGGACGTGGTCCGTCGACCAAGTGCCTACAGTTTTATCTATCTATAGTTCCCGTCTGTCTTTCGTTTTGTTTTCTGTTTATTTTTTTCTCTTTTTTTTTTTTTCATTCCGTTTTATTGTAACAACCCACAGAAGCCTCGACGATTTATCAAATTTCGAAGCATATTATAGAGTCGATTGGAAACTCTTCGAGACGTCGAGTTTCCTATCGCGAGAAGCTAAAAGAGGAACGAAAAAAAAAAACGCGACGATACAAAAAAAAAAAAAACGGATGGGAATACAACGCGACGCCACGATCTCTTCCACTCATCCCACGATTTATCGAATTTCGTAGCGGCGGCTCTCGAATAACGGGTTTTCATCGACTGCCCATCACCGGGAGTGATGAAGAGGGACAATGGCTTCAATTATCGCGGGCGAGCGTTTCGCGAACCGGCAGTCGGAGTCAGTGTGCCTCAGCCCTCTGCTTTGCCACCCACGCGGGAGTAGCATCCCTCCGACCGGAACCTACCGACCGATCGATAAATCATTCGATTCCATTAAGACCAAATTTGATCGCGACAGTCCAATCGAGATCGTTCTGTCTGGCGAGCGATTCGAATTCTATTCTCTCGGTTTATTTCGTTTCCACTATTTGCTTCTTTTTCGCAAAACGCCCCGGAAAATATTTCCATGAAATACGATAACGAAGTTTTTTTTTTTAATTTTTTTTTTTCTAATAACAGCAACGTGAAAACACGCTAATTGCAGCCCATGATACGGGAGGTGCAGACCAAAAGCGAGAAACTACAAGGGGTTTGTAGCTTTGCGGTAGAGAACGCGAATGGGGATAAATGCACGCGTGTATCCACGATACTGAGATGAGAGCTAACGCGCTAGAGGGTTGCTAATGGACGAAAGGGTAATCTGTAATCGCTAATTACAGCGGGTTAAATCTGACGTATCCACGTTGAAGCAACACCGGCCTGCTGAGAGTACGAGGGCTTATACTGCTCACATCCCTCTGCACGACTGCTGCCGGGGTTGACATTATCCTTACGCTCTCATGATTAGTGCCCCTGCGATAGCGTGGGGCGTCTGCGATGATGTATCTGTATTATCTACATACACAACGCATAAATACGTACATGCGTGGCGCTTGTGTGTACGTGTGCGTCAGAAACAGCACAACGCTGTTTCTGCAGGTTCTGCAAGAGGCCGCAATGGTAGCTGCACTGCTCTATGCGAGGGAATCTCGAAACAAAAGGTCTTTGTCAGGGCCCAGCGTGGCTGTGTCTGCTTTGCGGGTAATACGTATGATACCCCTTCATACCGTTCTTGATTCCAAGAATTCCCTTCAGATTCCTCGTCTAATCGCTTCTCGTTCAAAGTGATTAATCAGTTGTTTCCAAGGACCGGGATTACAGGAACAAACCCGGATTACCACAAAATTTGAAGACGTTCGTCTTTCGCGTTGAATGGTTAATAAGCATTTCCTCTGAAATAACCTTCCAATCTTGTTGAAATAATCGACTGATGGCACAGCCCTCAGTCGAGAATTGAGCGCCACCTATGGAGCATTCTATATTGGCTGAAAACTTCGACTGACCTGACCTAACAATCTGTGCGCTATACGAAATGTCGGCAAATGGCAAGTGTAGACAGTTTCACATTTACCGTAAGAATCTATATGTTTTTGGGTCAATTTTGCGTCACCGAATATGCGGATTACACGGTGCGCATTCGTTATAGTCTTCGGAGTGAACGTATAATGGCGTTTTTGCGATAGAATAAAAGGGAAAATGAGGAAACTCATTATAAATTGTAGCTGAATCAGTTTTGTATAGACCCTCACCGTGGATAAGTCTGTAAATACGTGTGGCAAGCAATGTTGATGTCGTATAATGTTGGAAACTGGAGTAACGGGGTCATAATCAGTAGGGATACGACGAAAACCCTCTCGTTGATACTTCCCCGAGGGAGAGGAAGTTCCGTATTACGATATATCCAAGAGGTATTCTATCTAACCGCGAGGCTCGATGTAATCCTGTCCTAATGACGTGCTCCTTTTTTTTCGCGTAATACTAGCTGACACGTGATAATGATTTCGCCACAGCCTCCGGCAACATCGTTCATATTCACATATCCCTTTTTTTCTCTCACCGTCGGGCATAGAACACACGAGTGTAGGATTACTCCTTCCTTTTTTTTTCCACATTCGTCCAAATATGCACCTGCATACGGATACGCTGCCGCGAGTATAGGTTTGGAGGTCCAGATACGGTATGCATACAGGCAGACCTCATATTTCTCGGTGAGTCCCCGCGCGTTCTGTGTCACTGGTGTGTCACAGCCGCGATGCCGCAACGACGGAACGAACAATTCGTCGGTGCGGAATAAAAATGGCAAAATCCTTTCTGACCCAGTAAACCTCTATCTGCTATACGAACGATCGATGAAGCGCAGACACCAAAGTCTGGCACTCAATATTCAGCATAGAAAAAATTTACGAAGCCCCCAACATTTTTGGCCCCAAAATGTAATTTCGTATTGTAATGTGTACATCGTTTTGTTTTTTTTTATTGTTTCAGACGTCACGAGGGTTGTGCAGTTCAAACGGTGCAACGAGATTGATGTTTCTCCTCGTCGTCGCTTCGATATTCAACGTCGGTAGAACGGGATTTTGTCCGACAACTTGCACCTGCGACGATGATACCCTCGTCGTAAATTGCCTTCACGGGAATCTAAACGTTATACCGATAGCGCTGAATCCCAGCATTCAGCGAATAGTGTTGAAGGAGAATCGTATAAGGATTGTAGAAGCGGCAGCCTTTCAGTTTTACGGTGATCTGAAAAACGTCGATCTCTCGGACAATCATCTGGTTACGATACCCGACGGTAGTTTCGAAGCGCAGAAACAACTCGTTGAACTCGATCTCAAACACAATCAGATATCAAATTTGACAGCCCTCACGTTCTCGGGGCTAAAATCGTTGACTATACTGAATCTACGTGGCAATTATCTCGAGGATCTTAAGAACGGTCTTTTCACATCGCTGACGAAACTGGAGGAACTCGATCTTGGAAAAAATCGTATATCCAAAGTCGAATCCGGAGCATTTCAGAAATTGGGAGCCTTAAGGGTTCTTTATCTCGACGATAATCAGTTGATGACGATACCATCGGCAGCGCTTTCACCATTGAATGCGTTGGCTGAATTACACGTTAGCTTCAACGTAATATCGTCCCTTCCCGACGGAGCTTTCAACGGACTCGAGCGTCTAGCAGTGTTGAATCTCATGAGTATTTCCCTGGATAACGTAAGCGACGGAGCATTTCGTGGTTTGACTGAACTGCGAACCCTCAATCTTGGTGGCAACAAGTTACGCGAAATACCAACAAGACAATTGGCAGTTTTAACGCGTCTCGAAGATCTGACGCTCGGGGTAAATTCCTTCAGCACCCTGAGAGCCGGAGCTTTCCAAGGATTGACGAATCTGAAGAAACTCGACGTTTCGGGAGCAAAATTACTGACGACCGTCGAACGTGGCGCATTCTCGGACAATGCTAATCTGGAAACATTGGTTCTAAAGAGCAACAAGCGTCTTGGAACGATAGAGGACGGCGCCCTATCGGGATTGCCAAATCTACGACACCTAATTCTCCCCGATAACGCATTCACGACTTTCTCCGAATCTCTCGTAACTTGGAGCGAATTGAGACGTTTGGATCTCAGTAACAATCCATTGATGTGCGACTGCTCTTTATTATGGCTCGCGGAGGTTTTGGTGCCCAGAAATTCGAGTCCAGTTTGCGCGGAGCCTCCCGAATCTCGTGGAAAACCAATCAAAGGCATGACACCGGATGAATTGGGTTGCGCTTTTTCAGATCCCCGAAAACAAGCATTGCTCGCAACTCTGTGCGCGGCAGGTGTCGCCTTATTCGCGGGTTTAGCGCTGATACTTTACTACAGATGCAGAAAACGCGTGAGAGATGCCCTCAAGGATTACAAATGGAAAAATCGTGCCATATCGCGGAAGGAACACGAGTATCAGAAGACATTCTCCGATGACGAGTACATAGTTCGAGCGGCACACGCGCCACATCATCATCATCAGCCGCAGCATCATTATCATCATCAACAACAGTTGCAACACCACGAGCAGCAGTTGCATCAACAGCAGCAACAGCAGTTACAGCAGCAACATGGACAGCAGGTAGCGACGGGCATAAAGTCAATACCGGTCACGGAACTGTAGCTAGAACTTCGGGCGGCGAGCCCCGGTAACGGTGGTGTATGGTTCCTGCCTCATGGCGGTAGTACACCTGCCGGCGAGGGTTTCACCTACATAGACGGCGAGACCGCGCGTCAGATGCGACGTCCGGGGACGCTGCCCGCCGCCAACAACCATCCCTCCACCGTTGGTACTCAACAACGCACCGGTGCCGCTGGATTATTCTGCTCTACACCACAGACACCGGGAAACGAATTGCCGAGTAACGGCTCAGCGAGCCTCAGAACTCATCACTCGAATCATTCGCTCCGAAGAAGTCATCAGTCACAATCACCGGCGCCGACACTTCCGGCGCGCGGTGATTCTTGCACAGCCGACAGGCATCATCATCAGCAGCAGAACAATTCTCGTGTACAGAACGGCATGATACCGGGCCATCCGCCTCCGCCTCCCCGGCATTCGCCGCCGTGTCCTCAATCGTCTTATCCGACATTGCCGATAAATGGCCACGCGGTACCCCATCACTATCGTCACTACAGGGGGGAACGGGATCGATCGAGGGATCGAAGTTTGTCGCGAGATCGGGAAATCATTCCCGCATCTCACAGGGCTGACAAACATCGAGGGGATACCTTGGAATTGGAGGTTCACGAAGATGACTCCAGCAGCGGAATTGGTACTTACAGGGCGTAGAGTCGCGATTATTGAGAATTAAAACAAAAAATACAGAAGAACAAGTCACGAATTGTGACAAACTGAGCGCGCAGTGCTCGGCCTTTCGCAACGGTTAATCAAACAAAGACTGAGATGAAAGAGTTATAAGTCAACGTCTCGGTTCGGAGTCCGACGAGTCCGGACTGCATTTTCAGTTGTTTTTTTTTTTTTTTTTTTTTTTTTCTTTTTATTATTATTATTTTTATTACAATTGAAAGCTGTGTCAAGAGTATTCGAAATGTTAAGTTCGATAGTTAAAGAAAAAAAGCGGTCTAAGTCATCTTTACGATCGATTGACAATTGAGAATATTCGATCGTAACGAACCTCGCAGAGGTATTTCTGGACGTTTGGGAGAAAAGTAGAAAACGCCCGATCGTGTATATCAGTGGAAACGACGATTGAGATAAGAGGCCGAAAAGTGCAGCCATCTTATAAATATATAAATAATATAAATATAAATATATATATATATATATATTCTAAACGTCGAAGTATTTTCTAAACGAATAAAAAAAAAAAAAAAAAGAAAGAAAGAATGAAGAGTAATTAGGCAAAAACGGTATCTGCGACTACTGCGGCGGTTATAGTTATTAATTAATTAATATATTTAATCGTCGGGTAAATAGGAAATCGCTCCTACGATAAAACAGGCGAAATACATTACGCGCGACGAACGCGATACGTATACAACGTGTTCAGCGACACAGGGAGTGTTTCAAAAGTACACGTCCAGTACTGTCAGATTCTAACGATTGAGAAATTAAAAAAAATCATTCCTGATCCGTGTAAAGAAAAAAAAGTTATTATACGATTACGATTAATAACGATACGATTTAATATGTAGTTGATAATCGTCGAACGAATGAACACGGAAACCGCGTAGGTTTTCGCGCGAAATTTCACGTAATATTGAATTATCATTTTTATTATGTCGCGAATGAAGAAGAAAAAAAAAAAAAAAAAAGGCCATATTTCAATATTCGCGATTTGCGTCGATGCAAAAACCGACGGAATAGCGGCACCTCTCCTTAGCTTCTCGGGCAGAGTGTACACACTGGAATTCCGTGAGCCCAAGATGGCTGGTCGAGGTACCGAGAAGGAGGAGAGGAGGTGATTGCACCTTGAACCACGACTCTCCGGACGGGCGTGGAGAGAGAGTATATACTACGCCGTACAAACTCCGATGCTTCGCGCACCTACGTACGTACAGTCTACTTACGAACGAACTATAATACCGTCGACTTCACAAATTTATCTTCTCCCATAACTTCCGATACAAATCGCATTTCTTTTTTTTTTTTTATTATCTATTTCAATTAATGTTTGACCCCAAAGCCGTTTAACGGCCGCGATTAACTTATTATATATTTATTGACGAAAAAAAAAAAAAAAAAAAAAAAAAAAAAAATTCCACGAAATTTTGAATTAAGCATTTTTCACGATGTCGCGAATGAGAGCAGCTAAAAGAGACAAAGCAATGGCAAATCGCTTGAAATTATTTAATGTCACGTACGGCGCGTGCTCGTTGACCCAGTATATCATTTCTCTACGGTGGAGAAACTCTTTCGCGAGATAGGAGGAGGCGCACCGGTGGCAGCCGGAGCAGCAGGATTAATACTTTGGCATTATCGATAGCTCTCTCGCATTCCGGATTCCCCGAGAGAGGAAAGAGAAAAAAGAAAAACCTCGAAGCTGGTGGCCCCGTGGTAAAAAGTCACGTGGAGATCGTATCCTCTCGCGCTCGGTACGTGCCAGCAATCCATTTGCCCCCGAACGCGGCGCGAGGCTAAACTCCGACCCCCTCTCTCTCTCTCTCTCTTTTTTTCCCAACTTCGTTCTGTGCTTTTGCTCGTTCTTCGTTTTTTTTTTTTTTTTTTTTTTTTTTTCACATTTTTTTTACTCTCCTCTTGACTGTTACATCGCCAGATTGAACCGGAGCTTTTACGAGGAAATTCGAATTATCGCGGTGTGCCAGAGAAGGATTTGTGAAATATTTCTTTTTCTCAGTCGAACTTTCGATAGTATCGACTTAGACACTTTTTTTTATAAAAATTTTCGTGTTTCGTAAGGATTTTTTTTTGTTTTTATTCATTCTTCACGAGAGTTACTATTCCTCAGCGAAATTTAGTTAACTACGCGAGCCGATCTCGAAGTCTCCTCGTAAAGCCCCATCTTGACGGGTACGTATAGGCATATAAATAAACTTAACATGCAGGAACGCGAGCGAGAGAGCTCCTCCTGCAAACTTGCGCGTTCATGGATGGTGTAACCGCGCGTAAGAGGAAAATTCGTACTGCGATCACGGAATCCACTTTGTACGAACGTTTACTCGTTTATTATAAACTCCGATGTAATATACGTATGTGAAAATGGGAAACAGAATTGAATAAGAAAAAAAAAAAAGAAAAAAAAAAAAACTATATATATACAAAGAATGAAATAACAGCGATAGTGCAGTGTGTCGTAACGAGTTGAGCGAAACGTGGATTCCGCGCTTTCGTTATATTGTATAAGAGATGAAAAAAAAAAGGAGGTAAAAAAAAAAAAAAAAAAAAAAAAAAACCGGAAGCCCCAATTTTTTGAAATATGAGAAAAATGTATATTTTACACGATACTCGGTTCTTCGTATACGAACCGAGTGGTATGTTGATAAGCGATAAAAAAAAACGTAAGAAAACTAAAAGAAAAAAAAAAAACACCACAAAATATCTTAAAGTAAATTACAAAAAAAAAAGACAAAAACAAAACGTATCGTAATGCTAGTCAAGCGATGAGAGAAAGTGAAGCGCGATTGATGATATGGAATATTAACGTTTAAATTATTATTGTACAAAATTTAAGATTGATGAGAGGTTGCGGGAGTTTTGTTGCGCTGGCGTTCGAATGACGCGCGTTGAGCTGTGAGCGGTTTTGAACACCTCGTCGTCTTTTCTATCTGTCCCTTATCCCCCCCCCCTCCCTCCCCTTTCGTACGACTCGTACGACGTAATTTATATATAGTATAAATATATATATATAAATATAGGATTAAATCGTAATCTTGTATATCTATGCACACTGACTAATTGTCCTCCACACACGTTCCTATCCCTCGCCGCCCCTTAAAACGCGATGACGCCTTGCGAGTCTTGCGAGTCTCTCAATACTGACGAATGTCACAAATATAAATCGACGGAAGTGAGAACGAGCGAAAGCCATTTCAAAAAGATCGACGATGATAAAGGGGACGTTTGTAAATTCGTGTAAATCATAACGCGCAGAGCCTTATCGAGAAAGCAATACGAAACAAAAGTTAACGGAAGATGAGAAAAACAAAAAAAAAATGAAAAAAATTTAAAAAATTTAGATGTGGTCACTGCACAAAAAAGCAACAAATAATGCATGAACGCCGCGGTTTAATCGTAAAACGTGGGTATGTAGAATATATGTGTAATGTGCGAATGAGCGTATCAGAGACGAGAGTGAGAGACGAGGTTGCAAAGTATTTTGGGAATGTTAAGAGAATGCTGATTACGATAAAAAAAAAAAAAAGAAAAAAAAAAAAACACGAGAGAAAGATGGGTAAAGCGAGAAGCTCACTCGAGTGCGTTCGTTAGACTAGCGATGTTATACGCGCACTCTCGTTTCTCTTGTGAAATTCTTCTTCGCGCGACTCTGCCCACCTTAGAGAAAAAAAAAAAAAAAAAAATACACACACGTGTTTAACACTCCGCGAGTCCGCGTTACTCTGTACTATAACTATAGTTATGTGTGAGCCTCGAGGGTGCATAGACTCTCTTTCTCTCTCCCTCTCTCTCTTTCTCTCTCTCTGACTCTCGCGATCTTTAGCAGCGAAAATTTTCAAGACTCCCGGTGTATTCTTGGATCTTTAGTGGACGGGAATGGCCGGAACTCATGAGTAATTAATTACCACGCGGCCAATGCACCCCTTTTGACACTTTATTTCTTATTTTCCGCTTAAACCCTAACGTATGGACATAGCTATTTTCGATTACCAGGCCCCCCGCTGCAACGCGCACATCCCAATGGCCAAATAATTCACTGCCACGAATGTTCGTACTTTTGTTTTTTTTTTTTTCTCGTATTTTCGTTTCTTTTTTTTTTACGATATTTTTTTACTTTCTTTCGTATGACAATTTCGCTGCTCCAAATCGTCGGAGATATTCATTAAGAAGATAATAATAGAGCTATCCGTTCTCGAGGCAATACGTGAATTTTCTCTACCGTCTGTAAATAGATATATTCTCCAGTGTGAGAATCGAGAGAACGCGGAGAGAAGAAGAATCGAGAAGCGCGAAAGAAAATAATGAAACAAAAAATAATAATTCACCGTCTTAACTCAATTAAATTTCCTTCATTAACCTTCGAGCTGTACTGTAAACGACTGAGAGAAGAAAACTGCTGATGTATACCGCGCGCGCGCGCGCTCCTCCGCTCGGATGCGGCGACTTGTAAATAGTAAAAATTGCGGAATAAAAACAAAAGACACGAGCGAAGAAAATGTATGAGTCTGTAAAAGCGCCAGCCGTTTTCCGTATACTTTGGCTGAAAAGCAGATACGGTAATGGCGAAAAAAAAAAAAAAAAAAGAAAGAAATTGAAAGAATGTGCAAAGGCGTGGTATTCCCGACGGCGCGAGGCACTCGGAACGAACGAATCGCGAAGCTTTGAAAGCCTCGCAAGATCTGCGCCCTCGATTCGTTCGCTTCGTGAAAATTGCCTCTCGGATAGATAAAAAAAAAAAAAAACAATAGGTTACTGAATATATAATAATGTTATAGGTATATTTCAGCATTATTTTGTACATAAACAACTTTATCAGCGGACATTCAGAAATCATCAATAAAAATCTATATAAAAACAAAAGTATTAAAATACAGTGGTGTACGATGTTTTATTGTTCCTCTTTCCATCCTCGGGTTTTTTTTTTAATGAAGAAAAAGATAAAGAAAGCAGTTATATCATCAATATACGAGCGACGATCAAGGGGGCAATAATATTGCAATATCCTTGCAATTTTTCTTTTATTAAAAATCGAAAGTTTTAAACAACTTTCTCGGCTAAAAATTTCCAGGAATTTTCAACGTGCATAAAAAAAACTGAAAAAAAAAAAATTTGTTCCATCAGATCGAGTTTGAAAATCTTAGTTTTCCACCAAAAATGACGCCACAGAGAAATTTTCAAAAAATTTCGAAAAATCGTCCATTTTGAAAATTTTCTGTCACGTCGTTTCCGGTGGATAGCTGAAATTTTTATTCAGAATTAATGTAATAAATCGTGTTGAAATTTTTTCACCGAAAGCGCCGTCAACAAATCACAACAATCAACAAAAATTTAACGTTTCTAAAAACAAAACAAAGCCACGAGAGAAAAAAAAATGTATAAAAAAACGCCTTATATCACTGCGCCCTGATTTCTCACTGCATGAATGTGCCACCAATTGCCAAAGTGATAGATTCTTAAAATACTCTTCGGTTATTCACGAACTCAAATGGTTGTAATCGGGCTATAGATTGCGTAATATTTTAGGTACTTCGATATACTAAAGCTATATTATTTACGACGTCATTCGTAAAGTTATCGAAGGGGTTGGTTCGTCTAGACAACAGACGTTCCGCATGGGAGCAACAGAATGGAGGGGAAGGGCTTGTATTATGGAGTAATAAAAAGACGACGATGCGACGAGAGGGAAGCGACGAGAAGCGTGCCATTATTTTACGAATAGTAGAGACAATTGTGAACGAGTAATTCTGGTACACTACACAGGCCGTACCTTGCAAAGGTATACGAGCCGTTGGAAGGCGAGTTATACCTGCATAAGCCACGCAGCCACGTTCCGCAAGCTTCCTGACGTCCGTGCCACTCTGTGCTCGTGACTCTTGGATACGCGCTACTATGAGAGAGGGTTTGTTTCGAGCTGCGAGAGCTTTTCTCTCTTTCAAGCTTCCGCTCTTAGGCCGTTTCTCAGTTTCTCTGTCTCTCCACTTTCCGTCCTCATGTCCCGACTCTGCGCCGAGTGCACATTCCAATTCTTCACGATTAGGACGACGTGTCTGGTCTCTCTACGGCTGCCTCGTGTATTACGGACTCGGTGACTCGCGTTGGGCTTAAATTTCAACTTTGTCGCTTTATACGGAAACCCGAAACCCTTCTCACTTTCCGTCTCTGTGCGCTACCATCGTTGCCAGACAGGGTTATCGTTCCCGCTGCTCTTCTTCATCGTTATGTCCTCTGGTGCGCGGCTTATTCCTCTTCGTATCACTGCTAAATTTACCTGTCACGGAGTTAGCGCAGGCGGTATACCGTACATTTCGAATGCATCCACTAAGCTGTCCTTTCTAATACAGTTGTATCGGATAATACTGTACTCGTCGGTTGTTCGAAGAAATACGATCTACCAGAACGCCAGTAGCGTTGCTTCTGTTCGCGTAACGTCCGTACGACGATACCAACGGCGAGAGGACACTCGGCAACGGAAGCTCTTGCTTGCTTTACTCTCGGCATGTCTCACTGTTATAGTCTTCTAAGTAGAAACACCAACTCCACGGCTCTGTAAGTTAGTCCGTTGTGTTACTGCGCTATCCACTAATGGAATAACAACTTTTACTTCGCCAGTAGTTACAGCGGGAGAGATCGTCTCTGGGTATATAAGTCCATGAGAAACAGTGCCACAATGTCGACCAAAAGCCAACCCGATGTGATAAACCCCCTACCAGCGGAAGTAACAAACTGTTCATATTATCGTCGAACTCTAAAATTCGAATGATAAATTTAAGCATTGTAACATAACGGGTTAAAAATTGAGGAAATATGACTGAAGGTACCCGAGGCAATTTATTTCAAATGTAATCATCTGCATTCAAACTTTGTAAAACATATATTTTTACTCTTAAGAAAAAAAAAAAAAAAAAAATTGACTAATGTTAGCATTCGTCAATCGCGATCGTAATAAAATTTTATCCCGAACTACGACTATATTTATTTTTTTAGCGAATGTATTCGTATCAATAATCAATCGTATAACATTCGTCAATGTTAGCGCGTCGCGCGATCTTCACGATTTTTACTGCATACCAACGAAACGATAACATACTTTGTAAATTGGTTCTATAATGGCAACGTCGTTCACAAAGAAGTAGAAACAATGCAAAAGTACGAAACAAAAGAAAAAAAAAAAGGGAAAACGAGCTATGATGGAAGAGAATGAGAAGAAAAAGAAGTGGCTATAGTAGCGCACGATGGTACAAGAAGAAACTCGCGCCATTACACCGAGGCCGGTATCAATCGTATAACAATGTGGCGCGGCACTCAGGAACCACGCCGGAGTCCTCTCCCGCTCGGCTTTTTAAGCCTTTTAAAACTTGTAAGTTCGCCGAGCGTAGTTCTCCGAGCACAGGGTCCCCCACCTCAATCCTCATCGTGGTGTTCCATTCTCAGCGGGATGGTGCATTCCGCTCCAACTGCGGCCGGAGATCGACGGTAAAGGGGGAGGATGGGGGGGGGGGGGGGGGGGGAGTTCGGTGGCTCGCATTCTCGATAAAAGAGTGTAGAAGCGGAGGTAAGAGGAGGTTTGAGACCGCTAGCTACTGTGTTCTCCACTCACACCGCTATACGTTACCGTCAAGGGGATGGATTGTCAGCATCGGTTTGCTACCGCGATGGTCGCCTAGAACTTTGTCGATGAAAACAAAGACTTATATTCGTTTATGAGTAGAATTTTTATGAAGTTAGAGTTGCATGAAGAGATGGATGAAAAAAATTACGAAAATTTTACGATTTTTCAAAAAACTATCGTCTTGTTTCTGTGGAGTTTTCGGATTGAAATCCTCATTTTTTTTTTATCGAAAGTGATGTCACAAAAAATCTTGCATTATTTTTGGACAAAAATTTGAAAATATTCATCAGATTATTGGAATCATTATTGATCATTGGAAAAAAATAGACTGATAACCCTGATGTCTAATTGCTCTGCGTATTCATGTATCTCATATACTGATTGCGCAAGCAGTCGAACCAATTAACGTCGTGTCTATGTTATGACCGGTAAATGTACCGGTAAGTAAATAGGCGAGAATGAAGTTAAAAAAAATACAATTTGGAAAAAAGGAACATAACGGATTAACGTAGAATATAATAGGGTTAAAAGGGGAGTCATATTCGGTATGAATAAAATTTCTATCATATATAGTTGTAGTTTTACAGAATCGCGAAAAAAAAAAAAAAAAGACGGATATATTCATAGTACGAGGAAATAAATGAATGTTTTTTTGAAAAATAAAAAAGCTGTTATTAATTGCTTTTTGGAATTCAGTGAATGAAAAAAATGGGTAAGAACGAGGGTAAAAAAAAAATTATACAATGCGGGAGACAACGAGCAGTGCGGATCAGCATAGAATATCAGAGACGGTGAAAAGGGGATCGTAGCGCGACGGGAACAGAAGAGAATTATTATCATCTCTCTCGCTATTATATCGCTGGAGAGTTTCTCTCGGGGTTTGGCCGGCTTGACCCAGTCGCGGGTACCGGTGGGCGCGCGTCACGCCAACAGAGATATACAGAGAATAGTAACCGTGGAGAATGATTAACATAACAACCAACACGTGGAGCTTCTACCGTCCCGCTGTTCGGAGTTGGTACACGCCTCGTGATGCTGATGGTGTTGGTCGGGCTGCGTGGTAGAATCGCGGTTACGTCCGCCAGAATAATTAACAGGAAGGCCAGAGTGGAACCGTTAAAGCTGCGACCGTTGAGTAAAGGATTACCGGAAGCCGAGAAGTTCTCTTCCCCACTCCCGGCTGTGATAGAATATACTCTGTTCCTCTCAAACCCCCTGGCAACTTCTTCATTCTACTATTTCTCTTCGAACCACCTTTCTCCCCCTCCTATCCGTATTCCAATTCAACTACATTCACAAGCAACTTTTAATGTGCTTCGCTCTTGATTTTGAAGTCTACCGGAGTCCAGTTATGTAGATAATACCGAACAAGATTCGCGCGATCAAAAAAATGGCTGCGAAGAACGAATGTCTCGACAGTTCCGGATAAGAATGAATCTACGATTGCGAATACTCCACGTTTTACGATATACCTAATCGGCCGACATTTTTTTATTTATTTTAAGACCTATCAACTATGCAAGGAACGCCGATCGCGTCCTAAAACCGGTTATTCTATTATAGATATTCGATTGGATCTTCCTTAAGCCTTTCTCAAGTTTCCAACTAGCTGACACTCGCCGGATAATATAATGCACCTATTACGACAGCGATGGGATGAGAAAGATCTCCTGTCCATGGTACGGTTACATGTCTGACATCACACCAGTGCAACACCAAGATATAGTGCAAAGTTTCGTAGTCATGCCGCGGACAACGTATCATAAATTCATAATGTATTCACGGCATGAACTTAATCTTGATTGTATCGAATTTCCTCGCGTACTATAGTACGAAGAAGTGAAGACATAGCGACCGGAAGAAGTTGAGAAAAGCAGCTTCCCGGTCTTTCCTCGCTTACGGTGCATCCAAAACATGTAAGCTGCAAGAATAACCGTCGTTCTTCAATATCGTCATTATATATGAGGTCCGTACTTTACGAGAGCGTCACAGAAGAGTTTAATTAACTTTCGATTGACTTTGTGAACGCGCGTGAGTACCAGAGAAAATGAAGTGAATAAATTGGCTCCGCGATGATCGAAGAAAATGCCGAAAAGGGATAGAAAAAAAAAAAAAAAGAAAAAAGAGGGTAAAGAAAATATCAAGGAAGAGTGACTTTTAGAGAGACGATCAGTAGGCATCCGATATTCTTCGTCGATCTCTCGTTTCTACCTGCTGCCGCGAGCTTTTTATGTTTAATAAGTGACACGAGAGAGACGAAAACGGAGAAAAACTCGTAGGGTTAAAAAAAAAAGTAACGGATCGATCGCTCGATCGTTTTCACGTTGGTGACGTGCCGGGCACGTCGCCTCAGAGACTGTAGAGAATATCTGCGACGTCCTGGCGCGACGGCTATTAGCTTCCGAGGCCATCGACAGGGAGAGAACAGCGCCAAAGCTATACGGATAGGGAGTTTGACGTTATGCCACCCCGCTACTGGATGGGCAACCCGTCGTCGCTTCTCCGATGAAAATCGAGCGGTAATAGAGTGACCGTACTTAATTGGCTATTGGAGGAGAATGGAAGAGAAATTTAACGCGGTTCGATAGCTAATACGATGACGCCGTGCCGACACCGAAAGCTCTCTATATCTCTATCGACAATATATATAGAGTATATTGTCGATGAGTTTGGCCCCCGAGGGTACCGAGGACCATCACCCATTAGGATCAAAGCGAGCCTCCTTAATTTTCATCGAGTGATCAGTCGTGGTGAAAGCTGAGCTTCGAGATATGCTGAAATTTTATCGTCGGATAATAAATTATTACGTGGAAAAGCCTCTCTCCGCGAATTAGTAACGGTGCCATATACTGTTGAAAACGAAAAAAAAAAAAAAAAAAAAAAAATCTTTGATTCTAAAGACGAAAGTCCAATAAAAGCGCAATTTCGGGCCTCGAAGAAAAACAAAAAAAAAAAAGCGTACAAAAATCGCAAAGATACGGGAATAAAAGTTTATAACGGGAAGAGCGTGAGTGCTTCATCCGCAGAGTTGGGGAGTCATCGTGTATGCATGTGTGCGTTTGAAACGAGTGAGAGAAGAATTTAAAATACACGACTAATATCTCGACTGGCAGGGTTTCTATGGCTCTCGGCGCGCGTATACGATATGTCTGTCTGTTCCTATAGTATTATACGAAAAAGCCTCTCGTAGTCGTTGTTACGAGTAGAGAGAAAGAGCAGATATGGGGAAGTGCTCTACGTGGAAACAACACCCCCGGGGGCGCTTCTCCGCCAACAGACTTTGATCGTTATGCGAATTTCGGTGCACCCTCACTACTATATCCATTCTCTTCTTCGCTCTCTCTCTCTCTCTCTCTCTCTCTCGCTCGCTCTTTTGCTTGAATTAGAATTGCAAAATAATTCTTTTATGACGCGAAACCACCCGACGACCCTCGGCCTCGCCGACATAGTCTCGCGCAAACCGTGACGTTATGATCCCTGTGCTATAGACCTCGCGGAAACTCACGCATATTATATACTCCACACCCACTTGCTTTCTACGAGCAGTCAGGCCACGAGGTGCTGTAAGTAGTACAACCCTCCGATAGTCAGACCGCGTCTGCTGCCTTTTAACGCTCGGCGCTCATCTCTTATAAAAAGACCGCAAACCTTACCGAATAGTCGGATGATTTACTTGTCGATTATGTATTTTCATGTTTTAATGCGTTTATAGACCAAAGAAAATTTTTTAATAATTATCTCAAGTATGCAGTAAAAAAAATAAAATCGTCATCAATGAAGTATCGGTGACAACAGAGACGAAGATATGAAAAATTAAATTTACAGTAATCTTAGAATAAAAAGGAAGTGCGTGCAAAGCATCAAAAAATCTACTTTCAGCTTCAAATTTCGGTGCTCCACGGTTGCATTCTCAAAAGCAGAGACTTCAATAGAGATGTATTCAATCCAAGTGATTTTCTGATTATTGATCGGCTATGTTGGCTTTTGTATTTTCGATCTCTGCGTTCAGATTCGTAATCAGCAGATCGAAAAACTCCTGAGTACCGAGATGAACAAAAAAACAAGTGACTCTAAATTTTCCTTCGCCATATTAGATCCACCATTTTGAATTTAAACATTTTAGATTCGGATTTGTAATAGGCGATTCCAAAAATCTCCCAGTACCACTTTTCAAGTCACTGCTAAGCCAAAAAAAAAAGAATGCTTCACAGTTAACATTCATGTTCGATGAAGTTATTACAACATTCGAATGAAACAAATATATGTCTTCGATAGCGTGAAGGATAACGTGCACCCGCTTCAAATCGCTTCAAAGTCAATTTGAAAAAAAATTAAATAGCAAAAAACCGTTGTTTTGAGATCGCAATTCTTTTTTCTCCTTAATATTCATTTATTAATATTTGGATTACAGTATTCTGTGTTTCATAATTGTGTTCTCACTAATTAAACAATACAACATGAATTCTTTAAGCAGTGTGCGCTGTGAAAATTGCTTCAGGTTTGCATCCGGCTGATTATGAGGGTCCTGTCAGGTTGCCTGATCAGTACCTTATAGGGCAATAGGCAGTTACATAACCTATCAGGGCCTCGTGAGGTACCTTATCGGGGGCCTGACGAAGACTTAGGACAGTGCCTCATAGGGTCCTGATGCCAACCCAATGGGAATTTCTACTCGGGATGTGGTATGAGTAGTGTATGTCAACTCTTAATTTTTTTTCGTCAACAGTCTATGTTAACTCTGTGAGTGTCGTGAGTGTCTATGATGGTGTCAGTGAGTATCCATGCGAGTGTTCGTGAGTGTGTAGTGTTTTGTACTTTGTTATCGTGTTTACATAAATCATATCAAGGATTTCACTGTTAACATTTTTGCCATATTTTTTTTTTTCGTGATTATTAATGTTTTTACGCAATAGTAATATTAGTAGTGATAGAAAAAAGAACGATATAAAATTTCGTTGTTTGATCACTCGTACAGCTCTCTTATGCCCTTAAATTTACAAAAGACCTAAGAATCGTACTATTACATAGGCGATCAATAATATTGTCGTATATTTTAGAGTGTAGTGCGCTATTTCTAATTTGCGGTATCTGCGTTTTCCAGCCGGTATCGTTGACAAAGGCTCTTTAAGGACATATAGTCGAAGTCCGTTCCAGTACTCCGAACAATAATCTTTCCAATCAAGTTTTCTAACGTCACAGAAAAACAATTCACGGTCCATTAAACTCATTCGATCGATCACTTCGTTCATTTTCGATATATCTATCGTCCAACCGCCATTTATAAAGTAGTCTAACGCTGAGTAAGATGTAATTATTTTTTTTATTGCTGAAAGACCTCTGCGAAACAACGTTTGCAATTACTATTAATATTCGAATGATAATTGTACGCGGAGAGAAAGATCTGATAGAGTTTACCTGATTCTGATTTTTATTTTTTTTGAATCTAGTTAAAAATTGCATAAATTTCTAGTAGTAGCGGCGTCAATGATGCCACCTGTCGAAAATTACCAGAACTATGCAAGTTGCGCATGCTATGCGGACTGTGCGGTGTGATAGGATATGGTGAAAATTCCCATAAATGTGGTGAAAATTCGCATAATACCGAGCATTTTCATTTTCGGTGGCGCCACAGTCGGATTTTACCAGGTGACATAGTAATTTCTACCAGATCCCTTACCTTCTCTCCGTGTACCAGCAGATATTTTTATAACTGAACTTTACTCACTGTGGCTTCTTTCCTTTGATGACAAAGTATGCATCGATTATTGCAGCTGGGATTAAATGAAATAGTATGTGAAGTATCAAGGAGTACCAAAAACATTCGGTACGAATATAAAAATTCAGCCACATCATATGGGTTGATGGATTTTTAATTCGCTGGCCGGGTTCATGACCGAGGTCACTGAAGGTCGTAAGCTTAATTGGCATTTCAGTAGAACTTCCATAATTGTACACGAGAGCTCCAGATGTCGATGGTCTGTGCAGAGAATACGTTTTAATAATTATCTAATATTCGGGTATTCCCACTGTATGATATATCACCTGTGTTTTACGACATCGCACATCAAAACCAGAATAGCGTTTATTGACATGTCCACGGGAATGAAATCGTGTACACAGTTTTTTGCGCACACTGCATGCAGGAGTCCTAATCCATAGGCGGTAAATACCATTGCTGGACCATTTACATTTCCACACCAACCCCTTAAGGGCTCT
Source organism: Cryptus armator (assembly GCA_963971235.1). Taxonomy (NCBI): domain Eukaryota; kingdom Metazoa; phylum Arthropoda; class Insecta; order Hymenoptera; family Ichneumonidae; genus Cryptus; species Cryptus armator. The sequence continues at coordinate 14,324,602 of OZ020232.1, forward strand.
TTCCACGCAGACATCACTGAAGAGACAAAATTGAAGCTTACCGCTCATACTATTCATTCAAACATAACCATTGGCATTTTATTGATATTTTTTAACACTTACCTATACTCGGACGATAAACTATGCATGGAAACGACACTTGTTTACCTGCATTGTGAACTAAACCTTCGGCGATAGCCTTCGAAAAAGTGTACGTATTGGGATACTTGTCAAGAAGATTCTTCAGTGCAGCGGGGCTTATGCCTGTGGGGCTTGCCAAGTCGGCAGCTATCAGTTCTTTTACCATCTTTAGGTCGGCCGGCGGTGGATACGCTTCTTCTATTATATGTTTTCGATAACAGTGCGAATAGGCAGTTGACACATACATGAACCCTTCGATGTGTTTACATTGCTTAGCGAAATCAATCATCGCTTGGGTTCCCATTGCATTGATCTTTAGAGCTTTGCTCAGTTTCTCGTTGAATTTAACGTTTGATGCGTTATGAAATATTATATTTACTTCCTCAATCAGTATTTCCATATCCTTTTCCGATAAAGCCACATCTTGGATCAGATCACCTTCTATCAAGTGTACCTTCGACGCGAAATCGGCGTTTATTTCTCGCAAAGGATCGAATAGCTGCAATTATGATACACATTGGTTGATTTCCGTTTCGGTACCGAAGTGTTAAGTGCATTTTTCGCTCTCCCGTCCTTAATTTTTCAAATTTCGTACTAAACTTGACGGCAAAATATTTTCGAAGGATTACACTAACCATATATGCAAAAAAAAAATGGTTTCGATTATTTCAATATTTTAAACCCTTTTTGATCCCCTTAAGCTGTGTTAAAACTAAAAACCCTTTTATTTTTTATTAAATTTTTTTTTTTTTTTCATTATTTTCAAAATTTAACTTTTTCATTAAGTAATTTTCTGTTGCCATCGAATTCTGTTAATAAACTCGCGGTATTGATTTTTTTTAAATTGAGTTTAATGATTCAAGTGAATAAGCATCGAATAGCTGGCGGGGTGTTAATTGTTTATTGATTCAACGATATTAATTTTATTGTATTGCTCCCAAAACGTACCACATTATTGAAGTACTTTTTTAGCCTCTCCTCAGGGGACGTTGCTCGTTTTTCTCTTACCAATACGTACAATCGTTTAAGATCGGGACAACCCCTCAATAGTTTTTCAACCAAACATTTTCCGATGTATCCCGTCGAACCAGTGAGGAACACTGTTTTTCCAGCGTAAAATTTCTGAATATCACTTTTTACGTTACTCTTGGTGATACTTTCCATGTTATCTTGAACCGGTTCTTTAACATTCGTCATGGTGCTGCTGCCAAACGAGTCGAATTTGAAGAAAAAAAAAAAAAAGGAAACACCAATAAAAAAATGCTATATAACAATCGCAAAATCTTTCGGTACTGAGTACCTCTACAGAACGTACGACCGTTTCGGTGCGAACACTGCAACTGACTGCAATCCAATCTTCGGGTATCCGACTTTGTTTTTTGCACATTTATGGAATTAACGCTCGATACAGGTGATGCCCGGTGCATTGTATGTATTTTCTCATGATTAAGATTTGATTGCAAGTCCACGCGCGTTGGCGACTAACACCTCCAACGACACATTGATATTACCAATGAATGAAAAGACAAGAACAGTGGATTGCGAAACACAGTGATTGAACGTTTTTTATGCGCATTATATACTGCTGTTGTTACTATATACAGAATGATGTCGTACACTCTAAATGAATTACATGGCATTCCTGGCGAAATAAATGAGTACAATAGGCTAACGATTTAATTGTTGTCATTACGTTTTCCGTGCACGTGCGCGAGAACGTGACCCTAAGTTACACCCGATTGCTATTCCAGTGCTTTTATATATCTTACTTCCAATCTAACGATAACGCACTGGCGTCTCTCGCGCTCTTCCAAGTTATTTTTCTCGTCAACGAATGGTAGCGCTGCGCGCGCGAGCTTTTAGGTCAGGTTAACCGTATTTTACTCACAAATCAGACAATCCCGAATCGCTACGAAAACTGTCTTTACGATTTCTATATATTCCATATATTATCGCAATGTCTTTTTAAAGTTTGCGGAAGAGGAAAAACTAACCAAATTACGTATCGCTTCGCGCGTGATAACGTCGTGTCTTCAGGTACCGAGTAGGGGAACCCGAGGGTAGTCGAGTCACTTTTAACCTTTGTATTCTTTTTATCCTCCACTTGTTTTCCTATCAGCGACTCTAAATAATTCGTGAAATCGCCATCGGCCTTTTTGTCGTAAAAAAAAAAAAAAAAAAAAAATGGTCGTCAATTTTTCAATAAGTTATGAAAATGTCACGATGAGTTGTGATTACGTCAGCAACTTATTTTAATAACCTTATTGCTAGATATTTAGGTGTTTTTATTAATACGTTGCTTGATATTTACATTATCCACAAAATTAGTGAACTCGAAACGATTAACCGTTTATAATACTCGGTATATAAACGCACAGTGTATCCGGAGTCTCTATAGAGAACGATAGAGGGAAGGTTGACGGTGACGCCCCGCCGTCAAGGGCGGTTAAGGATGACGCGATGAGAGATAAGAGAGATAAGCTTAGAGGCAATACAGAACGACGCGCTTTCGCCTTGGGATGCGGCTCTCTCTCATCATCTCGTGCAACCCGTCGTCATCACCGTCGTCGTTTCTCCCTCCCGTCCGCGTTAGATATCGTGGATGCATTTGCCGCGCGTAGATAGAGTGGTGCGTCGGAGTAATTAATGGCTGGTCCGCAAAGGCACCAAGCCAAAGCCCGTCGTAGTCTCCTCGCTTGAAGCAGCTTCCAGAATTTCTCTGTCCCGCTTGCTCTTTGCATCAGCAGCTTTATACCTTCTCGCCGCAGCCACCCACGTACCATCCCTATCTATCCTCGGGGGCTTGGCTTGCATGCCTTCCTGCTTGCGTTGGTCCCCTATATCTCGGTAGAGATGCTGCTGCTGCTTCTACTACTCCCGCGGCAGAAGCTACCGAGCGTCTGCCTTCCATGCTTTGCTATTCGCACGTTCTACTAACCTCATCCTTTGCCTTGTAGTATGCGAACAAGCGTGAGAAACGAGGAGAAACGAGGAGAGACGAGGAGAGTTTCTGCGCGCTCGTTACTACGTCGGAATTAATGCCGTCGGCGGGCGCGGGGGAGGACGCTTTTCGAGAACGAGCGCGACGTCGCGACGACGTTGATACGGTGTCGACTTGCTGCTACGAGTACTTTGTCTATTATCATCGTATACAACCTGTTTATTCTATAAATCGTTGCATCGGTGTTTCTATAAGGCAACATCGCGAAAGCTTATTTCATTTCCCGTTAAACTTACGAAATTTAATTAAACTTTATAGAAAATAAACAAAAAAATGTTTACGCGTTAATAATACGCGTATTTTTTGCATGCGAATGATGAGTCGTGAGATTTTATTTATATTTACATTCAAATTTACGGTAATGAGAAACTGTGAAGAGGATTGGAGAGTGACGAGGTCTCGTCAAATGCGGCCAAAGTGTCAAAGCCGAACAGTTTCTTTCAAAGACGATAACGTTGAAAAAATATATTTTTTCGCTCGTTTCTCTCGCTGTGTGACATACTTTTGGATGTATCACCGACGAGGTTGCCATTACGAGATTTGCGGGAAGGGGAGGGGGGGATAAATTAATATTCCACTAATTACATTTGAAGACGATGCCGAGGGAAAAGCTTGGCACTGAGAAACTGGAGCGTGTCTATAAAAACACGAGCCACGAAATACAAATGCATTAATATAATTTTCATATAAATTGGTATCGATGGTCCATTGTAGATAATAATAAATTAACGTTAACACCGAATAAAAAAATTAAGGGGTATTTTTTTGCAGATTTACAGCGTCAAATTTTATTGTTCAGAATTTCATTTCATTGCAGTGCATTTTAACTAATTTTCACCTTCACCCTTTGAAATATAATTCACCGTCAGTGTTTCCCTCAATTTTTAATTATTCAATAAAATTTCTCGACGAAATCGATGATTTCTATTGATGTCACAAAATATAAATCTATGTCTCAAAGGGTTAAGAAGACGCAAAAAAAACTAAAGAAAATACGGAGAAAAATTGTAGAAATGTCCAAAAATGCCTCGTAGAAAATGGTTGCTGGGTCGTCGAAGCTTTAACCCGTAACGCTCTTTAGCTTCACCCACTGCCAAGTCGTATATTTCACAATTCCGGAGGGTATGCGGCTCGGTCTTTTCCACCCGACGAGGGGAACTTTGCCCGACGAGATTGAATTTTAATTTATATCGAAGAGAACCCAAGAGCGATTTGGCAAACTCGCGAGCTTATACGACGGTAAACGTCTACATTTATTTCCCATTCGGTCGCGATAGTCGCGGACTCACACAATTCTACGAGAAATTCTTTGAAAAGCGAAAGTTTTTTCGGCAGTGGTAAAAGTCGTGTTTAGTGTTTCCTCTGGGGTGAGAGAGAGAGAGAGAGAGAGGAGCGGGGGAAAGACGACGCGCGTCGTTCGATTTCTCCTTCGCGCAAATTTGATATTTGTCAAAAGAGAAATTGGCGCAACGCGGTTTCTTTGGCCTTTAGCGAAATCCGTCAACTCGTGTTTGCACGATCAAAGTGACCGAGAGGAGAGAGGCCGGGCAGCGAACCTCGAGAAAGATCCTATGAGCCTCACGGCTCGCCAGTACGACAGGACCTTCGACTTATCGATTACGTCACAGCGACTTCTCTTTTCTACCAGCATAGCTTCAACGACGTTGACCGTAATCCGTCATCATTCGCGTCCACTATGAAGGGGATCTACTGGCTTGTATTTTTTTTATTTTTTTTTATATATATATATATATATATAACGCACGCGTGATACATATTTCTCCGATACATATATATATTCGTCAACTCGACGTACTCGTAACCTTGGAAAGGACCTTTACCACACTTTTTACTTCAACTTTCTACGCCCTTCGAATGCTATATTTTATACAGTTTAACCGCGATCCGTCACTGAAAATTCTTATCAAGCGAGCGACTGGTACACGAGGACATATTTTTGCCTATGGGTATACCGAATAAATAAAAAGTATGTAGACGTCTCGAAGATGACGAAAAGTTGAAGAAGGGATGTAGATACGACGCAGCGGAAGGATCTCGACGTGAGCAATTGCGAATCGTCTTCTCTCGCGATGGTTGGCAATTTCACGAAAATCTTCCCTCCAAATAATTCCCATGAGGCAAGTATAGTACATATATAGTCGCGGAAGAGGGGAAGTGGAGATTGAAGGCTCCTACCGAATTCTGTCGAACTTTGTCAAAGTAAAACAACGATCGGGTTTGGCTATATAGGAAGAGAGCGGAAAGGGGGGCGGGGGGGGGCGTATGCTGTTTGTTCTGACGGGGAGGGGAAGGGGGTGGCTGATGCCGAGTGCCTATTCGGAATTCAGCAATATTCGAGGTACGGGCGGCCCGACTTGACAGCACGACGGGGCCAAGGGGATGAAGGAAGGCGCGAGCATAATATCGAAACGAAGTTTCCCGTGAATTTCCTGGCGTACGAATGCGACGAGGATGACGAGAAAGCTGGAGTGATATCCTCTCTAGTCGTTCGTGGCTTCGTAGGTTTCATGCATACATACGCAGCCACACGTACGCGCATCCACACAGAGGACACCGGAATACGAGTGTAATCAGTATGCCGTCGCTACGCGATGAATATGGATTCTCGTCTGACGGTTTCGCGACTGCCAGGGTGTCGCGCCCGCGATGGCCCCCCGATGTGCTGCTGCTGCTCGTCATAGAGATAGGAGAGAGCGCGAGCAAAGCCGCAGCGAGAAATTTCCAGAGGTAGAGAACGAGTTTTGTAATTAAAAATCCCACACAGCTGGAAGGAGAGGGTATGGTTTTGATACGCGACCGCGAGAAACGAGAGATAGCGAATTCCTGTGCGTATCTCCTCGTTCCCGCTGAACGGCTTTATACCGAGCGTTATAATCCCGCAATTACATCGATATGCGAAACGCGCGTATCATCATCGACTCTCCAGTAGACCGACTCTAAATACGAGAACCTTTCAATCGGGCGCTCTCGCTGTACCGATCATTCATAATTTCAAACACGTTTTAAATTATCGAAGATCAAACATATGTTTTCAACCCTATAACTTCGTCGACTTATATCTTTGCCGAATATTACATTTTTTTTTATTAATCGTTTACCAAGAAACTCATCGGCAGAAGCTAAAATGCTAATGGACTCATTAATCGATAATTAGTTCGAAATACATTCCTATCGTTAGCAATACCATTATTATGGGGTTGTAATTCACGTAAGAAAATAACATACAGCTTTATGAAGAAATATAATTGAACGAAGCGCTTTGTTCTCGCGTTACAAAAGTCGATAAAAAAAACAGCCTAATAGCCGCTGCTGTTGATAACTGCGATTTGAAGGCTTCCTAGTGAAGCTTTGAACATACTGGACAGCTGGCGCGAGTTTACGAGATGTGGGAAATGACAGAAGCTGCGTCCGAGGCCGGTGGACCGGCCCCGAAACCCTCGATGACCGACCCTACGTAAAACATATATAGATATATATATTTTCTCGTTCTCTACCCTGCAGAATAGTACAACGCAGATTGACATATAACTATAGAAACCAGGGAACAACCCACATTCCTCCGTTTACTATATATAATACCGAGAGTCCGAGAATACCGAGTATTCGAGTCGACATACGAGTGTAGGTAATCGCGATGCTCTGGTCCACAGGCCGTAGGACACCTCGCGCCCGTTACTGGGATACTAAAATTTATTCTTCGCCCTCTATACTACTGCCTTTCGCAGCGTGTTGCGCCGAGGCCTTTCGTACATATGTGTTTGAGAGGATTTGTATGTAGCTGATGGTTAATGTTTGCGCGTACGCGCAATACTGTATATCTCACCGGTGTCCCTTGTCGTTGCGCTGCGGATGAGATCGCGAGAGATATACGATCGGGCGCAACGTACATATCGTGTCCCGTTTGCAGAATCGGAGTGTCGGAGCTTCTGTTCTCTGTGTTCCCTCTGTCGAGCGGTTCTCTATCCCTCCTGTACTATGATACGCTATTTCGCTTGAATTCTCTCTCTGACTCTCTCTCTCTCTCTCTCTGCCAGGTGGTCATAGCAAAACGTGACGAAAAATTAATTGCCCACCGGTGCAACCAGAGCGGAGAACACACGGGGATGCAGAAGTACAAACGGTATTCGTGTAGGCAGTACATCGTAGCTTCTGGCACGGAATATACGGAGCTTAAATTCATTCTCTCGGTCCTCGAGTGCGTCCTACACTTTCAACGATGCTTTTATACTTGTTTTCAACATTTTTTCTTTTTTTTTTAAATATTTTTAAAAATATTTTTATCCCTGGAACACTACACAGGGGTACTACTCAATGGACCCGAGCGGTTTCGAGGGAACCTTGAATTTTTTTTATGATATGTCATTTCGGGTCATTGTAAAATACGTGTAACTTTTATCATTTTTATTATTTCGACTACGATACATCGAGACCTTTCGATCTCATGACAATTAAATTTGAAAATATTGATTTTTGAAAAAGTTTTCGAACTGTTGAGATATCGGTTCTCCCAAAGCCATGTGTGACGTTAAAAAGGTGCGAAAATATGGGTTTTAGGATTAATCGACTTTAGAACGGAACGAAATGTCACATGATGAAAAGTCAAGCGGGGGAATGCGGATGCCGAACCGAGGTGAGGACACTTCGCTAAAGGTTCGCGTTACAATTTCACCCCAAGGGGTCTTTCACTTGTCGAAGAGTAAGTAAGTTGCACGGGTGTGCGGCTTTACAAGGACTTAAAACCCAATTGCTCGATGTCTCTCTTGCCAGACGCGAACCAGCGACTAGCTATTGCACGAGAGACCTGCATCCCGTCTTTCAAGTTCCCTAAGCAGATTAAACGTCTCGAGGTTTTTGGTAGACGTGATTGCTGTGACTGTATCTCTCGGCTTTTGCAACGTTCGCGAAGAGAGGTGCGGAGAAAATTGACACTTATATCTTACAGAGCCTCGCAAGTAATTCCGTTGCGATCAATATTTTGTACCTCGTTTACAATTCATTGCGCTACGCTGGTGGCACAACGAAATCCGACATGTAAATGAAACGAAACTACTTGTTCGTTGTGTTAAGCAGCAAGTCGGGCGTTCGATGCAAATATTGACGTTACGGATTTTAAAGAAGGAAAACCTCGTGGAACCGACGCAAATGGGCTCCTCGGTGGAAAAATATCTTTTTCATAACCCTTCGCCTTCTTCGTTACTAAATTCCTAAGGGAATTATTGCGTTTTGCATGATTGCAACATCGTGAAAAAATATTGCGAGATTATCGGGGAGAATAACTATTAACCGAGTGGAAGGCATCTGCAATCGCATGTAATACCGATTTCTTGAACAACTCGATCAATTCAATGAGTTGCACACAAAAAGAAACCATATAGTTCGTCCTGTTGACCGCGAAATTTACACTTTTTTGGTTCCAGCTTTACATTTTATATGGAAATTTAGGTTAGAAGTGAAAAACATCGTTTTCGCGATTACCATTTTCAAAACATCGCGAAGCGCGCGAAACGCTCCGTGCTGTTGGTGATATTAAAAAATAAAAATCACCAGAATACACGGGGAAAAGAAATGCGAATGTGATAAACGATAAAATAATTACGACATGATAAAACGCATTACTTACGTGTTTGCCACGAGATTGATAAACGTTGGCGTAATTCCCGATCGTTTTGCTATACAAGATATTTATCGGTATATATTTGTAACGTTACATTTCCGTAATAGTTATATCGTGCTGCGCACGGGGTATAGAATTTTGATCTCTGAAACCGAAGCAAGTTCCTTGGCGGAGCCAAGTTATATCTTAACTGACTTCGAGATCTGCGAGTCTCTGTTGGCATCGCATTCGCCTCGAGTACACTAAATCATCTGTCATCCGCCGCGAGTTCTATCTTTTTCGGGCCGTTCCCCCACCGAATGCCTTCTATGCAGTGAATTCTCCGGGCGAGAAAATTAATGAATACGAGAATGAAATATCACTCGGTTATCCGAAACAATTATGTACGGTGAGTTTCTTTGTACTCGGGATTTTATGTGTACAGCAGCGACGGTGGGAGAGGGAGGGGGGGGAGGAGGAGGGGTTCAATATTACGACGTTTCTCGTAAGGGACGACGAGAGTGTAAGTAAGGCGGGTGCATTAAAGAGACATTAAAGGAACGCGAGACTCTCGAGAAGAGCCAGAAACTCTCTTCGCCACAAAACAGATAACGCTGAAACGATGGCAACGAGGGCAGAGCCTCTGGGGGTGTGGAAGCGCGCCTCGCGCTCTTCGCGGGTTATTAAACTCGCATCTACACCGCGAACTCGAACTCTCCACGGTATTTTTCGACTCATTCTCACTTTTGTGTTTTATCTCTACCCAAGGAATATTGTTCATAATTTAATTCAGTAGATCGTCAGAAAATTGGTAAGTCATCGTTTCCAGTCTTTCTGTATAAAATTCCACATATGGGTCTATTATAGCTAATATGAAAAAAAATACATGTAAAATGCATCGAAAGCTATAAACCTTAAATACATTTTCACAAAAAACAAAAACCGCAGCAAGAGTATATTATCGCATATATCTCTATTTTTTCGTATGATATTGAAAATTCAATCGAATTAACGCAAATCATCAATAAATAATATCATCGGAAGAAAACATTACGTATTTTAATATCGACGGTACCATGTAAAATTTTAATAAAACTTCGTGCTAAAAATATTAATATCATTTTATTACGCGCCAAAGTAAATAAAAATCAATCGTTCGTATTATTCGAAGGATTTGCATCCAGCAAAATGTTCCGACGCGTACTTTTTTTTTTCCATTATCCTTGTCTCCTTTTTTTGTTACTCATTCCGGATGAATGACCGGGGGAAAGTTTCATCGGCGCAAGACCTTGCCAAGACCTTTTTTTCGCGCGCAATGTTCGGCGCTCAGGGTAACTCCTATCCCCGCGAAGCTCGTTCAGCCGTACAAGAAAAATAATAGAAGCGAGCCGCGAGAAAATCAAATCGGTGTGTGTGTACATATATATTCATAGCTATATATATGACTTGGAAGTGGGCGGAGAGAGAGGTGTTCCTACGGCTTCGAATATAAAGGATTTTTTGGCAACCTCGCGCGTTCTGTATACCACCATCGCGATGCAAAAAAGTTCTCACGTAATAACGTATACTTTAATAACGGCTCGTAATTCTTAGAAAAAACCCTTGCGCTGGCAATCTCGTAGTGTTTTCTCCCCTCGAGACTCGGGAAAAAAAAAAAAAAAAAAAAAGAAAAACAAGCGATGAAAAGTTCAAACGCGAAAAAGAAAACCGGCAAGAAAATGTATTCCAATATAACTCTCGCGAAGCGAATGAAATGATTACTCGGCAAAGCGAACTGTTTGTTGCAGCGCGTTGCGCGATACTATAGGATATGAGGAACAATTTAATGAGCTCCCAGTGAGGCAGAGAGAGAGAGAGAGAGAGTTCGCCGATCCGTTTATAGCTCTTGTCACACATTATTCGACAGAGCAAACCAGCCTTCTTGGCGTAACTCTCATCGGGTACGTAAACAGCGTAGAGAAACGCTCGACGCTCGGAAGATGCAAGACACATACGTCTGTTGTATCTAAAGCACCTATACCCTACTTGTTTGTATCTAAGAAGGTGGAAGGAGCTTGTACACTGGTAGGTACAGTGTACGGAGCAGGCAATATTGCTGCTCACTGCAGTGTACCACGGGAAGCTGGATAGGTTGTAGAGGTAATAGGGAGAACTTGCGCCCTGAGCAGCTGCATCGAATTTCCAAGCGCTCACTCACTCCTTACTCTATCCTCTCTGTGTCATGCCGGTAGGGTATATTCGGTCGGACTAATTGACCTCCTTAGCGACGTATATACGTCGATTTGCTTCATGGGGAACGAGAAGCAAGAGTGGGTTACCGTTTACGTAATCCTTAGGGGAAACGAGAGATCTTCGACAACATACTAAAATCACTCGTCCATGGAATACGTTAAAAATATCCTCGTCATTATATATAAGAAAAAAATATCCGCGCAATGATTCAATTTTTAACCTATATATACATAAAAATATATATATCCATCAATAATATATTATTTCGATATATCTTAATTAAATTTAATTTATTATGCGCCCCGATGGGGAATTTCTTCCGAAGACGTTATTGAATTAATTCTATCATACGATTGCATTTCATCAAATACTCATTTTGATAAATATTTTAGAAAAATTCTATTTTCAATTGCTTTGCGTGATGCGATGTACACGTGAAATAAAAAATCGATCGGTCGCAAGTCTCGCAACGAGGTGACAAGGTGTCGGTGTGTCAAGTGTCGTAGTAAAAGGATAAAAAAAAAAGGAAAATATTAAAAAGCGACCTATCGACTAGTAATAGAAGGAAAAGAGGGCGTGAAAAAGGGGTTCGCTTGTAGTAGACGTGTTTGCCGGCTGTTGAGGGAATTGAAGGAGGGAAAGGACCGCAAGATTGCAGGATTGCAAGAGCACTGGTTACGCTCTGGGTGCATATCCAACGTGCCTCGGCGCTTCTGCTTGGTACACTGACGGTGGTTCACCACTACCATCTCGTACCAGGCTTGCCGCACCCCCGACGTCCGCCTAGAGACCCGCTAATATATATGCAAATGAAGTATTTGATAAATAATTCAGTTTTCAGTTGAGCGTCGGGGGTTACGAGACGGGGTTAGGATCTGCAGCTCTAATTTACCCGAATTAACTTCGCCTCGTTCTTCGTACCTTACCCCCCTCCCCGTTCCTATCTCCCTCTCGTACTCCTTGTCCTCGATTCATTCCTCATCTCTCCTTCCACTCTTCTGTATTCTCTCGATTTTCTCATTCTACCGATTCAACTGAATCTTCGCTTTTATCTTATTTCTCTACAAGATACTCGATTATCTTATCGTCATCGTTCGTCTACTGTAGAGAATTATTAAAAAAATTAATCAATATGTATCGGCGGCAATGCTTCGGAATCGCGAAATTCGAGTAAATACGGTATTCGGAGCAGAATCGGGAGTATCCAAATTTATTATCGATGTTATGCAGTGACGATCTCGCTGTGGTTTCGTTTTTACTTCGGGTGTTTATGCTGTGTCAAGATGTATACATATATTTATGTATCTTTCGACGTGATTCCATCTATGAAAGCGTATCGCTACGCTATACAGGTAAGGAGAGTAGAATGTGCCAAAACGAGCCAAAACTAGAACATCGAGGGCATAGTTCGACTCGACCCGGCAATTGTGTGACGAGATAACAGTTACTACGGCGAAGCGGTATGAGACTCGGGGTGGAAACAAGATGAGAATCTCGAGTCGAGAGAGAGAGAGAGAGAAGATCGTCCTTCTACTGCTGTTGCTCCTCGTCGAACTATACACTCGACTATTATACACGAGAAATGCAGTTGCTTCATGCAGCGTCTATAGACGTGAGTATAATAACGGTAAGACAGAACGGGGGTATGGAACCCGGGCAATCGGCTATCGAGAGACAAGTCCCCGGCTGAGTTTCCCGATTCCAACGAATGATCGATACTCTCCGGTAACTCCTCAGTCAACTTGACGAAATATACTGCGTATTATCATGGAATATTATATTCGATAGCTCAACGCTGAGAGAAATAATGTATTTAATCGAACTGAATTAATTAACTCAACTAAAATATCCTATTTGCTTTTAGCGAATGATTTATTAATTGGAATGTCGTATATAATTCAAATAAAATTAATTTCCATGAAATAAATCATTAGCGATATAATTATTAACTAATTTATCGAATAATAAACAGTAATTTAATTCATGGCGAGGCATGGAAATAGTCGAAGTATATTACGAAAGATAAAAAAGTAAGACGAAAGAAAAGTTTTTCGTACACAATTATTTTTGTTATTTACAAAAAAAAAAGAAAAAAATAAATAAAAACGGAGATAGAATTTTCGTTATCCAAGTGTCGCGCGGTCGAGAAAACTTTTCGGACATTACAGTTATCTCAATTGTGTACGAGATGCGATGCCATTTCGTTAGCGAAAGGAGAGACCGAAAGGCTGACTTGTAGAACATTGTACCGTGAGCGAGTAAAGCATCCTGACGGGGTTAACTTTATTCAACGTCTCGTCGAAGGGACGCAATTTGCATCACTGTGGTTTCAGCATTGTCGGAATATCTTGTTTGAGATGACGAGAGTTAGTAGTAGGTGAAGAGGGAAGGAGGTAAGGAAAGGATGAAATGCCAGGTGGAAACGTCGGACAAGTTTTGTCCCACGAGCTTTGAGAGTGAAGCAGTAGGCGCCTCACGGTAAAGCCGCCGCTTTCCTTATACATCCCGCGCGCTTTCTCTCTGCCTCTTTGCTGGCCAATGCTAACGTCTACTCCTGACGTGCTTTTTCTTACTTATACTCTTCTTATTTTTCTTGCCGCGCTCGAGCCACTCGCGGGCTCTTTCTCTATAGTAATATATTTCGCTTCGCCTATTTCACTCGGCAGGACTTGGCCGGTTTGCTATTTGCTTTTCCTTGCCTCTTGCTTCGCAAACATCTTTTTCCACCTCGTAGCAATACCAGCCACAGCAGCGACGGCAGCGGCAGCGGTGAACGAGAAAGCACGCCATCCCGCAACGGTATAATGCTCCGCACGGCTTTGCCTCGCTGGCCATGTCTACGGCTGTTGGATTAAATTCCGACAGCTTTACGAAGCTTCCTTTCGAGGCAACCTTTTTATCCTAATAGTCACGCCTATTTCCATATCATCTTCTTTCAACCTCGTCGTCGACTTTTTTTTTTTTTTCTGAAAATCTCACCCTCCGCAATGCCGCGGCGTCGTTCTTTCATTATTAAGGGCTCCGGGCACCTCTGCGGAATCTTGAATCGTTTGAGTCATAACCGACGAAATGTTTACTCGCGAATTTTTACGAAATATCTCGAATTTAACGTCCCAGACACATTATCGGATGCAAACGAAAGGGGAAACGATAAAACTTGTCAATCTGCACAGTGAAAAAAAATCAGTTGATTCGATTAAATCGGCGCTTGCGGATTGCAATCAAATATTTTATTCATTGCGCGAAATACCTAATTAATCGAATTAACTGTAAATTCAATTAATTATTTCTTTTTTTTTCTCATCACGTCGCATTAACTCTCTATCTCTCTTCATAACTTACCGCCGAATAATCTTTTAACGACAATATTAGTACCTTAATAAGCTGCTGCTATAGAGAGCTCTATTTTCACGCGCGCGACATGAACAATTACAGTGTGATTGACCACACGATTTCTTTCTCAATTGTATCGGGAAAAAAAGGAAAAAGTCTGCCCGCGAGAGAAGCGCGGATTTCCTGTCAGCGAAGTAGAGTTTCCGTGAACGAGGGATGAAACACAACTTGTTTCGAGAGTTTTGCTCGTAGCGAGTTTCGGACAGAGGGTTTCCTCTCGATGTCTGTACGCGCTGTGGGACAGTAGCAAGTTTGCCGTACACGTTCCAGTGTCCTGTAGACTATATGAATCTACGTGTGCGCGTATACATATATATATACGTACGTATACGAGAGGGTAGCGCCTATATGCTCTCGATGCCAGCGTTGCGGCTATCAAACTTGTCCCCGGCAGCCCGAAGCCTCGAATCAGCCCATCCTCTCTAAATCCGTACACGTTGACGCCTTCGACGTGCCTAAATGACAGACTCTGATTACGCGGGACTAACGTGACTGCCGCTATGCGTTTCCCCCATGGATCCGGGAGGTGTGCCAGAGCCACTGGTTCCTCTCACCGTATCTCCCCGTTACCCCTATTACCGCAACCCTCCAAACGGCTTTCCATCCCCGGAAACCTAATCAATTTCATAAGTCGTTGCGACAGTGTACTCGGCTCAGAGATAATAGGAGTTTAGAGCAGAGAGAGAGCGCATACGCGTTTCCGTACGTTGAGTTGATATACGGTGGCGGGTACAGCGCGGTATTCCTGCACTTTGTGGCGGCGTACCTATCCCGCTGAGACTCACGTAAATCCGACCAGGTGCACTCCTACCGATACCGTCACGCGGCACGTTTCATCACTATCATAACCTCCACCCCCCCCCCCCCCCCCCCCGCCTTTCCATCCTCTCCGGTAGATCCTTAAACCCGAAGACACGACGAAATCGAGTGAATAATTGTTAATTCTGATATATATGAGAACTTTGATTTATAGTTTAAATTGTACGGAGAATATTGAAGCGGGAAAACGATTTTTCAACTGATTTCGGCGGAATGGCATTCCGATATAAAGCGTATTGAGTTAATTTTTTTTTCGTTGTGTAATCGATTAATCGAGATATATGGAACGGAATATAATTATATTAGAGTGACGCGACGATAAAGGACAATGGTAAACTCCCGAAACGAAATTCTGTGAATTAAATTCCGGATAATTCCGATATAATTAACAGGTTTCACGATAATGTGAGACTAGTCGATTGGATTTTTTAATATCGAAAATTCATTTTAAGAACTTTTCGACTTTATCTGCATATCATTATTCCGATATAAATTCTCGAGGATAGAATTCACGAAGATAGATTTTCATACATCGCGTATTACAGAGGAAATAAAAAAAAAGAAAAAAAAAATGTTGAAATCGTAATTACTACGATTCGAAGTCAAAACGAAGGCGTTGCGCTACCGTAGTAAGAAAAACTCGTTAATAGTTGCTATAAAAAAGAATAATATTGATTATTATTGATAAAAGTGTATCACGTCGCGTCATCTACTCTCATTTGCGGTAAGACGACGATACGCTGCGACTGCGGAGTCTCACGATAGTAAAATCTGTGAAAATCGATTCCATTTGCGCAATGCAACGACGGTAGGTAAGGCGACGAAGAAACAAAATTCTCAAACTAACGATTAAAGACTCAATTGATTTATTTGTAACGGAGGCTCGTTCGACAGTGCGTATATATTATTATTATAAACGAAGAATATTCTGCGAGTGCGACTTCGCACCGTTTATATACAAAACCTAAACTAAACAGAGTTTGCACGCTGCACTGAACCGAAAAAAAAAAAAAAAAAAAATCATATCGTATTGGTAATAAAAAAATCACCTTAGAAAATTAAATAAATAACTTATAAAAGTTTAAACAATTTGTAGATATACCAAGCGGTCGGCGGCTATACGCGACTAATTTTTGGAATGTCTCCAAAAAAATGTTAATGTCTTATAAATTATTCAGTTTTCTACGTCGATGTTGGAAGGGAAGGACAGTTTTATTTTTGTTTATCGTTATCTGCGTTCTTTTGAACGGAAAGTCGAAGGCAAACAAAAACAACCTAAAATTACGGATTCATAGTACGATATAATTTTTGCCTGATACGCGGGCTGTTAACTGTCTTCATTCTAAAAGGCGACGCATCGACGTGCAGCATCGATATTTGGTACAGGTACAGGCATTTTTTTTTTAGTTTTTTTTTTTTTTTTTTTTTTTTTTTACACACAGAGACAGACATTGTCGGGATGGATGTTAGGCTAAGATTTTTTACTGGCCATCGCAATGCCCAGTCCTAGAATACCGGCGAGTCCTACTATCACGCCGCCAGCTACCGCCATGCCGACGAGGCCCTCTGCAAAAAAAATTAAAACAATTATTTCGAAATTTTTTCAATCGAAATGGCATATTGACAAATATTTAAACAAATAAAAGATTAAATTAAAAATCATTGTGACCGGTAAATAGTCCGCGAAAAATTCAATATTCCACCTGAAAATGTTCTCTTATAAAAGATTAAGGTATTCAAAAATATACAGGAAAATATTTACATTATTTTTGTTGCAGATAACGATAATACGAAATCGCGGAAAAAAAAATTATTGTTAAACAAAAAAAATGCATGGATCGGCAAAAAAATTGAAGGATATTTCAGGAGAAAAAAAATGCAAGATTTCTGAGACTTTCAAGATATTTAGGATCACTGGACACTGTGAAAATGTTATGAATGTCGATTTTCATGGGGAAGTAGCGACGGACAATTCTCGTACCTTTTTCCATTTTCTTCTTTATCAGAGTCTCCAAATGCTGAACTTGTTGATTTCCAGGTTCAACCTGTAGAAAAGCTCTAACATAGTGAAGAGCTTTGGTGTATTCCTGCAAAATGAATCGTACGTCAGTTTATTTTTATCTTTATGACGCAGCAAAAATGACGCGGCTATTATTGTTAAATTTGTTTGGGAACCTTTATCCTTGCATTTCCGATAGCTAAGTAGTAAAGACAATCGCGTTTTTCGCTGTCTCCATAATTGTTGTATAAATCCTCCAGTAAAATAATGCCTTTTTGAATGTCCGCTGTGTATTTACTTCTTACCAGACACCACGCGTATTCAAACTGTACTTTTTGCGATACACGCTGCGTCGTTCGTAATTCTTCGTTGTATGCGCATTCAAATTTCTGCAATAAAACGCAAAATTATAACTTAAAAGAAATTTCCAATAGCGACGCTATTGTTTTACGTGACGAAACGAGTTATCGATAGTTGCACATTTTTTATTCCCACTTTACGCGATGTTGCATCAATTAACTATGACTCATTCGACGAACGATAGCTATAACCTGTAGCGAATATCCGTCAATCGTCACGGACTATTGTCAACGAGTGACAAGAATTTTGTGTTGCGCACTCGACGTCGTCTTCTCTTATAACCCGAAGTAATATTATTGACGAAATTTTTTTTTTTTACCTTCAAATCCTCCGAAGATACGATTTCATCCAAAACGTCTTCCATCCTTGAAACACACCTTTTCTCTTATCGATCACAGTCGAATATAATTTGTCGGATCCCGTCGCGGTAGGTGTTTTTTTTTTCTCGGAAATAAACTAAACTAACTTTAGATGTAACAGAGCTCTCCGTCGCGAGCGATGCGGTAACGTGACACAAGTTCCCACACGGAAAAACGCGATAAATCGGGGCCACGCAGAATCGCGAGAAGCGGTGATAAACTCAACTTGTTTCTCTCTTGCAAGTCGCGAGACGGAGATCAAAGTCGTAAATTTTTCCGCGAAAAGCGTTTCGCCGCGATCTCGCGTACTACGCGACTGTGGTAATTTTATGAAGCGCGTCGGTATTGCGACGTTGGCCGTGAACACATTGTACCGGTACTGGCGTGCGTTGAATTGTATTGTACTCACAGATACGCGTGAAAAAGTACACAGTAGTTTTCGTCGGTTTGTTTCGATTTAAAAAATCATAGCATATTCAACGTGTGTAATAAACAAAAATGTTGGAACCGACGTCTCAGGCTCTTCTGAAAAGTCGAGTTATACTGGCCAGCAGGTCACCGCGGCGTCTCGAGATTATAAAAAATTTGGTAAATAACTGAACAATAACAACGCAAGTTTGGTGATCAGCTTGATAATATTTTTAACCCTCCATCGTTAAGGGTATCGATACCGAAAGTATACCGTCGACATACGACGAAAATCTCGACCGAAGTAAATACAATAATCATGGAGACTATGTGCAAGATTTGGCGTATTACAAAGTTCAGGAAGTCTACGAACGATCGAAGAACGACCGGGTACCACCGGCATTGATAATAGGCGCGGATACGATAGTTACGATGGGCGAAACGATCTATGGAAAGCCTAAAAACGTCGATGACGCTACTCGCATGCTTAATTGGTAAAAAACTCAATCAACCCCTTAATTTTTTACTGTACACATTCGTTGTAAAATCGGCGATTTTTCGCGTGAAATATTTTTTCAGTCTAACAAATAAACGTCACGTAGTGTATACTGGAGTGTGTCTCAAGACTCCGAAGGCTGAAATAAAATTCTACGAGAGTACAATTGTCAAGTTTGGCGATATATCGAAAGAGCAAATTGACACATACATCAAAACCAAAGAACCTTTGTAAGTTTTTTTATTTTTATTTATTAGATGTAAGCGTCGCGCATAAATTTATATTGTATTTTTTTTATTTTTTTTTTTATTTAAGCGACAAAGCCGGAGGTTACGGTATCCAAGGCGTCGGCGGATGGTTGATAGAGAGAATAGAAGGCGATCACTACACGGTAATGGGAATGCCTATGTACTCGTTGATGAGACACCTCAACAAACTTTTCGCCACCAATTAACGTCGAAAATTAGCCTTTAACCTTCAATTAACACCAGTAAACTTGTCCATAAACGAAAAATGTTCATATTAAAAAAAAACAATGTAATATATCGAAAGCAGTTGATAATATATCTATATATATTCGTTAAATAAAACATTGCACGTGAGTTGCACCTTTTGCCTGTAGATAGTGCTCGTGTTTTCAGTATCCCGTGAATTAATATTGCTGCGAATTTCGAGGTTATACACGATCGTTGTTATTGTCGTTTAATCGTCCGAATCGTTAATTACCAAAACACCGCGTCTTATGCCGGATGTTTTAAAAAACTATTTCGCACGTTCTCGATGTATTAACTTGTACATTGGTTTCAAAGGTAACATTATTCGGAAAGTTGTTATTTTTTCTTTACTTACGATAATCTCGTAAGCAATATTTACGTTAACTTGATTTTGTTATTATAACTTACTGAGCAGATATACATTTTTTTCAAAAACATTTTAAATTTGTAATACTTTTTTTTAATATCAACAATTTTGATATTTTTTCAACTAGTAAGTTAATATACCAATGACGTTGTATTACTACTATTTAATTGTTATTTGCAGATTTCTTAATGTCCATTAATCGATGGCAATGGCGGACGCCTCTTTGATCGACAAAACATATGACCGTTGCGCTTATTTGAATTGTTACAATGGCAAAAATTCAACTGGACACAGGTTGTTCAGATTTCCGGCATATAGCGACTCTCGGCATAATCTTTGGATAAGATACACCGGTTTGTAGCTCTTGTTTATTATCCTGAAGTATCAAATTATTATTATTATTATTAATTATTATTATTATTATTAATTATTATTATTAATTATTATTATTATTTCTGTAAATGTTAATTGTTGAAATTTACATATATTTTTATCAACAGGAAACGTCCGTTTGCGCATGTGGTCGAGTGCAACTGTGCGAAGATCCGGTATTTGCGGGGACCACTTTGGTCCGGAGTCGTTCACCGACGAGACTCGACGGAGTCTGAGACGTCACGCAGTGCCAAAACCTTACAGCGCTACCGACACGCGGACAAAGCCGAGTCATACGCTTTTGGCTCATATCGAGTCTTTACCTCGTAAACGCACGACACGCCGAAAATTCGTCGATGCCGACGTTTTTCGGAAGAAATTAGGGAGTAACGCGTCGCCGGAGAGTTTCGATGCGGACGATTCAATTCATATTTCCGGAAAGCCGACGACGGCTACGCAAACTCACATAGCCGACACCGTGAAAACTCTTCGCAAAGTTAAGATAATCAAAATCGAGGAACAAAATTCGAATGCCAACAGAACCGTAATACTGGAGAGATGCAAAAATCCTGAGACCTGTCCGGCGAATCGTCAATCTACGCAGATCGGCGAGAAGCATCGTCCGCATTTTCACAAAGTTTTCGTTAATAATTTCGAAATTGCGACGCCAGCATCGGCGAGCGTAACTAATGTTGGAGTCGAGCGAAAGACCGATAAGATTGTCTCGGATATGCGAATAATCGACGAAAGATTGGAGGAATCGTGCGACGATAGTACGAACGTTGCTACGGGGGACGATGAGGGATCCGGGGAAAAAATGCGCTATCGATTGGAACGATATCTCATAAATGTTACGAAAAGTACACCGCGGGAACTATCGACTACGACGCGTAATAGTGGAAAAATGTATGTAAAGCACAAGTATCGTATTGTTATTTTGTTAATCGCGTTCTACAGTAACTTTTAATTTATCACAGCAAAGAGATAACGAGATCGGTGATCAATGGTTCAAACATTCATACCGAGAAAGGCGAACCAACGATGATACAAATTCCCGACTATATTAGCAAAAAGTACGTATTATAAAATGCCGTTGTGTACATTAATTTGCATTTTATTTTTCTTCGCATTCGAAGGAAAAGATAAAGAAGTAATGCATTTTTTCAGACACCCATCGACCACAGAACTCGTCAAAGAGTACTACAGAACGAAGGATGAGAGAATTTTCGACCGGTGCGCATATTTAAACTGTAATAACGGAAGATACACAACGGGTGCGCGTCTCTTCAGATTTCCTCAGTTCACGGATCCGCGACTAAATACGTGGATAAAAAATGCCGGTGGGTAATCACCGATAAAACATTTTTCTAGAAGGAGCAATTAAATAATATTAATCCTTTACGCGGGACATCGGCGTCTAACGAAAATCTCAAAATTATCAATTCTCACCTTTCAAATGATTCGAATAACAATAAGATGCATTGAAAGAACATTTTAAAAATACGCGGATGAACTTTAAAAACTAATTTCACTAATGATACAGAAAAAAAAAAAAAAAAAAAATTACAAACATCGGTAGTATTGTTGTAGTTGAGAGAAAGAGAGGAGATTTGCTCGCGCTAAACGGTTCTCCTACGTGACGGGTTACGGAGCGTATAACGTAATTTTTTTTTTACCAGGAAATCCAAGAATGTTGTATTGGTCTTCAGCGACGATACGACGGGCGGGTCTTTGTGGCGATCACTTCACCGACGAGAGTTTCTTCAACGAAACTCGACAACGTCTTTTACGAAACGCTTTGCCAAAGCCGTTTTATCTCGACGCTAAAAAGGTGTCGGGAACAAAGCTGCAAGATGAGAATTTGACGCGCGACGATTTGATCCGAATTTTCGAGGGTCTCGACGAGGATATTTGTGACGAAACGATACCGACTCTCATCGATCTACCGGACGATAAATTCAATAATCGAGACGATCTCAAAATAAAGTATCCCTTCGAAAACGATGTTATTTCGGATGATAACGAGGATCAGCGAGAAACCGGAAGTCTTGTCAATGCGTTCGTGAAAAATGAACCTCCCGATGAGAATCGGAATCACCAAAAAACCGATAATCTCACCAATGCTATCGTGAAAAATGAACCGTCCGATGAAAATCGGAATCACCAAGAAACCGGAAATCCCGCTAAAATGAACGTAAAAAACGAACCACCCGATGAAACGGACGACACCGATAATGAAGATAACGATCGGTTGTCCTTCGCTTCGGAGTGCACCGATTTTAAAAACGAACCGATCGACGATACCGAAGAAAATCCATTACCGGACGACGATATCGTCGATGATTTTCATTTCAAGGAGCAAAATAATTCCCAGCAAATCGAAGATATTCGCGGAATTATTGCATTGGAACAGGAAAAAGTTGAACTTTGCAAAACGATAAAGCAATTCTCGAGAAAGCTGAGGAACGCGAAAATTCGAAAGAAGAAACTTCGCTCGCAGCTTATCGCGTATAACGAGTCGAAAATTCATTGAAACGATGGAAAAGAAATTCTATTATCTGGAAGTCATTTTTACGGATTCGAAAACGATGAGTTTCGAGTCGAAGACAAAAACAACGGTAATTTACGTGAGTTTAAGAGTTGTTGGAAATATAACGAAATACTAGAGAATTCGGTTCGGTCATCTGTTGCACGGATGTACTTTGATCTTCACGCTACGAGTCTAATACAACGGTAGAGGCACAGGGATCATCTTCGAACAGAACAGGACTGATACATCGTAATCGGCTTGAGGTTTATACGTAAATGCCGCATGCCGCGAAGGAACTAAAGGTCACTCAGCCCCGAGGCCTTACATAACTACAAGGCGAAAGGTTGCTCCATCTTTACACCATCGCTTTTCACCTCAAACAACGATTTAACGTTCGTTTTTTTCCATTTTTTTTTTTTTTTTCAATTAAATTTCTTTTTTCACCATCGATCGACCCTTAGAAATTACGAATCTTCCCAGTTCTTCGCTCAGCGTAAAATATCTATTTAACGTTCATTTTTCAATTTTTTTTTTTAAATTAAATTTTTTTTTTTCACCATCGATCGACCCTCAGAAATTACGAATCTTCTCAACTCTTCGCTGAGCGTAAAACAACTATTTAAAGTTAATTTTTTCCAATTTTTTATTTTTTTTCAATTAAATTTCTTTTTTCACCGTCAATCGACTCTCGGAAATTACGAATGTTTTCAGCTCTTCGCTGAGCGTAAAACGACTATTTAACGTTAATTTTTTCCGTTTTTTTTTTTTTTTTTTTTTTTTTTTTCGATTAAATTTTTTTTTTCACCATCGATCGACTCAGAAATGTCGAATCTCCTCAGCGACGATAATCATTCGCGTACCGTTATGATTTGCAAGGATATGCAGCATTTTTTTTAATTTGCAGTGAATGTAAAACAAAAAAGATACGCGAGTCAATCAACGATCGCAAAGTGACGTCATGCAGCATACATCGCGACAGACGAAGCGATTCGTATGATTGGTATCCTCGCGGCAGGAAGATGAATAACGAGTTAGATAAGGCCGTCGACTATTACATTGCAAATTTTTCTGTCGAACTTTTTGCATTTTTTTTTTTTTTTTTTTTTTTTTTTTTTTTTTTCGATAAAAAATGACATATTGATATCAACGTACCTGTCGAATCGTGCGGTTCGGTAAATTGCGAGATGACGAAAAATTTATTAGACATAAACTCGTCCCGTAAAGGTCCGCAGGTAGCCTTCTAATCGGAAAGTCGGTAGCGGTTTCGCTGTAATATAAAACAAAAAAAAAAAAAGAATTCGACGATTATTAAGAATGAAACTTTAGATAATGGAGATACAAAAAGTTAAGTGAATCGACGATTTTTCGTGGCTAATCGTAAATATTGATGAAAAAAAAAAAAAAAAAAAAAAAACAAATATATATCGGAGAAGTCATTTATGGAATCTTTACTGCACCCACGCCTCGCCGAGTCACGAGATTTCGCAACCCGACCTTGAAGATCCGCTTGATGCGTGATGATTTAAAAAAAAAAAAAAAATTTCTCGAGACAATAGATATCTCTATGCAATAGTAAGTATACGAAATGCGATAGAGACGCCCAATGTAAATCGTCATTTGGGTATTATATCCGTCAAGCGACAAACGACCGTCTATGAGTGGATCCAATCGATCACGACGACCGTCTAATGAAAATTCCATCGGTACAGTGTAGTAAGTAGTATTATCATATGTTCAATGAGTTTTGCCAGCGACACGACCTTTCATAGCGGCATACGGAGATTGTGCAGCCGTTGGTCTTTACGATCGAATCAATGCGGATGATCTTCCACGAGGTACGAGTCACTCGACGATCTTGTCGCGTTTCCTTTCCATCACACCAGTTCTGTCTCTCGATACACAGACATATTGAGCGTTTATTGAGCGCAGTGATGGCAATACAATAGCCATAGGATCCTTCGATCTTTTATTTTTACAGATAAATGAATTAAAAAAAAATTATCGATCGTACAATACATCGAAAGGGTGAAGAAAAAATGTACAATTTTTGTAATATCTTCATATTAATGTGTATATTATTGAGATTAAATATAATATTACTATCATTGATATTGCCGATTAATAGATCGTTACGATTAAAAGATCGAAGCGCCAGAAACGCTTTATCCTCTTTCCGGATCTCGAAGGACAATATTTCTGTTGCATCCTCCCTATAACCTCGAGGAATCCCTATTTGTTTCTCACTACTCGAATCACAGCTCCCGTCGTACAAGCCTATCGTCACAGAACACGGATTCTTGATTCATAATACCGATTGAATCTTCGTCGGTCCGCGTGCGATAGGTGCAGCAGAAGCAGCATCTCTACAGACATCGTTTCTTCGCTCTATAGGTCAACGGAACGGGGAGTATCATTTTTATCACTATTAACGACCCGCGTTTTATCCATAGGGACAAAGGGATTTTTTTTTATTCCTCAATGAATCTCACTGCGATATAAATAATGTAAGTTATGCAGTGGATAATGACAATCGTTAATTATTATTGGGACAACAATACGATATTGTCACCGCGAGACTTTTGCTTCAATGATTCGTTATTAAGTGGGGAGCTCTCTCGACATCGTAACACAAATTCTTACGCCTTCTGCATCGGATATTTCTGTACTATGTATTATCCTATCTTTGCTTTTTACGCCCATTTTACGCAATCGAATTTCTACTTGGGGCCCCCGAAGAAAATCTTAATGATTCATTGCGGAAATTCTGTCGTTCCTCACGCACATTCTGCGTCGATAAGATCATCAAAATACGAAACGCCATAATCAACTCTTCTTATGAATGATTAATCTCCCGTCCGATCTTTCGTTACGCAATTAAGAAGCGCCGGGCGATTAAATGGAAAATCTTCGTGTTTTAATAATAATTAAATAGTCACGATCTATGGAGATATTAATCCGATGGAAGTTCGAGGACGAGGAGAGTATTGTCCGTTTGATAAACTATTAAAAATCGTGCGATTCTCGGTTGGCATGAAAGCAAACTGTCTCAAGGTCGGGGCAATGGAAAGAGTAGACACACTTCTAGACGAGTTGTAGACGTTCTTTACTACTATAATATCGTTTAGTAACGGTGGAGGCGAGAGTTGGACTACCGGTGGAATGGCCTCATATAACGTTCTCGAAGCCTCTTTATGTCGGGTGAATGTACTCCAGTTATGTAATGAATACGATCGAGTTATTTATAAATGCAAACGCTGTCTCCATTCATATCACAGACCTGTTCCGCGTCGTTGAGAAAAAATGACGGCAAACTGATTTTTTTTTTATTTTTTTTTTTAATGTATCATTTTTTTTGGCACATCCCCTCGGCGCTATCAGAGCGGTTCATCTCGATTCGAGAAGCGTGCGCTCCGCGGCTCAGCCACTGGTCTTGTTCCCAGAGTATCGTAAAAATCTATCGGGGCACCTATATGAAACTCGAACAAACAATGGAGCACCGATTTCTATATGGGAGGACAGTGACATTTGTTGGATCTCGTCCTCCTCTCGAAACCCGGGATCCCGAGGAAGACGATGGCGACGACGACGACGACGATGCTTCACCTTTCACCGCCCTCCTCAGTGCCAATCTAATGTGTGTCTTTTCTTATTGCGGGGGCGCGGGTAAAAATTCTCTCGAGAAATAGCTTATATATGCCGAAGACGAGGGTCTGCGGGGACTTTGCCTCTATGAACTCGTTGGCCTCTATTTACGATCGCAACCAAACGAAATCCTTGTTTTTTCGTTCCTTCGTCACTCTTTTCTTTCCTTCGCTTTGCGTTTTTTTCGCTAACAATAGCGCTCCCTCGCTGATCTTCGAAGAAAGAGATTCTCGTAATGACGAAACATCTTTGGGTCTCTCGACCGTGAGAAAAAGACAAGTCAGGTATAAACGAGGAATGAGATTCATTCTCAATAAACACTTCTCCGTATTTCGCTTTGGAGCGCCGCGATGAGCTGTGGATTCGGAAAATTAACTCTACGCGATCAAAAGCCGCTTATCGTGAGATAAGGATAAACGCAACAGGGATGAGGATTCATTGCGGTTTGCACATCCGTTACAGAAGAGCGATAGCTATCATGATATTATTACGCAGCGGCTGCGTATATGGGTTTGAGAAGTACACATATATAGGTATATCGCTCCGACGTTAGAGCGCGAAGAAGGAAAGTGCAGCTTCCTGGGGGAATGTAGCACGTGCCGAGAAGTACTTCGCTCGCGCCTTCGTAGCCAAACACCGTCATCCGTCTCGAGTCACGGCACTTTAACAACGTTATCTAATTGCTTGGTACCCACACACCATTGCCTGCACGCACCAGTTGGAATTAAGTGGTTGACACAAGAAATAACTCGTAGGACAGTCGAACTTCCATGGAATCGAAATAACTCGCGAAGCGAATTAAATTTTTTTTTTTAACAGAGAATCAATGAATAATTGGCGTATTTGCGATACTGATATATAAAAACCGATTTTTTCGTGCGAATTTTTCGATAATAGGCGTATCGGCATCCTCGAGAATAACTTGAGACTGATAACGATCGTCCCGCATTTTTTCGTCCGTAGTTTTCGCCTTCAATCTCGAGTAACCTATCGAGACACGATTTTTTTTTTTTTTTTTTTTTATAACATACATCTCTGGAGATGATCGATTATTTCTAATACTAAAGGTAAACAATTTTTTAAATTTAATTTCAGATACGAGATCGCGCGGGTTTCTCCGGCGAAGTTTAATTAATGACAGAGATCCGCGATAATTTGGCCTAAAGACCTTAGCGTAAGTGCGACGATAATGATCCGCTTGCTTACGCAATTACTTTCTTATCTAAGACTGGCAAAACTGGATGGCAAATATACGATGAAAATGCACGTCTAGCGACCGATGTCTACCTGTAGTTAATACACTTAACATAAATTCTAGTAAATCTGTCAGTTGCGCTCGATGTACGAGCTGTATGTGCTGCTGAATTTGCGATCTCTGTGCCTCATCTGTAATTACATGATAACTACTCGTGGCATTACATTTTTTCTTTTTTTTTTTTTTCTCGTTATATCGTCGATCGGTTGTAACGCGATGAAATCATATTCGATCGGCTGTTTCGTTATTGCCGCTGTTGCTCTTGCTGTTCTCGCATGCAAGCAAATCATCGTAGAAAAATATTGTTGCACCGCCCACGATTATTATTGACTAGAAGCATTGACTATCGATGATTAAATGATTTACGAAGGCTTGAAAGACGGAAAAATATATTTCCACGATGACTCGGTTCTGGACGATCTAAACGCTGCGGAAAATACATATTCCTCGTGCGCGTACGTGTGTGTATTTCTTCCGGGATTTTCATGGCCACATACTTTACATGTTCGTATGGCCATCTGCCAGCCTTCTAATTCCATTATTATTTTTTTTTTTCCCATATCTTCATCATATCGCTAAATACTTCGCGCGCGTTCGATGTTTCGAAAATAACTGCCGCGCGCGGCGTGTTAATCGTTGATCCGGTGAAATGCGATGATATTCGCAAGGCTGACGATGCCTTGATAGAGAATTATCCGATGAAACGAATAACTCGGGAGTCAATGGATTATTGGTGTCTATGCAAAGAGGCGGTGACAATTCGTAATTCGAGAAATTGGTATATATGTAATCGTTACTCTCGGCAAGCTATGCGCACCGCGTGTCATGGCTCAAGCAGAGCGCGAGCTTCGACTCTTCGTACAGTTATTAAATATGATTATGCAATTCGAAAAGGAGTTCCAAAGGACGCACATTATGACACGACGAGACGTCGAGAGATGTTGCTCGCAGCTCGAGCGATGAAACATAGTTGAGTTCGTGAGGAGATCTTTTGCGAATCTTTCGTCTCGTCTCTCTCGTCGTATATTCAGCAAAGTGTTGCTGCCGAGAGCTACTTTTGCGCCTTTGCCGCTGACTTGGTGTGCATGTACTCGTCTCCCTGCCGGTACGAGACTCCTCTCGCGAGCTTCTCGCTGTACCGATTCGCTCATCAGGGATTTCTGAGCTCACGAGCCACCCGCGGTGTCCTCATGCACCGAGAGAAGAGCACAGCGGGGACATAAACTCTGTCTCTCTCCGTAAAGGAAAACCGCCTCGAAAGTTCTTAACGCATATCCATTGGAATGCAAATTAGATATTAAATTATTAACCGAAGTCGAATACGCTATTGGTCGCATATGCGCGAATTCATTTCGCGTCTTTCTCGCTACTGATGTGTCATTTCACAATGTAACTTTTTTTTACTATGCAAAAAACAAATAGCAGCGCGCGAGATCGGCGGTAAAAAAAAATATTTTTGAATTTCTGGTCCATTTCGATTATCGATATTCATATACTCGATAACTAAACTTTCTTGCGGTATAACAACTGTTATTATAACTGGATGCTGTTATAACGAATTATTATTACAACTGCGAGAATTGCCGTTATTGTAATTCTTACGAATTACGCAATTGCCGGAGAGTACACGGTAACACCGTCGACCTAGACATTGCCATCGTTCCCCTCGATGAAACTTACGTCCGCATGACTTACCATTTTTTTTTTTTCATATTTGATTTTTTTTTCTTCGATTAATCGAAACGTCAAGTTTGATATTGAAAAGTTGTATTTCCGGTTAAATCAGGACGTAAGATCGAAGGTATTTTGTGAGCTATGCGCCTACGGTGGAGCAAACAATAGTCATCCATAGGAATCACGTCGTCCTCCAACCGATGCGGGGATTTATAGTGGGGATTATATTAGAAGAGGGGACGAAGATGCATTTCCGGTTCCGCGAAAAGAACGAAAAATATTTACGATCCGAAAGTTTTTAATTTGGGATATCGCCGAATTATATTTTATATGACGATACGAAAATTTAATCTTCACGTCTCACCCACGAGACGATGACGAGTACGACGGATTTTTCCGAAGATGCACTGGTCAGATCGCAAGTGCATTGTGAGGAGGGCAGGGATGACCCCTTTCACTGCACCACGTTCCTACGGCCGGTGTATATAAAGAGCCTCGCCTCTGAAGAAGAGGCACAAGTAAAACAACCCATCTGCATCTCAAGTTCTCCTCCTGGGTGTCACGTGTGAGATTATGTATACTTTTAAGGTAAGTTCTTGCGCTTTGAACTTGCGAGTGAACGCGATTACGATAATCGAACTATCAATTAGATGGGTAAATTCTTTTTTTCTTTCACAATTTTTTTTTTTTTTCTACCGCATTTAACTCGTATCACGCAGTGAATAAGTTTAATTCAGAAGTGAATTTTTCGCGATTAAAGAAACAAAATTTTGTTGACGCGGTTTTTTTTGCAAATACTCCGTAAAATGTTATTTATCGCAACAAAATTTCCGAATTTCACCCCCGCCATAGGGGCTTTTAAGCTTCAAACGGTAAAATGTAAAAATGTAACATCATTTTGCTTTTTTGACTTATAAAATTAATGTTACAATTTTTTTTTATTTATTCTTTAGATATTTTCGAGTTGAAATTTTTTGCTCTCAAATTTTTGATTTTTTGAGAAGGAAATCTATTGATAACGGCAGGACGAAAAAATTGCGTAATAATTGCTTCTGTGACCTTATCTATAAACGAATACACGACACTGGTTTCTATCATACCATCTTTCATAACCGAGAAGTCCCCCTCATTACCGTGATCCACCGTGCAATACAACACAGAGTGGCATCATTACGTTTCGCTTGTCAAGAGAGCGAGAGAGACGCAATTCGTAATTCTTCGCGTGGCAACGTTTATACATTTTTTCTTTTTTTCGCACTTAGTAATCTTTCATAATTGTGATTTGTTGTTTATCGCGAAGAAATCGGTTACAAGATAAGAAAAGGCAGCGAACGATCAATTGATGTCCATAATTAATTTTTTTCCGCGAAGTATATCCATAGAACATGCGAATCTTTTAAATAACGATTATTTTTTTTCCCTGCTGCTATTAATAGCAGTGGCAGATCTTTGAATAGCTGTGTCACGAAGGTGCGAAGTTATTTATTGAACGCAAACCCCTCGTAGAGTTTTTTTTCACCGCGGAGAAACTCCGAATAAACATCGATTCGACGAGTACCAAGAATTTCGATCTGTTGATTTTTTTTTTACGAGACGCTCGGAGAATAGAGACACTCGGCACTCACTCACAGTTGATGCTGTTTTACAGTCATTACATCTTGAATTTCATAACGTCATTTGCCACTGACGTAATATCTTTGCTGGTGCATCGCGTATTGCTTAGACGCCGTGAGCATTATCATCTTATTCAAGTGCCCTTTTGTATCAAGTATGCACTCCATATAGCTCTTCTATGCTTTGAGCCTTCGGGCAAACGACGACTTTCACGAATCTTCTAAATAGCCTCGCCGTTTGTACGGCGACGATATTCACGGATATTCGCTCGCATCGATCGTACACGCAAAATTCTTTCACGATGAAATATCCAACGACAGCGTCGCTGTACATTGTAACTCCATGTTGTAAAATCATGTTAAATCGTTACAAACCTCTCATTAATCCTTCCCGGTAGCCGAGAGACCGCACAACTAGCTAATATATCAATGAAGAAACCAACGCGTCTCGGTGTGAGAAACAGTGTTTTCTTCACTTGAAACTAAATTTATTTATCGATCGAAAAAAAAGTAATATTTTTTTCAAGTCTGTAAAAAAAATACATTTTCGTTCGCCAACTTAACCGATTAATTATTTCCTCAGGAATAGTTTTTTCATTAGCTTTTTCATAGGGAAAAAAATACGATACGATTTACGCAATATGCTCCTGATGATCGCGAACTACCGATGTAAATCTAATAATAATAATTTGCCAATTATCAGCTCTAAAGTTAAATGCTCCGGATTCATCGGAAATCTAAATCGATCGTAAAATAGAAATATCTTTGAAAGGAATTTATCGAGTTTTAATTTTGCAGGTGTTAGTGGCGGTCGCACTCTGTGCGACTAGTACCCTCGGAGCGCCTCAGCGAGGTGGTGGAGGTTCTGAAAAAGATGCTGTTATTACGTCCCAACAGCTAGAAGTTAATTTCGACGGCAATTACGTAAACAAGTGAGTGTTTATACGAATAATAATTGTTCGCGTGTTCCACTTGGCTTCGTAGCTTAAACGCGAGCCGAAGAAGCAAACGCGCGGAGATGTTGGCAAATAGCGAACGTTTTACGGATGATGCGATATGATACTTTGTTCAGCTTTGAGACGAGCAATGGAATCAGTCATCAAGAATCAGGACAGCCGAAACAAGTCGACGGTGAAATAGCCGTTGTTTCTCAGGGCGCGAGTTCTCATACGGCACCCGATGGCACTAATATTCAGCTAACGTGGACCGCCGACGAGAACGGTTTCCAAGCTCAGGGCGCCCACATCCCGACCGCGCCGCCAATTCCCCCAGAGATCCAAAGGGCGTTGGAATGGAACGCGGCCCATCCTGAGGAGGACGATGGTGGTCAGGGAGGCCGACCACTGCCCAGAGGTTAAAATTACACATTAAAATGATAAAATTCGCGTCCCAAATATTTCCCAAATTACACGAAACATTTTTCTCTCTCTATATCGTTTTTTTTTTTCGTTCCAATATTCACAGGTTGATCGATGAAAACTAAATGAAAAAAAAAAAAACAACAAAAAAAAAAATACAAGAAAACAATTCGAATTGTGAACTGACGCAAAGAAATGCTGGCCTGCTATGGACAAAACCGACCCGAGATGATCCCCAATGGATCTCTCGCCTCTTCTCAATAAAGCTAAAAATACGAAATAGTGTTGGTATATTAATATAGAAAATACACGTTTACGAATCAAGAAAAAAAAAAAAAAAAACCCTACCGGCATAAATAATTATGCATTTATTAATAATAATATAAGTATTGTGAGAAACCTTTATATTCTTGTTATAAAATGAAAGCTACAAAAAAAAAAAAAAAAAAACAAAACGAGAGATGTTAAGGAAAACAAAAAAAAATTATATCGAGAGAAACGTTTTTTGGCTGCAACGATCGGGAATTTCACGACGTCGTACCTACCAGTGCGAGATATATACATGACAGTAGTACAGGCACTCGAAATAAATTTCATATCAACGTTCGTGTGTGTGTATAGATGTATAACTCGCCTTGTGATTTTTGTATGTAAATAAAGAATTTTACACCGAAATACCGATTACCAATCATTACCGATCATTTTAGTTGGGATAAGATACATATATGTAGATATATATAATTTTCTATCTTCCATTGAGTTCGTTAGATAATTGCAAAATGTCGAATCGAAGCATCACAAGAGTTCAAACGTTTAACGTACACATATACATATACATAGTATATGGTTACCAAGCAATGAAGTAATGCATCGGCAACTGTGCGGTAGAGATTAGTATGCACTGGCGCAACATCGTGGATTCGTAAGTGCGGCGACATTTACGATCGGCTACGTTTGTAGAGCTCCCGGTGTTTCGTCCTGAAAAGCCCACGCTGGGTATACGAGAGAGAAAGTATCGATGCCCTGATGCCAGTGGATCAAGAGGTGCAGCACTCGAGATAGGACACCGGGTCGTCGGAGTTCTAGCAGAGATCAGGTCGGGTCATGATGCTCCCAATCAGAGCGAAATGCGAGACTGCAATTTAACCGATCATCTATATGCTATAAATAGGTCTTATTCTCGATGTACGCAACCCTCGAAGTACTAAGCAGTTTAAGAATTCAAGACGGAGGAATACGGCGAAAAAAATAAATCGTACAGGTCACGCGACTTACCGGATTTTTTACGCAATCGTAGTTATCGGTACTTGCAACAGATACTGAAATATTAATTTTGAACGGTCGGTCACCGCTAGAAAAATAATTCACAGCCAATAATCATTTTTCATTTAATTTTTAATGTTTGTTTTATTCGGCAAATATTGCGATAGCGGTGATGCAAGAACCAGATTCGTGACCGGTGATAAAAGATACATCGGGCATAACATTGAAAGGGAGAATAAAAAAAAAAAATGATGGCGTATTTTACGAATAGTATCGACTTAGGGAATTTTTACACCGCATTGGCTTTCTGGTCGAATTTGCGAAAAAAACCAGATGCTCATCGTCTTTTACGGGAGGAAATACCCATATACCCGGCGGCAAAATCTTAAAAAAACCATCGCACTGAGTTTTTTTTGTCAAATCGAAAAATCACAAAAAAAAAGGCTTCAGTCCACAAATGTTCTTATACTTTTTTATGCTCACAAGAATTCTTCTACTGCTTAATTATAAAATTAAGTAAATTGTAGAGAATTCACAAAAAAAAAAGCAGCTTAGCAGTATAGTAATAAATTGATGGGAATGTGACCCTTCGCTATTTCAAGGTTTTATTCAATATTAATTTTTTCAGTTAGGATTGCGCAGAGTACAATTTTTATTCTGATCATTTCGATCGTATAACCGGTTCCGAGAACTAAAATCCGAGATCTTGTGGGATATAACTCCCGCGCACACTACTTTACCGCGTGTTCAACAAATCTTAATATTTTCTTACGAAAGTCGAATTCCAATGTATTCAGGTGACATTTACTCATATTTTCGGATATTTCGACGGGTATAAAAACATCGGTACGGACAAAAAAAGATCATCAGTAGTCAATCGTTCGATCCACAGAAACATTCTCATCCGACATGAGTAAAATCGCAATAGTCCTCTTCGCCCTCGTGGCTGTTGCGGCGGCGGGTGTCTTACCTCACGAACCGGTGCCGATTCTCAACCAGGACCAGGATATCAGTCCCGACGGTAGTTTCCACACTAAATATGAGACCGGAAATGGAATCTCCTACGTGGAACAGGGTGTCCTGAAGAACGCTGGTTCCAAAGACGAAGCGCTGGTTTCTCAAGGATCAGTCAGTTACACAGCTCCCGATGGAACCCCTATCCAGCTATCATGGGTCGCTGACGAGAATGGTTACAAACCGGAAGGCGCTCATCTGCCCGTTGCTCCCGCTGCACCGGAAATTCCGGAAGCTATCAAGAGGGCGTTGGCTTACATCGCAGCTCACCCCTACACCGAACCGAAACACTAAACCGAACCGACTCATCATACCACTTTCAACATTCAATAAACCTAATAGCGATCCATAAGAAGAGGCTGTTGGTACCAAAGTCAATCAGCGTACTTGAGATTTTGTTCATCTGCTCTGTTGGCAGCGATTAATCTGTCTATACCTGAATAAACATGAATATTATACCGTATATCTAAACTGCAAATGATTAACTACACTTTGTACCCACCAATTTATTTTCAGTATTAATTTAAATTAACTATTATAGATGTATTGATCAATCACGTCAGGGTAACTGATAACTTGTCTATATAAATTGAGACTTCACGATCTATACGCTTTCAGTAACGTTATTGAAAGATAATGACTCGGCGATCACACATACCGGAAGCTCCAAATGGTACAGAATAATCGGCAGAATAACAACCAGCGATTAACCTTTCGAGTTACGGAGTTATACGAAAAAAATGAGACTCGATTTAATGAAATTTTAATTCTGATACGAACGTGTCCTTCAGTGAACGTGCACGCAAAACGATCACGCGATACTTCGAAACGCGAACTTGTTCGTTCTGTGCCCGGGGGGCGAGAAGTTTCGACGATGTTCCCGCGGCATTTACACAACGAATCTCAGGGTTACGAGAATTCGTAGGTTCGTCAATTACTCGTCAATTGATACTATAAACGTCATGCCGATGTATAAAAATGCAAATGGGTGGCCTTGAGATTTTAGATATGACGTGCCGCAACGTTAGTTACACCTGAAGGTAATTTACGAATACCTCAGCAATCAGTACAGAAGAAATGTTATTTCAACATTTGTTTGTATACAATATTAGGATAGATAAAAATGATTCTCTTAGTTGAGAACTGAGAGACTACATCGAGACAAAAACAGTAAAAGTAATAATGATTTTTTTGACGTTTCTGTCCAAAGTAATTACCTTTGTTTTAAGGTTAACGATCGATAAAAACTTAAAAAAAAAAAATCAATTTACGAAACGTCGATGATTGCGTCAAATAAAAATCCAATCGTAATTTATAGTATACTGAAAAAAAAAGCGATTGATTCAATAAAACGGGTGGGTGAATGCTATCAACGGAATTTTTTTTTTTTTTTTCAATTGTATTCCTAATTATTGTAATTATTTATGAGATTGAAACGCGGTCAACGCATGGTGTTTCGTATATATAACTATAAGAATTATAAATAAAGTCGAAATTAGAAAATATGCCGTTGACCCCATTACTTGGCTGTTTTATTAAATTATTCATTTTTTTTTGTGTCAAAGTATCGGTTATGCATATGATCGGTCAACGTCTACACGGATCGAATTTTCAAGTAAAGATGACAATAATAAGTCTTTAAGCTACGATTCATCAAGACGTCATTCGACATGAATGGAAAAGTAACGCACTTGACCTTTCGAATGGCGGACTCTATAGATGCATCGATCACGTTAATCCGATATAGACTGAGGAAAAAAAGATGTCTGAATACTCTCGTAGTAATTAAAGTCGGCTATGATTCGAATCGTATCTCAAATAGACACAATATTGATATTTTTTCTTTACTGTTAAACCGTTTGATCACGAGACGATCGATATTACGAGAGGTGAAAGGTCTTAAGGTAAAAAATGACCTTTACGCAATCGCTTATGCCTATAATTCAAAGTTTCGAATGCCCAATCACTTCGTGCCGAAGTACCTTTTTCTCGTTCATCTCGGTTAACCGAGTGCCCAAGATAAATTCATCGGAAAGTGGGAGAACCCCGTATAATCCGGATCCTCGTGTGTCCTATTCGCTGACATTTAACCGAAATATTTCGTTATGCCGAAATTAAATGTGAGATGTGTGAATCGGGAGGGTATAAAACCGTCGATTCACAAGGAGCTAATCATCAGTAGTCACAAGTTTGTTCTACCGAAACATTCTCAAAATCGACATGGGTAAAATCGCAGTAGTTCTCTTCGCCCTTGTGGCCGTTGCCGCCGCTGGTTTGTTGCCGAACGAACCTGTGCCGATTGTCAGCCAAGATCAAGAAATCAACCCCGACGGCAGCTACCATACCAAGTACGAGACTGGAAATGGAATTTCCTTCCAGGAACAAGGTGCCTTGAAGAACGCTGGAACCAAAGACGAAGCCCTGAGCGTCCAAGGATCAGTGAGCTATCCGTCCCCCGACGGTGCACCCATTCAACTGTCTTATGTCGCCGACGAGAACGGCTACAGACCACAGGGTGCTCATCTCCCCGTTGCACCGGCTGCACCGGAAATCCCACCAGCAATTGCCAGGGCACTCGAGTGGATCGCTGCCCATCCCTACGTCGAGCCTAAGAAACACTAAGCATAACTCTGTTTCCCGCGTCAACCTCCGTACGACTACCGATTAACGACATCACTCGAGAAAACCAAAGTACACATCAGGAATACCGACTCGCGTCACTGCATTCAGCCAAAATATATATATTGATCACTTGAAATAGAAATGCTTAAAAATTAAATTTTTATCCGCCATCTTTATTCAATCCTCTCGTCTCAATATCTGTATGATTCTGGTAAGTTTGTCGCAATGCGAATAACACTTAGGAACGACTCGCGGACACAGTTCTATGAGTTATTAACATTACTCGTTTTCCTAGTTAATATTTCTACGAAAATGCGTGGTCACCTACTGGGTGACAACGTCAGGATGGTGAATGCCGAGACGCCGCTCTCAGTTGTGTAACTTTCGATGCCGTCGCGACCAGTTTCACTAATGTCAAGTGATAATGAACGATGAGACGTTTGGAACCCACGCTTTACGATATTACGGAATACATCACAGTACCAATCGCATATTGGATATTTTTTTTAATATAAAAAGAAGTATTGACTGCCATAAGAAAGTTCTGATGTTAATGATCGATTTTGCAAGTCGATAGGTAATTTTTCGAGTCGATGAGCTGTTTACGAATGCCCTGGTAAATGGGTATCAATTACGCTCACGCCTCGCGGAACGTGCCTTCGTTCGATATCTCACGCTAATCTTGCGCCACGAATTCTCACGTAGATCAGCTGGATATCATTTCACGAATAGTTTCATTTTTGGGAATACCTGGGCTGATTTATGGTCTACAGATGCAAAAGAGTGAAAGCAGCGATCGGCTGCCCTTGGCTGCTATCGTCGTTACTCGTTGTCGTGATTCGATACTCCTTTCATGAATAATATACATACATAAATTAAATAACATCCTTGCGCGATAGTTGAGTAGAAGTGATGGTATGTCGAGGGAGGTGCTCGTTCACTACTTGGCGCTTTAACCCGATGGTCAAACGTATTAGATGCATGAACCAGTATCGTGTTCCCATGCATTCGATGACATTTGAAAAAACAACATAGTACAAGTTTCCACGGTGGGTTCTGCCGCGTATATAAGCTCGTTGCATCCCACAGAAAATCGTCAGTAGGTTGTAGAGCATAGTAATCAACCGAGTCTCGAAGGTAGGATAGGGACTATCAGACAGTCCTAAAAAAGAACTGTTTTTTCTCATCTCAAGGGAGCTAAGGGCGCGATTGGTGTATAAAAATAGCAAAAAAACGTGTCGATGCGAAAGAGTGCATCGAGTGGTTTTGCGTATTTCTAACAATATACGTGGTTTCTTGGTTTTTTAGGACATCTAGAAAAACCAACAATGTTGATCCAGACGATAGCAGTGTTTTGCATGGCGGTTGGTGGAATGGCTGCGACTCTGAACGCCGGTGATCCGATCGCTATAGTGGCACAATCATCGGACATCAGTCCGGATGGTAGTTTTTCCAACAGTTGGGAAAGCGCGAACGGGATTACCTTTCAGGAAAGTGGAGTATTGAAGAATGCGGGACAAAAGGACGAGGCGGAGTCGGTTCAGGGTTCGGCATCGTGGACTGCACCCGGTGGCGAGAAGATATCTCTTGGATGGACAGCCGACGAGAATGGCGCGATCTTCCAAGGAGATCATCTACCGACTCCACCACCACCCCAGGAAATTCCTGCTGCTATTCAACGAGCTCTCGATTGGATTGCCGCTCATCCTGAACCGGAAGCTCGATTGGGAGCTTCGTAAATGAAAATCGATCTGAAGACATTTCTACGTGTATTGAAGGCAAATAAAATATGATAAATATTACTCGCACAATTCACGGTGTAGTTTAATGCTGATTTTTGTTTGTATAGTATCTTATTTCGCTTTGATTTCCTCCTTAGTAAAAAAAAAAAAAAAAAAAAAAAATTCTCCGCGAACGATACAGTGATTGGTAGGTAATTAATATCACGTGCTACTGTAGCTGACAGTAATATAATTATTAGATATTCCGAAGAAAACAGTTACAAGGACGCGAATAAGTAGAGAAGATGTGCGGTACATTGAAGGCAAATAAAATGGGACGAACATTGCTCGCAGAATTCACGGTTTAGTTCAATGTCAATATTTCGCTTGTTAGACGCCATATCCCGTTTCCTTACAATATATCGATGAATAAAAAAGCATATTAATATGGTAAGTGATGCAGCGATTTGCAGTCAACAAGTGACTTATGCAATAATGCAGTCTTGTTGAGAGTAACATAATTATGCGCTATTTTTTTGACACGCGATGTAAGGACGCGAATAAGTAGAGTACACGTGACAAATACTTATTGAAATATGTAACGTGACTTTTAAATGAAAAGCCTTAAAACTTTGAAAGAAATTCTCGATTTCCTAAACTGCCAATCATTGTATAACTTACTGTCCGCGACATGAGACATTGTTTAGATGATATTTGGTTCAATAGCTCTTCTTGGAACTAAATTAGAGTTGAATGCCAATCTGGTTGTATCGCTTTTAATGAGGCAAAAGGTACACAGAGAAAAGAAGGAAACCGCCATTTTTCGAAAAAGCTACGAAGTTCAGTGAGGAACTGTTGAGATAAAATGTAACGGGACGATACATGAGAAAACGAAATTATATCGAATTATTTGAAAAACGTGATACAGAACACGACATACGCATTTTTTAGACACTCGTAATCCCGGCATCCGTTTCCAATGTCACGGGCGTCAAGGTTTTGCAAAAAGAAACACTTTCTACGTCCGAAAAACTGACGTCTGTGTAAAAGTTACTGACATTGAAGAGATCGATAATTCGACCAAAGATGACGAATAGTAGGTGACATAGTTCGATTAAAAAATAAACAACAATTTCTTGGTATGCAACATTTATTCACAATACGACGTCGTATCGAAGAGTACAAACCCTATATACACGACATGCGTACGGATAGAGTGGGTAGATAGATAATTAATAAAATAATAAATATGTACAACAATTTGAACCAAAGTACGGAGAATAATCATTGGTGATGTAGAGTTGTGGGGTAATAACGTAATATATATTAATTAATTAATTAAGGGGGAGGTGGCGGCGCGCAGAAGTAGTTCTCTCTCACTACGAGAACTCGTTATTAATAATCCCAATCAGGGCGGATGTTTCAATGAACTTCGTTTTGCCTTATTGCCAGAGTAAGTTTTCCATCTTCTTTTTCTTCGTTTCGTAATAGTTTCCGTGGTCATTGTCAAGGGTCGCGGTGAGATCGATCTTTCGTTGAATCGCGGAGTTTTACTGGTTCTTTATCGTTGTTTAAACGCCATTCTTATCCTCCGGTGACGGATGCGCCGCGGCCCATTCGAGAGCTTTTTGGATTAGTGGAGGAATTTCCGGAGTCGTGGGAAGATGATCACCGACCGGTTGAAAACCTTCCTCGTTGGCTGTGTACGTCAAAGAAATTTCCTTGCCATCGTCGCCCTTGTAGGAGTAACTTCCCTTCGCTTGGATAGCCTCATTTTCCGCTCCAGCGTTCGCCAACGAACCCTCCTCTTCGGCTTTGATACCGTTACCAGATTCGTACGACCACTTGTACGAACCATCAGGATTCGGTCCGTCTTGACTCTGATTGACGATCGGTATCGGTTCATCTGCTGGCGCAGCCGCAGCGTACGCTGCTAGCGCGATCACTGCGATCTGTTGATTTTTTTTTGTTAGCCATTGCAAAAAAAAAAAAAATACGATACGTCGATGACTATTCAATGCCCTGAGGTTACTTGACTCCGCGACTATTGATACATCGAAACTCTCTACTGTGTGCAATACTTTAAACGCATAATAATAATAATAATGCCTTAACAGTGCCATATAAGAACCGCGAGAATCACGCATC
This sequence comes from Cryptus armator, assembly GCA_963971235.1. NCBI lineage: Eukaryota > Metazoa > Arthropoda > Insecta > Hymenoptera > Ichneumonidae > Cryptus > Cryptus armator. The sequence goes on from OZ020232.1 coordinate 14,365,476, forward strand.
GACCAAATGGCTTTTTAATAACTCGATATGCCTATGAAAATTATGTTACACGTCGAAACGTATGACCGAAGAATATTATTATTGCATCTCGCGATTTTTCATTGACTATTTATATTCACCCTTTCACTTTTTTTCGACAATTTCACGTCTCTAATATCATGCAACGAGATTTTAAAGACTTCGTTGTCGTTCAATTAGCCATTTGGCTTCTCGAGTTTAACTTTCACGGCTTGACAATTGCATCTCCCACCCCTCCCATCTATAGCTTTGCAGAGTTTCGCAATGTGTACCATGTATCGTGTATTATACTGTACGATTGAATAGCGAGAATTCGCTGTATTGTGCAATAGTTGCTGGGAAAGTTATCGATACGTTTGACGATGTATTATGCCGAAAGTGCTTGAACTCTATACGCGCATCGATGCCAAAGACGAAGAATTCGGTAGGAATCTCTATCTCGTGATCACTCGGAACCGCTTTCGTTGTGTCATCATGATTTCCGTAACCTCGAACTTCGACCCCTTACGATTTTTACGCCTCGCGCTCTCAATTGCTGGATAACCACTTTTCTTTTTCATTCGATTTATCGCAACCCAACCCTTCCTTACGTAATCACTCTTCGGCTGTTATTTTCTAACGTTAAAAATGAAATAGAAAAGTCTTTTCCAGCCGTAAATTCACAGAAAAGATATATTTAATCGAAATAAATTTCTTACATTTGCTTACCTCCCGACCTACTTAAATGGTCAGTGAGGCCGCAAAAGAAGCAAATCTATAAAACAAATTTAATTAAATCATATCAATCGTTTGCAGTAGAAAAAAACGCGACCATAAAACTGCAACGACCGGATGCACGATACATTTTTTTTTTTTCGGGTTTGCGAGAGAATGAAATAGAAAAAAAAATCGATCGTCGTCACTATTGGCAGAATAAATATTAGAACAACGCGATAATGAACCAACAACAACCTTGCGGATGCACGTTATATAGTTTCCCCTCACGAACGCGTCGCGCACTCGAGTCTCGCGGTATCAACCCTTTCGCGGCGAATCAATAATTCCACAAAAATCAAAATAATCTCAATATGCAATTTTTTTTTTTTTTTCTTTTTTTTTTTCGTAATCCGTATCCGCGTTGATAGCTTACCAATGGTGTATACATGGTGCGGCGTTAATCTCTGATGGTCGAGTGTTTATCAAGCCCCGAAGGAGCCGGGATATATATACCCCTGAAGGCGCCTGCTACCAACATCGCAAACGCACACACACACTACAACCCCCCCGGTAAAACGTTTGCCAGTTTAAACTTAGCGGAGAGACGGCGACCAAGTGTTTGAAGTAATAGAAAAGGAAGAAGAATAAACGACAACGACATGCGCCGTGAGTTAAGAGAATTCATGTATGGGAACGTATACAAAGTTTGCAAGTAACTTCTGTCGTACGTACACGTTGCATATATGCAATACTATCGTAACTTTATCGCTATGGTGTACGTACGAGGAGCAGGACAGGGATATACTCTCGTCCCCCCGGTTAAGACCTCCAGGCGAAGCACAGAGACGCCGCTTCTGCGCCAAGGGTACATAGATCTTCGTAATCCACACATGCAGGATTTACTATAAAACTTACTACTGTCTTAACGTCGCTTTATTTTCGATGTATTTGTGTGTCGTCTCGACGTCGTTGTCGTCGTCGTCGTCGTCGTCGTCGCCTCTGGGGTATTCTGTGGTGGAGGAATCGTGAACACGTATCCATGAAAATACAACACACTGTACATCAACGGTGCCAGAGCTCGTAGGTACTTTACCGAGAGGATCACCATGTCACAGATCCAGCGACGCTAAATGTCATCGTGTCTCTCCCACCCCCACTTATATGGCTTAAACGATTGCTCAGTCGATTGTCATAATTTCTTTTAATCGACGTCTAACGACTCGATCCTGTGACGAGGAACAATCGAACGACTTAACGGTATTAATTAATTTGATAATTATCGGGAGCCGGAGATATGAATTTCCGGCGGGTAGTTCTTGTCATAATTCTGTTGGTCATAGTTCAGTTATTCAATGAGTATTTTTCATTGGACAGCTTGTAGGATACGCGTACATAATACATCGGAAGTTGCGCACATATGTGTTCGTATGTGATTGACATGGTAATTAGATAAATGTTAATTAAATTGTATAGGAATAATTAAATCTACCGTTGCTGGGAATGTTACGGACGATTATAGAAGAGAAGAGTCGCCATTCGAGTTTTCCTATATTTATGACTCGACGAACAAACGTCATCGATATGTTCGACTCTATTTGCGAATGTTGAATGTACTGAAAAAAAATGTGAAAAAAGCTACCGGAAAGGCGTGAAAATGATTATCATTGAAGAATAATTATAGTCAACTTTCACGTAAAAGATCGAAAAAAACGAAAAGGTTTTCGTTTTTTTCGAAAAATCGAATTAATTCGATATCTCAAAAAAATGAATGCGGTACTTTGGAGCGTATTGGATGGTACAGAAAAATTAATTATATACATTCGCAACGTTTCGTCTCGGAGAACCGAAGGCGATATGGTTTCTTTCGTGGAAAAATAATTGCAAAGCGTTTTTGTTTCCGTTGAGCGTTTATTTTTCTTTTTACTGCGCAGTTCGAAGGATAAACTTTTGGATAATCATTGGTATTGTATGTAACGATCCTTGCGGAAACTACGAAGACGCGACTTGATCGGTATCGTTAAAATCACTTAAAATTGCATAGTTAAGCTATTTATCGGTATTAGCATTGTAAATATCAAATCCTTCGATCTTGTTGCGCAGTGGAAACTTAGAGAATTGAAAATCTTCCCTGAAGCAAACGATCAGTTCGATAATATAACATATTGGTCGATGCGCAGAAATTACCGATCCGAATCCTCCGATAGACGAAACTGCGTCTTTCAATAGCAATTGTGTAACTAATAAAAAAATCAATCATAACTCTCGACGTATTAATTGCTGTATCAATGGGCTCATTCAGCACCGACCTAATTACATATTATTTATTAATCGGTAACAGCGTTGAGTACCCACGATAGGTTGCGAGGCGAAGGTCAAGTCTATCGCTCGATCTACATCCGCGACGAGCCGAATTTCAGGGTTGAGTAACGATCGATCGTTCAAGGGTCTGGGAAACGGTCACCGATAGAATTTACGATACGTATCACTCCGATAAATAAGAATCAATGACTGTCCAAAACGGCCATCTGGGAACGACGCACTCGAGAATCTACACGCAATGCAATCATTCTGAGTCAACGAATAAAAAAAAATAAAAAAAAAATGCAGCGCGTGGGATTTTTCCGATGGAGGATCATCTCTCTTCTTTCTGCGAAAGAGGAGGTAATGGCAAACAGGGAGGTGAACGCGAAATATCTCATCATATGACATTTTTTGAGCGTCAAACTTATAAAATCCTAGTGTCGCTTAATGCTTAAAGAATCGCGCAATTCCCTCGTAAAATCGTCGCGTAGTCATAGTCATAAAGACGATCGATTATCGAGTGAATAATAATATGAAAATGTTTATCGGCCATAGCGTAGCTGCGTCGCGACACCGGTCATGTTACCATCGAATGGATATAAATAAGTGTAAAGCCTTTAAGTACGTAAATAAGAAGATGCGGCAGATGACGACCTTGACATATAAGAGTGGAATCGTATAAGCGTCCGCGCATCCGACGTGTAGCTCTTGTAACTTGGATGCTGCCCGACGCGATATATCCTCTCATTGCCCGGAGGCGCGTGAAGATACACGAGACTCATGCCGAAATCAGTTTTACTTTCATTTTACCTTAGTCTCAGTACCCTCGCTACCTTCTTTCTTGTTTTATTGCAAACATCCCACTTGAAGAAAGGATTTTCGTGAATACAAATAACATTTGGTGAATGGCTCCCGAATTTGCTAAACAGTTCGGTAGACCGTGAGGCAAACGAATTTTATTTTATTTACACACATTTTTTTAAGCAAATGGAAACAAAAATGGCGAATGAAATCGACTGCAAAGATTTTTTTAATTTGCTCTAACGAAAGCCTTTTGTTCGCCTTCTGCACGCAAAAACAGATCGAAATCGAAGCGCGACGCCGGGCGACTTCGTCTGCATAATGCTATCGCGATGATTCCGGGTACATGGATTACTCGTAAGCGATGGCATTTTCGTCGAGTAGATGTTCGTTCGAGTTAAGCGAAGCGCAGGTTACACAGCTGCTATGTAATTCGCGAGGATTTATTGCCAACTCCCGCTGTGAGTTTGCCGCCTGTTGAATCCTGAATTCTAACATAAGTACAAAGATGCAGGTGCTGAGTTGTCGACGCTTGAGGTCGCTACGTACTCTTGCATTGAAAAACAACGTATCATAATCCCCGATAGTATGCAACCGGTCGTGCATCCGCGTGATTTCACTGCGTCTGCCTACAAATGTTGTCATCCTAAAGGCGCTGAATCGAGTTTGTTGAACCGTAAAAAAACGCCTTTGGCGAAGGAGTGGTTGTTCGCGCAAGAATTTCCCATAGACACGAAATAACCGGATGTTCACGGGCGTTACCCTTTGAAACCGTACTATTTTTGGATTTTGGGCGAATCCCAAACTCCGCTTCGTCATCGTTAACGATAAACCTGTTTTCCTTTTTCGTTAATTTCACCATTACTATTCGTGAGGTTTGCGGATTAGGAATTAACTATTACGCGGATGCTATCTCACGTCATAGATCGACGGCTCGTAAGGATTACGTAGGTAGGAGTCTAATACAATACGCGAAGATAACTGGAGCGTATAGACCCTTATTATTCGCATGGGTTGTTGAAAATCAGGGCGTCATACAGCAGAACGAATTATAGCTTTGTATGGAAGATCGAGAATTCGCGCAGTAGGAATCGATCGATCGATCGATCGATGTTTGTTACTCGAATTTGCGGTACTCGTACGCTCGGATTTGGATCACAAGGTATCTAATTATTGACCGATCGCGTATTATCTTCGGGTTTCACGAGCTCATCGTCGAGTATCCTGTCTTTTTCGCTCACTTGTCTGTTCTTGGCTTTCGTTACTTTGCATGGACGGAGCATTGAAATAGGGAGGTGAAAGCGGAATTTTTTTTTTTTTTTTACTCGTACTTTTTTCCTCTCCCCTCTCCGTAAAACATTGACTCTTCCTCGTCACGACATAAACGTCTAACCCGAGACACAGTCCTACGAGATAACTGAGACTTTACACGGCCGATACCATTGGTTAAACAAATTCTGCACAGCGATTGGCAATTTAATAAACGATCGACTTATTTCTTATTACCTTTCGGCTCAATTCTATATAGCCATTTACTGTATCGTTTATCTATTTGTTAAAGTGTATTATTCCCCATTCTCTGTAATATGCGCCGACAATTTCGATTCGGAACAAATGGCTTCCTCACGATCGGCACTAAGACTCCTCGCTACGAAATTATTCCAATGATTCTAATCTGCGAAGTTACAGAAGAAGACTCCTTGGAATAACACAGCCATTTTGAAATTGCATTATCGTGTCTATATGCCAATATTGTGAGATACATTCGTCGATAAATTTTTACGATTCGATGTAAAATATCACGTCTGACGCAACACCAAAGAAGAAGAAAAAAAATGTCTTGTAACCTCCTGACCTCGTGGATTCTTTCCACATATTGCCAAAAATATACAAATTTATTCACGATATATCTGTTTCAAGGACTCGCATGACGATGAATCGACGGCATTTCTAACAAAACTGTCGAATATACATTTACATTTTATTAAATGTGAAGTTACTTTCCGTCTCCGCGAGGATCGAAGCACTCAAAATTTTCCCGAAGATACGCGACTGCAATGGTAGAGGAATGTTGCAATAATGTAAAACAGCAATTACGTTGAATAGTCGTTTAATATAAACGTTTTCACTATCCTAAGATGTACAAAAATTCGATATACATATAGTACACATAATTTTCATATGTTGTAATATTTATAATGACACATAATGGCTTTTAGCTCGTTATCGATATGAAATAACGATTGTCTGACTGTTGCGCTAATAATTTTCATTTTTTTTTTTTTTTCTTCGTCGTCTTTTCGTAATAATCCACAGAGTGGAAACTACTTAAGTCTAATAATCTAAAGGTATTTATCTCGAGAGTCTTCACTTTCGGAGATTGTCTTCTTCGGGATGAGCGGCGATCCATTCCAGTGCCCTTAAGATTGCTGGTGGAATTTCCGGTGCTACTGGAAGATGAGCTCCTTGAGGTTGGAAACCATCTTCGTTCGCGATGTATGAGACTTGAATGGGTGTACCATCGTCAGCGGTGTAACTGTAGCTTCCTTGAGCGGAAATCGAATCTTCTTTGGATTCTTTGGACGGTACCAGAGATCCCTGTTCTTGCGCTTGGATACCGTTACCGGTCTCGTAACTCCAAGAATAAGAACCATCGGGATTCGGACCGTCTTGGCTCTGATTTACAATGGGTATTGGCTGATTATCGACTGGCGCTGCCGAAACAGCGACCACCGCCAACGCGACGACGAAAGATACAGTCTGGAAAAATTATTCAAATTGTTTCTCCTCTTTCTATTGATAATCTTCGGCGTGTAAGATAATATATCAAAGGTAAATAACCCCTTTAAACTGTTAAAACCTGTTGCAAGTTATGCCATCCCGATGTCTGGCCATCTGCCGTTTTGCGATTCCAAAGATTACGCGTTGTATTACTTAAGAAACGGCTTGAACATCGCGTTATGCAATAAATGAGTCTTCGACGAATGAATGACGCGCTACAGCTGATCGAAACGCGGCACGATTTGGTTATAATTTAGGAAAGCTGTATATATTTAAAATAATCGATTTTGTATCAACAATTCAGTTAGAAGTTATTACATTGTATTAGATTTTGTCGCGAGTCCGTAATCTCAAAGTTCAAAGAGGTTTCACTGACATTTAGATCGCAGGTGACCAGCTGCCTGAACCGCGTGTTGACCCGCGGGATTGTGCGTTATTACCGAGGGACTGACGGAGATTGTTATTGCGTAAGTTACCGCGTGGGCAGTTTTTTTTTTTTTTAGTGTGTAAACAATTTGTAACGAATAATGGGGAAAGTATTACACTAAAAAAATGCTATGACGAGAAGAAATCACTTTGCTAAGAATACGCGACGTTTTTTTTTTTTTTTTTTTTTTTTTTTTTTTTCGGCTGTTATCGATACTCGGCGGATATTCCTATATTTGGTATTCACTTGATTTTCTTTTTGTTGACAATTTCACTAATTTTGTAAGTGGCGATGGACCACACACTCACCAGGATGTTCATGTTGGACACTTGTCTTGTTTGCTTCTTGGTGTCTCGATGAGGGCGACGGAGGCTTTTATATTGAAGCCAAAACCTTGCGCGACGTGGTGGTAATCCTAGCTGTCCAGGTTCTCCCTCTCGGTGTCCACACCGACCCATGGATGACATTATTCGTCGTTCCGCGCAGTTGACTTCTTCGCCCCGCCATATACATCGACAAATTAACAACTAGCTGATGCCACCTCTGACATCGCGGCACTCAACGCACGAAATAAAACTTACGAAATTTCGTGTCTTTCTATCAAACGCCCGTCTGTGCCACGACAACAATCGTTCGTTACGTTGACAATTCGACATTACGAGTCTTTGAATGTTCTTTGAATACATTACTGCATTATTGTCGACATAATTTTTTAAAAAATATTAAATGTGAATTACAGTTCGCAAATAGAACAAAAAAGTACAAAGTTAAATTAAAAAATCATTTTTATATCGGAACATTTATGTTCTTTGAATACATTACTGCATTATTGTCGACATAATTAAAAAAAAAATTAAATGTGAATTACAATTCGCAAATAGAACAAAAAAGTACGAAGTTAAATTAAAAAATCATTTTTATATCGGAACATTTACCTATTTCATTACTTACGGATTAAAGTAATAAAAATAAGACTGAAATAAATTGTATTTCGATGGTATTTTGCGATCAAATGCGCAATTTTTATTTGCTAATACCCCAATGGCGATCTAAGAATGTCCATAAATTCTTTATCGCGCAAATCCTTCGCTCGGTTAATTCGCAGAATCAGACGGGCTAAAGCATCTCATTAATATTCATCATTATCATAACGATGCGGCGAAAGATGGGTATCTGTGGCTAACGATCTTTTAGTTCGTTGCTATTTCATTATTTTTATATTTTTTTAAGGAGAAACACACGAAATTTACTTGGGAGACTACGTCTCGTCGTCCTCGCCCACTCACGCGCTATCATTGACCCGAACTTTACTGTTTTTTTTTTTTTTATTTATTTTTCTTCATTCAGCTTCTAACAACTTTATGCGATTTCGGGAATTATGAATTCAGCGGCAACTCTCCGTCTGCGACAAATCTGCACGGCTGAGTCCTTGAGACCGACAACGCAATAAGAATACCTAATAGTTTTATTATTCGCCCTTCCTGATTCTCAAAGTAATTCGTAAATTTTTTTTTTATCGCCGTGACACACGCATAGGGTGAAGGAGATTCGCGATATCCATCATTGTCATATACACATAGGTACTCATTGTACCAATGGCAGACACAGGCGACTTTCTAATGATGATATTTATAAAAAATATGTTGGAAAAAAATAAAATAAAAATTATCTTAAAAATATTTTCGAAGAATGTTTACGACGATCGCGACAACGATGAATAATCACGTAGATTATGCAAATTATGAAGGACGAGTTTGACGACGAAATATTTCGTCCGCTGTGACAAGCGTTGTTGGTTACGGAATTCAATGTCAACACATCGCGCGCGACGTTATCGTTTTCAGCGAAATATCTCGAACTTCGATTGAATAAATAACTATTCCGCAAAATCATCGAAAAAAACAAAAAAAAAAAAAAATTAATTTTTATACGAATACGAGACGAATCGTTGAGTGATGATAACCTGCAAAAAAAAATGTCTACGAGTTCGTCTAACGGTTCGGTGTAATTAGCAGTTCGAGACCCGTGAGATTACCAATTATCTTATAATTAGTCAAACTGTCGGCTCGTTACTACGTAATAGAAAGGTGGATGAATAGAAAGAGCCGCAAATCTCTCTCGTGGACGACAGTTGGTGTAGCCGTTTTGGATTCACTAAGCTGTCATGTAATCGTCCTAATCACCCAGTGCCGCGCAATTGACCGTCTCTTCTCGCGCGCGTTCAAACGTTCGAAATTCTTATTGAGTAATCGATCGGTTGGACGATCGGTTGAATGTGCGATGAGAAAAAAAGAAAGAAAGAAAAAAGTTCTTACTATAATAAGTATAATGGAGGAGAGTACGAGAAAATGGTGTTCTATAGAAATATTGATTTCTCTTTCGTATCGATTTCAGCATTCATAATAGAGATTAGACTTGGAGCTTTCAAGATTACGACTCTCTCCTCCTCTTTCTCTATGGTAACTCACTTAATAAAAAGCAATGAGAGTTTGGTTCGTAGGTCGATTGTAGACTTAATTACAGTGCTAAGCGAAGCCTTCGATCGTCTCGGAAATAATCGTCGTTCGTTCTATTCGCCGCTCGGTCCATCGAAACGACAAATTATTGAGTAATGCAGAAGTCATTTTTGCACACCGCTACACGAGAGTGTATTATCTACGTAAGATCGAAATCTTCACCATTATTTTTCGATGCCAGCATAATCGGTATGTTGCGGAACGTGTTTCATTCGGAGTTGCAGCACACAATTTCTCCGACATCATACCAGAGATAAATTTGTAATTAATACTATTTCTCAATTATCGTTTTTAGAAGAGTCAAAGGGTTAAAACATTGGCAATCAATAATTATTGGGTTTGTATCGTTTAATGTTTTATTTTTAACCAAAAGTCGTTGTGTATCGAAATTGGTTTAGAGGCCAACAACTGTACCTATATATTGGTATCAAATGAATATCTCTTGTCGGGAGAGGCGAAGCGGTGGGTGAACGAGCATCTGCCGGGCGAGCAGCGCGCGTGAAAGTAAAAAAAAATCTCAGCTCCTTTAACCGCACATAGTATTTGGGTTAGCGGCCGAGTGACCTCCGCACGAGTACCGAGAAGAAGATCCGAAGAGAGTAAGAGAGAGTGACGATGAAAAAAAAAATGTAAAAAAAGAAAAACAAAACGAGACATGCGTTATGGATTCTTTTGGGTATTGCAGCTCGAGAAGTCGCAAGTTTCGAAGAAAAAAAAAAAAAAAAAAAAAAGGAAGATAATGATACTACTGACTGTATGTATATAGATTGTGGGACACAACGTGAGGATTACCGAAGCAGGAGCCCATTTCGCGAAAAATTTTACCGAAACGACTCGATGGGCCGCGATGGTTACAGAAATGAAGAAAGAAAAAAAAAACGGGACACGTCGCTATGGCTGCACGCAAGACTTGTAATTAACGGAGGTCCACTGAGCGTACATCATCCCCGGGGGATCCGTAAGGGGCCATCGTAACTGCAGTTACGATTCCCGCGGTACCGACCGCGAATGAGCGAGGTGAAGATGCACTCCGATATCGAAGAACGAAAGTCCTTTTTTGTCAGCCCAATTTTTTTTTTTTTTCGTTCTCATGCCACCTCCCGCTCTGTGAAGTTCTCATCAATACTCGTACAGTCAGAGAAATACCAAATATGCTGCAACATCTTCGAACACCAAAACGTAACACTGGGTTACGTTTATCGCTTACGTTTGATCGTTACACGTTTTTTTTTTTTTTTTTTTTTTTTTCTTCCCTGTGATTCGACGCGGATATGCTAAACAGTTGGAGAATCCTTCGCTTTTGCATTGCTGGTTAACATGCGTCGAGCTTAGTGGATTCAGGACGCACGTGAACTCACGCTGCAGCGGTTCGGCTGCGGCATCAGCAGAGACCGCAATGTGAGATCAGCTGACCGAAATACAATAGCGATAAATCCGCTTTTGCTTAGTTTCTTCTTTTTCCTTTATTCCTTTTTTTTTTTTTTTCGCGTCGCCTTTAATTTTTCTCGACTTCGAGCGAACCGCTAATCGTTGATTTGAATAACGATTAAATCAACAAACGAAACGGATTCGCGACTATGATTTCTCGATAGTGTATGGAGCTTTGTGTATTTTTTTACGAGAAAACGTTTGTATATTGCCGACCGGAGATTTCTGCATACGTCCACAAGAGCCCAATATTATTGCACCTTCGGAACTTTTAACGTTGCGTCATCATTGGAAATAACATCGGATACTAAAGAGATGACTGTCATAGAGAGAGAGAAGTAACTATTGCTACCGCAAGTAGCGTCTCTCATCTCTTCTGTATAATTAAGATTCGTCACTGTTCACGAAATAATTCATTAGTCTCTCCGTCTCTTATGTTTGATCACTCGCATTAAAGAATTTCATAAATTCACGTTATATCGCTGCAAAGATTAAGGGATCTGTGCGGTTACTCTTCGAAAAAAGAAAGAAAAAAAAATGTTCGAATCAAACGAAACGGAAAGTAGTCGAGAAAGGCGAAAGTTCTTAGCCGTGGGTGATGGGTCAGAAAAAGCATCGTATAGAACACTAAGGTGTAAATACGGACCACAGCGGAAATGAAATAAAGAGTTTGTAAATTGGGGACTCGATGAATCGAAACGAACGATCGTCTAAATCGACATTATTTCTCTTTCGAGAAAGTTGATGTACATCAGCTAAGAACAATTAATCGATGAAAATTTTAATGAAATCGCGTTTGATAATTTTTCTGTGAGTCTCTTTGACGGTTAGAAATCGAAATCTGAGAACAACGAAAGTTGCGCGACGGGTGGTTTCTCGGGTTTGCGCGGGGAACGTTTTGTGCTCCTGGCGATCGGTAACCGGCAGATGAGGAGAGCCCCCGCGCGACCTTTGATGCCCAGCGGGCTTCATCCAAGTTTGAGGTACCGAAGTAATACGCGCGCGTGTGTGAGTTTCTGCCGTTGGTATCCGGCTGGTCAATGCCGCTGGCCTGTCTTCTGTGTAACCCATACGCGAGGCCCCCGATGGTAGGAACGAAACAGAGGGTGGAGAGGAGGCAATGTTCTCGTGGCATGAGCAACAAGCGAGAAGATTCACAGAATAGCACAACGCTGAAAAGTAGTGGGGGCTTCAAATAAGGTATGTATTACCTTCCCGAAGATCCGTGAATCTTGCGGCGAGGATATATAAAGCGGAAGACTTACACGGTTCTTCACAAGTCAGTGCGCAGTGAGCCCACGAAGCTAAACACACAAACAAAACAAAACCACCCAAATATCCAGCAATGTTTAAATTGGTGAGTAGTCAAGTTCCCCATTCTGAAATTGCACAATTTTTTCGCACAAATTTCTCATAAACGTCGAATACGATAATCGAATAATAAAAAAAAACAAAAAATCCCAGTGAAAAAAAAAAACATAAAATTAATTCAATTGGAAGAAAATATAAACATCGAAGAGTTATTTCGTGCTACGATCAGTGCTTCGCAGTTTCGTCCCGTAACGACAAACTTGCGCAATTACTTTTTTTTTGTTTTAACATTGTATAAAAAATATTAGCAAAATTCATGAAAAGTCGTTAGCATTTCGATAATTTGATTTGATATTAGAGGAAAAGAAAGTGGTAAAAGACGAGATGAAATTTTCAATAGAAAGTGATCTATAGATCATTGAAGACAATCGAGAGTGATAAACGCTTCCATGGTGCTTCGGCAAAAGAATAAATCATTTATATCGCAGGGGTTAAAATAAATTTGAAAAAAAAAAAAAAAGATTCGGTACTCAATCGGCAAAAATGTTTGTAGTCGGTAAAATAGCACTGTACGCGGCTTCACAAGTTCGTAAAATTTCAAATGCCTGTGGCTACAAACTCATCATCTTTTAGCTTTCACCGAGTATATACGACAAAGATACGCGTGAGATAATCGTTTGAATGAAACGCGTGCATGAGGCTAACGTCGATTTACGACGAATGCCTCCAAGGATTCGGTATAATTGATGAGTTAAAAACATGTTTTCCTTATCGCAGTTATGCAAATAGACGTTTGTTTGAATTAAAATGATTTCACGTTGACACGTTAAGGCGAATTTGCAGCAGGTTTCGAGAATACGAGAGGGAAATCTTGAGTAATAGCTATAGATAGACGAATTAATCAATTTTTTTTTTTTCATTTTTTTCGCAGGCGGTAGTAATCTCAGCCCTCGTGGCAGTAGCTCTCGCGGCTCCCCTCGACAATTCCAGTCCGATACCAATTCTGAGTCAAACTCAGGACGGTCCCAATCCGGACGGTTCGTACTCGTGGAGTTACGAGACCGGAAATGGTATTCAGGCACAGGAACAGGGAGCCCTGAAGAACGCCGGTACCGAGAACGAAGCAATGTCCGCACAGGGAAGCTTCAGCTACACCGCCGACGACGGTACTCCGATTTCTCTCACTTACATCGCCGACGAAAATGGATTCCAGCCTCAGGGAGCTCATCTGCCAACTTCCCCACCAATCCCAGAGGAAATTCTTCGCGCTCTCGAATACATCGCGGCTCATCCCGAAGAGAACGACATCGATGCGCCCAAGCAATAAATAATATAGATAATATCCAAGTAAACGATTAAAATTGAAAAAATTAAAAAAAAAATCAACATAATAATAATTAGAAAGAAAAAGCTAACAAAACGTGCGTTTGACGAAGAATTCAGTTTTGGCAACCATAACGACGCAGAAAAATATTCAATGAAACTTCGACAAATACATCGCGGTGTCTCGAAAATACGTTCTCCTGAGATCAACGATTATGGATATGTTGATTTTGGGAGAATGTTACGCAGGTTGACAATAGCCAAGTGATTAATTCGAATAATTTTTCTAGCGTTCAAAATTCACTATTTTTTTGTTGTTTCATTGTTTTGTCTTTCACAAGTTCCTTGTATCATAACGTGTATTACCTTTACTGTATTTTTCTATCGAATTCTGTAAATCAACGTATAAAATTCATGTAAATAAATGATTACTCTGTCGTAAGGTTGTCGAGGATTATTGGCTGCCAGTTACGATGGAGTTTTATAAGTACAACTATAAGTGTTTCTTTTTAACGACGAGATTCCTTTCCTATTTTTCTTCAATACTCGACGAGAAAAGAAGGAGCGTTACGCGTTTGACTTTGAAGTGAAGTTATTCCGTTTATCGTTTGTATCCTCGTAACCTCCACGCTGTTCAAAAGCACTTTAATTATTTTACGGATGAAATGTGTAGAATTTTTCGTTGCATAATACTTCGGTTACTCGCCGATTCGTTCCGCCGTTAGTTCGTAAAATCTCGTTTAGTTGTGGTTTGGATCGAACAAAAAAAAGCGAACTACCGTTCGACATACCAATTTTCAAAGCTCAAGTCATGTCAATTGCATTCTGTAATACATCAGTGATAATTGGGATGTTATTCAAAAAATCTGATCGAGAAGCGTCGTAAACTAAAATTTACGACAAAACGAGATAACAGTTCAGTCGCCAACCGCGAAAAATCAGAAAAATCGAAAAAAATTTAATTTAGAATTGTCTTTACATTTTTTTTAAATTTAGCAGTTAGGGGACTTATTCGATGGATTTCGTGTATTCGCGTTACCCAACGATAGTGGTTTTTACGAAAATTGTAAATCGATGTTTTGCTGTTTTTTTTTTTTTTTTTTTTTTTTTTTACCAAAATATTAATATTGTTATTGCTCTGTAGACGCAACAACCGGAGGAAGAAGCAGTACTTGAATAATCATAACTCCACGCGAAAGGAAAGCTCGACAAATTCGGACGATCCGGTTAGTTAGCTCTCAAGCGTTAAGACTCTCAGCTCTCGCCGCAGGATTTCCGGCGCAGTTTTTTTTTTGCACGCTCTACGCGTAACTCCCCGACCTAAAGTTTACACGTGAGATGCGGCAAAGCAAATCAGTAATTTGGAATGCTAAGAGGGAGTCGAGCGACGAAAAAAGTAACAATCCGGATGCCCTCGACCTCTGTATGAAATTTTCTTCACAAAGCCCGACGGCATTATATGCCGCCATCAATGACGCTCGCGACGATCGAAGTCTGCAAATATTTGACTAGTCGAACAATATTTTATAATTCCCAGTAGCGATCAAGTAATTTAGTGATAGGAGATGAAGGATTCGATCATAAATTATTCGCAGTCTCATCGCGTCGCACATTCGTCGAGGAAACTTTGGATATCCCTTTAAAATAAGCAGCCGGCGGACTTTGGCAACCAAATTGATTGATCTAACGATTCCAAAAAAAAAAAAAAATCAAAAGATGTTGGCCTTCACGAATCACGCTGAACGAATATCGCATTGACTATAATATATCCTAATTTGGGAATTCCGAAAATAAAAAAAAAAAGCGAAACTATCATTAATTCGATATTCTCCGCTATCTACGTGTCATCTCGAGTAAACAACTCATCGAGACATCAATTCGTCTTCATCTTCACATCGGTGTTATAAAACTCATCATGTATAAAAAAAAACAAGTAGAAACGTATATTTCAGGTCCACAAAAAACAAAGTATTTGTTCTTAAGATCTAAATAGAATTCATTGATTGGCTTCGATGGTATCAGGTTAGGGAGGGGGGGGGAGGGATTACAATTTCAGTTCCTTCTGTGCGGATTTCTCGTTACTGGAAATTGTGGCACTTGATTCTTGATGATGTTGTTATTCTGATTGGAAAAATCTTTCGACTGTTGTTGCTTTCGCGGCGGTTCGTCCTGTTCCGGTTCCTCGGTGGTCGACGGTTGTTTGGCAATCCAGTCGAGAGCTCTCTGAATTGCGGGTGGAATGGGCGGTGGGGTTGGGATGTGAGTGCCGGAGACTTGTGCGCCATATTCGTCGGCAGTCCAACTGAGAGATATGGGTGTACCGTCCGGTGCGTTGTACTGAACTGATCCTTGAATCAGCTGCGTTTCGTCCGGTGTTCCAGCGTATTTTCGCGATCCCTGTTCCCTCTGAAGTATCCCACCCTCGGTCTCGTAAGTAAACGCATAACTTCCGGGATTGTCTCCCTGATCGTGCGATTCGCTAACGATCTTCTCGGGTTCGCGGAAGTATTCCTGTCCATAGGCGGCTCCGAAGAGTGCCGATAAAATCAACTGAAAGGAAAACGACAATACCGCGACGAACCTCCCATTAGCTTCGATTGAAGAGAATTGAGGATGAATAATGAATGGCGAAGTAGCGAGAAAAAGGGGGGGAATGATGACGCTACAGCCAGAGTTACGTTGCATCTTAACGAATCGAATGAGTCTCAGCAAAAAAAGAAAAAAGGCAACTCTCGTCCCGTCTCGCAACGTTCACAGCTGACATAGATGCACACAAGAGATTTCTTGAACTTTGCTCGTGTATGTATTTATATATGATTCCGATTTGAGTCGTGTATCAGACCCCTTTCCCCGGAAAAGGTCACTGCAAAGAGTCCTCCGGTTTGTGTTTATGCGTACAAAGTATATACAGGTATACGATTTTTTTACCGACGCGGAGAGGACGATCGTAACTTTTAGCTTCGTTCATACCGGGCATCGCTCATCTTTGATAAATGCAATCGATTAATACGATCGAGAAATTATGTCGCGCACGCATCGGTGAAAGGATTCCCCGGTGTCCCACATTCGCCGCGGTTGGCCGGTGTGCCTTCTATAGCGTGGGTTTTTCCTCTTTTTTTTTTTTTTTGCAATTAATAGATTACGTTTTCATTGATCCGAAAGAATATTTGAAATTTTACTTAATAAACTCTGTCCGAAGTGGCGAGGAGTGCCATACCAAATTTCGAAATCGTTCGTCGATGAGAGAGGAAAAAAAGCGAACGAGCGATTGCAAAAGTGAAACTCGATGACAACATCTCGATAGCTCTCTTTTTTTTTTTTTCGATATTTATAATTTGACCAGAAAATTATTTGGCATTCCGTATTTTGCTCTTTGAAATTCGATCTTTCGTGAAAAAATAATGTAAAAATGATAATCAATTTGTTTAATAGGATTCCCGCGGGTGTTAATCTTTTCGTTTTGAGATTAAATGAAATCGTTTAATGATGGAATGCAATTGAATTTAACGAGGAAAATGTGGGAAAAAGGATGCTACTGTGGGGTAAGGGTCGTCGAAGTTGTTGCTGATACTCACGAGGACACGCATGCTGATAATTTGCGGTTGATGCGCTGCGGTTGCACGTGTCCACGCTTTGCGAGAAAGTGGTTTTGTGAGACAGCCACAGTCGATGCGTATACGCGGTTTATGGTTGGCCGTTGGCTTCGCTTTCGAGAAGTAAAAAGACAGAGTCACATATAGAGATCACATCGATGGTTGCCGTAGTGAAGTTCGCGAGCAACTCTTCGTCTGTTGGGGGCAGAGCCGACCTTTATACCTCCAGTCTACTGCGAGTCTAGGCCTTTACATAACCCGGGAAAGTGTTATTTCGGCGTGCGTCCTCTCCCTTTGAAATGGTTCGCGCCACCCCTGTTCTCCTTCCTTTGCCACCGCCAAAATCGTTATTACAATTTCAACGCCGTTCCTAAAATACCCCTATTAACACTCCTTTAAACCACTCGACAGTGGTGTACAACGACCGTTACCATCATCCTTTGCCGATTGGCTTTACGTGTACTTTGACAATTACGCAACTATTAAGCAGTTACCCCGAGGTGATTATTAAACTGTACGCGATCCATGATCATCGGCAACTCGGTCGTTAATCTCCGAAGAAAATACACCCGACCACTCCGAACTTCGACGACAATTTACGATAAATTAGAAGAACACATTACTTCCATTAAATAAAATTTGTTTAACCAATAGATTTCATTGCAACCGATTAAAAAAAAAAAAGGAAATAAAAAAAATGCGATTTTTTCACAGACGATTGAGGAATCGGTTCGTCTGTTTTTTTTTTATTTTAATTGATAACACTGCCATGTTGATGTCACTTCATCATTATTCACGACGCGCCTTCACGGTTCTTAATTATTTTTATGGCCCGTTAATCATTCCGATTGATCATTTCGATACTTTGTATCATCGTTCGGCGGTTTTTATCTCAGATATTATTCTAAATACTAATTGAACTAATTATCGTTTTGTTATCGTAAAGTTATCACGAAGGATTCTAAAAAAAAATATAAACGTGTGAAGCGGACACGCCTATTATTTCGCTGCGCCAAGGAACGATATTAGCTTCGTGGGAATTGAACTCTGTATATAGAAGAATTATAGTCGCGGGGGCCTTGGCCCAGTGCTCCTACCGGTGTACATGATATTACGAGTACAGAAGGAAACACTGAGAAGCCTGTTGGTTCAATCGATTTTTTTTATACACCCGGAGTGCATTAAGCGCGCGTACATTAGTTTATAAGTCTGCATCATTATACTAGTGGGATGTAAACATTAATCAAGAATGGATAGAATAAATAAAAAAAAACAAATCGAGTGAAAGGAATTGACCGTTTCAAAGATTATTACGAGGCTTACCGCGCAATATTACTTCAGCAAATTTTGTTAAAGTAAATGAGAATAAATAATCAATGGTGCGCTCGCAAAAATGATTTATTCGATTTAAATAAATTTGTATGACAAATTTTTTTAAATAAATAAATTTTAATTAAAAAAATAAATTTTTCGAGAAAACGAGAAAAGTTTGCGATTCGAACGAATTCTCGTTGTCCTTCTTCGTGTTGTCAATTTATTTAAAATGAAGAAATTGGAAGAAATCATTGTACAATCACTCGGAGCCTTTCGAATGTTGATATTATCATTTATCTAATGATTTTAATGAAATACGAAACATCGGAGAATCGTTACACACGCGGGAAGTCCTTGGAGTTGAGAACATTTATAACATACATCGTTGGACTTGTAATTCGTGGTCTCGAGGTTGATGAATATTTTTTGAGGAATCGCGTTGCCGCTGCGTTATACCATAAGGATCGTCTTGTGACCGTGTGCCTCGGGGATCGCCTCACGGTTCCCCGTGGAGAGGCGACCCACAGTCACTGACAAATAATTTGTGCCCAATTTTTTCGATAACACGAAGCACACTCGCTAACCAGCCAAACGAACGGAGCAGCGATTGCCACGTGCTTAACGAAACGGTTTGGCAAGAATCACGCGAGATTCTCACGATAAGAATCTCTTTAACGTCTTCACGGTGGAATCGCCACGTTTTTCGTTAGCAAATGGATTTCACGATGAAAGATCGTAAATAATAATATCTGCGCAATGTTTGATTAATTTCGTTTTTTTTTTTTTTTTTTTTTTTTTTCGATTGCATTACCGAATCGAATTGTAACTCTTTACAAATAATTATTATTAAATTGAAAGGCAAATCATTGTATAAAAAAACCACAAACATTGCTTACCTTCCGATGATTTTATCAAATACCGAAACTCATCTGAAACCAATTAAGGAAACAGTTTGTCAGTTTATGGTTATTAATAGATAGCAAGAAATAAATATGGCATCGACATTCACTTATTAAAGAAAGTGGAAAAAAAAAAAAAACTAAAATTCGAGGCGCCAGCGAAGCGATTGATTTGGCCGGTTCTCTTCCTTGTCCTGTGCTATCTCCGCAATCCGGCGATTTCGTAACGCATCAACCGTGCGTATGGTGTGCGGTGGTCTCTGCAGGATTCTCGATAAACGAACGAGAGAACTCGTGAATGATATTTAAAAAAGTTTTGCTAAGATGCTGACGAGGATAGTTTCTCGCTAATGGAACCACAAGTTTCATTTTTTTTTTTTTTTCATTTGCGAAAAGATCGGCATGTGCGTTAATATTGATCACCATAGGAAAGTAAGTATTGCGTTCCTCGTCGTAAAAGGATAATAAAAATGTTTCAACGATAGGCAACTTGGTAGTAACATAAACCTATCCTCCTGAGATAGTAAGTACATTTGTATGAATACAAATATCAGCATCAAGTAGCATAGGCTGTAAATCCGCGAACTGACAACTTCATAACGATCGAATCGCGACAAGAGTCCATTTGAGTTCTGTACAAAGTCGTTAAATCCCCTCCAAGAGCATGTAAGGTCGTTGTTCCGTTCAACGATTTCATTATTAAAATTATACACCAAACTTTCATTGCCTCAATTTGCATGCAAAGAAGGGTATCGGAACGTCTTCAATGATTATCAGTTGTCATCGAACCAGAAATGATCCTCGTGTTTGAAACCTCAAAGACATCGCGCGCAAGTGAAAATAGCTCGGATGCTGATCGACGACAATTTTACCGGTTAAAACATAGTTACATCTTCCCTCGCAAGAGATGAGTCGACCTTTGATTGCGCCATCGAGCTGTTCTCCGGAGACCGTGTGCGCTGTTACTTTCACTTCTCCGAGAGCTCTGTAACACGACGAAGCGAGCCGATAGTCTCTCTCGTGCCGCGGTTATACGCGAGAGACACCGTCTCTCGATGCCATGATGTTTTAACAAGTTCGCGACAAAAAGGTACCGCCTCTCCAACGAGACGAGACATCGACTCTCTCTCCTTTATCCTGATTCACTCTTTCGAGGAGGAAAGATATCCTCGGCGAATGAGAATCCTTTGCATTAACGTTCTAGGAATTTGAGGTGCCGATCACCGTTATACTTTCGCACCCTTTCAAACTTTCTCCCGGTGCATCCTACGCGATCGCGAACCCTCGATCCTTGAAATTCCACGTTCCATATTTCTCACTTGCAAGGTGCGCGAGACACGTTGCGAAAAGTAAACTTGTACTCGTATATACGCGTAATAATGAGATACATCGTCTCGTATGTGCAATTCTCATTGTCGCGCCGAAGAGAATACGGTACTCTCGAAAGTACCAGCGATTAATATTGTACTCCAGCGAGTTTCAGGATCGTGTTTTTCGCGGACGCGCACCTCGGAAGGACACCTTCATAAATTATATTATAATTGCGTAAATTTTGAAATTACTCGACGCGGACAGACGAGGGAATCCTCCTCTTCGAGTGTTCCTTGTTTTAACGAACACTCCTTATGTTCATATGTATATATTTGAGCCGAGTGAGTAGATATGTATGTATATATACAGACCCATCAACCGGCTCGTTACTTACCGAATGTGTCAAATATTACGTAGGACGTTGACCCGTTTACCTCATAAGCCCTTTCGTCATACCGAAATTATGAATAACTACACACGCCGAACGAACGCGGAGGCTGATTGCGGCTACCAATGATTTTTATTCTCGCTATAGAAACATCGCGCTGAGCAACGTTCACGTACGAGATATTCGTTGACTACCTGTTGAACGATGTGGAGAAGTCGCGTGGGACCTAATAATGACCGCTAATCGGGGGCGCTTTTGAAACGTTTTTAATGATAGTCATCCGGTATTTTGAGGAATTATACGTTTGACTCATACAAATAGAAGAATTTTATGTCAATTGCGATCTTTACACATATTCAGCTACCGTCGTATTATCTGTAAATTTCCTTGTAAATTCCGAACATCGCGTTCGTCTTTGACGCAAAATAAAAATAATATCGCCGACTATTAAAACTATTTGTTGAACATTTATAATAAATCAAAGAAATAAAAATAGAAAAAAGAAGAAAAATTGAAAAATTATGGAGATATTCGAACAGTCGAGGCATTCATTTGCGCAGTGACACGATTGTAAAAAGTATTAACCGTCATTGTCGATGCTCGCCGATGGCGTGAGAACCGGTATCGCCGAGGTGGCGCGCGGTACAAGGTTAATTCACGAGAGTAGAAAGACCCGCGATGTTGGCAAAAGATTATTTGTGCGAAAGGTCCTTCACCGGCCCTTTTACTTCTATCGGCTCTCGATCGCTAAACGGTATGCGACTAGAAATTTAAAGGCAGAAACTCTTGTACCTTACTATACAAATGTAAAAGGTCTTCAAGGTTTTTCCAGAACAAAGACCTTCGTTGTTAAATAAACGCGACTGTAATGTATACTTAAACTTGAATAGTTTCGATAATCTACCGACAAATTATACGTTTAGCAATGATTATGGCAATTGTAAATAAAGTAGAATAGTCCGTAGTTTCACATCGAAAAAATGTCTATTTAAACATCCGGAGTCTGTGAATGATCGACGAACGGAATAGCAATCTTCGTAGCGTGAGCCGAAGTTAGCCTTGTGAAACGACTACTGTTTGTTCGGTATAAACGTATTTGTACGTATGTATGAATGAAGGGGAAAGAGGAAGGCGCGGATGAGGTTGCAGTCAGTGTCGCAATAAACGCGAATAAATTTATACCATTTCTGGACGTAACACGTGGCGCATTCTGTGTCAAGATCCAAGAACTTGTTGCCTTTCGCCGACGAGATTCTTTTCTTTATCGAAGAAACGCGATCGGAGCAGCAGTGGTAAAGGCAGGAGGTGTTCAGACAGAAACGATACTGAGGCGAATGGATACTCGCGCCGACGCAAGTCGAGTAGTAAGAAATGTTAACGTGAGACGGCAGTAAAGCTAAGATATCATCGTTCCGTCGCCTCCTGAGATAACTCTGAAAGTTTCATAAGTCGCGTATCGGCAATCAAGTGGTATCGGGCGGAAAATAAGGAGATTCGTTCCGTACCGATCAGACTATCATGGAATGGTACTTTACACAAAGTATAAAGTAATTAATTAACTAATTCCTTCATTATTGCATAATTTCTCAATGTCACTCGAGAATTGCAGATGAAATTTAGCGCATTTAAATTATCGGTTGATAGTATAAAAAAAAAAAATGTTGACGAAAACTCGACTGTCGGCTCGATATCGATCGCAGAAATCGACTGTGCCGTTCGCTCGTTTTACTTTTCAGGCAACGCGCGAATAGCTAGCGGAGAACCAAGAGAGCCGTCAGAACGACGCCTTCACGACCTCAACTGCTGCTGCTGCTGCTGCTCCATTATCTCGGGCGCTCGCAGTCGACGGTACAAACACGATTGCTTGGCTAATGTCGCGCCGCGTGGCAAAACTCCACGGTTAGTCGGTCGTCGGCAGGTCGCCCGGTTGGTCGCACTCGCATTGTTCTCTCTTTTCAAGCAAATTGCATAGCTAAATAAACATTTACGTAAAAAAATTCTATTGTCTTCAATATTTTACTTTGCTTGATTTTTTTTTCTCAATCGTCGATCAAATATATAAAATTTTATTTATCGCTCAACGAGACTATAGTGTTCCGGAAGAAATCATCAAAATTCCTCGTTAGAGTAAAGGTGGAACGGTGAAGACCGGGAGCCCACGTGTATCAGAGTGACACTGTGTCTGTGCGCGCATACCATTTACCGGCTATTTGGCAATATTATTTTTGTAATGTGATTTACAAAACTAAAAAAAAGACACTTTTTCAGCTGTAAAGCGTCTTCGCTGATATTTGATATATTTTCCGTTGAGATTTCGCACGGTGCGCATCGAGGCCGGACGTTTCTACTGTGGCGAGCTGTGTGATCAGACAACACGCACACTGTTACTATATTTTATATATACGTATATGAATGTATATATTTAATAGCGGGATACAGCGCCGACTGAGGGAGAAAGAGATTCTCGTTACTTGAACACTGGTGCATCACTCGCACAAGCGTTTTATCAAATTCTCGCCAACTCTCTCTTTCGCATCACTGTCCGCGGTGAAATAACTCTGTGTTGTGTGTGTGTGTAAGGCGTTTGTGCGAAGCTAGGCGTGCACCGGGCGTTGATTAAAAGCGAGCTTCGTGCCTTCCGGAGAAAGACCCGATGCATTTCAGTACTATAGTCATTCCGATGCGAAGCACAGCAGCGGAATACAGGATCAACGAGGATATCTGACAGGTATAAATGAGATTCCAGCGCGTGTAAAACCCACACAAGTTTTCTTCATTCTCTCTCTCTCTCTCTCTCCCTCTCTCTCTTTCCTCTCAAACAAACTGCACAACCACGTGGAATAATTACCTTTGATAAAGAGCCGACTTAACTGAAAGTATATCGAACTCTTTATTGGTTCAACGCGTAAACTCGCTTTTGGCACTAAAGTTAAATGAAAAATTTGCGCATTGACCGGTTCGCGGTCGCGATCCGGTTTCGTCGAGTCGAGATAATCTCCGTCTGTTGAAAAAAAAAAACATCGCAACGACTCTTCGCGAAGCGCGTCAGCGCTTAAATATCAATGCTATACCGTTTTTTTACTAACTTCCTTATCGTTTGGTGTTTCTCGGAGTTTTATCACAATTATATCGATAGTAATTTTTTTTTTTTACTGGCGAGCGATGTTTTTTTTTTTTAACTCAAATGAGATAGTGAGGAAAGTTTCAATTAATATGTCTCGTCGTCGGTGGTTTAACGTTATATCGCGGGTTTTTTTGATAAGCGCGCTGTTGTCGACAGCGAAGATTTGGCGCCAAGCGTATGCAGCGCTTTCCCGTCGAACCAGAACTTCGCTGTGTTGCTGCCGACATATGACGGTTCACGACCCAGCAACGCGTAGCTGTTGCGCTAGCATTTTCGTTTGAGGAATATACCTATATATACGTGATGCGTCACGCTTCTCCATTCGAGCGTCTTGTGTATTGGGACAGTGACGGAAGATCGACACACTGATTTATCATCTTTTCGTGGAACCTATTACCTGACTGTTCGTCTATTGCTTGTCGAACGTTTTTGTCGTCTTCTTATTCTTTCGCCGTATACGCATAACGGGAATGAATTCCAATTTCATAAATCTTTCAAAGATTTTTCTCTACGATTGTGCGAAGTATATAAAATTCTTAAAAAAGAAAACCACGAAAACGCATTCGTTGCTCGTTTCGAGTTTTAATTTTTTATTAAGCGACAAAAGATTTAATTGCGATTTTTTCGGCTCAAATTCGAAAGTATATCAGACTATTCGAAAAATAATAATAGTATTAATAATTCTGCGAATTATTTAAAACGGAAGAAAATGTCAATGACGGAAACACTTCGCACTTTTGAAGAAATTCGAGTTACTACTGTTGCGACTATGTATTATTATTTCGTCTATTATACTATGAAAACCTTTTAAACTTTGACGTAACGTTCGTTCGTATCTCTTGAGGTTACTAGTTATTCTAACGCGCACTGGGCACGAAACTGACGTGTGTATAACTTAAATCATCCGACCTACATAATCAGACCATCACGTTTTCCATCTCGCGACCGAGTTACTAAGATAACGCCTCCGTTTGCTCTCAAATCTTTATCACCTCTTAGACTAAACTCCCTGCAAACTCGACTAAGTGCCGCGAGCGGAAATGAAAAAAACGAAAACAAAAAAAAAAAAAAAAAAATTCTTATCCACAGTGGTTTCAAAGCCGAGGATGGAAATCCCAAACAACGGTCAAGCGGTAAAGAGCGTCGGGGAGACTGGTAACAAATCGGCTTTGTTGAAAGGTCAACACGTTGGATCGTCCGGTAGACTAACTACGATGGGAAAGCCCTCCAGTGTACGAAAAATGAGTACAATGCCAGAGGAAGATGGTTCGGACGATATGGAACCAGACGTAATACGAATAGTCTCGAGTCGTGATAACGGTAATCATCATTATTACAATCAGCATCACGGTCAGGATCCCGCGGACTCGGATACCCCCAGTGAAACTGAGAGGGAGAGAGGTCGGCTGTTGAGTTCCGGTAGCCGGAAGATCGTGATAACGCCAGCGGTGTGCACCGGTAGCACTGGTACCGCGACGACGACGACGACGCCGGCTACGACGACGATAGGATCTAACGGTGTCAAGAGATCGAGCAGTGGTAACAGCAGCACCGACAGTGTTCACGAGAAAACTCCTTGCACATCGGCCGCGTCTCGTCAGCAGCAAAGACTCGCCGGTTTGGAACCGGAAGTTCGTCTTTATCGTGAAAATTCGGCACACAGTACGTGTTCACCGGCTGGACGTATAAGTCGCGGTGTCGAACTTTACGGCGGTACGGTCGGCGCACCCCGACATCATCGCTATCCCAGTATGCGTTCGTTAAAATCAAACGCAACGGAGGATCATCAACACAATCATCCGCCGGCCACGAGTTGGGCATCGATTGTTTTCAACGATGCGCACAGCCCTTCTACACGTCCGTTTCCGGATTCTGTATCAATACGCTCTCTCGCCTCGATAGGCATGGGCTCTTCCGATGGACGCAAACTCACCATACGCAGAGTTCCAACTTCACCGTCCGAATTGCTTAACATGGTACATCCGCCAACGTAAGTCTTCATTACACGTTACAGTCAAACAAACAACATGACTTTTTTTTTTTTTTAATGTATAATCTTTTTTCGCGTTGACTATAACAACGATGTTATTTTTTTATAAACAATTTTAAACCGCGTAAACAATTTTTAAGATTTCGCGATTTTTGTAAGATTTTTTTTTTTTTTTTACATTTGTCGACATTTTAGCATTCTGGTAACTTTTGAACTCTTTAAAGTTTGCGAATTGACAAATTCCCCAAGTGGTCGGTTAGCGCGAAGCGTTGAAAAAAATTTCGCTCCACTCGAAATGCTGAAAATACTCGACGATTTTTCGAGACTCAGTCTGACCTGAATACAAACTATTCATAGAGGCATAAGCCACTAAACTATTCATTATGTATCTATACACCGTCTAACGACAACGATCACTTTCACTATTCGTCGAGCCCTCGCGTGTACACAGATCGCAACATTGAAACGTGCTGCGTATCTGACGGATCGAATACAACACACGTACATTAGAGTCACTACCGCGACTGTTAGCTGTAACAACCTATCCGTGACCGCGAGGTGTACGCCTGACATTCCGTTAAATCATTAAGTGCAATAAATCATAATCGCAATGCAAACACGATCGCAGCATACGCACGCGAATCGTCGTACACGCCAACTGTTAAATTATATATAGAATTATCCGCGAGTATCGATATCAGTACAGTTGCGCGAAAAAAATAGAAAATATCGTCAAACTAAATTTATTTATTTTTGAGCGGATATTTGCGTTCACTGCGCAAAGAAACCGCGAATGTCGGAGAAAACGACTCTGTCAGCGTCCCTGAAAGCTTCATAATTTTTCACGTGTATAACAGCAGCCTGATACACCTTCGAAGCATCAGTTTCCTTCGGACGTGCAACGAGTCTCGAGCTTACAAAACTCAATTGTCACGCCGGACGGAGTCTTATTCTTCGCTATTTCTTTTTTTCTTTCATTTCTTTTCAGAGGCAGAAAAAAAGAAACGTTTCGCATATAATGACGAATGGGAAACGATTTTGAATAAAAATTGCATATCGCGTCATTGAGTCGAATATATAACGAGCAAAAAGTGTCGAGGGAAGTGTAAACGTTTTGGTTAAACGTTGCGGCGGGTAATTTCGCGAGTTTTATAATTGCAAACGGGCGTTTTCTAATATCAACTCTGTTTATTCGCTATCTGTATACTTACAACGGGAGTGCAGTAAGAAAATGCAGTGTACGTCTAAACGACTTGGTCAGCGTCGTGGTCTCGTCATCCAGGGACTGCAATTTCAACGTATTGTACCGGAGATGTAAGTGGATAATAGTTCCCCAACGGGGGGGATATAGGTAGGTAGGCTTCGAAGCTGTTTTCGCTCCTCGAATAACATTCAGCTCTCGAGTCTAACTTATCTGTATCGTTTTCTTGCAACGTCGTTCTTTCCTTATTTCGTAACTGATTGATAAATAAATATCTATATAACGCGAGATAATTTGTGACTCACTCGCGGTTATCGAATTAATCAATCGATTTTTCATTGACTCACGCGTTTGCGTTTTTATGTTTCATCGATCGCGCGAAATAAACTATAGGTAAACGAGAGGCCAATAACTGCGCCATTATCGTTATTCAGTCTCTTTATGAACAAACGCTCGTGACCTTGCGATCGTAATTATTATTTCGACGATTGTGTTTTTATTCGATAAACGATTGTTTGATTAGGCGAAGGAGGAGGACGAGGAACAATTATTAGGCACTCGATAGAAGGTTTCCCGCTGCGACGATACTAACAGTTTATTAGTAGGCCAGTGTACCGTCTCAATTATCTTTGTAAAAGTCGGACGAGAGACTCCGCGAGAGAGTCCTTGGCCTGTGTCGAGATATCGCGGTACGTAATATAAGAATGAGGAGTGTTGACTCGCCGTTGCATCGGAGTAGAAAAAAAACATCGCGGGATATACGATAAAAAATAATTATCATTATTCGCCGATCGTTTGATCCATAATCGTTTCATCCGAGTTAATCAAAAGATTATCGGGATTTTAAAATGATTTAAAAATGTTACAGTCCAATCGACGATGACCTGTCTACGTGTACGAGTTTCGACGACGGTGATGCCGAGGATCCCGGTGATTATCGTCAACCGAAAAGGCCGCACTGGGCGAATAAAGTACAATTCGTTCTCGCGTGCATCGGTTACTCCGTGGGACTTGGGAATGTATGGAGGTTTCCGTACCTATGCTACAAGAGCGGCGGAGGTGAGTCTAAAAATGATTTCTATGACACCAAAAAAAAAAAAAAAATCTGTTTAAAATACGCAAAAATATCCGTTTCTCGCGGAATGATAAAAATTTAATAGGTCAGCGTAGATTTAAAAATTAAGTGCTTAAAAGGGAAAAAAAACGATGAAAAATATGCTTCCTATGGCTGTAAGCATTTGGATGAAAAGCTTAATCCTTTAGCTCCGGAAGAGAATTAGATTAGAAGAGGATTTCGAGGTTATAGTTAGTGTAAAGTTTCACGGTCGCGAATCACGAGGACGTGTATTAAAAAAAATCTAATGCGCATTAGAATCGGCGAAGCGCGTTTCGCTAATCGTCCGATGGTCAATGCGTAGCATTAGAGTCCGAAGCGCGCATACGCTTCACCTCGATATTAGGACGCGCCACGGGTAGTGATTGTGGGCGCAGGATCCAAGGTCGGTGGATGTAACTCTTTAGTCGCGTTAAGCGGTACGTTGATAACGTAGAAGCAGAGAGCAGTAGCAGCGCTACTGGTTACCCTGTTAATTCGCAATGTGTGCGAACAGAGCCCCGGCGTTACGTTTCACCCGTTTGTCGTCGACGATACGATGTTTCTACATATACAACGTGTCGACCTCGACGAACAGGTGACGAATCGCGTTTAAATCACCTCAACAATTTCATAATCTATAATCTTATCAGCCACACCACTTCTATTCATCGCCCATATAGATACTATGTACACGCGGCTGGTATTATCGTCGACAGACTAAATTTCCCTCTTGTAACTCAATAGGTGCAATCGTCGATCGTTCGCTGTATCTATCCGACAGCGCGCTTTGTTAGCAAACAGTAATCAACGATTACTCAACACTTTGAATTACATTATCAGCCGATTGGACATATTCTCTTCTATCGGTGTAGTTAATATAATAAATTGATGAAAATATATTAAACTGTTTTATTAAATGGGTTTAATGAAGTAACGGGGAAAGGTGCGTCAACTCAATTGAATCAATTCCCGGTCGTTGATAGGGTCGATCAAGTTTCATCGGATTATGAATAAAATCTCATCTGTATCGTTAAAAAAAAGATATAGATAATAACATTGCGAATTTAGATAAAAATAGTATCGCACAGCCACGCAATAGAAGTGCGTGCATCAATCGAGAATAGTCACGATTTCCGTCCCTATTTCTTCTATCTCTCTCTCTCTCTCTTCCTCTCTCTTGATCGTCAATTAAAATCAGTACAGAAGGAAATTACGCTTTATATGAATCAGCTGGATGGATAAAACACCAAGGTCGTTAATCTCGATAAATCTCACGTGTGTGTGATGTGTATATGAGGCGAGAATCAGCTGCACGCAGCCTCTTCGTTGCGTGAGGCTTGTTGACGAACTCGTATACGAGAGTCGAGTGAAAGGAAAGACTGTTTTACGCGCTGTGGCGTTGATGTAGATAAATTTCAACGGAAAACATCATTAAATTTAATTCGAAAAATTTTGATATTTTTCCAAAATCATAACTGGCGAACATTCTTATTGTTAATCAGCATCAACTTAGTTTTTATCGCAACAGTAAGCTTTTACGCAACGGGATTAAATTTTTACGAAATTGTAAACAATTTTTGATGAATCTTTTGGTTTTCGTATAAAAATTCAACGAGATCCGCGATCTTTCAGTCAAATAGCGATTGGATGGCTTTTGGAAAAAAAAAATAAAAATTCAGGTAGATTTCAATTTCGCCATTTAATTCGAAAAATTTTAATATTTTCCCAAAATCATAACTGGCAAACATTTTTATTGTTAATCAGCATCAACTTAGTTTTTATCGCAACAGTAATCTTTTACGTAACGGGATTAAACTTTTACGAAATTGTAAACAATTTTTGATGATTCTTTTGGTTTTCGTATAAAAATTCAACGAGATTCGCGATCTTTCAGTCGAATAGCAAATGGATGGCTCTTGGAAAAAAAATAAAAAAATCTCAGGTAGATCTCAATCTCGCGAAGATAAAAACCTACCGAGCAGTCGATTATTACAATTTTCGTAATTGGTATTACCAGTGGAGTGGGAAAAATTACGTTCACGAGTTTAGCTAATATAACCTAACGTTGTATCAGATCCGTAGGTACCGGTTATATGTATAGAAGTCGGTAGTGCCTCGACAAGGTCATGTATCAAGTTCCTTGTGTTGCGCCACGTCCGTTCCTGTTCTCCGGTGTATTCCCCTCCCACAGACTTTACCCATAAATGTGACCAACGCGCGCTTTCAGACTTTGAAAATTATCCGTAACTCGAGAACCACCTACTTGCTTCGCGACGCTTCTCATTGCTGGAACTCGCGAAAGCGTCGTTTGACACTCGCGAAAAAAAAAAAAAGAAAAAAACGGAATCGGTTGCCCTTGTTCCGGATACAACGCGTGGTTGTTTCAAATAAATGCGAGAGATGATGCCAAGTTTTCCCCGTGAATTCCCAAGATTCCCGAGACTCTGGCGCGTTTCCCATTTTGCATTTTTTCAAATTTAGAATACAAAGTCGCGTTCGCGAATCGCGAAAATGGAGTAACTTTCATTCGTATGTTGCAACGCGTCCACTATAATATATCGTCGTTCATTATCTCTTCATTCATGTCATGACGTATGGCATATATTTCCTTCTAACACAATGAAGAGAATCAACAGGAGCGCCAATGATGCGAAGAATAAACACCTCGTATCCTTATCGGTGTCAGAGCAATAAGCCGCTCATTATAATCGCTCTCGTCAAGTACGTCATCGGACGTGTGAATTTAAACTGAGAATCTCGCTACTCTCGTGTACGTGTGCACGTAGATCACCCGCTTCGTTCGTGTTAATGTATTGCGCTCACAGACGTTGTTTTGTTGCATAAAAATAGAAGGTAAAAAAACGAAAAGAAACAACGAGTTGCTACTAAATATGCAAATTGCTTCTTACAGAGTTTCCCATTCGTTATTCAAACAATCAAATTTGCTCTCTCAATCGCGAACTACAAAAAAGCGCAGAGAAGAATAAAGTTTCCTACGAGAGGATCGATGTATATAGAGAGAAAAAGAAATCATAAAACAGCTCGTCTGTCGCTGTCGTTAAAGCTATTTGCAAATGAAAAGATAATTTACGGGTCGTATCAGTGTACACAGTGCGGACATAAGTGAGAAGCTTGAATTACAATCGTTAGTTATACGTTTATAGTACCGCTAAAACGTCGCCATGACGGAACCTGCGCGCTACATACGAAAATCACATACTACCTGTTATACGACGTTACCTGCTATACTTATAAATCCGCGAGACGATCGGTGAGAATGCGAAACTTGCGTAAAGTTGCCCTTGACAGTGCGCGTGGCACTCTACAACTCCGAATATAGCAAAGTTGCAAAGCGCAGAACTTCTATACGTGTATAGAATTAAAGTTGCATACGTGTTGCGTAAATGTAATAAAATTGAGAAAAAAAAAAAAAAAACTCCACTCGATACGTGACTATTCGACTCCGTTGTATACAGTACCCGCTATGATAATTGGCAAATATCGTTGTATATATAAGAGAGTCTCATTCGGTGATGTAATATACAAGAACCGTAGCTAGAAAAATGTTGATGTTCTCCCGCTTCGTGTCCGATACGTTACGCGTTATGTATCTCTGCGTACCCAGGAAAATGCATCGCGCACTTCAAAACAGCTGTAAGTAGTGTTTTATCGGAAGTTTCTTCGAGTATAAAGTATAAATTCAATAGAAAAACGCAAGCTGATCAAACTTTATACAGTTTCCGTAACTACTGTTATCGTACTTCAGAGACGCGTGATGTTTGCTTCTCGTTCGTGTGGATATCATGTAATTAATCGAACGCGTAAGACGATGAGATAAATGATTAGCCGATATATCATCCGATGTCGATTATCGAATAATCGTTTTTTTTTTTTTTTTTTTTTTTATTTTACGTTTTTACAGGCGTCTTTCTGGTACCTTACTTTCTAATACTCATAGTATGCGGAGTGCCGTTGCTGTACATGGAACTGGCGATTGGGCAATTCACGCGTCGCGGGCCGATTGGTGCTCTCGGACAGATATGTCCTCTTTTTAAAGGTATAACAACTCGGAACAAAGACTCATTGAGAGATAAAGTTTTCTGAACGATGACTAACGAAGCTATGCCTCACGCTGTGTACGGCAATGTTGCATTTTCAGGGGCGGGACTCTCGTCAGTCGTCATATCATTCCTCATGTCGACTTATCACAATGTCATAATAGCTTATGCTATATACTACTTCTTCACGGCTTTCAAGTCCGAGCAGCCGTGGTCCGACTGCAGCAACTCATGGAACACACCGGCGTGTTGGTTGCCATCCTTCGGCTCTATAGACAACAGAACGCGACCCAACAACTCGAGGACACCATCCGAAGAATTCTTCAAGTAACCTTCCCATTACGTTGTTTAATTCGATGAAAATGGATTTAAGAAGGGAATTGGGCAGTTTATCAGAATCAATGAAACCATAACTCGAATGTTCCGTAAACAATAATCGCGAACGCGAAATACGTTTTTTTCACGTCCGGTGCGTATTTTCATATAAAAACTGACCTATGATCAAAATTAGCAGCGAGTTCGTGATGAGACAAAAGTTCGATCCATTATTCTTCGAAAAAAAGTTCGATCCATTATTCTTCGAAAAAAAGTTCGATCCATTATTCTTCGGAAAAAAGTTCGATCCATTATTCTTCGAAAAAAAGTTCGTATTTCAGTATTTTCAAACAGCAACGACCTATCAACGAGATTATGGAAAAACCCGAGCGCCCACCGGGTTTTGCGCGAAAAATACAAAAGATCGAGTATTTTACGAAGTTGCAAAACCGGTTTTTCTTGTTGCTATAGAATAATACAAAACGCGATAAAGCGTAATTTCTTTACGTTAAATCGTGAGATTTTAATGAATATTCGTGATCGCGTCTATTAGAAGGACTTTGAGACGATAAATTGCCCATATGTGACGAAGCTTAATCGCAATGGGGGATGAAAATAATGGGAAAGGGATACACTATTCGATGAGAAAAACAAAAAAAACGCGTATGTGTTTCGTGTACTTTAGCAACAAAGTGCTCCAGATGAGCAAAGGCATCGAAGAGCCTGGAATACTGAGGTGGGAAATTGTCGCTTGCCTGATAACCGCTTGGGTAATGGTTTACTTTTCTATATGGAAATCCATCAAGTCATCGGCACAAGTCAGGTACCTCACGGCTACACTCCCATTCCTTCTAATTGTCGTCTTTCTCACTCGGTCACTCACCCTCGAAGGTGCTGACAAGGGCCTACAATTCTTCTTCCGGCCTCGTTGGGAGCTCCTAGGAGGCGCTAAGGTACCGTCATGAAGAAAAAAAAAAAAAAAAAAAAAAAAAAAATCATCTCTTTTTCCTATCCGCGGAATCTATTATTTTTAACAAATTCCATATCATTTTTTTTTCCCTCTTCTTCGATCACCAATAATTCCCCCCGTTTCATTGCAGGTTTGGGTTAACGCGGCAGCGCAAATCTTCAATTCCGTCGGTATAGCATTCGGCTCGATGATATGCTTCGCAAGTTACAACAAATTTCACAACAACATTCTTATAGACACCGTCGCCGTGTCACTTATTAACGCATTTAGTAGTCTCCTCGTCGGTATATTCGCGTTCGCTACTATAGGCAATATTGCGCTCGAGCAGAATATGTCGGTCGAGGATGTCCTCAGTGGCGGTACGTTGTATTTTATTTTCTTTTTTTTTTACATCTCAATCTTATATTATTTTTATTTTTAGTTATTCTTTGATTCTTCGATGTTATTGAATAAAAAAGAAAAAAAAAATGTGGAAAAAAAAATGGCAATGCGAATCGGTGCCGTTAGTCCGAAGGTTCGTTCGCGTTTTTACACGTATCTCTTCGTCATTTATATTCAAGGGCCCGGACTGGTGTTCGTCGTCTATCCGCAAGCGTTAGCCAAGATGCCCGCTTCCCAACTGTGGGCCGTTTTGTTCTTTTTTATGCTCGTATGCCTGTCGCTCAACAGTCAGGTGGGTAACAAAATGCCATTTATTTCGCATTTTTTATACTTATCGAAAGACAAGCTTTGGTCTTTGCAAAGTGGAACACTCTTCCAACTATTGTCACTACATATGTATTTTTAATAAAAAAAAATTGTCGCGCTTATCTTCCTGTCATTAATATTAATGACGTTATTCATATAACCGGTTTTTCTTTCTTTGCTGCTAAATTCTACAATTCTATCAACGAGGTGGGTACGCAATTCGCCGCAAAACTTGGCACCGTTATAATGATCACATTAGCGAATAGTTTCGAATTTTTTCGAAATTAAATTTTCAATGAATTCCTTGCATTCCGATAAATTAATTAAAATTCACGTAAAAAAAAAAAAAAAAATCAAATATCGATGTATTTCAGTTTGCAGTTGTCGAAGTAGTCGTCACGTCGATACAGGACGGCTTTCCGAATTGGGTGAAGAATCATCTACTCTGTCACGAGATGCTTGTTCTACTTATATGCGCCGTTTCGTTTCTCTTCGGTCTGCCAAACGTCTCGCAGGTAAATTATTACTTGTTGCGAAATTAATTAATCACGAGATACTATATATTTAATCTATAAATATATTGTATTATTATGTCTATTATTTTATACAGTATTATGTATCGTAACTATTGATATATATATATTTTTTTTTTAGGGCGGTATATTCTTCTTTCAACTAATCGATCACTACGCCGCCTCGATATCGATAATGTTCCTCGCATTTTTCGAAGTCATCGCGATTTCGTGGTTCTACGGAGTTCGCAGACTGTGCAGCAACGTCAAAGAGATGACTGGACGAGTGCCATCGATGTATTTTCGTTTTTGTTGGCTCGTCGCCGCTCCTTTCTCGATAATGGTACGTTTTTTTTTTTTATGTGAAAACAATCTCTGCAGCATTTTTTCGAAGAAAATATCCTCATAGAAGCGTTATATACCGTATCTAATAATCAAAACCTAAAGCTATAGGCAATGTTTTCACATAAACATTTAGTAACCACGCGCTGCCTTTTTTTTTTTTTTTATAGAAACGGCAATCATACATACAATTTCCGCGTAATTGATTTTTTTTCTTGAATACATTTTGGGTAATTTTATAGGCCGTCTGGGTATTCAGTCTAATAGACTACGAGCCGCCAACCTTTCACAACGGAGCCTACAAGTATCCCTGGTGGGCTGAAGCTGTCGGATGGGGAATCGCGTCGCTGTCGCTTATATGTCTTCCGGCTTTTGCAATTTACGTTCTCATAAGATCCGAAGGCTCGAGCTTATCAGAGGTAAAATTTAATCGATTAAAGTATAAAAAGAGATATAAACTTTCGAATGAAAATTGGAATAGTTTTGACGAAAATGTCGTATATCGTATTTTGCAGAAGCTGAAAAATTCGATAAGACCGCATTTCGAGTCGTGCAAACTTTGCGGACAGGAATATTGCACCGAACCTCTTCACAGTCTCGACGAAGATGTTGTCAAGGAACCACTTCACGAAATGAACAGTCTGATCCAACCACCGGCCAATTATCTCCCACCGAAACAACAGATTTGAAAGAACATTTCGAAAGCGAGAAATATAGAGATTATTACTTTAGGCAGCTATCACGCATTCCTCTCATCACGAACCATTCCAAATTTGTTTATTAATGTTGTTGTTGATGTTGTTGAGACACGTTATTGAATTAGGATATTTAGAAGATCGAATATAAGTCGCGATTACGCGATGCGACGACGATAAAGACTTTGGGAGCCATGCGGACTCTTCCAATTCCTCTATAGATCAGCGACTGCTAGAAAATTAGCTTATTAAAAATGTAGTTAATTTCATTAATGATTTTATTTATCTTACCGCACGATCTTAGTGCTCGCGAATTAAATATTAAATATCATAATAGAATTATTTTATTCGCTATCGAAAATTCTTCAAATTCTGTGGATATTAAGCGACTCCTCGCAAGGGGCGATTAACGTAAACTGTTGTACGGCGACAACGAACTCACGAATAATGACGATCAATTAATACGAATTAAAAGAATCGTTGTAACTTTATTTACCTTGCGGTTTATCGGAATTTTCAAAAATATTGACGATGCCGTCGTTCGTATGGAATTTTTTTTATTTTATTTTATGAGAATTCGGGTTGTCGATGAAAAAAAATTAATGTTCCGCATCGAAAAAAATGAATCAAAATAAACGAACAAAATCCTAAATAAATCATTCGTTTTTGTTTTTGCTGTCCAATATTCATGCCTATTGGACAATTTAATAAGACTATGAAAACGCAGGGTGAGACCCATCGAGTGCATTAATGAAGTTTTGCCACAAACCTCCAAGGGTTAGTTTCTGTTTACGCGGACACGCGCCAGTTTCACCCTCGGGGATGAAACAAATACTCGAAAAGAACGAACGATCCCTTGGGTACTGTTTTTTTTATCGTACAACCAGATACACTCGCGAGGGGAAAACCAGCGTTTATCTACACGACAAACGACTACCTTCTCGACTACCGGATTTCCACTATATACTCCCCGAGGCCCTGCGCCCAGATTCCTCGTTAAATGAAATAATAACATTTTCGTTGTGATTACCGGAACGTATGATTTTTTTCCATATCGGTACAGAATACGCGATATCCGGAAAGGATTTTCAATGGGAAATGCAACAGAAACAATTTCTGTTCAATAATTTTACGCGGCTGAAATTATTGGAAAAATTCGAAGATTGGCTGATTTTTTCAGTTTTTTTAATCGCTTTTGTAATACCGGTAGATGTCCCAAGTTTATCGCCACTGTATACCAATAATCGTCAATGTGTCCTTTGACTGTCGCGAAATATATATATGCAAAACACACGATGGACGATTCCTGGTTCACCGACGACGACTGGGACATTGACCTTATATATTGCGACGTAAAGCGAACTAAATTTATCTTAGAGATATCCCATTCCCGCCGGAGCACCTGTGGGATGTACTCTAATCAATTCTTTATGACGCAAAGCAGTCGCCGTTCAAAGCAGTTGGCTTGTCACGTGCAAAAAAGAAGCTTCGAGGGTATCGTGTGGCCTGTGACGCAAATGCTCGTCGACGAATATATAGGGAGCATAGTAGTGGACCAGTAGTAGTAGTTAACTGTGCGCACAAAGCCAGTGGGTGTAGTAGCAGCTGCAGTATAGGAGGGAGAAAAGCAAAACTCTCTAAATGCGCTCCAGTTGCTGCCATCAGTTTCGTTGCCCACCCACCGTCCGGAAAAGGGTGCGATCCTTCAGGCAAAACGCAGTTCCACGTGTATAGGTGCGAAATACTACAGAACCTGAACTTCCGTTGGGGGAAAAAAAGGAAAATGAAGCAACGGGAACGACCTTTTCGGGGTTCAGCCAAATGGACTGTTCGTGTCCCCCACGAGTTTAAATTAAACCCGAGCTTTGCAAAGTTTTGGGAGCGAATTAGACGCGTTACATTAGTTAACAATTAGAGCTCTCGAAAGTTGTCATTCTAATCGAATGGAATTCGGAAAATTAAGGAGTATTCGGGTACATTGAATAGAACCATTAAATATACGGAGGAAATTTCGTCACTCGGAAAAAAATGAAATTCGAAATACCTGGAGATAATTATAAGTAAATATTTCGAAAAATATATTCGTCACGTAATATTTTTTTTTTTTTTTTTTTTTTCGTAATTTAACAATATATTCATATATTTTGAATATATTTACCATGCGCTTCAGATATTTCATTATTATATATTTTAGACAAAACTTTTTCACGGATAGATATTTCCATATATATTACGCGCATTCATTTTTTTTTCTCCTATCGACAAGGGATGAATTCCAAAAATTTGACCATAAGGGTTGCAGCTTTGCGATATTGACATTGGTGGATTACTTCGAGAGGGGAAACAACACAGCGAAAGTTTCTATCGTTATATCGATGATGCCGGGAATTCTGAATATCATCTATCGATGTTTAAAGACCCTAATACCCCTCGACCCGTTGTATTCGACGTTTATTCGTGAACCGATCTCTTGCGTCGGTGATGATCGCGATGGTCGATGCGCGGTGGAGAGAAAAGCCCCTCTGCTCTGCCTTCCTCCCTCGTACCGTCGCTCGACTAGTTTCACGAACGTGGCTATCGTCTCCTCTTCGCAGAGTTCAGTATACGGTTGCGCTCTCCTCGGGAGAACACCTGTTAACTCTTTCGCGTTCCGTACCGCGTTACAATATCGCAATTTGTGATTTTATTTTTTATTTTAATATTTTACCGATATTCATATTCGACGTATTATATTAGCGAAAAAAGAAAATATAATTGAAAATTCGATAGAATTTTCGTTTAACGTAAAGGTTGCGTAAAACTGTTCATTAACTAAAAAAACTCTGTTAAGTTTCAACGCCAAGCTTCGTTTGACGCATACCAAACGTGTAAGATTTTTTTTTCTCTATCGATGTTGTTTGCTAACGATATTTTTTCAATTTTTCTCCCTTCGCGATTTCTCGCGACTCTTTTCAGAGCTTTAAGATCGAATTTTTTTCCCTCGTTATCGTAAATAATTATTCTCGTTATTAATACTTTTCTGCATTCAACACGACGAGTCTTGGGTCGCTGATAAGTGTTTTACATTTTTTTAAAATTATATCGATAGTGACTCTCTCGTGCATGTATACGTGAAAGTAAATTGTACGTTTTGAAGTTCATTGAACTTTGCGCAGCGATATTATACGACGTGAGAGATGCGTGGGTTCGACACGTGCGTTTTGACTCTTCGCTTATAAGTTGGTAATTTACTCAGAACTTTGAACTTTGCACTTAGTTAACAAACTTAGTTCTCTCGCTCGGTACAATGAAAGCAGTATATAATTTACGCGTCATTGTAGTTACGCTTCGGTGGTCGTAGAATCTTTCGATCGGAAAATTGCTTTATGCAATATGAAACGCCTCACCGGTATAACTATTTTTTTATATCGCGATATCAAGAAATATATATTCAACTTAAA
Organism: Cryptus armator; assembly: GCA_963971235.1. Taxonomy (NCBI): domain Eukaryota; kingdom Metazoa; phylum Arthropoda; class Insecta; order Hymenoptera; family Ichneumonidae; genus Cryptus; species Cryptus armator. Next base: position 14,405,013 of record OZ020232.1, read on the forward strand.
TGCAAAAGTTGCGGCAATTAGAGACTTGAAAATGCGTAAATAACTGTATCGCAATGAGAGATTAAAAAAAAATGCGTACGAATCGCGTTACGCCGTTTTGTCGGATTCAAGCGTCCAATTGGATTATGTAAAATCAGAAAGATGATTAAAGTAAAAGTTTAAAGGCTCGAAACTTGGGATGAGAGGGTAAAGCGCGGAGGGACGGTCTTCATTAAAATACAACTCGGACCGGATGAAAGGGTGGCGGCTATATTCATCCCTCTGAGCGATAGAACGAGTCCTCCACCAACTACTTGTTGCCCGATCCTCCGTTCTCATTCTCTCTCGACTCTCATTCGCTTTCACGCGTAACTGCTTCAATTATATAGAAGATTTTCTCTTCCATAGTGTGGAAATAGAAATTTATCATAAATACAAATTGTGATTCGTATGCTACTAATATACACGAAAAAAAAAATCGAAGCGATTAAATCTAATTGAACGTAATAAATTTTGCAGCTGTTGAGGTTATCGTATGCGTATGTAATACAACAAACATTAATTTGTTTTTCTATACAAATTTTCAACAGAAAAAAATACGACAATTCGATTGCCGATAAAAGACTTTTTTCGCATAATCACTTAGGTATTCCTATTGTTCGCTCCAATGGTTATAATGCTCTGACGCGCGACGTAGCAAATAGCTCGACGGTAAATTGAGCGACAGTCGCAATCGTCTCGAGGCTTTCATCGACCGCGCGTGGAACGACCGCGAATCTAAGAAACTTTTTTTATCCCTTTACTTTCCGCTCGGACAAGTGAAATCAGGAAAGAGACGCAAAAACGGGGCGTGTCCTTTCGAATTTCGCTATTTTGTTATATACATCAACTTTTTCATTATTGTATCTATCCTACGCGCATGTCAACAGATACGATGAAAAGGAAAAAAATAACCTTCTCTCTGTAATTAAATTTTATTCATCGAGAAGTTCAGAATTAATCATACAGTACTCCGATGTTTTCTAATCGTCCAAAAAATTACAAATAATTTATTTGCGTGAATACATCGCGTAAAATTAATCCCCTAATAAAAAATAATAAGTATGAAAAATGGCTAAAATATTAAAATAAAAATGCGCAATAGAGAATTAATAAGCACCGATGACTGCCGCATCTGCACTTGGTATTTTATATGCCTTAAAGTTAACATGCTATATGAACCGATATTGTCCCCTGTATAAACCCGATGTGTATATGGGTGTTTGTAGTAATTGCCATTGAGATGATTTTATGGTACCCCCCTATCCCGAGAGCGTATCTTTGTGTCGAGACTGAATGGACAACTGAAGAACGACGAGAGCCTCATCTCCCCGTCGTTGGGATCTTTATGAGATAATACGGCTGCCTCCGCGGCTGATAGTTCGTCTGCCCGAGCTATACAAGCATTCAGACATCAGAGATCCAAATTGTGAAATCGAGGTGAGGCTGCGAAGCAGCAACGCCTGCCGCCGGCACACGGCATGCTCACCATACACGACGAGTGAGTATACCATACACATGGATATATCCGTTAAGTTTATTTATCTATCTATATCTATATAGATAATACAAAGTATAGCTTGTATCATTATAATAATTGTGTATGCATTAGCCCGCACCCTAAACCGCTATAGCTTCCCCATCTTCGTTATTATTTGTCTCCTCGATGATGTTACGCCACCTCTAGTATACATAAACTACCCTGTCGTCCCCTTGGCACCCTTCGATAATGAAGATTTACCGACCCCTAAGCCGATTCCGACGGTCCTTTCCCCCGAATGAATACCTCTATAGTATATACACATCGGAACTTCTCGGGAGGAGGGTTATTTCGGTTTCCGCTGCGACCGATGCTACCCTCACGCTGAATTAAGTTGCAAGCTGAAAGTGATCTCTATTTTGTGATGAAAACTCGTCTCTCTGCGACAATGAAATATCGAAAGTTCTTCTATCTGTGCTACACACTAATAGTAAAGGGGAGAACTAAACATGAGAAATTTATCGGATAGAGAACTGTTTGGCAAAGAGATATTTTCACGAGTTGAATACATCAGTGTTGACGATTTCGAACGGTGAATAAACACGCGGTTCTTAATCATTTTCGAAATTTTGGGAAACATCGAAAATTTCGTGAATTATCGAAAATTTCGGAAAACATCGAAAATTTCGTGAATTATCGAAAATTTCGGAAAACATCGAAAATTTCGTGAGTTATCGAAAATTTCGGAAAACATCGAAAATTTCCTGAATTAACGAAAATTTCGGAAAACATCGAAAATTTCGTGAATTATCGAAAATTTCGGAAAACATAAAAAAAATTCATGGAACAACGTAAATTTTGGAAAACATCGAGAATTTCTAAAATTTTGGAAAACATCGAACATTTCGATGCCGTTCATTAGTCATTGTATGTACGGTGAGAAATATATTATTTGGTGCATTCAGGTAGTTGTTAACCAGTGTTTTGCTTGTGTATTTTTTTCCATATGCGATTGTATACGAAATTTATGCGCGATGATAATTATGAGACAGAGATTTGTCATTATTATTCAAATTGTCACGTAGTCGTGTCTTCACTGATAGTTGTACAACACGATAGTAAACCACTACCACCCCCTCAATATGGAATGTAATGATCGAAGAGATACCGCGGTTGGGGTATCGCTTGGTGGTAGCTAGAGGGCTTCTACACTATACACCCTGATGCTCGAGTGCACCGGAGGCACGATTAATTGGACCAGCGCATCGACATCGTCGACGTTGCGCTCTCTCGCCCGCCTCTCTCGTAGCTGATGTTGTTTTGCCATTACGCTATTTCGATCGTTCGCTCGACCGAGCGAAGAAAATCGACGATGCCTTCGTCGTTGCGAAAAAAATTAATATATATATACATATTTCTCGACAGCCGGGAAATTGTATTTTATTAATAATGCGACAAAGTTTCCATGGATGGAAATATAGTGAACGAGAAATCGTCCAGCGATGCGATGGTACGGTGGAGGAGTTCTATCTATATATGTATCTATAGAAATCGATTCATTTATTCATGTCTTCCTGAGACACTAATTTGGATAAATCGTTAGATAATCCAATATAAAATGGTAGTTCCACAGGCAATACTTTCGAAAAATAAAAAAATAAAATATTACTATAAAGTACAAATGAAAAACATTAAAATCGAAATTTTTTTTTTAAATAGAACTATCGAACCTTTAATAGTTTTGTACTAATTAAGTGACGTTTTATCGGGCCGTTTAAAAGATAAGTTACAGTAAAGAGTCAGTGAATGAGTACTTATGTACTCCAAAGAGTCAATTTTACAATATAAGCAAAGTTTCTCTTCTATCAATAAACACCCTGCGCTTTGCACCTTAAAGCGTTAATTTTCGTGAACAAAGACTATTACAGCTATTCCAGCTATTCTTGGGAGTCATATTACTGTGCGAGAGGAATATATAACGGAGGAAATGAGCGACTAGCCATGGGGATCGTTAAAGAACAGTTTCCATCAAATTTTGTTCTTTTATTTATTTATTTTTTCGCGCTCGACGATGTACATCGAGAACTCAACGAGATGGGCTCTTGCTAATGAAACCCGAGGCGCTCGGTATAACACACATACACACGCGCATTTACCACTGATGCTGCTAGTATTTCACATATAGCGTAAGCCACGGGGCCAACAGGTAAATATTGGTGCTCATGTATCCCAGAAGTGTGAGCGAACGCTCGTCCAACGTAGGAACGGTCTTCGATTTTTCTACCTGTTACCGACTCGAGACTTTTTTTTTAATTACTTCAAAGTTAACGGTGGGCTGTTAAAAAAAAAAAACTTTGAAAAGCTCAGTGATCTCTCGTATTCTATAGTTCGAAAGGTATATATATGAAATTCAATAATTTTTCTATATCTTTCGATACCTCTTTTTAAAATATTTTATCGCTACAGCGCGCAGCTGCAGAAATTTCATCCCCATTTCAGCGGATCATTTGACACCGCTGAAGCGGAAGCTGACCAGTTTAATCACTCGGGACTCCTGACAACCGACTGTGGCTTATTGCCTTCTAGTAACGAGAGAACGAGAACGCGAGAAGCACCTCTTCAATGCTCTATGGCTGAGGGTACCACTTTGTTTGTCGTTGCTTCGTCGTCATCGCCGTTTGCCTCGGAGCATCTATATCTGAGTATCTACTCTGCTACTGCGATAATGTACACCGAGTATCAAACCTCCTAACGTTCCTTTATTGCGGCCAATGTCGCTCGACAATGGAAGCGTTCATGTCAAACGGAACGTGGATGAGCCGTCCGGCAAACGAGACTTTGAGCTTCGAGAGTATTCTTTGTGTCTCGTCCAGATCTCTGTGTTGCGTACACATCTGTTTATTGCTTCCTTGAGTGTTCCTTCTCAACTATGAGAACAAGCCAATCGCTCAAATGCAGCTGCGATCGATCGCTGGTTAATTAAATGCCTCGAGGGCAATTAAATTCAATCCCTTGGAAGATCAATTTTACTTTCTCCCGATAACGATTATTTGCGCATTTGTAAAGCGCGCATTAAAAGTTGAACGGTGAAAGAAAATCTAAGATTTCCTATCTCTCGAGTTTCCTTATTTTTTTTATTTTTTATTTTTAATGTTAAAAAAGAAAGACTATCCTTACTTTCAAAGGATCTTCTTTCCCTCGTCGTCATCGTGAATACACGCGCCTTACCTTTTTCTAAGAATATCATCGAACGTTGTACAGTGGCCATATAATATCGCGAGCCTAGTAATCTTGAGAGTTGAATCAACGAGCTATTCAACCAGCAAAGAAGGAAAGACTCGATTTTTCTTTACGAACGTTCTATAATCAGCGCGTTCGATCTTTCTCTTTGCTCTTTTGATTTACATCCGAGTTTATTCGTTCTCGGAGAGCTCGATGAATGAAAAGCGATCGACACAAGTGCATCAAGGGAATTCAATTTTAGTGGGACGTTCTTTCAGTCATCGGTAGAAATAAGGATGCTGATTTGAAATGATTTCACGTTATTGCGACAAGTAATTTTTTTTTTTTTCATCAATGAAATAAATGTTTCTATAAAAACAAAAATTGATGCAATATGGCGCTACTGGAAAATTTGATGAGCCTTTAGGTAAATTTTTTTTTTTTTTAAACATTAAAAATACCAACTGAAATTTAAAAAAATGTCTACACAATTAGTTACCGGACTTTGATACAATTTAATTTTGTATTTATCATACGGTTCGACAAAGTCTGCAAGTACATAGCGCCAGTTGATCAGGAAAATAGATTATTGATTATGTTATCCAAACGCTAACAATGCCACTGCGTGCACTATATATATATATATATATATATATATATATCTCTATGTAGATATACTATACATATCTATGGCAAACCACAATTGGCATAACGATGAGGGCTGAGCCCCGAAATGTCACCTCGGACCAACACTAATCAATGTATTTTCATTGCGGCTGGCGGAATAACGATCGCCAAACCTGAACCGAAACTCAAATTTCAAATCCTTAAATTTCGTTAAAAAAAAAGCTTCACGTAAAATTTTCTAAAATAAAAATCGATATACGCATTTTACGTTTAGTAGAAAATTGGAAATTTGGACGGAGCTTCGGATTGGTATACGATAAATCATTTTATTCGGTTATTAGTTCATTTATTTTTTGCTTGTTTGGTTGATGTTTTTTTGAGAAATATTGAAATATGTTTAAGATAGTCGTCTCGGCACAGTTCGGCCGAACGCGTGATTCGAACAGAATTTCGAACACTTGTCAATGGGATAAAAATCTGTAAATTTTTCATCGTGTGAAATTTTTCAGAATTTTGTCTAATTTTTTGAAATTGCGTTTTTTTCGAGAAAATGAACGAATTAAAAAGCAATTTCAAAAAAATCTGAAAAAATTCATACGTATTCAGAAAAATGAAATAATCATTTTCTTTTAAAACAAAAGTTAGCTGACGGGTGATTTGTTAAACGAATTTTTTTAAATTAATTTGTAAAAAACATTTTGGTATCATTATGCAAAATCAATCTTTTCAGGACCTTCCATATGCCTGATTTTTTTCAAATTTTTATCCCATTGAGAAGTGTACGAAATTCTCGTTGAATCTCACGTTTGACCGGACTGTACCAAAATGACTACCTTAATTAATTAAAACTAATGTACGTCATAGTGCTGGAATCGTAACAGCGATTGACGAAGAGCCCTACGCTGCCATTAACTTTAATACTTCTCGAAAAGCACAATAGCATACGTGCTTCTAACAACTCTCATTACAATGCCGTCTGTTTCGCATTTAATTAGAATAATTTGTCGATAATGGAATTTAATTAACTATAGTATTCAAATATGCGACAATTTCATCGTATAGATATTGCGAACCGATATAGTTTCTCCCTTTTTCTGTACTTCGCGAAGCTTAATCGTTTAAAAGCGACCACGTTGGACGACATTGTTGTTTTCCAACAAATAGCTTCCACGAATGTGTTTCACACTTCACTTACACTGTAGAACTTCTGAAAACTCACAACGGCATACACGATCGTACTGATTCTCCGTATGTTCTGCAATTTTAGTAACGCGCCGTCTGCGTGACTAACCTTTTCCATCCTTTGTTACACAATTATGTAATGTACATTCTACCCGAGGAGAAGCGATGACGCAACATCAAAGGGTCAAAACGAGTTTTCAAACGATCCGTCGTTATTGGCTATTAATTACCAATAGTATTTCAATTTGTCTAAATTTCATCTTACAGTGATTAACGAACGGTGCATTCTTTTTTTTTCTTATCTATTTCGCGAGATTTTAATGAATCAGTAATGTAATTGTATATATTACGACATTTGTTTCATGTTTCGAATAGTACGGCAACGTAAAAATCCAAGCAACAGTTCGAACGGAAGTCACGTAATTAATTACATCATCAGATTGATCTCAAGTTCTCACTTCCATTCAGTCTTAAATTTGAACTGAATATCGAAGTCGACAGTCTTAAGTTTGAATTCAAATAAAAGTTCACCCTTCGCATCGACCTTTTGCTGATGTATTTGAGCTGATGATCAGTTTCAAAGAATGTTCGCACCCGCGGCCCGTAAAAAAGGCTTAAAAACATTTAATCATAAAATGTAATCTTATGCCAGTCGTTCATACCGCAGCGGTAAAGAAATAGTGCAGTACAATGTACAGTGTGCATACAGTGTTGGGACAGCGTGGGCTTTCGCGACTTACCTTGCGTCTGCTGACATTGACCCGATATCGTTGGCCATCATAATGCTAACGTTTTGACATTGGCAATCGTCAGGACAATCAACTGAATTTGGGATGTGTATCGGTCGACGTCGACATTACGGATCCTTCGTCATGAAAAGAAGACGAAAAGATTCCCATAGTCCAATTACTGCTCCCTAACCGTCCCACATAGCTATCAATCCATATTTGTAATGTTGAATAACATTGTTACAGCATGTCGCCACGCAATGGATCTTGCGTGGCCGAGGTGAGCTCGGTGAGAAGTCTCTCGTCGGACGACGTTTCGGGTACGAAATCCAGTAGAAAAAAATCCTGCTGGGCACGAGCTACCGATCCAGCACATCGCCGAGGTCGCAGAATTCAACTACTCCAGATGCTTGTTTTACCATTCATACCGATTCTTGCACTGATAGTCCAAACGGCAAACACGCTACACGATATACTAATCTATCGTCAAGAAGTCTCGGACATCGAGAGTCAGGTAAGGAACTGAAACCTTTGATATTTTAGGACCCGACGATAGTTAGTTAAAACGAAAGCATAGCAGAAATTGAAGCTTCATGATGCTGGTATGGCCTTCCAAGGTTGCAAGTATGTTCAGGTAAAGCCGATTTACCCTACGAAGGAGCCAATTCTGCTAATGCCAATTGTGCTAATACGCACAGAGAAACCGATGGTGGTAGTCCATTTAGTCGATTAAAGCCGCCGTGCATAAGTGACGAGTTTGTTGGAATCGATCCCTAGCTTTTCTATCCTGTTCAATAGTCCGCGTAGACGAGAAACAGCACTAGCGATATATTAGTTATCACGACGATGGTGGTTGGCGATCTCGTCCTGGTGGAAAGTTTCAGGCCACGAGGAAAACGCATCAAGGGAGTCTCTTATATACAGTACGCGGTTGAAACCACTTCGCTGCTTCACTGGCTTCATGTTGCGGGTAGGAGAAAACTGGGTTGGATCGTGATCGACTTTATAGTATTTACTCGGTGTCCTCCGACATAGTTTTATCCGGTTTGCCAGTTTTTATCGACATAGACTAGAAGGGAGAGGAGCGAAGCGCATGATACGACTCTCGAATACATGAGATTCCGACGAAATGCGTAATTTATGTTTGACTAGATGGCTAAAAGAATTCGCGAAATGTTTAAGAACGAGAACAGCGTGAATGATGCGCCGAAGCAGGCAGTAACGAGCGTATTACGACTCTCGAATGAATAGGAAGTGTATAGAAGTGTACAGAAGTGAACAGAAGAGTAGAACTGTAGACAGTTGTACCGAATAGGAACTCTACCGGTATCAACAAGTCTAATCGAAAATTTCTATCGCAATCTACCGAATGAAGAGTACCGGGGCGTATAGCTGCTGTACCCAACTTTTGGTAGACTTCGTGAAACAGTAGACATTTTTCGGGAGGATTGATTACTGATAGAGTTCTGAATAAACAGAGCTGTCTGTGGCAGAAATAGGAGTATTTCGAACATCATGAAGACAACATTCGCCGGTCTTCGAGCGTATGGTAGAGAAAGCTTCGTGAAATATATGAGAGCAAGAAAACCGTAAAAGATGCTACGATAGAGTCAGGTACTACATATATTGAAGAGACACAGGCACTCAGGCTCTTGGAAATTCGAGTACCGTCAAGAGCCACCTGGAAGGCTCTCGTAGTTCTCGGTACTTCAGTTCTCTCGCGTCTGCGAGCTCTCATGGTTCACAATTAAGCTCGATTTCCCACTTCACGAAGATGAGCACAGCCCATGCCAATACATGCCCGACGGCCCGAAAACGCGAGATTTTCATAGGCGTCGAATAGAACGAGAGTCCCAACATTTTTTTTTCTTAATTTATTAACCTATCATTATCATTGTAAAATAAATGATTTCGCCAGGTAACGATTGCTACGGATCTTGGAAAAGTTGTCACGAGAATGCAACTCGAGAGATCGGAGGTCGCTTTCTTCATCTACACGAACGGCAGTACCTTGAGGTATTTACGAGATTGTTTCAATTGAACTAAATTGCGTTTCTGTTATACGCGGCTTTCGTGATCTACGAGTCGAAGGCCACGTTGAACGTTGAGTATCCGTGGATTGCGCAATATCCGTGACTACGTGAGATACACGGCACTACCGTATACGTGACTAACTCTCCTGTGGGACGAAACGCATCGCGCGATTGGCCCGATGAGCTTTGGTCATATGCAATTTGTAAAAATAAAAAAAATGTCGCGTTCGATTGTTTCGAAGCTTACGAAATGTTTTCACAATACGGATTTTTGTTGGTTTAACAACTTTATTGTTGTTCAAGGAAAATTCAATATATATTATTATTACATTTTTTCGGGCTTTGAAAAAAATTTTTAAAAATGCATTGAAATTTATTATTAAAGGTCAAATTTGACGCAACGTTATGCTATTACGGATCAGACACTACGGAACATGACTACGTGGCCGCTGGTGTCGGTGCCGAGGGACGAATTCAAGACGCAGACTTACGACGTCGTAAACAAGGAAGCGTTTCAGGATCGTCTCAATGACTTCAGGTAAATCATTTTTGATAATAGTTGTAACGAATTATTGCCGAAGCCGAAGCGAAGCGTATTATTGCCGACCCGATGAAAATTTCTAACATCGATCTATAGCTATGACTGTGTAACGCAGAAAACAATTGGAGACTGTAGTTTTTATGCTCGTTATGGTGACGATTATTATACTCCGTCTAGACGACTTAGTCGTCGTTGTCCTCGTTCTCGACAACGTTCTTGCAATATCGATCAATGGAAAAATAGTGAGAAAGTTCTATCGCTATGCTACGCCTGAGTAAACGCTTAAACAGCCGCAAACCCGTGAGACGAAAAATATTGCATAAATTAAATTTTTTTGAATCATAACTCAAATTCCTAAAATAATGAAATAATCAATAAGTCAAACGGTCCAAAACTAACGTGAATTGATGTTCGTAGCGCGGCAAGCGTTTCATATACTATACATGTATAGGTAGCGACTATATCAAAAGGAAAATGGGGAATTGATATCGCTGATCATTCTGATGATGCGATATTCGAATGCATCATGTGCTCGTGACGTTGGGGTGTTTCGAATAATAACGTTAACGTTACGTCCATCCAAGAAATACTATATCTTACTATAATAATGTTAAATAAAAGTATAATTAAGTTCGAAATATAGATGAAAGATCGCAAAATCTCGTACTGGAAATACATCGAAGAAAAATGGAGACAATGACTGAATCGTTCTGACAAAGCGAGATATTGAATTACCCATTTTGCTCGTAACGAAGAGGCGTTTCGATTATAAATATGGCTGACGTTATTATATTTCGAGAAATATTTCATCGTTGCTTTACACTGTTTATTAAATTTATATGTTTTTTTCATAATTTGCAATCGGGTTAAAAGAAAATTCTGAAGTATCGCCGAAAAAATAGCATGTTGACTGAAATTACGTCCCCTTTGTCCCTTACGGGGATACAATGTTCGTCACGGCATGACTACGTCAACGAAACCCTTCGGGACTCAACCCGCTTGTTCGCTAGATGGATGTATATACAGAGGGGAAATAAGGATTGCAATTCTAATATTAAATGACAAGTGCTCCGGGGTTGTATACACTGAAGAACCGGCTGAATGTCCCAGTTGCTCGACATACCGGGGTTGGCTATCGTTCGACCCTATCGAGATCCTCAAGGTTTTAGCATACACGTGAATATCTACTTAGGGAGCAGCCAACCACAGTCGCTTAGCTCTCTAAACAATGAACCCGTAGAAAATGAAGGAAAACAAATGTTGCCTTTGACTGAATTGTCTGCGATAAATGCACGTCGCATATTATTAAAAATACTAAGTACGCCACCTATCGACCGATTTTCGTTTTAACTTGATTAATAATTATTTATCAACGCGAATTTCTTGATTCACGAGTATCTTGAACGTTATTCCCTGCGGGAAATATACTTCGGATGCATGCCCTGCCCTGACTCTTCCGCTTTATTTTGCATCGATCCCGTTGCGAGATATACGAGCGATGGCGTCCGCATACCATCGACCGGAAATAAATAGAATTTGAAATAGAACACGAATCTCCATTGCGGCGAGAACAAGATTGCTGTATTCTTTATTTATACTCGCGAGTGTTATATCCACTCGAGGGAATTGCTGTTTTTAACAGATGAGTGAACGAGGAGGAATGTTATGTGTTTGACATTGAAGCGAAGTTATCGGTTTTTTTTTGTCTGTTGTGGTCTATAAGGGCACAAATTGTGATTAGGGAAGATGGGGGCAAAACGGGCAGCGGGACAAAATGGACACTTCGCATATAAGTCGAAACATTCTAATTTTGTCGAAACACATTTCGTGCGCTGTTTTGGCATTTAATTAAGCTAAAAAGACGGGAAATCAGAAACATTAGGAGGAAAAAGCAAATTTGCGAGAAGGGCGCAGGAGTACGGAGGCTAAAAAAGACATCCATTGTTTTCGAAAAAAAAAAAAAATTACATTCAATCTTTTCTCCGTGCAAAAAAAATCGTATGAAAAATCCGTCAAAAATGATTGTCCGGGAACGGGTTCTGATTGTGTGCAGGAATTTTCAGGTCTCAATATGAAAAATTGTAGGAAGCATTTCATTTTTTATGAATAGAAAATATTTAAAAAAAATTTATTGGATCGTTATATTGGACATTGTCGTTGTATACGACAAATCAAATACCAATTGTTGGATATAGATTGTCGCCAAGACACCGTTTCTCCACCATTTTCCCAACATTTCTTTTAAAAAACGGCACAAAACTCTTATCCACCATTAAACGATTAAAATAGAAAAATATTCGAAAACAATTCCGTATCCATGCGTCCCTATGATCATAAAAGTTAAACAATAATGAAACAATTTTACGAAGAGTAGTTTTTTTTTTTCGTAATTCATAGGCGTGTAGGTTTTTTTTTTGTATTCGTATGCGCTTACACGCATGTAGGCGGCGACTCGTCCCTTGTTTGTCTTTGGAAATATTCCTCTCGTTCTCTTGTGACAAACGTTGGACCCCGACGATCGAATACAAATATTTGCCAGTGGAATACACAACCCTTCGTATACGCGGGTGTTAACGCTCAACGGGTGGGCCGGGTTCGCTTGCGCAACTAGAACCGCGATCAACGCGTTCAAATTATAGAAATGGAATAAAGACGCGTAATAGTGCTTCGAAGTAGAAAGCGAAACGAATCATAGATACTCGCGTTTATAGGTCGGAAAAAAAGAACAAAAGAAAAACGAATAGTTTACAAATTGCTATTGTAAACGAGCTGATTATCCGCAGTGATGTATTTTTTCGTATATCAGTTATGAGGTATTAGAGTCTCGAGATGGAAACTAAATGAAGCAATCAACAGGAGTGAAAATTAGATATTCGATAGAAGTCCATCGAGCCTATCAGAGCGATCTGACAATGAAAGGTAGTAAAGCGTGTGGAACTTGAGGAAACTGTGTATTATGCTCTCCGGGTCGACAAGGCAAATGAGATTACAAGGAAGCGAAGCAGCAATACTTCGAGAGAGCTTTCCCACACGTGCAAATTGTATTCATCATCAAAGGCGTTCACACGATATAGTGTTACTCACTCCGCGACCTTCAAACTCCAACAAAAAGTGATTAAAAAAAATTGAAAAAAAAAAACCCCCCTATAATTAATACTAAATATTTTATTATAATTATCCACGCATCGGGGGTTGTTTTTTCGTAAAAAAAATGAAAATAAAAAAAACCCTACAGTTTTGTAACAGAAAAAGGCAAACGCAATTATCGGACCATAAAAAAATTCTTCGTACGCGTAAAGGGTTGAATTTTGCAAATTCAATAAAAACAATCAAATTTCATGTTTTTTTTTTTTTTTTTTTTCTAAATGATTTAAGAGTCATTGTTGGCGGGAAATTCGCAATTTTCCGTAAAATACGTATTGCATTCAATTGAAATTGACGTCACACGATGACGTACTCGAATTAATCGATCGCAGATCGTTCGCGTTGTGTACAGCATTCACGCGGATATACCCGACAATCACTACGGCGTAATAAATTCGCTCAAAGAAGCTGTGTTAGGCCTCAGGTATCCCGAACAGGAAGGTTGTCAGCAACTTGGATAGCTGTCGAGTCGAGAAATAAGCTGGGGCACTGAACACACACGCGGACACGCGCACAATCGCGATGTATTGAGAGGAACGCGTGTGTTCGAGATCCTCTCTATATCGCGCGGTAGTATACGCTTCTCGTGTCTGGTCGTCGATGGACACCGAGGCCCTCACGGATGATCGCGTCATCGCCCATGTAGAGCATCCAACTCATCCAGAAGAGTACAAGCCACTCTATAACGCCCATATTTATAGAGAATCATAGTCGAGCTGTAGTTTTAATATCGTCGATTCTCTATATTTCGTTCGAGATTTTCATACACGTGTGTATTCCGAAACGATTTTCGATAGGATCTCTCGCAGCTTTTCCCGCAACGTACTCTATGTAAACGCTACGTGTTGCTCTATATATAGGAATATGAGAAACACGACGAGCTTCCATCAAGCTGAGCTCCGGGAACTCTGTTCGATATACCGTGTCCGCGCGGCTCGTGCAACGAAATTGCAGGGAATTTTTTTTTTTTTTTTTTTCTCGCAATAAAAAAGACCTTTATGATGAAAATGAAATCGGCAGAGACATTTGACCGGAAATCGTTGAACCGGGTAACTACAGTTCGTTTGTTAGGGACCAAATGAATCGAACGTTTCCTAAGGGCGAAATCGATTTTTAATTACTTGTTTATCGAGTTTTTAACAGAATGAGTAACAGAAGTTATATTTTTTTCAGACAAAAGATAAGTTTGGAAGAGAGCAGTATTTCGGAAGTGATGGCGTGGTACACGAGTGTTAACGCAGCGATGCTCGATCATCTGACGAATCAGATCAAAGAAACCGACAGCAGCGGGGTGTGGAGGTTTGTGTTTTCGATGTTTTAAAGTCAATTTATGAAGAAAAAAAAACAGATTATTAAGTCGTTATATTTGGTGATATTTTCGCGTGTGTTCGCAGGTACTTAATAGCATTCAAGAATCTGCTGCGCAGTATCGAGAGTCTGGGAATTGCGTCCGTTTACGGTATCAATTACTTCGGACGGGGTATCCTCATGGGTGACAATTACGTGAATTACGTGCGCCACGAGGCACTGGGAAGGGATCTTCTCAATGGTTCTCTCACCTATGTGCCGACCTTGAAGAACTTTTACGCCGATCTAATGCGAATTATGCCGGAATACGGAAGGATTAAATCGAGGTAAATGAAAGGAAATGAAAACGATCTTTAGATCATTTAACGCGAAACAAGATATCTACATATAGGTATTTTTCGGAAAGAAAAATTTGCTATACAAATTCGTAGCGATAAATTTTGGTCGTCCGTCGTCTCGAGAGTATGTGTGATATATTTTTATTCAGAGATCGATGTTTGTAAAAAAAAAAAAAAAAAAAAAAAAAAAAAAAAACGAGCGGTATAAATTATTTTTTTTTAAAAGCTGTCGTTTTCAGCTTTAAACTGTTGTTGAGCGTTGATGCTGGTAGTTTTAATAAAAGAGATGTTGTTCTCTCTACGGAAATTGTAATGCTCGATGCTTCCTCTTCCGCAGACGAGATGAAATTCTTCGGAATCTAAAACGTGAGCCGAGCGTTGACGACGCTATCGCTTATTTCGATTCGATGGCGACGTACGTGGATGAACTTCGCGAACTTCAGAAAGAATTGCGTCACATGATAAGGTATATATATCGGGCATCGTAAGAGAATGCACTGGGTACGAGTGGAATTTCAGTAATCTCGAAGTCATATCGTCTCTGTCGTGTCGTGGAATTTCAAAATAAATCCCTCCTTTGTACATAAGTCCGTTCGTAGATCTTATATATCTCAAGATGTTTTTTTTTTTTCTTTTCCTATTGTTCACATAGGGACTACGTAAACTCTACTCTGCAGGATGCCAGCAATAAGGAAGTTGCCGGCATAGCCATTGTAGTTCTCGTTCTCGTCGTATCACCGATTATAATCATTTTAGTACGAAACGCAGTCGCAACGATACAGGTGATTAAACTAACTTAATCACCTAACAAATCGCTACGGAATCGACAATAACGTCTACAAAGGAATAACAACCGAAAAATATTATAATGACATTAAAAAAAAACTAATAATTCATAGATGTACGCCGCAAATTTGGCCCAAAAAGCTCGAGAGTTGAAACGCGAGAAGCGGAAGAGCGACACGCTTTTGTTTCAGATGTTACCACCGAGCGTAGCGCAACAATTGAAACAAACTCAGCAGGTAATTTATCATGAAATTTAACCCAATTAAAAAAAAAAAAAAAATTTTTTTTAAATGTCCAACTTTATAGGTACCCGCGGAATATTACGAAGCCGTAACGGTTTATTTCAGTGATATCGTAGGATTTACGGAAATCGCTGCGGAGAACACACCACTCGAGGTGATTATAATGGCTATTGATGAATTGGGATCGTAATTAACTGAATATAACATCACGTATCCAAAACAACACTAATTTAATGTCTATGACTTCAGTATTGAAACAAACTATTGTTCAGAGGGTGTGATACGATGATGTCGATTTTTTAATAACATTATATCGAATTTTTTAAATTAAATCGATATATCGCTCATGACATGTATTCGTAGATCGATGATTAAAATAAAAACTACTCTTTCAGGTAGTAACTTTCCTAAACTCGATATACAAGCTGTTCGACGCGCGCATTGAATGCTACGACGTTTACAAGGTTGAAACTATCGGCGACTCATATATGGTTGCGTCTGGTCTGCCAGTTAGAAATGGTAAAAGTACGAGCCCCACGAGAGTACACGATCCATGTGTCCTGCATGTTCTGGAGTATCCTCGGTGTGTCTGCCGTCTCTCTCTCTGCCAATATCTATCGCTATTTTTATGACGCTTCGAGGTCCATATAGGGATTTCGCTCTTAACACGCATAAACTTTCCAATCGTTCTTAATATCGTCGATCCAATGATATTTCCATCAATTTGTACGATACAAATGATTTTTCGTCGACTGTAAACAGGCGACAAGCACGTTTCGGAAATAGCGACAATGGCTCTCGATCTATTGGCCGCTTCCTCGGTATTTCAAGTACCCAAACGACCGGGTGAACGTCTTCAAATTCGGAGCGGAGCGCATACTGGTCCTGTAGTCGCTGGAATAGTCGGTAGCAAAATGCCTCGCTACTGCCTCTTCGGCGACACTGTGAATACTGCTAGCCGAATGGAATCAACCGGAGAAGGTTACAATCTGCACCTACTTTATCCCCTAAACATAATTCTAAATGCTCGCTAAGCTAACGGACGATTTCTACATTGCAGCTCTTCGTATTCACATAAGTCTCGAGATGAAAAAAGCTCTGGACGCCGTTGGTGGTTTCAGAATCGAACATCGTGGACTCGTAGACGTTAAGGTAACGAATGATTCTGTTTTGAGATGATATTGTTGTGAATCGTTGGTGAAAAATGGATCATTTATTGCAGGGAAAGGGCCTAATGGATACCTATTGGCTTGAGTGCAAAGACGGTGGTATAGCACGAGCGGCCGAACTTGATCTTCCGACATTCTTCGAGGACGTAAGGCCCGTTTTCATGCGCCGTTTGCGCGAGGAGGGTACTCTCTGATGCGAACCATATTCCCGAAGGGATCTATGGTACCTAAATCGTCAGGGTCCCCTACGTCCAAATCCATGTATCCGTTTATCCCAACCAAATCTCATCGATCATCTAAGAAGACCGTCAACCGGCAAAAAGACACGTCTATCACAGCCAAATCTTCACATAGCCCCGGTAAAAGCTCAACCACAATCACAATCGAGCATAGAATCGCAAGATTCAGCGATAACTTACGAGGGTACATTATCAACAACGCCGTGTCCACCGAGTTATTCACCAGCGAGTCAGCGTAGTCGTTACTCCCAACCAAATCTACCGACACTGATGATTCCCTACAACGAACATCATCGTCACAGCGTATCGCCCGATCGTCGCATAAGAATGTCCCAACCGACTCTAAACTCGAGCTTCTCGGGTATAAATTTCGTCGGTATGAGAGGCTCGCGATTGTCCTACTCGAGTCTACGAGCTTCCGGCGACAACAGTATAAATCTTCAGATCGAAGAGGAGAGACTATCGACGCCCAACGTTCACTCGTTGGGCGGCGGTTATCGCGAGGTACCGCGTCTCTCGCAACCGGACGTAAGAAGAATGTTGCGGGTCGATCCGGTAACCGGTAAACGTGAGAGACTCTCGCAACCTACACTGGTTACCGGTGATTATTATCCGGGAAGAGTTCAGCAGAGATTGTCGCAACCCTGTCTTAGCACGTGGAAAGAAAATCCGATGTCGCTTCAGTCACCAATGAAGTTTAAAAGATTGATTCCATCGCCCGTTAAAATAACACAGAGAGACAGACTCTCGCAGCTCGATTTTGGCGCCGCCAGACACAGAAGTTCCAAAGACTTCACCTCTTCCGTCGTGAAATTTAATCGCGACAGATTTTCAATACCCGAACTCGAAACTCAGAACGATCTTCGCCTGATGGCCGGTACGCCAAAGCAACGGTTCAGTCTCGACAGTCAATTAAATCCCGAGGGACGAGGAACTAGACGATTGTTACCGATCGCCAGTTCACCGATATCCGAACATCAGGGAAAAACCGACGAGAATTTTGGGCTTAAGGGGAAAATGCCGACCGAAGGACTGGAAAGCGTTCTCGTAACAAGCGCAACGCCGATCTTTCAACCGCAGGATCGACAATTTCTGGCACCGATCTTGAAGACTACACCACCGCCACCGCCACTTCCGGTTACGAGAGAAAGAATGTCAGTTCCCGAAATTCGAAATTCCAGTTTGCGAAGATTGTTGGATTCGCCGATGAAGCAGAGGCACAGTATATCGGGTAATCTTCGACAGAGTCTATTGTCGCAAGCGAAGACTCAAGAAATGGTCATCAGTCAGGGAGACAGAAAATCTGCGAGAGCTTCGACGGAGGAGGCTATAGAGAAACTCATGAAAATCGAAACCGAAAAAGGTAGCATAGAAGCATCCGAGAGTAAGAAGGAAGAACCAAAGAAACACATCCAACGCCATTATTCCTACACTTACGATGTCAAAGACGAACCCACCGAAGTGATCGGAAGATTAAGCGTAGCGCTGCCGAAGAAAAAATATCTTGAGAGTAATTTCGATGAGAACGAACAAGTTATAACGACTGTTATAGAGACCGAGGTGCCTATGATATTGAGCAGTCCGAAGTACATGAAGAAGACCCACGTTTACTCGAGCGAAGCGCCGAAATGGATGAAAAAGTGTCTCGAAAACGAGAGCCCGAAGGTTGTGAGAAAAGTCGACAAGACTGACGTCGCGAGGGCCAATCAGAAGAATTATTTGAAAGCCGAGAAAACGGAAAAATCGAAACAGACGAGTCCCGAGAAACTCGCCGCGAAGAAAGGATCACCGATCAAATCGCTACCTACGAAAGAGATGCAATATCTTCAACCAAAAGTTCCGAAACCGAAAATGATGAAGACGACTGGTATAAATAATGCCGAAGCGAATAATCAACCAGCAAAGAACACTTATGTCAGCATAAAACCTTCGAACAATGTTGAGGAACACAAATACGAGGTTAGCGTAGAGATGCATTGGCCGGAACAGGATATGAGTCGAAGTTATGGAGTTGAAGGAGATTCCGACAGCGAAGATTCGACTTCGATATAAAAACAACGGTCGGCGCAGAATCTTCGAAGCAACAAAGACTGAACGACGCGTAGGTTTAGAAAAGGATTAGACGAGAGGGACGACACAAAATTGGATTAAACGGAGAGAAGAAAACAAAGCAGAGAAAAATGAAAAAAATCGCGCGCAAGAAAGACAACACGGATAATAACCACGACAACGGTGAGAGGCCTATTCGCGAGAGGCTTCATAAAACTTTTCGACCACTCTTCCCAATGGCCATTTATTATCATCGGATAACAACTCAGCAATGTAACGAAGAAAAAAGGAAGCATTCTGCACTCGTGGGAATAATTAATTGTTTGTTCAAATGAAATACAATTTATTGCTATCGTCCAGCGTATTGGGAGACGCGAAAATCCATCAAATTTATGTGAATCAATATAATCTTTTCATTTATCGTGCTGTGACACAACAAAGTCAAGGAAATTGTTGAAAGTACCGATTATCGTAAAACTACTGAAATACTGAACTTTGATGAACGACACCCGGTACCGACTTCTCTTACGCGAAAATCTACGAATATTCACGCTTTACTTTAGAATTTGATTTTTTTTTTATCTACTCCTACCGTTGATATCGTTACTAGTCATGATTTTTTTTTATACGTAACAAATCGCGAGTTTACTATATAATTTTACACGACAATGCGGGAGAAAGCGCGGCATACACACGAGCGTTCGATTTTGTGCAAATCAACAATGACGAAAAATTCGAAAAAAAAAAAAAAAAAAATTAAATAAAGAATTAAATTCAAAAAAATAACAATTATCGCGATCGAATGATTATCGCTATGTTATATATATATAGTATATATCGTACTACTGTAATCTGTATCACTCGCCCGGTAATATTTTCATGCTGATAATCACGAAAATCAAAGATATGTATGTGTAGTGAAACTAGAGACGTATATAAAATGATATTAATTTTTATTCAACGAGCGTTTTATCACTGATTTTTCTTTCCTCGATTGAGAATTAAGATAATAATTTCATTGATTAGAAATGATAAAAAATGTTGTCATTTTGATAAATGAGAAATGAGTTATCAACGGACGTGGCGGATTCTGTAGAATTCATTTTTTTATGTAAATCCGCAATTCTCGTATTTCGCGAATTCTCGAAATGGAAAAAAACAAATGCACAGCCGCGCGCCGCGACAATTTCATTTGCCGCGGCTAACTGACTAAAATTTAAGACAAATCGATCCTTCGCGCGTTTTCTAATGATTTTTTCGTCGCACGATATTTGAGTGCATTTCGTAGCAAATAATGTTAAATTTCGCGGCTTACCAATTATACGAAAACGATTTTTTTTCCTCCTATTTATTCTTCGTTATGCAGCATTTGCATTTTCCTTCGTTTTGCATTTTTTCCATTAATCGGTAAAACAAACGAAAGATACGATATGGATTATTTAAAATTGATTTAATCCGCTGTACTCGATGGATCGGCATGAAAAGGCTTCGGTACGAAGGTACATATTCCCGCGGAAAGGATATATGCTAATGAATTCATAGATATGTTTGCATACAGCCGTAGCGAGAGCTTTAGTTGTTTCAACCCTCGGATTTGTTGGTTCGAATCAGAAACGGATGGGGGACCGTAGAAATTCCCCGCAATACTACTAATATATGCAATAATCGATATATGCGAGCCGAGAATTAATTAGGGAATATGTGTAATCGATCGTAAGTCCATCATTTCCTATCGATAAATACATATATAGAACGCGTCTGGACGGAGTATATTCTAAAATTAGAATTCGATAGTTGGCAATATAATGCGCCAATTGGAATGGTAAGTCGATGACAATTTCAAAAGGGATCCTACGGTATAGCGACGCATCAAAGACGAAACTCACACAGTGTATCGTCCTCTGTGTAGTTAGCAAATTGCATACGCGATCTGTTGCCCTTGAAATATAAGAGGCGGGAATCTCCCGATTCCAGCTGATGGGGTGAGTTTTGCGCTGGCGCCGCGCTGTTTCGCCGGGTGATACGCGACGAGGCGGGGATCGCGCACGAGACCGCAGTAATGAACGCGGGAATTCAGTACTCCGTTATCCAGACTGGAAACCGGAAGATTCGGTCTCTACTTCCAGAGGTACAACCAAATTTATAACTTTTATCGCACATTAATAAAAACACTATTTTTTCATTATCGGTATCAATATTATTCACTCATACGGTTGAGAATTATAAAAAAAAAATTATAAATGGAATTTCGCTATTAACTGTAATTTTTCATCGTCATTCAAATTCATTTTAAAAAAATGAATTAATCGCCAAATACATGCCGTACGGCAACGAAACAATGTTTTAAGTGCGAAAAGCGAAGGGTTTGAGTAAAAAATTTGCTAATCCGAAGTTTTATTTTTCGCAAGCGCGTCGCAGAAAATAAGATACGTTTGGATCGCATTAATTCACCGTTAAGACGACAAGTTGATCGTATTTTGCGCACTTCCGCGTTCATATCCTTTAAGGTATAGGAATGCAAACTCAGCATAGATTATCCGTACACGTGTCCCCGTACAGCGGCAATCATGTCACGAAAATGGCTCGAGGTAATATACGAGATAAAAAAATACCCGGAGAATCTGCATTTCGAAATCTGCGATGCCGTTAGGAATAGAATAAAAAAGTAACACGATTCGTTTATTACGTGAAAAAAACGTAAAAAAGTGTGAAAAAGCTGAATAGCCATCCGTTCGTAAGATATACGATAAATTCTACTTGACCTTCGAAGCCGATGCGGTTTTAACGGCACTGCGCCGATAAAGGACACCAATTAAGTCAACGCGAGAAAAAATATAGTCAAAGGCTCCCTTTCCGTTCGGAAACAAATAATAAATTTCTTATTGTGATATAGAAAGACGTTGTCGCGGTAAAACCGACGATTGCGAAGGGGATCGAGTGAAAATAACATGAATTATTGCATTGGCGGAAAACCATCGTCGAGACGACCTTCCACCGCCGCTATTGTCAATTCTGCGGACGTTGTTAACGAGGTAAGTCCGACGTGTGATTCTCGATGAAATATAACTATTCGACGTTTGTGATTGTGAAAAAAAAAAAATTCATTACGAACCGGTGATGTGTTGCGATACTTTCAGATCGCTGTACAAGTTCGATGTTTCCCGATTAATCCCGGAACGCGAAAAGGACGTCGAATTTATCTGATACAAATGATACTTTTACCTTTCATCCCTATAATAGCTCTGATAGCCCAAAGTTGCCATAGCATGGCATCGGCATCGCTCGCTCTTCAATATCTCGAGGATACAAAGCAACAGGTAGCATCTCTTATTCATCCCCATCGACTGACGAATATCTACTTGAAAGCGCTTTTCCTTATCTCGAATTTTCGTATTCGAGTCTCGAATACTCGGAAAAAAGGTGGTTAATCTTTTGGCCAATCATTTGTTACGGTCAGTAAATGAATTTACGTGAGGATTTGATAGTTGCAAGATAAACATTACAATGCACAAGTAAACAGAAGTGTTGTAGCAAAAAGTAAACGAGAACGGCGTTTGGCAATTACCTGCAACTAAACGCATTTTTGTTCCCGTCAATTAGTCAGCGTACATAGAATAATGATGTGACTTTTTTCATTCGCTGTTTTGTTAATCTTACGAATCTTCGTAATACGAAAAAAAAAAAAAAAAAAAAAACAGTGAGTGTGATACCGGAATAGCTTTTGTAGCTATAGGAACCAAATTTGACCAACGAATTTGCCAGTTTTTACAACGCAATTACAAACGTAAAAAAACGGTGCAGAAACTTATTTTCTCTCACTAATCGACAGCGTTAAAAGGGATTAAACTTATGGTACGCGTTATGGATTTGTTAGGTGTACCAACTTTTAATTTTGCGTATTTATCGGCCTTAAAATAAGAGACCAATTGGAAAAAAACGCATAAAACATGTAACGTTGAGCCAAAAACTAATTAATTACATATTACATACGATTTTTTTTAAATCAAAATATTTAATGAATTTATCATTAATTAACAAAAATAAACGCGGCATCGGAAACCCCAATGAATGGACACTTTACCTATTGAATAGACATGCAAAATAATATGTAATTTAATTTACCGTTGATAATCATTGAATTACCAGAAAAACGCTTCGGAACAATAAGTGTTCAATACACTGATTCCTTCGTACGAAATGCCGAAAATGACTCCGTTCCGCTGTTTATTTTCTATTTTAACACAATAATCCCGAACGTTACATTTGCATATATGTGAGCGAAATTTTGCGCCAAATACACACTTTTCCATTCATCGGCGAGTGTCCAACACGCGTTTTGAATTACCGAAAAGTTCGAATTCTGTTATCGAACGTTATATCCTATCGCTACAAAAAAAAAAAAAAAGAAAAAAGTCGCGCGGACAGAAAAACGAATTAAATATTGTTGTTCTCTGAGCTCCAAAGACGCGGCGAAAAAATGAAAAAATGATTAATCCCAATTAATTTAAAATTGTAGATTGGCTCAACGGTGGAACTCGGGCGATTGCTCGTAGCTTTTCAAGAAGAACGTGCCGAGAGCGCTCTGTTCATTTTCTCACGTGGAGATAATAGGTAACGAGAGATCGAGAGACTACTATTCTCTATTAAATATCGCGTTACTTTTTCCTTTGCAGGACAGAGTCCTTCCGCGAAGTCCACGAGTTTCCCCGACCGATTTATTTTTTATAATTCTTCACAGATCCAATCTGAACGAAACATTTTCTCAAACGGACAATATACTAAACAACACTAATTGGACAATGTTCAACGAGAATTTTATCAATAAAACACGCGCGCTATTAGCCAATTCCAGGTGAGACAACAATAGTCCTTAAACGTTCGGCACGTTAAAAATATCTATGCAATTCAAATGATTTCGCTTGTCTCGCAGCATCCCAAATGAACCCAATAGGACGCGAGACAAACGAATTTAATTTTATCCAAAGAAAATCAATTGACTGAAACAAATTGTTTTTTATCAGTCTAAATTTAGTTAAAATTTTGATTTTTTTTTTTTTTTTTTTTCAATCGACAATGTCGAATGATCCATCGTATTTTCAGTGACGTGAGGAAAGAGATTGTCCGGGCGGCGTAAGTTCTCATTGTAGAATAATTCGAAGGTTTCATCGCACGAGAAACAAAAAAAAAAAAAAATTCATCTCAAAATTAAATTTTCATTAATTTCACGCGACGTACCGGCGATCGATCGAACGAACACAAACGCCAACACACACGCGCACACAAACGCACACGTATGTCCTTCGGAAAGGATTCTTTTACCGCTCCACATTCCGGCGGCTTCCGATAAAACTTCAAGCGCAACTCTCTCCTTCTCTTTCATCCCTCGCTGATCCACTAATTGGCAGAGGGCGGACGTAAACAAGATCGAGTTTGCATATTAATGTAACCGTGGGGTTGAGGGTCACGAACTGCGATTGTCCGTCTTCGTGGAAATTTCACAAATTCGATTTTTTTCTTTTTTTTCTCGCAAAAGTTCAGCGAGGAGATACTTAATTTATACGATTAATTGCAAGCATTTGCGCGGGAAAAGCTTTGACGGCGAGAAGAGAGCTTCCGTTGAAAAACACGAGCGGGAAATCTCTCTTTCGAAGGAAAATACGGAAAAGCGAGTGTTTCCAATTTTACGATGTTGGGAAATTCGATGTATTTGGCAACAGATCAATCCAATGATTATAACGATATTAGTTACGAGGGATGAGGGTGAGCTTCGCGCGAAAGTATACGGGTTCGAGGGAAACTATAATCGGCGGGTCAAAGCTGCGCGTATTGTCTGTATTTTACGTTGAGCCGTTCGAGTGAAAACTTCATATGGATATAATTGATCGGTAGCGATATTTATACTCGATAAGAACGATGTATGAGCGACGAGAGGAAATCAATTGATATTATTTTAAAACGAGTAACAAGAGTGGGTCTTACGAATAACTTTGATAGATTATCGAAAGACTCATCGAGGCGTCGAAGATCCTGAGAACGCGGCGTTCGATGCCCAATTACGGGAGTCATTAAACTACGTACGCAACAAATTATGCATACTTTTTTTTTTTTAATACCAAATTCAATTGCATGCTATTTTCGTAATAATTCATTAGATACACTTAGTCACCGTTCGAAGATAGGCGACGTTTACAAATTCGAGTCGAATCGTATTTGCAGCGATAAATCACGCGACTTGAGAGACGACGGAGTCGAGAGAGCTACACAGTGGTACGTTGGCATCAATGGTTATCTACTCGAGGAAATATCGAGTAGAATCGGTGGTACGCTAACCGGCGATGTATGGAGGTGAGTTATCAATTTTTCTCGCATCGCGAAAAAACTACTTTTTAAATATTAAAAAAAAATATATATAAAATAAAAAGTAGCGGCGGGCGGTATTTAAATTTTTTTTTAAGTAGCTTCACTACCTAAATTCCTTGTATTTTCCACAGTCAAATTATTAAAAAAGAATATTTTTACGAATTTTTATCGAATGCCAAATCACTCATTTTTGTATTACCCTAATCGGAGCCGAATCCGCGTATTAAGTCGAAATCCTCGATGTTATTTTTAAAATCCGATCTCTATCCGCGTTATTCGCTCTGTTCTGTATAATATCCTTTCCGGCGATCGATGCCATTAAATTGCTCGTTAATCATAAATCTCGCTGAATAAACTTCTAATTATCGCGATTTATCGTAACTGTAATATGATTTTATTTCTTTGTACATCATAGATTAATGATCGCGTATAAATATATTCTGAGGGCAATCGAACACGTAACTATCTCAACGGTATTCGGGGTACAAAAATTCAGCAGCGGTAAACTGGGAATTCCTGGTTTGCTTTCTTTCGAAAGGCATTACACTCTCGCGCGGGAGTATTTATTTGCTATTCAACACTTTGCACCGAATATGGTACCGAGTTCCGTTTCGAATTTTGATAGCAGGTACGGTAAGACAATACTACGATAGTATATCAAGAATATTCACAGGAAGACCTTTGCTTTAGCGTTTTTGCGATCAGAGGACGTGAAATTTTTCAAAACGAAAGAATGGAACCCGACGCAGCGCAGGCGCAGTTTTATTATACAACGGTGAGCCATTTTCTCACGCAACTCCGAAAAAGCGAAGATGAAATTCGTACTATGATTGGGTAAGTTATCTTTCTGTATTGTTATTCGTAACTAAAATTCATTTAATCCTTAACGAGAGAACGCAACCGACGAAAATATCATTGAACGCGAGAAAATTGAATTTCTCGTGAAATTGGCAATTTCCAACGCCGCGTAGGCAACAACTTTACAGGGAAATGATATCGGCCTCGAGGCAGCAAGTTATCTTGATAGCTGTACTATCGTTGGTACTTATTATATCACCGATAATTATTTTACTCGTTCGTAACGCAACTGTGACGATTCAACGTTTTGCCGATACACTGGTCGAGAATACAAAAAATCTCAGGTACGAGAGAAAAATACTCGAAAGTCGATCTTTATTTTCATTTAGATTAATCGTCTTTCAGACGCGAGAAAGGTAAAAGCGATCATCTCCTCTTTCAAATGTTACCACCGAGCGTTGTGCAACAGTTGAAACAACAACGACAAGTACCGGCCGAGAACTTTGATTCGGTAACGATATACTTCAGCGATATCGTTGGATTTACAAAAATCAGCGCTAACAGCACACCTATGGAAGTCGTCAATATGCTTAACTCGCTGTACAGACTTTTCGACTCGAGGATCCGGAAGTACGACGTTTACAAAGTCGAAACTATCGGCGACTCTTATATGGTCGTCAGTGGTTTACCCCAGAGAAACGGTGACTAATTTTTTGTTTTTACTTTTTGTTGAGATATTATAAAAATTATAAAAATGTTAAAAATCGAAAATGATAAAAATGTTGAAAATTGAAAATTATGAAAATGTAAAAAATTGAAAATTATGAAAATGTTAAAAATCGAAAATGATAAAAATGTTGAAAATCGAAAATTATAAAAATGTTTAAAATAAAAAATTATAAAAATTCAACATTTTTATAATTTTTTATTTTAAACATTTTCATAATTTTCGATTATATTATATAATATAAAAAAAAATTATAAAAATATTTAAAATTGAAAATTATAAAAATGATTGAAATTGAATGATATAACGAAAAAATTAATTCAGGAAATCGGCACGTTGGAGAAATTGCGACAATGTCTCTGGATTTGTTGGCCGGTATTCGCGCGTACGTCATACCGCACATACCGGAAGAACAATTACAAATTCGAATTGGAGTTAACACCGGACCGTGCGTCGCGGGGGTCGTTGGAACAACGATGCCGCGTTACTGTCTCTTCGGGGATACGATAAATACCGCGAGCCGAATGGAATCCACGGGTGAAGGTGAGTTTCGTTTTTTTTTCGCAACAATATATATATATATTTTTTATTTGGGGGGTAAATATCCTCCAAACAAACAAACAACAAAACAAAACAAACAAAATTGTTGCAGCAATGAAGATACATATTTCACAGACTACCAAAGACGGTCTCGACGAGGAGGGCGGCTACAAAATAGAACTGCGCGGCAGCATGGAAGTCAAGGTGCAAAAAAACCCGATGCCGAATGTTTGTCGTCATCGCGCGACCCTCGAAACAATAGCGTTACAAAATGAAGATCAACTTTGTCACACTTTATATATGTATATATATATTTTTCAGGGCAAAGGCGAGATGAACACCTATTGGTTAATGGAGAAGGATCAGTACGAAGCAGTAGTCAAAGACGAGGACGAGAATCTATTTGCTCCGGGTACGATAATAAAACCCGAATTTCTTCGTATCATAAGTAACGTCGACGAAGTATCATTTTGTGTGTGAAATCGCTTTATCTTTGCGAACCACGCGTTACGAATGGGTAAATCGAGATTTGTAGATATTAGAAAAAAAAAACTGAGCAAAGTACAAAATCCACATAGGCGTCGTATTTAATTGATTTTCGTATAAAAAAGTTATACGAAAAATGCCATGCAGGTGCCATATGGTGGACTATAGATTATATATCTTTACGATGTATCGAAAAAAAAAAATGAGATAAAACAATGTTTACCAGTGGGCATCATCCCCGCCGATTCGTGTACACTTGGCGCTATATATTAGCCTTTCATTATGTCCACCAATTTATTCCTTTCTCGAGGTTTGTGCCGTTTGTGTAAAATAACTACGGCGCTTAAACTTATCCTGCAAAAAGCACTCGATGGCAAAAACTATTGCAAAGAAAAATCAGATGATCTATTTATATATATATATGGTACAGTTACTAACGAGTTGCATTCTTGAGTGTAAATAAACGCAGACGAATAAAAGTCTGAATAAAATTACGTTAAATATAAGAAAAAAAATTACTAAACGATAATTGTTTATAAATGTTGTTGAAAAAAATGAAAAAAAAAAAAATCTAAGAAAAATAGTGATAATAATACATGTTATAAGCCTCAAATGGAATAAATGATTTTTCTTTTCTGTAACTGTAAAACGAATTGAAAGTTGTGTATCCCTTTAATCATATTACGCAGGTTGGGTTCATCATATATTCGCCGGGACACAATTCATCATTATCGAAAACCGTCAATAATATTCGACATTGGGTTATCGATCAACGGAATGCATAAAGTAGAAATACACGAAGTGACCATTGCGAAAGGGTACACAATGCGAGTCATATTCATGGATTAATTGGTTGGAAAACCTACATATACCTATGTTTCATTTACGGTAAATAACCTCAACAAATACGTATTTTATCGGCATTCGAGTTTTTTTTATTCCCCCTAAGATATTTTAGGCCAATTTGCTGTGAAAGCTCCCAATGCGCCCTCGAAACAACGAAAAAAAAACAATTTACGTACGCATTGAAAGTTTTTTATCCCCTCCCAAACCTCTGTACCCCTGTACCCTCTGTAACCTCTGTTCATCAACGCTTTGTCTCGATTTCTCGCTACGCAAATTCGTAAATTCTATTATACTACATATACATTTATATTTATATTGCATTATATTAGAGTTCGGAAAAAAGAGAAAAAATATTCAGTCGTACAGCATGAATTCAGTAATTCAATTGCACGATATGAATTTGCAATCGCAAGCGTGCTTTATGCAATCGACGAGTACGCTGAAGATGATAAACAAACATGACGCACACAGCTTCGCGGCGTGTGTCGTTACCGTCCATTCATTTTATTGTTTCATAATGATTTTTTAATGATTTACCTCACGACAGATCTGGATTTCACTTGCAGCTTTTCCGCGCGCCTTCGGGAAACATGTGGGAACACCTTTTTTCACGTCAAAACTATTTACTTGTTTACCCGGCATCCAAGATGGCGAAGGAGTGATTTCGAATGCCGGGTAACGGCCCACGCGCCATGCGCGAATAGGCCACCGCGCATCGCCGCTCCTTCACCGTTAATAATCGACAACTCTTTCGCAAAAATTTACGATCGAAACTCTCGAATTTCATGCAGCCCCTCGAGAAACATTGAGTCTCAGAATTACCACAACTAATTCGATAATCATGCATAACGATATAAAAAAAAAGTTGGGGTGAAAATTAGGAATAAATGTTATAAAGGAAATGATAGTATTGACAACGTCGCTGGAAGAAGCTTTCGATTTCTGCAGGAGTACAGAGGCGGAGTCTGTTCACAGCTGTTCCCCTCACTCTTACTTTCCCCTCCATCGCGCGTACATACACACGCGCGCGACTGTCAAACCGCTATCAACCGCGCGTTTTCTTGACCTCGTCCAACCTTGTCTGCTAGAAAGCCCTGAGCCGTTTGCCGCGTCGGATCTCGCGTGTCACATAAAATTACCGTGGCAGTTACTTTACTTTGGCTTCTCGTTCATCACAGTGCATACAACATTTCACATCTAAACCCCGTGGAAAAATGTTGTTTTACACATTATTCGGTGGTTACGTACTAACTTCCGTTATTTTATTCAAGTATCCGATGCTTATACACAAAAAGAAAAAAGTCAAATTTACGTGTCATCACATTAGTCACAGAGGCGGTAAGTTTTCGGCGATCGCAACATCGTCGTTTACGATATCGCCCCCGTCGAACGTTGTTTTTCGTTTCAGGCGCCGGAGAGAGTTACGAAAACACAATGTACGCTTTCAAAAGGTAAATAAATATTTCCGCATTGCCGTTAATTTCATTCCGATAGTTTTTTGTTAAATATTATGATTATTTTAGAGCTGTGGCCATTGGCACCGAAATGCTGGAGTTGGACTGTCACTTGACGAAAGACGGCGAAGTTGTCGTTTCGCACGATCAGAATCTCTTGAGAAGCACCGGAACTAATAAAAATATATCAGAAGTCGATTACAAAGATTTGCCACTGCTGAAGCCGAGACTTCCCATCGATTTTGATCCGGGTATTTTATCGCGCGGAATAATCGTCAGCATCTTCGATTTTTATACTTTCAATCTTTTTTTATCGTAGACGTTGAATTTGTTGGTTCGGAACGCGAAGAGGAGAGAAGGTTTGCCTTACTGCGAGAGGTCTTCGAAGAATTTCCGAAACTTCCCATAAACATAGACATAAAAATTAACGACGACCGTCTGATCCGCAAAGTTTCCGATCTCATAAAGGAATTCAACAGAGAAGAATACACCGTTTGGGGTAATTTTAGCGACGAAATAACAAAAAAATGCTACAAAGCGGTGAGTCGTCAAATTTAAATAATCCTTTAAAGTAATTGCGCACTTGTGACTCATTTATCGTTTCAGAATCCAAAAGTAAATCTACTATTCTCCATGCAACGCGTCACTCTGTTAATATTTTTCATGTACACCGGTTTGCTACCCTTTGTACCTCTGAAAGAATCTCATCTTGAGATATTTTTGCCGTCTATTTACCTGAGGTATGTTTGTTCGCGCGATCCTCGCATATATTAACGAATGTACCGCGGAGATTGGTAAAATACGTATGAATTATTCAGACGGAAAGGCGGACCCACGCCGACGTTTTTACCACTGGAAAAACTCGTGTGTCGAACAATAAACGTTTTGCTCATGAGGCCGTGTTTGTTCAATCACTTACGCGCCCGTGGAATTCATGTGAGTATAAAGAATTTTTCGTTTCTCGCGATAATAATGACGCATCGACGATTAAACGTTATACGCGGTTTGCAGGTGTACTTCTGGGTACTGAACAAAGACGAAGAATTTGAAAGAGCCTTCGATCTCGGGGCGACCGGTGTGATGACCGATTATCCTACAAAATTGAAGACTTTCCTCAAGAACAGAGGTTTGGAATAAATATCTTCGCGTAAAGCCGGTGAATTTTTTCAAAAAAATAGCGACCGTGAGAAAGAGAGAGAGAGAGAGAGAGTAAATGTTACAACGCATTTAGCAATTCTTCGACACTCGGAGCTACTGCCATTTATCATCAACTTTTCAATTGTTAATACCAGTCTATTTCGATTGCACACTTAATTAGGATACGATATAATAGTTGCGATAACGATGCACGCTCTAGAATTCAGTATTACTATAGAGATAGAAAAAAAAGATCGATTTTATTATC
Source organism: Cryptus armator (assembly GCA_963971235.1). NCBI lineage: Eukaryota > Metazoa > Arthropoda > Insecta > Hymenoptera > Ichneumonidae > Cryptus > Cryptus armator. Next base: position 14,436,735 of record OZ020232.1, read on the forward strand.
AGAGTAAATGTAGTGTTACCTACACAAAGCTTATCGCTCCCAACGACCGACTGATAAACCGCATTTTTTCGCTGATGATATACGACTGAAAAACTTTTTTCCTAGTCGAAATAGCTTCTACAATGTTTTTACGTTATATCTCGAATAGCTATTGTTATCGAGTTTTCGGTAACAGTTCACGCGGGGACTGCATAAAACATACTTTGTCGATCTGAGTCTACTTTTCATTATTATAATTTCGTATGAATATGAAAAAGTAACTAAAAACTATTGCCGAGAAAATATATTACGGTTTCAATCGTACATCGTATTGTAAAAATTACAAGTAGACTCCGAAAGACAACAAATGTTTTTTTTTTTTTTTTTTTTTTCGTTTTCAAACGAATTACTATTTTTATTTTTTAATACAGCATTTTTGTCGTGTCGTCTAGTCGTTACCAAATACTGTATCTCGACGTTGTATTCTTTGCTCTTCTATACAACTGGAAAAAAAAAAAAAAAAAAAAAAATCGATATGTACAAAGATCCGAACGAAGGGCTGGGAATTTGTATACAAATATATTTTATTATATTTAAGGAATAAGGGCCATCGTCCAGAACACGCGAGGAATGTAATATTTATCGTATAGATATTTTTAGTCTCGTAATGCGTCGAATTTTCACTCGTGTCCCTTGGATAACAATAAAATTCATATTTTTCTCGCAATCTACAATGTGTCGATGAATTTTTAATTCTACGTTCATGGAAATGCCAATGTTTAACAACGACGCACAGTGTCGATAACGTCGTTTTGTTATCGTTTAATTATTTACTCGGACGACAACTGTGATAAGTTTCTTTCTTCGAAATGGTTTTTCCATCGTCATCGACGCGAAACGACAAATATTCAAAGACTTTGCCATGACAATAGAGACATTTCACGTTTGATACGTGAGTCGCGGCAAAATGCTTTTCTATCTCCGTATCGCTAGCGGGAATACTTTCCCGGCAATCGGGACAGTAAACGGCAGGCTGACGAAGTCTTTCGTACACAGAATCGGTCACAATGCGATCCTCCAGAATATTCCCCTCGGAATTTGTCGAATCCTTTTGAGTAGACATTCTTTTCTACAAATAACATATTAGTAAAAAATCACGAACGAAACATAACCTCGAATCCGTATGAACACAAACTTTACAATCTTTTCTCCGAAATGTTTACGAAAAATCAAAAAATTTAATTCGATTGTGAAAAATCCATTGTATTGTTAAAGAAAAATAAAAACGCTTATCATTGTATTTTGAAACTAAACTACACTGTCAAAAAAGAGTAAAATTCTGTACCTCACGAGCCAAAAGTTTGAGTATTAACTGATGTTGAGATTCAAAATAATGTAAGAAACAGAAAAATCTTTTATCCAAATCGCGTTATCATGAAGCAAAACTCTCATTCATTATTGTTGCAATTTCGCGTCAATTTGACAACAAACAAAAAGTTCGAAAAAAAAAAAGGGATCTATATAGAACGAAAAAAAAACAAAGCGGAAATGACCTTTAGCTGTGTAAGTAAGTAGAGTGAATCGTGCGTGTATGTATGTGTGTGTTGAAAAATAAATGGCGTTTACTTTTAGGCGTCACTCCGTTTCGTAGGGACGTGAAAAAAAAAAAAAAAAGTGTCATAATTATTCAATCGGTGAATAAGTCGATTAAACGGATCAACGATGGGCAAGGGATTCAATAATTACATGTGCAAAAAGTTCTTTCATCCAGCATCCAGAGACAACTTGAAACGAGTACGTTGAACAACTGTCGCGGGCACACTGATGTCTCGTTTGCTCGATCAATGATGTTTTTTTTTTATTTTCATAATCAACTCTAATTGACGATGTATCGATAACAACGTTTTTTCGCAGGTATGGATGGCAGAGCAGCAAGCCGACGCATACAAGAAGAAACAGGAAGAATTACGAGTACAGTACGAAAAGGAACAAGATCTTCACAATAACAAGTAAGTTTGTAGGTTATGTTCAAACGTCGTATGAAAATTCTGTTTTACCGTCTTCCACTTCCGATGAGAAAAATTAGTAAATTTACACGAATTGAATTAATTACAGAGCTTTACTCAGTAAAGAGAGCAAAGACAAACTAAGCGTGAATTTTATGTACGAACCTCCGCCCGGCGCAAAAAAGGAAAGAGAAAAAGAAGACAACGAACCGGAGTATAAATTTGAGTGGCAGAGAAAGTACAACGCTCCACGAGAGAGTTACTGCAAAGGGGACAGTGAAATACGAGATCAACCTTTTGGTATTCAAGTGAGAAACGTACGCTGTATCAAGTGCCACAAATGGGGTCACATAAACACAGGTATATATACGTTATCTTGTTGCAACAGTAACAGTTTTTCCATTTGAGGCTCCAAAAATTGTGAAAACTAATTAAAACCCTTTTTTTTACAGACAAAGAATGTCCGCTGTACAGTCAAGCAATGAGCGTCGTTATGGCGAGTGGTAACACCGAGGTACAGGAAGCACCGGATGCTCTTACATTGGTACAACAGATGAGAGACGACGGTTTGGCACTCAAAAAGTATGTTCAGTCGATAAACTTGTGGTGTCCAATGGTTCTGGAAATCGTGGAATGGCCTTAAATTTCTTTGCTGATCCTTATTTATTTTTTATTCCCTTAAATTCCGCCTTTCGATTCTACGCCGCGTAATGTCCATAAAAAAAAAATGCATATCGTTATTTTACAATTTTATTTATTTTTGCCTTCTTTGACTATCGCGAAAAAGTCCCGCAAATGTTCTTGAATTTTTTGTGGACCGCGTTTAAAAATGTTTAAAGACGCGCTAACAAAGATTTGTTTTGTTTCAAACAGATCGGCTCTCAGCGCTCAGCAACACTTGCGAATACCGGAACACGAGGAACTCATGGTTTCCGCCGACGAGGACGAACAACCGGAAGTAACGTTCTTCAAGTCACTTTCGAAAAAAGAAAAGAAAAAGCTACTCAAGTAAGTTATCTACCGAAAAACGCTTTGACACGAGTGCAAAAATTCTCTTCTAAATATATAACAATAATTTTTTCTTTTTTTTTTAATTCCAGAAAGCTTCAGAGACTCGAGAAAAAGGGAAAGAAAACGAAGCGAAACAAGTCGAGAAAACGCGAAGCCTCGACGAGTAACGATAGCAGCAACAGCGACTCGGACAGTTCGACGAGTTCGTGCGAAGATAGAAAAAAGAAAAAGTCGAGAAAGAAGCAAAAGAATCGAAGATCCGACGAGGATTCGGACAAAACGGAGAAGCCGAAGGAGCGAAGACAGAGAGAAGAGTCGAGAAGCTGCAGAAGAGAAGATGATCGCGACGATCGTCATCGGGATAACGGAAGACACAGAGACGAGAAGGAGAATCATCGCGGAAAGACTGACAACGGCGGTGAATCGAGAAAACAAAGAACCGAAGAATCGGATTACGAGAGGCATCGTCAACGCTACGCAAAGAGAAGAAGAAATTCATAGATCTAAAAATCCATACGTACGCGTTATTTTACCTCTCGTTGTTCTTTGTAAATAAGAATACTAAACTAATCTAAATGCGGCACTTGCACCAATAAACAATTAATTACGACCACGAAACGTTATTAATTCGAAGTCTCGATTAATTCTTTCTCTCTTTATTCGAATACTTTTGACCGATGAGCAAATATAATATATATGTATTTACATCAACAATAATAAAAAGAGCCAATAAAAGTATATTAACGCGACGAAAATTTGATCGGCGCGACATGCATGAGAACCCAATGAAAATTTCCGAGTATTACGATTCTAAATAGATTTGCCGATTGCGCGAACGTCGTGAAATATTTTTTATACGGTATACTTCCCGATTTTTTCAGAAGCATTGCGATAATAATTGATAATCGTGATAACGAAACGAGGGAAGAGATCATTCCTCATGATCGTTACTTTTTTTTTTTTTTCACTCTCTCGATGCATCGGTTCAACAAATACGATATTTCAACCGTAAACGTTACAATCTTAAACTCTACCATAGTGTATATTGTTATTTATAATATATATATATATATATATAATAATATAATATATCTATAATGTGTCTATGTAAAAGGTAATACTAGCCGGCTATGGTTGCGGTGAACACTTGGGCAGTTGAAATCTGTGTGGTTTGTTATTTGTGTGTATGAATAGTCATCACTTTGGCTGACGGTGAAACAACGACTACCCTTTCATTACTATTCTCCCACAGAGACCTCTCAATTCCATAAGTTTCGTTACATTCAGAATTTATCTTTGAAGAATTATTCGCGAGAAATGGTATAGCAGCTGTAACACCGTTTTGTATCCCCTTCTCTTCCCCTCCCGACTTCACTTTCGAATACATGAATTACAATGACGAAAATAAAAATTGATGACAAAATTCGTCAACGAAATTGCACGATACTCATTTTTTTTTTTTTTTTTTTTTTTTTTCGAAGCGGCGATCAAGCCGCTTGCACCGATTGTTATTTACAGAGAGAAAAAAAAATATATGGAACGAAAGAATATACAATTTTGTGTCTCCTCGTTGTTGCTTTCTTTTTTGTTTTTTACTTTTTTTTACCCACTATTGTAACACGATAATAAACGGGTTCGGCTAGTGCGATCGCGGCAGGCATCGAGAGATTTCTCTGACTGTTACTACCCTCGACCCACGTCTCTTTATTCGATAATGACGTTACTATTCTTTTTTTTTTTTTTTTTTCTTTTTTTTTTTTCATTTTTATTATTTTTTGTATTTATTTTTCACGCTTTAGCTTAATTTAGAGTGAATTAATTAGCTAAATGGTAGCCGCCGGGCTTTGTAATCTAATCGTTACGCGGCAGTGGTTCGCTCGCTCGTCGTCTCTCAATTTTAACTTTTCTCACGACACCCCATCCATTAATTTTCTTAACCGTTTTAATCCTCGACGAGGAGCATTCGTTTGCGTGCTTCGAGCGTAAAACGTTTTCAACACGAGTTTTCAACGTATAACTTGCGAAGAACGCGAAAGCTTTACTATAACGGAGAGGAGCTTCGCGATGATGATGCGGAAGCGGCGTCTCCTTGCAACGTTTCGCTTACACGACGATTAGACTATAAATGACCGGCTAATTGTCCGACGTCCATCATCTCTGTGTCTTCCATGCTGTTGTGACCCAATAGATGGAACCTGTTGAAGAACTCGCATAGTTTCATTTTTTATTCATTTTTTTTTTTTTTTTTTCGTTTGAGAAAATAATAAAGTCACCTATGCTGCGGCGGCTGCGGCTGATGGTGCGCGAGATGGTGATGGTGATGAAACGATGGGGACTGATGACGATTTTGAAAATCGAGATTTCTCGGGGAAAATCCATGACGACTGGAGCTGTGACTACTTGCCAACAATCCCCGTCGCGGACTTCTCGAGTTTACGGCTTTCGGCTGACTGTACAGTCCCTCCAAAACGCTCGGCGCCACATACGTAAAACCCTTCGAATGTTTTCGTTCGTTGGATTAATAAATTCGATAGAATAACAGAGGAATCGAGAAGTTTACCTGGAATATCATATTAGCCGATTCACTTAGAGTGCTTTCGACCGGCGAATCGACTGGAACTGTAGCCGTGAATTGCTCGTCAAATTGGGAGGTGTCGTCGGCACTTTTCTGTTATATAAAAAACGATCGAAGATTGGAGTACCGAATATTGGCGGATAACTACTTGGTAGCGATCGACTTGCGTACTTTTTTTTTTTTTAGACAACTTGTAAAAATAATGTATTGTAAAGTTACGATGTGAAATGGAAAATAAAATTGATAAGTCAACGTACAAGCGAAGGCTTGAAAGGCGGATCGAGTTTTCTCGAGATAACGTCCTGCCAATTGATGTGTTTGAAGAAATTATGGTTAATTATCTGTTCGGCGTCCTCGGGACCCGATCCTAATCGTTGTGCGACTTGTCTCTGTAACAAATACACGTTATTTTTTTAACGGCATGAGAAATTTAATTAAACGAGGTAAATCGATTGAAACGAACCTTCAACAGCTTTCTTATGAGATCTCTGGCATCCGGTGTGACGTATTGCGGCAAAGCCAACTTTCCTTTTAGAATTTTTTCGATAGTTTTCTTTCTGTCGTCCGCGGTGAAAGGCGGCTGTAAAATCGATTAATCGATACTATTTATCTTTCGATCCCGAGAACGCGGATTTATGCGACATTTTTTTAATATTCAACGTACCATCCCGGTAAGCATGTCGTACATCAGAGCCCCGAGACTCCACCAATCGACGGCTTTACCGTGTCCGCTTCTCGTCAATATTTCCGGAGCCCTGAAAAAAATTACGTATCATACGAAATTCCGGGATTAAGGCGCGTCGATTATGTTTATAGATTTTTTATAATTCATAAACTCACATGTATTCGATAGTACCGCAAAAAGTGTGCGTCACAGTGCCTTCCTGTATGTGCTCTTTGCACAAACCAAAGTCTGTAAGTTTTACGTGACCCTCGCGATCCAAGAGAATATTCTCGGGTTTGAGATCTCTGTATATTATTCCCTGTTTGTGAAGATGTTGCAGCGCTAGAATTATCTCGGAAAGATAAAAGCTGAAAGAGTACAAACGATTTAACAATCGATGTTAGTAAGTTTACTCCATTGGATTGGCATTTTCGTTATTACTATTAATCAACGAATTGTACATATCGCGACTTCTTTTTTTCGTACTATTGTCAGCTGACGTATAAAAAAAAATCTTTATTTAGTCATCAATATCAATATAATATGAATAACTATTTGACGATATTTACGATATATTTATTTGAAAAAAAAAAAAAAAAAAAAATCTTTAATTAATCATAACCAATATAATATCAATAACTATTTGACAATATTTACGATTTATTTGTTTTAATCTTTTCTATTTTTTTTATGAATAACTTATTTATGATATTTACCAAGCCGTATCCTCCAGAAAAATGCCTTCTCTGTCCAAATAAGTGAACAATTCTCCGCCGCACAAGTACTCTAGTATCAAGTACAGTTTTCCGCCCGTTTGAAATGCATATATAAGATTTACGATAAAAGGATGCTTCACGGCTTCCAATATGTTTCTCTCGGCTTTGGTGTGCGCCGTATCTTTTTGGTTGCTGATTATAGACGCTTTGCACAAAACCTTAACGACGCAAAGCATTTTTATCATTCTATATCCGTACGCAAAGATTTTTTGGCGATTTTAACGCAAAAAGAAAATTGATGGAAACCTTCATAGCGAAGATGCTACCCTTGTCCTTCCCGGAGACTTTGCGCACTTGAAAGACTTTTCCGTAACCTCCTTCCCCTAGAATCTTGCATAACTCAAAATCTTGAGGTCCTACTTTTTCCTGTCCAGGATTAACATTCTGTTCCGAAAGTTGCACTCTCTCGACATTTTCTGACCTAAGAAAAGACGAGAAAAAAAAAAAATGGAGATTTTGCTCCGATATCGCTGTACATCTGTTATTATTTTGAGGATTCAACAGGGGGAGGGGGGCATTGGTAAAGTTTTGTAGAGCTTTAAACTCATCAACATGCTTACTCAACCAAGTTGTTGACATTAGGCGCAGTGTCGTATTCTCCCTGAAATGAAGAAAAAAAAAAAAGTCGTTTTGAATAACCTTGAGTGTTGATAAATTGGCGTCGAGTACCGCGTGGCTCGCGGAGATGCGACAAAAAAAGCGATACTCGTTGAAATATATTATCACGAATTGTTCGAGACGCGTAATTACCTCGGCAACATCGATAATGTCGTCGTCGGATTCATCCTGGTCAACGTTGTCTCCGTCGTGGAGTTCGATGTCGAATATACCAGCCATTGTCACGAGAATCGAGACACAATCACATTTAACAATGATAAAATGCTTGATTTCAACGAATTTTTATGATAACCGCAAATTCGAATGACAAAACAAGATTATTTCACAATAATGCGTAACTCGGTCAGGAGAATAGTGGGTGTTCGAGTTTTTGAGGATACAGTCGGTCGTCGTACTGTTTTGCTACGGAGCTTTGGTTGCGCACGGACTATCAGCACACCTGTCTCGCGCGTGGTGAGTTCTCGCGACTTACCGGAGGGTTAAGTACGGTGAAAGACGTTTTTTTCTCACACCCGTCGAAGGGGGTGTACGAGAAGTCCATTCATCGCATCGTAACCGCGGAGAGGCAATGATTTTTTTCGTAATAATCGTTAAATCGTTTACAATGCTTCGAGATTAATTATTAAACGCATATATTGTTCTTTTAACGATTATTTTAATATCGGATCCTTGCAACATCGATGTATCGAAATAAAACGTCCGCTGTAAACGCTTCGAAAAAAAAAAAAATCTCTGTTGACTTGCGTAGTTGATATCCGGTTACGAGAATTTAAATGTAAATCAATCGTTTTGTCGTGTTCCCTGTTACACATTATCTTATAGATCGTATAAAAACGATTATAACGGATTACTTGGGAAAAGGCTCTTTATTCAACACACAATTATCGTACATCACGATATGGATATATTTTATTTAAAATATTTCTGTACTCTACTTACATCGCAAGGTATTATCAAATAAATACGGTCAAAGTTCGGGTACTCGAAGAAAAATAATAAAGATTACACCGTTGCGAGTTTAACTCAGGTTTTGTCGGAAAAAAAATTACTTAACGAAAAAAAAAAAAATTAGATACGAATAGAATCGTCGAGATACGATGGCTGGTAACTATAAGATAAACTAGAAATGTTCATCGTTCGGTAAACTTTGCTTTTTTTCTTTTCTTTTTCTTCATCATCGGTCAGTTAAATTTAGGGACATAAGAGTAATTAACGAGAATATTTCTCGTAAAATTCTCATCGTCTACAATGTAATTAGTCGAATTATTCTCGATGAAATACACGAGTTTGACAAAAATCTTAACATCAAATTCACTCTTACCGGTTTGCGTGCTTCAATGCCAATGATTTCACACTTGTCTTTTTCAAAACAGCGTGGTTTTCTTTTCTTTTCTTTTTTTTTTTTTAACAAGTCAGTCGTAGAAAAAATTCTATCATCTAATTGGAAGCATTAAGCCACATTTGTGTCTTGTCGCGTTAGTTACTCTTCTCAAAACTCGTAAGTAACACACTTTGAGATACGAGACCTTTAATCTCGTTGATCGATGCCTCTAACATGCGGAAAGTAAATTCGCCCTTTTTATGGTTTTTTTTCTTTGCATCGTAGCATATATATCGAGTTTGCTGATTATCATTCTTGGCAGTGAAATCTTTGCAGTACCAGAACCATTGGAACCGAGTGTTACATACGCCTTTACATACACTCACACGCGCACTCGTACACCCGTTTATCATACATCCGAATACACGTACGCGTAACACTCTTAGAGTTGTATATCTTATTGCTGAATCATGCGCAATTTTTTAATACAATTGCAACTATGATTCTACGATTTGCTTCGCGTAACATTATTTTTCGCCGTTCCGGAACCTTCAATTTTTTTTTTTTTTTTTCTAAAATACCGCGGCAATATACACACCAAGGGGATATATGTACCAATATTCGGAAAAAATTACACGATAGAAAAAAAAAAAAAAAAAAAAAAAGGCAATATAAAAGATCAGGCGTACGCGTCTCTGGTATACCCGATATATATAATCGTCTAATCTTTCGTTAATTTCACACACACACACACTCGACGAACAATCTACTCATCGAAACTAATGTTTGCTAAATCTCGTCGCATCTATGTTTTTCCTTTTACCTATTATTACCGCCCTAATAACACGATGACACTACGTTCGTACAACTCGACGTATACCCGACATGTTTTTTGTTTTTTTTTTTTTGTTTGTTTTTTTCGTCATAATAATGTTTATAAATTTGCGAATCCTCGGTACCGAATAGTATAATGGAAAACGGGGGTTCATCATCGACGAAAAGACTGGTAAGCGCAGCTCGACTTAAAAAATATCTTTGCGTAAAGTACATACAATGGGACGAGTCTGTGTTTTTCTCGATGTAAATCTTCAAACGAATGAAAAAATCATTGTGTCCTTTTAGGCACTTTTTCTCGATCGAGAAAATTATTCGCGCCACAATATTAATAAGTATATATATATATATATATATATATGTATATATATATATGAATCTTAATGGTTATAGTATATAATTTATAATGTAATAGTCGTTAAGCGCGGAAAAAAGTTTTGTTTGTTTGTTTGTTTTCTTTTCTTTTTTTTCGTATGTAAAAGACGCATTTAGCCGAAAAGCTACACGACGATAGTTTGAACACTTGGGCAGTTTTTGGATCGGAGTGAGTGGTCAATCGTCACTCTCTCGTACTTTTATCGCGGGCGTTTGACTAATTCATATCATCCTCAGCTAAAAATCATTGTCTTTAGTTCTCGAGTCTTGGATTATTTTTCATTTTCTTTAATTAAAAACGAACACATTGGTTCTTCGGATGATGCTGCTGAAGTATGCGTGTCTCTCTTTTTTTTTTTTTTTTTTCACGAGGTATCTGTTACACATTCCGTTGGTATATATACATATCATACAAATGACGAACGTTTCGTAACCGGTTGTGTGTTTGATGATAAATAAAAATCGTGTGTGTTATACCAACAAAGTTTTGGCCGATATGCGGCGTCACCTTAAGTCAAATTTCACACCTTAATAGTGTTGGGTAGCGATAGGTGGTACGTAGGGTAGGTAAGTTGGTAAGTAGTAGTGTTGTGTCTCATAAATTATCTATCCGTTCCTAAAGAAAGCCGAAGAGTCGACGAAGTGCGGTATCTCTCGTTCTCCCGGTCGTGTGTAACAGTCGCGGACAGTAACGACTGAGATTTCCTTTGTTTTTTTTTTTTTCTTTTTTCTCGTTAGGCCTTTGAAGATTCGAGCGATTTTAATTAACGCGGTATCGCTTCGCCCCCTCCGGGCTTTCTACCGACACAATTGTTCAACTTAATCGTTTCGTATCGTTAAATCGATTTAAAAAAAAAATTAGCTAAACGTAGCTCGCCGGGCATCCGTCGATAATCGCGTTACTCAGTCGTTTTCTCTCGGGTTTAAAAAAGAAAAACGCGTCAATGATCACTGGATGCCCGGCAGCTAAGTCGGAAATGTTGCAACTCGAAGCCACCTTTGCGGCAAGAGACGCAAAATGATAAAAAAAAAAAATTAAACTATTTCTATCATCTCCGCATCCTCTATGCTGTTGTGTCCCACGCCGTTGTGCCTGTGGATTCGCACGAAAACATCACTAACTCTCCTTTGCCGTCGTAAACAAAACCACCGAAAAAAAAAAAAAAAAAAAAAAAAATCTCATCTCTTACGCTTACCTGGGATGATGGAGATGATGCAAGTGGTGAGCTGCACGAGGTGAAAATCCTCGCATGTGATTCCTACGCGGACTCGTCGCGTGTACCACATGCGGGGCGCCGTACATATCCTCGAGAACACTCGGCGCAACGTACGTGAATCCCTGGAGAAAAAAACATACGCGTTAAACGAAAGTTCAATGACGAAATGATAATTGAAAAATTAACGTACCTGAAAAACAAGATTTGCTGATTCGCTTAGCGTGTACTCGGGCGGCGAGTCAACGGGAGCGGAGGTCGTGAATTTTTTGTCGAATTGAGAAACGTCGTCCTCGCTTGTGAGCGTTGGTTTGAACGGTGGTTCAAGTTTACGAGATATTACGTCCTGCCAATTGATGTGCTTGAAGAACAGATGATTTTTTATCTGTTCGGCGTCCGATGGAGCGGAACCCAATCTTTGAGGCACTTGTCTCTGCGAATAAATCGACAAAAAAAAATCGTTAGATTCATTAACGAGCGGCAATTATGGAATAATGGAAATTATTATTTCCTATGCTATTTCTACGAACCTTAAGCAACTTGCGTATCAAGTCGCGCGCGTCCGGAGTTAAATAAGGAGGAAGATTTAGTTTGCACATGAGAATCTTCTCGATGGTCCTTCTTCGATTGTTGGAAGTGAAGGGCGGCTGCGTTTGCGCGTTCGAAATAAAATAATCATCGAATTATTCATTACGTTTAATAGATCGAAAACGCCGTTTGTTGGTTGAGGAAAAATTGTCCATACCGAACCCGTTAGCATGTCGTACATCAAAGTTCCGAGACTCCACCAATCCACCGCTTTTCCGTGGCCGCTTCTCGTCAAAATTTCCGGAGCCCTTGGAAAAAAAAACGAACGATATTCGCAACGACGATTTCTACTTGCAGTTTCGACGAAATAAGCTTTCGACTATCTTACATGTATTCGATAGTCCCGCAAAAAGTGTGAGTCACGGATCCTTCCTGTATATGTTCTTTGCACAACCCAAAATCTGTGAGTTTTATGTGACCGTCGGCGTCCAACAGTATATTCTCGGGTTTGAGATCTCTGTATATTATACCCTGCAGATGAAGATGCTGAAGCGCCAGAATTATCTCCGACAGGTAGAAACTGCAACGATCATTCTTTAACGCCGTGCGTTTGATGGTAAAGCATCGTCAACATGATAGATATATTTTTTTTTTACCAGGCTGTTTCTTCCAGAAAGATTCCTTCGTCGTTTAAATGACGGAAGAGCTCACCGCCGCACATGTACTCCAAAATGAGATACAATTTGCCACCGGTTTGGAAGGCGTACATTAGATCGACGATAAAAGGATGCTGCAGAAAAGTTTAGCGATCTTAGTAACAATAAAAGGTAACATTGCGAATAAACATGGTATCGGATAAAAAGTCGGCAAAAATTCGACAATAATTCCAGAATATTTTCGAGATATTGAAGGCCATTTAAGGTTTTGAAAAATACAGGAAAATATGTTAATCCCTTTAGTACGGTAGACTTTTACTCTTCCGCGTACAACGTTAGCTTCTTTGGCTCATAACAATAATACGAAATTTCGGAAAATAATAATCTTTGAATCATTGTAGAAACGAACCTTCAAGGCTACTCTACAATTTTTTACAGAATTTTTTTACGATGTTTTATAGTTAATTTGACTATTTAAAGGCAATGACTGGTAAAAAATACCGGATATATGTTTACGTCACCAGTAAGCAAGAAGTTAAAAAGTATTTTTAAAAAACGGCATTTACGAGAAAAAAAGAAATTTCAAGTACCAGCAAAGAATTTTAAGGACATTTTAGAACTTTTCCAGGACTCCAGAACCATTGGACACCTTGATAAATGACAAAATTAACGACTCACCTTGACGGCCTCCAAAATGTTTCTCTCAGCTTTGGTATGTGCTGTATCCTTTTGATTTCTTATGATTGATGCCTTTCGCAAAACCTGAATAACAATAATACATTGTAACAAGCAATAGTAAAAGAATGGCTATAAATCCAAAAGGATTTTTTTACCTTCATGGCAAATATGGTTCCGCTGTCGTTGCCGGTGACTTTGCGCACTTGGAAGACCTTTCCGTAGCCACCTTTGCCGATAACTTTGCAAAGTTCAAAGTCCTGAGGGCCGGCTCTCTCTCTGCCACGATTGACATTCTGCTCCGAAATTGGAACGGCTTCCACGCCATCGGCTCTAAGGAAAATAATAATGAATTGTCATTCTCTGCAAACGTAGGCTATTTTTACAGCTAAATATCGGATATTAAGACGCAAAGGAGCCTTTTGTCATTATATTCCTTTGTCTTTGTTTATCTGTCGCTAATGCAGTAGTGAAAATATAACTTTGCTATACTCACTCGATTATTTCATTGACGTTCGGATTAGTATCGTATTCACCCTGAAAGAATAAAGGAATAAATCGTGCACTGTATCGCATGTTTAACGCGATTGTAAACGATTACCATACGAGAATCGCGGAGATCAATTATCGGCGATCGTAAAATAAAAAGAACGAAACAGATGAACGAGCCAACGTCGTGCGCGTAACGATGATTGGCTTTTTGTCGTAAAGAAAAAAACACACGGTTTACCTCGCCGATTTCAATAATATCGTCATCGGAGTCTTCCGTGTTGATGGTATCCACGTCGTGCAGCTCAATGTCGAAGACCGCTGCCATTTCTCTAGCGAGTCGGTCTCTCCGTCACATGGAAGTCCAAACGTGTCTTTTTTGACAAAATCTTCTCCCCGACGCGCGGTCACTCTTGTTAACCGTCAATTCGATACGTATGGTGTATTTCGATGTTCGCGGTTAGTCCCCAAACACAAGCCGACAATATTGTTGCTATTACTCGCGTAATAAAAACGCCTCGATCACCTACTCACAGGAGGGGTTGCTGGCTCTCGCGATCGTGTTCACCAATACTACGTTGAAAAGTTGTTCGCACACACCCATTGTGCGCGCACAAGCTATAATCCGTATTCATCGTACGAACGTGTGCGAGCGCTTGGGAAAGATTCACGATTGGTCGAGATTACTTGACGTCGTTGTACCCGCCGCTTGTGGGAGAGAGAAATACTTGAAAACCAATCCCATTACGGCGTGGAGGAACGTTGGTTCGGGGAAAACCGCGAATCAAGCGCCTCTCTCATCGACGTTATCACGACATTTCAACGTGATGTTTTTCCCTCCATTCTGAATTCTGAAGAAGTACTTATGCGAAAAAAAAACGACGTCGCTCGATGACACTCGTCGCCGAGAACCGAAGAGAATTCGAGAAATTTTCAGTGCTGCAATTCGCGAGGAATTTGTAATCGACAAGACAACAGAAAGGTAACTCGAAATTTGCCAATGCTTCTACAGGAAACATTCACTCCCCATTTATTCTTTTATCTTGATTCTCGTACTTTTCGATAACAATCGAAGTATAGTTGACCACATGACAAAAAAGCATAGCGACGATGCATTTATAACGAATCAGATGAAAATCCGAGAACGTCGAAAATTGCATAATATCGAGATATTTATGGAAAAAGACGGCGTTTAAAATTTATAAACAGTTGTTGATTTCGCAACATTGTTCGCGCCTTCTCCCCCGCACAACGGTAACAACCCGAACTAATCCCAAGATAAATCGAGATAAATGATAGATAACTGTTTACGAATATTGATAAGCGATCGGGAGGTGTGTATCCTTACCGAGTGTCCGAATACGATTTCGAAAAAACCTGTGATTGGAAACTGTGAAAATGGTCGTTAGACATCACGTCGAGGGATATGAAAACTTCTTAAAGTTTATGAAAGACTTTAAAGAAAAGGGTCGTGTTATCGTACTGTACAGCGGCTCGAAGCTTCCCAATGGGCAGAGTTGGTGCTCCGACTGCGTCGAAGGTACAACCAAAAATGTTAACAATTTTTTCCAGCCTCAGCCTACCGATGTTAACAATTTTTATTTACATAGCGGATCCATTTATCGAAAAAGGATTAGCAACAGCTCCGGATGGATCACACTTTGTACACGTGGAGGTCGGGGACCGTCCATTGTAAGTTTTCCATCAATTTCTGACGAATGCCGCAGTTACATTAATACTGCAATTTACAAACAATTTTTGTTTTTTCTCAGTTGGAAAGATTCAAAATGTCCGTTTCGCACCGATTCCAAGACAAAACTTAACGTTTTACCTACTCTGGCAATGTGGGGTACGCAAAAACGTTTAGAAGGTGAACAGTGTCAGGACGTCGAACTCATAGATATGCTGATCAACGACGAAGACGATTAGCTACAATGAAGCAGGCAAATGATATTTGTATCGTCTATTGTTACATACATCAAGATGTTTCCAATGATACACACCGTTTGTGATAAATTCGATAAATTTCACCTATTAAAATTACATTCCAAAAATTCCTACGTATAAGGAATTTTTTTTTTTTTTTTTTTTATAAATATATATACAAAAAATAATGATAGAACTTTGTCAATGACACCATATGAAAATCTGACTTAATATCGTAAAAATATACAATTCTCCGAATTCATACTATAGGAATTGAAAAATATATTAATAATTATTATTTTTATTTTTTTATTTTATTTTTTTATGTTTCCGTCAAAGCTAAATTATTAAGATTCTCCTCGGTTGGATCGGTTACTCTGACAGAGTAATGAAGTTTTTTGTTCCTCAGTAGACTGTAACTGTTGTCGAAAACGATCGAATCTGAAAAATTTAACCATACGACGATTTTGTTATGATTTTTCTGCATAACAATGAGAGTAAATATATCCAGAAGATTTCTCTAAAAAACTTCCGATGTGGAAAAACAAAAGATCGGAAGACTGTGAGAAATCTTTTGGATATCTTTCGCGATACTTTCATTTTGTTGGATATGTGAAATGCGATCGAGAAAGCGGTACGGAATAGTCGATACTCACAAGTGGTGGGGACATCGCAAGTCAGCAACCCAATTTCGTCCAATTGATGCGCAGCTACTCTGTGAATCGGTACAATTTCCGTCTGTCCGCCGTCGTCGTTTTTTCGTAAAATACCAAATTTAATATCGTGACCTTCCGATCTAAATTCCCAACTCAGAATGGAACCGATTTTCTCGGGGGTAAAATCGAGTTTAAATTTGTCGCCTTTTTTAACAGTCACAGTTGTGAACTCGTCATTAATCTTATCCTTGTCCGTGTTTTTCACGTACTGTTCCTTTGGCACTTTGCCTCCCTGACAAATCTATTTCACAAACGTATACATTATTTATCATCCAAACGAGCCGTGAATTCTTGGATTTTACATTTGAAAACATAAAACCCGAACTGTTTCGAACCTTTGTAGCGAGTCGAGGATTGCCATCCGGATCTTTGAGAGTTCCACCAAAATGCTCGGGTAATTGATCCTTCGGTACAATTTTCAAAATCTCCGCTTTCCATCGCACGGGATCGGCCTTATGAATCTGTATCTTCGATAGTGTATATTCGTTCATAAATTTCTTTGCGATAGAAAACGCGAGAGCAAATACTTTTGGAGCTGTTGAGAGCAAAACATAGAGAAATAAACGTTAATTAAACAAATCGAAGTTAATTTAAGATAATTAAAAAAAAAAACAAAAATTATCGTCTTGTTACCGTTTATAATGAAACAAGTTTTGAGAATTTCTGGATAATTTGCTTCGTACATCTGTATCAGAGTTATTATCACTTCTCCCGCTGTTAAAAGATCGAAAAAAAAAATTACGTAAAAAAGGAAATTTATGAAATGACGATAGATAGAAAAATTTACCGGGTCTCCACATGTATTGTCTGAGATTAAAGTCTTCCATGTCGAATATAACGACAACTTGACCGGCGTTTGGCCCGTTTTTCTTCGCTTGTTCATTGCATATCATCATGTAACGCTCGAGATATTTTATCGTTATTCGGATCATGTCTCGCCGTGGGACAACGTGAAGAATACCGTAAAGATCGAGTCCGGCAAAGGGAACGACCGCTACCGGCGCTCCTTCGTTATCGAAGCCGCATAGTCCATGAGGCAAATGATCCATGAGAAACTGCGGTGGATCCCATTCCTCTAATTTGTCGACGTCCCACTGCTTTCTCCATTCCAACGACTGTTACCGAAATAAAATTAAAAAAATAAAAAAACTCCGAGTGCTTTTGCTCTCCAATTTCTCAATGAACTTTCTTTCGAAGAATAACTCCTTTCATATTTCAAATAAAATACAATTTTATTTGGAAAAAAGACAAAATCAATTTTTCGCGAACGGTTAACGATAGTCAGAGAATTTTAGCGAAGTTTTACGATCTCAATGGATACACACCTCACGAAGCATTTTCTCTGCAGCTACGGCGTCCCACTTCCTCGCTGGAAAAATAAACGATACGAAACGTTATACATAAATAATCTAATAATGTAATCCTTTCGTAATATCTGTAGATTAATTCACCTCGGAGCCATCGTACGAGAAAATGATCGTCGTGATGAGGCTGCAAGACATCCTGAACGCTGCGTCTGAACTGAAACAGAAGAGAATACGCGGTGTCCAAATATGAAAAACTTAGCACCCGGTGAAAGGAAAGGAAGAGGAGTATAGCGTCGAGTGGCGAAAGAAGGTTCGACGAGTTTAACAAATCTTGGGAAACGATACATGGTATCCGAACCTAACGGTGAGTTGTTATGACCGCAGAGCCGCAACAGCTCGTTACATTTGTTCAATTTCCGTGAAGCAACGAAGATTATCGAGAAGTTAGGAAAAAAAAATAAAAAAAATTGTGACAGTCATCAGTTGCTATAGAAATCATCATTACGCATCGTTTTGTTGTTATTCGCGATTTCATGCTTACGATCCCCGTTCGGCAAAATTACATTCACATAATTACAGATCTCGTGACGAGAAGAACGCACGTCGCTTTTTTTTTTCGTTTACTTTAACGACTCGACGAGCAAAACATCGTTTACTCGACGTCAATCTCCACTCAGATTCCCGGAACTCCGAGAGAATTAGCAAAAAAGAATAATACGACAATAAAAAAAGCAATTCACCAAAAAGTATCTATCCTTTTCATCGCTCACTTTCACCCGCTCTCGTTGTACATTTTACATAAGTTACTTGACGCGATCGAGAACACTTTCTATGATCGATACGGCGAGAGGAATCTTTTTGTACAATCGAGTCGCGACGTAATTGAAGAGAAAAAATATTATATTAGTCGGACACGAAGCTGTTCAGCGCTCATAAAAATCGAAAACTGTATATCGCGAAGATATGGGTAACGCGTTTCAGAAAAAAAAAAAAAAAATGCTTTCGCGAAGCGATAATTAATCGACGCAATATCCACGCAATATGGACAATAAGTCGATGTTACCTTTCGCACCGAACACGCGAGATATCCCATTGAAACGAACGAGTATATGCCACGTGCGAGAGTTCGAAAGCGACTATCGTAAAATCTCTGGCGAAGGGTCGCGATCTCAAGAGGGCAGTGCGGAGGGATGAAATTCTGAGAGAGACCTTCGTCATCCCTTGTCTTTCGAAGATTTAACGGTACGTTCGTTGCGATTATGGAGATTCGTATTACAGTTAAGTCGATTGGAGTAAATAAGAAGGAACGATGCGTGAAAGAGAATTCAGACTCCGGCGTCTTACAAAACGATGCGTCGAGTTTATTTTTATTTTTTCCACATCATAAATTATCTTTACTGGTATCTCTGGTATCGGAAAAATATCGACATGCATTGGATGATCGTTAATTTTTTTTTTATCGCTTTTTCGCGATCGGCTATCGATGAATCTTATAGGAAAAAAAAAAACAACAATGTATGCGATTTTTTCCGTGTAAAAAGCGGAACGCCAATCGACTGTTTGCTATTGCCTCAGCGGTACTGTGTGCACAAAAAAAAAATGATTACGTACAAAATTCCCGCGTAATAGCTACCGCGCCAAGTACGTACTTTAGTTCCTCGTGTTCGCGATATGGTAAGAATAGAATAAATTGTTTAACGCGAGAGAAAATGCTTATGCGCGCGCCGTATCGCCGGTAGAAAATGCGGAGTCATATATTTACTTGGCAAACGCTAATTTAAATAAATTACTATTAAAAGAGGGAGAGGGTCAAGCGTATTCGTCAAATACAATGTAACAACAGGGGTGCGTATGTTTATCGTTTAAAACCGACGGAAAAGCAACGTACTAATACGCGCAACAATTTAGCGTATATCGTTATTTAGCGTTTAGTGTTTTTTTTTCTCGAATTAACGGTGTAAAATGCTTCGGAAAAATATTTTTTTTAAGAAAAATTTTATCATTCCGAGTATTGAAAGACCGAAAGACGCGATTTCATTTTATTTTTGTACCGCCCATTATTACGATAAATGTGTAAAAAATTTCGATTTAATTGCGATTTTAAAAAAGAATTTTTTTACCGATAATTGTAATTTGAGTTAATAATTGTATTTTCTAAACTCGCGACGGTCCCGATACTTTAATATTCATCTGGATGCCAATTTTATAGCAAACATCCTGAACTCTTTGTTTACAGAATCTCGAGTTTGCACACCGAGAGATCCGACGAGAGTGGACCGTCGAGCAAAGTCCGTAGTCTGCTCGCACCTGCATCTGTGACGAAAATAATGGCAGCATAGTTCGTAAAATATTTTTCATCCTTTCACTTCGTCATAGACAAAGTAAAGCGATCCTTTGTATGCGAATGCGTGAAGGTCAGTCACCGGTTCGCCTCATCAAGCGAATTAATCTTCTAATGATCCGATTATCATTAATTTACATGCCAAATTATCGATATCGCGATTAGGTATCCACCGAGATGAATATTTCTATATTGATTTCAAACCGGAAATTTCCCAACTGACGCGGTTTTCGGAATTCGAGAGATACGGAGTTCGATGCGATCGCTCGACCCGTAGGAGAGAAAGGTGCTGTATGCTGAGATACATGCAACGAAGAAAGGTACTCGTTTCACGTTGAACCATCAGGTGGGATTCACTCACACGGATTGACCTCAATCGCTACTCCATTCTGTAGTTCAATAACCCGCTTTCTTTTCAATAATATATTACTTTGTATTCCTATTACAACTTTACGCAGTCACTGTCTTCGAGTCATCATTACGAAAGTATGACATACAAAAAAAGCAATATATATATATATATATATATGCAGATTTTATAATGTAATTTTTTGATATTGCAAATTGTTAAGATTTATTCGCTCGTTCGATAAATTTTTATATCGCTCACCGGTGAGGAGAAACCAATGTCATTGGTAGTTTTGCACAATCGAATTGCGAGTTATTCAATCGCGAGAATTAAATGAATTATTTCCGGCGGAAAAAAAGAACAAAAAATAGAATAATTGGAGCCAATGACGCGTGTAGATATACGACGATTACTCACTTTGCCGAGCGTAAAGCGCTGATCATCCGCAAGTTTCAAAGGAGCCATTGTGCTCCGAAAATTCGTTTCGCAGTTATCGTTCAATTCGAGGTTTGGATTCGTGTCCCACCGATGTTGTCAAAGCTCTTCGATAAACAATTGATAGATGAATACGATCGAAGATTAAGAAATAACCGAACGAGTGCGCCGCGAACGTAGAGCCGCGCCGATAGCTCCGTTCGTACGCGCGAAGGTTGACCGCTTACTAAACTTATCGCACTGTCGGCGCAAACCGTTGGAGGCAAAACGCAATCATCAAAGCCCCACTACTTTTTAACGTGTGAGAGCGATATCATCGAAGTAGGAATCTCAACGGTGGAAAAACTCACCGATGCGAGAGCCGCGTTTCCACCACCGCTACGACTAAAATGAGGGATTCATTAAATCGTTGAGCGCTCGTCATTAACGCAACCGACAGTATAGTAGAGCAGACTTTTCATTTGCTAACTTCGAGGCGCGAGAACTTTCTAAAATGAGTTTTTACAGCAGTTACACGATTATAAGGATTGATAATCGACTTTTTTCCCGAATACGCAAAGTCTATTCAACATGAATAATTGGATAACCGCCTTCCATAATATATCGCATTTATCTCGAGGAGGAAAATGACGAAACTATCGATTTCTCGTTATTATCGATATTCGCTCTAAAAAAAAGTAAAATCTTTATAATTTTTCAAAGTAATTACGAAACGGAATTTATTTAATTCCGATTGTCATCGCTTTGTCTTTTTTCGTTGATTTTATCAAATAAAGTTGCGAAACTATATATACTGATTAGATATCTCAGATTATCGATATTCGTTCCTTTGACTGTTGTAATACATTTTTTTCCATTTTTTTTTTTTTTTTTTCATTTCAGATCGTCGGTTTCAATAATGTTACGAAAGTCCTGAAGCGATATTGACGGTACGAATTTTTGTATTCGCGAACTCGTAGCACGTGTCCGCGAGAAGGAAACGCGAGAAATCTGAAGCACAGCAGAGTGAAACGACTCCGAACCCAGTCGATACGATCGCCCGATTACTGGTAGACCCGTCGACCACTAGTGGGCATCGTGAACCCCTATTTCTTCGCTCGTTCTCGTCGGTAGCCGAGCCGTTTATAAATGCTACGAGAAAACAGGAAAAGCAAAGTAAGCGACTAATAATGCAAAGATAACGACAGCTGCGGGTGCACCGGTGCGCATTCTTGTTTTTCTACGTTATTCGCAGAATCACATCGACGTATGTTTATTCACAATTATTTATTTAAAAAAAAAAAATCTCTTGCAGAAATGCCGCGTCGTCGGACGCATCCGCCGCAAGTGGGACGAATCGATACAGCGGCGATGATGCATTCGCCATAAGTGCATTCGCCTGGAGAATCCGTGTC
Organism: Cryptus armator; assembly: GCA_963971235.1. NCBI lineage: Eukaryota > Metazoa > Arthropoda > Insecta > Hymenoptera > Ichneumonidae > Cryptus > Cryptus armator. The sequence continues at coordinate 14,458,924 of OZ020232.1, forward strand.
CGACGGGGAGAAGAGAGAAGAGGAGAATAGAAAAGTCGGAGCGACGAGTGCGGGTGCTGCACGTTCGAAGCCGCCCTTCGTCTGGAAACGCGCGTCTAAACGCTTTACAATTCGGTGAGTGGAAAGTTGTGGGTCTATCGAATTTTCCCGTGCGTTCCACTCTCAGTGAGCACAACACTGGCGTTCGATACGCGACTCGGCGGACCATGTCTCGGTAGTCGAAGTTATACCGCGTCGCGCGAAGGGTCTTGTCGTATTCCACGACGTTACGTGGAACAACAATTTTTAAAAGTCATCGTTGCGGTAGTCCTTTGCTTTACCGCAATAATAATTACTCTCGTGATAATTAAAACGGCGATAGTAGTGGGTAGAGAGTGGTGGAGCTTCGAGTTCGCTTTCGGAGCAGATATCCAGTCACCAGCGATCGCGCACTGTCGAACCACTGCCACTGACTAACGGCCAACAATACGATTTTGTCGGACGACATATTTTTATTTTTTTTTTACGTTTTGCATCGATATTCCCGTTTCGAAGGGTCGCGAGAAAAACGGGAAAACATAAGTTCCGCACGTGGGATCAATCGAACCGTTTCGTTAAGCGTCGTTGTGGCAGTTAACATTTCGTAAGTGTAAAAAAAAAATATATAATAATAATAATGCAATAACTTGCAGTAAGAAAAAAACATAATTTTGCTGCACTTAATATTTTTTTTCTCGTTTTTGTATTACGTAAAAGTATCGGCAGGATATCGCGAACGACAAGTTGCGCCGATGTTAATTTATAGTTGTGAATTTTTGCCGGTTTGTCGTTTCATTGGATTAGATGAGAATTACGTCACGATAGCAGGCGGAAGACTCGCGGGCGCGCAGGTCCGTCGGTCGTTGATATACAAATAACATGACGATGAAAATTGCGTTGAGACCTCGAGATAGTCCAGCGGATATTGGCCCCACTACGACGACAATACTCTCGTACTGTCTAATAATATATCGTGACTACCATGTGCCTCGTTAGTATACGACTGTCGTGTGGCCTTTGATTATTATTCAACGATACATTAATGAGTATTCAAAATATTTGCGACGCTGTATTTGTGGAGTCGTAAACTCTCGTTTATCAATTCCCGCGATCTTTCCGAGAAAAGAAATTATGTGTCGCGTCGGCTTCTCAAGGAATACGAGGAATGATTTTTCTCAAAGCCGTTTCTTGATATTACAAGTAAATATGTATCTCGAGATTCGTTAAAATTTCATGAATACTAATGTCATGAGGTCTTTTATTAACGACGTTAAAGATTAATTTATTAGAAATCAAAACATTCATAATAATTGTAGAGACATAGAAAGAACTTTTTCCGTCCCTTCGACGCGGCTGTCTTTTTATACGCAATACAACGGACAAACGAAAAAAAAAAAACAAAATATACACAACGAACAAACGCTGCAGGTGCCGATAAAGAATAAAAGAAAAAGATAAAACTGAACGTTAAAAACCGAAAACTTCGCAAAGACGTTTAAAAGCCGCTGTCGAGGAAAAGAAAAAGTTATTAAATCGGCCACTCGGCATCATCGTAAAATGATTCAAAGAGCTTTTTTGAAGGACGTCAGCTTTGCGAGAAAAAAAAATTGGGGGTAACGTACACTTTAGCGGTATGCAATGAATCGAAATTCAATCTTTATAGTCGATTTCGTAGATATTCCGCATAGTAATAAGTTTGGAGTCTATTAAAATTGTAAGCCTTGAGAAAATTAAGTGGTTTCGGGTCCCGAAATTCGGGATGTCCTGACCATGACTGCCGTTTGACGCGATTCGCATCCCCGGTCTCGTTAGTTTCTCCTTGAAATCTGGAAGTTTGCCACGTAGACGACACAATCACCTAAATACATTAAGCGCATCATTCCCCGACGAATTCAAGTTTCGTCAGCGGTTGTCGATGCAACGATATATTTTTCCGCTTAAGTTTTGACCGATTCGTTAATTGAGAATCGTGGAAGCAGCGCAGGTGCTTCGCGCGCACACCGTATTTTATTCGATAATAAATCGCGTCACGTATTTTTTTTTTGTTATCGGATCGCTGTACCGCATTTCCATGAAGAATATTTTTCACGGCAACGACAAAAATCTTCTCTAAACGTTAAAAATACTTCACACATCTTATATAACTTATAAATCTCATATCCGCGTGAAAAAACGATTTCCAACATAGGAACGGAGTTCTCGAGTCGTTTTCCAAGAATCATCTCAAGAATTTCGAATTTAATAGCGTATAAATAAAAAGAAGAAGAAGTGTCGGTTGTCGAGTGACGAAAAAGTGTAAAAATGCCGGTTTCGCTAAGCTGATCGTTTGGATTATCGCCAATAACGTTGGGAATAATTCTCTTTTTGATCGCGTGTCACAGAGTTACATTGGCTAATAGGTTTTTCGAGTCAACAATCGTAAAACATTATCTCTCGAATACACGAAGAAAAAATAGTCTTTAAAGTGCAATTGATAAACCGGTCGCAAAGCAACAAGTTGCACAGTATATCCAAACGGGTTTTTTATTTTAATCACAAAGTCGAATTTTGTTTTCAAGGAGTTTTGAACTTTTATCAAAGGTCTTCCGGTCGGAGAGTCGATTCGCGCATAAAGTTATTTTGCTATTCTCGTTATGCTTATTGCTCGTAGCGAACACTCGCAAAAAGATTGTGTAACTCACGAGTTCGGGTTGCGAGAGTCCAAGGAACAAGAGAACCAGTCGATTGACTCGCGTCCAGTCGTTCGAACGACACGTATTGTATATATGTATATACGTTACCTTGAACTTGATGCTGTGTACGCATTCCACTTCGAGAGTCTCAGTGGTTTTCACGCGATAATCCCGCGGGATAACATGCAGCAACGAACTAAAATTTAATCTAAAAAAAAAAAAAAAAAAAAAGAAAATGAAAAAAAATAAAGCAGCGAAAAATGAATTTAAAACAAATGCACTCCCATTGAATCGCAACTTTGTAAAAATCGCGCAAATCAATGATAACATATTTTTCAACTCTCAAAAGTAACCAAACGACGATGAAAGAGTAGCATCCCTCGTCGACGGAAATAAAAATAAAGAGGAGTCGTGTCTATCGAAGAGTCTGTTCGCTCTCTCGTTAAAAAAAGAATTGCGAGACACTGGTGTGAGTCGCGAGTTGTACGATCGCGAGAGTTGACGAGGCTTCGACGATGATCGGTCGTATTCGGAGCAACTCGGCGACGGACTCTCTGCTTAACATTTGTTATCCGTTCTGGCGTTGGCGAACGAGAATGAAGCAGAGGCGAGAGAGGCATTTCGCACGCTGTCGTCGAGCGGAGTGCGATGTCGGTCCGTGCGAACGAGTTACTACGATAAGTGGTGATTTTGAAAAAATACACTCGTCGCGCTCGTGAAATCGTTGGAGATTTATCCAGAGTACAGGAAGTTTATTGTTCGTTATAAAAAAAAAAAAAAAAAAAAAACGACGATAAGAGTGATCCGACGATAGAGGATGCGTCCGGTCGGTTTACTACCACCGGCCAGTTGAAGAAAATAAAAATGGTAAAACCAAAAAGAAAAATATGAAATTGTGAAACGAGAAAATCGACGCGATCCTTTGGCCTCATTTTTTCGAAATTAATTTTTTCCTTTTATCGAGTTTTTTCGATATTGACGCAACTGGAATAGCCGATAAGTGCGTTGTCTCGTACACGCGGGGCGCAACGACGTACACACGCGACGACGAGACTTTAGCTGAAGTAACGCGGCTTCCATGCAGATTACGCGGACACCTACGTTCAACGAGTTTTAATCCGGTTTGGCGCAACATACACCTCGTCGAGACACACTTACCGTATATACTTTCTAACGGATCGCAGTGTCTCGTCGGAGGCTCGCTGTCCTCGTCCCAAATAAAACGTTATTCACGTCCGAGTACTCGTTACTTTTGGCTCTGTCAACGATTGTCGCACGTGAGACACGATGAGACGACCGAAGATATTTCCTCGAATAGACTAACAACATTTCATTTCATTATATAGTGTTTTTATGGTCGATTATCGGATATCTTCATTGCACTTTTGACAAATCTAAGTCCGTCAATCGAATTTTCGTTACATTTCGATTTAACTGTTTCTGTTGTTGCGTTTGAAAATAACCGATAAGTATTGCGAAAAAAACAGAGAGACGGATTACGAAGAATTAGCCACGTGTTTCTTCTCGATTTTCCGTTTAATTTCTCGTAACGAAACTCTCGGAAGACTATGTTGCGCAATGAATATTTAATAAACGGTGAGAAATTATACCGGTCGTTTGTTCTCGACGGCAATATTGTTTCATTCTTTATGTATTTCTCGTCGCGCGAACAGCGCGCAATTCGTCAGTTGCCATCCGGTAAACGAAAATCTGCGCTCATTAAAGTCCGTTCCGCTTATCGTGCTAATTACGATACTCTTGGAAGAACAAGAAACTCGCCGGACGCGAATAATAGCGCGTAATTATTCGGCAAACGATTATTGCAACGATATTTTTACTAAAATAGAAGAAAAAAAAAAAAAAATATTGCGATTTCAGGTTACTTCTTGTATTCGGTATATTTGCGACGATCGGATGAGAGGCAATATTTTACATAAGAGTCGCGTGGCTCTCATTATTTCTATCATCGGGAGTACAGAGTGTGTGCGTCTTTCAGCCGATGATGACGTTTGATACTGAGTTGCATTTGCTTAGCAAAGCTTTCCACGAGGATTTTCGCAACTGGTGACCAACAGAGATATTTTGAGATTAGCTAGAAATGCGCCAAGATCGACCGGCTAATACGATCAAATTTATTAGAGAATTAAAAATGTTTGATATCGTCGAGAGGAAATAATTAATTAATAACGCGTACGATCCCTGCTAACCGTGACCCACAAATGACGCTTTGATCGTTCAAAGTTCTCCCCTATAGTATTAATAAGACTCATTCTCGGCAATCGATCGACGTGTTGATAGTACCGAGACGAATGAATCTTTTGCTAAAAAGGATTATTCGTGTCGGTTACTGAAAAACACGTGAAGCAATGCGGGATCCGGTCTCTTATTCATTTACTGCCGATATCCGACACGAAATATTGTCATTAAATTGATTTCTTTACGCCGATATATCGTCATATTAATTTGATTTCTTTACCACGAAATATTGCCATTAATTTAATTTCTTTACGACGGAATATCGTCATATTAATTCGATTTCTTTACCACGAAATATTGCAATTAATTTAATTTCTTTACGACGATATATCGCCATATTAATTCGATTTCTTTACGACGAAATATGGCAATTAATTTAATTTCTTTACGACGATATAGCGCCATATTAATTCGATTTCTTTACGACGAAATATTGCTATTAATTTAATTTCTTTACGACGAAATATTGTCATTAATTTAATTTCTTTACGCAAAATTAATATGACGAAATATTTTCATATTAATTTGATTCATTTACGACGAAATATTGTCATTAATTTGATTTCTTTAAAAATGTTATTTCAGCGTTGTTACGAGCCAAATAATATTTGGGCCTAATGTCTGTATGGTCGACAAGCACTGGACGAAATTCAGTTTACGGTGCGGAGGGTGTGAAACCTCCCTCTTCGCACCTGCCACCGATTTTGGCCCATACGCACTCTCACCTCCACGACGATAACGGGCGCTGTTTCAACAAACAGTTCCACAATTGCCAGGTCAGTTGCAACACTATCCTAACGCTATCTATCCGTCTCTGTCTATTTCGCCTTTAACTATACAAACACCCGCTATCGATGCTCCGCCGCCGCCGCCGTTGCTGCTCGCTGTTAATTTTCTCAATAACTCGTGGGATTCTGAACCGACCGACTGCGCTTAGCCGTGGCAGCGGCTTAATTATTCTCCTGGAATAATCGGATCTCCGATTTCTCAGTCATGAAACAGCAGCGATGCCGGACGCTTCGCTCGTAATTCTTCAACTTCGATATATAAAAAAAGAAGAAAAAAAAAGTATAATTTTTCATTCGACACTCGCGACTGTTGAACAATTGCCAATTTGTGATAATAACATTACACTGTTTCTGTGATACTTGGCACTCGTGGAATAATCTTCATCCGTAAGTCGAAATTATAAGCTATCCGAAGCTCGACGCTTTTTCGTAGAGCGATTCCTTTTTTTTTTTTGTTTTTCTCTGTAGAATATTCCCGTGTAAAATTCCTTAAAAAATAATCTCGAATTCAGTTCGCTTCTTCTCGTTTAGTTCGTTAATTATACTTGTTGTATTTTGTTTGGTTCAGCACCTGCGCTGTTGGTTTTTGTTGCACCTACGAGAGGCAATCGCATCGAGTTCTTCTGTTGGCATCGTCGTTCGGTACGTTTCTTTTCTCTTTTCTGCTTAAATTCTCGAAATACCCTCTCCTCGAGGTATACATAATTTATCGTTGTGTCGCTTTTTTTTAATTGCTTCGAAGTCTCGTATTACTAACTTGATGTTTTGTTTCGTTTTTTTTTTTTGTTTTTTCTTTTTAATAAACGTACGACATTGCCGTTACAGCATTTAAACTCGAATGCAAGAAGAACGACGAGACTCTGTTCGGCTACATATACGCATAACAAACTCGCGTATGCAGCGGATCTCGAAATCTATGCGCGCGACTTGCCGATCGCTATATATCCCTCTCCCCTTGTATTTCTCTCTCTCTCTCTCTATCTCCTCCATCCGTTCGCACAATGACGCAGTTATCTTTGAAACTACTTGTCAGTCGCATAAATAATAATACCGATGGACAGATTAATTCACAATCTCATTTGTCCACCGATGAAAAACAACAGACAAAGATGTCGCAGTCCGGTGACGGTCTCCACACGCCTGGCTACTTATCCTGGCGGAAACTACAGCTCAGCCGCGCCAAGTTGAAAGCATCGAGCAAAACGTCGGCTCTACTTTCCGGTTTCGCTATGGTAAGGAGACGCAATTTTTTCGCAATTTTTTCGTAATTTTTCTAATTTAAAATTAATTTACGTCGCGTCCGGTTTGAAGAATAAAATTGCGGTGCAATTACAGTATTTTTCTGTCCACAGGTCGCTATGGTGGAAGTTCAACTTGACGAGAAAACAAAAGTTCCTAAAGAAATGCTTGTCGCCTTCGCTGTTTGTACGACACTACTCGTCGCGGTACACATGTTGGCGCTTATGATATCAACGTGTATCCTGCCAAACATCGAAGCGGTGTGCAATCTTCACAGCATAAGTCTCGTTCACGAATCGCCGCACGAGCGTCTTCACTGGTACATCGAAGTCGCTTGGGCGTTTTCCACGCTTCTCGGACTTATACTCTTTCTTCTCGAGATCGCGATATTATGTTGGGTGAAATTTTACGATTTTTCGGAGAAAGCCGCGTGGTCGGCGTGTATAATACTTATACCAGTTCTCGTTATATTTCTCGCATTCGCGATACACTTTTATCGGAGTCTCGTGGCGCACAAATACGAAGTAACGGTATCGGGAATACGGGAATTAGAATTGCTCAAGGAACAAATTGAATCGACCGATGTTGAGGGAAGAAACGGCAATCTTTTGCAACTGAATACGCATATTGTGTGAAACAAATTGTGCGAAGTGTGGGAACATTCTATCGTATCGGAAATTCTCGATGTTAGGATATCGCTGGACGATTATATCGCGGAGAATTGCAAAGGGCAAACGATTCTTTTTCGGCATTTTTCATGTCGTCAATGCTTTCTTTCCCGCGCGCGACTGAGAGATTATTCCGATGTTCCGCCCCCCGCCGTCCTTTCGCAATTCGTCGAGGGACACCGCACGAGTATTTTTTTTTCCATTCTATTCTATTTCTATTTCTATTTCTATTTTTAACGAATAATAACGAATCAAACGAGACTCTGGGATAATGATATTGATATTAAAACATTCCCTCTCGCGCGTAGTGACTTAACGTAATCATTGCAGCGACGAGCGTTACGCTTTGAAAACTAAAGACAACGGGTTCGACGAGTAGACTCGTTATAGTTAGTTATTTTCAATAGCTAATGCTCGACAAAGACTTAAATATTAATTCGCGCTTTTGATGCGATCGATTCGAGACTACGAACACTATGGGTGTTTCGATTAAATCAAAAGGCTGATATATAAAACAAAACGAAAATGAAATTTTGCGTTGCAACGCTTGGTGTTTATTTTCGCCGACGAAATGTCGGCTATGTTATCTTCCATGCGAGATCTACGAATTATACACTTAATATAATTATATTATGCGAAAAAATACGAGACGAAACGATAAATGGAAGCGCGTGACACCCATGGAGTGACACGATGGAATAATTTAATCGCAGTGTTTATACGATTTCTATGAGATAGAATTTTATGCGAATTAAGCCGACGCAATTCTTAAGGAATAATAAATCGAAAAAAAAAAAAAATTCAATTTATATGGTAATTTTATTATCAACGACAACCGACGTTTTGACGATCGTTATCTCGATACTTTTCAGAAAATGAAGAAATCTCCGGATCGCATAGCATCGACACCTCTTTTAGCCGTAAACCAAAAACTTCCTCCGGATTATCGATTTCGTTCTGAAATTTAAAAATAAACGATTTTTTTTTTGTTGTTTTTCTTTGGCAACCGGTGTACGAATAAAAAGACTTTTGGACTTTTTCCGGGATTATTTATTATCCTGAATTACGAAAATACAAGGAAATTCGAAAAACGATAAAAGTCGTCTGACCTTTGGAATAGGATACGGCGTAGGCGTTCGAGCTGATTGCCGCCAATGTATATCTCGCATCGTGCTGACGACGCATTTATCATCGCGCCAACAACCCTCCTGCAGTTGACCGGTTTTCGTGTGATAGAAAATCCCCGAACCCTCTTTCTTTCCATGCGAAAAGTTACCTTCGTATCGATTTCCATTTGCTGTGAAAGTGATAGCAAAGATGAGAGTGTTGATTCCGGTCGATGTATAATTATTTTGTCTTATCAAATTGTCTCGTTATGTTCGCCACCTAAAAGCAGCAATCCTTCTCCGTGATAAAAATCGTTCTTCCACGTTCCCTGATAGAACGTACAGTCGCTTCCCCACTTTCTACCGAAACCTTCTTTTTTGTTATTCACGAAATTACCCTCGTAGTAATCGCCGTTCGCGTACCAGAGCCTCCCGAAGCCTTCTTTCTTTCCTTCTACCCAATAACCCGAGTAAATCTTAACTCGAGTTTTATCTTCGAAGACTCGGGATAGCAGACCGTATCCGTACCTCGCGTCGTTCAACCAGTTGCCTTCGTACAACAAACTCCTCCGCCTGGAAGTTGTTTCCTCCTGAAGAAACAACTGTGGAATTTTTTACGAAGATCGGGAAATAATTCATTCGAGAATAATAATCAGTGGTTACATTTCCGAGCCTTTTCCATGCCTCTTGTCATTTTTCCATTCGCCCGTATATTTCGACGATAGTTCGGGAGAGAAAATCGATTTTCTCAACCCGTTTCTCTTACCGGCCTCTATTCTCGATTTTGTTGAACTCGTCTTGAGGAAAGGCTTTAGAAAAGGCATATTTTTAATTTAAAAGAAAATCTTTTGTCAATGATAAGATAAATTTGATGGTTTTGTTTTCCGTATAGAGAGCGATGTTTTTTGTTTTTTATTGATAAGCAAACGTTGCACCTGAATCTCCAATCAGGTGAATTGAAACGCAAAGTCTTATTTTTCGTACAAATATTTTTAATCCATTATTTCACACGAGAACGAGTCATAAATTTAATACAATAAACATCCGGTAATGTTCATACTTCTTATCTGCGGAATATTTGTTTTTTTATTATACGAATTTTATTTATGCGTTTCCTTCGTGCCAAACTGAAGTGAGTCTGGTGCGCGAGATTTTTCAAACAATCTGCGGGTGGCGCGGAGTTTCCGCGCCATCTACGGACCAACACTGAACGAATGAGACCCGCGACACAATAACCGCCATTCTTTATACAGGTTTCGACTTGCATCGCGCTACAACCGCTGCCGCCGGCTTAGCGTAAGTAAATATCGTTTGTTTATTACTTTTCTTTATCAGTGTCGACCATAATTTCCGTGAGCAATAAATCACATCAGCTGTCGGTTAAAATATCATCTTAACGTGAACCTGTAGTTTATTACACGTAATAATCGAATAAGAAAAATGCGTTGTCGCGTCAGATCGGTCGTATAATGGGTTGTGAATCGCGTGTTTTTATTGTTCTAACACACGTACGCAGGTACTCGAAATAACAAAAAAACCAACAAAAATCATAACGACAGTTTGTTTTTACGAGATTAAATCAAGTAGCGATGTTTTTTGACTTTCCTAATCGACTCCCGCATTTACAAGACGAGGTGCCAAACATCGAGAAAAAAATGTACCCGCAGTTAAAAATTTCGATCTCAGATACTTACTGCTTGTTTTTTTCTTCCCCGCGATCCTAACGCATTGCGGCGATTAATCGATAGGCTATATACTATCCTTCACTTTTATATTGTCTCAACGATCTATTATTTTTCTCGCGTTTTTGTCAAAATTGTCATCCATTGATTTTGATTTACAACAAAGGCATATGAATTATTTTACGCTGGTCGATGGTTGAGATCATTTTTTCTAAACCGTAAATAGCGCCTATCGATATATTTGTTACGTCAAGATAAACGTTTCCCCGGTAATAATAACAACTGTTGATACAACATCGGGAACCAATCAGAGGGCTTATTTCATAATGGCGGGAATTTTATTCAGGTAATAACGTGTTCCGTGACTCACTCCGAACTTCAATCGAAGTTCGAATCTATGAACATTAGAGAGATAATGGCGAATGAAGAAGAAATCGAAAATTCGTTTGCATCAGGAAAAAAACAGACTTGCGACAAAAATTGGGGTATGAGACCAAGTTTATCCATAAATAAATCAATAAATATATTTTTTTTTTCATGTGTATACTTTATTTATTACTTTTTGTACAGTATTGTGATATGTTCACATCGATGAATGATATAGTACAAACAGTTTCTACTGTGATACACGAGTCGTTACTATTCTACACTTTCTCCCTTCGCTTTTACGTGACTCTGTTTTTCTTTTCGTTATACAATTTTTGTATTTTTTTTATTCTCGTTTTATTTACGATAAATGCATGTGTGATATGTGTTTACTATCCGATATGAAAATGTTGGGAAATAGTATTTCGTTAATACAGCCTAAAATGTATGAGAGTATCGTCTCCTTTCGATATGCAGCTCATGCGGGCAGACAAATCTTTATGTGATACATTTTTTTTTTTTTTTTTTTTTTAAATTCCTTTTTCGACCGAACATAATTTTTTTGGTCTAAATATCATTCTACATTATTTCAATTGCCAAAATCGACGAGACACGTTTCCGTCTCAAACTTTTGATTATGAAACCGAAACCCGTCCGCCCCTCCGTCTGCGTTCAAACGAGAAATCGCAGTCTTCAACGCGATAATTTTCCGAGTCCTCCGGCACTGTATACATTCGCACATTACCGAATTTCTCGTGAATAATTATTCTCCGTTTATCCCCGAATGATTAAGATGCGAAGAGTTGAAAATAGATGTGAGAAAAAAACAGTTTATTAAAAGAAAATAATTGATTGTTTTATATACACATTTCTCAAGGTCTCCGTGTCCAAGAGATTCGAACTTTCGTTTTCTATAAGATGAGAATGATTTAGTTTTTTGTTTAATTGTTTTTGTTTCGGGATATCAACGTTTCGCACAATTGCAATTGGCATATCGACGAAAAAGCTATTTACAACAACCTTCGGCATCTTAACGTTCAATCACATTTTCCTTTTTTTCGTTCACAATTCATTATCGTTTTACTCGTCTCTTTCGCGTATGAAAAAGAAAAAAAAAAAAAAAAAAAAAAAACGCTTTGCATTATTAGCCCGATGGCAATTACGCGATTAGCGACGATGCAAAGAAAAGAAAAAAATATATGTATATGAGAATCGATGAAGTTTTCTGTGACAAATTGTGCACGTAGAGTGTCCAAGTCTACTGTATTAACTTCACTAAGGTATAGTCTGCAAAAGCATAACTATTCGTATTATAAATCTACAATGTTATTTTTAATTTTTTTTTCTCTTTTCATATTATGCCTTCGATGCGAGCGCAGCGTTTTAATCTGCGCGCGATAAACCTTCTCTTTCACTTCGTTTAATTCGTTATTTTCATTTTAACATTTCTTTATCTCTGTACCGATGTACTTAAAAAAATGTGACTATATTATATACATAACGCGTTATGTAATAATGCTTATAGCGCATTAATGGATCGGTTATACCTGCCCGAGCTGCCCCTACATTATTCCTTTGTCACTCATACAAACGAATAAAGATACGTAAACGAAAATGAGAAATCTTTTGGTTGAAAAACTGGTCCGTGTCACTCGGGGCTGTGTCGAGAGATAGAGAGTTTTGTGATAGAAGCAAATGGAATCACTTGATTAATTTCGATATTTAGCTGCCGTAAAAAAAAAAAAAAAAAAAAAAAACGATAATTAAGCGAAGACATCGTTAGACTTCGTATCGAAGAGAAATCACGAAGGGTTTCTTTCGAAATTACGCGCGTTTAAATGTACGAGAAATACTGGTAAATATATCCAAAATATTACAATTAACGTTGTACTAAAAGTATAATAATTAATTAACACTGTTTACTCGAAGAGTTAATCAAGTGCGGTTAGTAAAAAGAATAAATTATAATAATAGAGTATCTATACAAAAAGTGTACAGGAGGACGAGGGATGGGAATAGCGAGGGAGAGGATAATAGGAGAAAAAGTATTTTTGAAATAGTAACAATTATCGAAATAGTCAGTCGGAGACGAGATCCTGTTAGGTTCATTTTTCTCCTCACATTAAAAAATACATTTCTCATCTCGTTCCATATATACGTTATTTTTTCTCTTTTCATTTTTTTTTTTTTTTTTACTATAAATTTGAGTAATTTTGCTGTTAGCCGAGTTGACTGTGTTTCATTATTATTATTTTTTTTTCTTTCGTCTCATCCGGGCATCGAAAGTAATATTATAGTGCCGGAATAGCAAAAATGTGTCTCTCGTCTTTAATAATAACCGTTTAAGGTAGAAAAATGTAAAAAACCGTGTTGCGTCCGAAAGTCGATTGGATTAAAGAATTAGAGGAAATGAAATGAGAATATAGCGAGTCAATGGTCCCAAAAATTATTTTGACTAAAGACACCGAACGGCGGGAGGGGGTGTGAAAGTTTTGGTTGATTTGAATTACAGTGGAATCTCTCGTATGCGACGCAATTCGGAATTATCGTCAAATACGGAAGTGACCAATCGGGTGAACGTAACGACGGCGGGGAGGGTATCGCTCGGTCAGCAATTTTCCTCTCCCGGTCGCTCATGCAAAGCATTCAGAAGTTTTCAAATACGAGAGGTTCCACTGTATTTTTTTAATTTTTTTTGGGCTCTTAGCGATGATTTGCCGGCCCTTTCTCTCACTTTTAAACGTCGTTATTATTTAGTCCGCGGCGGTATAAAAATGATCGTCATTCACTCGTATAAAGTCAAATTAAATTTTTCTCTCATTGGGATTATGAGAGGAACTAAATCAATATAGTTTTCAATGGTTGCACTAGAGAACAACGTCAGGCAGGGTACAATGCCACTAGGCGTGTTGAATACCGCGTCTTCCGGTGTGATGTCCAACGCCGATCATCGATCCTCCGCCGTTTCCGGCTCCCAATTCCTCGCGGACAATTTTCCTCTCTTTGTAGTATATCTCCTCACTTTCTTTGTCGCACAGCAGTAAAACTGCTCCACCGAAAAGAAATATCGCTGCTCCCCATCCAACGCCATACGCCCATCCGAATTCCCATACGTTTCGATTGCCTGTGCAACGAAAATTAAACAAAAAATAAACGAATAAACATCGAGGAACTTTGAAACGGCTAAAGGAGAACAAGTTTTTTCAACTCACCGAGATTTAGCTCCGCGGCGAAAAATACTGGATATATCACCAGAGCGATGAGCAACGATACGACTGTAATGAGAACATTTATCAATCGTTACGATCGGTTTAATGGTTTTTTTTTAATCAACGATTTAACGAAAGGAAAGGATAACGATAGGAAAAGTTTTTCAAACTTACGAGCAATGCCCATACAGAACACAGCTACCCTGTAGCATTTGTGTTTATCTCGATGATCCTTGGCGCGGAGTCCAAGACCCGTGAGAAGTGTTGCCGCTATATCGGCTATGAGACACACGACGCATAATGCCGCTGCGGCCTTTAAATATCCTGAAATATATCACACGTGTTTGAATTATCGCGCGTCATTCGTTAATTATCGTTTTTTCTCCCTTTTTATCCACTTACCGACGTCTCTCGCTTGATAGCAACCCGGTGGATCCGGCATATTGAAGGGCAAAGGTGTCTGAGCGTTTTCTTCGATACAGTGGGCGAAGAGCCCCTGTCGCCATCCCAATGCCATTAACCAGTCGCTCGACGCCAAACCCATTATCATCAGTATAATGACGATAACTCCACATATAAAAGCGATCACCTGAACATTAGAAAAAAAAAAAAAAAAAATTGTTAGAAATCGCGTAGGAAATTCAGAATCTTAAATGCAACAAAGAATTATCGATCGAAGGCCGTTAGGCAGCTATACGTATTCCGAAAAAGGAATAATCGCAAAAGACCCGTTTTAAAGAACCGATTGATTGGGATACCTGTGCAATTTCATTCTCTCCCATGTGCTCCTCGGCGACCGTATACATCATCATTTTTCTTTTATTCACTATTTTTCTATTCTCACGTATAATTGACTATAACATTTGCTCCTTTATTCGCGTTTTCTTTGAGACACTGGACTACGAAGCATTATCCAAATTCACAAAGATTGTTGTAACAAAGTTGCGTGAATCACGGAACGTCGTAGACCCCGATGTAGAACATCGGTAGACTATACGATTTTTCTTCACCGTTCCTTTTTCGTTTTAACGGATACGAATTTATATATTTTTTCTTCTTCCCGCGTCGAAACGGTTATTCATCGATTGAATAAATATATTTCAATTAATGTGTTCACAATGTCGGAAGTATTTTACAAATTTCGAAGTACGGGGTCGAGGGTCACGTCAGCCATCTTTCGGATAGAAGTCTGTCGAGTACGCGAACGAACGGGGGAGGTCTTCGTTCTCTTTCTCGAGGGTCTCTTGTTAAGTGAGTTCCGAGGGAGGCTGCCGCTGCCGAGCGGCTCCCTCGCTTTTTTCTCTCGTATACTCGTGTGTATGTGTGTCTCTCCCTGCTGCGTCTCTCGATGCCCGAGGCTCGGTGTGCGCACCCTTCGCGAGAATTTGTCGAGACCTTATATACGCGTATTTGCACCGAAACGTTCTCGCAATTCTCGTGACAATTATTCACAAATAATAATCCCCTTTTCACTTTGAGATATAAATTGTCGATGCGGACTTTGCGAAAAATGAAACTGTTCTTTGGGTCGTAATGATGGAAAGTATTTGAAAGAGCAGAGGTATCCACTTGCGTCCGAAATCTTGGAAAGCGATATCGTCACTGAGGGAAGGTGGGTATGTGGGTCGCTTAGGGGATGCGCGGGTCAAAGGTGACGGCGCACCGCGAGTCGCTCGACATGCGCGAAACGTTCTTATCCTCGGACTCACTACGTTTTCAACCTCCTCGCGGTAACCATCGTTATTATATTCATCTTGTTAGCCCAATTAATTGATCGTTATCATAGGGATTAAAGCTTCTCGATGGCGCGCTAACGAGACGGTATTTAGTCGGATTATAATAGACGAGAGTGTAGAAGAGCCCTCGGGATATCTTGCAAAGATAATAGTCAATTCAAATGCGATTTTCGAGTACTTACCTTGAGTGGCCTCGTGATCGTCACTGTCTCGATTGTCGTTGCCTGAGCCATTTTTTTTTATCTTCGATCTTCGAATCAACTTTCTCGACTAACCGAAACTGTCGGTGAACCTGTATGATAAAAGAAAAAAAAAATATAAAAGAATACGGCGAATAAAACGTGAAGATAAAATTAAATAGTATCGGGCGACGAAAGAATTGCTGACACATTTACGAAGGCCTCGGGGCTTTTTTTTTTTTTTTTTTTTCGTTTCGTATTTTGTGGAATAAGCAGATGTGCGAAAAAAACTTTCATAAAATATATTTGAAGTATGAGAGACGTACAATTCGATGTTACACAGTGAAATTCGGATCGATCTACAAACAGTCGCAGTCCGCCGCTCCGAAATGGAGAATTACAGTACAAATGTTGAATTTCGTTTGAGATATAAAAATAGTCATTTTGCTCGGAATATATAGGTGTCGCAAATTGGTGTATCGCTGTCACAGCACCTTGAAAAATGCTTAAGCGTTATCTTGTACGATACGCAACACTCACTTGGCTGGCGGCTCGGAGAGTGTCTCTCATTGAAACGTAGTCATCGGAATAAAAAAAAATAATAATGTTTTACAAACTAACATTGTCGTTGATCACAAGTGGAACTTTGGTTAACACTGTCGATGATGACGAAGTTTCTATGATTAATTCACACGGTATTGCCGTTGGAACGACTCTCCTCTTTCTCTCTCCTGTAGGCGTGGATTGTGTTTACATCAGCGTCGTGTACGCTGTAACAGAATGATGATTCTCTACTACCTACTATAGCATTACACTTGGAAAGACTGTACCTCTCTCCGTGACTCGTTTGCCTTCCCCACTCTGTCCCCGAGACTTCGTCTCCCTCTCTATTCATCAACGCTTCGAATGACTGTGTTCCCTATGACGTCACAAAGAGAAGAAGGACGCCAGGCGTCGCGGAGCTTCGCAGCGTTCCGAAACTCCGCAGATGCCGAGCATAAATCCGTGCGATGCCGTTTCACGGATTATTCTTTCCCTTTTGAAACGATTTTGTTGGAACGGTTAGTAGATCCGAGTAGCGTTTTCATCCCCTCTCTTGGACTCATTTTTCGAACGGCCGACCGACTTACTTACTCCATTCCCTCGCCGCTTCCGGTCATAGCGTTTTCGTTCGTCGAGATGGAAAGGTGTTGAAAGTTTTATACACACGTGTAAAGGTAATGTATCGGAAAAATTGGCGTCCAAAGTCTGCCGATGGAAAAATCGATGAGAGAAAAAAGCCACCGTTAGTTGGTTCGCGGAAAAGAATGTGTTACGAAGAAATTATCGTAGAAAAATCAATATGAAAAGACGAGAAAAAAAATGGAAGAAAACGGTAAGTTTGGATTCTGAAAACGAATCCATAAACATCTCATTCGCGTGTAAAGCTTTTGCGAACTCTTCGATATGCTTCGATGATACTGAATTTGTACTTTCGTTTATCGTTAATAGTTTTTCTTTCGGGGTACCGGAAGATGAAGAAAAAAGCAATCGCGAGCGCTTGGATTCGACACGTGGATTCTTCGGAAATTCATCGAATCTGAATTTTCCGATCGATCGAAAAGACGAGAAAATCTCCGCAGGTTAGTACGATAATTTTTATTCAATACTCACGAAGTTTTGGTAATTGTTTTCTTGTATATAATGACATCAATCCAATTCTTATGATCACCTGATATATAAATTATATCACACATACATCTGAAGCGAGAATTCGGCACCAATGATTTTTCGATTCGCAGTCAAGAATCGATCATTTATATGATGCATTTTTTTTCCAGATCTCCAGATAGTTTTGTTGTAATGGGGAGAACCTTTGCTTTCCATGGAAGAGAACACTTATCAATGGAAACACGTGAGTGATAATAATAACCGTAATATAAATCGAAAGTGAGTTTGAAAGTGAAATTACGGCGAAGCTACGCTATTACTATGAGTGATGATTATCTGCAACATGCACTACCAACTGGGGATTTTTTTATCTCTATAATTCGTGAGAAGATTCTTATTATCGTATACCTCCGCCGACAAACCCTTAATGTTTTTTTTTATTTATTTTTTTTCAGATTAATGTCAAAATGATGTCAACAATCTCTGTCTCTGCTGAGAAATTTCCGTCGAGTAAACGCCGTTTCACGGGTCAGTAGATTTTCTTTGCCACCCGTATTTGAAAGATATTAAATAGATTATATGATGATACCAAACCGAATCATTGATTTTGATGATATATAAAATTACATGCACTACCAACTGAAAAAATGTCTTATTTTTATAATTTGCGAAAAACTTCTAAAAATTTAAACTAACAAGTCCCCGATTTTGTTTTTGCAGATAATCGACGTTTCATTGGCGCCAAGATGATTAGTTTGAAATGAAAAATGTTGTGAACACATAGAAGACGACACGAATTTCGTTTCATAGGTCAGTGGAAATTTTCTGGCAGTGTTACGAAATTTAAAAAAATATATTGTTTATGATGACACCAAACCGAATCATTGATTTTGATGATATATAAAATTACATGCACTACCAACTGAGAAACTTTCTTATCTTTTCAATTTGTGAAAAAATGGTAACAATTTTACGGTACTAAATTTGTAACGATTTTTTTTTAGATGTTCGACGTTTCAATACCGTCAAATCCCTCGAAGTCGGCTGAAACATTTCGTGATAAACTATACGAGACACGAAATAAAAAACAACGTTCGTTTCATAGGTCAGTGAAAATCTTCTATGATTTTTATGAAATAAAAAAAAATATATATAGTATATGATGACACCAAACCGAATCATTGATTTTGATGATATATAAAATTACATGCACTACCAACTGAGAAACTTTCTTATCTTTTCAATTTCTGAAAAAATGATAAAAATTGTACCGTTCTAACTTTTCAACAATTTTTTTTTTTTAGATGCTGGATGTTTCAATAGCGTCAAATCCCTCGAAGTGAGCTGAAACATTGCGTGATAACGTACACGAGACACGAAATAAAAAAAAAAGTTTGTTTCATAGGTTAGTGGACATTTTCTATGAATTTTATCAAATAAAAAAATATATATAAAGTATATGATGACACCAAACCGAATCATTGATTTTGATGATATATAAAATTACATGCACTACCAACTGAGAAACTTTCTTATCTTTTCAATTTGTGAAAAAATGCTAACAATTGTACGGTTCTAACATTTTAACGATTTTTTTTAGATGATCGATGTTTCAATACCGTCAAATCTCTCGAAGTCGGCTGAAACATTTCGTAACAAAGCACACGAGACACGAAAAAAAAAAACACCCGTTTCATAGGTCAGTGAAAATTTTCTATGAATTTTATGAAATAAAAAAAATATATATATAGTATATGATGATACCAAACCGAATCATTGATTTTGATGATATATAAAATTACATGCACTACCAACTGAGAACATTAAATTTATCAATGCGTAACTCGTAAAGCATTTATCGCAACTTAACGAGATTGTTATTTGTTACAGGAAATGAATAAAGAATCGTTGTCGCAGGAAAATCGGAGTTTATTCTGAGGGCATTTACAACGATTGTACAACGTAACAACGATTTCTAAATGTAAATTGTCGGTAATAAAGTTTCCATAACACGATAGAACAGTTGAATCTTTGTTCCAATTCCTTTCATTTTTCCCTTTGTCGCTTCCGATCTATTTACCAAGCCAAGTCGAGTTTTTTTAATGCCTGTGAAACATCGAGTTAAAGAGTAACGGAAGAAAAAAAAAAAAAAAAAAAAGTTCGTCTCGGCGTATCGACATTTCCGACTATAGGAAGCAATAGCTGTATCAACGATTTAAATAATAAATATTCATAGTCAAATATCGAGACTTACTTGGCTTACGCTATTCATTTATATAAATAGAAAAAAAAAAATGGAGATTCAAAGTCTCGGCGAAAGTATTGTGTACAAAATATAAGTTGCCGAGTTGTTTTTTTTTCTTTTTTTTTTCGTCGATACGTCAACAAAATTGGCCTCTTGTTTTGCAAGTTTCATTTTATATATACATATTATATATATATATGTCAGCTAACGATTTCACATCGTTCAACGTTCAGCGTAATTTTTATTTTTTTTTTCGATTTGCCGTTTAATGTACGCAAAATATGTTCTATCACTGGGGTAACTTACATAAATTCCGAATCTTATCACAATAGAAAAAGATGCGGAGAGTTACATATCGTTGGTCCAAATGCCAGAAGGGCGTATTATCAATGCCCTCGTGATTTTTGGATCATCGATACGTTTTTTCTCATCCGTATTTCATTTGTCGTTCGAACAACCTGTCGAGAACGTTTTTTTCTTTATCTACGTTTATAATAACGTAATCGAAATGAACACACATTTTTCCCAATAAACCTCCAACACTTGTAAAATGTAAACGGTAGAAACATTCGCATAACGATTTTTTTTTGTTGCTTTTTATAACTAACATGGCTATCGGACATCAACATCCATTTTTTTAAACGTTTTCGGATAAATAGATATTAACAGTATATCGATACACGTTTGTAGTGGTAAACAAAAAAGAAAAAATGATTTTGATACAGACAACGTGTTTGAGATTATGACGTCAATTAAAGGAATGATTAATATCGAACAGTCGCCGTGAGAAAATGCCCCCTTTGGCTGTTGTTCCCTTGGAACGATTCCCAGAAAACTTGTGACTTACGCTCTCAGATTGCGCGCCGTGCAGTCATTACAAAAAAAAAAAAAAGAAAAACAGGAAATGAAAATTTATTTTTTTAAACACAAAATCATAATACTAGTGAACCGTAAAGAAATGAGAAAAAAAGACGTCGAGCGAAAGCGCGACGCTTTTCAACGAATTCAGTTCTCGTCTGTCGTTTCAAGTCCTCTTTGGTGATACTTAATCACGTCAATCGATTTTCCAGTCTTCTGAGAAACAACGTTATTTCTTTTTTTTTTTTTTTTATTAATACGGGCGATAAATTCCTCATCGCGATTCTTTTCCCAAAGATAGGTGCAAAAAAAAAAAACGAAACTTTGATTAAAGCTCTTTCTCTGTTTCTACATCCGTCTCTCGCTGGTTAACGCAGCCATACCGAGTGAAAAACGAAGGCACGGGGTTTTGCTTAATAAAATATAATACATAACTATACGTATTTCTATGATATAATAACACCAACTGAGGATTGCCAAGGATCGTTTATACATTATAAACATAATAGTACGTGAGCACCAAACGCGAACTTGAAAATCTTTTCGTAACGATCGCTCGCGGTCCTCTATCGTTTTTCGTCTTTTACAATATCTAATAGCCGTTGCTACATAAAAGGTCATTTTCATCGAGTGTTGTATTCCTAATGGCATACGGTATCATAACTTCATTTCCCAAAGAACGATGTGCGCGTCGTTGCTATTAGGATCCTTCAGAGTGTAAGTTGATTTTGGACTCTTATCAACCGTATTCGGCGTCGTTTGTTGTCTCCAATTAACGTAACCCCTTCCACCCATCAGAGTTAATACGGTTCTCTTCGGTTGATCGATTTGCAGCGAACCTTTAACGATTTTCTTGCTATTAGGGGGTTTAATTTTTCCGGGTGGAATCGTACCTTCCGGTACCGTAGCTACATGATTATTGGTCGTCGATGGATTGTCGTACGGTCCGTTTCTACTCGCGCTACTGCTGTTCCTCGACAATTTACCAGCTTTCATTGACAAATTCTCTTCCGAACCCGACGAGGTGTACAGAGAACTTGCGTGCGAATCTACCGACCAATTCGACAGATCCAGAGATCGCGGCCTCGTTATTTTCATTTTCAATCTACGATCGAGAGTACTGACTTTGTTCGGTATAGCAGCCAATTCCGGATCGCTTCTTCTCAATGTCTCATATATCGGATCTATACCCGAACTATTTTCATTCTCGTAGTCCTTCACATACATCAATTCCCCGTACAGGCCGTATACATCGCAATTTTCCCCGGAACTCTGCGAACTTGTTATAGAAGTCGACAAAAGACCCCCACCGCATCCCAGTCCCCGCGGAAGAGTTTTGGAACCTCTGTATTCATTTTCCTTGCTTCTCTTTCTTCTCAACATAACCGGACTGCCGGCGAGTTGTTGCTTCAATTTTCCAACGTTGTAAGAGAAAGACGAGTCGAGACTTGCGCGATCCCTGTTTCTTTGGCTGTGTTCGACGTCTTTTGTTCTCAATTGTACGTTATCCTCCTCGTTATCGCCTTTGTTACAGCTTCCCACTGTGTTCTTCACGTTCTGTATCGCCAGGAGGAATGTTATCGGTCCGAAGTGCGCGTGATAAGAGATGTTGACGCGGCCGCTTATTATCGGAACTCCTTCGAGTCTCGGCAGTGGAATCGTTAGACTTATCCCGACGTTGGTCCCGACCCACAATAATCCTTTACAAGCCATCAGAGCTGTAACCGTAACCGCTGCTTGATTGTTGTTCAGGTTGTCGCCGCACGAGTTCGATGGTCCCACACTGGATTTCGTGACTCTTAAAACGTTCGAGGCGATGTTTATATCCTGCAGATGTTTGAATGTTTCTGTATGATACAGACAAACGGTACTAGAATTTTTCAGCGCGACCCACAAACCAACTCCCGAATGTGCCATAAGCTTCACGTTGCCAACGTGTTCGTGTTGAGCGCTGAAACTCTTTGTAACTTCGCCGCTCGTTCCGTTAAGTACCCAAACTTTTTTGCCACAAGCCGCATAAACTGAGGCGTTTATAGGCATCAAACAAGAGACCGGATCGCTGCCCAATGTTATAACCGATGGATCTCTGAGTAACCAGCTACCATCGAATTGTCTTTTGAACATCAAAAGCGAACCGGTCGCCAAAGCAACAAAAACATTATCACAGTGATATTTGATCTGAACGACAGCCCCGGATACGGCGTAACTTCCAAGTTGTTCCTGTTTTTCAGGCTCCGAAGCCGCGTAAACGATTATCTTTCGCGAATCCGTTCCCATCCAAACGAGATCACTGGCCAATGTAACCGGATCGCTCGTTGTTACGCCTTTGATGAATTCTATCGCCGCTACTCTCGTCTCCACTAAATCAAAGGCAGTCACTTGCTTAAGGGAAGTCGATGTTGCCGTTGTCGACTGACCGAACACCGTAACGTGACTCGAAACACCGTCACCGGTGCAGATCCATAGATAACTCTGATTTCTTCCTCGTCGTCGAGTAGGTCGCGGATTTTGGGTTGTGTAGTAACAACCGCAGCGCACCTCCGATTGATACTGAGAATGATAGACCGGTTGGGAACTGACGAAGAGGGGCATCTTAGTTGATGGCCTTTGCTCCTGTTCCGGCACTTCCCACGATGGGGAATTGTTGGGATCGAGTGCCAGTTGCGCTAATCGCAACTCTGTTATCCAGTCTTTCTTTACCAAAGGATTTTCCGTTTGGAAAGTATACATCTGTCCCTGTTTCGTCAATAATTGCAAACAACAACTGTCGGCCCATACCATGTCCTCGTCTTTTTGTTGTATCGAGGATTGGATCGATTGTAATATTTGTTTCGTCGTTTCCGGAGTCATTCCCTGTTGAAAATGAAGAATTTTTCGTTGAATTGAGTTCCAAGAGATGGATGGATGGATGGATGGATGAGGGAGTGAATTGATGAAAATTACCTCGTAGGTCCCTTTCAATTGACCAACCAAATCGCTTATTCTGGACATAACTTCGTAGTCGTGCATCAAATCATTCATTTCCACGCAGAGACTGTCCGCTCCCGCCTGACCACCCTCGCCGCTTCTCTCAGATTTTAGACTGCCCCCTTTGTTCAATCCGGCGGTTAAAAGACGACTAAGGGTCGGCGATGTGCTGGTGTCTTGTATCTGTATCGGACAATTAATCCTAATATCAGTATATCAATTCTATGTTATAATACGGAGAATTAAGCGTAACAATCTCTTACCTCGATGTCGGACACCGGATATGTCCATTTTAACGTCAGTCTCTCGCTTCCGGTGAAGTCCTCTACCGATCTCGGGGCAACCGATACGCATACTACGAGATCGTTTAGCAAAAGCAGTCTTCTTCTCTTTGATTTTGTTATCATTCCGCTTTGATTGAATTCCTGAATTTGGAACATTAAGTTATCAATACCTATAAATTTTGTAGATTCAATTTTGTTTTTATGTAAAATCGGACACTGGTGATCGACGATAGGAAAATTCTTTTGTTAATGCATTTCGCATCGCTTTAAGCTTTACAGCTCGAGATACCTACCAACTGTGTCACGTTATCCTCGCGTATGAGATAACGGGATGACGAGGAAAGTGGACGATGTGCCAATTTGCCAGAAACGTGTCGAAGCATTTCTTTGAAA
Organism: Cryptus armator; assembly: GCA_963971235.1. Lineage (NCBI taxonomy): Eukaryota > Metazoa > Arthropoda > Insecta > Hymenoptera > Ichneumonidae > Cryptus > Cryptus armator. The sequence continues at coordinate 14,483,240 of OZ020232.1, forward strand.
GCTTGAAATTGCTCCGCCTCGCGTTTCCTTTCGTTTAACATTTCCGCTAAACTCTCGAGTTGCGTCAATGCCAACTGCAGCGACATCCTGTCGTGATGTCCCTGCGGTGTGTGTTTTAAAAGATCCTGAAATTCAACGATAGAAGTATAAAGATTGGAATTTGTTTCTTCTTTGTCTTACAGATCGGTAGGAGTAAAACGGCCCGAGTGAAAAATTTACTCACTTGTAGAAACAGTATAAATTGTGGAAACCTCTGTACCGGTTTCACCATTAGACCGAAGAATGATAGTCTGTCGTGAGCGCTGATTTGCTTCACCTACAAATCAAAGATAAGTTTCAATTTAATTGATCCAATGAGATATTTTCCCTATGATCGGCAAACATCAATCGATTTGCCTCTCTCACCTTGAAAAAGTCGGCGAGCGCTGTTTTTCTCTTTGATTCTTGTTTTGCAAGATCCATCGCTACCGAGAAATTATTGATAAAACCACTGTATATATCGAGAACTATAGCTTTGCTAAAACTCGCGACAAACACGTCGCCAAGTTTTTCATCTTTGTCCCACGACCTCACGCATTCCGCCAGTGCTATTCTGAATAGCGTGTGACACTGTAAAATTTCCGCCAATCGATGAAACAACGTTGCGATTTTCGTTTGACTGAGAATCGGCGGTGACGACTCTTCCAGAGGTTTTTTGTAAACCTGATGAACAAATAAAAAAAAAAAAAAAGCCAATATAAGAAAATTGTTTTCATGCGAAATTCGTTAAATTTTATTCATCGCAAATGTCGATCGATTTAAAGTTTTAAACTTACGTTTACGAGCCTTTGAAGAGTCGCGACGTAACTATTTTCCGAATGAACAATCGCCGCTACAATGTGTCGTCTTTTCAACTGCTGAGCCGTTAGACTCGAAGGTACCGGAGGAAGACTCGGTGGCGCTTGTCTTCTCTGCTGCATGCATTGAAACTGTACCATCGCACCATTTTCCTCTTCCACCTGTAACAACGCCGCGTTAATAACTCTCCAGTCGTTTCTTCCTCGACGATCCGACAGCGTTGTTCCGTTTTTGCAATTGTTTTTCCTCTTTTTTTTTTTTTTTTCTTTTTTACCTCGCTGAGTTGTGGCATCTGCGGTGCCTTTATCGGACTGGTCAGGGACACAGTATCGGACGAATCAACGTCATACTGATGGCTCGAACCCCTCCGTATGCTGAACCATCGCGAGAGCCTACCATGAGCTCCCGGCGAGTCAAGACTCTCGGAATTGCCGAGTCTCATGTTCTGAGATCTCCACTTATCGCAGAGAGTTCTGGCCTTGTGTAACGTGTTTCTCAACTGGCAGTTGCTCCTGTAACATATAATATATTGGTATTAGTGACGAGTTTACAATGCGTCTTACAAAACGCGCGTTCCACGAAGACCGTTAAAAAAATGCTCGCGGGCGACTTTCAAGGATTTTCTTTCGAGTACCGATCTTAATCATCGTAAATTTAATTAAAAAAACAGCAGGCAATATAATATATATAACTGAATTAAAAAAAAAAAAAAATTCTTCAATCTTCGGGTTGCAGTTATTCGCGAATACTAACTTGACGCTAACGTTGCTCTTCTCGCTCTCGTCGTCCGACGACAAATCGTGATCGGACGCCGAGCACCACGAATCCTCGCTGCGAGCCGACTGTGCCGAGGCGTTCGATCGCGTTGCCTCCAGAATCGGATGTTGCTGATGTTGCTTCGGATGCTGGCCTATCGTTGTCGTTTCCATTCTCGTAGCTTGCGGCGCTACGTCATCCCAAGATCGACATCTCGAACGCGGCTCATCTAAACGATACGAATTAACGCAATGGTAAAAATTGAACGCGAATGCTATTCATTTTGACTCCTCCCTCCGATCTTTCAAGGATTCTCTCTCCCGTTTCGCTCGCTGCCTAACCGTATCTTCAAAGTCGCGATCGTCTTTTGGTCATTCGGAACAACGAAACACGCGAAGGACTATGAGAAAGTAAAAGAAAAAAAAAAAAGTGTGCGCGTGTGCAGCAGCCGCGTCAGCGGCGAGGAGAACGCGTGGGTGGACGACCAACAGGTTCCAAGTAGGTGGTTTCGGGTGTACAGAAAAAATTGAATCGCGGGGATCTCAACGGGACTACTTGTCAGCCAACACATCGATGTGTCATAATAATATCGAGCTACAAATCACAATCCCATAAGTTTTGAATTATATTAAATTCTCGAGACGCCGTTCGACTCGTTGCCCGTGTTGAGAGTGTCGCCGTTAGACCAATACGAACGCAAACACCGGGACGCACAGTCATCCATCGAATGACGGATGTTTCTATTTTTAAGGCGAGTTTTGCTTCCGCTCGAATTCGATGACGTTGATGTCGAATAAACTTGGAGTTTGTTGGGCAATTCGCGAATATATTTCGAAAAATATTGGTTATGTACGATTTTTTTCGCGATACGCGTACTTTATCTTTCATATGAATTATTTCACGGATTCGTCAAGAATTTACGAATAAACTTCCGGTAGTCCTCGCGGACTTTATGGATGGGATTAAGAACGGTCGGTTATTGAGCGAAGCTACTTCATCAGGGTGACGTTTTATAAAACGTGGGAAAGTTTGTACGCGTGCCTGCGGGTTGTGCGTCGCTGTTAACTCGAATAATTGAGGTTCATGGGGCGGGGGCTATCTTCTCGTTTGCGTCGGTGGAGATGTGTGCGCGCGCGCTTCCGTGACGCGGATGCAACGGGGCAATACACGCAACACGGACACCGGACCCGACACTATGATCCGCTGTGATGCTAATATTCCGATCGGCATTGCTACTGGTAGAAGAGGAACCGTACGACACACCGAGTGCTTATTATCGCGTCGGAACAAACCGACCCGAGAGAGAAAGACCGCAGAGTCGATAAAGAAGAGAAAAAAAAAATAAAAAAAAAAAACAGAACGGCATATCAAAGAGGAGAACGGAGAGAACAGAGGAGAAAGGGTCTCAGCCGTCTATTTCCGTTTCGACTGTGTATATCCAGTTATCGCCTCTGCGAACTCAGCTTCATCGAGCAAACGCCGCGGTAACGAAACTCTCGAGACAACGCAGACGACCCGGAGATTTATTTAATTCTTCTACCATTAACCTCGTCAGGGTCTCTTGGATTCTCCGTTTTTTTCGAGACTTTATTTTCTTCGAGGCGAGAGAAGAAATTTACCTAAAGCTACTCGAGGTTATACCAAAAAACCGACGGACGTCCCTCGTCAACTCACGCGGTGAATTTGCTTTGTATATTTTTCTCTTCACCGAGCGAACATCGCATTATTTTCGACCTCTTTTCTCTATAACTAGTCGAGAATCATCATCCGACGCGAACGCGTTACGCAAATATTAATGTGCGCGTCAACTCGCTTGATTTTTATTTTTACTACTTTTTATTATTATTATACTTTTTCGCGACGTTTCTAGCACTTTGTCACGATTATTAATGGTAATTAAACGATAGGGATACGCGATGTTGTATATGTAACCTCATTCATTATTACGCCATTTTGCTAATCGGTCGTTCAGTTACTCCGGATAATTGTCCTCCTCGCGATCATTGTTCGATCTTTTAATGACAATTTTTTATTCGTTTTCCCGCGGGGGGGACGATGTTTGCGCCTCATTGAGTACGATATCGAAAGAATACGTATAGTACGTAACAGATATACACGCGATTCGCTAACGGTTACGATTGCACAATTTTCATCGGCGCTCGCCAAACTCGCGCGCAGTACGTAACACAAACACAGGAAGAAGAAATCTTCGTCGATGTTTTTATCGGAGGCCTGAGAATTTCTCACCGATGCATAAACACAATATCTGTTCATCGTAGTCGATGTTTCTACTAGGGTAGTCGGAGAATAATGTTGGCGCGAAAAAAAAAAGCTGTATATACGGACGTGAGTTTGTGCATTGCTCGCACACGAATAGGACGGAGATTCACGTCGATCGAGATCCGTTGGATCGCGATCCGGCGAATCAAGGCCACTCGGCTAGTGCGCGTCGAGTAAATTATTCAGAGCTGTAGCCTAACTGCAACGGTGTACCGCAGCGAAGCTTTGATGTAATCGCATAGAGACGAGCATTGGCAGAAACGCAGAGCTAAACTAGAGACGCATAAAGCACACCTCGGGAACGCTTCGTCGTAAAATGATAATCGATTATTTACAAACCCGAACGACAATTGTACGGATAAACGATGAAGAACTTCCGGTTTTAATAATAGCGAAAAGTTTCGTGCGATTAAAGAAAAAGCGAAACAAAAGGAAAATATTGAATTGAAGGGCAAAGCTAAGCGCTCAAAGGGGATCTCGAGAGTCCAACGGGGGAGAGCGCGCTACTCGTTCATCGAATGCTAAATGACGAGGCGTTGAAGCGTTTCCGGTCCGACTGTACGTAACTCTACTGGTGTACGAAGATTATTAAGCGGTATGGAGACAGAAGGAATAATGTGCAGTATACGCACCGCGCGTATAAACCGCTTGTTCTCTCGAACTATTGTGCGTCACACGTTAGACTTTACCTTCTCGCAATCGACTACTATATTTTTTCTCTCTCCCTTTGGAGCTGTAAACGATTATGGAGTTTTGGACTCGACGGAGATACTTGGAGAGGTGTTTATAATCGTAATGGACATTCGAATACACGAGTTTACGACTCGCCGGCGATGGCAAACATCGAGACTGATACCGCCCCGCAAAGTCCGATGTGCATTCGTATCAACCCCCTCACTGTAAATTTGTAAACATTCTTACGATTTCCAGTGAAAATCACTTATCGTCGCTATGCATTCTCCGCCTTTAGTCGCGGAGTCGATATCGTACAGTTTGAAAATATCGACTCGGAGCGCAGTGCGGTATGCGGCAAAAGATGTCTCGGGAAAGAACAGACGAAGTTACATTGTTGCGAATGAAATATGCTAATTTCAATTATCCGAATTATCCGAATACTCTTCATATGCGCGATTTACTTAGCGTTAAAATTGAGTTAAACTATTCCACATTGGAGATACAATTAAGAAGATGTGATTAACGAGAGACAAGCAGCACGTGCAAAAGTAAAAGGACACGTCAAACACGTGTGGGGGGGACACGAGATCCACCTTCTCGAGGACGGAATACCAGTACGTTGAGACACCAAACGACGGAGCATAGATCATCTCGCATTACGCCCCCGCAATTACACCGCAAAAAAAAAGAAAAAAAAAAAAAAAAAAAAACGAGATGCGAAGTCACGTTTACATTTGTATAACAATGGTACCTACATTTCGCGAGGTATTCTTAACAACACTCTGTTCTCTGTTCGACGAGAGCAGAAACTCTTTCGTAGATTCTTCGAATTTGTTGCAAAATTTCTATTCCGCAAGTTCTATATGTTTGCCGTACGAGATGCGTATACGAGAATCTCGTCGAGGCGCGGGAAGGATGAGAAAAAGAGATACTCGGTCCGGCTATGCGGACAACGCGAACGACACTACTCTATTCTTCTCTATACCGCTAACTCTTTCTCGTGGTGAACGCACACCGCGAACACTCCGGACGGCCCACACGCCGGGGGAGCTGCTGCAGCGCGCGCGATACGCCTCCGCTGCCTCTGTCTCTCACCGATATTCTCTCTCAAACTTCTCGACCAAGTTGTACATTATATACGCGTATGTGTACGCGAAGCGTACATAGAAACCGTGTATAACGAACACGTAAAAGCGTTCACGAGGCGAACGCACATACGCAGCGGTTTGCAACGCCACGAGAGCACAAGTACCCGTTGCGAACGCACCGAGCGGTGAACAGGGTCCACATAAATATATGCCCGCCGGACGTTTTTAGTGAGTATATATTGTGGACATGAGGCTTACAAACGCACGAGCATCGAGTGCGTGTATAGCATTCGAACTGCTGGTATGAGTCACACACTGTGGTGTACGACGTTCCGAACAACTATCGGTGAACTGTATGAGTACGCAATTCGGTATGTGTATGAAACGTTCTCAACCGCGAGAAGAGAACCCCTCGAACCCCTTTTCTTGAATTGCGTTCTCCAGCGAATGAGCCATAAAGGCGACAAGTTTTACCGGCGGCATTGTCTCGATGTTCAGTCAATGAAAACCGGCAAAAGAATTTTTTTTTTCTTCATCTTTTCCTCGCATGTCTTTCCATACGTATAATAAAAGATTTCAACAAATACATATGTTTTTTTTTTTTTTTTTTTTATATATTTTACGCGTATAGATCGATAAATAGATTTTCGGTATTTGGATGTTCTGTTGTATCGTCTCTATAGGTTTTACGCGTCAATTTATCTCTCTTTCTCGTGGTAGTTATCTAAACTGCTTTTATTTATAAGGTCTCTACGCATCGGTGTTACGAGCATCCGGACTGTTATTACCACCACCAATGAGACTGCAGCCGGTATTCGCTCGAAGCTCCAATGGATCCGGAGGAGATTGCGAATATCCGTGCAGAGAATTGGAGAACATCGGCACGAGCGGTCGAGTGATAAATAAGAAAGTAAGCAAAATAAAATTCTTGAATAAAAATGCATCATTTATTATGTTATTTCGAATTACTTTGGTGGGTTTAACTTTGCGTATTGCTGCACACGAGGTCTTTCGCGAGGTCTCAACGTGTCGTTCTCTCTCACTCTCTCTCTCTCTTTGTCTGTTTATTATATCTCTCGCCTCGATCGCTCTTTAACATCTCCCGATAACGAAAAAAAAAAAAAGAAAAAAAAAAAAACATTATACGCAAACAACAATGAGGAACCGGTGAGTGCGAACAGGTGCAACGCGTATGCGTATGCGTATTACTCGTCGGTGAAGGTGGACTGGGAACGAACTCGCGTGGGAATCGAATCTCCGTTTCGAATGAATTCGCAATGTTTTTCTTAACCGAATTAGCATGCGCCGACCCCCGGGTAGTTAACAGCTTCCGTCAACGAAATTTTCGAGCCAAGAAACGCGTTTACTAAACTTTATATAGATCGCGGAAAGGAGGAGAATTTGTTAAATGATCGAGACGCGTTTAAGACGCGAGATAATGTCTCAATAATGATAATGTTGAGTTTCTTTGAATGAAAATGAAACGGATGAATCGACACGACCCGATGCATAATCATATAGCGAACAATGTTGTTATTGAGGGACGCGCCACATAGAGATGCATTCGAGGATATCGAACCGCGACGAGTGGTCCGAAGAATGGATATATTTCGTGGGCGTAAAACGCGATCGAAGTAGTGGCCAATCGTAATAGACAAGTTCCCGAGCAGCTCGGCAGCTCTATTAGATTATTGCTGGCGGTTCGCCATCGAAAACTACTCGGTTACGAGAGACGCACGACAAGGACTATCTCGAGTGGCGAACGTTATACACAACGTATCGAATATTCTCGTTGTCACAAAATCGCTGACAATGTGACTTTTGATATCCAATAAATGGCGGTAAAAATTATACGACGAAATCCGGAAGAAGTCAACAGCGTGAGGATTGAATTGGTAGAACGGCACGTCGAGGATAGCGATTCTAGTCGGTCGATGTCGTCGACCTGCGCTGCTCACTCAGCGTGTCTGAAATATGCATACGCTTATTTCCACCTACTGTTAGCAGCAGGACGTTTTCTACGAGCTTTGGTTCTGCGGTGCGGTGCACCGCGTACGACGGGGGGGACGAGAAACGGCTAAAACTCACGAATGAATTTACGAATCGGGTCGCCTCACTGCGTAACAATTCGATCGATTGGATACAGAATTGGTAGAGTTTAGGATACAGCGACACAAAAGAGAACGAGAAACTAGCAGCGAACGATAGCATTGAAAAGGAAAAAAAAAAAAAAAAAAAACATCGTAAATTGAAGCGATCCCAGGATAGTCGCATTCCAGCTTTGCGGAACAGTTTGTAAAAAGAAATTACACCATTCGAGTGTATAATAAGCGTTATAATACGTGGTATCGGAGCCAAAAGAAAAGTAACAAGTTTTCCGAGTCAAGTCTACTGGCGCCAGTCGAGAAAGGCAACGGAGATTTTTCAATCTCGAGGACAATTCGATTATAATTACTATTGGTAGCAGCGACCGAACGGCAAATGGATAAATTCGCCTCGATATCCGGTATTTAAATCGTTCGGAAGTGTAGGTAAATTTCGAAGATATCATCTCATAGATCTGAATCTCTAAGCGTTTAGCGTACCAATTCGCATTGCCGACCATCGCGCGTTTTCCAATGAGAATCAATCGATGATTTCCTCAATCGCAATCGCGGCTCGTAGTCGCATCCGGAGGAGAAAGGGGGAGAAAAAAAAAAGAACTTCATAAGCGATAATTGAGAGGGAGGCATCGCGAGAAAGTAAAAGAGGAACTCGACGCGATGATGTTGCTGTTGTTGTGGATTTACTAGGAAAGGATGAGCGGGAGACGCCAGTGCGATTATTCATAGTAAACGCCACAAAGTCTTTCCTCCCTCCCGGCTTTTCCATAATATCTATGTGTCACTCATCCAATCTCACCGGCAGTTTACTCATTGAATCACCTCGCCGAGCGGTAATAATCAAAAATGATTATTTCAAGAGGCAATTTCGTGTTTGTAAAGCTACAAGAAACTCTTAAAAGGTCTGGCAACGCTGCGATAGAGAGAATGCTCCGCGGGCATTCAAGATTCGACTGCATGCTGTTGCAGACGGGGAGCACGAAGAAGAAGAAAAAAAAAAAAAGAAGAAAAAATCGGAGAACAGCCCGCGTGGACGTAGAGAGAAGGGGATGTCTCTCGCTCGCTGTTTCTAAAGACGAAAAAGAGATCGAGAGTGAGAAACTAACGAGTCATCGCCACGCGGCTAAAAGATACACACTTCCTTCCTTTTTATTTTCACTTCGCGCCGATCTCTCTTCCCGAAATGATGGCGGATCCCCGATTTACCTCTCCACGCGTGTGCGGGGGGTGAGTGATTTTCTTTGCTCTTTTGCTTCCTCAACGATCCAAACCCGCGTCATCGAGATAAAGCTACGCAACCGTAGGCTTTTCGTTTGTATTCTAAATGCGGAACGATTCGCGAATGGGAAACACAGTAAGAGAGAGAAAGAGAGGAAGAGAGAGAGGGGAAGAGGGGAGATCAGGTTCACGGAGATAAAATATCCCCCGAGAGCTCCGGTCACGAGATATCATCACGCAAAGTACTAAACTCCTCCCAACAAATTATCGATAATCAAAATTCATCGTGCAATTATTCGCTCATAACACAGTTTCAGCATCGCTCGATAATACGAACAATTTATTAAGTTAATGTACTTTTATTATCTCGTCATTGCAGGTAAATCGGAAGAATCGGAAGAGGATATTCCCCTCGAAAACCGGAAGTGATTATATACGCATTGGAGAACAGGACGCTGACAAACGAAGAATTTTCGTATCTCCAGGTGTCGAAACTTACACTTTATGAGAACCACGCCGTTGTGCATCTCTTCCATGTTCATCGAGTTGCTTCCTCCACGATTACTCGTGGTATCTCGACGTTCCCACAGGAACGTCTCTTAAAAACTACGCAAACCACCACGAGAAATTATTTCACTGTATTCTCAAGTTTTTAATTTCTCGGTCACTCGGTAACGCGCGCACACGCAATCGTGAAAATAAATAGGTACCACACGCACCATCCACCAATCAGAGGGATACTATCGCTCTGTTTTCAACGAAGAAGCCGATGATCGTCCACTGGACCGCTGCCACTACCACCACTGCTGTTACTCTCGCGATACCGATTTAAAAAAAAAAAAAAAAGAAAAAAAAAAAAGAACGAGAAAAGAATAACAAGACAACAAGGATAACACACGTGTTCGTTACCGGCTCTTCACCGCGCGTTCATTATTTTCGATTAATATCGTTGCGTCTGTCGAGCGCAAAGTACGCTTAACGCGTCGTCAACGGCGACAAAGAAGAGAACTGGCCGGCGCACGGGAACTGGCAGTACCGCCCGGACGACGTAGGGCATCATGGCGACCGGGTTTACTGTCTGTCTCTCTGCTCTTTTGTATACTTGTATATCTCCGCCACTGTCGGTTTGCTTGGCTCTCACACAAGCCAGCAAACGGCTTGGCGGTTCTGGCTGGTGGCCCGCGGTACCGTCACGCACTGCGGGAGGATCAAGCGTGGTGCTCCGTTGCTGCTGCCGAAGGGCGAGAAGCGTCAAGGCGCGGGGGAGGGACGTTAGAGAGTAAGAGACTCCGAAAGCAGGACTATCGGTATTATACCGAGTGTAAGAGAGTCGGATAGACCTTCGGGGCTTTGGCTCACTGGTTGGCGAGTGTCGAAGTAAGAATCGGAGAGAATGAGATACGAGAGGAGAGCGAGAGAAGCGAAACGAGAGGGGAAATGCTCGACGTTTGGTTTACCGGAGGTCGGAGAGGGAAGGAATATACGAGCGGAGTTCACGGCGGTGTGTAACGCTCGGCGGACAAACACGGAGAGAGGAGGAAAAACGAATGTGCGCTATCGTCTCGTTGGACTCTCAACAGACGGCGCCAGTTAAAAGGTCTTTTCTTCGTTCGTTTCCTCTGTGTTGGGATTTGCCTCGTTTCCAACTCCGCTTGTTGCCGCTGCCGCTGCTGCTTTTGCTGCAACGGTGGCCTCGTTCCCGCTGACCTATGTTCTCGTACTCTGTAGACACTCCCGGCCTCCTCCGCCCGCACACTTCGTACCGATACAGCAAAACCTCGACGCTCGGAAACCGGCCGCTCATTGTTGCGGAGAATCCGATTGTTCGCTTGAATTCGTTCTCTCGTCGACGATACGACGATTCACTCTTTATATACTCGCGGGGGGATTCGTTCAATAGAAACGAATCGTCCGCGTGCGCTATAACACTGTTAATCGCTGTACCACAACGACACGAAGAGAAGCTACGAATTCAATTACTTTTCAGCGTATTTTTTTTATTTATTTTTGACAAATATTTTTTATTATATTCAATACCGGATGACCCTGCAATGTTGCGATATGCGCCGAGACGGTCGACTACTCTCGGCGCTCGCGGGCGATAATGGTTTTTTGCGAATGAAAAATAGTTGCTATTTCAACAGAGGGACAAAGTCCAGGGATGGACGGCGAGGCACGCGCGATCTTTACTTTTTAAGTAACATCCGTGTACCGAGTATCCAAGGTAAATCGCTCGAGACGTTGAACCCCGTGGCAAAGATCGAAAAAAAGGATTTTCTTCTTAATCTTCTTTGTGTCTATAAACTCATCGATGCTGTATAGCGAATGATATCGCGCGACGGGACATTTATCGTTTGGTTTTATGCTAAACGGAATTTAGAAAACCCGTCGGCTTAGTCACAACTATGTCGTGGGTAATCGTCGAGTTTGAAGAAAATTCTCGTGGATGGAAACGTGAAACAAGTCGACGACACCGTGGGAGAGCGCTATCGCGAAGATGTGACTACGGCTATAGCTCGACGACGCTGTACAATGAACGAGAAAAATATTTAAAGCGTGCGGCACGAGTCCCGCTCTCGAAAGCACCGACATAGCGATTTCTTCACAGTGAATTCCGCGTCGTAGACTCGGAGTCGTGTATTATGCGCGCCTCGAGTTCTCTTACCTATATCGCGTATACGCGTGCGAGACGAGGATCGTTCGGCAGTTTCAGCTGCGGTCACAAAACCGCACATCATCCCTCGTCTTCTTCAAGTCCAACAAAAATTACGCTATGTCGGTACAGTTCGTTTGAATTTTTTATTTATTTTTCTTCCGTACGTTAACAGAAATTATCTTGCGAGTGTTTTTAATTTTATTTGTCTCATTTAATATTTGCAGAGATCCGCACGATTGCGAGGGACACGCGAGGGGTTTCGGAAGTTTCGAAACATCGGCAACACGTTAAAATTCGAGACGGTTATCCACTCACCGTGGAACTGCTGATCCAGTATCGAATTACCGTCGCAACGAGGATAGGATAGCCGTGGGATAAAATTTGCCGACAATTTTGCGTATAGAAAAGCATCGATTTGGTATAAAATCGGGAACGGTATCGTGAAATACGGAGGATACGAGAGAAATAGCGTTCGAGAAGCGATCGAAACTCTTTGCCAAGATGAATAAGAATCGTTGCACCTGCCGAGGAAGGATGCCAAGTGGAATGACGAACCGGTCTCCGGAGCATTATTTTCGGCATAGAGAATTCACTCCGCGAGCGCAGAATGCCGCGACAGATGGTTCGAAAGCGAGAAACAGGCCTCTCGGATCCTCGAGTCTGCGACAAAGAGAAACGGACTTAAAGAAGGAAGAAGAAGAGAAAGAAGAATGACAAAGTCCCCGGCGGGTCGATAATGCAGCGGAGCTTTACCGATGGAATTTTCATACCCGCAGCCGGGATACATCGAGACATCCGTAGAGAAGACAGAGATACTTTTAAAAGGCAAAACTCGCTCTCGACTCTTCGCGTACTTGAGAGATGGCGATAAAGTGTTCGTTTCGACTGTCGTCTGGCAAAATCGTACACTCGCAACAACGAGCATCCAATGAGTTTGCGTAGGATAGCGTTATCCTTCCCTCACTCATTGAATTCTGTGAGACCGCGAGTCGCGATCTCCGTCGTCTACGACGAACCTACACACAGTTGTAAACTCCAACAACGACGACGACAACTTCTCTCACACTTTATCCGTAAATACGTAGCGGGTGTGCCGTATGTACACTATTTCCTATCCCCTCTCGGAGAATATACTCTATATCCCTCCCCACCGCCGATCGCGAATCTCGCGAACCCGCTACTCACCCCGCGAGCGTCGCTCTCATCCCCGTGAGGAGTAGCCAACCAGCCACTACCAGTGAGGACTCGAACGAGATCTACATTTTAGTACGCATTAGAGAATCTCCCGAGAGTATGATAAGTTTCCGTATCGTCAAAAGAACCAAAAGCTGTAATAATAGCGCGAAGCTGAGAAACAACGATTTTACAACTGCCGCCTCATGACGCAAGTTTATCATCAGGCAAAGTTCAGATGTGAGTGTCAAGCCATCTAATTGTAATCATCGACCTATAAACACCATATTATTCTATCATCGGCACGTATCATTACCAAAATTCCGCGCTTCTCTTATTTCCTCGAATAATTCATTTAAAAAAAAAACACTATATAGATATAAAATACGAAAAGTAATAATGGGAGTATCACGAGAAGACGAGGCGACAGCGAAGAGCGTTCGATAACTCAGAAGAATCAACGAAACAGCCGGTTTGGCAAAACCCATTGACAAGTGTTGTAGATTCGCCTTATCGCGTTTCGTATCGTAGCAGCACCGGTTCTCTCATTCCTAATCACATGCACACACACGCGCGCGCGATATTCTTCGAAGACCTTCCCGTACAAACCTCTCCTTTGTACTATTATAAGCCGGTGACGGCGGAACTAAGCAGACGCGTGTTATCGCATAGTTTATGTTTTCTTTTTTTTTCCTCATTTTTTTTATTTATTCTTTTCTTTTTTTCAGGGACCGAGAATCTCACCTGCCGCTTCATACAGCTGAGAAAGGAAAATGGAAAACTGTTCACCGGTCGAAAATATTCGGCACAAGCGGGTTGGGAGTGAGTATTACATCGCGGAATGTCCGAATCTTCATCCGTGTCGATTATGTATAGTAGAGAACTACTAACTGGCAAAGTCGCGGTAGTTCACGGTATTACGCATGAGTCAGAGACACGAGAGTAGATATTCCACGATAGAGGGGATCTCCTTCGTTTCCCTCTCTCGTTTCTTCGTGTATTTCCACGTTTGGCGTACGCGGCGAAGATAGAAAAGTGTGCGTGTGCTTCTCGGATATCTCTCGAGATTACTTACTCCAGTGGTGGCACCCGGCATACCGACGTCTTTGGTATTAAACACTCGTCGCGCATCGACGATGAGAGAGGCACCGGTAGTCAGTTACATCGGAGGCGGGGCAGTCGAAATTAACGTCGTTCCGGTAACGATGCCACTCAGCTTCGAACCCCCACGGCGACACCGTAACGAATTAGGAGAAAGAGGACGACACGTGCTCTCGTCTGTTTGTACGAACGATAACGAGCGGCCGGATTGTCACGAGATTAACATAATGTCCCGTGAAATATTAAACAGCTAATTATAACGTGTGACGAAACTGTTTTACACGCGCGGTAAGCTATTGTAGAAAATTCGCGATTAAAGAAACGGGCAAATAGAGTTTTTAGAGATAGTCTCGGGAGTCTCGAGGACTTCTAAACGCGTCCACGACATTCGCAAGATCCTTACGTAATAAGGGAGCCGCTCGAGACGGTAGTCGCGAGAGTCCCTCATGGATTTTCTCCTTCTCTTCGGCTGTCTCTGCACACCTCTGTGTACCTCTTCGTCCTCCCGAAACGCCAACGCCGCCTCGGCATTCCGATGCTCTCCATTGAACGGACCACCGGCGGCAGTAGCAGCGGCAATCGATAGGCTAGAAATTAGTTTGTCACGTTGGATGCTGCGTTTCGGTCCGCGAGTTGCGCTAATGGGACAAACGCGAGAGAGGAGAGTATTGACGCGAAACTATTGTACGATGCCATATGAAAAATCTTGAGATTGGAGAGGGAAACAATCGAGTCTCGTGGAAGAAATTAACTAAAAAAAAAAAGGGAATAGCATCTCGCGACTGTTGTACACTAATAAATTGTATTTTCAATTGAATACAAGTATCGATATGCGTTTTCGTTTCAGGTATATTCTGCGACAAATGCGTCAAGAATTCCCGACAATTATGGCTGACGTTCATTACAGAGTATTGAAGAAGAAATGGTCGAATCTTCTTCAACAATACAAAGTAAGACATTTCCTCGATGATCGATCGTTCATTATACATATGTATACGTAAAACCGCTTAACGTTTCTTCTCGCTATGCATCCCCTTCTCTTCCACATATGTTTGACGGTTCAATATTTTCCGGAATATGATGAATTTATTTTTTTCTTCATCAAGGAACTCAAGAATCCGGTACACGGTGACAAAAATAAGGCGGACGATGTTTCGTGGCCTTTTTACGTGGCAATCGACGAAGTACTTGGAAACGGCGGTCGACGTGAATCTCTAGACGAGGATATTGTTAATCCTCACGAATTTCTATGCGTGTCAGTGACACCCGAAGAACCCGCTTCGCCGTCCGAGGATGAGCCACGATTTCCCTCCGATGAAGAGATCGAACGCAACGACAATCCGTCCATTTTAGCACTGCGAAGACTTCAGGCGCTCAACGAGGATTGCTCCATAGAAATCGAAAGGCTACCGCGAGGATCGAGGTATGGATAGCGCCGTTATTCATTTTACTTTTATACTCATTTGTTATATATATATTTTCTCTAAAAAAATGCGATTTATCTCTTTACAGACCGAGCAGAAGAATCGAATCGAGAAAACGTACGTCGAACGACAATACTCTCATCTCGAGACTTCCGCGTGCTACCGAATTATCGATAAAAACCGTGAAAACTACACCGTCGATATGCGTCAAAGATTTGTCAAAATTACGAGGACAAAGTGTTCAAACTGTAAATCGAAGAAATGCGAGAAATGGCAATTCCTCGACCTCGCCAACGAGACAAGAGTTAGAGATTCAAGTTGAGGAAGAATACGAAGAGAGAGAAAGTAAAAGATCGCGAAGAACGAGACGTCCGGAACACGAGGAAAGCCCGGAGCAGCGGCAAGAGGAAGGAAACGGCTTGGAACGTCGACTCGATGAATTCTTTGAATATACGAAACGTCGCGACGAGGAGAATCGTAACGTCATGTTGAGAATACTACAAGCAGTCGAGAAAATTGCCGATAAACTTCAGTGACTGATTATTACTGTAAAGATTAACGATTAACTACGACGAAACAATTTATCGCGTACATAGGATATATCTATCGCGTGGAATAACATTGTCTCGTAGTCCGGAGTATCGGAGGACACTGAGGCTTATGAGTAACCGGGGTCTACGCTCCTAACATTTCCAAGTACATTTTTTTGTACATATTGTGTAAGTTGCGCTGAGTACATGTAACGATTGTATGGGTTCGCGTGCGTGTGTGTGAGAAACTGGTGGGGTCACGAGAAAACGTGAGTAGCGTATACTTTTTGTTTCGCGATACTCCCATCCCGGATCGTCGGACGTTACCTTTCTTCGTCGAGAAATATCGATGATCCGCGGTCCGCGGGGGAGGGGAACACCGCTCTACGGATCGATCACGATTCGAATATTAAAACGCTGTTGAAACGTTTGCCAATAAAGTACAGTGATAATAAGCCGGTACTTTGACCCGCGCGCTTATTTAAATCTCTTTCTCATCGTGAGACCGTTTTTAAACTCTTTCTTTCGATTCTCTTTACCAGCAGTTGGCTACAGAGTCGAAAAAAATTAAAATATATATCGCATCCAAGGATTTCCGACTGACCGAGTGAACAGATGGTACCTCTTCACATTTCGAAAGAAAAAAAAAAAAAAAAAAAAAAAAAAAAATTATCCGCAGAGAGGTCCGAACGGGAGATACAAGAGTATCAGAAGAGATCGAGAAAATTGCCGGGCGTTCGTGAATACTCTCCAAATGAGAAGGCAGTGCGTGCACGTGGCTCGCATCTGCTTCTCCTCGTGCAACGGACAAGTGAACTTCAGACTGACCCTCGCCAAGTACCAATAATTAAGCTCTACTCGGTAGAAGAGAAGAGACCTCGTTCTTTTCGTTAGCTTGCGTCACTCGCGAGAACTATGCCGCATTCTCATTATTCGACGACGAAAAATAGATCGATGGAACTTTAAAAGTCACATTATTTGTTAAACAATCCTTTTTCATTATGAATCTTCGACGTATTAAACAAAATCGGCCCCTCAATCTCTCATGTATCGCATTGCGCATTAAATTCCGATATTAGCTAATTTTTTGGATTATTAAATTTCACGCAAATGCGAACGCAATTTAATGAAAAGAAAAAATTTGTTTAGCCGAACTATACGCTATCTTTTTGAAACAATCTTTAAAGTTTATTGACCAATGAATAGGCCACGTAGATAATAGCTGCGGGAGTCGTAATCGCAGCAGTATTCGAGTCCAAAGCTATACGAAGCAGCGAGCCGCTCGTTCCATGAATTTAACGTTGAGGTGAAAGGTTCTGCCCAATCGAGCGAAGCCGTTGTTCGGTATTATGCTTGCGTCACTTGGATACAATACACTTGAGAAAATATAGAGGTTCCCCTCCTGAGAGTCCAACTCTATCCATTAGACGCGTGGTGGAGCTCGAGGCCTCTAAGCGCTTTTATAATTCTTTCGAAGCATAGCAACGGGTGCGTATACGCGAGGGACTCAGGGCGAATGACCGTCCTCATTGAATCGTAACTAGTTTCACGCACGATGACCCGACCGCGCTGTACAGTATCTCAGAAATGGTTGTATTTTTTTTGTTCCTTTTTTTTTTTTTTTTTTTTTTTTTCTTCCGGTAGCGTACATCGTACGCGTATATCTTCATTGCTGTTATATACGAGTAGAAACTATTTGTTTGTTTCAAATAAAATTTTATTTAAATACTTCGAAGAAATTCGATAATATATTGATATTTATGAATATAAAAAGTATTTAAAATTTAATTTTTTTACTCAAACGAACTTCGTTTCTCGATGTAATAGTTACTGTCGCTATACTCCGTAAATTCGATCGGCGAGAATGCGGTAAATTTCGGGGATATACGAGTGACGAAGAGATAAAGAACGCTAAGTGCTCATTACTGAATTCTTTCACTTACCAGTTCCAATTTTGGAGGTATTGCTACCAAACGAGTGAAACTTTTTCCATCCTTTCCATCCCTTCTTCCAGATCATCGCTGCCTTCGTTTTCCGCTGTCCATTCGCAACGCTCAATTTGGCCGGTGGTCCGACGTTCCTTCCGAGTCCTCTTCGCAGAGACCCGAGTCCCGACCTAAAGGAACACACGAGCGAAGAGTTCTGCGTTATAAAAATTCAACACCGAATCGTCCACTTAGCCGTTCTTCTCGTCTACCTGAATCCCGAAGCGGCAGTCGCGTCTCAACTGGAGGTTCGGATAAAACCGAGAAGACCAGGTAAACGATTCTTCGAAAGGACCGTACGGCGAGAAGAGTAAGGAACCGCTCAGGACAGTTACTTTTCAATAAAACTTATTTACACTCCTCTCGTTTTTTCTCACGAAGAAAGAGACGATAATATAAACTTCTCTCCACTGACTATGCCGTGACGTTCTCTTACCGGGTGTTAAATATATATTTTTTTCTTTTTTTCCCACAGGCGACCGATCGGGGAATCCAACTGTATGATTTATTTTCTTACGTTTTATTCGCGATCGATCGTTAACGATCTCGTGCTATGCAATGCCTTCTCGATGAGAGACTAAACGTTGAAATGGAAAGTGACTCCTTCGCGTGTTTTTTTAATTATTTATCAGAGAGCCGATGCGGTGGGCAATGAGGAGGAAGGATACTCGGCACGCGTCTTGGCGCTTAAGAGTCTATAATTAGGTAGCGGAGGGACTGTGAGCGATCGGCTTAGCCTCGGAGAAGCCTAAGGATTATGGACGAAGGAAGAAGAAGAAGAAACGTTAGTAGTTAAAGCGCAGAGACCTGTAACTTGCGCTGGAGCTCCCGCTGAAACCGCTGTCCAAGTCGCAGCCTACAGGAGACAAAAGTTCGTCGGTCGGACTCATCGACGTTAAAAGTTCCTCGTTGGAAGTTTCGCGTCCTTCGCCAAGACCGCTCCTGTTGGCATTCTCGTTGCCATCCGTCAGAGTCGGCATCAGCATCGCTTCTACGCTGAGATTCAACTCGCCGAGAACGCGCCGATGACCAAATTGTACTCGTCGGAACTCCTCGGCAACGAGGGATCTGTGACTTCCGTCGAGTGCGCGACGACATTGTTTGCTGCAATGAGATAAAATAATAGTTTAAAGTGAGAAGAGCAACCGACTGATATGATGAAATAGTGAATTCGCAATAAGTCAATTGGACGAAAACGCGACGTCCGGTTTATGCATTATGTACAGTCGACCCGACTGAACGATAAATCAACCCGTGGAGCGCGTTGCCCTTGTCGTCAGTTGAAACAAACTGCAGAGAAAGTGACCGATGAGACGAAGAGAAATAAGAGTACAGAGATAAATGCGATTGTTCGCTCTCTTCGTCGGCGATGGCCACTTGTCGACGAACATTAAACTGCTCGACGAATCAAACGTAACGAGATGCAATGAACGCGCGTGTGTCTCAGTTCCACGTACTGCAATTATCACTAACTTCGGAGTGTCTGCATTGTCGTTGATACACAATTGAAGAATATAATACCCGTATGTTTTGCCGAAAGAGAATTCAGGAAAAAGATACGTGAAGATGAGAAGAGAACACAGGTGCATCGGGGCGATCGTTCGATCGTGTCGAACGAATATCTCGACGTTGTACGATAGTTTCGAGCGAAGCTCTGGGTGGCACTCGTCTTTCTCGTCTTCTCGTCTCTCATCCAGAAACGATCTCCCAATTACGATTATTACGGAATTACAAGGCGGATAATCAATGCCCCGGAGCAACAGGTGAGCGTTCGACTCGGCTGCTCCGTACCCACCGCTTTTCGATCGCCCGTTCGAAAGCACCCGCGGGACACGCGAGTAAAATCATACAGGTATAATATATATGCGGAGAGACAGAGATGAAAAGAAACATCGCGAAGTTGCGGTAACTTATTACGACTCTTCTGGTCACTACTCTTATCGATGGATACTCCGCTTTTCTTCTTTTCATTATACCTTACTGCGCGACGTGATATCGTTATCGGAAAATAAGGAATTGTTATAATTACAAAAGGCTTTCGATCAATCGGCAATATATGGTCGGCTAAAAAAAAGAAATTATTCATACATTTTTTTCCGAATTACCAAATTTCGATTTTTTTTTTCGAATTTCCGATTTCTGAATTTTTCTTCCGGCCTTTCAAAATACTTCATTTTTCGACAATTACAACATAATACTCTGTAATTGAAAATTCAAATTGACGGTTATACGATTTTTATTTCTATTGATTTCCGGATGACGGAGTCAAGTTATTGGCTCTCACCTTATTTCCGATATCTCCTCGTAGATGTTTTCCTCGGTGCCGTATCTCGTTAGATACGTGTGTCGCTTAGTTCCGATATCTTGACATTGACTCGGAGACCTTTGAAGAGAAGTCGACGGACGATGCGGCGATGGAACGTTAACTTCGAGGGGATAAGGGGGGTGCAGTCGACTGGGTCCCGGTTCGTAGTAAGCGTACGAATAATCCTGTATCGATCGCTGAATCGAGGGTTGTTGTTGCTGCTGCTGCTGCTGATGCATAGAATGGCTTCCGTTCGTCATATCCATCGCCGGTTGAACAGCGTGAGGCGGTGGATAAGGCGGTGGAGGTGGAAATTCCAGGTTCGCTCGACGAGGCGCCGCTGTGGCAACCCCGGCGATGCCTGGACCACCGGCACCCAATGACGAAGCCATTTCTCATCCTTCTACCTGCATCCTGTGCGATCGCCAAACTTCGAGCTCCCAGCGTGACGTTCTCCGTACGATAGATCCTGAAACATTTTTTTTAAAGCCAAAGCTACGATTACTATTACACGCGTATGTAGTGAAGAAAAAAAAGAAGAAATATTAATTTTCATAACTCTATCATCGAGAGAACACAGGGAGAGTCGAGTTACTTCCACTTGAATAACAACCACCGGCTCCTCGAGAGTAAACACGCGCGAGGAAGTCTCGATCTCGAAACTCGTGGAACAAACGTTTTCTTTGAGGAAAAACTAACGAATGTCGGGTCGAAATGCTTGTTCTTGTTTTTTTCGACTCGGATCCGCGTTAATAGCGGTCGTACGCTTTCGGTCTTAGGGTCTCCATTGTGAAGAAACGAAAGCGGCCACTCTGAAGCATTTAGCGCGCCGGTGACCGAGCGCCGCAACACGGTCCATGGAATACAAATGCGAAGAAAAATAAATGTGGAGCATATCGTGAATGAGAGATAAGAGACGGCATTCTCTATTATCCGTTGAGACAAGGATTTCTGTGTGAGTCTCGAGTTTCGCGAAATGCCTTTCAAGGACGCGACTCAGCGTTTCTATATTTCGCGTCTCATTGTTCTCCCACAGCAGAGGCAGATAATAGTTTCAGTTTCGAACAACAATATGGCCTCCGAGAAGATTCTACCGCTTCGTCGATTACTTCTTATCTATCTTTCTCTCGCTCTCTCGTGTACTCGTCGTTTCTTCGTGCACTCGATTATTCCTGAGAACGATTGAGGGGGAGAGCACTCATAACTCGCGGGTGAACTACTCCTCCTCGGGATCTTCTCCACTGGCAACCATCGCGATCAATTCTAGTTAATTCGATAACATCGTGTCTTTTTTTTTTTTCGTGAACGTCTATCTAAGAAAACCACCGATGCCTCGAAATTGATCGGAATAAAAAAAATATCGCAGTTGATTAATTTTTTTGACGATCAGTCGTTTTTCGAGGGGAAAGCGGAAACTTTACGAAATTTCCGTCGCAGTGAATAAAAAAAAAACAAAAATAAAATGTTTCTTTGGAAATGACTAATATCGGGCTTTACGTTAGATAAGATTAATGTTTCGTATGAAAATTAATGTGGAAAAAGAAAATTATAATTTTCCGTGGTTACCAATTGCAAATCGTTTTGTAGCGAAGCGCGCCGATGCTATTAGTTATACTGTATTATTGTTCCGACACCGCGCGTCTCGTGTGTTCATTTCGAGATACTCGCGGCTATAAATATATAACGAGGTAATCGTTTTTCCATGTCTTCGGGGTTATTTGTCAGAAGGGTAACGGGCGCGTTGTTTCTCTCGTCTCCATGGATGAGAATCGTATTTATAGAAATACAAGAAGTTTCCCAAGAGGAATGTCGACGCATTTAACGTATTATCTTCGAAGCGTAGATTTTTTCAAATAGTCAAAGAATGTGCAACTGATACGAGAAGAAATTCTCATCATCCGCGTCCAACAGGGCGCAACGAGTTGACCAGCGAACTGTGTAAAATTATATATCCCGAGGTCTGTATATGCGGGTCTCGTTAACAAGAATTCAATGCATCCGGTGGATGTTGGAATATTTCTAATGAGCTTTGCTTCGGAGCTCAACTGAGAAATAAAGGTCACCGTCGGAAGGAGGCGAGAAGAGAAGAGGAACGACAACAATTATACGGCTCGTGACCTCATCGGCTCATTACCCGTTACGCAAAATTGACTTCACTCTGAAGGCTCCGTTTCGGGGAACGATTGAGAACGATAACAAAAATATTTGATTTTTCGTCGAGCTCGCGAGCTCTCGCAACCTCCTCGTGGTAGATATATATAATACGAAAAACGAAACGCGCGTCGTTTCGTTTCACTATACCGCCCTTCGATAAAAACTCGACACGCCACTCTCTCGCGACCAGCTAAATAATTCTTCGTCGGCGTGCAACACAACGACGGGCAGCGCGCGGATCTCTTGGATTTATCAACGTCGCATTTCGTTCCCACAGATTTTCTGGTAGCTCCAGCGAGTATTCTGAGATAAATCATCGAGACTATTGAATAAAATTAAGAGTCCGTCGCGGGTACGAAATATAAGTACCAATGTATCGATTTATCGCAATTTCCATCGGGTTCTTCGAAGAAAATAATAAATGAATAAATTCCTGCATTCTTTTAATGTACGTTTCAGATTTGAGTTCTGATAAGTAAAAAATTCTTTGAGAATTAAAAGAAAAAACAGCATTTCCGGTAAAACCGTTGCAGCTTCACCGCATAAGCTGCAAGAGACGAGGGCGAGTCTCCGTTATTCTTGGAAATGTTCCAAGTTGCGACCAGTTGTGAATGCGCGTATATGTACGATGAGTAGCGAGCACTGTTGAGAAGGAAACTGTCGAGAGTAAGCGGAGGAGGTCGTATCTCTCGTAAGGGCCTTCCCTCCGGTCATAGTTTCAAACTACGAAAGAGAACGCGCTAAGAAAGAGTCTCTCTTTTCTAAAAATAGATAGAAACCGATTCCAACACCCGGCATATAAACTTGAAACCAATGCGAATACCTAGAAGTTAACAAGAGAAAGAGACTCGTGAGTTTTCATCGGTAGGGGGTGTCTGTCTTTCTCTCCCCTTCGTTTAAACGGCGACACCGGAATTACCGTCTCGGGGAACCCTTTTACGAGGCGAACACTCGAGAACGTATTACACGGGATCCCCGAGAGAAGGGTGTGTCGCGTCCTGTATCTCGCCTAATGACGCTTCGATCTTTTTTTTTGTCTCATACAGCTTAAAAAAATGTATCATCGGTATGGAACACGACGAGGCCGTGTTTAGCTTTGCTTCGATCGCGTTAAAAAAGATAAGTAACGTATACACTGGTATTACGAAGAGTATAAGAAAAAACGTATGAAGCGGCTTTTAGCACATTTTTATCATCCGTTCCGAAGGCATCGAATAATCCACGAAGTTAAGACCCGAAGCGTACGGACACACTGGTAACGAACGTTGAAGAGACCGAAGAGCAAAGAGAGGCAGCAGCAACACGAAAGTTATGGCCGTTGCCATAAAAAGGATCGGTGTACCGGTTTGGTGCTCGTGTGTGCGACCTCGCGGGGTTAAGCGGCGCGGTGCGAAGAGCGTATATATATCTCGCATACCGGGTTAATCGGTTACATTGCTCTGTGCGCCCGCCCCCTCCCTCCCCCTTCCGACCGAACTCTTCCAACCGACAATGAGACGAAAAGAAAATCGATGAAGAAATAGTTATAATGCACGACTTACCGGGCAAAATCGATCGAATCTTCGTTCGATTATGGAGAGAATCTTCACGGACGGTGTAACGCTCCTCGTACGATGAGCTCCGAGTAAATGTAATCCAGTGGCTCGAGCAAAATAGTCTCGACGACGAAGCGAAAGAAAAAAAATACACACACACACAAATATTATTCGTCATTCACTGTTGCCGCGAAACACCATCACTGGGCACTGGGCATATAACTGAGACGATTAACGATAAACGAAGAACAAACACGCGCACAAAACGATATATACGAAACGGTCACGAATTCACGCACTAACACGCGCCGATTATGACACGCTTGATGCTGGAGTCGCTGGTTGTTATTGTGATTCCTCTTTGCCTCGTGACAGACGGTTTTGCGCGCTTGTCCATTGTTGAAAGTTTCCTCCCGCCCGCCGCGGAGAGACGGAGGGAGAGAGAGAGAGAGGACGGGAGTCTCTTCTCGAGACCGGTCAACTATACTTGTGTGGACTCTGGGAGCTGCTCGGCTGAGATCCCGACGAGAGAGAGAAACAAAACGAAAAAGAAAAAAAAAACGAAGACGAAGAAGCGGTAAGGAGAAGAAGAAGACGAAGGAGTGGACGAGGGTAGGTGGAAGAAAGCAACGACTCGACAGAGTGAGAAGAAAGAAGCAACGAACGAGGCAGCGACCGGGAATAAAGAGAAAAACTTTAACTCAACCGCAACGGCGATGCATGAATTATACTCTCTGTTTTCGTGTATTTTTTTTTTCGATATTTCAATGTTCACTCTCCGCGCTGATCGTTCGATGAACTTATTATTCCACGAAGATACGAACAGCAGCGACAATAACAGGATGAAGAAATGATTTTTCGTGTTTCGTAGACAACAACGTGAAATCCCGTGCGGCGAAACTTCCAGTCGACGTTTCGACTCACATGGGATCCATGGCAACGACAGACGAAAGGATATTCGCTACACAATCGTATTGCGCCGAATCCGTAGATCCTTCGCGGTTCGTAACACACTCGGCCGGTAAACGCGTGATTCTTCGATGATCCCTATTCACGGTGAACAATATAAATCGCACAAAACAATATTCACACGCGACACGTTACAACGAGAACTGCATACACGCAAAATTATGAAAGTAATCTCTCTTTCTCTCTCTTCGCTTTTGTATCTCACGACGATATTCTAAAGAGAATAAGTATTTGTGTACTATAAGCGTTTTCTCCTATTACTCTCGTTGCTCGATTGGATTGCAGCAGCGTGCCGTCGAAGAATGCAACGCGCACGCGGCGCGGTGACCCAGCGAGAAGGAGGAAGAAGAAAGAGAAAGAAGAAAAGAAGAAGGTGCACCGACGCGGTGGGGATAAACCAAAACTGCAGCAATAGCAACAGCCAGCGGAGCAGCCAACGTGTCCCCCGGCGGCACACGAGGAGTGTGCTGAGTTTCGTCGGAGAGCGTACCAGTGAGCGAGAGCGGCAGCGAAGCAGCGGCAGTCTCAAGGAAGGAGAATATCAAGAATCGAGAAGGAAGAACGGAGCTCACACCAGGGGGCAGTCACTCACGGTGAAGCTATCCGTACGCTCCACTGGATTCTGGTATAAACCTCTCGTGTGCCTCACGGTGTTCTACACGCTGCCGAGAGCCACCTAAGAGCTCCTCTCTCCGCTTCACTCGGTATCTTCTTACCGTTCGCGGACCGGCAACACAGCCGTCGGCTTCTCTACCTACCCTCGGGCATTCGTTATCTTCCTCTCGCTTTCGCAACCGGCCGATTTTTCGCTTCTGGCTATTGTTTCCACGAGAGAGTACGCGGATCCTTCGTGGTTTCAAATCTATCAACACCGTGTAATGATGGACCACCGACGAGAAGAAGATGAGACGTACCCGCGCACACCTGTTCCCTCTTGGAATATCGAGAGGATCTTTTTTCGCACGATAGTCCGGGTGGTTTCTTCTCACGATTCGATCGGAGAACATTTTTATTTGTCATATAGTCAAATATTCCGAAGATACGGAAAATTTAAGCGGAATTTTTGTTTTTTTCTCGAAACATCGAACTTCGAAAAATTTACGGAAACGCATATTTGTAAAGAAATAAAGTATACAGGGTCACCGCGGGGGAAACGAGAGTCTTTTTACTATTTTCTTTTGGAACGAAGGTGGCGTATAATGGAGTGCGGAATAAAGCAAAGGAAACGGTCCCGCAACATTAAGACCCCCCGGATGTTCACGTCGGTACCTGGAGGCCAAAACTTCGCAGAGGTAGAAAACGAGAGAACCTAAGTTAGTATTAGTGGGTAGCACAACCGTCTAATTTTGAGAGACGCCGGAATTTAAGATTGTTTTGGGACGCCTGGACGCAATTAATTATCTCGGTGTTGCGTCTACGCGAGGCGTGGGCGAGAAAGCGCCTTTGAGCAAAAGCGGCCCGACAGCTGTCACGTTCCAGACCGTTCCTCTTCGCCGTCGTTCGGAGCCTTCGTGTTTTTTTCCCCCCAACTCTTCTTTTTTTCTTCCTTATCTTTTTGTTTTTATTTTATTTCGGTCTCTCGACGGTGTGGAGAGTTCTCGTCGGCACGCGTGGCAGCTGGACGATCCCAACAGCCGCGTGTCTCTGTCTCTTTCTTTTTCAAAAGCTAAGAGAAGAAGAAAATCGTTCGACAAATATTTACGCCGACGAAGAGTCTCATTGTTTCGATTCTAATCGTCGATAGTACAATGTATACTTTCGATCTATTGGTTCCATGAGAAAACGTGGGAAATCAAAGTAGTTGTATTGGGTAAAGATAACGATGTTGTAATGGGATTTCCTCATCGCGATTCCCATCGCTCACTTTTCGTATTGTGCATCAAAATTATTCTATTTTTGTATCAATCGAAAAACAAGAAAATTCACGTGAGAATACGACCCGCAGTCGTCATTCTGAGAAGACGACTGTGGAAGGTACACCTGACGAGATTTCTTGGGATCTTACCGACCGACTCGCGTCTCTGAGAATGTGGCGGCTAAAGCGAATCGGCGCTAAACTCGAGAACTCGGGTTCTCCTGCCTCCTGAACTCGGTCCACGCCGTCGAGTGTGCAGAGCTCCTCCGCAAAGACGATCGCGGTAAAGAGATTCTCCACCAGAGCGCACGTTCGTTATCGGCTCCGAAACGATTAAAAGCGCTCGAAGTCTGGAAATTCTCCTATCGGAGCTGCGATAACGACTGATGAAAAAACGACTTTGTCCTCTTCCCTCACCACTTCAACGGTGATAAGAGAGAGCGTCTCGAAGTTTAATAAAAAGTGCTGAATAATATTATTCCGTTGCGAGATTGTCAGTCGGTTTATCGCTCATAGTTGCAATTGATATCGGTAACTCGTCTTCTTCAACGCACAATAATAATTTGGCTCTGCATTGAGTCTCAGATCGCCGGAGAATCGCAGTCTTTCGGGACGAATTAACATAATTGAAGGAATAATGGCTCACCGAAGTATGAAAAGCAACGAACTGTATATACAACCACCGAGGGAACTTTTCGAACCTTTAAAGATCCCGAAGCGAACGCTCATGGGTCCGGGACCCAGCGATTGTTCTCCCAGAGTACTCCGCGCCCTCGGGAATCAGGTTCTCGGACACCTGCATCCAGAAACTTGTCAGGTAAATTAATATCCTCGATTCGCGTAGTGTTTACTCGATAAGTTATTCGCTATCATTTTTTTCTTTTGTTTACGATAATATTAAAGGAAATATATATTTATTATCGAAGCTAATGCAAGAGATCAAAGCGGGATTACAGTACGCATTTCAAACGCGGAACAGACTGACCCTCGCGATAAGCGCGTCGGGACACGGAGGACTCGAAGCGTGTCTCGGAAATTTGCTGGAACCCGGAGAAAAGGTTCTCATTGTAGTGGGCGGCATATGGGGCGAACGCGCAGCTGATATGGCAAAACGAATCGGAGCGAAAGTGAGTAAAACTGTTCTTCTTGATTTCATTTTTTAACATTGCCGCGACAAGTACGACGAACCTTAAGAATTAATTTTATCGCGGAGGTTGAAATATTGACGACGGAACTGGGAGTGGCTTTTACCCTCGAAGAACTCGAGTCAGCGATCAGGAAGCATCGACCCGATGTTGTATTCGTGGTGCACGCGGAATCGTCCACCGGCTTGAAACAACCCCTCGAGGGCGTCGGAGACATAGTTCACAAGTAATTACAAAGTGTTTAGCAACTCGAACCTTCTTACTAATTATCGTATCCTTTATTTTTTTTTTTTTTTTTTTTTTTTTTTAGATACGGAGCATTGCTAATTGTCGACACTGTCGCTTCGCTCGGCGGCGAAATGTTTTTCGCCGATGCTTGGGGCGTTGATGCAGTTTATACCGGAAGTCAAAAGGTTCTCGGCGCACCGGCTGGAATAACTCCGGTATCCTTCAGTCCTCGAGCTGAGTACGCGATGCAAATTTATATTATTTTTTTCGTTCACATAATAAAAATAAATATATTTATCTCTCGTTGTGCCGATATGAAAGTTGGGGAAAAAAAAAATTCGTCACCAAGCGTTTCATTACAATATTATTCTCGGTAGAGGAATCCATTGTCGTAAAGTAGAATTCAACCGATCGTGAGAGCCGCGCTAACCGCGAGATAACTACGTTTCGGAATATCAATGCGTTTCGTGAGACAGAGTCCCGTAGTTTGCCGACAAACGAACATAGTGACCTAAGAACGGATACTCTCGTCGTGACTCGGATCGAAGCATTGCGCGGTTTCGTGAATCACATACACTCACACGGGTTCGCTTCGCTTAGTCTACCGGCCTTATGAATCTTTCATTCGATCCTTCGACAAAGTTTCGCGTTTCGTCTACGCGCTCGGATTACGGTTTTACCATCGATTTTTCGCGTAAACCAGATGTCCGGGCAGTTCTCGCCGTGAGATTCATCCTTTCTGGAAGACCGTATATACGGTCTATAAATTTATAGCTCGAAATAAAATTGTATCGATGAAATTGACGCGATACAACTATTTCGCGTTAGACGACCGCGTGTCTCGGAACGGATATAGAGATAGATAAACGGTTATACCGTCGTTCCCACGCGGCGCAACTGCCTGATAAAGCATTTCTTCGACACGGCGCGAACGGAGTCGAATAGAAGAGAATCGTTAGAGTGGAACTAACGATCGCGTGAATTGCAATAGAGCGCCGCGCTACCGCCCGTTAATCCAATTATTACTTTCACCCGACGAGTTCTCTCTCTTTCGTGACTAAAGTTTTGCACACGATACGAATTTATTAACGATTTATTCATTTGTAATGTATAAATATTCAGAAAGAAGATATTCTCGAGGAAAAGTAAAGTTCCCGTTTACTATTGGGACATTAAACTGCTCGCTGATTATTGGAAATGTTTTGGCGACACGACGTTGTATCATCACACGATAAGCTCGACGTTGGTCTACGGATTGCGAGAGGCATTGGCGATTCTCGCCGAAGAGGGTCTCGTAGCTTGTTGGACGAGACACGCAGATGCCAAGAAGAAATTTCATCGGGAATTGGAGAAAAGAGGATTGGAATTTTTCGTTAAAAATCCGGAACATCGATTGACTACTGTTACCGCGATAAAAATGCCACTGGGGACAAGCGGACCGATAATCTCACGAAGAGCGATGGAAAAGTAATCGAATCCTTCATTCAAGAATTCTAATCAAATTTTCATAAGAATTTATGGAATATTGACGATTAATTCGTAGATGCAGCGTTGAAATTTCCGGAGGACTCGGGCCAACGGCTGGTAAAATCCTTCGCGTGGGACTGATGGGGATCAACGCGACTCCCGATCACGTGGATGTCGTATTAAACGCCCTCGACGAAGGTATCAAATTTTCTCGGGGGCAAAAGTTGTGAAATTTCTTCGGTTATATTTTTCATTTTTTTTTTTTTTTTTAATATAAGGTAAAAACTATTTTCATGTCGAATCAATCGGTACCTTACGCGTCGCATGAAATCATTTAGCTGTTTATTCAATGAAAAATACTGAAATCGGCATACAACTTGCATCTAATTTAGAGTTCACCGCGCCTTGTCTCGAGTTTTAATTTTTCTTTTTCTTTTTTTTTTTTTTTTTTTTTTTTTTTTTTTTTTTTTTACAGAGATTTATTACAATGTATAATAGTTATCTAGCAAATATCCAACAAATAAGTCACAAGTTAAGACTTGTGAAATAATACAAATGAATTGCAATGCATAGTTATACGTTGTGTATGTGGTGTGTCAACTATTAACCAACAACTAATCAGTTAATGGCGATGATATTAAATCGATTAATATTATTATTCGAGGCTTTTTTTTTTTTTTTTTACGTGATAATAATTATAAATCGGTTTTGGCACAGTACAGAATAGCATCGGTTTCCGCCCAACTTTCCTCCCCGCATAACGCGTCTCATCCTCTCCAAACATCACTATTACAAACTACAATCGCAAAAAAAAAAAAAAAAAAAAAAAAAAAAAAAAAATCAATATACAAAACTTACAGATTATAGTCGTTTTCAGTATCAAAAATTTTGACTCGCTACGATCGCGAGCGCGTTGTGTACTTGCGACACTGTCGATTGCGATAGACGAGCCGAGAGACGGAGAGATCGGCGACGAGGTCTCGATGGCGATCGAGATGATTTCACAGGCAGCAATTTCATCCAGCAAAATTGTAACCGCGTGACTCGTCGATTTGTTCGTCACATTTTCTTTTTTTTTTTTTCTCTTCCTCTCGGCTCGTCTTTCGTTTGAAATCATTTTTGTCAACAGATCGGAGTCGCGGCGCTCGAGATTTTAGCTTTAAATAACAATTGAAGGACTCTCTCGGAAAAAAAAAAGAGTCTCGTCGATCCGCAGTCATTTCCTATATATACTTATGTACAAAATTCATATAGGATTATTGTAACGACGAATAATAATTGCCCGTAGCCTTAGATACTACAAGTAAAGCTCGTGATATAACGAAAACGTTGACTGTTACAGGCACGTGGTGAGATAATTAAGGCACTTTAGGCTCTTCTCCGTCTTTCCATTACGAAAAAAAAAAAAAAAAAAAAAAATATCTTCTTGTCATTGTAATCGTGCGTTTCATTAGCACGATAAATTACGACGATGATAATAGAGAAACAATAATATAATACATAAGCTACCTGTTAGCTCGTTCGCGCATCGCGTCGCGCTCTCCGATGCGTATAAACGTCGAATTTTTTTTCAATATACCAATCAATAAAAAATAAGACCACTTGTAGATAGTAACTTATACTACGATCTACGGGTCTGTTGGCGCGTAAACAAGGTATGTGTACTGTAATAATGATAGAAACGTAAATAACGGAAGACAGAGAAAGCGTTGACGAGTCGAAGAGCTCGTCGGCTATCTCTTCCTCTTCAGCTACGCTATCGGTAACGATAGAGCAATTAATATAATAGTAAATATTTATAGTATTATGTAATAATAATAATAATAATAATAATAATAATAATAATAATAATTAAGCAGGAGTAATTAGTAAACATTAGCAATCGCGTAACGATAACTGATGCCGCCATCGAGGTTCTTCAGTCTTCTTTGGTTGCTGGGTAACTTGGTGAGGTTGGTGGGTATTGTTTTGCGTTGCATTTTCCGTTCGTAATTGGGGAAAGGGGCGGAGATTTTGAGAGCGAGGATTCTCTCATATATATATATATCTCGTTGAAAAAAAAAAGAATAGCTTTGTTAGATTCTAATTTTCTTCGATTTTTTTTTTTTTTTTTTTTTTTTTTTTTTTAAGTAAAGTCCTCTCGTTTCGTCGTCAATTCGTCATTGGATTGTCCCAAGTACCCAGAGATCGACGCTTGCAACCATCTCTCTTGCGATCGGGTCATTTCGCGTCGGGACGTCCAGTTTCCGTTCCGCTTCTACGGTGTATACACACAGATAGACACACAGAGACGTTAAAATTGATTGATCAATTGATTAATGAAGGTAAAGTCCGACGGTGATGCGAAGACGACACAAAGCCGAGACGCAGCGGCCTTCCCGACGCAGAGAGAATATTGTTGACGTCGATTGCGACGGCGCGCGTTGAGTGTCATGGAAATGGTAAATAGCACCAGCAGCGGCTCGAGGGCGATCTTTGCTTCCATTTTTAATATCCTACCCCCAGCTTTCTGACCCCAGGAACGTCTCGATGCTAAAAATACGAGAGGAATCGATGTCCCGGTAGGAACCGCCGGTTCGGAAGCTATGTAGAGTAATCCTGTAGTCAATCCTCGGGTGACTCCGCGACGGACATAGTCGGCATTTCGCGACAATACGAAAACGCGTCTACGCCGAGAGCAGAGAATTTTTACGTTTTTTTTTTTCTCTCCTTCAACTCAATTCTCGCGGTGTAACCGAATGCTTCGGCGCATGATGATTGCGATGATGCCTTCGAGCTCTGCGACACTGCGCTGTGCAACAATCGTCCGGCTCTGCCACGTGCTCTCCGCGCTTCAACTGATTCGCGATGGAATTGCAGAGCGATCGCGGGCATCTCTTTCTATCGCATCTCACCTCACCGTTCTGCAAATAAATATTATAGATCAATATTTATATTACGTTTCCGGAAAATTAACTAAGTAAAATTGTTTGAAAATAACTACTTTTTTGCGGCAATTAACGGATTAGTGTTCAGCATGAAAAATATACATCAATTTACGTGACCATTTATTTTTCTCGAAACTCAATGATTAATGAAAAGGCGAGAAAACGGCTCGACGCCAATTACTTAAAAAAAAAAAAATATTCGCTTAACGCACTTATACTTCAATATGCCGGACGTAAACCTTTTATCGATAATTTCTCAGCAATTACACATCAGATTACATTTTATTGAATTACGTGTCGAATTAGAAAAAAAATAATCAATTTTTTCTGATTTACGCTATTTATACGAAAGTTCCGGAGGCAAAGCTCGCCGATGATACGCCAGTCTCGTTAAAATACAGGTTCCTACGAAGCTTACCTTACAACGACACTTGACACACTTCATCTCGCCGTGTGAATGTACTCTGGGATGCCATTCTTTACCATTTTCGTATGGACCGCCCATTGGATATTTGCAGCCACCGGAAGAGAGAATATCTTCGGGTGTTCGTCTCGTCGAAGTGGCCGCTTGATCGCGCGGTAGCATATCACCTCCCGTCGATGCTGTCGTAACCGGTATCGCTGGACACTGCCTGCAACAGGCCTTCTTATCCGGCCTCACAGCGGTTTTCTCGTCGCAATCCAATGCCGGGCACTGCACTCTCGGACACTTGACTTCCAAACTTACCGGCTGCAAAAATACCGACGGCTTATAAAAAAAATTCTCATCTCTTTTCCTTTAAAAGCTCCAAAAATGAAATAACGATGACAAAAAAAAAACAATAAAAATTAAACTCACGTCGCAGGTGCAAACAGCGCACGTATCGAAACCGGAAGGTGGTAAATACGGATGCCAAGAAGCTCCAGCCAAATGAAACTGTCCGGCGAGACTGCAGCCTTTCATCGGTGCAGTTGCGTTGCTGTTTATCGTAGTGTTGCCACTACTGCTACTGATATTCATTGCTGGACCTGTAATCATTCGCGCAAACATGTAATTTGATATTCGATAAGAAATCGAAACTGTTCATTAATTTTCCTACTTGTTATGATTATTTTTCAACAAGAATTGCTTTACAGAAGTTTGATTATCGGCTCCGCTGTTTATGCTTTATCCGTATTAATTGCACGTTATCGTACGATTGTTTTAAAAATATATATTCGCTATCGTTGCTTCATAGGTTGGAGTGTTTATTTTGTCAAATCGCAACACAGCAAGTATCGAGAGTACGTTGATTTTTTTTTCTTTAAAAATTGTAAAGTAATTTGGTGGATTGATCTCGCGATATAGAAAAGATAGCTTACCGGGGCATATGGAGCAACAATATCCGGCTGGTGGATCGATTTGTTTGCCGTTTTGACAATTGAGCGCCGGACACGGCACCGGATCGCATTGCGCGAGTCCCCGATAGCAGTGGCACATGGTACACGGATCCGAACTCGCGGTCCACTGTGTTCCTTCCTCGTAGAATCTCGTCTCGTGGAAACACGCGCCGGTCTCGATTTCCGAGGTCGGTGGGTGAAGATTGTACGCGACCACCGAAGCAACATCGTTGTCCGCGTAGTGCGGAAGGCAGCTGAGCGGTGCACGAGCTTTGAAAGGCGCTTTCAACAATCTACCGGTCTGTTTGTCCGTTACTTCGAGAAAACCAATTCCCGATTCGATTCTAAAAAGTTCTACCGGTGATAATCCCGTCACCGAACCCTCGAGAATATTTCCCGTGAATTCTTCCAACAATCTTCGAGCGACCGGAGCTCCTTGAACCAGTAGCGGCATAGTTTCGAGATACAAACGAAGAGTTCTCGGATCCACCGACGAGGAATGACCGCCAGTCGTTAATCCCGTCACCTCGAGTTCGTAGTGAAGAGCGCAGTCGAGATCAACGGCCGCCCATAGCAATCCCACCGGAGTTGGATGAACGGCTTCCTGAGTCAATCGTCTCAAAAGTACCGGAGCTGTGGTATCCTTCGCGTCAGCGACGGGTCTCTGTACCAATCTTCCGCGAAGCAAAGATCCGAGATGCGATGCCGCGACGACCGATAGTTCTCCTTTGAACAGCGGTTCGAGAAGACGAGGTCCGGGTCTTTCGAGTGAACCGTTCGCCAATCCACCAACGAGACTCGGAGTCAAATCTTCCAATTCCGTTCGTCTCTTACCGCCGTCGTCGACCAGCGTAACCAACGGACTTTCTTCTTCCAAACCGATTATGTGAACTCCGTATCGCAGAGCTCCGTAACGATCCAAAAACGCCCACGCGAGTCCCGAAGCGCTGGAAGCTGTTTCCGACGATAGAAGCGCCTGATACATGTCGCACGTCGCTCGGGGACCGACACCGCCGATCAGTCGCAAAGCTTGTGGATCCTTTCGCGATGTGATGCTTAACGACAGTTTGCCTCTCGTCAGTAATCGCAAATCGGCTCCCGATAAAGCGCTTCTGACTTCGCCGAAGTTAAGTTCGTTTGATGGCTTTTTAATCACCACGTCTTCTTGCAGTACAACGTAATCTTTTTCCGTGTGTTCGAGAATTACCGTTATCGCGACATCGGCTACGTCGTTCGGTAGAAAAACTCCGTTGAACACGAGAGATATGTGGACCGACGGAGCGGATGCCGAAGACGCCGAAACTATGGCTGTCGCACCGGCACCGGACATCAAAGATCTATCGACACCATTTCCAGGTTCGAGTAAAGCGGAAAATTGTTCGCTAGAAAGTCCTCTGTATCTCGACAATTGTCCGGTAAGTATCGCCGTCGCTTCCCATACGAGAGCAACGTGAAGACGTTCCTCCCGCAAAAGTTTGCGATAATCTCGTGGTACGCGTCGCCACACACCGCACAATTTACCAGTTGCGTTTTGATAAACTCCACCGATCGGATCGATCGTTTGCTCCTCAAGGATACTTCCGGTGTCGTCGACAAATTGAAGATTTCTCGGACGTGGCGTCGAGGCACCGAGATAAAACGAATAGTAGAGATTCTTTCGATTGAACGTGAAACGTCCCGTTGCTACGAAATTGTAAGCGTTGTTGTGGATCATCGACGGCGTTTGATCCTCGCGACGCAAGGATTGTGACGTTCTTCCGGTTATAAGAGTTCCGAAATCTGAGGAAAATAATTATTCCAAAATCCGTCGATTTTTTTTTTTTTTTTTTTTTTTTTTTTTTAAGTCAAATGCACTTACGCCTGAGACTTCGCTCTTCTTCCTCGGAAGTCAACTGAGCCGGTATATCCTGTACAATGTCGGGACCTGAAACAGATAACAAGAATAATTTAACTCAAAGCCACGACGAGAGCCGCGAGAAACTAAAAGAAGAATAAGAAGAAAATTGTATATCCTGAGGTCAAGAAGATCGGTCCGCAGCTCGGAGAAGCGCTCGAAGCAATTTAGCGAACGTAGGCGAGATGCTCCCCCGACACTCGGAGAAGCACCATCGGCAGTTTCGCCCGTAGCACGGGACTCATGGCCCATAAAGAACGGCTGTTGGGACTGGCGCCGCTGACTCCGACCGCTACTTTGAATGTTACTTTTACTGCGCTTCACGACGCGAGCCCCCGACGTTGCGATCGGTGCGCCTAGGCGCTGTTACCTATACGCGAAACCGGTGTGCACCTCAGCCGCGTATCTTCGTCTTACAAAAGCACCGAGAGAATCTCCATGACTGTCTTTGGAATGCAACTGCGCGCGATATTACCCTCGTTGCTTCGAAAACTTCTCTTCGGCGGCCTTTTCTCTCACACTGAAAGGGGTCTTTCGAGAATATAGATATATATATATATATATACATCGAGATTCCTCCTATGCATCAAGCCAACGATATATTTCCGCGTGTTGTAAAACCGGCTGACCGCCTTCGGACGGAATATTCGAATGACCGTTAATCAGGATTAGGAACGATCTTATAGCCCGATGGCGGGACGACTGGTAAAACTTCTGTTAAATACGAAAAAATAATAATAATAATACATAAATAAATAAATAAATAAAATAAAAGTTTATTCTAGTCTTTCGTGTAGAACACTACGCGGTATAATAACGTGAACTTCTAGTAGATATATCCTTTGACTATCCAATCGATTGAATGAAATTTTTAGTGACGCTCACTGCTCGCGGTGTGCGCTTATAGATCCTCGGATGAGATTGCCAGTGGATAAGGTTTTAATGAAACGACGACGGAGGAACGAGTTTCGCGGAGGCAAAATAGCCGCGCGCGACACGTCGATTGCTCTTTGGGTGTCGGTTAAAAGGTCGGTAGTCCGAGTGTCTTGACCTTTCGGCACAGCCAGTCGAACAAACAGGCAAATCCTACGGGGCGACAACTATAACCAAGTGGTTGAATGAACGAAGAAAATTATTATCGACGCCAACGAGGAGTATAAAGTCTAACTGTGGAGTATTCGATATTCTTCTTCTCGACGTCGGGGTTAAACGAGTTTTGCCATTACTCGACATTTTTTTTTATTATCTTCTCCCATTTTATTCGCAACGCGAGTGGATGTGACGCGCAAATCGAAATTTGCATTGTCGATTTTTCACAGTTCGCTCGCTTCGTCGAGATTTTCGTGGCAATAAAGATAAAAATAAAAATATTGGACTAAAAATATATTTGGTTCGCGCAGTGAGATAAATGAAGTTTCGCTCCGATTCGAAGAAAGTTTCGTCGAATGAGGCAAATCGTTTTCGATCAGTAAAAATCATCGTCAAGGAACTCTCTCGCGAGAGGGTCAACGAAGCTTTCAGACACAAAGGAAACTGTTACGCTGTAGCCACTCCCCCACTGTCGTCGCTTCGTCATATCCTCCGCGGAGAAGAATTTACGAGGATAAAGATGAAGGCGACGATGTTGACGTGAAATTGATACGACGCCGGCGATCGCATCCCACTAATTCGATACGACCCGTAGCAAACCTAAACGAGTTTCTAACGAGGGGTACAGACATCCCTGGAGATAGACGTCTCTTCTCGCTGTATGTGGCGACACGTTGACGATGTTGACGACGGGAGTTTTGCATCTCGTTTAATAACATAATAAGAGAGTCATCGAGATCGGCGAAGTAACTTCTGTCTCGCGAATTTTTTTCTTTCACTTTTTTTTTTTTTTTTTTTTTTTTTCACTCGGGTGCGCAATCAAAAGTGTACCGGCAATGTCGGTGTTTACGCTTCGAGTACCCCATCGATGTCACGAACGTTATTTCATGTCAACGAAAACATAATTAAATAATAATTAAATCATCAAATTAAATGAAAATGTGAAACGACGAAACTTTGTGTCTCACGAACTTTGTATCGCGTGGCAAATTGTCGTTACAATGTTGCGCGTTACGGTCCACCGTGACGTCGATGTCGCGAATTTATTTTTATTATTATTTTTCAACCAAACATAATTAAATCATTATCCTGGCGACAGTCTGGCCTCTCAATTAAATACTGCCTGTTATTATTGAACGAAACAACATCGAAATAAAAAAAAAAAATATGCGCGACAAAAAAAAATGGACATTGCGTCGCCAGAGATAATTTTAATACGAAAAAAAAAAAAAAAAGAAAAAAAAATGAAAGAGAGAAGAAACGGGAGGACAAGTTGGCTATTGGATGAGGATAACATGCTTTGGCTTTAAACTCCCGTGGAAGCCCCTCCCCGTTGCATCGTTCGCAATGGTGACCGGGGATCGTAACAAGCGCACACTCGTCCTCGTCTATTCTCATTCCAGTTCGCTGGTGCGCTCCCCTTGATCATTACGTATGCTAATATTTACATTTAGATTGCGCGGCTCTTAATCGAAGTGACGCCATGCGGTAATATAACCGGCGCCGTGGCGCTAAACCGTCGCGCCCACCCGCTCACACTCGTCTCTCTTCTCCCGACTGCTTTTCCATTCTCTTCAAGCTCGGGACATCATTCATACGGCTATATATCCATACGCGAAGACGTTGACTAATTGTTATGGTAGTCGAACGATCGATTATCCAATGACAATCCGTGGGATACGTCTTAAGGGTGAGGCGTACAATTTCAATCGAAAACATCGTCTTTTGTTTCTATTTATTATCTCGCGTTGAAAAATAGTCTTATAAAACAATTAAAAAAATAAAAATTTTTAAACAAAATTCTATTTCATTTTGATATAAATTTTTTTCAAAAATTCAATTTTTTTGACGCTATATTTTATAATTTTTTAAACAATTATTTTTCAGCGGGAAAAAAATAAAATACGATTTTTAGTCTGCGATTTATTTCGAGGATTTTACACTTCGATGGAATAACAAGATAGAGACATTTTTTTTTTTTTTGTATCTCGTCACTTCTGTACTTACGATCGGAGGATATTCGACGAGAAAACTTAATTTCCAACGTCTCTTGGGTCACAGTCGAGAGAAACTGTCCCTCCCGTTCGATTCTTACGCGTTCCAAAGAGAAGAAAGAGCGTAAACGAGAGAAGCGAAACAGGGGTAAGAAAGAAAAACACAGGGAGGCCAAAGCCAAGAAAGAGAGAAAGCGAGTAAGCAGCACCAGCAGCATAGATCGATTGATTTATTGGCGAGGTACCAACAAGACATGGCTCGCGGTCTGCCCGCAGGCCGTACGAGTCTCAGCCGCGTCTCTTCGCATCTCCGAGTTCTAAAGTCGGGAGAGATATCTCGAGCAAAGGGAGTTCGCCTCCGACGAATACGTAACGCGTATTTTGCGGTTCGGGGCATCGAAGCTCGAAGAAAAGCGAGGGATTCGAGAGAAACTCGCGAAGCGAACGCCCCAAAGACGTCGATAAACTGGGAGAGGGAGTAGAGGCAAAAATAAAAAAAAAACAAAAAAAAACGAAAACGAATAAAGGAAAAAAAAAAAGAAAAAAAGAAAAAACCGAGCAAAAGAGGCGGCAAAGAAAACGTTGCTTGTTAACTACGTTCTAAAGAATTATGCGCCGGTCTGTCGCGCGAGTTAAATGGAGCAGTAAAGTACCACGGTGAGGAAACTACAATAATTATGCTAATGAAATAAATAGCAGCTCCCATAATAATTACGACGATGAATAATGCATTCGCGGTGGGTCTCGTCTCGTCTCAACGGCGGCGACGGTCGCGTTCACAAGTACAGAGACTCGCGAATGTAACGCGATTGAGCTTAAACGCTAATCCCTCGAGCTTCGTACGCGTCTACTCTGTATATCTTATTTCGCAAAGAAGAAGAAATTCATCGAGAATTCGCGAATGATCGCGGAAAGAAAAAAGGAAAAAGCGGAGGATCGCTTGGGGAGGGTTGACTTGGTTACGGAATACACGCGAGTTGTAAAGCGACACGAATTTATCGGAACGTCGGGTAACTCGCGCTCTCCAATGGGCAGCGTATCTCCTTTTTGGCGACGAACTCGTCGTTGTCGTTGTCGTCGTCGGTTGTTCGTTCCCAACAAAAACCCGTTTTCCTAGTTATCGTACCCACAGAGAGCGCAATCCGACTATAAAGAGAGCGAGAGAAAGATCGCGGAGGCGCCGCGCGCGCGATCTCAGCCGCGGGTTCGAGAACACACGCCAATAAGGTAAGGATGTGTCGGCAGTCTAAATTTAGAATGACCACCTCTAGAGTACGCGTTATCCAGCTTGCGAAAAGGCTTCTCCGCGCGATCGAACATCACCACCCATTCATAACTATAACTCGTAACTCAATCTTTTTTTTTCCGACCCTCCCGCGCGCGGACTAATCAACTGCATCCTTTTTATTTATAAGTCTGACGGCGTATATGTAACTATCGCCTATTATAAACAATGTCTGCTTTACCGTTGCGCGCAACTCGCGGGTTAATGTTGAATTAAACGACAAGGTTAACAGACAGTTAATCCTGAAATAACAGACATATCGATTGCTAAGAGTAAAACGGGCGCATCCTATACGATAATTTAAACCTAATAGATCGAAAACCAGGCATCGATCTGCTGGAACCGCGTTTCAAGACAATCTTTTTTTTACGATTATTCGTTGCGATATTTTGCGAAAAATCTATATTTTTTTGTAATTTAATTATAGTCAATCGGAAACCATAGAACGTGGACAACCTGTATATTGGAGTACCGGATTGATATCGTAAATTTCGCAGATGTTTTACACGGTCGCGAAAAATTGTAAAAAAAAGAAAAAGATTGTCTCGAAACGGCGCGGCGGTCCATCATCGGACTCGCGTGTGATGTTCGCGGGTTAAAAGAACGAATGACGAGAGATGAATTATATTCGATTCTTGGTAAAAGCTGAGACTCGCTTGCATCATCGACGAGAATTTAAATGCTCTCTATGCTTTGTCTGTGAGAATTTTGATGAAAACACACACAGCGGTCCCAATAATTCAAGGCTCGTGCTAGCGATTAGTCGGACCGATTGTAAATACGATTATCCGAAGATGATGATCATAGTCCGAGTAGAGATTAATTGGACGCACGCGCACACATATACACGGAGGGACTCGGACCGAGAGAAGAAGACAAGCGTCCAAGGAGAAGAGACGTACGGCAATGGACTTCAGGAGCCTCGAGAGATGCGGAGGGCGACGTGATAGCTGATAAATGATTTATTTATGCAGGCCGCACTTGACTCTCGTTAATAAACGCCGTAGTACCGATTTATCGTTTCGCGCCTGAGCGAGTTTCGCAACTCGCGATCGACGACGGCAAAGAATATACGATATTTTTTTTTTTTTTTTTTTTTTTTTTTTTTTTTTTAGGATTCACTAAATTGGACTCGGAGATTTAGTGAACGGGAAGTCATCGATAGAAATGGTGCTATTGATGAAAAATCGGAACATCGAGAATTTCGATTCTCTTGCGAATTGCGACTATATTTGAAATTGAGTCTCGAGCGGCGAATTTAATAGCTTATTACCTATAAAAAAATACATTTTCGCGTCGGGAAACTTCGTTATCTGTTATTTATAACGAAAAAAAAATCGATCTTTGCAATTCATTGTTTTTTTTTGATACGTATAAAAAAATAAAATAATTTCACATTTTCACAGCTTTTCGACTGTTCAAAGATTGCAGTGTAAGAAACTCGTAAGAATTGTTAGAAAATAGTGATAAGCAATAATCAAATATCAATTAAATATTTAAAAAATACATACTAAAATCGCCAGGACACGATTTGCAGCATCTTCCGGGCAGAAGCACAGGTTCGTCGCAGTTGAGTTTAGGACACTCGTTTTTGATGTTTCGACACTGTACCCTCGCGACGATTCTTCGTTTTTTCTGAACCTGTAACGGGAAAAAAAAATCATTCGACGATAAGCACGTGACGAAAGAAAGAAAAAAAAAAAAAAAAAAAAAGAACGAAGTTGTTACGATCGAGGCGCGCGATAAGCGCGCAATATAAACGCGAGGTAGAGGAACGCGTGTCACAGGACCAAGCGAGTCGCGTGGGTTGTGCCCCGTCGTGGAAAATATATATATCGGCCGGCGGCGAGCGGTAAAAATAAGAGGCGGAGGCTCGTCACGCGATGACGGGACGCCTGGCAAAAGTACATCTCGTGACATGGACTAACGTCATCGACATATTTGTATGATGCGGACCCGCGAGCGCGTCGAATAAAATTCATCGTTTGGCGATTGCAAAGAAGGGGCTCGTCTCATTCTCGGCTTCCTAATCATCGAAGACGAAAAAAAAAAAAAAAAAAAAAAAAAAAAAAAACAGATCGCTATAAGGTTTGCATGAGATATCGATCTATCGCATTCCGTAATCTCGAGAAGGACAGAGTCAAACGACAAAATTGAAGAAGCGAAGAGGAATCCTGTCGAAAAAAACACGGAGATTCGAATGTATGCGTTTATATATGTATATATCTATCTATATTTACATATAGAGAGAAGGAACGCGTAGCGTGAGATGCGCATGATTCACTCAAAGTATATGTCTTTCTCACTCTTCTTCTCACCAACAAGCTTCGTCCGTACCTATCAATAGCTTCTCATACACGGTACGCGACTATCATTCCACTGGGATCTAATAATACGTTTGCGCGAGCGTACCGAACCGAGCGCGACACCGCGGATGAGACCTCTGCGTCGAGGAGAGGACTGTGCAAGTCTTTCCGCTACTGCATCACAACCCTCGGGCTAT
Organism: Cryptus armator; assembly: GCA_963971235.1. Lineage (NCBI taxonomy): Eukaryota > Metazoa > Arthropoda > Insecta > Hymenoptera > Ichneumonidae > Cryptus > Cryptus armator. The sequence continues at coordinate 14,525,774 of OZ020232.1, forward strand.
CGAGAAGCTCCGATCCGATCGAACTCTTCGATCTCAATGATTTCTCGATCCCGTTGCCAATTCGTTTCGTAAATATTTCCCTAAATTTTCTTTTTTTTTTTTTTTCATTTTCTCGAGCGAAAAATGCTCGTAGGGACCCGAGAGGCAGCACGCGACGGCCGGCAGATAAGCCGAAGACGAGAGAAGACATCTAATATACACTAACAAAGATAAATACCCTCGAGAGAGAGAAACAAGAGATCAAAGGAGAGAATGATATAATAAAAAAAATGAAAAAAAAAAAAAAAAAAAAAAAAAAATGAGCGAAAGTGCGCGGAACCGCATAATCTTATCGACATGCCATGGGTAATTAGATCCACGGTTCGGACACTCGATAGTCGAGGTAGTAGTAACTACCAGCGACAACGTTGGTGAACCGGCTATCTCGGCGCCGTCGAGACACGACGAACCCGAGGGGAAACAGAGAGAGAAAGAGAGTGGGTGTCGTGGGAATGGAACTGACACCGGAAGACTCCTCTTTGACTCCTTCGATACACATGCGAAGCATGAAGAAATACGAGTTTGTCACGCGTGGGATAGAAGACGAGAGCGCACACCGCAGAGACGATGATGATGATGATGATGATGATGATGATACGATGGTCCAAGTCGATTTCTTCACGGATTTATTCCGATGCCTTATTTGGCAAAGCGAACGCGAAGCCGGTACAGTCATTCAATGACGAGATACGCGGGAAAACGAACCGTACGAACGAACAGTGCGCAGTTTATGTATATCTCTGTTCTCTCGTCGGTTACAACCGACGAGGCAACGCAAAACAACGCCACTCCATATAGAATTTTTTCATTGTTCAAATACCACCTGCGCTACTCGGCCACACCGCATGGCAAAACACGGATAGAGAGACGGAATGGAATTCACGGAACGCTCGTGCGGTACAACACATGTATAGCGCGAGAGGGGATTCCCCCCGCGTCCCGTTTCGCGCCGCTATTAACTCCGCGCGCGCTCCCGCGTTGTACGGAATGCAAATCGCGATCATATTACGCGATCGGTTAAGAATTTCTTAAGCCTTCGCGCGCAGTGTGAGGAACGAATATCATCGTGTGAAACTCAAGAGACCGGAAAAATCGTTTTTACGGAGATTGGAATTTCTCGGGACACGCGCTGCTATCCCTAACCCTCTCGATTATATATCTGGTGCATGAATATTGCATTTCCTTCTTTACGTCGGATCGTTTCTCTCTCCGGTGTGTATCTCGCTTTTCCGAGGTAAACCGCACCGCTATTATACTATTTGTTTGCTAGTCTCGCTAATGAACAGCTGCCACGCGAAGAGTTGCTTCAACGATTTGACACTCTGTGAAGATTATGAAGAGACGAGGGAAGAGACGCCAATTAAGAGATTACCAAGTAAATGGATATGGACAGTTAGAGAATCTAATGTATATGTATATATCCAGCGTTTGCTAACTCTCACGTGTAATAACTCCTCGTTTTCTAACTCTCGTCGCGGCTTGTGCGGCCTGAGACTTATGTAGAGGGATTAGAAAGCACGTCGAGTCGACCGCGGGTCACTTTGCCCGGATCGAGATTTATCCGAGACTTTGGCGCTATGCGACTATATCCACAACATCATCCTATCTCTCGTAGAGATTTTGTTGGGCTTCGACCGGAAAGGAAAAAAAAAAAAAATGTAAAAAAAACCCCTTTGATCCCCGTCGTATATGATCCTCGTAGCTTCTCCGTAGAATTACGTAGTTGGATTCCCTTTATGATTCATTCGAGTCGGTGGTTTATAGCTTTCGCATAGGTGGGAGTTTCCGATGGTACGCGCGAGGAGGCCTGCGCGCTCGTAAAAGTCCCGGTATATAGTCCCGCGGAGTAGGGATTATTATAGAGAGTCGATCGGTAAATTAAACGCGGAAACTCGAGCGTTGAATGGAGAGAATTATGGAGATGGAAGGAAAGCAACGGCGAGACGGGCCTCCGGTGTGGGTCGCGGGTCAAACGAGCGGTAACTCAACGTCATCGTATTCAATACAGCAAACTTAAATGATCCGTCCACCCACACTGAGAGACATCCGTATTAATTGAATATCAATGACTAATGAGATAATCCGTAAGTAGAGATCGTAAATGTTGAAATACAATGATCGTATCGTACTCACCGGTATGCACTCGCATCTGATGCAATACATTATTCCGAACGGTGGTCCCAGATCGGCGTACCACGTTGAACCCAATTCGCGTATTTGCTTCCCAAATGTACATTCTGTAACAGAGGAAAAACGTAACTCGGTAACACGTGAGATACCTTTAACGACATAAACTCGATTTTCTCAAGAAATTATCATATTTTAACCCTTTAATACAGATTTTTGTGATTGAAATATCAAATATCTGATACATTTTAGCGAAAGACGATATGTCTATGTGTCCTTGAAGGGTTTATCGATGTTTTCGTTGAAAAACCGCGTGTGTTCGCGATGTATTGAAACGTTTCTTCGTCAATAAACAATTTTTTTTTTACGCATTTCTAAGGATACCGAGGTATTCCTTAAGGAATTATTATCGCTGCGGCAAGGAAATAACGAGAAGGGAACGGAGTTTAAACCGAGAAAGAGAAAAGATAGAGGATTGGTACGCGACGCCTCGCGAACGACGACGACGTCGTCTTCGTCGTCGTCGTCGTCGTCGTGTGGTTGAGGCCAAACGAGGCGTCGCGACGCGGCGCGGGGTCGTTGCACCGCTGTCTCTAGCACTTGCAACGAACAACCCGCCAGAACGGAACCGCATCAGAAGCGAGCGCGAGCCTCGAGATCTCGTGACGAGTAGCTTAGCTAGCGGCTAGCTAAAGATTCTGTGACTCTCCTCTTCTCTCCGTCTTGTCGTTCTCGTATCTCGCTTCTCGCAATGTGTGTGTCCTATGGTTACTTATTTCAACTCGTGGACTTTGCCTCGACGTTTATAAGCTCTAAACAGCTGTTGCCGCTGCACCGATTAGGTCGCAAACTTTAACGATTGAAGATAATATAATCGCACTATCGAGAAGTACAACCATAGATGTGATTTCTTTCGGCCAATTGAATTTCGATCGTTTGAAATTTAAAATATATTTTATTTCATTCAAAGGAAAAATCGTTGAATCGTAATGCGAAAACGGTAGATAGCTGCCGCGAAGTATGCTTTCGGCATTCGGTTAATTGCTCCAAGTTCACTGGATCGGTGAAAGCTGTACAGGCGCCGCTTGCTTTCCTGTACGACGAGTTAACACGTAGATATAATGCGGCGCAAAAGCAACAACGCAAGCGAGCGATGTTCGCGAAGCCTACAGTCGCGCGTTTAAGGTGTATGTATAGCAAGGAAACTCTACGTAGAGGGATTCGGCCTCGTGTAGCGTGTCTCGCATAGGCTATCCCCGACGAGAAAGCTCGCGTACCAAAAATAAATACGTTTGGCTCTCTAAGCCGACGTGTGTACGAGGCAGCGCCGCGACGTCTCGGGCATCAACCGTCTTTGCATCCTCGTCCTCGGTGTCGTTGCCGGTGACCAGGTGTCTTCTTCTTTTCGCTTTGGAGACACCGATATACCAAGAAGAGAACCCGCGATTACGCAACGATCGCGAATATAAGAAAATTCTATAATTTTTCGAAGTAAGTCGCGTCAAATCAGTCGGCTAATTTCACTTGAAAAAAAAACAATTCCGCGATCTTATTAACCTCCAAAATTTTTTCCCTCAAATATTTCTTCTTGACGAAATTGTTAAGATTTCGGTGAATAACAACATTGAAAACGATTCGTTTGTCAACAAAATTTATTTAAAACAAATGGAATGTATAACGTGTAATAAATAAATAATTTTTTTTATTTATTATTATTAAATTTACGGAAATTTATTGGAGAGACGATTTACCGGGTCGAGAGACGGGAAAATTGATTTGAATGAAACAAATCCTTTCTGTGGATGGTAAATGGGTCTGAAATCATCGTGATTGCTATAGTATCTCTCAGCCGAAGAAGAAGAAGAAGTGGCAAGCGCCACGGGTGAACGTGGAGACATCGAAGGTAGACACGTAGGCGTCTCGAATTCGCGTCTACCGTCGACGGTCGGATGATGCGAAGGAGGCGCGTGTTCTCGAGACCCCTACGTACAACCAACCTACGGAAGGAAGGTGCAGCTTTCTCATCGATGCCCCAGACGCATACACTCACCTACGTGTCTCATCTTCTTCTTCTTCTTCTTCTTCTCCCTCTTCTTCTTCTCTTTCCTACATAGACGTTATTACCGCACCTTCATCCGCTCTCGTCCTCTTTCTTCCAAGAGAATTGAACACGTTCACCTCGCGCACGGAGGTCAGCGCTCACTTCTTCCTGAGATCGATCTTTCAGAGGGTTAAAAAAAAAAAAAAAAAACAAACGCGTAAAAATTCCCAATGACGAATTACATCCACGCATACGTTCGTACGAACCCTTCTGAGGCATAATTGGACTCCATCTAAATACAATCGAGCTGTTAAGAGAACTCGGTACGCGAGCTTTGTGAATGCTAAAGCTCTTCTCCGCTCTCTTCATAATGGAGAGTTGCCTCGGAATTTTTTTTTTTTTTTTTCGCGAATCTTCGACGTTGAATGATCTTATGGAATTTGTCTACTTTTTTTTTTTTTTTTTTTTTTTTTTTTTTCGGAGCCCAAGTAAAGACGTATGTTGAATGGTGCGCCGAGCCGTACAGAGACAATTTGTTTAATTCAACGAAATTTGCTTGTCTCGGAGAAAAATAGAGCAAACGGAGCGGAATTTATTTGAATTAAACATTCTTCAATTCTTTCCGAGATCGATCACTGAGAGGGTTAAATAAAAATCTCAATGACGATTTACGTCCACGCATATGCGTTCGTACGAACCCTTGTGAGACGTAATTGAAGTTCATCTAAATACAATCGAACTGTTAAGAGATCTCGGAGTTAGTCTCGCACTGCGGGCGCTTTGTGAATGTTAAAAAGCTTCTCTCGACGACTCTCTTCGTAATGGATAAGTCGTCTCGGTAGAGGATATTTTTCTCGTTTTTTTTTTTTTTTTTCCCGCAAAAATCCTCGACTCCGAAATGATCTTACGGCGTTTGTCGACGAATGTGCGTATCTTTAGATTCCGTCTAACTTTAGTCGGTCGAAAGAAGTCCCTCTCGCACCGTTCGTTCACTCTTTTCTCTCGTTTATTCTTTCTTTTTCCCTCCATCCCGAGACTGCTATGACGCAATTTTCACGACGTCCGTGTAACCTTCGTTCATATAATCTTCGCGGAGTCTTCTCGTTCGCGTTCTTCAAAGATACGCGCGCGAACGCTCGTTCGCCAAACCGCGGACAGCGGACAAGTCACTCGCCTCTCGGACACGATTCTCCGATTCCTTTTTATAGACGAAGGCGCGCGCACACACCGACATTGTGTCGGGTACAACTAGACGTTGCGTAGGCAGACGATGCCGTCTCGTTCTCTCCACAATTTTCACTCACCTCGACGCAACATCCCGGCGGAAGAAACAAACCCGGGAATAAAAAATGTCAAGATCCGATAACAAACGACGATGAAGCCATCAACGTGAAGTGGGAGCCGTCGACGACGATGTTTGAGATTGAATTATGGCACATCAGATATATTCGCAACTGAGAACAACAAAAGGCGTATCCCGCATTGTTTTACGTGTAAAACATTGCGCGATACGCCTTTTTGTTTCTGAACGGTCGATATACGCAAAATAAAAATAAGCAAACTATAGTTTGCGCGTCTGTGCGTTGCAGACAGATTTTTCCAGACAGCAGTGGCGACCTTCCGTCTCGAGGCTGCGCCGCCCAAAAATATCATCCCTCCCCCCACTCCTCATCGGATCGGCCGATTCGGGAAACTAAACGGATGAAGAAAAGGCGAAAAAAAAAAAAAAAAAAAAAAAATTGCACAAAGCAAAACTTGCACGTGGCAGTCGAGTAAAATATCGCAGCATCCCTTTTACAATAAAACGGTAAGTAAAACCATACTTCGCGGATGGCAAAGTTGTATTCCGAGAGTCTTGCGATACCGCCACCATGCATCGAGAGAGATTTTGCATCTTCTTCTTGTTCTTCTTCTGGCGTTCTCGCCGGGACGGCGTGGCGGCAGTGAGAGAGTTCGCGAACGATGCAATCGCTATATCTTAAACACGCGTTTTATCTATATATAGGATGTCCCTGAATGAGCAAAAATTAAGACTTTATAAAAAAAAAAAGTGGATTAAGGGGGCTAAGGGGCCATTCACCAACAGCCGGAGACAAGTACTCCCCCTGTAGGGGTTTGTTGCTGACGTGTATCGTGTCGCTGAGATCGGCCACTTCGCCCACAGAATCTTCGCGAATGCTTCACTCGCTGCTGGAGCGAAGTTGTCCTCTTTATCTTCGTTATTCTTGTTCTTCTTTATCGTTGTCTTCGCTTCATTCTACTTCGGCATGTTATTTCGCTCAATTCTGTACGCTGGCGCACCAGCATCTTCGCCAATGTACGCTGCAACGTTGCTGCGCTGCTCCCTTGATCTTCGTACTTCATTCCACTTTGACTTGTCATTTCGTTCAATCCTCCGTACTATATCTCGATTAGAGTTCTTTCTATCGTTCCGAGTCGTTCGAACGATCGGAGAGCCGCGTGAGCGGCAAATACGCACTTATCCATATATAGTAAAGCCATCAGAGGGCAGAGAGTACCGGAGCTCGTGGACTGGAGCACTTCGGAGAGTGAGAGTAAAGGAGCGATCGGTAGAGACGAAGATCGCGAGACGAGAAAGACCATTATAGCGAACACATACGCAGCAAAAGGGGGCAACAGTACTGCATACGGCTCTCTCATACAAGATGGGGATTAATGGTTTGCACGACGCGGAACGATCGACGAGATCTTCGAGTCACCGCTCATTCTCCCCTCCCATTCGTTTTAACGATCGACCATCGATCCCACGCCTCTGCCGATAGTCTATCAATATTGTATTTGATAAGCATATTCTCGAGAATATAATTAAAAAATGTGTATATATAGATGACGTTGAATAAAATAATTGTAAAATCTCTTTGACCGATCTTTTTGGTAAACAAGTGGAATGATTTGACACGATGATATAATTAGACGAAGGAATTTTCGCGTGACTCTCTCGTCGTCTATCGTGAGTTTAAGAAGTCGATGATGATGCCGCGCAGCGAATATGGCACGTATGCGAATTCTCTTGTACGCCTGTGTTCCCTAAGACGAGGAGAGGGTTAAAACTCAACAAACCGCAAACTCCGAGAGATAACGACGATATACTCTCATGCGAAGAAGCATCTTTACGAGATACGAAAGGAAGATAATCGTTTTGCGTCGGGTAAACTGGAATAAATATGACACGGAGTGCAAAAGACCGTCTCTCCGGAGTATACCGATCCCACGCATTTAACCGCGTTAACGCCCGCGTGTGTGTATATAACTCTATCGCAATGTGGTTTCGCGTCGTCTCGGTAAACAGAGAGAACCAGAGAGAGAGAGAGAGAGAGACGGGGGAGAGACAGTGGGTACGATAATATACTCGCGTAACTCGCGATATCCGGCGTTTATGCACCACGCCGCAAGCTGCAGCGGAAAGATGAGAATGAAAAAATATATATCGCGAACGCGAATTGCGATGAAAGAAAACTCGCGACTATCGCACGGTATAAAAAAAGACGAAAAATAAGAGAAGCAGATTTTAATGCACGTTTCGCTTTTATATATTTTATTATCGGTCTTTTTATTTTGTATTTTTATTTCGAGGTGTCGAGACAAAACGACAACGAATGTTGCGCGGATCGCCCAGACTTGCCGCTACTGATGGCCACGCGCCGAAGACGAGAAACCTACGAGAGACGAGGATCTCTTACCTACAGACGCGAGACGCCAAGTCGCGGCAGAGCAGAATATACACACCGAGAGGAGATACTAAGATACGGAAAAGAAGGAGAGAGAGAGAGAGAGAGAGAACGAGAAAATTAGTAGTAGGGGCAGTGCAGTGGCCCGTGCCGACCGAAATACGCACGGGACACACGGGACGCGCGATGGCGTTCCCCTGTGTGTACTTATGCATCCTCCGCCCCTCGTCAACCTCAACCGAGTTCTGCGCGAGAGAAACTTTTACAGTCGAAAAAGCGTTCGTTCTATGCACTTACCATTGCATGCTTTACGCCACCCTCGCGTTTTTATTTTTAACGTTACTTTTATAAGAATCTTCGCGTATACAATTTATTTTGATACCGTTGTGGAGAACGAGCGGAAACCGGTACGCAAGTGGATTAAAGAATAAGACGATGACGAGAGAATCGACGATTAGTGGAAATCATCAATTGAGAACGTTTCTACGAAATAAAACATCACTCCGTTAATTACACTAATGCTTTTGCACTGATTAAGAACTCTCAATGCAATAATTCACGACAATGATACGTCCCTCCGTCTCCGCCATTCTACTGAAAAGCGTCGCGTAAATATATCGAATGAAAGAATTACTTGATACATGTGCGTTTATAAAAGACTGTGATACAATAATAAAATGGAATCTCGCTGATGGAGATGGCAAGAATGCAATTCGAAAGATCGAGACGAGTTAACGAGTCGAGTTGTACCATAGTTCGTTGGATGAATGTGTACGATGTATGGTGTGTGTGTATATATATAAATCGGCACGAGTCATCGGTACCCGCGCGAGATTCTCCGTAATTTCTTGGCAAGCGGCGAGGAAAGGGACGATTATGACTCGAGAAACTCTGAAAACTGTGAACCCCCAAGGACTGCGTATGAGCATCTGGTCGCCTTTAATATACTCGGATTATTGCAGACTCCACGCAGTCTTCGCGTCTTGCATTTTCGCGTAATATTCACGCGACAACGACAATTTTCATCGCAGAATGATTCTATAAAGAGCCACAAACCGGGGAAAGCGATATTAGATTAAATTAGCGAATTTACCGAAACGATTAAGTAAAATTTTAATAAAATTTAATTTAGTTTCGTATTGTGCGAAAAGTACATATTAACAATTGATATTTATAATTTGCTACTGATTTGGCTTCGGATTATTGAGGATTAAATGACGAAGTTCGTCAGACGCATTGTGGTAACAATAATTGCGGTACAGCGTAAGTGTTGACTGTACCGATGAACGATGATTTTTCCAGGAAGAAGTCGATCTCTCGCGTTCGAATCCGAAGTGATCGAAACGAGAGAGTGGGGGTCACACCTCCATAAAGGATCATTTGTGCTCGAAACGTCTATACTTTTGCTTTGATCCTTTGGATCTCTGTGATCGCGCGTGAGTGCGTACCGCTCGATCGTCGGTATATATCGTACGACAAACTGTGTTGTACCGTACCGTTTGTAGTACATAACGTAAGTCGAGAAACACACGATCGTGCATCGCGAGCGAGCGACTCTTGTCTCGTGGAAACGTCGAGCGCGCGGATGAATAATGCATCACTTTGGCGGCGACCGGCTTGCGCTCTCTCGCGCGAGCGCCCGCGTCCGTCAGATTTTATCGGTCTGACAATCGGCTTCCCAGAAGAGGAAAGGCTGCGAAAAATTCCAGCCAAGGATACGAATCAAGATCGTTCAACCGCTATTTCTCCTTGTCTCCTCTTTTCCGTCTCCTCGCGATTGTCTTTCTGCTCCCCTTATACATACTTCGCTTTCTCCCGATCGTTGAAATACCCGCGGCGAACTAACACGCGAATCGTTTCTCCATCTCTTGTATCCTCTTTAACAAAAATTCTTTCTCATTCGACGAATGAGACGACTGTGATCCCGACGAAACACGCAGTTACGACAATCAGAGTCTTCGCACTTCCTAACTCGTGCGACAAATTCCTCACGAGCCGCACGAAGACGCGACGTGGCAAACTCCTCCGTTCCTCGAGTATATAGTATGTACTCCAGAGCCCCATAACGCAAGTATAGCTTTAGCTACTTGGAATTCCTCGCTCCGCGGATGGAAAAGTGCCACTCGAGATTCCTCGAAGGACAATTACCATGCCACCCCGAGAGAGCAAATACGCCGAGAAGATGAAACATCCGAAGCCTCTTTGCCAAGCGGAAAAGGCACTCGTGTATATTAATCTTTACGGAAAACCGATCGATTTTACCGAGGAAAAGAAAAATCACTCGTTTTTCCCGCTCGAAGTGCACGTCATATATTTCGGAAAGTAAAAAAAAAAATAGGTTTTCTACTCGAGTGAAAAGAGGGAATTTCGAGAGCGTTCGCGTTTAGCCAGAGATGGTAAAGGGGTCGGGGACGACGATCGATGAAAAGTCATCGAATGGACCTTGTTGCGAGTTTTGCGCTGCGAAAATAATTAAACCGACTCTTTTCGTATGGAACTGGAGCACTACGACAAACGATAATCGGGGTCGTGCGTGTGCGCACGTCGTCGAATGTATCGAAGAAACGAGGCGGCGGTGGCGGCGATGGCAGCAACGACAACGACGGCGGCAAAGATGCGAAAAATACGCGGCTCGCCGTCTCCCTTCTCTCCTGTCCGACCTGTTGCAGCTATTTTCTACTAGAATTTCGTATAATAGCCTGTAACACAATCTGTAAGCTTTTCTCGTGTCGCACGAGAGACGCGCGAAGACTGAGAATAAGACGCTTAAGGAAATGACAACGTTCGGTATCTCTTGACGTTCCAGTCGTCGCCGTCGCCTATACAATTGGATCCACAGCGTCTCAGCGAACAGAGATATTGTACACAGACGAGAAATCTATTTATCTCTGTACGCCTCGTCGTCGACGGCGACAGACACCTATCGCTTGAGTTTCACGCGACCGAGTGGTCTCCTCCTTCGCGAAGCCTCTACGCACCTATTTTATTTCACTGACGATAATAATTTTACCCTCCATAATAATCGAAAAATCGTATTTTATTACTATTTCGCGATCTTCAAATTTTTTTGTAAATAATCCACGAAGCGAATAGTTTTTATTTTCGCTTACGCAGCGACAAATTTTCGCAACGAAAAATTCGGTTGTATATTCTTATTCTACGGTGAAAAATACCCAAAAGAACTTCGATCTTTCATACACTCGGTATACATATATATATCGCGTCATAATTTTTCTCCACGTGCGTCCAAAGACACGCGTCTTCGACGACGATAATTTGTATAATTTACAAAAGTACATGTATGTTGGTGTTGTTTCATTCGTCGCGAAAGCACGCAGAAGCTTAGCTTCCGCCAGATTTTCGTGTGGCTTATCCGTTATAGAGTTCTGGTAGTCAGCCAAGAATCTCAACGAGCCGTGTGTGGTCCACGCTAAAGACGAAGAGAACACGAAGAAATTATAGACGCATTGCTCGCATAGCGCTCATATGATCCTCAGGTATATCGTAACACACACGAGAACTCTTTAGACGCCGGTTAATAACACATATATCGTCGTAAAACGATCTATCTAACTACCGCCTTTTTCCGTCGCATACAATTCTCGCGTCCTTCGAAGTTCGCTTAGAATGCCGCGGTGCTAATAACTCGCGAGTATCGAGATCGATAACCCCCCGCCGCGTGTTGCTGCTTTTGCGTCCGGGTTCGCTCGGCTCTCTTACGCGATCGTTCTGCTGCCTCAACCGCCCCCCGTTCTTCAAATCACGACATACCTCTTAGTACTACAAGACGAGAAATTCCGAGTCCCCGCGCGCGAGCGATAAAGGCCGATCGATAGAACGCGCGTCGAAGAAAAGAGATGCGAAAGAAATAAAACAAACAAAAAAATCGAAGAAAAAAGTGTCAAAGAGGGTTCATCGGGTTTGCAAAGAGTAGAAGAGACGTTCTCGCATTCTTTCGAAGTCGATTACGCTCGATCCGTCGACTCGGCCGCCGCGCTCGAGATCTGCATACAATGTCGTCGTTCGTTCGTTCGCCGCCTCGCCTCGCCGTTCGTGTTCCCCAACACCCGGCATCTTCGATCCCTTCTGTTCTCTTCTCGCGCCTTTCGTTAAACGAATGCCACGCGTTTTACATCCTCCTTCTTCCACCGCACCCCTTTTTTTTTCTACATATGTTACAATTTATCCATTTTTTCCGATGATTTTCGCAGAATTCTCAACGAAGAAAATTCACGATCCCAATTTTCATTCTCGCGCCGTTCGAACTTTCGGATGAATTGATAAACGTTGACGATAAATCGTCGATGCATGCATCGGAATAACTCGAGGGATCAACGATCTTTCGTGAATTCGCTAAAGCAGCTGTTATTCGATAAATGTATGCGTTCCGCGTTATAATATATAGTTGACTCAACGACTATGCGAACGAATGACAGTCGTATTTTATACCATATAGTATACCTGTGTCGTATTTATAGTTAAAATATATACGCGAGAGTGGCACGTTAAATAAAACAAATATAGTATGCAAATGCATACGACGCATATTCCGGGCCCAACCCAATCCCGCTTCTCCATACGTAATGCGTGGCTTTTCAAACGAATTCAGGACGTTACGTGCCTCTCCGCCACAGTCCGTTGTTCTCTCGATTGTCGTTGTGTGTGCCTTCTCTCTGGATGGTTTGTTGCGCTCTGCTGTTATATGCCCCCCTCCCCGTTCCTTCGCGCTCTTCGACTGATATACGAATGTTATGCATGTATATCGAGGGGACGCCGCCCGGGTATGTATTACAAGCGTATGCATTACGCAAACGAGAGAGGCGCGTCCCGAGACTTTTGTCAGGGCGGCGGCGGCGGCGGCGGCGGCACGCTCGCGCGAGCATTATATTCGTACCTCAAGTTTTGCCCCTCTACGGTGTTGGAACGCACGCGTATCGAAGGGGTCTAACAAACTCTCGGTAAAATACACGAGAGTTCGCATACGCGCGCGTACTGGAAATAACGAATTATTTAGATAAAGATCTTTCGATTTCCTGGGGTAACGAGAGGCGAGCGGCGCGATCGGAGCGCAGGGCCAAGTGGAAAAGGTGCGGAATGGTCAGCCAAGGCGAGGATTTAACACGCACGTGTACAATTCCTCGTGTTCAACCGATATCCGGCCAAATAAAAACTTCGCGGCGTACTTACTGGGTATATGCGTGTGTCAATAAATCTATACACCGTGCGGATAGATACACACACGGGAGGGGGTGTGCGTGCCGAGCGTGACTCGTCGATGCGAGACCGCTTACGTTAAAATTTATATCGGTAAATATCGCGGTTAGTCGCTTGCCGAGAATGGAAAATACCTAAATAAATGTTTGCGACGATATGCCCCACGCGATCGAAAGCTATCGATGTTTTTCATCGAATACCCCCTATGCGTCTCATTTGTCTCGTAATATTTTACGCAGTATGGATAAAAAATTGCCAAGTTGCGATCTTCGATCATCAGTAACGGAGATGTATGTTTGTGTACTAAAAACGTTAAGGGTGCATTTAAAGAGGTTACGAAACCGGAGCATCGCATGGATAGCTTCCGGCGTTTGAAATAAATCGTCAAAAATCCTTCGATATTGCGAAATTTTTCGAAAATGATGCTTCTTTATTTATTTTTAGTAAAATGCAATTAATTTTAATGCGTTTTGAAAATGCGATCGATCCAGAAATAGCGGTTAATTGTTATTCATTTCGCTTCGATTATCAGCGAGTTTTCCGAATGCAATGTCTCGCGATTTACTTTCAGTTACGGTGAAGTTCATCAGCGACAAACCATCGGATCCACTCGGCGTGACCGAGAAACCCGCGATATGTACGCGGGGTTACGAGAAGAAGAATCGTCTCGTCGGCATCGAGGCGTGCAAAAAGATACTCAGTCAATTCTTATAGGTGCGCCAAGGATGGGAGCGCAAAAGCATCGCCGGAACCCATCGCCTCTCGGTGCTTGTGACGATGAAGAAGGAGAGTCGGGAGTTGCCGCCGCGAATCTTCGTGCGAAGTGAGAACCAGAGAGAGAGAGAGAGAGAGAGATGCAGAGAGAAGCAGAAGAGAAGAGGAGAATCGTCGCGCGGAGGTGGTGAGTCGTTTTGTGTCTGCTGCTCGGCTAAATATACACGAACCGCTGCTACCAACCTCGTCGGCACTGCTCCTGACTATCTCACTCCCTCTTTTTACGTGTACCTTTCGAGAGAACGTTACGTTCCTTCCTGACTTTCCTTAAAATTCAACTCTCCTCCGTAGTTATACAAGTATCGAAGTCTAAACTCCTATACTTTCGGCGAGAAAACGAAAACATTTATGTTTCACAAGAGTGTAGCATATCCGTAGCTCACCAACGCGGCCGTCTTACCTACTTAACGTGGCTGTAACACGCCGTGTCCGTGGCTCGCTGACTAAACTTGTTCCGGACACACAAGGGGATCTTTGTCTTTGTGGCTGCGGCTAATTAAGCGTCGATCTCTTACCGAGGATCTTTGACTCTACGTGTGGAGGCCTTTCCTGGTCTCTCATCTGAACTGAATTCAACCTACGAGATTGAATAAACTCCATTTACGCACAAGTCCTCTTGATGGCGAAGAAAAGCTCGCGGTATATCTCGGAAACTTTTATTCCAATGTTAACTCGGATGATTCCGATGTCTTGAGAGCTTCACGTCGTTGTCGACACTGACCTACCCGGTGGTTTCAAGGCGTCTCGGCAAAGGCCTCTCTTCCCCATCAATTGAATCATACAAACGGCGATGTAAACCGACAACTATATTTTCGGACGATTCCGAATTTTTTTTTTTTTTTTTTTTTTTTTTTTTTTTCTCTACCAGTGGTTGTTTCGTACAGTACAGCGAAATCTGATGTAGTCGTTGGGGGGTTTCCCCGGTTGTAGTATATATCTCAAAGGAAACGCGATCTGCGCGACCATTAAAGCGAACTTGGCAACGAGCAACGAAAACTACTCGCAAGGGAAGGGCGGTCCGTTGATGCGTCCGAGGAAAATCGCGAGTGGGAGAAATACACGAGAACGCGTTTGAGGCCACAGGTAGAGAGACTCGTGGATCCGTGCGAAAACTATCGTCGTACACGCGAGAAGAGCCACGAGGATCGAGCGAAAGCATCGTATATCCGAAAGCCAAAGAGCAGAAAGACTGCTCTTTCGTAAATTGGCTAATTTGTGTGCTTTGACTTGCCGCGTGTCCCAGTAGCAGTGAATCGTTGACGAAGAGAAATGCCTACTACCGTTCACCGCGAAGAAAATCCCTGAGAGCGATTACGAGAGTTTGCGAAGCCAGAAACCCTCGATAAATCTCTAATCAAGAAGATAGTCGGCAAAGCGACGTGAATGTTTGCAATGTTTATGCCAATTTGTCGATAAATTCACGACGCGGAGAAAACTCGCGAGTGACGAATCGCTTGGCCTCGCGATTGATTCATTATACCTATAGATTTATTATCGTCATCGTGATTGCGAGCATTAAATGCAAACAAAAAAAAGTAACAGCGGTACGAAAGAGTTGGGGAAAAAAAGGTCAGTGGGTTGGGTCAGTCATCGAGCGCGTCACGCGAGAAGAGTATATCGCGCGAGACTACGAAGTAGAAAAAAAAAATAAAAATCACGTTTATATACCATATCCTCGCGGCAACCGTATGTTTGTTCGATTTTGCTTGCTAAGCTGCTATAATAAGCTAAAAGACGCTTTAGCGAGAACGACATGCAGGCTGGTCGAGAGCGTCGAGAAGATGAACGAGAAGAGAGGGATGGGATAAAAAAAAAAAAAAAACCTGTCGTACGAGCGATGGGACGAGAGCCGTGTAGCGCGGACACTTATCGCGAGGGAACAGGTGTTAGCGTCCGAAACAAGCGTACGGGGATCCGGGGCACTCGTCGAAGATACTTCCGGTACCGGAATGATCTTCTCTACTGACAAAATCTCGACGAATTTCCCGTTTCTTTCGAGTCGCTGATAGATTAAATATAGAAAAAACATCTAATAAAAAAATATATAGATCGCGAATTCGCGCGTTTTCCGGACTATTTAAAGTGCTCCAAAGCAGTTTTCGATCGAAGTAAACTTTGTTTCATTCAAGCAAATCGGTGTTACCAGTCTATTAGATCATCAGTGCGATAATCAGTTCCGATAAGTAGAAAATACATGTATATACGATACATATACACAAAGACGCGTATCGTCAGTGATACCGAGAGATTTACCGTGATTTGTCCTCGAATAAGCGTGTGTACGTTATCTGTTATTAACGACGACTCACGGCAGCGCTTCTCTTGTGTATTACGAAGACGGTATAAATTTAGCTCATCCTACGAGGGATTTTCCCCGATATCTTGCGCGCGAATCGATATCAAAACTTCCGATTATAGATCCGAGAGATAGACGTGCCGAAAAATATCGATGAAATTAACGTTTCTCGTGATCGTTTCGCGGTAAGTATTTTCTCGCGTTTCTATATTATCCCTTCTCATCCCCCTCCTCCCTTCCCGGTCACCCCACGTGTGTTTATTATCGGAATTTCACTCGGCGCATCGAAACGAGCTGCTCGGTGCGCCAAGCAACATCTTCAACAGCATTAAGAAAATATCAAGCGACGAAAGTTGTACGACTCTCTTCGTTCTCCGGTGTTTGCTCCTCGCTATACCAGTGAGTATAGCGTTTTTAATGTATGTATATATATATATGAGACGCGGCAAAAATTATTTTTGAATCGCGAAATATCGGATTAACCGCGTGCGCGTCCCGGTCTCTCGGACCCCGCGAACCGTCGACGGCGGGGGAGGAGAGACTCGCGCGACGGGAGCGACGACGGGGGTGGGAACGACGACGGACTCGAGATATCGTCGGACGACAATAATATAACGACCGTATCAATAAGGACGCCTATTAATAGTAAAGAGAGAGAGAGAGAGAGAGGAAGAAGAGAAAAAGAGAGAGCGAACTATATAGAAGAAAATTGCGAAATCGTTCTTCGTGGCACTGCTTCACAACCTTATCTCTCACGAATCTTTAGCTCAGCATCTGCAATTAATTAAAATCCTGACGCATGCCTATCTGTATCCCCCTCTCGGTGTAATTAATCGATTACCGAACAATTATGTCGGCCAAGAGATGAGTACAGAAGAGATAAAAGCCGCATCGACAAGGTCTCTACTCGTTTATTCTCACTTCTTGTGAAAGTTGCTGGTAAATCTTTTTTTTTTTTTTTTTCTCGATATTATACAAGTCATTCGAGATAAACTCTTTGCCACACTGGGAGAAACGATTTGCGCGATTGAAACTAATTTTTTTTTTTTTTTCAAGCAATTAAACAACATTTGCATGTCTCGTGGCCTATTAGACCACATTATTAGGTCAGACGATAAGCAAATAGTCCTTTGTTTCGTTTAAAAAACCATTTTCTATCGCTTGCCCTTTACCGCTCGAATCTACCCGATTGTTTCGGCTTTTTATCGCGCATATTATACTCGGAGATAAACAAATGCATTTACAATTGAATCGAAGATTTTTTTTTCCATTGATATACCGATTTTACTGGTTGAAACTAACGGATTCTTTCATTTTCCTCGGCAAGCCGATACGGACAGATCCTTCGAGATTCGTTGAAGAACTCGTTGAGTGAAAAGTGTGGAAAGGTCAGTAGAAGTTTCATGCATGTGCACGCGGCTGTTTGCCTCGTTGAATCAATCGTGCAGACAAGTTGTGCGCGTTGCATAGAGAGACCATCGGTCCTCTCACTCGCGCACTATCGGTGAGTGCGTTCGAGGCATCTGGGTCACGTCGAGGTGTATATAGGGGGTATATAGTGTATAGCTTAGCCTCCTCGTCGTATTCGTCGTCGTCAACGAGCGACCAAGAGGATTCCCCGCCTCTTCGTACGTTCCTTCGCTCCCGGTAACTTCGAGTCTCGCACCTCAAGTAGTTTTATACGTGTAAAACGCGACGACGGCGGGCGGAACAAAGCATCGAAGAAAACGAAGTCTCCCCCTCCCCCCTCCCTTCCCTTCGATTCTTTACGAAGAGCCCATACGCGATGTATTGCTGCTGCTGCGCTTCGAGTCGCTTTCGTCCCGTAAAATACTGTCCCTCGTCAGGAATTCGATCGCGCGATTCGTGCGGCCGACGGTGGTCTACGCGCTGCACTTGGATTCGCTCGAGTCGTTCGCCAAGTTCATCCTGTACTTGTGACTCTCTTTTACCTTTTCGTTCGTTCGTTAATCTCTACGAGACATTTATGTTTCTTAACTTAATCGACGAGAATATATAACGCTTGTCGTCCATTCCACGTGAACTTTTTCACGTGCTCATCCGTTACGTAATATCCCGGCGAGACGCGCGAGAGAACCGGCAGCAGCAGCGGCAATATCGCGGCTCTCACGCCTTCTCGCCGTTTCCTCGTTCTCACAACCAGACAGTTGGGGATTTCGTTAAAATAACTCGTATATATCGCGATTCGGGGTTTATTCGAAAAATCATAATATCGATTGTAGTCGGAAGATTGAATAAATATTTTCGGTAAATATTATTCTCGTGTAAAAGTTTTTTTTTTTTTTCCGGAATCTTTACGGGTCGCGGCTGCGTCATCATCGAACAGAGATTTTTGGCACAGTTTGTAAAAAGCCCCTCGCTTCGTCGTGTTGACGCCCCAACCGAGGAAAATTGACCGGTTACTCAAACACGCGAGAGAGAGATTCATAACCTTCGACGTAAACGGGAAGGTCGTTAACGAGTTAATCGCCAAAAATTGACCCACTTTTGTGCTCATCAAAAAATCGTGTATAGAAAGGAATGAAAAAAAAAAAAAAAAAATTGTTCGAGTTAAACTTACCGGCGGCTCGATGTGGTCTTCTCGCCCAGTCGTCCTCGATTAAGGGTGCAACCCGTCGCGCTCTCGAGCTCAACGGGCACGAAATTATCGCCAGCAACACGGGCAGCACGGTACCAATGTGAAAATGCATTTTGAAACCTTTTTTTTTACGCTGTACTTTTATCTTTTACTATTAAAATCGTATCTTGTTTATTTTCTTTCTGGCTTCGTCGGCAACCAACACTCACTTCTCGATGCGTTAAATATAAATATATGTATAAATAAATAGGTACACGCGTTTTATCGCATATGTATAGAAAGATGGTATCCGTCGGATATCTGGCACTGGTTTATTAACACGCCAGTCCCTCGGTATATCTTTCTTACTGTCTCGATCGCGATAAAAATTCTTCTTGTTTTTTTTTTCTTTTTTTTTCACAATCTTTCTTCGTCACTTGGAAAAATCGTTTTTTTATTAAATTTTTTTGGTTTTTATTCTACACTTCTCGTGTCTATCGCGCGTGTCGATCCCGGCCTCTAGTTACTTTTATATGTATACATATATACTAAATGTATATGTATATATATGTATATATGTATATACGCGCACTACGGCCACTGTGCGGTCTATTAACCGTTCACTCCACAAAACTCCGCGGACTCGAACTGCAAACTCGGGCGTCTCGACGCGAAACACACTCGGATACAAAACACACACACTTCCTCGGGAGAGGTTTGGCTTGGCCTGGCGAGCGAAGCACCGCGCGCGCCTCTCAGTCGACTGCGCTTATAACCGAGAGCGTCGTATAAAACGTCCTCCTCTCGTGCCGTAACGTGGGATACGTACGATAACAATTAACGGGCACGGCGGTCATACGACTGCGCCGGGAGTCGTGTCGTCCGTAGTCCGCGTGTTCATCCTCTTCGATAACTAATACCACCCGGCACCTCGTTTGCCGTTCTCTATCGGTCGCGACATCAGCGATTTTTCTTTTTTTTTTCTCTCTTCTATACCGCGCGCGCGCGTGTTCGCTGTATCTCTCGAAACCCGATTTTTTCTTTACGCTTTTCTACGCAAAACGAAAAATTCGTACGATCGAAGTAACGAGACGAAAAATTGAGTTTGCGTGTTTTTTTTTTTTTTTTTTCGTTTTCTCGTTTGTGTTTTTTTTTCTTTTCGTTTTCTCAACACGTTAGAATTTACGCGCTATTGGCCGCGAGGAAGCCGAGAGCCTGTGGATGACTAACTAACTGACTGACTGACTGGTTGACTGACTGACTGACTGAGTGCGGCAGCGGTACTCTCGTGTTCGCCTTCCTCGCTTACTCTCGGGGAGCTCTCTCTAGCGCGCTAGTCCGACGACTGGTGGGAGGCTGCGCGCCCGCTCTGTGTGTGCACCGCACTTTGCTGCTATCCGATGTATCCGATCATCGGCACCGCGCGCGGTTTACACATCACTCCGACAACTCCTCCTCGGATCGCGCTACTCGCCTTCGACGACGCGTGCGCCTTTTGAATTTTATACTTCTAATCTCTTCCTTCCTTTATTTACTAGTTTTTTTTCTTCTTTTCTCTTATTTACCGTTTTATTTTTACTTTTAATTCGAATTTTTCATTCTTCGATTTTATTACTTTTCGCTTCGCAACGATTGTTGGAAATCACGGATTTTTATTTTTTTTATTCAAAAAGTTTTTTTCGATTTTTTTTTTTGTCAAGTTATATATATATAGTCAGTTATGACGCGTATCCAGAGAGGGTACCGAGAAGAAAATAATTTATGCCCAACCGGTGTGTATGTCGTAGGACTCTTGGGTGAGTGTCGTTGCTCGTGGAACGATGACAACTGTCGACTGGCCGGTTGACACGGTTGCTTTTATGGATGGGGATAGAGGGGTCCACCACGTTGCGATGCCGCTCCTCCGGGGACTGGTCCCGCACCGCGCGTACTGCGCCTCTTCCTTCTCGCGTCGGTTAGTGTGAAACCGCGCGTATGCCCGCGCGGCGAGTCTCGCACTTTCCTGACGCCTCTCTTTCTCTCTCGCGCTCGCTCGCTAGGACTCGTATGTTCTTCGATCTTTTTCCTACATCGTTTCGTCCTCTGCTTCTTCTTCGTATTCTCCTTCCGACTTGACTTTTCAAACGCCACGCGTAGTTGCAAATCAAGAGAGCCTTGCCGGGCTCTCTCTTCGCCACTTCGATATACCCCCTCCCCCTCCTCCTCCCCTCCCCGCCTCCTTCTTCCCTGCGCACACTTTGCGACTCTACTTTCGTACCGTCAAGTGCCAGAAGTGCTTTTTGCTCTTCTCCGTGCACCCGCTCTGTTCTAATTAAATCGTAGTGCACTTTGCCATTTCTTTTTTTTTCATCTCGTCTTATTCGTTGATCCCCCTCGCGTTTTTTTTTACGATACTCGAATAGCTACGATAGTTCGTCTGATTTTTAAGTTTTTCGCGTAATTGACACACAGAAACATCGATACAACGACGTTACAGATTTTTATTTTTTAAATAACTGTCAAGGTTCACTGTATTCTCCGCAGAGTGTTGTTTCCGTAGAATGAATAACGATTTCTCGTTCTCTCTAAAAATAAAGTGAAATCTTATCAACTAGCCGAGGGTGTACCTGCGCACGGAGATTACGAGGATTCGCGTTTCACTCGACGACTTGTTTTTTATTTTCGCACTCTATATCGCGTTTGATGCGCTCTACAAAAGCGTCTCTCTATCTGTATATGCTTTTGCCCGGTTTTTTTTTGTTTTCTTCTCGTCCTCACGCATTGTCAGACACACCGCACAGGCCACAGGGAGAGGTTAGGGCACCAGTTGTTGCAGAGTAAAAAATGAATCCAGCGATTATACGAGACTTTTATGACACGCCTTTACGAGCGAATTCTCGCCGTTCTTCGTGGGGGCACCGGGAACGCGAGGCGGGCGCATTCGTGGGTCATCTCTCATTTTCGCAGCTTCGATGTCTCGGACGAGACCCGAGCGAAGGTATTTCGTCGACAGTCCCCGAGACACCGTCAGCCGAGATAGAGGAGCAATAAGAAACTTGCGCCGAAAAGGAACCGATGAACGAGATAAAAATTCAAAGGTTTGTATATAACTATACTTGTTGTATACGTGTACAACACACGCCGAACTAATATAATGCAGTCAGAAGAAACGAGGGTTGCTGTGAAAGGACGGCGCGTTCCAACGACTATTCATAATCAAGAATGACAAATCTAATAGATTCTCGGGGAACCCGAACGTGAACGTTCGTGAGGCGAAGTTTTTGAAGGGGGGAATCATTCGTGTGGGTCAAAGGAAAGAGGTTCTATTGAAGCAAAAAACGCCAACCCTGCAGAATACGCGATGGACGTAACGTTGCGACGGAAGACGTCGGACTCGAGGCACTGCGGCTATTAGTAACTATTCAGCAATACCTTTTTTTTTTCTTTTCGAGAATAAACATTACGATGCCGTTTCCTAAA
Organism: Cryptus armator; assembly: GCA_963971235.1. Lineage (NCBI taxonomy): Eukaryota > Metazoa > Arthropoda > Insecta > Hymenoptera > Ichneumonidae > Cryptus > Cryptus armator. Next base: position 14,547,991 of record OZ020232.1, read on the forward strand.
CATTTTTTTTACGATCTTATAATTGGAATGGGTAAAAGATAAAAAAAAACGAAATTTATAAATTATAACAGTAAAGAAATAAAGTTAAAAAATCGCGACTGTTGTTACTAAAGAAAATTATGATAGTTATTTTCGTTCGGATAAGGATTCCCCTAAAAATTTCGATTTGATTTAGTAATATTTTATTGCGCGAAATGAAGAACAACGTTTCGTAATAGTAAACAAATTTAATTTTTCTCAACTGAGATATCGAAACGACACGTTAAATATATATATTTATTTCGCCATATCTCGAACTATACATTTTTCAACTACCGATAAACTCTTTTCTCAGTGTACCTAAAAAATAGAATTTTCGTTATCCCCACCGATACGCGTATCGCACAAAATCGACGCTAAATCATTTGCGAATTTTGCGCCTATAAAAATCTATAGAAATTTCAAGATTCCAGAAAAATGTAATTCTCCTAACAGATATTCTGCCCTATAGCCGTATCTCTTTAAAGATTACGATTTCTCATACAGCTTCACAATGGGGACAAAATCCAAGAGGCTACAGAATCGAAGTTAGTTTCGCCATTCGTCACAGCGATTATTTCTCCGCGTTCGGACGAGTTTCGTGAATTCTGATGGAAGGATTTCTTCAGTTGCGGTGTCGGCGTCACCTAATAGATTAATTTTTGTTTTTATTCGACACATCAGAAATGCTCGTCGTCTCGGAGAAGAGTCCTCTTTCGGGGAACGTCTTCGAAGCGACGGCGAGAGTAGGTGTAACTAATCTCACGTTCGTTCCATCGTCCTCGACGCCGCCGCGAGGTCCTTTATTTCTTTTGACTACTAACCGACATTCTTTTTCTTACCTGTAGAAGAGATGACGAGATCGCGAAGGGGATCCGCGAATAATCGAGGCGGCGCCAAGAGAAGATCCCCGACATATATATTCCACGACACGCAAGAGTTTCGTGAAAGAGAGATAGAGAATTTCCTTGGTATGGCCGCGAATGGCACATACGTTAACGAAGAGGACAAAACGTCGACGGATTCCAAGAATTCTTGAACGCGCGTGCCATCTCTTCTCTCTCTATCCAACCGTTTGGAGACCGAAGGAGTCATTAATTCGTCGGAGAACGTCCGTTGAACGGCGAGGCGAGGGGAACACGACGAGATTTTCGTTGTGAAAATTTTCGCTCTCGCGCCTCCCGGAATGAAGAAATAGACAAGATTCACGCCGGTGGAGAAGTTTGTACAAAGGAGAAGAGAACGACAAAACGAACGAGAGACGGAAGCGAAGGGTGAGACGCGAAGGCAACGCGGGCAATGGAACAAAATAGAAGAGAAAATCGAGACGACGTCGACGACGACGACGACGACGAATACGACGACCAAAACGGTTTCTCTGTTCTCCTGACTGTATCCCCGGTGGCAGGAGAAACGCGTCGGTTTCAGGAAAGTCCTACGTAAGTCTCACCATTAATCTTCGAGACAACGTCGATTCCACGAACGTTACTTTGATGGTAGACGAAACGAGAGTAAAATAGAATGAAAACACGAAGAAAATGAAGAAACGTCGGTGAAAACGAGAGAAATATATCCGTACATTTTAGTTGTTACGAGTGACCAACTGAGAAGTTTAATCGATGAATATGAGAGTTGAAAAAAAAAAAAAAACAACAAAAAGAATCTTAATATGAGATACAAATGTGTAATAACTTTGTAGAGATGAGAATGAATGTGAGAAGAAAAACGATCAAAGCGGAGGAAGAAATGTGAGAGAAGAGAGAGAATACTAAACAACGACGACCTTCGGATACCGAGCGGGTCGAACTTCGGGAGGATTCTCTTCGCTTCGGCCACCAACCGAGGGACAGATAATCCGGTAATCGAGTGCGCGAACACGAATTTATTTAACGTTTCTCGGTTTCGCCTTCGCGTTGCCTTTCTCACCTTCAAACTGGCCGCTCGCTACTGCGGTTCTTCTCTCGAATGAAGGTACCACGCTGCACGAGTCTGTCCCACGCGACACCTCTTTCACAGCTGAGGCTTTATACACCGAAAAACCCCCAACGATATAATTTACCGATTCCCGCAACCGAACGGTCCCATAGAAACTTGTAATTCATTTAACAAACTCCGAGCGCTCGTTCACCACTTCGGATGTACGTGACTACGCGTATTCGCTGAGATATGTCGCTTATAGCAACCAAAACTTCGACAATGGAACAAATTACACGAAGAATAACAGGAAACATGGAGCGGAATTGAGAGAAAGAAGAAACGAAAGAATTTTGCACCCTCCGTTACAACAGGTCGATTATTTTACGACTCGTCGGACATCTCTCGATAGTTTTGTCCACCTGCTGACCTCTGCTTTCCGTTCGTAAAACGGTGAAAATGTTGCGACGTCGATAATTGAGCGAAAACGATGTAAACTATTGGAAACAGAGAAACGAAGAGAAGAAGAGTGTCCGACGCCAATCGAGAGATTATTGAAATACGATAATAAACGAAAAAAAAAAAAAAAGAAAAGCAGCACATGCGTGCGTATAAAGGCGTCAATGCGACGATAAACGCCTGCGGATCTGGGACATCTATTTATGCTTTGCTCTGCAGCGAGCCGCGATCGACCGTGTCGGAGTTTCCAGAGAGCGATCCCCGGACCCCTACATGATTTCGAATTCTCTATTCGAAAGGCAAAAAAATCTCTATTCAAAGTCTAAAAAGGCGATGTATGCGGGAAGATTCGATTTACTATGAAAAAATCATACATTAAACACCAATCGATCTATTGCCAATTTTTACCCGATTTTAGATAATAATTTCGAAGAAGAGATCACAAAAGAAAAAATTCGAAAGGTAAAAAAATCGATATTCAAAATTTAAAAAGACGATCGATCTTTTGCCAATTTTTAGCCGATTTTTTATAATAACTTCGAAGAAGAGATCGCAGATGAAAAAAAAAACCTAAAGGTATCGAAGAGACAAACGCGGCTCGTTGCTTATTACAAAGCAAACAGGAAATCCCGACGCTCTGTCGAATGGTTTTGTTTGCTCGGAAGAATACATGTTATATCTTCCGCTAGAAGCGCGAGAGCCGGAAGACGATATGACTCTCGTAAAAACGCGGACAATCGAGTAGAGGTATTTAAACTTTTCGACACTTTCAATTACAACATCTTTTACAATATCAACGAGAGATTCTCCGTTGTCTTTGCTCGCGTAACAAAAGTTACGACTCAATCGAGCGCTGTCGTTAATCCGCGCCGATGTTGGCTCAACGGAATCGGTCGCTTCGCGGATAAACACCGCGCGAAACGTTGCAATTTTGTCGCGCGTTCCCGTGACACCCAGTCGAGAAAATCTGCGTGCAGAGATAGTAAATATCCCCGAGTGAAAACCAGAGCCAGAGAATTCGATTGGCGAAGCTCTCTCGTCCGCTCTTTGATATCTCTATGAACGACCGACCGTTAACCCCGGGCGTCGATCTCGTTTTACGAGAGCGGCGCTAAGCTCTTATCGCCCACGCGGCCCGACAGGACAAATAGTAAACCGAGTAGTAAAACGCTCTCGTCGCTTATGTTACGCAGACCCCGAGAGAGTCGAGAGACAACTTCTTCTTGACTCGGTAATTTAATTTATTCGTTTCTACTCGTAATTTTTTAATTTTTTTATTTATTTTTTATCTTAACAAGTCTGGTCGGTAGATTATAACTCGGGCGTCGATATTTCATAGAAATAAATAACAGACATAATAATTAATCAAAGACATTTATTACGGAAGAAATTGTGATTACGATTGAAAAAACGATCGATCGATATCGAGACTAAGAATATGACGATTCAACGGGGGAAGTACACGAATAATGAATAACGGGGTGTATGGAGTAATCGAGAGATATTGATCGACAAAATGTTTGCATTTACTTGGTCACCGATCTTTTGGTTGCGATTCTCCGACGGGAAATCTGTGTCATGTCGCGTAAACACACTATAATAATACTATAAATACACATTCGCGGGGGGGGAGAGATGGTGGGGTTTCGTCCCGAGACGAAAAACGTGTATATGCGGGCGCCGGCGCCGCCAGCAGACCCGCTTACATTACCGTCTCGGAGAAGGCATTATCCATTCCGCACGTCCCAACAGCGTCGGGCATCGACGTCCGCCCTCTTCGCCATACGCGCACACATACACTTTCTCTCTATCGCTCGATCGGCCCGTTAACGGCTTATGCTTCTCGTGTATATATACGTTTATCCGAAAAATATACAAAGACCAACTGGTATGACGGCGAGAAAAGGATGACGCGACAACGAGCCACTAAAACTCGAGTACGCAGAGCCGAAGATGTGAAAAAAAAAAAAAAAAAAAAAAAAAAAAAATTAAAAATCCCCCGAGAGAGCGATACTATTTGCCGCAAGGAAGTCGTCGCAAAGTAAGATAGTAGTTGCGAAAGAGGAGGAGGAGGAAGAAATGTGTACAATTCACCGTAGTCACGTCGTCGACGTCGTCGCCGCGTTCGCATCTCGACATCGAGAATTATTCAACCCACGCAAAGCCAGAAGAAGAGATGCAAAAGCGTTCACTCGCTCACCGATCTCTTCGAGGATCGCGTGGGATTCTGGAGGAGGTCCCCGATACACGCGCTTTTTCTCTCTATTTCATCTTCTTTCTTCGTGCACATTTGGCACTTTGGCAAAAGGAGTTCGTCGGGAACGGGAGGCGGAGGTGGATGAGAAGAGATCCTCCGCGCGTCCCGGCGCCCGTGAACTTCGTCGGACCGGTATGCTAAACACCTTAAAGGACTCACCGACACCTCTCCTCGATCCCTCTCTCTCTCTCTCTCTCTGTTTCCTCGTCGTTGTCGTTGGTTATATTCTCTCTACTCAATTTCTTTCGGGAATAAACGGAACATCCCACGAATATACACGCGGAACTTATCTATATACCGCGGGGACACCGAGAGAAAAGAAGAAGAAGGACGAGACGAGGAAGAAGAAAAGAAGATGATAAAAAGAAGAAGAGAAACGTGAGGTACTTTTGTTTGAACGAGTCGCGTTCGTGCAGCGCGAAGAGACTAAACTCCAAAGAGAAAACGTTCGAAGAGCGAAGAGGAGAGAAGAAGGAAACGAGCAAAAGTATTCTCGCGAGAGAGGCACACAGAACACACAGAAACGCCTACGCGAACGTAAAGCGAACGCGATTTTATTGCGGCGTAAGTCTCGACTGGGACGATGGGAATGTTGGCGCCGGTTGCATACTATATAACTATACTATAATATACACAACGTGTATTATGGGTATCGGCTGCTGTTGCCGCTGCTGCGTATGGTCTCGCGGTTCGGATAACCACCGGAGACCAACGTCGAAACACGATATAGGCCCATAGTTTGCCTTTTGTTTTCCTCGGAGTCCGAACACGCGGACGCAACGCAAAAGCCTGAAAAATATTCGAATTCCTTTCGGGGGTCCTAACGATTATACAGCGTTTCAAGATCGATCCGAGAGACTCTCGCTAACTGTCTCGACACCCCTCCCGATGAAAAAAAATACCCTCGACGAGATTGTATCGCGGAGTCCTGGGTTCGCCCCGCGGTACCGACGTCTGCGGGGAAATGGCGAAAGAAAGATCCCATCGTGAAATTCCGTCTGGGATTTAACGCTAATTTATTTATTTCTCTCTTCTTCGTTCGCGCAGCCCCTTCGGCTCAAAAACCCAGCGATCTAGTGGCGGCCACAGCGGCGACCCGAACGACGCCAAATTTCTTTATAGCCGTTTGCATTTCGTTTTTCTTTTCGTCTTTTATTTTTTATTATTTTCGATTTCTTCCTTTTGGAGATTCTATTCGGTGAAATTGATGGGGTAGACGTCGCACGGATAGCGATATCTTTAAGGGCCCTAACGACAAGTATCAGCGGAACCAACTTCTTTTTTTTTCTTTTTTTTTTTTTAACGAGTTCAATCAACATCCTCAATATTATATTCAACCGTTGTGAATGGTTGAATGGAGCGGAATTTACCGATCATCACGGAACTCTGACCACATCCGCTCCGTAGACTGCGGCGCATCCGGCTCAGAGGCAGAATCTTCTCTTTCCCCTCTGACAACGGCAAGTTAGCTTTATTATAATGTCTGATGGCAGCCCTATGGTTATACTGTGTCTAGGCGTCAATTGAAATCGAACCCTCACCGACTTCGTTGAGGATTATCACGCGAAGAGAAGAACTCAACGAACAGTGCAGCCTATAGCCCGTAACCAACGCGTCGAGAAACAGTGTTTGAATCTCTTTGAAATAAAATGAATGAAAATATATATACCGTTTCTTTGTCGTCTTTTACAAGATTTTACGATCCTAACCTATGCTTTTATTTTCACTATTATTGTTCTCGTCTACCGATTACTCATCGCGATTCTATTCTATTATATTCTACAAGTGCGAAGTTTCGAGATTTTTGCTCGAGTGAGAGAAACGATACGTAGTTTCCTCCCGGCGCGTACTTACTTGTTGCTTTCTTATGTCTTTTCACGGGGACGCACTCTCGTATCTACGGTATTCAAATGCCCACTGAACGGCAAACGGTCCGCGATACACGTTCTCTCATTCGTTGACTTTCATAGTTCCTTCAACGTAAAATTTAACGAAGAGAACATGGCTGCCGAGTACAAACATCGAGAAACAATATTTTCGTTGTGTCCATCTGGAGAAATGACGAGCTCAGTTTATTCCGTCGTTTCGTTGCGTTCACGAAGTTTCGAGAAGAGATACGCACGATGAGAGACTCCGAAAACACATACGTGTACACGAGGACGAGACGAGAACGCTAATTTTCCGCGCCAGACGTTTACGTTACAGCGGGTTCGTTGGTGCGTCGGGGGTGGAGCGGACTAGAGGGAGAGATTAAGAGCTCTAAGTAGGGAGGAGAACGGACGAGAAGCATGAAAACGTGGCATCCGCGTGAAAAACGCGAGCGAAACTTCGAGCAATCCTCGGAGAGTCTGGACTGGCAGCGCCGGTGAAATCCTCGTCGGTTAATAAATCTAAAAATACGGGGGGGGGTGGAGGCATATTCTTATTTATCCGCAGCTATTTATCCTACCGGATGAGATGGTTTGGCGAAACTTGATGTTTTACCAGAGGGTATATAACAGCGGGGCCTGGGAAACGAGCTCTTCCTGTTCCTTCTAGAGGGAGGAGAAACGAAATACCACACGAGCGTAAAACCACTCAAGTCGAAAATGTTGATTTTCCTCGGATGATTAACGATGCTTCTTTAACCCGTTTGGTATTTTCACTGCTATATCGATGTTTCTTGTCTCGAGGTGGACGAGCTCTGTGTCTCGGCGATGACGTACTCGAGGTCATCACTGAGAAACGGATGGGAATCGAGCATAAGTACAGAAAACAATATCATTCTTAATCACTCTACTCGAAAACTACGAGTTTTTATTATCATTCCGAACGGTGTTAAAAAAAACTGTCGAAATATATCGAAGAATCCGGTCGATTTGTCGGTACGATTGAAACGGTTTATACGCCGTCCGAAACTAAAAGGGGAAGAAAGTCATTCATATAATGACATTTGATTTCGCGAGTTTCGCGTCCGTTCGAGTTTAGGACAAAAAATATATCCGCTCTTCTATTTTCCTGTGGGGTTTTGCCGTTGGTATTGAATACCGCCACACGCGTCGATCGCTAAAATAATATTATTTTTGGCGATTATCAGCGTTATATTATTTCTGAAAACGGCGATAAATCTCTCGTTTCGGTACCGGATACATTGTCGAAAGATCCTTAAGTCTCCGACGTTTACCTTGTGAATTCAAGTTGGTTACGTTCAATCAACTATTTTAGCGAAGGACGTCGGATAAGTCGCGTGTTCGACTCGTCACGGAAAAGTCCGGTGTGTTTCCTGGTAGCATTGAAAATCGCGCATACAGCCTCGAGCTATCGTTTCTCATAACCCTATCGCCACATCCGACATCTATTTACTCTTATCGCAGTATCCGCGCCGCTTTCTTGGCCACTCTATTCGACTGCGCGAAGTGTCCTTCGCCGAGTGTATAGGGCTAAGAAAACGAGAGATACAAGTGTACCTCACCGTTGGGTCATAAATTCGCTTGCTGTTTCTCCAGAGAGCAATAAAGTTTAGCCAGAGCCGCACTTCGGTATTCCGAAACTCTGTGTTATTCATGGGGCGTACGCCCTGGGAATTCCCGGAGAATAACACCTGTCCGTCCGTTATCGACCCGTTTCTCTCCCCTGTTTTTGGCATATGGCTCATTCGTTCACCTTCCCCCCGCCCCCGGGTTATCTATTGTTGTTCTCTATTGAAATATGGATTCAAAAGATTCGCCGCGGATTTTTGTAATATTGTTCTCTTTCAATGGTCCTTAAGTGAACAATTTGTTTGTGACACTTTCTCCATTGCATAAACTTCGCTCGCGCACCGGTAAAATGAGCATTTATGATGAAATTTGTGGCGGTGAAGAAATCGAAGGATTTGGGAAAAACCTCCGATTTACGATGCTGAAAAGGAAACAACGACGGGAATTCACTCGATTCCTCCCTCTCGCTTGATGAAACATCGACGGATGAATTATAATCGTAAATGTTAAATGGTTAAACGCCTGGATATTGTTCTTATTAAAATCGATATAATTTCTAGTCATTTTAGCCGTACATAACGTGTCGGATAGCACACTGTAGCCGTTTAAACTAATAGTTCTAAATGATGTAATTGTTACATACGTTGCGGTCGTCGTTGGTGATTGAAAAGACATAACGATATGAAATGTAATAATAGGGATAAAAACAATCGATAATCGTTAGGCGAGTTTACAAAAACAAATAAAAAAAACTCATCGGCGTCGCGAGTAGCTGGTAAGTGTATTGGTAATCGCGAGATAATGGTGCGTTCGTGCAACAGATCGGGATTTATAAGTATAGTAAGTCATTTCGCTTTCTCAAGACGTATCGTAATTTCGTAACGCCGCGGAACAAATATAATCAAATAACAAACGTAGACAAATCCCGTAAAGCACAATTACAGTATATTTCACAAATTGTTAAACATTCATACATAATAATACGAATTAACTTCGCATATGACGGAAAGGCGTGTTTTTTTTTTTTCTTTTTTTTTTTTTCTCTTCGATCTCTTCACTTCAGCATTATGGAAAAATTCAATGGCGAGAGAGGAATATTATTTCAGTAAAAATCCACCACGGTCTCGGGTGACAGGGGGGAAGGGGGAAGAGAAAAGATCGTTTTTAAATCTTTTTCTCTTATCGACCTCATTCTCTCGAGGATATTGAAACGACTTATCGATAGGGGTTTTTTTTTTTTTTTTTTTTTTTCTGTGAATGTGTCTGTGTCTGTTATTTTATACTTAAACTTGGCTCTGTTGCGTTCGCCTTAGTAGTATTATTAGTAGTACCTTGGCAATGCGTCTTCGACGAGCCACGACGCGATATAGCTTCTCCTTTGCATTGTCACCCGTCTTATTCTTCTTTTCTCGCGCTATCCCCGTTTCACCTATTTCGTTTTTTTTCTTTATTTTATTTTATTTTTTTAATATATATCAAAAACAAGAATTCGCGTTCGGTGTAACAACTATCACGTTTACGCTGCTCACATTTTTTTTTTTTAATCTTTATTCGGAATGTCGACGTTTTTTTTTTTTTTTTGTTTTCTTTATTTTATTTTTCTAAGCCTAACTCGCGCGCGCGTTTTTAATCGGCGATGAAATAAATAAAGATTCGTCTCGCGACGGACACGAGAGATAAGGATTTCCGACTTACGGCGTTCGTGTTTTCCTGTTACTCTCGCGAGACCGATCAATCTTTACATAATTAAATAAAAATAAAAAATAAACAATGACGAAGTGAGAAAAAAAAAAAAAAAAAAAAACAAGTTGATGGGAGACCAACGATCGTAACGTGAAACGGCAGACCCGTCGTTGCACCGTCGTACTTCTTATTATACGAGATATAAATTGCTATTCATCTATCCCGTCCCCTAGTCTCAGGCCCTTTTCATTTCTTTTTTGCTTTCGAACGACGAGAGGAGATACAACAAGCGCGCAATAGATCGAAGATTTCGGAGGGTTTCTCTTTTTTTTTCTTTCGAGTTGTTGGAGAAAAAAACAAACGGCACGACGTTTTGTAATTTAATGGACAAAGCGAAATTTCTTCAATCTACGGATCACATTTGTGTTTTTTTTTTTTTTTTTTTTTCAACACCGTATTTATATAATGTAAATGTACAATATGCAGCTACATTATGACAATCGACATGTCCAACGCAATTACAAATCGTACGACACCGTCTCGGGGGGTGGGGGTTGGATCTGTGTGTATTGTTGTTGATGTTTTCTTTGTTGAAGCGTCGGCACTCAAATACTTTTCGCTAAGTTGCTTTGGATTTTTTTTTTTTTTTTTTTTTTCATTAATCCATTTTTTCTCTAATTACTCCCGCTGGCGCTCACATCTCCGTAACCGCGTTCTCGTCAGAGGTAACGTTTATATATTTCATTCGAATTGTTAATCAATCAATGATGTTATTTGTTATGTTATTTGTTTTTCTTTTTTTTTCGGATTTAGGTACTTTAATACAATTTACTCTTCAAGTTTATCGTTTTTTATCTGCACTCCATTCACGTGGTATTCTCTGTGTAAAAAGTGTAACTATAATGCTAATATAATAATTATAATAATAATAATAATAAGTTGCACGAGGCAATAGTCCTGTGTGACCGTCCGTCCGTGTGTTAGCGGCCACTCGCGCATTTTGCTATCTCTTGAATTGTTTCATTTTTTTTTTATTTTTTTTTTTTTTATCTATTCTCAAAATAAAAATCGCTAATCGAAACCCTCCCCCGGCCCCGCGAAGCCAAACGCAAAACTTTTTAGCACGTAAATGAACATCTTTTTTTGTTTGTTTCCCCTTTAGAGTTCAGCCTCCGCTAACAATAGACGACGGTGTCAAAGAACGCGGCAAGTGTGAATTTCTCGCCCGTCGCTTTGTAAATGATTGTTTGTTTTTTTTTTTATTATTTATTAATAATGAGCGGGGAGGGCAACTTGTCTTTCCGAGCCTCTCGTTTTGTGATTTCGGTTTTTGTTTTGTTTTTTTTTTTCGCAGCTGTCGTGGTTTTCTTGTCGTTCAATTTTGCATCCTGTTGTTGTTTATCTTTATTCCTTTCATTTTTTTTTTTTCTTTTTCTTTATCGAGATGTTAATATAGCAACTGAGTGTTGACGGGACGAGCGTCCGATTAGCGATTTGCATTTTTCAACTGATTTGAGAGCCAATCGAGACCCTCGTAGAGACCATCGCCGCTCGTGGCACACGTCGCTTGTATGTACCAGTTACGGTTGCGTAACGAGTGCAGGCCTAATTTATCGGTTATTTCCGCTGCATTCATAGCGTTTGGCAGATCCTGGAATAAAAAAAAAATAAACCCAAAATTAACGATGTACGTACGGGAATCGTTTGCATAGATTTTGTGATGTCTGAAATTATCAAAATCACCTGTTTGTTAGCGAAAATGAGTAGTACGGCGTCTCTTAACTCGTCCTCTGCCAGCATCCGCATTAGTTCTTCGCGGGCCTCGCCTATACGTTCTCTGTCGTTACTGTCGACCACGAATATCAGTCCCTGAAGAGAAAAAAAAAAAAAAAAAATTATTTTTTATTTTTTTTATTTTAATACGTTTTTTTTTTTTTTTCATTTCCAAAAAATTGATTTTTTCGGAATAAAATATACTTTTAAGACGATTGATACATACTTGGGTGTTTTGGAAGTAGTGTCGCCAGAGAGGTCTGATTTTGTCCTGACCACCGACATCCCACACCGTAAAACTAATATTCTTATACTCAACCGTCTCTACATTGAAGCCTGAAGAGGAAAAAACAAAAATTTTGTCCGTTAGTAGATTTTTGTTATCGGACGAGTAGGCGATGTGTAAAAAAATATTTTTCAGAGTTATTCTTACCTATAGTGGGAATCGTTGTGACGATTTCGCCTAATTTTAATTTGTACAGAATTGTGGTTTTACCAGCCGCATCGAGTCCCACCATCAGAATCCTCATCTCTTTTTTGCCAAAGAGGCCTTTGAATAACGTTGCGAACATATTCCCCATGATTAGCGTTGGTTATGGTAACCTGAAAAATACGAAAAATTATTGACTGCGTTACTTGAATTATCTATGAAGCTCCTCAGCTTTGAAGCGAGGATCGCGATGGAAAAGCAAAGGAAAAGGGTGAACCAATGAAAAAATCTGACAGAAGTACCCGAGCTTTGTGTGTACATGAAAAATTCAGTCTAATCACATAGTCATAATGACGCAAAAATCGATGACGTGTAAAGTGAATAAAAAAAGAAAGTAGATGACTAATTCAACAAAAATATAAAAAAATAACCCGAGAAAATAGCGCGATCTTTTTTTCTATAATTTTTTTTTTTCTATCTTCACGACTACCACATAGGCGAGTAAAGAGACACGCGCGCGTTCCATTATGCGTGCGAGAAAAAAAAACGGATAGCGGTTGTCAGAAACTTGATTAACCTGAGCGCGTTATCAATCCGCCTCTTCGCGAACCAGTAAAACGTGGCGTATTCACAGTCATTCTCGCGATTCTCTCGGTGAGACGAGATTGAACGAAAAAAAAAGAAAAAAAAAAAAAAAAGGATGATTCCTGGCACGTCCGAGTTGCCCACGCTGCCCCCCGCTATCGATTCACAATTTTCTCATCGTGCCTTCTGGGCTAATATTCGTTGCCATTACCCTTTATAACGAATTCCCGATGCTTCGGCGTCAATCGGCGAACCCTCGAATAACACTAATGCCCTCGATGGAATAACTTTAGCGTCGTTAAAAAACTGACGAGACGAAACGAGACTCGCGAAGACAGTGCGCGCGATACCGCGAAGCCACTGCGTACACCCGGTTGTCTGTCACCTCCGACCTACTCCCCAAAGAATCGTCGAATCTTTCTACTTCGAATTTTCAACAATAAGCCTCCAACCGTTAGCGAGATACTTTGCTAATCGTTATATCGTACGATAATAATTACATGGTGATTACTTACGTTTCAGTAAAAGATTATATTTCACGAGAAACGATAAAACATAAAACCAACACTCCCGAAAAGGTCCCGTATGTTAAAATGGCGGACGTGGAAAGGATTCATGCTTGATGCCACGTATAGGGCCCTCGGGCGCACTCGATTGGTTGGATCGGTCACGTGACATGGTGATAATTCGCGAGGCGTTCGCCCCCCGTGCGCAAGCGCGAAAATCTAGTTTTCCCCCTATACGCCGTATAATTGGTGGATCTGGGGAAAAAATTATTAATAATGCCAATTTGAATCGAAAAATAAAGACAAGTTATTTCTTTATTTGATTTACATTCAAACGAAATCTTTCACATTGTATGCAGTCAAACGTATTATCCCGCAACACATTTCACACTTTTACGGCAAATAAAAAAAAAACGTCACACGACGTCTATCAAAATTATTGAATATCGCGAATAACATTACAAAAAAGAAACTGTATTTTAGTGAATATCACAAAAATGCAGCGTGGCATTTCTTACGGTAATGTTTATAATAAAAAGAATCTTAGCAAATAAAGTAGTACGTTTAATCAGGCACTGGACTGGCTTCTTCCTTACGATATTATCCTAAAGTTTGTACAAAAAGACTGACTTAGAATTGCGATTATTCTACGTGATACAAAAGGCACTGTTGTCGACAGTAGATAGCACCGTTATCGTCTCAACGCCAGGGTTTGCGAACTGCACCGGCGCTCGTACTTCTTTTGATGCCTTGATCTGCGGACGTAATACATTTTAATAAAATTACGCTTTTCATTTGATACATATATTTATAACATCCACGATATTCGAAAAAAAAAAAAAAATCGTCGCACTCACTAGCGATAATCGGCGAACGTTTTTCTCTCACGTTCGAGGCCCATGTCTGACATCTGCTCCTCGCCGTGATAGGTCTACTACCCGCGGGTGTCTGAAAATCTCCCATTCTGCAATAAATTTACGACTCGCTATAATTTTAATCGATCTATCGAACGGTCTGTTGTTTCCAATCGCATGCTTTATTATACTTCGTTTATAAAGTTATTCTCATGCAATGAACGACTAATTTATTCCGTATCATACTCCTTGAGTTTCTTTCTTGCGAGAGTTCGCTGCGTAGCGAAAGAATACGAGGATCGCGCAGAATTAGGCCGTTCTTGACGCGTCCTTTTGATCTGCCGATCTTGTGTTATTATCTCCATCCTTTTGGCCGCAGGTTGAGCAAATAGCTCAACAATATTCATCGATGCCGCATCGCACTGTAAACGAGTGATGAATATCGAAATCGTTAATTATTTCGTCTGTCTATTATTATTATTACGTCTATTATATATTATATATATCTTAATTGTGTTATTATTATTATAAAGTGAAAAATAATAATAAGTTGTTCACGAAGCTCACTTGTAACTGGAGCCGCTGGTGAAAGTTAAGTTCCGGAAGAGCGAGCGGCGCATCGACGTGCAACTTCAGCATGCAATGGAGAGCTTCTTTGTAAGTCGTTTTGAGTTCTATTACTCTCTCGGTTTGCATGAGTCTTCGTATCAAATATCCTTTCGCGTAGGCAGTTATGACGGTAGCTGCTTTTATCTGAAAAAATCGTTACATTTTATATATTCTCTGTAAATAATGTCTCATTGACGAGATCACTCGATGAAGAAAATCGTTAATTATTATCTCACGTGTCGATCCTCGTAAAAGTTATTATTCAACACCGGTACGCGTCGAGTTTTGCTATCAAGTGGAAAAAGTTGTCGATTAACTCCCGGTTGCCGACGATCCCCGTTTAGTACGGAAGTCGAGTAGAGGCCAATCGGAGGACTCGTCGTTTTGTAGTTCCCGAGCGTATGCGCCGATTGACTATTTTTTATTCGATATGCCGACGATGTTCTCGATATCTCTCGGGGATAAATATCATCCAATGCGCACTTGGAATGAATATCATTCGTAGGACTGTGCGAGCCGTTAATTGCTACCGATTTCGGTGAGGAATCGATTGTTTTCCTCGAATTCCGCGTCATCGTTGGATCGTCGCGTTCGATAAATGGACTTTGGGGAGTCATCGGAACTTTTTCCGCGAGTCGAGGCAAACATATTCCCGGAAAGCTTTGTTCGATTTGTGCGAACAACAAAAGTTGTTGCTTCTCGAACTCTTTCTGCATCATCTGCTGTTCTTTTCGTTGTCGAGTCATCAGCTCGATCATCTGACGCTCGTGAGTCGTCTGAATCTCTTTAAAAACATCGACTAACTTGTCCGATGTTATTGCGGACAGCAGTTTCCGCGTTGAGCCTCGAATACTTTCGCTTTTCGTCGGTTCCGTTATATCGTTATCGAAACTCTTCGACAATCGACTACCGCCTCTCGGCTTTTCCGGTGTCCGTTTGCACGAACGATTGTCCGCGCCGCTGAGACATCCGAGAGATCCTCCCAATTTGTTTGCCAAATTTAGAATTGACACGCTTCTCGTAGATTTCAAATTGGACGGCCCGTTAATCTTCGGTGATTCTTTCGTCTTAATGTTAATTTTATTAACAGAAGATTTTGAATTAGTTAGATTATTTTCCCTGTATATCATCGACTGTATGCAATCGACCGATCGCGCGACTTGACGCGATCCCGCAAAGTGTTTTTCGCTCGTTCGCGATTGAGACTGACGCGCGTTTCCGCGTTTATTACACGCGCACGATGCGCTGTTCCTTCTTATTCTATTCGGCGTTCCCCGCGACGAATCGGTTACGAAAAAATTCTCGTTTCTTCTCTGCAACTGCCATTCGCTCTTCGCCTGACCGATGTTCCATTCTTTGCGCTTTACCGCGTTAGACGCCGCTGTGGGCACGTAATTCTTTGGAGACATTATTTCTTCCTGCAAATGAGCCAATAACATCGGACTCGGACTTTCGAGAACGTAGGAACCCTGTCGCAATAATTTCGGCGTTGTTGCCCCGGATTCTGGACTGGTCAACGAACGCTTATCGTTTACGGGAACATAAGTATCCCCCGTTTTTTCGTATAAAGTCGCGTCGCTTTGCACACGCGAATCCACGGTTATAGGAACTATGTTCAGCGTCTTGGGGACCTGTGGTTTTCGCAATTCTGGACTATTATCCACCGTTGTTGTTGCACTTTCAGAGTTGAGAGAACCATTCGCATACTTATTTATGTCAGTGCTGACAGTGATGATTTCGGAACTCGCAGTTCTATCCATCGTTGTGGCATCGTTCCTACAATTGGATTCATCGTCGGAAAATGATTTCCAAGAGTGGCGACTACTATCACCGGTGTTCTCTGGTAATACATTGTCAGAATTTTCCACATTTGTTTTGGACTTTTCTGATGATAATTTGTTTTCTGGAACTTCTATCGCAGTTGCAACGTCTATAGCTTTCTCCAGACTTTCGCTCGTCGATTCACAGTTCGACGATTCCTCCGTTGTAGAAATATAGTCGCGCAGAGGTAAGTCGATGTTTCGCTTGAAATTTGATTGGCTATTTTCCAAATTCTTCAATCTTTCCTCCACGGCGATCGCCAAACGCTTGTAATACATCATTTCCGTTCTGATGTCCTCCGTCATCTGAATTAATCGGGGAATCGTTGTTTTAGCCACAAGTTCGTTAGATTATAAATAATGAATTTTCTACTTACCAAAGGGGGAAGTATTGGTACACCGTGAATTTTTATGCAACTGACGTACGGATCTGCTCTTCGACAATCCATTATTATTTAGCGGCTTTTGCTGCTGATTCGCTAATTCGTTAAACGCATTTATTATTCATCTGTCGTTACCACAACTTGTAGAGAGTTGTTTTCTTTTTTATTTTGAATTAACTTTACACAACAAGACCGAGTAACAATAAACAAATATTTCAAATCCCGAGGCAGGTTATGTGGCTTGTGAAAAAAAACATTGGAAGTGTCAAAACTCGCCGCATACTACGTGATAGAAGGCGCTTCGTTGTTGGGTGTGATGATGAAAAACATTTGAAATGTGTGTTTTAGCATTTAAACAATCGATTAAGTAATGCCAGAGTACACGACATATTTACGATAAAAATGTATGCGGTTTCAAAAAGTGGCAAAAATTATTTACCGGAAGAGTGGATTATAGATGGCAATTAATTAATTAACGCCGAGCTCGCGTGTTACCTCACTCCTTTCAGTATCTAAGTGTTACACGCGCGCTTGTCAAGTTCAGTTCTGTTTTGACAGAGTTCGCGGATAGTCACTGTGACCTTGCAACTTGTTACAATCATCTCACCTTTACCCATTTAAACGCAATCAATCGAATTGTTAAAAATGCCTTTATCTACGATTATCTGGAGCTTCTCGTAAATGACAATAGAGTAAAAAAATCGTTTTATGATCGTATAAACATCAACGGGATCCGTTCGCATTTCTATATGAAAAAAAAAGTGTAAATCCACGTTAAATCCATATTAAGTCTCGAGCGTCGTCTGCTAGTACCCGAACAAAACGTTCGTGCATTGCAATATGATAACAACACGGATTATTATCGCTAAATGATTCGCGGTGCTCTTTCATCATCGTCGCAAATGTTATCGTCGAGAAGAACGCGCAAAGTCGACGAAAGTTTGAGGTTACAGTGAGAATTGCCGTCCCGAAGAAATCGCACAAAAAAAATGGCAAACACTGGTCTTTTGGTACTCTCGAATCCAGCCAAAGTTCGTAAATTATTGCCAGTCATAAGAGAACACGTGTTAAAAACTTTATACATTCAATACTTTCCCGAGAAGAATGGTCTTCTACCGGGAAATTATTCGTTGTCCGCGTCACGAACGAAAACCCCTTTTTACGCACAAACGGTAGCGAATATTTACGCTATCGCGTCGACAATATCAACATCGCGTCTCGATGTCAGAGTGCTGTTGACCGGCATGAAAAATTCTTCAGTATCCGTGATAAACACCAAACGCCCAATCGAATTGGTAATTTTCGATCGAACGTACAGTACCAATGATGCCAATACCTTTATGCAAGATTGCCTTGCGAATACTTCAATGGGCTGCCGTTTTATGACCATTAATAACGAAAAAATCGACGAGGCCAACAGCGCCGGAGACACTATTCCTGAGATTCCCGGCAGAGTCTACAAAAACGTTGTACTTGGCGGTACTTTCGATAGACTTCACAACGGCCACAAAATACTGATAAGTGAAGCGATACTCAGATGTACGGAAAAACTTACCATCGGCGTCACAGCCGAGAACATGTTGACCGGTAAACTACTATTAGTATGTAAAGCCTAAGAAATTCTGAAGCATCAAATATTTTCATAAAACTAAAAAAAAAAAAATTTTATTACAGGCAAAGTTTTATGGGAGTTGATAGAGCCGTGCGACAAGCGAATACGAGAATTGAAAGATTTTCTCGAAGACGTGGATTCTTCATTGACCTATAATGTTGTACCGATCACCGATATGTATGGACCCACAAGAGACGATGCAACTTTGGAGATGATAGTCGTCAGCGAGGAAACAGCAAAAGGAGGCAACAAGGTAAACGAACTTAGAGTACAGAATGGCCTCAATGAACTCGACGTTCACGTTGTTAAACTCGCGAAAGATACAAATCGCGAGGAACACGAAGAGGCGAAGATAAGTTCTTGCAATCAGAGGATAAGATTGTTGGGAACGAGATTGAAGGCGCCGCCGAAAAACGATGGAAAACCACTGAAACCTTACATAATTGGTCTCACGGGTGGAATAGCGAGCGGCAAATCGTCGGTTGCTTTGAAACTCGAGTCGCTCGGCGCGGGTCTCGTTAATTGCGACAAAATCGCTCACGATTTGTACGAACCGGGAAAACGTTGCTACGAACTTGTAGTCGAGAATTTCGGTAGCGGAGTATTGAATTCCGAGGGTCGTATAGATAGAAAAGCTTTGGGAAGCATCGTCTTCAACGACAAGAAGCAACTCGATAAATTAAACAATGCCGTATGGCCAGCGATTCTCGATGCGGCGAAAGAAAAAATCGACGATTTACATCGCAAGGGTTTCGACGTTATAATAATGGAAGCCGCGGTACTGATTCAAGCGCATTGGCAATATGTTTGTCACGAAATCTGGACGTGTATAATACCGCACAAGGAGGCCGTCAAAAGGGTCATCGAGAGGAACGCAATGACCGAGGAAGAGGCTGAATCGCGAATTCGCGCGCAACCCAGTAACGTCGAACAGGTAGCCGAAGCTACGGTCGTTGTTTCGACTATGTGGAGTCACGAGGTAACGCTGGAACAGGTGCACAGAGCTTGGAACGAGTTAAAAACATTTTTGGCCGAATCGAAAGAGAGATAATGAAAAAGCTAAATAGATTTTGGGATAATTTTATTAGCCATATCCCCCAATCGGGATACGGAGAAGGATAATTCTTCGTGTTTAATGTATCGAGCAACCGGGGCGTTTGAACCGATACGGCCTAATCAGCGGTGCAGGACGGCTTTTTCAAACCCGAACCCGGAATCGGATGAAATTTCTTGCGGGTTATATTGTAAAAAATAATACAAATAACGTTTTTAATAATTAACGGAGATCCATTTATTTATCATTATTATCTCATCGAGAATATACCACTGTCGCTTATTATCGTATTCTCTTCCTGTTCCGATCTTTCCTGCTTTCTCGTCGTTAGCGTTCCGAGAAACGATTGAAAGTCCGATTTTAATTTAACACCTCCGTCCTCCACGTTGCAGCTTACTTGAGATATTCTTGCGAATGTTGGCGCTGTTTAAAGTTTGTTTTTCGCAAATTTACATAAGAAATTTTCGACACAGATGTTTTACAATATTTACTCGACTCACATATAGTATTCTTGAGAGCGTCGGTGCCCCGATTTTTTTCCGGTTCATATTGAAAAACTACACAACTCTTCGGCTCGAGTTTCGCTTGTTCCACAAAGTAATCGTACAATTTTTCGAGTTCTCGTATGCGTTCCTCGGTCCTTTGGCTGCAAACGAAAATAACACCGAACGCATCTTTCCGCATCGCTGGCCAACAGTTCTCATATCTGGCAGACAAACGAAATTACAAAATTCAAAATTTCCTTTATATCGCGGAGAATCGCCGTACAACAAATCGATTACTTTTTATCGCCGCTACAATCCCACAGCTCGACGTCCACTTTTGTACTTTTATTCTTAACTCGAACGTTCGCAACTTCGAACTCGAGAATTCTTACACCTTTCGTCGGACGATATTCGTACGGTATTTCCGTAGCGTCCGCGATATAGTTCGCTATCGTAGTCTTCCCGACCTTTAAGGGGAAACAAAAAAAAAAAGTTATCCGGTCTCATTTAATCGAAGAGATAAGTTTTACTTTTGTCGGCGAGTCTTACCGCCGCGGGACCAACGATTATGAGTTTCAGAGGTTCCATAACGTCGTATTTCGTTGCGGCCGCAAAATACGAGTGAACGACGGAATCGCTTTTTCGTCCGCGAGAATATCAATTCACCGTTACCATGGTAACAAAAACATCGACAACAAAAGACCGATACGTAGGACACCCGTAGCGGGAAATTTATTCGTTCGATTCAACTGCGTTACAAGTTTTTTAAAGTAACACTAAAAAACTCACTGTCTCTCATAACTAATAATCGTTCAAACGCATCGAACGCGCGTACTGTGAAAGTGTGAATAGGTATTCATACTTAAATAATTGATTACCCGTCTCTCTATTTATAGAGGACTATTTCTTTTTTTTACATTGCTAAGACGCCGTTTCGTCGGCGCTTATCGTAATCGTGAAGATTAATTGATTCTGTGCTTTTCGTAACGGAGTTACGTTCCGTTGTTATTATAAATGATAAAGAGAAGATAATGTTAATAGTACTAAAACGCATGTCTACAATATTATCGATGAATAAGTCGTAATAGAGACTGAAAATAGTTGATAGTTACACGATCGGTGATGCGCGTCAAAAGAATCGCACGGTTATTATGTAACTTTACTGTTTTGCACGCCGATTTATCGATATTATCACTGAGGCAACTCAGCGTTATCCGGTTTCGGTTCGTCCGGATATACTAAGTTGAAGAGCGCCGTTAATGCTTCTTTCGCCGCTATCTTCTTTGCGTCCTTTTTATTTTTTGCTGTTAACGAAAAATTTCGGATATAAATATAACAGTTTGACGAATTAATGATAATCGATTATCGAATATCGACTTACCTGTGCCGGTGTACGTCGTGCCGTTTATTTCAACGCCCAACGTGAATTGTATATTCGGTGGATTACCGACGCGACCGACTTCGTTGTACGTCGTTCCCGGTCTCATCTGATTTAGCAACATAACCGGATGTATGTCGAGAGCATTTGTGGGGAGTACTTTGTCGGTAAGTGTTCTCGGCTCCGTTCTATTTTTCGGTAGCGGTGGGCCACCGGGTCGCGGTATCGGTACAACTGTTCCCTGATTTTGCCACTCGAGGAAAAGCTTGTAAAGCGCGAAGCTCGCGAGCGAACTCCACGGTATATCGTCATTTTCTTCGACGGTTTCCTCGCCGTTCTCCTCTCCGGTAGAAGTTTCGGTGACCGATTGATTTTCGCTGACTTCCATAGTAGCGTTTTCGGCGTACGTCTCGACGCGTTCCTTCATCGCGGCCGCCGTCATTTTTTCGAGAAGCAAACATTTCAGCGCATTCTCAGCCGCATTTTGACGAGCCAACGGCTTCGAGAGACCTTGACCCACGTAAACTTTACCCTCCAACTGAAAAAAAAAAAAATGAAAATCTTTATATTCGAATCCACGCGATCGATCGATAATTTGTCGAAAAAAAATAGCGAATTTACGCGATCAAAGAGCGATCGATCGACACTTTGTCGAAAAAAATAGCGAATCTACGCGAGCGAAGAGCGATCAATCGATACTTTGTCGAAAAAACTTGCAAATCTGCTTACCTCGGCGTGAACGAGGAAAAGTGAATTTGGCATTATTGCCTGAGTTTCCGGGAAAGTGAAATTCACACCGGCTTTCATCTCGTTAAGCACCATTATCGCGTTCTTCGGCATCAGAGTTTTACGAAGTCGTCGATTCATACGCAATCGCTTGAGTACTTTGTTCGGTTTTTCTGTATAAACAATATAAAGAAAATCAAAGAATTAACAATTGTTTCTCAGAACATTGATTATATGTTTAAAAAAATGTTTACAATATATCAGCTAACTAATTCACATTGATATACCGCCTCGAAGAGCTCAACGACATCGCAGGGATATCGGAGCGATCGTCGAGCCGTAATATCTTCAAATTTGCGCAGTGTAATGTCATCATTAATAATAATTGAATAATAAAGAAAAAAAATGCACGATCGGCGGAAAGAAATTGACTCACTGCCTGTAAGTTTCTTCACTCGTCTCCATTCTTCTCTTCTGCCTTTCGGCGGAACCTGTCCGTCCTCCGTATCCATCCATTGACCGGATTGATCGTCCGTATCCATCCAACGGCTTTGATCATCTTCTACCCAACGACGCGGATCATCGCCATCCATAAGTTCTTCCGCCTGTTCAGCGGTATCGCTTGCAGTGGGATCGGCCGTTTTATTACCAGTCGATTCATCCGCAACTCCGACGTTTTTAGCCGGAGTTGTGTCGACTTTTGTGAGAAGTACGGACGCAACAACAACCGGTTTAGCTACAGCGGCTGGTGGAGCAGCGGGAGCTTTAGTCGCGGTGATTACCGGAGGCGCAGGAGCCGCTGGCACAGCAGCCGGGGCAACCAAAGCAACTGCGGCTGGAGCCGCAACATTGGCGGTCTGTGCTGTTGGCGTAGGATTTGCCGAAGCGTTAACCACGGGACTCGCAACCGCTGCCGGTTTAATTGTATTCGGTGGAGGTACCGGTGCCGGTGTGGAAATCTGTTGAACCGGAGGAGCCACCGGAGTTACGCTGCTCTGTTTCAGAATCGGCTTCAATTTTTGCGGCTGTTGCTGGAGATTCTGATTCTGATTCGAATGTTGCTGTTGATTCTGATTCTGATGTTGTTGCTGTTGATTTTGATTCTGATGCTGCTGCTGATTCTGATTCGGATGCTGCTGCTGCATCTGATTTCCTTGTCTCGCCTTCATAGCCTGTTGCTGAAGCGGCGTCGGGGGTCCCGATGGTTTAAACGGCGCCGACGGCTGGACGATTCCCGGCTTGTAGTTGGATTGTTGATAATTTCCACCCTGATGATTGTACTGAAAAACAGAGGGTGGGTTTTCGCCGCTACACAAGGAACCTCTACGGTTGTGACAATCCACCAGGGACCAGTTTTCGCCTATCGTACTTTGAGCGTGTCGTGCCGCCCCCGATAGCCTGTACCAGAGCCAAAGCTCACCCCTTTTTATCGAACACTTCAATGGATTATAGAGATGCATTTTTCTCTAAACTATCTTTCGACACGGAACTTTTTTTTTTTTTTTTTTTTTCATTTCGCCCGTTTTTATTCGTAATGACGATTAGAGAAATTATGCCTCTTTTACCATAAGGATAGATGAATTTCGTCGCGAATAACCAGGGATTTATCCCAGGGCACGGTTACGCTACGAGGGCAACCAGCGAGCTCGCCCCTGGCAAAATACACCTCCTCGGTATTGTTGTATAGCTACTAGCGCCTGCTTCTTCAGCAGGCTGGGGGAGTAACACCAAAATTCTCCGATTAGTACACGCAGTACAAACAATGCTTTTTTCTTTTTTTTTTTTATTTTTTTTTTCTTTTGATTTTTGTTTTTTTTTTTACCTCTCACCTTGTCCCATAGACCTCGCAAATGTTCGCGAACATTAAACGAAAATCCTCAATATACTTTTCACGCCAAAGGGAGTTTTTTTTGCATTTTTGATTTTTTTTTTGTTTTTCGATAGTTACAGAACACCTTTTAACAGATGATTGGCGACGATTCTTATGTACGCATATATATTTGATAGAATTACTGACTTTTACTTATCGTTTAGAAAATAACTTACCTGGTGAGGACCCTGAAATGAATTTCCATTTCCGGGATTCATCTGTCCGCGTCCTGTAATCACGAGAGTTGTCATTTAAATTTGTAATTATTGTTTATTATTCGCGGAATGGGGTTCATTGTTGTAGGGGATGCGCGTAAAAAAAAAAAGAGAGCGTCTAGCAGTGACGCCATTGTTGCGTGTTGGATATTGATTTTTATTGCGACTGTAAGGTTTCATTGAATACGACTTGAATTAATTGTAGAAATTGGATTGAGTTTTACGATGGTTTTGACTTATTTTACTTCTGCTAACCATTTCCAAAACCCGGACCACCACCCGATGATCTGCTTCGTGTATACATTGATTAGCAAATTCTCTTCTTCGCTAACTGTGAAGAATCCGTTGCCGCAACTTTACGCGCGTCTGTCAATCGCTGGCGAATTTCGAACGTCGTTTTTCGCGAACGAATGTCTTGAGAAAACTCGTTGCAGCGTTGACGAAACTGCAAACAAACAAACGTATTTCTCAATACAACAACGATAATTAATCACTCTCGAACGTCTGAATATTAATAATTACAATGGCACACACACGACTTATCGACGTCGAAAGCCGAATCGGTAATGGCGTCCAATGATTTGCGTCAAGTCTCATTCTCAATTCGTACGAAAGAGACTTTTGCCAATTCGCCATGTTGGTCTTGAATGCCGACCAATGAAATCGAGATATTTCGAAAATGTACCAATCACGGAATCGTATTGTTGTTCGACGAAAGAATTCACTGCTCGTGAGTGGCTGAGCGTCGCACCGTGATTATCGACTCGGGCCGACCAATCGGATATTCCGATTAAAAATTTCACACAACCGCCCCCCCCCCATTTACATAACAACATTGCGAGGAGGTGGTGTATACATGCTATTGTTGTGACGCTACGAACACCGGGTTTGTATACACGTGGGTTTTTCTACAAGCGTTTTCGATGAAGCGCGTCGCCTCGCTTAATATTCGGCAAAAAAAAAAAGGCTCTCACATTCCGACGGTTAACAGTTCACCATTCGTATCTCTCTGCCTCCATAATCGCGTGTGACCGATACTTACCGTGCGATTTCTCTTTCATTTCGCAAAAAACAACATCGTCCTTTCTTTCGGAAAAATTCTAATCTCGCGTATGAAAGATCGTCCAACTTTGATGATCGTTTTTGTTCGCGAAAAATGGGTTAGCCGTGCCTCGAATTTTCCCGAATTTGCAATTTTTTCGTTCGTTCGACAACGGGTCGCCTACGAGGACGTACCGGGTTTGAAATTTTTCGTATTGATAAACGCATCAACGTTAATTAACGATATTGCGGCAAAATGGACAGCGAAGATTCAGCGATGCCTCTCACGTTGCCGGACACGCAAAACGCGGACAATTTGACTTTGACACAGTCTCAGGAAATACCAACGAGACGCAATACACCTATTTTCTGGGGCGTCATGTGCCCCCTGAAGGCTCGGCTACCGAACATGAGTAAGTCGAAGACATTTTTTTTTTTCCTTTATTTTGTCTCTAATTTTCGTCTCTAACAGAACTCGAAAAAGATGACTACAGTTTGGGACGCCTGGAGCGGTGCGACATTTGCCTCAATGACAAATTGGCGCCTCATCAGCTCAGCGTCATTAGCAAAACTCATTTGCGCATATCCAGAGAATACATCGAAGACGAGAGCGTCGTCTTTCTTGAAGACTTGAGTTTTAATGGCACTTATGTCAATGACAAACTGGTTGGCAAAGGTAACAAGATTATGCTTGAGAACAATGATATTATATCTCTGGCACAGGTGCAATTTACAGGTAAATAATTTTTTTTTTTTAAATTAATTATTTATTATTTATACTATTATTATTAGTGTTATTATTATTATAAATAATAAATAAATCGTGTAAAAAAATTATTTATTTATAATAATAATATTAATTTATTGATTGGATTTTATGTACACAAGAATATACATTGTACACAGCTCTATACTTTTTACATGTCTTACATTCTCATATCATATATTTTGTATTACAAATACATTTTTCAAACTCCATGAGTAGGTAAACCCAAGTGCTTTTCTTTTCAGAGACAGGCTCCGCGCAAATAGCAATCTTTTTGTATTTTTTCCATGAAATCTTTGCTGAAAAAAAAATTGTTTTTATCGAAATATTAAATACAAAAAGATGAAAATTTGATTTTTTGTTTATAAATATTGAAAAAATGTAAATTTCGGGTCAAACTATATTTTCACACAATCATTACCGTGTTTATTCGAGAACGAAATAAAACAACCGATCAATGATTGTGTCGACGATAATTACCACAAAAAAAAAGGATTCTACTTTACCCTTCGTGCGAATTGCGTAATCAGTAGGAATCGTTTTCGTTTTACAGTGTACATGTTCATGAGTAACATTGTTGGAAAGGGCGAAGATCTACCGGCAGAATTGAAATCGAAGTACGTAGTTTCTCGTAAACTCGGAGCGGGTGCATGCGGTGAAGTTCGGCTCGTCTTCACGAAGGACACGAAATGCAAGAGATTCGCGATGAAGGCAATCGAAAAAAAAAGATTTTCGAGCGCTTCGGCCCACAATACGTTGAACGATCCCGATCGCATTATGAACGAAGTTAGAATCCTAACAGCCATGAAGCACGTAAGTATATCGAAGATAAATTACCGTCGTCACATTCCAAAAACTGCGTTAACAATCGATAAAATGTTCCTTCAGCCGTATATCATAAGAACGGAAGAAATCGTCGACACGGAAGATAAGCTTTACATTATTCTTGAATTAATGAAAGGCGGCGAACTTTTCGATCGCATAAGAGAACATCCCAACGGACTATCCGAAGCATGTGCGAAAATGATTTTTTATCAGGTCGTTCTTGCCGTCGATTATCTTCATTCTCGAGGCATAACACACCGGGATCTCAAGGTGGGCGACTAGCGAAAAAACCACTTTTTTTTTTCTCAAATTCATCGTAGCGGTTTAACAAGATTTTTAATTTTTTTTTTTTTTTTAATTCATTAGCCAGAGAACATTTTGCTGGCGAGCAAATCCGCGAATACGTTGGTAAAAGTCTCGGACTTTGGATTGTCTAAATTCGTCGATTCCGACACGATGATGCGAACATTTTGCGGAACTCCGATGTACGTTGCGCCGGAGGTGCTTCTCACGCGGGGACGAGGTACTTACACTAGTCAGGTCGATATTTGGAGTCTCGGAGTGATTCTTTACACGTGTCTCACCGGACACGTGCCGTTCGCCGTTGCAAACAAAAAATTGTCGCTACAAGAGCAAATAATCAAAGGAGTCTACAACTTTCCTGAGTCTCTATTCGGTCACGTATCGTCGCGGGCAACGGATTTGGTAAGCGGATTAACTTCAATTTCCGTAAAATTCGAAAAATCTTTCACTCCAAAAGAATAATTACAATTGATATATTCGATTTCGTTGTCATACAATTGGTTCGCAGATCAAGCGAATGTTGACGGTCGATCCGAAGAAACGTATAAAAATCAAAGAGGTATTGTTGCATCCGTGGCTACAAGATCGGGAAATGTGCTGCAAAGTCGCCGAGTTAACGAGAGTCAGTGGCGATAGGAATGGAGAACAAGCGATCGGAGAAAATATGAATAACAACAAGAAGCACGTCTTCGATCAGCCGGTGACTGTTGCAAAGCGCGCGCGACGCAACTGAACGACAATATTGAAATTAAATGCAATTACGCGAACGAAAAAAAAAAAAAAAAAAAAAAATTAGTATACGAAGGACGGGTTTGTTAAATGATTAAGTTGTCATTCGATAACGAAGAGACACATCGCTGTTAAATATTTTTCAACGCACACGCATTTCTGTGCGCATCTATGTTATGGCGATACAGAAAATATTTCCGTTAATTCCTTCCGCTGACGACAACGTTGAAAGTTGAAGTGATTTACTTTCGCGCGGACGATAAACAATCACAACTGACTGACTTACCTGCAACTCGATTGTGATAATAGTTGTTGTAATTATATAAAGTTATGTCTCGAAAAGTTATGTCTTTAAGATACTCGATGAAAAGTACAAAATTATATATTAGTAAAAAAAAAAAAAAAAAAAAAAATGCATATATTCATAGAAACGATTACGCGCTGTACCGGTGACAAAGTAAAAAGCGCGCGTCTTCGAAGAGAGAACGTAATATAAGAAATATAAGATAAACTTGTTGTGTATTTTCGATTGAAAGAGAAACCGATTTTCGGTTCAATAATAAATGATTTCAACTTATTTCGTCGACAAGCATTTCTCGGGAGTTTACTGTTTGCGATGCGGCGTTTATTTATTCGTGACTTTCGTCTGTTATCGCGTAACCGAAGAGGGAAAATTTCAAGGACAGGTGGACGGAGGTTTCGGCACATTTCCACATGGATTCGACGGGGGATTTTCGAAATCGGGTTTCTCCTTGTTAGTGAGTCCGACTATCAGTCGTTTTACCTCCGCTACTGCGCGTCCCGGATTCAGACCCTTAATGAAAACATCGAAATAAGAAATTCGCTTTTAAATTTTGCAATCGTCGGATTGCCTCTAAATGATGACGCAAACGCGCGCACACAGAGAACAGACCTTGGGACAAGTTTTCGTGCAATTAAAGATCGTGTGGCAACGAAATACGGAATAATAATCCCGTAGTTTTGAGAGTCGTTCTTTGTGTCCTTCGTCCCGCGAATCCGTGATCCATCTATATGCCTAAACATGTTATTTATCTCGATAAAACGATCGAAAAAACCCTCAGCTCGCGTTTTTTTTTTTATTATATTTTGACAGTATTTCACTCTAATAATCTAACAATTATTGTCATAAAGCCGAAAAAATGTAAAAAAAACGGATAAATGAGAAAAACAAAAGGATTATTCTGGAGTTCACAGATCGTAATCGTACCTGCAAAAGTACCGCTGGACCGAGATATTTGTCGCCGAGCCACCAATAAGGTGGACACGCGAAGGAACAACATCCGCACAGGATGCACTCGTAAAGACCGTCGAGTTTTTTTCGATCCCTTTCGCTTTGCAATAATTGTCGTGTACCCGTGAGATTACCGTCGGAATTGCGTTTCAGATACGGATCGATCATTGTGTATTGATGCAAAAATTGAGTCATGTCGGGTACGAGATCTCGTATCACGTAGGCGTGTGGCAAAGGATAAATTATCAAAGGCTTTGCGGGCTGTGGATCGACTTTTCTGTAAAGCGTCGATTGGGGATATGTTAAAAAAATGGGGAATTTTGCTATTAACCGTTATTTCTTTACGTAATGCATGCGAGAGCGTTGACGCCGTTGATGTTCATCGCGCAACTGCCGCAGATGCCCTCGCGGCAGGATCTTCGGAAGGATAAACTCGGATCCTGTTCCGCTTTGATCTTTATGAGAACGTCGAGAACCATAGTGCCGCATTGGCTTGGATCGAACAGGTACTGTTGCATGCACGGCTTTACGTTTGGCTTTTCCGGATTCCATCTGTACACGCGAACGGGTTTCAGACCACTCGATTGCTTCGTAACCTAATTGCAATCGCTTTATTTATCTCCGACAAATCTTTGACGCGACACATGTCGCGACCGTCTCATGAGTTACGAATATCGATAACAGTCCCGACTAACCGAATTCGCGGGGGTCGAGAAAGCTTCGCGACACTCATTCGCACTCGCAGCATCAGCGGCTATAGCTTTCTGATCGGCCGGCGATTTTTCGCAAGTCTTCTTCGATACTTTATCAGAGAGGAATCTCAAAAGAGTATTCTCGGTAGTTCGCAACGTTTTTCTATGAGTAAAAAAAAAGGTTCGTTTGATCCATGAAAATTCTGTCGATGTTCCAAAGATTCTTAACATCGCTCTCTGGGGTTTTTAGTTTTTTCGTGAGAACATCGTGTCGACTATGCGACTCTTGTCAAGAAAAACGTCAGAGAATCTATACTTTTATTCGTTATTCGTACTGTCGTCAAACTGAGAGACGCAAACTGTCGCAACTTCACGACGCTTGTTTATTGCCTGTAAAATGTACAATATATCCACCGATCGATCGCGTTAGAATCTCTCTCTTTTTTTTTATAACTCATACGTTCTCGTCGAACTTTAAAATACCGCTGAGAAATAAACAAGCTGATGTTATTATTGCGCCAATGGCAAATAAGTTTCGAGAGCGTTTGCGATAAGAGATCCGAAAGTGACGCTGATGACCCGAAGACCGCGGGGATTGCGGGAAAAAATTATCGCTAAATGTTTTCACAATTTCTCGGTCTTTAGTTTGAAAAGATATCCCGAGGATTTGTAAGGAGTGCTTGCAGGACTATTGACTCGATTCGTCATTTATATATACCAATAAAGGATTTTCCAATCATATATTTCTGAAGTAAATACAACAATTCGAAAACGAGAGACGATCGCTAAAGTGTTTGTTTCGCCGAAGAATCGATTCGTCGGGTCAACGACGGGTTATAAAGGTCATCTCGTGCGGAATGATAAACTTTCGAAATAGATAAACCCCCGCGAAGAGCAAAACTCGTTCGCGAGCACTGCGCAGTGTTAAATTACTACAACGGCGAACAAGTTGCTTTACCGAGAGTTTAACTCAAATTTATTACATATATGATATACGAAGCGCACACCTGTTGAGCGTTGAGAATCTTTCGACAATCACAACTTATCGTCGCGTTCGACCAATCGACTGGATTCTGTTACTCGGCGACGAGAGAGATAGCGATAGGCGAAAGCGTCGTCGACACGTGCTCTCCGTAAAACAACGAAAATAATCCCGGCGTGAAGCAGATTCTTATATTCAGTAAGTTTTACGATAAGTTAAGAAAAAATTAAGGGTTATTCGATTGAGCCAAACGGGGGAAATAAAACGTTAGATTTTTGAGGACCGAATGAACAAGTTGAGGACTCGGGATTTCGCAAACCTTGAGGAAGAGGTTAAATATGAAATAAACGTATATAGCATCGTGTAGATAATTATCGTTCTATAGATCGCGAAACAAAGTTATTATCTATCGGTTATTTCGAGAAATGGTTTACTTTTTTTTTAAATATTGATTTACGATCGTCGTAGACAATTGATTACGAAATAAAAAAAATTGTGAATTAATTTCAGAAATAATGGACCAAACCGTTCTGGTGATAGGTGGTGGGGGCAGGGAGCACGCTATATGCTGGAAACTCGCCCAATCGTCGAAGGTATTCTTTTATTTATCGATAAACATATCGATCAATATTTACGAATGTTTATTAACAATACATTATTACTGTTACAGGTAAATCGGATTTACGTGTCTCCCGGCAACGTTGGAATATCTCAAGTCGACAAAGTTACTTTGGTTAAATTAAATGTTAAAGATAACGAGGTAAAAAAAAATCTTAAAAATAAGAAAAAAATGCTTTTTCCAAATAAATTAAACTCATTCGATTGTCTATTGTCTGTTGTTGTCGAATTGTTAGGAAGTCGCAAAATGGTGCCAAAAGGAAGACGTAAATCTCGTGGTAGTCGGTCCCGAAGAATATCTGGCGAACGGAATTGCCGATGAGCTGAAAAAAATCGGTATTCCATGCTTCGGTCCCGGAAAAGCGGGAGCCAAAATCGAATCGGACAAAGATTGGGCAAAATCGTTTATGGATCGTCACGATATCCCAACGGCAAAATGGAAATCGTTCACGAATCCCGAAGATGCGAAAAAATTCGTTAAAGAGTACGTGAAACCTCCGTGCGGAATATCCGGATATCCGGGGGATTTCCATTCAACGAAAAAAAAAAAAAAAAAAAAAAATCGGCAATATTAAAATACCGTTGATATATATATTTTTTAATTAAAAATTAGATCGCCTTTTCCGGCATTGGTGGTCAAAGCTGCCGGTTTAGCCGCAGGTAAGGGAGTCGTCGTTGCGAAAAACGTTGATGAAGCTTGTGAGGCTATCGACGAGATTTTGGGAGATAAAAAATTTGGAAGCGCCGGTGAAACAGTTGTCGTTGAAGAATTACTCGAAGGCGAAGAAGTTTCGATGCTCGTATTCACGGACGGTAAGAAAAATGAAAGAATCAATAAAAATGATAAATATTCGACGCGAGGGACGGTTATTCAAGAAATTCAACGATTTGCTCGTTTCAGGAAAATCCGTGGAGATAATGCCGCCGAGTCAAGATCACAAGAGAATATTCGACGGAGATCTCGGACTGAATACCGGCGGTATGGGTGCTTATGGTCCGTGTAATCTTCTCGGTAACGAAGAGTACGAAATCGCGAAGAAGCAAATTATCGAACGCGCAATTGAGGGTTTGAAAAACGACAAAATTTCTTATTGCGGCGTTTTGTACGCCGGTCTGATGCTCACGAAAAATGGTCCCAAAACTTTGGAATTCAATTGTCGCTTCGGCGATCCCGAGACTCAAATAATAATGCCACTGCTGGAGTCCGATCTCTTCGAAACTATGTTGGCGTGTTGTCGAGGGGATTTATCGAATTTTCCAACCAAATGGTACGATAACAGGTACGCGGCTGGTGTGATACTGGCGTCACGAGGATATCCCGAAACTTCGTCGAAGGGTCAAGTAATCCGCGGCGTCCAGGAAGTCGCATCGCGGAAAGATCACTTTGTTTTTCACAGCGGGACGAGTCTATCGGAAAATCAAGAATTACTGACTAACGGTATAAATTACATCTTCGTCGGCACATTTTTTTGATTAATTTCTTAAATTTTTTCAATTGGATTAATCAATACTTACATTATTTTCCAGGCGGAAGAGTATTGATCGCTACTTGTTTGGCGCCTTCGCTAGAATTGGCAGCAGCCAAAGCAACAGCAGCCGCTAGAAGTATATCCTTCGATGGCAAACAATTCAGAACGGACATCGCTCACAAGGGAATCGCGAGATCAATATTGCAGTCGGGTAAACTGTCATACAAGAGCAGTGGAGTCGACATAGATGCCGGTGATTCTTTAGTATCGCGGATAAAGCCACTTGTGTCGTCGACGAAGCGATCGGGAGTTCTCGGATCTATCGGTGGATTCGGTGGTCTGTTTGACACGAAAGCAGCGGGTTATAGGGATCCACTTCTTGTTTCGGGTACCGATGGCGTTGGTACTAAACTCAAAGTAATATTTTTTAATTTTTTTAAAGTAATATCGAAACTTGAAGCCTTTAAATCTATTCCAAAGGTATCGTTTAATTTTTCATTTTACAGATCGCAATCGAATGCGGAAAGCACGACAGCGTTGGTATAGATCTCGTAGCAATGTGCGTAAACGACGTTCTCGCGCACGGTGCTGAACCACTATTTTTTCTCGATTATTTCGCATGCGGACGTCTAGACGTCGATGTCGCGGCACAAGTTATTTCCGGGGTTGTCGAAGGCTGCAAACGCGCGGGTTGCTCTTTGGTAAAATATTTTTTTAACCAAATACTTTGATAAGTCTTTTCTTTATACTTTAATACTTAAATAAGTTTAGTCCGCTACTCGACTTTGCTAATCGATCGCTATTTTCGTTTTTTTTCGGCGATTTTTCCAGGTCGGTGGGGAAACTGCGGAAATGCCGGATATGTATTCCGACGGAGAATACGATTTGGCCGGTTTCGCCGTTGGAGCGGTTGAACGCAACGATCTTTTGCCGCGTTCCGAAGATATCAAGTCCGGTGATGTAGTTATCGGTCTTTCGTCGAGCGGCGTTCACAGCAATGGATTTAGTTTGGTTCGAAAAATCTTGAAACTCGCGGAAAAGCAACTGAGCGATACGGCACCATTTTCCGAAACAGGAAAAACCATTGGTGCGTTGACTATATTGTACTTTTACCGATTATTATTGCGTGTTTAAGATGCTTATTGGTACCGATCGCAGGAGCCGAATTGTTGGAACCGACGAGGATCTACACGAAGGGAGTAATACCGG
The DNA here is from genome assembly GCA_963971235.1 of Cryptus armator. Classification (NCBI taxonomy): domain Eukaryota; kingdom Metazoa; phylum Arthropoda; class Insecta; order Hymenoptera; family Ichneumonidae; genus Cryptus; species Cryptus armator. Next base: position 14,581,966 of record OZ020232.1, read on the forward strand.
CGTTGAGGTCCAATTTGGTAAAAGGTTTCGCCCACATAACCGGCGGTGGATTGACAGAAAATATACCACGAGTTTTGCCGGATGGTACAGGAGTGACGATCGATGCTAATACGTGGAATATTTTGCCAGTTTTTGGATGGCTGGCGACTGCCGGTAAGTCCTCCCAACGAGTACTCGAGACGAAGAAAAAAATCGTTATTAAAAAATGTTCCGTGTCGTACAGGAGGCGTAAATGAATCTGAAATGCTGAGAACATTCAATTGTGGCATTGGAGCGATTCTCATATGTTCGCCGGAACACGAGAGACAAGTTTTGGATTTATTGAAAGACGAGAAACCTTTGGTCATTGGAAAGGTAAATGCCGTAAAGGAAAACGAACGGAGAGTTAACGTGAGAGGTTTTCCGGAAGCTTTGGAGCGACACATGCGAAAACACGTACCGTCGCTTGTCGAAAATTTGGCTAAACCTGTGAAAAAAGTCGGTGTTCTGATATCCGGAAGTGGAACGAATTTACAAGCTTTGATCGACTCGACGCGCGATCCGACTCAGCATATCGGAGCGGAGATTGTTCTCGTTATATCCAACAAACCCAACGTTGAGGGACTGAAACGCGCCGAAAGAGCCGGAATACCGACATTGGTGAGAGAATATTGATTATTTTTTTTTTTTTTTTTTTTTTCGAAAAAATTATTGAATTGAGAAAAATTAATGAAATTAATGATTTTCGAAATTTAAGGTAATAAAACACACGGATTATCCGACTCGTCATGAATTCGACAACGTGATGACTAAGGAACTCGAAGCAGCGGGAGTCGAAATAGTTTGTTTGGCCGGATTTATGAGAATTTTGTCGGAAGAATTTGTTAAAAGATGGAAGGGAGCGTTGTTGAACGTTCATCCGGCGCTTTTGCCATCGTTCAAGGGAGCGAACGCTCATAAAGACGCCCTGGAAGCGGGAGTAAGAATTACCGGATGTACCGTTCACTTCGTCGAGGTACGTGTCTCAAGGTTTTCGATGTAATACACCAAAAAAAAATCATTAATAATTTTTTTTTTAGGTTGAAATCGATTCAGGAGCGATTATAGAACAAGAAGCAGTTCCAGTACTACCAGACGATACGCTCGAGATACTCCAGGAAAGAGTCAAAGTTGCGGAACATCGGGCGTTCCCCAGAGCTCTCAAGCATTTGGCTACTGGACGCATACAGCTGAGAGATAATGGAACTCTTCAATGGACTCATTAAAAAAAAAAAAAAAAAATTATAACGCGCAAACATTTGAATCTATCGATGTATATATCTTACAACCAGAATAATATTTTTTTCACCGAAATATCAATTGTTTTCTTTACTCATATTTTGCGATTGAAAGATAATTTATTCGAGATTATTTCGCGGTAAAGAAATGTTTACCGTTACAGGAATCTTGTTTATCGACAAGCGCTATCAAGGCAGTCTATTGACCAGAGTTCTAGAATTTAGATAACGTACTACGATCATGGAACCAATTCTTTGATTTCTCGTAGTGATGTCGGGCAAATAAAGAAGAGTAGAGAACATTTATAATATTATCTTTATGAGTGGTCATTAACAATTCTGTATTTAAATGATGAATAAAAATTAATAGACGAAATTCGAATGAATAATGTACGTTTTATGCAAAATTTATATTTTACGAGTGATGGAAGATTTTTCGTGTGTGCAAACTGTATATTTGCATTTAATAAAAATACATGGAGAAATCGGCGAAATTATATTTTCAAGGAATACGGTAATAAATATTGATCTTTGTTATATTTGCTTTTCGAATGCGCGCATTGTGTATATAGAGAATTCGCGCCAAATTTTGAATCCAATGTAACTTCGATGGCCGTTTTTATTTCAGCGGTACATCGGAATTCAATTTTTCGCACGATAGCAGACAAATTGGCAAAACACGCAGTGCGCAATTTTCGTTAAAATGTAAATTGTCTCAAGATTTCATTCGATTCGTGAATCATTTAAACGCGATAATGAATTCTTCGATCTGATGCTATCGATCCAATCGATAATAATTATTTTTGCAACAGGTACTTAACTTCGGTACGGAGGATAGAATTATATAGCTCAATCGTTCCCCATCAGATGAGACGTAAGCTCCGTGCGTCAGTCGCGTCTTGGCGCGTCGCGCGTATTGCGTGTGTGGTCCCTTTGTTTCCCAACGATAATTCTCACCAAATTTTCTTGAACATTCAAATAACTCAAGTCCGCGGCTCAATCGATGATTCGTATACACGCGTATCACAAGATTTCGTCTCGCGTCACACGGTCGATAGTACACGAGTTATATTTATATCTGTGAAAGGGTTAAGTTTTTCGAGAATCTACAACGTTGATGCGTGCGCAAGTCGATGGGCCCTTAGTGTGCGCAGACGCTAAGCACGCGCGTACGAGGACCGCTAAATGCTGCTGCCAAAGGCGAATTGCGGCGGTATAAAGAATTACGTGTATCGAAGATGGCCGTCGATAGCGCGTTGCCGTTTGACGTCCGTGAAATATGATACGTTCCTCGTTGTCCTGACGGCGAGGTTAACTCTACGGCCCGGTGTTCCGGTGTCGAAAGTTGCCGCGAGATTGTGGTGCTCGGGAGGCGTAAATCTCGAGCCCCCGGTCCTAAAGTGGATAGCCTAACAATGGCCCTGGTCACGGTGCAGCGTTCGCCGAGTGTTTCAAGCTCCCCTCAGAGCTCGGTAAGTCATTTTTTTATTATCCTAAAAAAAAAAACACCTTCGATTCGTTAAATTCGGAATCTCATCGATAATCGTAAATACGACAAAATTGTGGAGTGTCTCCGAAACTCTTCGAGGGTTTAATGGATACGGTGAAAAATTGTCGAACGCGCGCCGACAAAGGAATGCATCCTCTTGGACCCTCGTCGCATTATTAACGTTTGTGTCCCGACTCGTTTACGCTTGTCGTGCGTGTGCACGGTAGCGCGAGCGAAAAAGACTAGAGAACGCGCGCGCGCCTTCTCGATCGGCTTTCGAACAAAGGCGACACCGAGCATTCTTCCTTATTTGGATGGCTTACGGTACGAGTTAATGATTTTCGACAACGTTTGGATTGTTGACCGATTTAATGAGAAGAATTAATTACGAGTTTCGATTCGATGAGTATCTCGGGCCGCCGGTTCCTGATGACCGGGCAACGACACTTTGACTTTTCGTTAGAGCGCGGGAGCGAAATCTTCTCGATATAAAAACCATCGAAGCTCTCTAAATTCTTCAAATCATTGTTATTTTCCCTTTTTAATAACTCTATAATCGAAACAACAAAAAAAATTCGGAAAAATTCCATTATTAGGATACATATACTACGATTATATAGCGCACGATTTACTATTAGGAAATCACGTACACCACAGCGCTGTAGGCAAACAAAAAACAGCACCGTTTCCCCATTGATCAGAACGTGACGGCGAATTCGTGCTGCCCAACTGGTAAAGCAGGGGAAACGAAAGAAACGAGATTTCATTTATTATTTCGTCCGAGTTATCTCGTAAGTCGCGAGATCGGGACGATCGAGAGACTCACTCTCGGTAGGAAATTGTGTAAACTCGGCACAGAGGAAAGGAGGGGGGGGGGGGGGAGACAGCTACGCAATTATATATTGTATAATAAAACACCGGAGGGATTGTAGTCGAAGCTATAAGTGACGAGGCAAAGGAGTTAGAGAACTGGCGAAAGTTTTGCAATGTGGCATTTTAAACATCGGTTGATTATCGCGTTCTAAGCTTTGGCCCGGAGGTACGAGGACTCTTGCCAATTTCCACGCTGGACCCAAAAGCCAATGTCGTCGATCGTGTCATCTCCACTCGCGGGAGTTACTCGATGCCGCGGCGCAATATCCGCGAAATTGTCGAAACTGTGAAGTTTTCCTTTTTGGCACGTTTACAGAGATTTCTAACAATTTTCCGTATCTCGATGTTATTCTAATAAAAGTAAACATATGTAAATTTACTGTTTGTCGGAAAAAAAAAAAAAAAAAAAAAAAAAATTGCGTTTTTGTTTATTTTTCTCTCGAATGACGATACACGTGTTTACGATGTTTTTTTTTTTTTTTTTTTCGTGTAAAAAAATAAACACTAGTTAATAAATTTATTATTTTTTTTACGGTTGGCAAACTTTAGAATGGGCTTTCATTATTTTTGCACTATGATAATTTCAACTTTACGCGAGGTCTTTCGGCGGTTTTTTAAAGATTTTTCTTTTCCCACGAATACAACTCGACTAACTCCACGTCTTTGGCTCGTCGCTTACCGAACGTGGCTGGCAAACGGAAAAGCGCGACGTAGAGTCAGCGATGGGGAGGGCGGCACAGTGAGCTTCGTAAGCTCTTCTCGACGAGTCAACGCTCATCCGCGGAAGCGGTAACGTTGCGTTGATAGTCAGTGCGCTCGCGGAGCTCGAACGTGACGGTTTAAAACGGTGCAGAGCCTTTTTTTCTTTCTATTATCCGTTATTTCTACTAAAACTTCGCCAAATCGGCGGAAATGCTGATATCGACGTGGTTTTTTGTGTCAATCGCGAAATGATTATTTTTCGTAACAAAAGCGCGATGCTGTACGTTCTACCACCCCCGGTCGCGCCTTCCCCGCCGTCTCCCTGGTCCAGTATAATCAGATCCACGTGGAATGATTCTCGCGTAGTTCCCAGTGATAATAATAATCGTCAGCAGACGCCCGAGCAGACTGGCAAACGGATAACGCGCCCACGAAAAGCTCGTCGTTCTCACTCTCTGCAATTGCGCGCTCCGCGTCTGGTTTCCGCAGTAAGAATTACGAATATTCCTTTCTTTCGTTTATTCACTATTTATTACTTTTCTTCTCGTTATTAAAATGGAGGAAAACTCAGTAAAGAAAAAAAAAAAAAATTTCGTAAATTATAGTAATCGTCAGATATTTATGTTTAACATTATTCCGTTGGAATACAAAAAAAAAATGGAAAAAAAAAGTATTTGAAAAGTATACAAAACTAGTACAACAATTATCGATTGGCGTTTTCTTAGGTAAAATAAAAAATCATTAGTAGATCGGAAATATAATTTTTCTCGTCAATCGTAAAATATTGTTATTGAAAAATAAGTGTAAATCGTCGAATTATCTCGGAACCGAAGGCGCTCGTCCGCGATAATAATTCGCGGTGCAAATGAGTTGTTGATTACACGTTAATCGTCTCATACGAATTCCATACAGCGAGTTTCCATCAACATATTTAAAGTGGAATCTTCGACTTTCCTTTCCAGGACTCTGGCGCAGGGGCACCGGCCGACGACGACGAAGCAGCGAGGACTTGTAAGAGGTAAGAAATCAACACACAAATACGAACAAAGTACACAACGTGCCGTATTCGCTGCTGCGGTAAATTGCTGTGGATTCAGCGATCCGCAGAAATTGAATGGACGCGAGCGGTCGTAATACAAGATATTCGCGGGGAGTCCTCTCCGCGACCAATCGACTACTCGCCTTATTGTTGTTGTTGTTGCACGTGGTTTATGTCCACCGGGTGAAAGCTTTCAATCGTACGACAACGACGATTCCTCCTCTCTCCGTCTATTGAAAAACTCGGGGAAATTACTTTTTCTTCGGTCAATTACCGTCCACGCAGCTCTCGAGACAATCGATTTCTTTGTGTCGACTCCATCGGGTCTCTGGCGGCGATGCCGCCGATAGAATTCGATTCAACTATTTCACGAGGCGAGAGTAGTGTCGGACTCTTTGGAAAATAACTTGGAATCTACCTGCCGGTCCATTAATTCACCTGAATAATGATTCATTCACGTAGCGAGAGTTTTCAAAGGATAGTTATCGAATAGCTGGACATTGGCTATTGTATATCTATATCTATATAAAATATATAGTATACAGTATATAGATATAGCAACGGGATCGGTCACAAACCCGAGCAAACGACACTGTAAGTGAGCAAAAGCGAAAGTTCGCCCGGCCGCAGTCGCGCGCGGATAATTACACCGCTCCTTTACCGAGATCTTTATACCATCGCAACTTGTTACGCTTTTGTCACGCGTTCTCTTACGGAAATAATAGTCCGATGCTTGTTTATTGCTCGTATCTTTATATTTACTTAGCAATCATAGATTAAGAACTCTTGAGTACGCGGAATATTTAATTGGAATATTCTCTGTGAAGAGTTTTCTTTTCTTTTATTTACGAATAACGAGGACGTCGATGAAGATACGGGACGCCTTGATCCTGAATAATTTTACAAGAAGGCTACCAGCCAAGTCCGGTGGACAGAATCCAAGTCGGCCACTGTGACGAAGATTTATCCGCCGTTGGACGCGAGGAACAAAAGTAAAGTTGAGCAATTTCGTCTCACCGTGACGATAACGTTCACCTACTTTTCTGCGCTCCCGGTGTATCGTCTCATTCACTTGCGCGCGAGTCTTCTTGGATTTCTTTCTCTCACTTGCCGATCGCGCGGAGCTATATATCGACGTTGAAGATAGAGAATCAAATTCGGCGAATCCTCTTTTCGTTTTCTACCGCATTTCCACAATTTTTATCTCGTTACATCGAGGAGTTTGCAGCTGCGACGGTTTCCAAAAACGGCAAGTAGCGGCAGGAAAATTCTTCGCGTATTTCTTTCGCAATTTCTCGGAATCTTCGCGGCGCGTGTGGTGCGATGTTCTCGTATCCGGGATGTTCTTTTTATTCGACAGAAGAGAACAAACTCAACGGCAACGACGACGACGACGTTGCACTGTACGCTCGTCGACGTTTCTCGCTATTTTCGTCGAGCGACGAACATCTCGCCACGCAGATGCGTTCTTCGTCGTTGCAACGAGTACTCTCACCCGGGGTCTCCACCCCTTTATACCAAACGAGAGAAATGAATACACGCCACTGCGCGCCCCGTGTGTATCTGATACGCAACGTTTAGCGAACACGGATAAGTTGCACAGAACACACGAAGCACACTGCGCGGAAAGGTCAGGTCGCTGAAATAGCCGCCCCCCTTGATATACTTGAGAGTTCGTACGGTCTGCCTGAGAGCTATCGCCGGTCTACAAATAGAGTTTCGGACTTCTCGAGAGAGAGATTCTCGACTACTTTGCCGTTTCCCCGACATATTCGTAATAATACGCCCCCATTGAAAATCATTTCTGTAATCAACAATTCACCCTTCGAATACCGCGCGACTTTTTTTCGGGACGCGAAGTCGCCTTCTTTCACTCTAAAACCATCAAACGGGTTGCTGAAGTGTGTTGTTCTGTATCTTTTAGATTGTATCGTATTACACGCTTATTAAAAACTTTTTACACATTTTACTTACAAAAAATACTCTTTTGAGTGTAAAAAGTGAATACAATGTAAAAGATGGGGAATGAGATTCTTCGGCAATACGCTTGTTTATGAAGTGTTTCTTCATCTTTATAACAGTTTTAAACAAATCTTTCTCTTCATTTAAAGAAATTTAACTTTAACGCAAATTTTTCTCCTATTTTTCGATATCGTTTTGCTAACAAAGCGCACCGTTTGAATATTAAGGACTTTCGAATCTTTAATCCTCGTTATTAGGTTTCCACACATAAAGTTCAATCGAAACTCCTTTTTTATTTATCAATAACATTACAAACCATTAATCGAAACATGTTATATCGTTGATATATAAAATTGTATATTCCGAATATTTCCAAAGATACGAGTAAAATATTTCCCAGATGTAGAAAAATTGAAATTAATGTAGCGGACATTTTTTTTTATTTCGACAAATATTTCGTCGATTCGAAAAAAAAAAAAAAAAAAAAAAAGTTTTCCGAAAAATTGTACCGTCGAACAACGATCGGATCATTTCTATAGCAAGGATGCTGTTCGGATCATCGGTGGTTCTCGATTGGCCGGTTATGTGCCGTAGAGTCGCGAACATGAGAACCACACGTACACACATACAGCGTTTCGTCTGTCGAAGGATTCACGTAGCGAAGCCATTTTGTATCGTAGTATTGGTGCGTACGCTTCGATATACACGGTATATACCCAGCGGGCGCGCGAGTTTTCTCCCTCTCCTTGCACTGGTTCGACTGCGAACTAACGACTGCGAGGACGAGAACGCAAGCCGGTATAGCCTGTTCTTTACAGGCTGCTGCTTCACTGCTCCGAGGCTCTCGAGAGTTGCCTCCGAGCCGCAGTGACGACTTTAGTCGCGACGAAACGGCCGCAGGGTACGGACGTGACCGCGTGCTCGGCTGTCCCCTGTCCCCTTGCAGTCCAAACTTCCCCCGCCGTGCATCGTTTCGTAGTCGCAGTCGAAACGAAATTTTAATAAATATTAAATCGAAATTCATTTATCGAACGATCAAAAAATCAAATAAAATCATCAAACAATTTTCCTCAAAAAAAAAAAAGAAAAAAGTAATTCAACTGATTCGGGATATCGCTGAGAGATATGGAGGATTCAGAACTCGATATTTTCAAGAATAAAAACTACGAGATTCACGCTAACAACGGACGCCGTCGTGCGCCTCTGCATTCGAGTCGTGAATCTTTCGGAGCAAAGGATTAATTATCGTGTACGATAAATCGCTAAAGTGCGTTAAAAGCGTTGCGCGAGTTATCCGAGAGTGTGACGATTGCGAGTTTTGTTTTATCGAGGCGCGAAATAAAAACGTGAGGATAGTCGAGAAAATTATTATCGTGAAAACAGAAGAGTTCGGAGAGGGAAAGAGTGCGCGCGCGCGTGTGGCTGGGTGCGCGTGTGTGTGTAGATTTTCGAAAGAAGTCGTTGGATAATCGTGTATAGTGCAGTCAATTCACACAGTCATGCGTTTACGAGAATGAACTCAGCTCCGTCGAGCACGTGGCCGTCGATGGTTTAACATCCGCCGTGTGAGCCATTGCAGCCGCTTCTCGATGGTCTTTCAAAATATCGAAATGAGGAGTCCGGGTTTCCTCTTCCTCGAGGACGCCAGACACGGATACATACAATACATCAGGTAGAGCGTCGTCCGTTTTTTTCCCCCTTTAACGCAAAAGAAATAGAATATCTCAAAACTCGACGAAGTAAACGAAAATCATCGAATAGATCGCGACAATGAAAAAAAAAAAAAAAAAAAAAACGAATACAATTTTTTTATAATAAAAAAAATTAGACGTGTTTACTTACTGAAATAAACTCGGCATCCACAATTCTTTAAATGCAAAGATTCTAAAACTCCGAAAATCGCCCGTTATAACTCTCGAAAAAAAGCAAGTTTAACCAATCAAATATGTACACGTCGTCGATTAGCGTCACGATTGAGACTTAAGATATTTTCCGATGACGAAACTATGAAACTGTTAATGATAATGTTTTAAAAGAAAAATTGTATGTTTCTATGGACACTGAAATCGATAACTGATGAATCTTAACGAAAAAAAAAAAAAAAAAAAATTGATGCACCTGCCGAATGATATCATCCAATAATATGTCGGTCGACGGCATAACTGGTATTGTTGATAAACTAAACCACCCTGAAAATTGATAGGTCCGTTTATTATAAATTTGCGAATCTCATTAATTAATGCCGAGCGTTGTGTACAGTAGTAGATAATAGCCGAAGGGGCGGGGGTTACCGGTTCTGAAGCAGTTCCTCCGGAGCGCGCGCACCACTTTCACCACGACCTTCCTCTCGTCTCTCGGGAATAGCCCGTTTATGAAGAACCGGCCAAAGTCTCTCCTGCTCGCTCCCTTCGGATCGTAGAATGAGAAATACGTATAAAGCAGAAGAAAAAAAAAATCTGAGAGGGAAGAAGATGGTGCTTTCGAGAAGAACGAACGAACGAAGGAAAGACTGGCAACGTTGCCGCCGCTCAGCTCTATTCGAGGCTATATCTTGAATCTCTTTTTCTCTTTTTTTTTTTCTTTCTTCTCTTACTCCCCTGTTTCTCGCTGTTGGCCGTTTTTTCTCTTATCCCTTCACCTTCTCCGAGTCTCCTCGTCCGGCAAAACTCCCCGAGTGTATAAAGTGCCTCGAGTGGAAGATTCTTTGCCGTTTTTCGCTATGAGAAGGCGCAACAGCATCGTCTCTCATACTCTCCGTTGTGCCTCTCTTCAGCGTCGGCTCTAAACGGCAGATCGAGATCGGCGGAAGGTCGTAGAGTCTCACCTCTTTCCCTTTGTTCGTCTCGTCCTATATCCCGCAGCCTCTGTACAGCTGTTGCTCTCGTGCATCGGTGCCTCTCCTCTTACCGGTTACCTTGAGACTCGTCGATACAACAAAAAAGAAAAAAATGAAAAAGAAAAAAAAAAAAAGGAAACTGTAATCGCATCTCGATTAAGGTGGTTCGCGCCTCGTCATAACAACAACAGTAATTTACCTTGTTGAATTATATCGAACTACCAGCATATCAAATTTACAGAAAAAAAAAAAAAAATCGTTAATTACGTTTTACCGTTTTGTATAATAGCGCTGTTAAAGTAGGGCGATCATTAAAATTATTAATATACCGCTGACATTGAACACTTAACCTGCGAGATATTGGAAAAAAGGTCATTCAACATTTTTTTTTTTTTCGTCACTTTTTATCGTATTATTAAAAAAATATCTTATAAATATGAGATTTAAAAAACAATATTCGATACTTCAGACTTTTTTCGACGATGAAAAATTTTTGCAGCAAGTTAGATGCGGGAAATGTAGCGAAATAGAAATGCTGTTATTGCGAAAGACCTTAATTTTCGATTCTGGGTAATGATCGTTTGACCTTAAACCGCGTCTACCTGAGTCTAGACATCGAGGATAATTCGGAGCTTCGCTGAGTCAGAAGCCGAGTTGTAGTAATTTCTGTTCGAAGAGACAAGCAACTCGCCCACGTCTACTCCGGGTACAGTCTGTATCTCAGCATGAGGTCTTTAGCCCTCCCGCTTATCCGTAGGGTACGCTAAAAAAAAATCCACTCGTACAGATTACCTCGATAGCAACGTATTGTATATTGCATCGCTTCGTGTACTATATACACGATGTACGCCTCTTTCGAATGGCGCTCCGTAGCTGTGCGCAACTTCGACGAGATTGAACACACATTGATATTCTATCAACAGTAGCGTGCACTCAGCAGCAACGAGAACAAGTGGCGGTGAGGCGAGAGTCGAGTGAGAGCACGTGCCAGGGACACGCGCAAGTGCCCTCTCTCTCTCCCCCCTCGTCGCGTACAGTAATCCACCGGTTTTTGCAACTCCGAATGCTTGTGATTTAGCCAATGAACAAATTCATAACGTCCACTAATTTTGCCCTTCGACATCGAAATCGAAATTTGATATTAGACGCGAGCGAATAAATGAATAATTACGCGATTGCCGAGGCAATCCGCGGCTTTTGGTATGCGGCTCCGAGATAACTTCGAACGAAATTCGAGGGAATATAAAATCGAATCGTTCACTCTCCGTCAATCGATATTACTATGATGAAATTCTTCGCCGTTGGCCTCGGATTTTTCGCTACTCGTAAACTATCGCGAGAGCGGCGCAATAAAGCGTCAGCTGACTATGCGAGTGTCGCATAGCCAGCTGCTGCCACAAGGCAACTACAACGATAACTTCGTTCTCGTATACTTACGAATAAAAAAAAAAAAAAAAAACGACGCCAACGACAAAACGACGACCGAACGAGAGAAGTTTGTGGACCCCCCCAAATATTTTTCTCTCGTCCCCGAAGAATGCAGCTGGTCGGATTCTCCGTGGGCCTATCGTCGATTCACGAACGAGAGAGTGCCGGTCTTTCAATTGCCTCGGGACACCCTTCCTTACACTCGCACACTGAAAAACACGCACATGCGATGATTTATTTCGACAATCTGTACCTCACAGATCTTCTCGTTTGCTTTGAAGTTTTATATAGAATCAAAAAATTCTATGTAATATACAAATACATCGAAATATATATATTTGATATTTTTTTCCGTAGAACACGATATTCATCTCATGTTTAATGTTAATCCATCGGAAAGTAAAAATATTGCGATTTTTCTGAAGGGTACTTTTCCGAAATTCGAAAGTTCATCGAAATCGGGGTTTTTCGGTTCTACGCGATTTCCTCGTGTGTCGGGCAAAATCTATCATTAGATTCGTAATCGGCACGAAAAAATATGTTAAAATCGAGAAGGACAAGTATTTTGGAGCGATTTTAGTTTACAATGAAAAAAAGTTCTCAAAACCGCGAATTCGATCGTTAAAGGGGAGAAAACTGCGTTTGAAGTTTTGATTTTTTTCCCGATCTCGCAGCGGACTACAGAAATGTTTCTGACATTCGCATTTTTATCATTTTTTTTCCCTCTTTTCCTCTTATATTTTTTTAAAAAATCATTTTTTTCGTTCTAAAAGCCGCGTTAGTCGGATACCGCCTTTTTTTTTTTTCAACGTTCTGATATTCCTGTGCATCGTTATTGTGAGTAATTCCTGCGGGACTGTAAAACGTCGGAGGGCAAAGACCCGCAGTGAAATACCATGCTGATCGTTGCTTGGAAACGTTCGAACACAACACAACCGGCGCCTATATAACTGTACTTCCGCAGTAGGATGAGGAAGCAGCGCGAGTCCGGGAATTCGTTCGTCCTTTGCACGTTCGCCGACGCCAAACTCCTCCATCTCCCTGCTGCAGATTGGGATCTATTAGATCTCGGAATTACGAGGGTGAAACGAGTGCGTAAAGCGACGCGGGTGATTGAGGGTGAAAAAGGGTACCTTGTTATACGCAAAATCGATAAGCCTCGTCTGCTGCAGGCTACTCGAAGTTGTGGCCCTTTTCGCTGCCTACGCTATAACCGCGAATTCTTTACCGTCTCTTTGTCGTCTCCCCTTTGTCTTGAATGTACAATAACGTGCGTATCAGGAGATCTCGCATCGATCGAGAGCTCCTCCCTGATCGACAATCGCAACTTAATATCGTCGACAAAAAATTCCAATAACAAAAAAATGAATGTTAAGAATTTTTTTTTTATATCAAATGGTATCGTCGTTTTATTTATACCGACGTTTATCATTACGAGAGGTTTGTCCATAATATTCTTTTTCAGAAAACATAATATATATAACAAAAATTTCAAAGTCGCTTTTTATCACAGTTTTTCTTCGCGGAATCTCTCGCCTCCGAATGACTTGAAAAAACGTTTCTAAAACTTCGCGAAGTACGTTATCTTCTGAACTTTTTCGCAAAAAAAAAGATACACGTCTCGATTTCCTCGATATTACATAGGAAAGATATATTTGTTTGAAAGTATCGATAATTGCAATTTTTCGCGAAATATGTTCGGATAAAAAACGGGTCACTCGTAATTTCGAGGCTAAATCCGATGTACATTTTCTCGTTGATAACGGAACTATCGCTGATTCAACTCGTAAATCAATAGTTGATACAAAAATCCATTCCTAAAGCGATAAAAAAAAGTTTTATATTTCGTGATTATAAGTTATTATCATTTGAAACGAATAAATAAAAATTATCATCTAAATAATTCAATAAAAAAAAAAAATTGAATAGTTTAAATGTCAATCAGGCAAAGTGCTTCGATCGGGAAATATTGCGAAATCGATTGATGCTGACGTCGTCGATGTTAAATTTTTTTTATCGCCGCATCATCCCGGCAATCGTCATAGAGTAGTTCGCGATAAATGACTCACAATCCGATACGCGTATCCATGACGTACACTCGAGAGTTATCCCAGCAATCTTTTGCTGCCTCAGCGAATAAAATTACTATATCCCCGCTAACGGTATCCGACTTTATGATTTTCGATAAAAATTCACCAATATTCCGCTTCATTTGATTCTTTCGATTGTTATTTTAGTTTAAGCGAATGTTACTTCGCGGGAAAGGGAGCGGCTCTTGTTCTGCCGCCGAACGAGAGGGCCCGTCCGTCCCGTCGTGTATCAGCAGCGGGATGCGACATACAACAGCATCTGCAGTCCATGTTCTACCTGCTACGACCCGAGGAGACCCTCAAGATGGTGAGTTATACTTTCAAACCATTATTACCAACAATTGTGAAAGAAAGCAAAGCCTCTCGGGACTCCCCTACGCGCCATAGGCTAACAGTAATTCAAAACTTCGAATCGTTATACCGCCGACTGCTTCACGCAGGTATAAAAGCCGACGTCCTTCAAACAATTAACTTAGTCCCCGAAATTCTCGGGGCACAACGAGCGGAACTTTGCTCATCGTTTCTCGTTCTCTCGTAATAGTTCCATTGTTTTCGAGAATAAAATTATTACTGACCGTGTGGCAGAGAACCTCAATATCATTGTTGCATGAATTTCGTCGCTAAATCGTCGAACAGTGAAAAATTGCTCGTTGGGAAATTTAATTTTTTAAAAAATAAAAATAAAAAATACAAATGTCTCGTTGCGTTAGCGCGATCTTTCGATAGTGTTGTAACGATACATGAATTCCGCTGATCGTTGTTTATCGTTACATTAATATTACGCAACGGTAAACCCGCGTTCTCCTTCGGCTGGTTGCGTGGTCCCGAGATACAGATAAAAAAAAAAACAACAAAAAAAAACCTCGTCGCTGCTATCCAGTTACCGCGCGTAAGCGGGGGAGTCCCTCGATGGTGACTGTGAAAATTCGACACCGCCGAGAGCAGCACGTGTGCCGCGGCGTCGTACAAAGAAGAAAAAAAAAAACTAAGAGAGAGAGAGAGAGAGAGAAAAAATAAAGCGTAGTCGAGGTAACGCGGAATCAAAGTGTCAAGTTCAGCGGAAATTATATATAGAGCATCGGACGCGTCTGGCATCAACGACTCAACCGAGTGGCATACATACCGCATCAATCCTGAGATTTCTTATAATGAAAATACAATCCTAAGTTCTGAGGTCTAATTGGATTTTAGAAATCCAATTAGACCGGAGAACTTAATATTGTATTTTCATACAATACCGTAATTGCATCTATGTAACAAGTACGTGAGAGTTTGCGTACGGAGCGTCAAAGCGTGAAACAGTTTCACGTTGAAGTGTACAACAAGCATCGCGCGCGTTACGCCAACTCGCTTTCGTTTGCCGTGGAGAGATGTTTCTCGACCTCTGTATGTATAGATTCCGCTACAATGTACTATAAGTTTTCAAAAAGAACGTTAATATCGCATTGAAAAATATCTTCGATATATATAGCGTACATATAGCATTGATTTTCGCGGGAAAAACGATACATCTTCGTAATATGAAATATAATAGTTTCGATCGTATCTCGAATACGTTTTATCTTCTGCATACATTAAATTTCCTAGGCGGATGTTAGAAGTCTCTCGAGTCGCACCTGACGAGACGTAAAGTAACAAAGACGTAAAGGAATTACGTCACTTCGCCCGAAGCGGTATTGGATGCTTCGACACTTTCACAAGGATCGCGTAGAAGCATCACGAGCGCCAAGGAGAATAGAATAACGAAGAGGGTCTCGTCGTCATCGTGGGATCTCCTTGCGTTACATAGAACACAATCGGCCAATTGGTAGCGAGAGTACCCGCCGTGAAGAATTGTTTCCATAGTATAACCCGAGAGAAAGGGACACTCGTCTATGTTGCACTTGCCGTATAGTGTACACAAAGAGTACAATTCAAATAAATTCAAAGATAGTCGGCTCACTTCTTATGTATTATCGTATATACGTCTCCGGTGCACTTTACATCGAGTTGCACTTATATACGAGAGAATAAGAGGCAAAGTTGGTTGGTATCCTCGTCGGTACCGATGTAACGTGGCCTCGTTTCGCGCTCCGGGACTCTTCGCCTCTTTGGCTCCTCTCGCCAGTTACAACGGCAGCATCGCGAAAAGGATCCTTTTCTCGAGATCGCGTACAACGCCGTCCTCTTTCGCTTGTGTGAAGATATATCGGTGAATTTCGTTCCACAGCTCTTCGACATATATACAACGGGCCGATTTATTCACCGAGCTGTCGATGCATTTCGCGGTTTCTCGCTGCGGTTTCTCCCACCTTCGCTCTCCGTACTCGCAGTCTTTTCTGTATACATGTGAGAAAAAAATGCTGCGAGCTATATACGCTCCTCGCGCGATACGTTTCGCGCTCTGTAATGTATACCGTATAGAAGCATCGAAGTTGCAGTATCGCATACGTAGGTACGTGGCGAGGCGTCAAGCCACCGCTGCTGCCTGCAGCAGACCTCGAGAAATGGGTCGATAATAACCGCCAAGCAACACCAACCATCGACGACTCGAACGAGAAAAGCGACGCGCGATACTCGTCGTTCGTTATTTCCTTTCTCGTCAATTGGCTCTTCCAGACTGCGATATCGAAGCTTAACTCACACGAGATATCAAACTATATTACCGCTTTATCGCGATGATTTTATGTATCTGCTTTTTTTTTTTTTTTATCATAATAACTTCCTGTATCAATCTATACGGGTTTTCCGTGGATCAATCTACCGGTTTTTCTTTCGACGTATCGCTTAGCCTCGCGATACACGGAGAAAGAAGAGAAGCCAACGTAACACGGTAGCGTTAATCGCGACTTCTCCCGTGTGTTCCCCTCGGTGATAGCGCGAGCAAATGAGGGAGCGGATAGTTGCACCGAAGAGAGAAGACGACGATAGTGTCTTCGAGAGCCGGACGTCGAGTTCAGTCAGGAGGAACGACCGTCTGGAGATGTTATCGTCGTCGTTTTACCATCCCAGCGGCAGCAGCAACGGCAGCCTAACCGCGAGTTATGCTTCGGGCTCATCAAACTCGGCAAACCGTCCGCGCGAATGTTACTCTCTCACGTACGATCGCGTTACCATCGTTGAAGATCACAACGTGTCGCTTCGTTGCTCCTTCGAATAGACTAACCGTCGTTTTCTTCCACTTCAGAAGTTGTAAATTCGTTTTATCGTGATAACGAATAAGGATGACACGCGATCTTTGCCCTAAGATCCTCGAACTCCTCAAAGTCCTTCGATCTTACGACGTTTTCTCTTATCCGCGGTACTTGTCGTCTCATTGTTTCCCCGTGTGGGCGTCCGTCCCAACTTTACCCGCGTATATAGAGACTTCCGTGGCGAACCTCTTTCTAGCGGTTCGAGAAACGGCAGCGGCGGAGACAGACACGTTTCATGTATATTAAATGCGCGTGGGTTCTGACCCCGTTGATCCCAAAGGAAAATAGGTCCCTCATCCCGGTATCCTATTCACCGCGAACCGTATACTCGCGATATAACGGGGACCAGTCGTACAATTCATTTATGCATCAAGTTCACTTTAACGTTAACTTTTATCGTGTACTCCAAATTCTCTTCTGCTCTTCTTTCAAATATTCGTCGCCTGTAACGGCCTTATTTTAGGATCGTTTGCCTCAAGTTTACAAAACATTCTCTATGAGTCATCGTTTTTTTTTTTTTTTTCGGTGTTCTCGTTTCGTACTCCAAATTGAGCGCTGGTATTGGCGATTTTTCGGACGTGTGGCGTGTCGTTCTTTTGTAGAATTCCGCCAGAAGTCGACAAAGCCGATCATTCTGTTGATTTTTTTTTTTTTTTTTCTATACCGTAGTCACCGATTTTTTCATGTCTGGTGCATCGCCGTCCGTTCATCCGTGTGATGCGATGGGTGTTCTCGCTTCTCTCGTCATCTCAGTTGCCTTTAATTGTATGTTACGCGCTGTATGCAAGTTTCGCTTGTATACGCGTACTTCATATTTATCGGGAGAGGGGTGAGAGTCCAATGGGGAGAGAGAGAGAGGTCCCCAACACTGTCGTTTACTCGTAGTCGTCCGGGTGTATTATAGACGGTCAGCGGCCTGTCATTAATCGCGAGCGGGAAGTCATTCGAGCGAATGATTAACGGCCCGAGTCGAACGGATCGCGCGAGCTATCCGGGGAAAAGTCTTACCGCGCGTCTGGGTCTCTTTCTCTCTTCGTCATTCTTTCGCTATTTAGCCGTTGCCGTCGGTCTATAAGAGTACCTTATAGCTACGGCTCCCGGTATTTACTTATGAGTCTATTTTTGCGTACAACACTATCGACTATCGACTTTGCCCTCTCTGCTGTTGCTGTTGCTGTTGGTGCAGCGGAAACGACGAGAATTTCTCTCTCTCTTTCTCTCTTTATCGCGTGCATTAACAATAAAATTTTTAAGTATTTACCGCGATGTATCGGTGTGAGTGTACGATAGATCGATCGAATACATTATCATTACAAAACGTACCGTTAAAATTTTCTATACGATAAATATAACGCGCGTTATAAATTGCAATCAGAACGCCGAGAGTTCATTAATCGTTTCGTTACGGATTAACGTTGTAGCGTTACGGGATGAAGAGAGAGTTGCCGGGCCGCAAGAACGCGTTTGATAATATAGATTCGAAGAGATTGCCGTTTTGACCCGAGATAAACGAACCACACGGCGCGCGTTCTCTGTATATCGCGGCAAAGTATTACATCGCGGTGATTGTGTTTATTCGGTTACCGAAACGCATTACGTCGGGAATACATTTAAGCGCGAAGCTTAATTGTTTACGCGTAATTATTCATAGGAATAAAAACGTGTGCGCAATAGTTTGTCCGTTATGCCTGCGATGGAGTACATTTTCAACGTTTGCATTGCCGCAACGTAACACTAAGTTTCACATTGTTTATCATTGTTGGATTTAAAAGGAAATTTACGAATCGAGAGTTCTCTCCCGCGACGACAAGAAGTTTACGATGTTGGAACTCGAATGAGAGAATCTTCTGTTGTCACCGGACGGTAAAAGTGCCACGAGAATGAAACTCTATGGGAAACGAATCTCAGGTTTCTTCGTATATCCCCGATGCGCGCTTTACGTAACTCGCGCGTTACGCTAGAAAATTGCGTCCTTTCTGCACGTAAATACATACACACGTATACGATACATACGGGATTTTCCATCTGTATCGCGACGTTCGGAATACAGAAGGTAAAACTCGGTTGATGGTATAAACGAGTTAACCCGACGCTTTCCCAACCCGGAATAAGGAAGTCTCGATATACGCGATTCAAAAGTCTCTCTTTCTCTCTCTACGGTTAAATTAATAAGTCCCGCAGACTCTCTTTCGTCGTCTGCTTTTATGTACATTTTTTTTTCTTTATTATTTGTCTCGTTAGTCGACCGAGTGACAGTATATCCCATGCGATTTACTGAGTTGTTTCGTTCTTATCGCTTTCCGACGGTTACGTGCGATAAGAACTCTTTCCCGTTCCCATTCAGGAAATCCTGAGAGGAAATCCACAACGGAAACGAAACCAACGTAATGCGGCTCACCGCGTACCATGGAATTTCTATAATTTCTATCTAACGAAATCTTGAAATATCGAAGGTTCTCTTGTTGCTTTTTCTCGTTCGTTATGCCAATTGGCTGTCGAACGAAGCCGAAGGCGACAGTTATTCGTGAAAAATGTCTATTTCGCTGAAACAAAAAAAAACAAAAAGTGTTTCGTAATTATAAATGTTTTCTCGGTGTTTACGACAAAATACCTGTTGGATTCGTCTATTTCGCGTACAAAATGAAGATACAGTAATATTTTTTAAAATCTATTGATTTTTTCGCCATTTTTCAATTTTTTTTTATCCTCCGCTTACATTTTGACGACACGCTTCGGAAATTCCGTTGAATATCCTATCTGAGGTATTTTTCCCGCACAACACGATAGTCGATAAGTTATTTTGGGGTTTTCCGACATTCCATCCGAAAGGAAAGATATCGCTGTTTGGAAATTCCGAAAGTCGATCGCAAACATCGACATAAACACTCGCGTTGTGTCCGATGTATTTATTTTCCGTCGATCATGAATCTGATGCTTATTTTGCTACTAAAACCTAACATTTGATAAAGAAACTCGTGACATACGTACGAAAAAAAAATCCTCATTACTACTGCACAATGAATAAAAATGGTTAACGAAAAACAATGTCTTCCAATTTTCTTTATCTACAGCAAGTAAATTTATATGATTAATTGAATTTTCAGGCGGTGAAACTAGAATCGGTTCATCCTGGAAGAACGCGTTACCTCGTCGTAGTCTCCTGTACCGGCCGCCAAGACGCCGAAGAAAGTTGTCTTCTGGGTATCGATTGTCACGCACGCGCGACCGTTGGTTTGGTCCTTCGAGTTCTCGCGGAAACTGCCATTACCCTCGACGGTGACGGGTGAGTTTCTTACACCTTTATTTTTATTTATTTTATATCTATCTCCACAGGACATTGATCTCCATCTCGTCTATAATTACGCTACCATCGCTATCAAGTATCCTTCTCATTATTCTAATCAATACCATCGTAATAAACGGCGAATAATTCACCTGTAACACTATAAATAAAGCTGTATAATGTTGCAATAATTTCAGTATAACGCGCACGAAGCCGGATACGGGCAATTTGCATGAGGCGCGATATACAGAAAAGCGAAAATAGTATAAAGAGCAGTAAAAAAAAAAAAAAAAGAAAAAAAATGCTCTGCGAGCGGCGGTTCAACAGCGGTTAACGACTCGTGTCCTGACAGGAAAAAGAGACAGAAAGGTCGCCAGCGATGTTGCAGACCTGCAGAGACACTCATATGAATAGATCGATGCATATTAAAATGAGTAAAAAATTAATTTTTTCCCAATGATTTTGCGATAATTGCTTTCAAGAGAGACGAATAGAGATGCGAGTAATCTTTTGCGAACGCGTCGCTAACTTATTATTATTGCTGACGTCCGACAAGCGGACATTATCGGGATCCTTTCACTGGGCTATCAATTCTGGACGTGTATATCGGGGGGATAGTTCTCTCATTTGTCTGATCTTCTCTGTCGCAAAGGGGAATCGGTACGAGAATAAAATCAACCTGACAGTCTCGAGTGTCCTTTAGTTGCCAGGATCAACGGTAGCTGCCGAGTCGTTGGGGATAAGAAAGAAAAAAAAAAAAAAAGACGCGTAGAAGAGAGAACCCGAGTGGCAATGCGTTCGCGAGAGATATATAAAAGAAAAATAAGAAGAAGACGACGAAGAAGAAGAGATGAGCAGCAAGTGGCGGCTACGGAGAGTTCGCGTTCCGCTCGATGTCAACGAACCCCGGTACTCGGTTGGCGGCCGGTCCTTCTTCTCCTCTTTCTTCCGTTCTTCGGATCCATAGAGAAAGAGAGAGCGAGAGAGAGAGAAAGAGAGAGCCGTCGAAGTTCTCCGTCGCCTCGGTAATTCCAGCAGATCCAGCGAGAGGCTTGTAGTTCGATGGCTGTTTGTCTCGTGTCCGGCAGCGTCAATATCGCGTCGGGCATGTAGAGGCGGTTCTGTTAAACTCGTGTTGTCGTCGCATATGTATATACTATGGACAGTATATAGGATATATATTATACGAGGGCATCGACGAGAGGCTGAGAGGGGGTCTGATTAAGCGAGACACGCAAACGTGAATCGCGCGCGCGTTGAGTCTGATGAGCCGTTTCGATACGACATCAACAGCAGCACCACGAGCAGCAGCTGTGTATCGATGATTCTCGTCGTTAATTATTTTTTATTTTAATACCGCCTTCAATTCATTATCACTTAGGATTTACAATTTGGATTACAGTCATCTCGCGGTATACTATATTTATATTTTGAATAGTACGTTGACTAATGGCAAATCATTTCCTTAAGAATTCTCATTGACAAATTATTCGGAGAGCGACGATTAAATGTCTTTTTCTCTTCACCTTTGAACGCGTAAATTTTTTTATTTACTTGAAAAGTCGTCAGCTGCACTGTACATTGTTAGGAATGACGTAGAATTGTGCAGTCGTCATTTATCAAAGTTTTGTTTGATGGTATATTAGAAATGAAAAAAAAAAAAGAACAAAACTAATGCATAATTGATTCCTTTCGCGTCCCAACGAACTGTGAATTCCAGCGTTAAAGCTTATGGTTCTGTCTGGTGATACTCGCGCCTATCACGGCGTAATATTCTCGAGGGAAACACGTGATGACCGTATCGCAGCAGCAGCAGCAGCAGCAGCAGCACATACGGTATCCGAGGGGGCATAATACAACGCTTTATGTAACTCTCGCGAGCGTTCGGTAATTAGCGTCGGCCGGCTGCATGGATGCAACGGATGCCGCTTCGTAACCCGACGCAACGGGTTGTTGCGTTAACCGTTTCGCGATACCGCCGCTCTTCAAACTTCCCCCGGAAGGAAAAAATGTATGCGGGTTCGCGACAAATTTTATCTACTCGACAGACCTCGAAGCAATATAATTCAATAATATACCGAAAGAAAACGCATCGCCTGGGGGCTTTTGCAAAAATCATTGAATTTCTTCAACGAATACTCTCTTTAAATCTTCCGAGATATCGACCTACCGATTAGAATTCTAGTCAACGCTTTAAAGGCCACGACGATGCCACGGAGAGACTTCTCGAGTCTCGTATGCCTATGAGAAATGAACTTTAGATTTATCCGCGATGATAAATTAATCCGCGACGTCGTCTCTGCGCGTCGTCTTCTTATTTTTCCTCATTCGGTAACCTTCTCTCTCTCTCTCTCTCTCTCTCTCTCTCTCTCTCTCTCTCTCTCTCTCTCTCTCTCTCTCTCTCCGCGTCTTCTTACAAATTACATTGCCCATAGAAATTATGGATTTGTTTTGATAGAAGTACCGATAGAGTCTCGTTGTATCGTTGCCTTTTAAAATACAGTACACAATATTCTATACACACTTTACTCGATACAAAACTCGCTATTGCGTACACGAGGATTCATTTATTATCTCCAACGAGTATCCGATATACCGTGGGAAAGAGAGAAGTAACTTCTTTTCAATTTCTAATTATGCAACTTTTCGACGAAAAAATAATTGACAACTACCGGTAAAACAGTGAATTGATTAGTTCAGGAAAAAAAAAACACGAAGTTATTGCTTTACTCGTTACGTTAATAGTTGTTACAGCGTTGTATTTCTGGTCACCGATGCTAACTTCCGTTTTCGCTTTCTTCCGTTTCAGGGGCTTCAGCGTTAGCGTGTGCGGCCGTCAACACATCTTCAAGCCGGTCTCGGTGCAGGCTATGTGGTGAGTATACACACGAGTGGTGTTCCTCTCGGTGAAACAAGTTTCCTTTCTAACCAGACGGGCGTGCAGTCGCGCGCGATAGAGAAAGAGAGAGATTCCCCTCGTCGATCTTCGAGATATCGAGAACACAGTATTCCACATACTCGGGGTTCTTCGGCTCGGAAGGCCGGGAAAGGAACAAAAATCCAAAGGATTTGATCCTTTAGCTGATCGAAAAAAAAAAAAAAAAAAAAAGATCGGGAGTCGCATGTGGGCGCAGAGAGATTCGATTAATTGGCCATATTGCTCGCCATCGAGCGCCAGAAAACGAGGATGAACCTCCTTCGAGTGACAATGCACTTCCGCTTTTGATTCTTCTCGCACGAGGTGAAAATCGGCTAACGTACCCGTCGTCCCACGCTAACCGATCTTCGACCATTATATTTATGGGCGTATTGAATTCCCAATCGAAGTTCCCCGACGTCTCGTCTCTCGATGCTATACACCTCCGCCACCTTCGCATTCAGAATTCTCTCTGTGGTAATTACTATCTCTTACGTTGACTTCCGCTTCCTGAACCGCTCGGGTCGGGGGTATCGAGATGCTATTTTTTTCCTTTTATTCTTTTAACGGGATTCAGCGTAAGGATAAGATTTGCCGTTACCGCGGAATCGACAAATTAATAGTCGTTGAAGCGAAGTCGCGTCTCGGACGCAGCATGGCTCGCTGTTGAACGGCCAACGTTGCCGAGGCTCGCCGACGCCGTACTATTTTTGGAGAATCGTCGTGCCGCAGGTTCCTCTCCTCTCGGCAAGCGCAGCCCTCGCGCGACTTCGTCTATATTCTAATATAACCACTACCGCCGAGTAGACAACGAGCGGAGACCGCGTGTCCTCGTACCAAGGGTGGGGCTTCCATCGCACGGACCAACGCCCGCGCCATTTATGGACCGCGATAACGCGCGAGAAACTTATTCGCAAGGTAAACACAATCCATTATGTTTCGATCTTCGCGGAGTCGATTAATCTCGTTGATTATTCGCAATCTTCTCCGGAATCAAAGTTGCCAACTCTCTCTGCAATTTCTCGAAGCCACAATTTTCTTTCTCTCGTCTCGTCGATCTATGAAGAATTTTTAATTGCAATTCGTCGCGAGTTTCGCTTGGATAATAAACAATTATCCTACATTCTCATAGTCGCGGAAATTCGATTTATTCGACGAATCTATTAAGAATCCAAGAGAGCCGGTGATGAATAAAAGATAAAAGAGAGCAAAGAGTATTTCTCGACGCAACATCGCGCAGTCCACATTTGGGTCCACGCCGTAGCACTCGAGATCTGGAGCGCCTTGGCGGATTCATGTTCGCCGCTTGGAAGCGAGAAACGACGTGGTGGAAGAGAAGAGGAAGAAGAAAAAAAAAAGAATGAAAGAAAAGAAAAAAAAAAAAAAAAGGAAGGCGCAACGATTTAGCCCGAACGGCCAGTGGGTCAGCGAGTCGCGAAGGCCTACCCGACGAGTTCTCCATTCACCGGGGCAAAGTTGCACACGATATCGCGGTTACAAACCTTCCGAGACGCTTTATGTACCAGTCGTTGACACGCGTTTTACGAATGTAGCCTACTTGACGAGACATACGTACCTACAAACGGATTTGTTTAATTCGAATGAAATTTACGCATTTGCGGTTCTTCGTCGGACCATTCATATGGTCCGGTAGGTCGTGAGATCGGCATATTTTACTCGACTCAAACATATCGTTTCTACCAGTGAAAGTTTTGAATTGTAACTTTGAAAAATCATTATATTTCTTTATTATATGTGTAGGAAAACGATTCGTTGGATTAACAAGTGGAGAATCCATTTTTAGGATATAGAAGAATAGAAAAAGGATTCGCGAGGAAACGAAGCTTCTCTTCTCTTCTCTTGATGTACTGCTACCGCTAACTGGTTATCCGAGTCCTCGTCGTTGTCCGAGCGAACGTTATATACGGGTCACGCTTAGCACGTTCGTGCTTCGGGGCCACTCGCGGTCCCGGGAGTCGGTGGGATCGTCCGCGGAAGTGCCCCGGGCTAACGGCACAGTTTCTCGTGACGAGAACATAAATTTCGTATGCCTCAACAGAGAAAGACGGAGAGAGAGAGATACTTTCGTGCACACGAAAGTTTACGACTATTACTGTTACCAAGTTGGTTGCGTACAGTACATAGAAGATTTTTTTTTTCTTTTTCGACTAAACGCGTCATACAATATAACTGCATTAGTCGTCGAACCGTTAATTCACGATTATTGTCTCCGGTCGTTCGAAAAATTTGTAGAGGAAAGATTTCTGACGTCCGTTTTACGTAGGTAATTTCCGAAACTCGCGATACTCGCGATGTCATCGTCAAAAATAGCTATTATATTCAGCCATCGAAGACGGGATACGACAATTCAAAAAATCTTGTCGTTGACTTAAAATTAATAAAATTCATACACCGTCTCTAAGTATATACGTTAAATTTCTATAAAATAATAGAATAATTTTTGAATAATCATTAAATCAATTCAATTCAATTTTTTTAAAGATTAACTTAGAAAAAGAAGGTTACGATTACTAATTAACGTTTTGCCAATGGATATGTAGATGCGATTGAAAAATCGATTTTTCTTTAAGGCGTTGATTTTCTCGTTGATGCATCGAGCCGAGCATCACGCATATTCGAGAACAGGTGTATCATCGAGTAGCCACCTTCATTCACATCCACAAACGTTCGGTTTACTAGCCAACGCTATATATGGCTTCGGCGAGATCGTCACAACTCCTCGTGGTCGTCGATTCTCTCTCTCTATCGTTCGACTTCTTACCGTACCTCACAAGAGCGCCGTAGTTGTCCCACAACGGGAGAGCCTACGCGCGATTCTCTGTCTCACGCGTTCCGTAAATACTATTTCGAACCACTCGGCCCTCTCCTCTCTCTCTCTCCTCTCTCTCTGTCACCTCCGCAAATCTCTCTCGCGGAGCAGTCAGCTTAAACGTCGTCGCCAAGTCGGTCCTCGTGTCGGATCGTTGCAAACTCGTGAATAAATAATAATTAATCCATATGCCGTTCAATATCGTGAATTATAATTTCTCATTGTCGGATAAGAGTCGATGAGAGTAACTCCGCGAAGTGTATGGTTTTCGATAATCGATAAAGCGGTTGCGTAGAGTTATCGACGGAGTTTTAACCGGGAAAAATTATTATTTGGCTCAATCGCAAAGTAAAAGAGAGCAGCGAACGGTGATGATGAGCGTCCGACGAGGTCGACGAGACCTCGAAGATACAAGAATAAACCACAGTGCGCGACTGTAGGAAGAAGCGTCAAAAGTTCGTAACGTTAAATCGAGAACTCGATAATAGACGTCATGCTATCTTGCGAAGGGATTCACGCGTTTGGATTACCCGCCACTATAATTTGGTTGGCGAAGATTCTACGAGTGAAGAAATCTCTCAATCTGCTCGTCGGAATCGTTCGAGTTGCTCGGTAATGAATAACGACAAAAAAGATAAAGATATATATATATGTATCCATCAGTTAGCATTTATCGTTTCACGAAGTGAAAAAAAAAAAAAAAAAAAAAAAAAAAAACACATCCGAGAGAATAGTTTCTTTGTTGCGGTGATATTCGACGTGTGAATCGTAGTTTCGCTCGGGAACAATAGCAAAAATTGTTTAAACGCTCGAGAAGCCCGCGATTTCCGTGGTCAACGGTTGTGGTCTCTTTGTAACTCGTTATTTCTTTCTTTCCTTACATTTTTTTTTCTCCTCTGTCTACCGCGATGCAAATGCCAAGATCACTCGGTGAATCACTGGAGGCACGCATGACGCCCTACCCTCGGGGGGTCAGGTGAAAGTAGCCGGCGTGATGCAGCTCCTGGTAGCAGCAACAACGTGTACGGTGAGTCGTGTGTGTCGCGCTCGACGAAAGACAAGAGAACAAGTATAGCGAAGATATATACCTACACGGGGTTCGCTTAGAGACGGCATGGAGATAGTCTCGTGGCAGTAGGTCGTGGCATCACCTACAGAAGAAGAAGAAGAAGAAGAATAAGAAACAACTTCTTCGTCATCTTTGTTGCGTCTCTTGGCGCGATAATTTTTCTTTGTCCGATTTTACTCGGTGAATATCCATCGTATGTATGTAAGCGTTCCGCGCGCGAGTATTGTAACAACGTCGCCACTCCTTCTGGCGGCTGTTGAAAAGAAGATCTCGCGAGAGAGATAGGTTCGCGTGTGGATGTGTTTCTCGGAGATTTTGTCTCTCGTGCGCTCGCCGATGCAGCGAGCAGCAGCGGCAGAATCCTCGATACCAGATGCTACTTTGCCGCTGATGACTCGATGTATAACCGACTCGCGGCTCAATATCTTACTTGACTTCACGGTAAACATATTCTCGTGAAATCAATAAGCTTCTCGGCATAATCGATGACGAATGTCGAATGTTCGCTATCGTAATCTTCCTCGGGAAAGAATTAACGCATCGGCGATGTGTAAAGACGGTTTACAGAGAAATATAAGCGATGCGTAGTTTTAGCAACGAAGTGAGTAGGGATTTTCCTGACTGCGTTAAACACTCTTCGCATTCCTCGTTATTCCGAGGATTCAAGGACAACCGCTCACCGGGGAACGCTCGTCGCGTTTCGAGAATTGTAGAACAACGAATTTTTTTTTATTTCGAGAAAAGGCGACGAGATGCGTCCATCACCTTAGAGAACATTCGTCGAGGAATTCGACTCGATCTCTATGACGCACTCGTAACGCAACCCGTTATGCGAGATCCACACTTTATGATTTATAAGTGGTCAGTGATTCTCTCACTCACGCGCGCCTTATTCTCATCTGGATTCGTGATTATTCGACCTCGCATACCAGTTGATTCGCAAATTGGCGACGACAACTCCCATTTGCACAAGGGAATTGAAATTATTCAGTGTAACGCACTACTTTATCTGTGTATACGATGCAGAGGAGACGGTTTCACGACCTCGTATTGACCACTTTTTGAAGCAAACGCTCTCTCGATCCGGTACATTTTTCTGTGTCAGACTTGGAAACATACAGAACAAAATTCCAGCCGCGTTTTGCCCTCTTTCGCTTTCGTCGGCTTCGCGGTGACGGGATTCTCGGGAGTTTGGAAAAAAATAGAATTCTTTTTTTTTTTTTTACTTCCTACGCGAATATATATGTATCATATTTTGATAGCCTCGGTAAGCTAAGGATCGGGATCCGCGCAAAAAAAAAAAACCGAACATAGTATCGAAACAATGAACTTTTTTTTTTTTTTTTTTTTTTTTTTTAAGAAAAGAGAGACATAGCTGGTAGATTCGATTTAATAATTTGCATAACGTTCGTATTCTATTTTTCCAGGTCCGCCCTACAAACGTTGCACAAGGTATCGAGTAAAGCGAGAGATCAGAACTATTTTCTCGGAGGATTGTCGCACGACTGGGTCAGTTACTATGAGCAGCGTATCGAGAGTGACCGCTCGTGCCTCAACGAGTGGCACGCCATGGACAATCTCGAGTCTCGAAGGCCACCGTCACCGGACAGCGTTCGGAACAAGTGAGTAAAGTATAAAACGTTGCGGCGACGTACGCTCTCAAAATTCTACATTCCTCCTCCCTGTCTCCCCGAGAAGTGAAAAATCTTGGTGACCTTGTCGCAAGGCGACGATACCATTAAAGTAGACAAAAACGCAGTGGCGATTGTCACAGAATCCCTGGAACGATGCGTTTTCGTCGTCGGCTTTGGCCCGCAGCCAGAGACGATGGTTTGTTGATACAAAATCTCTACACCTCGCGCAGTCATTGTCCTTCAATTATTTCCAGTTTTTGCGTGTATCTTTCATTCTCATACGAATAACAGCTCCCGCGAGTCATCAACACGACTGCAATTTTAAAATCACCAACGCTAATATATTTATTATTTATTATTTTCTCTATTCAGACCCCGAGAGCGCGAAGAAACGGAACGAGTTATCAGAGCGACTCTCAAGGAGATTATGATGTCTGTGGATCTCGATGAGGTCACGTCAAAGTACATACGCGGCAGACTCGAGGAGGATCTCGACATGGATCTCGGTGAATTCAAACCGTTTATCGATCAAGAAATGCTCATTATTCTCGGGCAGATGGACGCGCCAACCGAGATTTTCGAACACGTGTATCTCGGTAGCGAATGGAACGCTAGTAATCTCGAGGAATTGCAAAAAAATGGGTAAGAAAAAGAAAAATGAGTATAAATTTTGTTTATCTATCGTTTATGTGTGTTTTCGATAGTAAAATAACGTTTCCGTTTTGTTCGCAGGGTGAGGCATATACTGAACGTAACGCGCGAAATCGATAACTTTTTTCCCGGAATGTTCAACTACTTGAACGTTCGCGTTTACGACGATGAGAAAACGGATCTTCTGAAACACTGGGACGATACCTTCAAGTATATAACAAAAGCTAAAAAAGAAGGTTCGAAAGTTTTGGTTCACTGCAAAATGGGTGTATCACGATCGGCCTCCGTTGTAATAGCTTACGCCATGAAAGCCTACAATTGGGATTTTTCGCAAGCGTTGAAACACGTTAAAGATAAACGCAATTGTATAAAGCCAAACACCAGTTTTGTTCTTCAATTGGAGACCTATCAGGGTATTCTCGACGCGATGAAGAACAAGGAGAAACTTCAACGTTCAAAGTCCGATACGAATCTTAAGTCACCGACAATCGTGAAAGTTGGTACCAAGGAGAGCGACGAGAACGGCGAGGAGGAGGAGGACAAAGCGGACAGTACGAATGGCAGTATACCCGAGATATCGGGCGTCGAGCTGAAGAAAACTGGTCAGAGGCCGAAAAGTTGGTCGCCCAACGTTGAAATGCTCGAAAACGTCTTGCCTGCTGGTAAGTTTCGACTGTTCTCGTCGCGTATTTCTTCATTGTTAAACGACTCGTATATTCAGTTCTAAGATCAATAACGCAACTTGCGACGAAGAAAATACTTTTCTTTCGAAATAACTTGGAACAATTGTTTCTAATTTATGAACAAATTATTGTAAAACGTTCAGAACCGACGGTCAATGATTTTTTTTTTTTTTACATATACAAGTAGAATCAAAATGAATGAATTTGATGCTACAATTCGTAATATATCTATTTCACAGTCCATTTAATTTTATCCAGCACCCTTGTCGCAGTCGCTGGAGAGTATCGACAGGACGGGCAGCACAGAGGTGACGAGAGAGGATCTGTTGCGCGGCGTGAATCCAAAGCAACGAGAGGGCGGCGATCAGGAAGCGAGAAACGTATTGATGCCTTGCGGTAATGGACAGTCTTACAGTGTATCGCAAAATCAGATAGTACACTTGCCGGGTCCCGACGCACCGAGCGTGAAGCATCGCGTCAATAAACTCGAGACTCAGGGACAACGTCGACGGGGTCTCGTGTTGAATTTGACGAATCAATTCGAAGCGGCGGGTAGCAAACCCTCGTCTCCCGAGTCCGACACGGAAAACGCTTCGTCGACGAATTTGCCGGTGGCTAACGAACGTCTTCTCGAAAACGGTGTTGTTTCCTCGTCGAAGGAACGTTTGAGAATCGAAGAAAGTGATTTTCTAGTCTCGACTGCTTCGGCAGATGCTAAATTTACAAATACTACGAGTAACGATAGAATCGCGAGTGTCGATCAAGCGAATTCGACGAGTGAATGTCCCGCGAGTGAAACGACGACGACGGCGACGACGACGACTACAACGCCATCGACAACAGCAGCCGCGTCGAGCTCTAGCGTTGCGGTTAATAGAACTCTTGGTAGGCGCGGTGGTAAACGCGACGGTGATCCGTTTAGCGCTCAACTCGACCGAGTATTCGATCGCGAGGAGAGGCGTGAACCATCGCGCGAATCACCGAGCAGACAAAGTTCGTGGAGCAGTTACGACAGCGCCGTTGTACTCGATAATAATTCGGTGCACAGTTCGTGGGCCACACTGCCCTCGAGAAACAGTTCCTGGGGATCCTACGATATGCGACCAACAGATCCGTTGGGTTCGAGCGGTTTGTTTCCCTACGATCGCGAGGAAATACCGTGGCATCCCGGTACGGTAAAACGGACGAAGCAGAAACTCGAGGAGAGCAACGGTACGGGTACCGTTAAGCGCGTATGTACGCAGAGTAACGATACCGAGGAGAAGCCAAATTCGAGAATCGCACCCGCGGTTTCCGATGAAACTTCCGCGGAAGTTTATAATCCGGTACTTCTACACTATACCCCATCGCCGACACCGAGACGAAGGGATTCGTCGCCGAATGGCGATGAGAGTCGAAACAACGGTAAGGCAACGGACATTCGTTGTCTCGTGGGTTCGAGTCCACCGGGCGGTATCGATATATCACCTTTCACCGTGACGAGACAATTGGGAAGATTATCGACAAGCGCTCCGGCACCGTCGGCACTTTCGCCGGACGTCGATAATATAACATCTTCCTTACTGAGAACATGTCGATCGGAAAGCGAAACATCGAGTCCGTGTGTCGTTAACACCACACAGTGTCCATCGGTGAAACATCACAAAATGGTACTTGAAAATTTGAGTAACAAACCGAATTACAACAAACGATGTTTGTCCGTCGATGATTCACCCCCCGAGCAAAATTCCTCGTCATCTTCGTCATCCTCATCGTCATCCTCGTCCGAGGGACCGAGAAACGTTTCTGGTATCGTGAAGAATCTCAAAAAAGAATTCGAAGCTAAATCGACGAAATTTGAGAAGAGTCCGGATAACAGCGGCGAACAGACGGACGGTCAGTGGGGTAGTAAAAGAGATTCGAAGATAATAAGGAGTCTTCCGTCTTCGCCGGTGATATCTCACAGTGAGAGCAAAATTCGTTCGTCGCCGTGCGTTCCAGTCGCGTCGAGAGATGTTTCCGGGGCGAAATCCAACTCCGACGAAGAACCCGCGACGGTGGGAACGCGACAAGAAAATTCCGAGGATCTCTCCGTCAGAGTTTTGGTCGGGAAGTACGAAGTCGCGATACCGGACAATCGGAGAACTTCGGAGATACAGATGCGTTCGCACAAAGATAGGGAGAAGGATTCGACGACGACGATGGAAGCTCATCCCCCGGCGCGATCGAAAATCGCGACGCAAGAATTCGCGAGAAGGTCGGCGCCGATACTGATTAATCATCCCGGGGCACCGATTTTCGTGTCCGAAACAACACCGGAAGCACCGGGCAGGCCACCGGTACCCTCGCCGAGTGTCGTTGTAGCGAGCGTCGTCGCTAAGGCAGCAAGCAAAAAGCAACAGCAACACGGAAGAACCCATCCGCTTGCCAGGCTGCAGGTCAGGCCTCGGCACAGCAGTCCCGTTTACAATACAATGTAACAAACAAACAAAACAAAACAAAAAAAGGCGTCTAAAACGTCTCCGAGCGAACCGACGATAATACCACCGGATAACAAGGGAATTCACAATTAAAGAATTCCGTTTAATATGTAGAGAAAAAAAAAAATTATTGTGACGACGATTAAATGTGTGATCTCTTCAGCGCCATTGTAAAAGCGATTATAAAATATCTCTGATGCCAGAGAAAACTGCCTTCTTGCGTAAAAAAAAAAAAAAAAAACTCGCGCGTCGACGTTTCGTTGTTGGGTTATCGAACAATTTAGCGAGTCGTGTATAAAGATAGCTAAGGGGTTTTCATCTGTCCGAAAGTCCGGCGAATCGTACAGTAGAACGAGAGCTTTCGCTTCCTTTTATTTCGTTTTTTTTTTTTTTTGTTTTTTTATATACGCCTTTCACGCCAACGAGATTTCGCAGCTCATCTTCTCGTTTGCTTTTGTCATTGTGTCGGCATCGAGGCGACGATCGGGTGAGAGAGGGTTAGAGAAAACTTCTTTTTTTTTTTTCTTTTCGCGTCTAAATCGTAAAATTCATCGTGCATAAGAGATGAGAGAATCGATCGACTGTGAATGTGAAAAATTAAAACGCGAATGTAGTAGCGTTGTTTTCCATCGGCAACTCGTCGTTGATTAGTAGGCTATGGAATCAAACGAGAGAGTTAACAAGAGCAAAGGTAGAAAAAACAAGAAAAAAAAAAAAAAAAAACAAACGTTTGTGAAATTGATCGTGTGGTGAGCGCTCAGTCAGGCTGTGAACGTAAAGTCTGAGCCTCGCGTGTTCTCTTGCTATTTCTACTATTCCTTAATTTTCTCTCAAAATTGCTCCCACTCTCGTACAACAACAAAAAAACACACATACACTTCACACTTCCCATCTCTCTATCTCTACGATATTAACTCGAAACATTGTATACTTCGAAAATTACCAATAATCGTTTTCTCGAAAAATTTAAATCGCGCGATTGTTTTTTGCGTGTTCCGTGCTTCGCTGCAGGACCGATGAATGACCCGGAAGTGCTTAATGAATCCGATGGAATTAATGCCTTTGTACACTATTATTAGTAATTTATAGTGACTATAATGTGATTAGAGAGCGAAGGAGTGTGGAGTGTAAGAGAGAGTGGAATTTTTTTTTTTTGTTTATGAATCGAGTATAAGTAAATTTGTTGGTCGATCGTTAGATATTGTATGTATAAAAGTACGAATGTGATCGAGTGAAAAGGATCGGCGAAGAGGCGAGATTTTGAAACTCCTTTTTGTTTTTCGAGGATAACGCGAAATTTAATCCTCGAAAAATGTTGGAGAAAGTAACGTCTACTCGATTTCACAAACTTGTTCATTAAGCGAACTGTTGTTTATCCTAATATTTGTACTCCTATTAGGTACCTATTGTCGTAGATGTCGTATATACCCGACTGATTTTTTTTTTTTGCGGCTCGATATTATTTGATTCGTTTCTCTGATTCATCGACGTCGCGATGACGTTACGTGAATTATCGTGCCTCGGGTCTCATCTTTTTTTTTTTTTTTTCTTTTTTATTAAGCGTCGCCGCATAGTCAAGAGATACTCGGCGATATTGTATCTCCAAAAAAACATGACAAAAAAAAATTGACGACTAACTATGTTTGGTTCATTGAAATTTCATACTTTTCACAAAACATATCATCGATCGAACTCGTATTTTTTATTTTACTTTTTTTTTTTCTTTTTTTTTCTTTTGTAATTTGCACATTGCGTTGGCATCGCGTTTCATAATATATTTATAGAGTAAAAAAAAAAAAAAAAACAAACGCCCGGAAATTGCCGGAGTGACTATCGAGGATAAAATCACAACGGACCAGAATTTTTATCGTAACGAAATCGGCGTCGTTGACCAATTTTTTATACACTGATGATAACCGGCCGAATGATGATGAATTTTTTCTCCCCTTAAGCGCAAATCGTCTTAACTTCTAAGCACACATCGACAATGACTACATAAACAATATATATATATTTTATTACCAATTTGGCTTCTCAACCAAATAGTGTGATCGTTGACCTTAAAAAGAAATGCACGCGAACGTTTTATTGCTGTGTGAATTAGAAAAATGAAAGAAATGTGAGACGGACGACGATGAGATTCGAGTGACAAGATAGAAAGAGAGAGAGAGAGAGAGAGAGAGGGCGCCGAATTTTGTGAATTCGTCAACTGCGAAAACCGTGATGCCGATTAATTGTGGTCGTAATAAATATTTAGTGATAAAAAGAAGAAAAACAAACGGAAGAAAAAAAAAAAACACTTAGTTGTTATATTCGTTACGCAAGACTGGAGGATTTTTCGCGATGTTTTTTTTTTTTTTTTTTTTTTTTTTTCTTTTTTGTTTAATTGTAAATGCGATAAGAAAATTGTGAAGACGCTTTTCCTCCGAGGACCGAGCTGCTTGTCGCTTGGCAGGAAAGCTCTCGTTGCAAAAGGCTGCCGAGAGGATAGCGAAGAGCGTAACCTGCTGCGGCAGTTTGTCTGGCCGTGTGATCAGACGCGAGAGCACCTACAGCCAGAGTCGTTTAATGTCGACTGATTAGTTTAAGTAGTGTCGAGTAAAAAAAAAAAAAAAAAATCTCTGGCATCGCCACTCGCATTCGATGTGCTCGTGTTTAACTTCTCACTTTTTCGTTAACGAATTTATCGTTTGCCCTTCTCTTGTGTGTATCTTTTTTTTTTTTTTTTCGCCTCTTTCAAGTTTATCGCGTACCTTACGTTTCTCCGGATCTCCGTAACCCATCCAAATCGAGCGTTTGGAAGAAACGGGTCGAGGACACGAGGGCTACTTGTCGAACTTGAATAAAAAAAAAAAAAAAGAAATAAAGAAAACAAAAAAAAAAGAGAGAGAAAAGGAAACCAAAGGAAGGAAACGCCGAGAGACGAGCCGATGTTTGAAGGTAAAACCGTGCGTTGTTCTGTATAAATTTTGTACCATAGTTTGTATGAAATAAAAGTACATTGTTTATTGCTTGAGAAGAATATTCGGAGAATATGATTTTTCTGCGATTCCTATTGTTAAATATCATCACGAAGCTTGTCATGCAACGTCCACTTCGAATATTGTTTTTCCGCAGCAAAAAACTATTTTCGGCAATTGCGGAAGATCGGTGATTTTTGCTCGTTTGGCGCGCTTCACGGGCAACGGACCGATATCCATACTGTATACACCGCCGGGAAGATTTCTCAACGATGCCAATGTCTATGGAAAACATTAATTATTTTTGGTTTTTACTCGCGAAGGAGTTAAGTTTAGACGCATTTTGTTTTTTTTTTTTTTTCTGCGTATTACAGAATGGGAGCGAAGATCAACGATACGGAAGAGGTTCGTATCACATCCACCGCAAGCTACGAAGAGACTGTTGATGTATTTGCCGGTGTAGAGTTGACTCGACCAGGAATCGGGTTCCAACGTCACGATGAGTTTTCCCGAACCGTAATCCCAAAGTTGAAGAGAATTTTTCTTACTCCAGGCGCACGTGAGAATCTATACATTCAAATTCTTACTTTTTTTCTCTTCTTTATTTATCGTGAGATCGATAGAGATGATCACTTTGAAAAAAAATATTTTCACAATATTAATTTTATCCCAACCTACCGGAAGCGCGTTGAGAAAAAAAAAATGAAAAGTAATTTGCCGATTTCTGATAAATTTCATGAATTCGACAAAAGTAACGAATATCTTCGTTTTAATCGAAAAAAAAAAAAATCGAAAAATAATTAGTCGATCTTTGATAAATTTGATTATTTCGACAAAAGTAACGAGTATCTTGTTTTTTTTTTTTTTTTTTTTCACGAAACCTCTTTGCCGTTTCCACTTATATCGAGACCATCGCCGCAAATGTGAACGCCGGTAATGTGTCTGAGGGCGTAGGGTTGTCGCGTGTCCCAGAACTGTATGGTATCGTCCCATCCGCCGCTAATGATCTCGTGCGCTGATTTAGGGTTGAAACAGGCGGAGAATACTCGTGATTTATGGCCGTTCATAACGTCCAGTGCATCACTTGAGATAAAAAAAATAGACGAATGAAAGCAAATGCGAGGAGATGAATAAAAATTAAAACTAAAAAAATGCCAACAAGTAATTTAATAATTAAATCGAAACCTTGCGTGAAATGCTCGTTCCATCGTTTTTGTTTCTTCGTCATAGAGATATAAATTCGTGTCATCGCCTACTGTTACGAATTTTGGTAATTGCGGATGATAGGTCAGTCCGAGTGTTTGCCGGTTCTCGCGTATAGTATACAAGCATTGACCGCTCGGATAATGCCACGATTTCACGCAACCGGTAGCATCTACGAAATTAATTAAAACATTTAAACGTCAGGAGCGAAAAAACGTTTCGCGGCTAAATTGCAATTAAAAAAAAAATGTTATATAAATTGTATCCTGGAATCGGTATATTAAAAAAAAAAAAAATTCCTTTAGATGTCCCGCATTTTAAAATGATTTTTTTTAGTTTTGTTCAATGATTACAAGCGAAAATATAATTGTTTTCACGGTGGAAATCACAGAAACAAAGGTTAAAGAAGTATTAGTTAAGCGTTAAAAAAAAAATTCTTACAAGTAGCGAGAAGCGTCTGAGTGATCGGATGAGTTTTGTGAAGACGTCTGTGTCTTATCGCAGTCGTTGGCCCGGGATTCTGAAGCATCTCGGGATCTTTTAAACTCGAGGTGTATTCACCCGTACTGACTTTTACCATTCTGATAGAACCGTCCGAAAGGCCGGCGGCTATAAAATCGTGTGATTCTGTGTAACTTACGCACAGTATGTCGTGAGTACCTTTGCTGCAATTTGGCAAACGTCGAGTTATTATGAAATTATCGTTAGAAAAGAAAGAAGATATTTGGGAAAATTGAGTTCCAAAATACTAACACCTGACTGACGATATTGATATCGCCGGTGATATGGAGACCTTTTTTAGCCTCCGCTACTTTCGTTTCTTCTTCGACACTACCCGCCACTGCTGCGTGAACGAAGGACTTTGTTAATGAGTAACTTACTCTGTTAGCTTTCGAAGATCCTGCCGCTGTTGATGCGATTGAGGATTCACGCGCCTGCGGCAATGTTTCCTTTACTTTATCGGGATTCGATAATCTGTTACTACTATCTGCCATCATTAGAGCTTTAATTAGACTTTCGCATTGGTGAGCTGAAATCCGTTAGCTTCCTTCACGCCATCGAAAAGACAAATGAAACGCTGAGTAATAACGCCGCAAACGTTCACTCGCGTTATCATCTAATGCGAACAGTTAAAAATGTAAAGATGAAAAATTATTAAAAAAAAAAAAAACATAAAGTATGATTACTATCGAAGACATATAAAAACGTAGAAATCAACCATTTACCTCGCTATGATAGTTAAACTACGGAAACACAGTTTTCACTTCGCAAAAAAATCTTTTGTATCTATCGGAAGGCTTAAGATCTCAAATTTTTGGGGATTTTTGAGTCAACAATACTTATTAAAGACCAGTAGTTAAGGTCTGATTGTGTTTCGCGAATGATGTTTATCAGGCGTAATAGTACGACAATCTATAGAGTGGATGCGCGTCCGATCGAAAGACTCGATACTTATGAGTCGGGAAGTTCACTTGTTATTCAACACTACGCAAAGAAAAACATGTCTTCTCGATTCTAAGAGACACTCTCGCTGTCAACACACAATGCGCAACGTGTACTATTTTTCATCCTCTTTCATTATTTCGTACCCTTTGCTAACGCGTTATTTTATTCCAAAATGTTTGCGAGACGTTGCGAGACAAGCGAAATTTAATAGTTATATCCTATGGGGGAATGGCGACAGATGTTGAAGGGAGAAACTCGCGCTAATTCGAATCCCATCGTGGCGTCAGAGGACACCCCCAACCATCCCCCTTCAAGCGCGCGTTATCCTTCGTCGTCTACTCGCGACATTTAATCGAAAAATAATGCCTCAATTAAGGATGAGTCCAGAGAGTCCTCAGTGTAGCTGCTTGTTTCTCTAGCAGTAGCCGAGAATTGTTTCTTAATTATTGGGTTTTATCGTTCGAGAGAATCTCGAGTACTCCGAACCAGTCTGCCGATCATCTTTATCCTCTATCCGTCGGAATTGCAAATCCTTTAATTAACGTTGCGATCTACCGACCTATTATAACCGCAACACCATCGGTAACTTTCTCTCAGCCTCTTGTTAATCAAACGCTGATTATCCACTGTAACTAATGAAAATACTAACAATATTTCACGTACCAAAAAAAAAAGAAAAAAAAAAAAAAAAACTCCGGTTTACGAATGCAAAGTGAATAAGCCACTCGAATCTCTTTGATTATTTGTATGTGCAACTCGACACTACTTTTTCCACCTTCTTCAACGCATTGCCTCGGATAACATACAACCGCTATTACGCGAAAAAAAATTGCGATATACAAAGTCAAAAAACTTTGAATAGTTCTTCGTCGAGTCGAGGGATATATATTTGAGTCTCTCATCGCGTTGAAAGGATTGTAGAGAAACGAAAGTTTTTCGTGTTTTCCCGAAAAAAAAAAAAAAAAAGACGATGCGAATGCATCACAGCTACGAATTTATACCACAGAAGAAAATCGTTTGAACAAAATATACATACGCTATTTATTTAAATACTAATTTAATATATAATCCCATTAGATCGACATTTAAAAAAAAAATCATTTCATTAAACAAACATTTCGCTTCACCAACGAAATCCTTTTTTTAGTGATGCTATTAACTTTATTCGGTAGGTATGAAAATACTGCCCACAGAATTTCCCAAAGAATATAATAATTTTCAATTATTTCGACGGTTTCTTAGGCTTTGTTTAGCAATATTATCGAAAAATATCAAATTTCGATACAGCATCGTTTTCAGTCGCTCGTTCCTCTGTATTTCATCCCTTTCGCCAGTGTTCCTACGAGAGTTTATCTCCTTAATCGACTCGGAGCTCAGTTAACGAGGATAAGAGACAACGAACGAGGTGTAGGGGATGGGAAAGGGAAGGGGGGGGGGAGGAGAGGAGAAGAAGGGTTGGATTTTGAGTGGGTGAGAGAAAGCGAGTAGATAGGCCGCCCGATGGTGGTACAGAGTACAGGACGCGGTCGCGAGGAAGACGTTTATCCTCTTTAGGGTTGTGCGGCAAGAAGGGGCGGTTGGGGGGACGGGGGGTGTTATAGAGCTGGCAGCAGGGTGCTTCTCGCGGCTTCGAGCCTTCTGTACGAAACTCTAATCTCTCCAGGTAGCTAATATTAAGCGTGTTTGCACGAGCGTCTGCGGACTCGCAGAGAAAATCGAACGGGAGAGGCAACACACGCGAAACTCCCGGAAGGCTATAGTACTTCAAGAGTTCAAACCCCAGACACATCGGAGAGCTAATATGCACTATGACTATCTTCCCATCACCAACGTTCATCTCATACTTGGCGCATTAATGCGCCTGTTTAACGCGAATATGCGGAAGCTATACAACTATGCAAAGATTCTGCAAGAATATAGGTACCGAAAACTCGTAAGATTTTTAAATTTTTTAAGCAAACTGTATGTTTACGCGACGGTGACAAAATCTCTCACTGTCTCTCCTTATTATTCGTTTTTTTTTATGTGAATTTTTTATGTGAATGAATTAATTGCGTGCAAAGAGCGAAGGGCCGTTAAAAAATTCAGTTGAAATAGTAAAAATAAATCGAAATAATTGCGCGATTGTGATTAGCGAAGAACTCACTTATTTAGCAGGTTGTGAATATCGATCGGTAGGAAGACATTATTTTTATAAAAAAAACTTGTCACGTTAAAGCGCCAAAAGTTGGATATATTTGCATATATTACTCTTGAAATTTACACCCGTGTGAGGAGGAAGAGAGGACACCGGGGTCTCGGTCTCTGGTCGCTCACGGCTATTTGACTTACTTAACCCAATTGTCTGTCGAGGCTCTCGTCGTTTGCTCGGCGAGAACTCCGAGCCTCGAGACTTCGAGACTATAAGGATACCATCGCGCATCAATCCTCTTCCCACCTTCGTCTCCTCCCTATCGAGTTATGTCCTCTCTGTTCTCGACGGGACTTTACCTCTCTGATATTTCAAACTTGGCACTTGACTCTGACATTTCCGCGCGCTTTGCCGCCAAAAGCATCGCCTATAACAATTTCAGTATCGTAGTGAGACGCATCACGATCGCATCCTTTGCCGCAACCCTCTTTTTTCATCCGCATTCGCGGTTTTCAAAAGATTATCAGTCCGAAGTTAATTGCTTCAACGTTGATGCGTCGCTGGGCATCGTCGAGATTGATAAGAGTAGAAGACAAGCGTCTCGAGAGATTCGAGGGAAATGGAATTTGTAGCCAAGACGGCAAAAAAAACGATAGACTCGTTTGGTGTCTCGAAGCACCTTAACGAAATTCATCGTGCAAAGTGACACTTGTCTCACTGCGAAAGTAATCGAGTTGTTATATCGACGTTCTCGCAGATTCTTCCGGTCGCTTCGCCGAAGGGGGTTTATTCTCTGCAACCCTCCGACCCTCTCTCATTTACCGCCCCTCGATACGTCCAGCCTACTCTTCCTACTCCGCAGCTGCCAGGAACGTTCTTCGCCGATTTGCTGATTACTCTTGAAAAAAAAAAAAAAAAAAAAAGGCAAAAAAGAACGATGGAAGCCGTCTCCGGATAGAGACAAAACGAG
Source organism: Cryptus armator (assembly GCA_963971235.1). Classification (NCBI taxonomy): domain Eukaryota; kingdom Metazoa; phylum Arthropoda; class Insecta; order Hymenoptera; family Ichneumonidae; genus Cryptus; species Cryptus armator. The sequence goes on from OZ020232.1 coordinate 14,623,050, forward strand.
GAAAACCGAGAAGCCGTGTGACGGGGCCGGAACGAGAGAGCGAGAACTCTTTCGTTGTCGTCGCCGTTGCCGAGATATATAACTATCTCGCGTTCTCGCGGTAGCTTGTCGTTGTTGCTGACGGTGCAGAGAGCCCTCTCTTCTCCCCCCTCGCCATCCGTGAGGCGAAGGCTTTCCGATCCGGGGAACCTTAAGACGAGTGGCGAACGGTGAAGAGGGTGTCTTGAGCTTTCGGGATAGTTTCACCGGCGAAGAAAAAAAAAAAAAAGAGCGAAAGCTCCGCGATCGGTCTGCCAAGATTTTCCACCGAACGACCCTCCTTCGCTATTATTATTGTGGTTATTATTTTCCATCTTACTTCAGGTTTGTCTTTTCAGCTTTTCCTCCTCGTGGAGATTTTTCGCTCGTAGGATTTTCGCAGTTCTTTGTCACACGGTCTTTTCTCTTATTCCAATTTTTCTTTTTTTTTTCGTTTTCATTAACGAAAACCGAGAGAGGGAACAAGAGCGGTTGATTGGCCATTGGAATAATTGCGGCTGATCCTCAACTTCATCCCACTTTTCTTCTCTACGAGATTGTGTTGCGTATGTGTGTGTGCGAACGGACCTCGTTGTAATCTCATGGGGAAAATTGAAGAGGGTGTAGAGAGACGACGACAGAGTGGTAGTAGTGGGGTTCCAGCGTGTGATCGAAATTGGCCGATAGTATTTCGCAACGGACGCACAACGAAGTGGACGGCTCTCTACTATTTTCTCTCTCACCTTCTTTTGCTCGCAGTGGGGTTGATGGTGGTTTCCCCTTTTTACGGATACTTTAGTCGCTCGAGTGGAGAGAGAGAAAGAGATGAGAGAGAACAAAAAAAAGATTGCCGATGGCGGCAAGCCGGAGGGGGGTTGCGGAGCTTGTGAATTCGTGTCCATTAGCCTCGAGCATTTTCTATCTCGTTCGTCCACTCTATATATTTATAACCCCTCCTCACTCTTTTAACTTCCTCCCCCTCCCCCCTCCAACTATTTTCTCTTTTTTCTCTTATTCCGGTACTACTTGCCTATCTCCATATCTTTTGGCCGGCGTGAGCTGCGTATGGCCACCATCGCTGTTTACTATACAGCGGCACACTAGACAATCAGCCAGAGGTTGGGGCGAGTTGCGGTTAAAAGATTCGACCAATTAGTGTAGAGGAGAGTGCGAGAGGGCCGCTTGCCGATTGAGATGATAAGACACGCGACGGAGCGTCACAGAAAAGACTTTTGCATCCTCGTGTTGAAGCTTTTGTCAATTTTTTCTTTTCTCATCTTTATCTTTATTCATCGTTTTTTTTATACCTAATTTTCAATAAATTTGTAAAAAAAAAAAAAATTGGATGTTTCTTGGTGGTCGAAACGCGTTGGAATGTCCGAATTTCGTTTGGCACCAGTTTAGGTTTTTATCTTATTCCCGCTTTTCGAAATGTTAATCCCCCCGCGTTCTCCATGTTTTTTAAAATTGCCGACTTCGCACGAGCAGTCGCAGAGATAGAGAAAATGTGGGTGGATGAGTTTCTCTCTCTTTCTCCGGATTCGAAGGGGCAGAGGAATGGTCGTTCTCTCTGTCTCTCGTTGGATGGAAGTAGAGAGAAGAGAAGTACAGAGGGGTACCAATACCGCCACGCGTTATCCAGGTCGTGCGGGCCGATATTTCAAACGGCCAGACATTCGGAAAGAATTGACGGGGCAGAGAGGGAGGGATGGAGAGCAGTGCAAGCGGGTGAGAGGGTGGACGTGTTCGGGTGCACAGGCGGATGGTTGGCAAAACAACCCTTCCGTCCGAACGGCTGCTGCTGCTGCTGCTGCTGCCGCTACTACTGGCGTCGGTGGGCGTCGGCAGCCATCTTGTTGTTTGTGCAAAGCTCTCTATCGTTCTTTCGGCTCTCTCGGTTTTTATCTCTCTCCCTCGTTGTCTCGCGGCCTTCACGCTCGAGTTTGCTTTGCAGAGGATGCAGAAGGACGCGAAAATCCCCGGTGTTTCCTCTTCCCCTTTCCCGCGAAAGACTCGGCCATCCCAATTTGTTCTCTTTCAACGCCGTTTCCCCTCCTAAACTTCAAATTCGTAAGGTCGTCAATGATAATGTCGTTTTTTTCATTTCGGTTTATCGACGAGAAATTCCTCGTTACGACTCATTGGATATCGCATATCGTTGACCATTTTCTGATCAACTGTAACCGCGTCAGTCTCGTTATGGCTATAGGATGGAGAGGAATCGTAAATCCACGGGACGCGTCGATTTCAATCACCCGGTACGGTGAACGCCGATGGAAAGCTCGGGTCAATAGCCCCCCTGTGTGCCAGAGTCAGAGCAGCAGGCAGCACAAGCGACAGCGATCCACCGTATACCAGCAAACTTCACCGTCCCCGCTGGATCGCCGACGTCATTCTCATGTGCTCAGCCCGAATGTTTTTTTTTTTTTTCCGTTTGTTTTGTATACGCGGTATCGTTGCCGCTATTCCCTCCCCTTACAACCCTTTATCAATTCATTTCATCCACAAAAAGCAGAGGTACTTTTCACCGTCCGTATGATCGACTTTTCGCCGCAATTGAAATTGATACATGTTTTTTTTTTTTGGCTACACAATGAATTTTTTCCATCGATCCAGTTGACATGGATCTGTTATTTTTTTATCCCCTTACGAAATTTCGAATCTCCGATACAGAGATTTAACACGCATAGAGTAGGTATGCGGTGAAACTCTGCCGAGTAAGCGCCGGAAACATTGAGGCCGACGATTTCTTGTGGAACCGGAAGTCGTGAGCTCGCGACCGGATGGATATAGGACGCGAACTGTAGCAGAAAACATCGAGGTAAAACGAGTTCATGGGGGATGCTGAGAAGATCGGATTCAGGGGAGGAACGAGTAACCGTCGTACATAGTTATCGTTCGCAAGGGATGAGGGGTGGGGGTATACATAAACGTTGTACATGAGTTCGAAGAGAGGAAACAGGAGAGGATAGAAAAGAGCTCTCTTGCTGGTCCGGGGCTGTGCGAAACTCGAAGCCGATACGACGTCTACTACGAGGACGAAGCTTCGAAACTTTTCCACTTTAACAATTATGAGGCCGAATTGAATACAGCTTGGGTCGATTGCAAGTTCCCTCGATTTGCCATCCTTATCGCTATCGGCTGTCTCAATAAATAAAGCGCTACGATCTTCTTTAGCTGCTGCCGGTTCTCTCGATGCTTTTACTCGAAAGAAAGAGAGAGAAAGTCAAGACTCCGAATGGGATGAGACGAGAGCTTCGCGGCTCGAGAAATCCTACTCGCGTAACTGTACGAGGCGATTCGATGCTTTTCCTCCCTTATGTACCGCTTTTACTACAGTTCCCATTTCTATATACTCGAGAAAATTGTACTTCTACGTAAAAGAGCAATCCTGCGTCTCGTTTTGCCATTCTTGTAGCGTATCAGCGTCGGTATAAATGAGGATTATCGTGCATCGTTGAGGGTACAGCGAGTGGGAAAGAGACGATGGTATTAGTAGCTTGCCGTGTCGACAATCACCCGAGTAGCTAAGTGGATAATCTTCCCACTTCTCGACAGACTATACAACCAACTCTGTAGTTTAATCGCATCCTAGCGCGGCCCGCGGGCAAAGAGTCGCTCTCCTTCTCTCTCTCTCTCTCTCTCTCTCTCTCTCTCGGGTTCGATTGATTAATGGTGATTTTGTTTTATGAACTTTCCACGCAGAAGTAGGTAGAGTACAGAGTTTGCGTTCCGGGCAAACGGTAAAGGAGAAAAGTTGACACGAGCGCAGAGCTCGCGAATAAAGCCTCTCGGAAGTGGATTATCGGTGAGCTTTTCGCCAATTATTTAGCGGATTATTTCGTGATCCTTTGTCGTGTGAGCTTTTGCCTCCGTCCTCTCGTCCGCGTTTGCAGTTGAGGTATATTATAGAGGGAATGGGGAACGAAAAGGGGTTTTGCCGATGGTGTGAGAATGAGAAACGGGAATGTAGGAAGGTACGGAGGACGTTGAGATAGATACGTTGTATCGGAGCAAAGTATGAGGCAGCGGAAGATGCTTCTTGCCGAAGTGCGCGAGTGAGAGAAAGTTTGACGACGATAAACTTTCGAATAAGTTAAATACAAGGAGAAGAGAAGGAGCCACAGAATGAAGACACATTACTCACTGGGCTGACTAGCTGCTCGGTTGGTGGACGCGTCGCCAGACGCCAGACGACGTCGTCGAGGAAAACGACGAGAACCACGCGGGACAGTGACGCGCGTCTGGAACGCGACGAAGCTTCTCTTCTTCCCTCTCCGTGCTCTCTGGTGCGTCTGTTGCTGCCGCTGCTGTTCCTCGGAAGAAATAAGAAGAAGAAGAAGAAGAAGAAGAAGCAACGATAGAGGATAGAGGAAAACTTGGAGGAGTGCAGCACCAGCAGGAGGCAAGAGAGGGGTTGCACCACGCCGGAAGCGAGTGAACCCTATCTTTCACTCCCTTTTACCATCCCTCCGTTCCTCACTCCGCGTGTTGAGAAACTTGATTCTTCCGAGTAGCAAGCAAGCAGTATCCATCGGATAACTTGGCAGCGCGTTCGTACGAGAAGTTCCTTCGAATTGTGCAACGTGGCAACAAGATCGAAGGGCACGAAGGGCCTTCAGGGAAAATTCTTCTTTGGTTTAACTTGCGTATATCCTTACACTTCGCTGTAGATACCGTTTCGAATAGCTACGTACGGAAATGCTGCATACCTTGTTTCGTTGTTCTCAAACTGTAACTGCCGACAGAAAGATGAGTGAGAGCTCACAGTCGCAATGCGAAATCCTCCAAGTTGACGTCGAGAAGATGAAGAAGATGGAAGAAGAAGAAGTAGAAGAAGAACGGAATAACGTGGAGGAGGGCAAAAGAAGAAAGTAGGGTGTCGGAGGGTTCGCGGAACCGAATTAAAAGTTGCTTCCCGTGTCGAGTCTAGATGAGCTCGCGCTACGCCGACGTTCGCCTCGTTGCCGGGAGCCTCGTGGGTTATGCTGCAAGGCGAGAGAGGCCTCTCTTTCTGTGTGAAGGGCCTGAGTTGGCAATAGTCGAGAGCATCCACTCGAGGCGACACTCGTGAGCGGCCTCATTGTCTGTCGAGAGCGCTGCGCTGTGTGCTGCTCCACGAAGCAGCGAGCCTATCCTCATCGCGAAAACCCACCAGCATCCCCGCATCCCCCGTCCCCGCCGTTCTCGGCAACCCCGTTCGTCGTACGTCAACCCTACACCCGCTTCTGTATCGTTTTTTCTCTCTTTCTCTATACATATATCTATTTCTCTGCAGTAAAAACTCTCGTGGTGTTGAAGCGCGCGAAGCGCCCACAGAGCAACTTGTACAGTTCGAGGTATGCCCTCTGCCTACCCGCTTCTTCACTTCTTCTTCGCGTACTCTCCTCGCGCCTCTTCTGTTCGAATTTTTTTTCGCCTTTCAACCTCCGATGGCTCGTACCTTTCGCGCTAATCATTATTCTTGTTGCTCTTTTTTTTATTGAGCTCTTTGGGGATTCGAGAGAATCGATGTATGTAACGTTCAGAGGCCTTTAACTGTTATTACTTTTGAATTGAGTCGTCTATCGACTTAATTCGGGAAGACAAGACTAAAGCTGGCGGTGATCGTTTACGTTACGATCTCTTTTTTTTTTTTCATTTTTTTAATATCTCTTTTGTTTGTTTTTACAATAAAACGAATATTTTTGTCGGGTGAACGTCACTGTTATTGTTATAATCTTTTATAGATGACGATCTTTTTGTATTTATTTTTTTTACATTTTGGTTTATCATTGAAGAAATTCAGTCGTTGACATGTCGAAGGATCAAGAGCCAAAACAGTCTGTAAGGAACTCTCGTCGCGGTACACGTTGTTCCTAATAAGCTTATGCAGCACTCTCGACGACGACGTCGACGACGCCGTTCCGGAGAGTTTCGAGGCCGACGCTGTCGGGGGTTCTCGATACCGGAGGCATCCCTCTGCATCCTCGACGTCACTGCATCGTCGCGCATGTATCAGAGTCTCATACACGCGAATCCTTTGTGTAACGCGTACACGTCGGCGTCGCGCCAACATCGGAGAATCTGACACACATGTACAACTTCTATCGCGTTGCAACACGACGTGAAACGTTGGTATTCGTTCTCTTTCGACTCATCCCCTTTCTTTCTGACGCTAAACTTTTCGTCGACTCGGCGATGCTTCTTTCACCTGATAGAAAGTATAACGTCCCGACCAACATTTGCCACACTGGTGCCAGAGCACGTAACGTACCGAACGTATAATTTCAAGCTTTTCATCGGCCTATAACCAGCAAAAAAAAACTTCGGTTTGTTCCGTTGTTTTCAATTTAATCGATCTGTGTTGCGAGTTTATCTTTGACTTGTTTATTTTTATCGGTTATTGGATGTTTGATAGGTTCGATGAGAAACTTCGGCCACACAAAACGAAAAATAAAAGGTTTTTCGACACTTGGAATTGTCCTAATTAAGTCTGATACAAAACTGCTACTGAGTTTATCCTAAGCGCAAAAAATATATCGAAATATAGAGTCTGAAGTATTTTATGAAATTCTTTAATTTTCAAGTCAAATTGAAACAGTCGTGCGTTGAAACTTTTAACTATCCACTATCCAATATATAACTATCCAGAAATACAATGGAAACACGGGCGCTGTTGTCGTTAATGTTCATACTTATGCATGCGGCTGTCAGTGCCTTTCGACTCGCGCGCGAGCCGGCAATCGGAAAATTAGATCCGCGTTTATCGGTGTAAAAAACGACGCGAAGGCCTATTATCGTTCGGAAAATTATTGTTGAATGTTCGTAGAGTCTCCGGAAACCTGTAGAACTGTAGACAACATCGGGAAATTCGTAAATATCTCGAAACAAAACGAAATATGTGTGGACCCCGCCGGGCCCCGTGAACGGATTCGCGCGAAATTTTTAACCCTCAAATTCGTAGGTTTTGCACGGGTCGCGATTTTACTGTACCCCGATCGTTTTTTTTTACGACATGTGAGATACGAGTAATGAAAGGGCGGGGAGGGGGGTTATACGGGAGTTTTGTGAAATTTTCTGGTGAACAAAATCAAGGTACCGCGTCCCCGACGTACACGAACTCTTTGTTAGGTGCGCGCGCATACATCGGAGTAACGGACATTTTCGAATAAAAAAAAAACGGTTGAACACGACGACGTGTCGTTATTTGTCGGTTCCGATTTTTTAAATGCTTTCGTTACGTCTATTGCGGTTTACAAGTGTCAAATAATAAAATAAGCGCGGATTTTGATAATTGTCGAGATTTTCTTTCGCATAAAACGCGCGCAATCGCGATTAATAAACATGGTTGAGTGACGAATAATTAAAAAATGTTGACATGTGGCATTTCCAATAAAAAATGTTTTTTTCCCCGTCAGTCGAGGGAGAGTTGGTATTGTTTTTATAGAAACGAATCCTGAGTGATGAACTTTTTATCAATAACTCCATTTTGTGTTTTTTACAGAGTTCTGATGAAAATGGCAGGACGATGCGACAACGAGTTTCCGAAATGGAGCCTTCGAGATATCAGATGTTCAGCATCCACACCAAACCCAGTCGAACAATTAATTGACGCAAAGGCATCTGATAATTACGCTGCCACCTTGAAAATTGCACAAATGGTGCAAGAGGTCACGTGACGAAAGACTTTACGGGTCTCGGTGGTTCGTCAATCGTGACGTACAATGAGATGTTTTAAATTTCGTAAGTAATTTATTGCAATTAACATCGGTCCAAAGATATACGACGACCGCCACTCGATATCATTCGATTCAGATTCGTTTATTTATCTTTCGAAACTGAAGGTAATATTTAAAAAAATGTTAAATTCCGTTCACAAGTAAAATTATCAAAATTATTAAAAACGGAAAAAGAAAAAAAAAATAAAAATTTACTGTAGTTTATGTGTGTTTATGATTTTTGCTATAGAAAAATCAAACGCTGATTGGCAAATGATATGATCAAAAATCCATGATGTTCCCCAATGCGTTAGATGGTAATCTGTTCTCATATAGCAATTATCGGAATTATACTTTTTTTTTTTCCACGTTGATGTAACCAAAGATCGAAGACACAATTATTTAAATATGCAATTCCAAAAAGCCGTTTGACTTTAGTAAAACAAGTGCATTGTTATCGTTCAACAAACGCCGAAATAATAATTAAAAAATCGACATACATCGAAGATATTGCGTTACGCGCGATAACGAGCCTCCGGGATAACCCCATCACTTTTTATTTCGTTCGACATAAAACGCGATCAATCTATCGTTTTAGCTGTTCGTCGATACAGATTTTACAATTAAATCGTCCATCCGTATGCCAAAAGAATATCATCGTCGATGCTTGATATCGAGAAAAAGGGATTTATTTGATTGGCTTTTAATGTCACTGTTCAGAATGGATTTATTCTCTACAGTCCATATATACGAAATGAGAGAACGAGCGGTGTGTCTACGCGTCCGTCCATAGGTTGCGGCGTGCCTGACGCTCTCCGTTCTATTTCCCCTTTTTCCTCCCATCTCTCTATGTATACAACTTTGCCTCAACTATTCTATACGTCTCCATACCGAAATATACGACAAACGCTAAGCCTTCCGAGACAAATTGACAGTCGAGGAGACGTGTGCCTCCGCAGCAGTAGCAGCGATTTCGATTGCCCGAGGGGGATGGTTTGCCGGAGGATGGTTCACCGGTCCTATCTGCTAGAAGACAGAGAGTTATCCAGTAGGTCGTTTCGACATTCGAATGGGCGTAGGACTGGGGTATTCCCAGCAGTCGAAATGTACAGAGGTATGCAGGGAGAGAGAAGAGAGAGGAGAGAAGCCGTTTTGGTAATGGGTCAGGTGCGAATAAAATTCGTGGCACGATGCAAGCGTTCGCAGACTCTCCTCGTCTCTCTTGTCCCGATCTCTTGTACGGAACTTTAGTCAGCTTTTGGCAGAGGCCTCGAAGAGTCGCGGGCTGGAAGGGGGGATGGGGGGGAGGGGGCTTTGGCGCGTGATCGGCCCGAGGCCTCCACCGAGACAATGGCAACTAAATTCTACGAGGGATGTAGCGTTGTAGTTTGAGAGGGCGAGAGTAGCGGAGAAGAAGAGAAGCCCAAGGGCTGCCTTTGCTTCTCCGCCGCCGCCGCCGCTGCTTCTTCGCCTCTTTTCTTATTCTTCTTTCCGCTACTTCTTCTTCTTCTTATACAGCGTAGCAAGCGAGTATAGGTGGTACTCGAAGTGGAGCATCGCGCCAGTTGATGAGCGAAGACTCGGGTGAGAAAGAGAGACGAATCGGTGGGGGTGCGGAGGAGGGACGGCTGCCAAGGCGTCCCTCAAGAAGGGACTACCGCACCTTCTTCCCTTTGTGAAAATTCCGTTGCGCTGGCTAGACACTTCCTTTCATCCGTGACACAACCTGCCCAGCCGCTGGCTTCTCGCTGAGGAAAGGAACGAGACGCGGAGGGCGGCTTCAAGAAGATTTTCCCACCACGAGTGCAAGTTGAGAGAGAAAGAGATGAACGAAAACGCGCGATGCGAGGGGCTGCGGTATAAAGAAGATTTAAAAAAGCAAAAAAAGAGAGCAACCCGTTGTGCCGATGCTAGTTTGACATTTTTTTTTTTACCAAACCGGAAGCCACTTGAGAAAAATCTTTTTAACAGCCGACTTAGAAAAAGATGTATCACGCGTTTCGCTCTGAAATCAAAGTATCGATTCGTTGTTTTGATTCGCAGGATTTCGTGATTCGTCACGAATTATTGATAAGAAAATAACATATTAATCAGAGATTAAGTATGCGGAATATTTCTCTTAGAAATCGTAGCAAAGTTGTGGATTAGTTCAGTCGATTAATCGCGAAATATCGCTTCTTTCATATTCTTGTTTTTGCGAAAATCGGCCGTTTAATTTCCTGAGAGTGGTTTCGAGAGATTTGTATTATACGAAATTTCGAGATAGTTAACGTTGTTGATTAATATATGCGATCGTTGCTTGTACATCGGGATGAGATATCAACGCGGGATAGTTGAGTAGCATAGCGTTGTTAATAGCCCAACCGAGGATCGGAGGAGCCTCCGCGATGTATCGCTAGGGGTTGTAGAGCTATAATCGTAAATGCACAACGCGCGCGGATGAAACTTTCGGTCTCCGTATGTATTACGGAGAACGGCGAGTCGCGGTGCCGTTGAATAGCGAGAAAGGTGAGAGAGTATGCGTTCGTAACACAAAACAAATACCTACGTATCGGGCGTCTCTCACCCAGAAGGGTGGATCGTAAATCCGCTTGGCCCCTCGACACTGGCTGGCACCGCGGGAGATCCCACACTGCCGCAACCGCCGCGCGTCTCTCTATATCTGTCTATCTATGTGCGTTCATATCTGACGTTACAATCTCGAAGTAGAGGAATAAACCGATGCGTTAGTAAAAGATCGTTACGGTGCACGCGATGCAGGTAATACGACTTTGGCTATCGTTCCGCAGAACGGAGTCGCGATCCCAAAGGGAAATGGCTTTGACTACGTTTCGTCTTTGTGTCCCGCGGTGGGCTAACCGAGAATCACTGCCGATCGCGGCGACACGCGCGTCGTTAGTTTCTCTAACATACGAAAATAATTATCGCGAGAAATAGAAGAAATTTTCGGGATATAGAATTTATTTTTTTTTACTTTTAAATACAGAAATATATTTTTTATATATATTTCAAACGAAATATTACTGAATTAATTTATAGAAGATGTAAAAAAAAAAACAAATTCTTTGTTTGATTTTTTTTTGTTTGCGTTTATTTATTAATTGATAATTATGGAGGTATTTTGCGAAAATTTTGTCTAAAGTTTCCACCCTCTCGCTATTTGCAACTCATGGATATTATGCCACGCGTCGGCACCGTTTTCCTCCTCCCCAACGCGGCTATACAAGGTTCCTTCTTCTTTCGCCCTCTATTACGCATTTCCGACTCGTTGGACCGGAAACGACGAGATAAGACGCGAAGCTCTCTCTACTCTCGAGGCGACCGAGACTTGGCGTGTAAGTCGGAAAGAACGTCTCTCTCTTTTTCATCCCAAAAAATATTACCAACACGCGGTCCTCTCGATCTTTACGTCGTCCGTAACTCGAGCTTCGAGATAATACAGCATTTTTTTTTCCTAACAATTAATTATATGATCGTACAAATCGATTATAATTGAAGAGTATAAACGATCAATTAACAGCTCATTATCATTTTTTTTTTTACAAATAACTGATCGAGTTAATCAATAATTTTCATCGAAGGAAAGAACGCCAAAGACGTAAACTATTGAGTTATTCGTAAAAATCGGCGAATACATTTTTTCAAATATTCGCTATTCTCAACAATCATAGTGTATATGTATAACTTACGACATTATTAGTAACCGTGTCACTAAACGATTTATTTCGCGAAATGTTTGAAAGAACAAAAAAGCTGATGTAGGCAAACGCGTCACTTGCAAACCTCGTCTTCGCACTCTGAAATCTTTTCCCGTGACATCCCCCGAGTGTTCTTTCTCTTTTCACTCTTTTCACGAACGAAACCACCCCCCCTGCAGGGCTCGCGTTGTGGGCTCACAGTCATTCCGTACATCACACGACCGCTATGTCCGCGCCTCACCGACTACTTTTCGCGACAGTCGAGTATGAATATCGTCAGCACTTTTTCACCCTCGTCAAGCATACATGCCGAGGGGGTGCGAGTGGCTCGAGCTTATAACCCGCAATCCTTCCGGCAAAATTTTATTTTTTATTTTGTTTACATCACATTTTTCTATACGTGTGCCGATTTGTAGATTTTTTGCATAAGTGATCGATCGATAGTCGATATCGTACTTTCAACTATTTTCTTAACTTCGTTTCCAACATCTCGGGGTAAAAATTAACTCGAGTTTCATAATTGAAATTTAATCCGAAACGTTGATTTTAAATTTAATCTTAATTTTGGACTCGCGTTCGAAATTTCATCGTTATTCGCTTACATACTTGATGCGAATTCGCGCTTATTACACTCGAGAGATTCGTTTTATCCCACGACGTTAAAGGGGGTGGAATGCCAAGGATACGTCGTTGCAAAAAACGATTTATAAGCCAGACGTTTCGTCGGCTCGAATGCGTTTCCCGGGTTCGTTCACTCATTCCGCACCAACTCCCACAGTCTCACCGACACTTCGCCATCTCCTTTTCACTTTTCTTATAGTCCTCTCCATCCTTCCCTTCCATCCTCTCTCCTCGCGCTTCCGCGTACGACCGCATTTTTTGTGGTTTCGTTTTTCTTTTTCTTTTTCTCACCCTTATCCCGGTTCTCGCATCATTTCGAAGATGAATTCGTTCGCTCAGCGCTACTTTTACTCCGCGAAATGCCGTTGCCGAGAAAGCGAATCGACGAAACACCGCACACTCTCTCATCGAGTTGCGTAAAATATCAGATGGAGAAAATTTGTAACCTCGAGTACATTTGGCTCGAGTAAATTTCTCACAACATTTGTATTAACGCGAATAGCAGAGGAGGGGGCGACGTAACATTTGTTTCGGAACAAAGTTTCTCCAAAAAGTTTGACTATTCGTCGTCGACGGTAAACAAGAAAATGTTAATTTCCCGTAACCCTTCATCTCTATCTCCCTCCGACTCGTGATAGAGAGATCCAAACTAATTGCGAGAGTTGCCACTGGCAATTGGCAATTGGATAGCAATGCTCAGGTCGTCGTGGATTCGTTTGCCAAGTGCATCGAGCTAAATGCCCTCCCGACTTTGTTCCTTGACCCTCTCTATCCGTTTTCCCTTACCGTCCTCATCTATGGAACCTTTTCGGACCGTTCGCAAAGCTCCGAACTCTCGCATCGCTGCTCCTTTCTCTTATCCAACACTATCGACCTCGCGCACCGTTTTATCTTTTCCACTCCCGTTAGCCACGCTACTCTCTCGTCTCTCTTCTCGTTCAAACACCTGCGGCTGTTTGCTTAGGACTACACGTATACCGTTGAAACCCTACTTGCTAATTGACTAGTTTTCCAACTTATTAGTGCGTCTGAGCGTTTATCACAGAGAGAAAGAGGATTCTCTCACGCGAACAAATGAAAATGAGACAACAGTCAAAAGACTTAATCATCGAATATATCGGTACTAATTTTTTTATTAAATACTTTCCGTAGCTAATCTAAACTTGAAAATACATTTACTTGACCTTAAAAAAGTCAAAGCATTGTAAGAATCTCATTTTTTTTTTTCGTTAATCAATTGATTATTCGGTATACCAGTTCGTTGGGTAAAAATGACGCGGATTTGATTTGGCAAACGGTTGGAAGGTCCTGACGATGGTCAGCGGTCCGAAGGTTAAGCCCCGCGAATTCGGGGAGCGAGATGCAGCGCGTGTTTATACTCTATGGTATAGAAAATGCGAGAGGGACAGTTCATGGAGAATCGGTAGAGGACATAGGCCCCGAGGTGAAAGGTCGATGCGAGGGTGCAATTAGTTAATTGAGTTGATCGATGGATTTCGTTCGCGAGCGACGCGTACCGAAACTCGAAGTCTGATTGAGAGGTTCGTCCACTTCACGCGCCGAATCTGGTTCTGGTTTTCCATGGTTCACGGTCGTGAGAGGGAAAGGAAGGGAGGGGTTTCCGTCTGTGTCCGCTTTTCCTGTGTACCTATGCCTACGCGTTAGTTGACTTCGGTAACGTAGAGAAACGGCGGTGCAGTGATGTAAACCTGTATTCGGTCGGACATACATAGTCGCATACAGACACAGGGATGCGAAGCGCACACATTGAGCAGAGAACGACGACGACGACGACGACGACGAACGACGGTTTAAATGCGAGTTACGCCAGCGAGTAACAAAGCTCTCGTGATTCCCATGTCCAGCTGCTGCGCTTCTCGCTTCCCGCTCTTCTCACCTAAATGCCAAAGAAGGGGAGGGGTTTGGTGATTAGCAAGTTTGACGTTTAAATTACCCAAATATACGGATTGACTCTCCCCGACAATTTCGTCACTTTATCCTTTTCTCCCCTTCGCGCGCGTTCTCCATTGTCAAATTGTATTTCAATTTTATTTACCCTCCTGTGTGACGGTGTCAAATTTTATTGAATATTTATCTCCAACAAAGAGATTAAAATGCTCGTATATCAATTGATCAAATTTGTTTTATCTCGCAGTATCAGCATTGCGAATTGCGCATTACAGGATTACGATGCTCGGTAGATTGAGTAAAATTGTCAAGAGTCTCGCAAATTCTTGTAAAATCGATCGTGACAACCGACGAGTCCGACGAGGGGTAGTGGTCGTAGAGTTGTTGAGGATTTTTCACGTCAAGCGAGCGAAGAAAAATAGAGAGGAAGAAAAATATCACGTGTGTCTGTGTGTTTGTGCGTTTGTGTGAGAGACACATGGGAATGAGGGACGCAATCTCTCGGGAAAATCCTGGTACGTGTTCGATTGCGATAGGGTGTAACGTCGTAGAGAACTTCACTGTTGCGAAGGTTCTCTCTACACCGGAGAACGATCTCTTCGTCGAGCAAACGGTTATATGCCCGGGGAAACCGGTGAGAGCGCAGAGAAGGGAGGAAAGGGGGGTCTCCGTGTGCAGTTGCGGGGAGTCGAGCGCGAGAGAGCTTCGAAATCTAATTTCCCGTTCCCGCGTGAACTCCTGCGGCTCTGACGGACTGGGAAGCTCCTGTCGGGATAAGTTGGCGTAACCAACACAACGTCGGCGTGTAGTACCCCCGGTACACCCCACTCAGGACTCTCGTGCAGCAGACACATAGACGGCGTGACGTAAGGGACACAGTGTGCGGTGTGTAACGATGCCGCAGACACGTCTGATAGGTACGCAGAGAGATGAGAGACAGAACGGTCTCTCACTTTGCGTACATCGGTTACACACACGTGAACTATTCGTGGAAACGTGATCTCCGGTGAACATGCGAGTTTGCGCATTGCCGTTATGCAAATGCTATCCCGGTTTGATTAGGCGTGATCTTCGAGTACGTTGGCTAAACATGCCGTAGAATAGGACAGCGTAGGGTCAGATGTCACCAAAGCCCTGCGGTTTAGGGACATTCGAGAAAACACTAAACACCGTAGAACTTCCTTCTTCGTCCTGACAACGATTTATAGTACTTTGCTTGCAGCGCGGGAGACGGCGAGTGCTGCCTATTTCTAAACTGCCCTCGGAAATCCGCTTTTTCGTACAAGTATCGCATAATATTTTTTGTAACAAGTGCAGGAGCAATGCAAATGCATGTTACAAGTAGGAAAGAAGAAAAATCGGGCCGATTTGCGCATGCGCCGTGTCATTACAGTAAGACTTGCTATGAAGCGCCACTTACGCCACTCTCGGCAGATACGACAAGTAGCACTTCTCATACACGTGTTGTAAATAGTACATTACGATACAAGTGCGAAAAAAAAATGTCTAAGAATTTAGGAAACGGTTTTTCGCACGAGAATCGTACAGAATTGTAATTCACAAGGTGTGAAATACATGCTACACTTCGATACTTCATTCATACTTCAGATGTAATTTCACGCCATTTCTGTGGAAATAAATTAAAGGGACCAAAATGTAAGCCGTTGTCCTTGTGATGAGTATGTATTTCAAAATGAATACGTAGGAAAATACATTCAAAATACTGATGCTATTAATAACAATTTTTTTATAGCCGATTAAATCGCACAAGCATGTTTCTCTTATTACCACTATTCCGAGAGACCGACGGAAAATTTCGCCAGAAATCTTAAAAGAAATTGTTCCCAACATCTTACCTTGTCGATTAAACTTAAAAAATATTTATTGGAAAAAAATTCACGAAATAGCAAACAAAAAAACAAAAAAAAATGAAACATTCGTATTATTTGTTGTTATAAAATAAAAAATAAATAATTCTCCACCTTTTCCGAACGTCAATTGATAGAATATGATGTACTTGAGCTCCAAATTAAATTTCACCACGATATTTATAACGGCTCTCGAAATATCATGAAAAAACTGCCAAAAAGTGTAGTTTTGAGGAAATGGAGTTCAAAGTTTCGGTGCACGTGGACGCTAAAACCCGTCCAGGCGTGCATCACCCTACATTTTTCGATCTCCCGTCCTTAGTTTTGCGAATATCGTACTACATTTGACGGCAAAATATTTTCAAAGGATTATATGAAAAGTATATATGAAAAACAATTTTTTTCGATTTTTTCAATATTTCAAACCTTTCTGATCCCCTTAATTAAAAAAAATGAAAGTACAGTGCTGTTTTCGCAAAAAAAAAAAAAAACCGAATCGAGTACTGCGTACCGCCCCTGCGATTTTGTCGTACTATCAGCTTCTTCGCCGTCTGAGTAGAGTCAGTCCAGCGACGTGCCACGTTCGCTAGTGAATTGGTGCAAAGATAAGTAGATAAGGAGCTCGTTGGAGTCCGAGTCTCTCGATTGCCCATGGGAAAATTCGCGTGAGCGAGAGAGTGAGGCGAGCATTGGCGTTGTACTACCGCTCCCATGAGACGATCATCAGGAAGCTCTATCGTCGTATAGTAGTAGTCGGCAAGCGTGATTGCTCTTCTTCCTCCTTCATCCCTTACCCTCCACTCATCTCTACATGCAGCAACTCCTTCTCTCTTCCCTTCCTGCCCCCGACCCCCCTCTCGCCCCCAACTCATCGTCGACCGTAATCGTGTTTTGGCGTGAAACATATTCGTGTCAGTTAAACTCCGCGCAAAGAGTTCATATTCCCTCATCTGGCAGAGACAGATAGACAGAAGTGAATAAAACGAATCGTCTGAAAGCAAAGACGTCATGACGTATCACGATGATTCTCCCAAAGCTTTCCAAAGCTTAAAGCAATACTTTCGACCCCACCGACGCGAATCATCGTAACTTTCGCTCGAAGTGCGCTCTAAACGTAAATTCATTCGAACGTCGGTCACGCGGCTCGCGTGCGCTGTCCAATCAGTCAGTAACGCTTTTAAACTTCCGTTCGCCTTGTGTCTCTCTCGCGTCCAGGTACGAGAATCAGAGTCGGCAAAAAAAAAATAAAAATAAAAAGAAAAAAAAGAAAAATCCAATTCGTTCGATTTTACTGAATAATTCTATTAAAACATTTGTCCAATTCATTAACAAATGTTACTTCATTGCAGTCACAGGAACTGCAGCGAAGTAAATACATATATACATATATAGAGACACAATGGAAGGTATGCCCGCGCAACCTCGTGTTGCAGCTCGCAAGTAGTGCAGCTACTCGTGCGGGTGGTCGCATCGTGTGGCCGGTAGTCACGGCGTGTCGGCGTATCGTCTGTGGAATATAGCAGGCGAACAGGGCAGAGAGAGTTTCGTTAGGAGGCGGGCACTCGGCGTTCTCCTGTGCCATCGTGGGGGCTTCCTCCGGTATCCCACCTCTCCCCACCCAGTTCGGCGCAACTACCATCGGAACTCCCTCTTTCTCGCTGGCTAACTATACTCTACATCCCGGTGGCTTCTCTTCGTCTCGCTCTCGGGGTACTTGTCGCATCTTGCCACCACCGCCTTCCCCTCTCCCACCCGCCGCGTTTCTCTCGCTCTCGTTCTCTCATCGCTCGCTCGTCGTTCTCTCTCTCTCTCTCTCTCTTCTATACTCTATTCCACTCGAGTGCGATCTCTCCATCGCTGTTCAACCCGTTTCTCTCGAGCAAAGACTTACTCCACGTTTCTCTCTCCTTCCTCATCGTCTTCCGATAGTTACGTCTCGCAAATGGTTTTTTTTTTCGCCATCTCGTTCTATCGCTCAACGGTTTGCGTTTCTCGTCACGCTGTTGTATATACCGCGTTCCTCTCGCTCGTCGTTCCTCCTAGCGCTGCTGGTGCTCTTGTGCCTCTCGGTGCCTCGATCGTGTAGCGGCCGCCACGTTGAGCCCCCGCGTACTATATACGCGCAAGCGCACCGCGGAGTTTATCTCGTGTGTGCATATACACGTATATATGTCGATATATATATGTATAAAGGAGATTTACACACAACGCTGCGGCGCTCTCGCTTCTATGGTACACGAAAAGCACTTATCTCTGTCCAACGTCGCGTAAATCCCTATAACTCTTTCTCGGTCGGTTCTCGAATGGTATATGTATATATGGAACGGTAGTCTCTTCTCTCTCCCCCGCAACGCTGAGAGGAGTCGACGGGACCGCGTGAGAGAGCCCCGAGAGTCTCTCACTCGCGCTATCCTCCCCACTCTAGTGCCGCTCGAACGTGCCCCGGCGTAGGCTCCTCGACCCTCCCCTCCCCGTCTTTCCTCTGCATTCCCGTTTCCTATCCCCGCGTACCTCCTTCGCCGTCCATAGTCGTTATATATCGTACCCTCCGCCCTCCCTCTCTCCCTCCGCCCCCTCCCTCTTACCCCCCGCACGCCGCCCCGCGCCGAGAGCGCAGTGTCGCGTCGAACCTCTAGCAGAGCGCGTCGCACGTCCGAGTACTGGCCGCCGCCCGTCATCAGTCGCCGTACTACCGCGCAGCCACGTAACCTCTTACCTTCTTAGTTTTTAGTAGTCAGTAGTAGGGTTACCCGACCGGCCGACGTTGTTAATTCCATTTAAAAAAAAAAATAATAATCGACGTAGTCGAAAAAAAAAAAAAAAAAAAAAACACGTACCGCACCAACCATTTTTTCGATACATAAAACACCGATCCGCCCTACGGAACGACAGGAGAAAAAAAAAAAGATAACTTCGATAAGCAGACGAGAAAAAAAATAAATAAAAGGGAAAGGGCACGTCGTTGGAACGTTGTCGATCAACGAACGTCCGTTGAAACGTTAAATCGTCGAACGTCACAACCTCGCATTGTCATCGGTGATTGTCCGTCGTCAACCCCCTAAACACGACAGGATCGTTTGGACGCCCACGCGCTCACACACACCCCTATCGTCTATTCTATCTTCTACTTCTTCTGTCATCGGCAACCGCTTTCGTCCCTTAGCGAATCTGCTGGTTATATATATAAAACAAAAAACAAAAAAAAAATCAACAATAACAATAACAACAACAACATCAAGAAACGGAGAAGCATATAATAATAATAATAATAATCAGAAAGTTTCGGTATCGTGAGACGCACGGTGTTAATATTTCGACGTCGTTTCGCCACTGTCTCGTGTGTGTGTGCGTGCGTGCGTGCGTGTATGTGTATATCTATGTGTGTAACCGAGAAGGGTGAGAAAAAAGATAAAATTGTTACGTAGCGGACAGAGTGTTCGATTGTCAACGACAATTTGGCAATAAAAAAGAAAAAAATAAATAAATAAAAATAAATTTAAAAAAACGAGTGTCCACGCGAGGGTTTGCACGTTTGAGGGTGTTAAAGTGCTGTGTGGTGACATAAACAAGATTTACGCCAGCTGAAAGCCCTCAGATATATATATAATATATATATATATATATACCTCGGACAGGGAGTGAAGAGAAAAGAACACGAGAGATCAGGCCGTAGAAAAATCGTACCTTTGACCCGATTGGAAAAAAAAAGGAAGTAAAAAAAAAACGTGGTGGTGAGCCCAGGGGGTCGAGAGAGAGAAGAAGTGCACGTATAATAGTTATAGTTGGAGCGGGGCGAGTCTCGTGGATCGAGCGGAGAGTTCGCATATAGAAAAGGCCGGAGCAGCGAAGACCGCGCTCTCGTGTGCGAGTTGCGGGCTCGAGTAGTTACGAACCGCTAGTGGCGATATATACACGTACACTCGAAAAAAAAACACACACACACACACATATATATATATATACTCATATATACCGAGGGACGCCGCGTGTATACAGAGAAGATATATATATATATATACATATATACGAAGAGCGCGCGCGCGCGCACAGATAGTAGATCTTCGGCTGCTTCTTCTTATTCATCGTCTCCGTGTTATAACCTACTCGTCACGAGCGCGGAGAGTGAAGACCGGAAGTGATCAGTGTGGAGTGTGAATCGCGTTTTCGCGAGGAAAAAAATTATAATTAAAACATAAAAATTCGTTAAAAAGTTAAAAAAAAAAAAAAAAAAAAAAAAAACGACAAAAAAAAGCGCTTTCGACGCATCTATAAAAAAAAATTCCCTCCCCCCTCGACTTTGAAAAAAAAAATCCCCAACAGGCTTAGTAGACACGTCGGTGTGCGTCATGGAACCACAGAGCCAGGAGATCGTGGCGAGCGGATCGCTGGCCGAGGTGCCCAACGATCCAGGGTACGATATTTATTTAAATACGAAGCTAAATGGTATTGTTATTGATTATTAATAACACTCTTTCGAATGATAATTATTACAAGAAACGCGTTTGATTTTTCGTAATGACCGAGTTACGACGATTAGTGTCGCGTTTGTTATTGTACGCGAATACACGAGAATCGAGGAACGATCGACGCGCGTTGTTCGCGATCCCAGTGCGGGAAAATCACGCGCCGGCTCTCCGTAACTCGTCCTCGCGCCACCTCCCTCGCGCGCGTCGAGCTTCTCCAGGGCAACCAACCTCCCGCCCTTCCATTCGCGAACGAACCATCAGGCGCGGGCGCATTACGTCAATCTATTCAACGGTTTACCAACACTCCATCCATGAAATCGGCGTATATTTCATTCATTCATTTTATTTCAGTTCCGCGAACTTTGACGAAACAATTCTTCATTTATTCGCGTATCATGAATTTTCATTGGGTTTTTCAATTTATTTTCGAATTTTTTTTTTTTTCACATGTTTTTTTTTGTTTATACGTTAAAAATGATATGACTTACGAACGATTGAGAACGACACGAACGTCATTTCAATATCATTGATACGACAAAACGTAACACGGCGTGACGCGATAAGCGCGTCGGACGTACACGCGATTCTTGGCAATATTCCCTGCGCGTCGAGTTTCGCGAATAGATTTTCGTAGCGGCGAAATTCTCCGTAGAAATTTTGTGAATCGCGGACAAGGAGCAGCGGTAGCCGCGCGTGTTGTACGCGTCTCGCCGCTACCACGTGACGCAGACGCGAGAGGAACGGTCCCGCATCACGTGGCGTTCGGCGTCGTCTTGCGCATCCTTGTGGAATTATTTGAAAGGGATGGGAGGGGGAAGTTATAGATGGAAGTAAAGAGGACTGGTCGAGAGTTGAATATTATGATGAAATGTAAATATCATCGATGGACGACGGCGAAACGTGACTCGTGAAGTGTATCGATCACTTTATTATCGTAATCCGAATTATTATTGTTTTCGTGATTTCCATTGAATTTGCTTTCGCGATTGATCGATACCGATGGTTGAGCGACGATGAAAGTTGGTAGAATTAATATCGCCGACACGTGGAAACGGTTATACGCACACGTAGACGAAACGTTCGTTTGACACAATCAATATTTTCAAAATTTATTTGCATACTATAAAATACGAGCAAATAATACGAATGCTATAACGCAAATAAATCTTTCGCATTTATCGAAGTTATAATCCGATGCAAATAAATTTTCTACATTTATTTGCATATACTTTGATGATTATCAAAATTGTTATGCTTTCGTACGAATATCGACCAATAAAATGGATTAGCAGTTCGTTACTTAAACACTTATTATTATTATTATTATTTCAACAAATTTAATACAATGCAAATAAATGTTATTGTCCACTTCACAATTAACAAGAAATTAATAGATGCGCGATTTTTTTTTTTACACAATCGTTACACATTTTCAAAAATTACGATTCATTTCGAAACACTCGTATGCGTTGACAACTGCCGACGTGAAAGAAACTCGTGATTGCGATGGGTCGAGCCGAAGGGATAACAAAAAGAATAATGTGGATAGGAAACGAGACTACGCTGCATTTTTCTTTTCCTATCTTTTTTCCGCTTTTACCTCATACTACGAGGGTAATGAGAAAAAAAGAAAAAAAAAAAAAAAATGAATGGTCGGGAGTGTTTTTTCGCCCCTCGGACATTATCGTCATCACCGACTCACATATGGAATTTTTTTTCTTTTTTTTGTTTCCAGGAAAATGTTCATCGGCGGTCTCTCGTGGCAGACAAGTCCAGGTGAGTTCTGAAACTTTACAAGTTAATAGTACACATATCGCGCACTGTGTTAACACTATCGCATTCTCGACGAGATATCTAATCAATTTGACGTCGCGAGACTGCGATACTCGACTAAGCTTTGCTTCTTCAGCTACGATACTTTTACTACATAAAATTCCTAATCAGCTATTCTACATTTACGTATGTATAACCGCTCAGAGTCTTCACGCTGCGCCTCGTGTTGTTCTCGGTGATAAGAAAAAAAAAAAAAAAAAAAAAAAGGCGCCCGTGAATTCATTCTTTTCGTTATTTATTTTTTGCTTCGTTGCACTAACTCCCGCGCTCTCTCTCGCTCTCTCTCTCTCTCTCTTTCTCTCTCTTGGAGAACTTGCTATGCGGCCGGCCAACAGTCGAGGAGAGTCTACCGTAGCAAGTGGGACAAAACATTTGCATATACGAGTAAATGCAGCGGTGGTGAAGTTATGCGTAGAATGGTCGTCGAGCGTTCACTCTCACAGTTATGTTCTCGTGTTCGATAATATTCATTGTGCAAACATTACGCACAGCGCGCACGGTGTGTGTACGCATTCGACTGCAATGGTACATACCTAACGGAAAAGATTGTCCGAGTATCGTGCATTTGCTGATTTCTCCACGAGATTGTTTATCGCACGCTACTCCGATTAGTTAAACCGCGTCGTCGTGACCGATAACGCGATCGTAACTAGAGACTGCGAGGATCTAAAACCCGAGGGACCTTCCGCGGTTAAAGGGCACATCGAGATATCGATTGGTTCGAATCGATTTGTAGCGACTTGTGTCGTACTTCCAGTAATTCTTTCTCACAGAAAAAAAAAAAAAAAAGCGAACGGTTAAATATATTTACAAGGGATATGTTATTAAAATAACAATGTGCACTTTATCACGTGCATCACGATAAGAATCACGCAATATTCCGCACGCATCCGATCCGACACTAATCCACGCTAATCACCTTATCGTTGTTTGAGATACATGTGTATGAAAAAAAAAAAAAAAAAAAAAAAAAATCGGATCGAAAGTTCGAACCTTTCTAACTATGCTATCGCGTGTGTAAACTAATACTAAATCACACACGACTGTATGGCATTTTTGAATAACACATTTATCGACAAAAAAAAAATATCGAAATAAAAAAAAAAAATGCTTCGGTAAAATGGTATAAGAGAGACGAATATGAAGAATTTCGAGGCTCGTCTAAAGTATATACGCAGTTTGTTGTTGCTATTTCATCCCTCATTTCCACATAGTTAATTGCCTACGCTTTTAGTTTGGATAAACACTTGATAATTTTTGTCTGCCAGTCCGGCGAGTGAAAGGAATGTGTCATCTAACGAAAAAAAAAACAACAAAAAAATTCGCACTCCGTTGGTCTCACACGTGTTTAACTCGGAGGAGTTCCGAACCCCGACTTGCTATCATTACGAGCATTAAATATGAAGATGAATATAATTGCTTAATAATATACCTCTTTCTTACGGTTAATAAAACGCTATCGTCAAGATTACTCTAATTTTTATTAAAAAAAAAAAAAAAAAAAGGAACACGAAGAATATAAACGAACGATGTACGACTTTGCGGCAATATGCGGATATTCGCGTATAGTTAGAAGCGTTTTTCGAGTTCTCCCGTTGACTCGAGAAAAGAAGACGAAGGAGAAAAAGAAGAAGACGAGTAGAGTAGCTCGCCGGAGCTCCGCGGAGGCGGCGTAGGCTCATTAACGTTATTTGCCATCGTTACATAAGTCATTCCTCTCTGTTTCTCACAATGTTCCGCTATTCTCATCTCAAATTTCTCTCTCTCGCTGAGCGTTTTCATTCCGTTCGTTCGTGAAACTAAAATCCGCGTGACTGTCGGAGCAGTCAGATTTTTTTCCACTTTCGTCCTCGCAGAAGGCGAAGAATCCATCTTTTTTACACGTCTTTTATCACCCCGAGTCGGGAAAAGCACTCGAATTTTGTATGAACTTATTCTCTTCTCGACTTCTTGGTTTTTTCAATTAGACGAGAAATTCTTTCTCAACGGCAAAGCCACGAAGATTCTCGCATCGTCCATTCGCTCCAATGACTCTCGTTACGATTATCATATCGACGCAATCCCTCATATTTTCTCGTTTAATTAACCAATCGTTCGTTCGAATTTCCGTAACAATGAATAGTAGAATTAATTATCGCGTGAATATAAAAAAAAATGCGTCATCGCGTTTATTTTTTCTATTCATTCTCATTCGCTCTCTCTCTCGCAGTTGCGTACGTAGTTGAGCCGCTCTGACGCGGGCTTACCGACTCGTCTGATGCAATAGAGCGCGACTACTGCAACTCTCATCTATATATCCCCTCTCCCTCCTCAGTGACTCCACTTCTCACTACGTCTATTTTTAAACGTAATTGCAAGCCGCCCGTTTTTAATGGACGAGGCCGGCAGATGGACGCGACCGAGATGTGCACATAGTCCGAATCCATCCAATGCGAGCGTTACGCTGTCGTTCTTAAATCCGATTCGATAAAGAAACATCCAAACGACATATGAGGTCTGCTTGCTCCGCGATAAATAATCTGCCTAAAGATATGCCAAATTTTCATCAACAGTTTGGAAATCATAAACGAAACACCGCATAGAAATCACGCGTAACGCGATTTCGCGATAAGCGTGATGCTGGGTAGTCGAGCATATCGCTGCGTCTTGCAAATCGATGATTTTCAATATGTAGTCGAAAAGTTTTGATTATTCGCAATTGGTCACCAGTACATAGCCTAACCGTAGCTGGATTCGTTTCATGCGCAAAACGACAGAGCACCTCTTTCTTCTCCCTGTGTCCCTCTCGAGAGATTCACCGAGGGGACTTTAATTACGCAAGTAGGTCGAAAGGGGCGCCTAATTTATTTGCGACATAGGTGACTACCCGCGCCGCGGCCGCGTCGTTCAAGAGCGAGAGAGATGGGAACATCACGCTCGGTGCTCTCTGTGCCTCTATATCGCGGTTGCCCTGCTTGCGCGCCTTCCTTCCCGCCCGCTTGTTAGTCCAACGATATTCGTTAACGTTGAGCCCACGGCAAGCAAGCGGTAGCATACCGGGGTCAACGACTCTCTCACCGACGCGCATAATTCGCCACGACGTTTCTTCTTCCGCGTCGAATCTCTTCGCTTGGGCTCTCCTCTTCGTGTGTCCTCTGCGGTATATGCGATATATCCCACGAACGCCGCGACGTTCAAACGCCTAATTCTGTAACCTCTGCATCACTCTATATCTTTAACATCATCGTTACCCTATCTGCCTCTCTTCTACCTATAGGTACTTATACACCACCTTCGCGGTACCCATAGCCTAAGATATATCTTTAGATTTTCCGGACAGTCCGAAGGCTTCGAGATTTCCGCGTTCATTCATTACTACCACACGTCTCTCTTATGCTTCTTTTCACCCCACTTTTCACCTCACCGACCCATGAATTAAACTTGACGCGTGTATGTGAGTTCTTTGCCAATACGGACGATTTAATTTACATATTCGGGACAAAATTTTTCACTAAAAATTTACGCCGCATTTAAATTTTTTTTTTTCATCATACATTTGCCGGTGGAATTATTGAAAACGAAATATTTGTAAAAAAAAAAAAATTTCGTTCGTCATTTTTTTTTTTTACCAAATTGTAAAATCTCAAAATATTTTTGAGTATCGATACAATGTTTTTCCCTTTTCCGCACGACTACATTTCACCACCAATAGTTTCGTTCGTCAGCCTCATACGGCCGCAAGTCGCGGAACGAATAAATCGATAACGTTGCTTCCGATAACTTCGACGAATTTCGACCACCCTATCTTTTTACATAAAGTTGTCGACAATAAGAAATAAATATCACCAAAAAAAAAAAAAAAGAATATCGCCGAATTTTTATTTTTTACGATTTTCCAAGTCGATTCTCACATTTCTCGTACCGACGATTGATCGAAGGTACCAAAATGATAAATTGCGATTGTGGGTGGTCGTTGGTTTTGCACGAGAGTGATAGCGTCTCGGCGAGCCAAGCGTTCAGGAAGAAATATATGTACACGACACAGTGGTTATACCGTCATCATGTATATATATACATACATACATACATACGTATGCGAGGGAGACACGCGCTAAGAACTGGAGCGAGCCGTCTGACCCATATCTATGTATTTATGTATATGTTTGAGTTGTTGTACAGTACAGCGCTCGTCTCTGTATACGCGATATAACCCCTCACACGCACAGGCGCACACACACGAGTGCGAGAAAGTGAGTATCAAACGATAGCGAGCCGCGTGCGAGTCTAGCTATGCGCGCTCGGCTTCCCTGTTCGCGTAACAGTGCATGTGCGCTCGTTCATTCAGAGAGACGCGAAGAGACTCGCCAGCGAGCACAGTAAGCGCCCGGTAACCAGGGAGCGAGAGCTATAGTAGTAACATCGCGTCTATGTCGCATCGAGGCTATTGCTTGCAACTGCGGTACGAGTACCATAGAGCAGCACAACAGCGTATCGACGTTCCGCAGTTATTGAACCGAGGGCTATTATTTTCACGACCTACCGACGCCAAGTTCGCGGCCCACTTTGTGTTTATGTCATCCACCCTTCTATCCTACCTTCGTACCTATTATTGTACACTTCGGGCAAAAGGCAACTTTTACAAATCACCACGAACTCTGGTTACAGTGAGGAGGTCACGATTGTTATTATACGTACAATACAGTCCAACTTTCCTGCTGTAACATTTCGATTCATTAACGAAGGGATTGAATAAAGAGCTATCAGCGTATTGTTTTGATTCCGTAAAGTACGGGAGGATGATACACTATGGATAACGTCTATCTCCAGGCTATCGAGGGGATTTTATTAGTCATTTTTTTTTTTTTTTCTTTTTTTTTTTTTCATTTTTATTCCGGATGTCGGTAGTTCTTTGCTGTCACGAGCACACGTGTTGCTGGCCGCTGTTCATCCCCGCGCGATCTGTATATAGTTTATCTGTATGCGTACAACAGTGAGGTTCGTACCGTATAGCAACATAGTGTGTATATCGAGCGCCCGGCGGTCTGTGCGAACGAGACGGAACGAACAGACGGATAGTCGGAGAGTAGATACGGCGAGTAACAGTGCAGCCGTATCATAACTCGACACGGCGATGCGTAATCCTCGCGATATCTCTCATGCGCCCGGAGATCTTTCTCTCCCAACCCTATCTCGTCTCTCGAATACACACGAGAAGGAAACACATAAACGTTTATGCAACTCTCGGTCGCATACGATTATGTATCTTTCACGATTATGTTCGACGCTTTTCGCGCTATCAACTCTGCGCGCCAGTAGTCTTTGAACTCTTCGTCGACGATGGAACGAGGACGATGACGTCGACTCCCGGCATATAGTACGTATTCTACTTGTACGCTTGGCTCTCGGAACATAAGCCAACGGAATCGCCGGATGCGTCGGTAGAGCGTATACGTTCATTTACGTGAAAAGGAGGAAACGATTATCTACGACTGTAATTATACTCGCGGGATAGTAACTACGAGACACAAATTATACGCATAGAAAAAAAAAGGCGTATAGTTGACGGAACAGATACGTACACACACGCGATGGTGAACATAAACTTTTGAGATTCAAAGTCATTGTTATTCACGAATTTAACGATAAAATACGGAAGCCTCGAGTGCCGAAACACGAATCACATTTTTAACACTTTGTCGATACTTTTTTTTTGGTCAAAATAAGAAAAACCAAAAACTTTATGAAGCTGAAACTAGCGGGCAGTTCAGCGGGCAGTTCGCCGCGCGAGCAGCGGTTCTCAGGCGCTACCGTAGCCCTCTTTTCGCTGTTCGCTAGTCGCTGTTCGCTGTTCGCAAATTCGCTGTTAATTTTTTCTATAGTTCGACACAATCAACTAAGCATATATACCAAGTTTCAAACAATGTACACCTCTCCGAGCCGAGAAAAAAAATGTTTATTAACCATTTAAGGCCTCAGCCGACTTCTCGAGATACCCTTTTGTTTATCGAGGTGTACATTCGCTGTTAATTTTTTCTATAGTTCGGCACAATCAACTAAGCATATGTGCCAAGTTTCAAACAATGTACACCTCCTCGAGCCGAGAAAAAAAATGTTTATTAACAATTTTAAGGCCTCAGCGGACTATCTCAAGATCCCCTTTTGTTTATCGAAGTGTACATTCGCTGATAATTTTTTCTATAGTTCGGCATAGTCAACTGAGTATACGTGCCAAGTTTCAAACAAAGTACACCTCCCCGAGCCGAGAAAAAAAATGTTTATTAACAATTTTAAGGCCTCAGCGGAATATCTCGAGATCCCCTTTTGTTTATCGAAGTGTACATTCGCTGATAATTTTTTCCATAGTTCGGCATAGTCAACTGAGTATACGTGCCAAGTTTCAAACAAAGTACACCTCCCCGAGCCGAGAAAAAAAATGTTTATTAACAATTTTAAGTGCTCAGCCGACTATCTCGAGATCCCCTTTTGTTTATCGAAGTGTACATTCGCTGATAATTTTTTCCATAGTTCGGCATAGTCAACTGAGTATACGTGCCAAGTTTCAAACAAAGTACACCTCCCCGAGCCGAGAAAAAAAATGTTTATTAACAATTTTAAGTGCTCAGCCGACTATCTCGAGATCCCCTTTTGTTTATCGAAGTGTACAATCGCTGATAATTTTTTCTATAGTTCGGCATAGTCAACTGAGTATATGTGCCAAGTTTCAAACAATGTACACCTCCTCGAGCCGAGAAAAAAAATGTTTATTAACAATTTTAAGGCCTCAGCCGAATATCTCGAGATCCCCTTTTGTTTATCGAAGTGTACATTCGCTGATAATTTTTTCTATAGTTCGGCATAGTCAACTGAGTATACGTGCCAAGTTTCAAACAAAGTACACCTCCCCGAGCCGAGAAAAAAAATGTTTATTAACAATTTTAAGGCCTCAGCCGAATATCTCGAGATCCCCTTTTGTTTATCGAAGTGTACATTCGCTGATAATTTTTTCCATAGTTCGGCATAGTCAACTGAGTATACGTGCCAAGTTTCAAACAAAGTACACCTCCCCGAGCCGAGAAAAAAAATGTTTATTAACAATTTTAAGTGCTCAGCCGACTATCTCGAGATCCCCTTTTGTTTATCGAAGTGTACAATCGCTGATAATTTTTTCTATAGTTCGGCATAGTTAACTGAGTATATGTGCCAAGTTTCGAACAATGTACACCTCCTCGAGCCGAGAAAAAAAATGTTTATTAACAATTTTAAGGCCTCAGCCGAATATCTCGAGATCCCCTTTTGTTTATCGAAGTGTACATTCGCTGATAATTTTTTCCATAGTTCGGCATAGTCAACTGAGTATACGTGCCAAGTTTCAAACAAAGTACACCTCCCCGAGCCGAGAAAAAAAATGTTTATTAACAATTTTAAGTGCTCAGCCGACTATCTCGAGATCCCCTTTTGTTTATCGAAGTGTACAATCGCTGATAATTTTTTCTATAGTTCGGCATAGTCAACTGAGTATATGTGCCAAGTTTCAAACAATGTACACCTCCTCGAGCCGAGAAAAAAAATGTTTATTAACAATTTTAAGGCCTCAGCCGAATATCTCGAGATCCCCTTTTGTTTATCGAAGTGTACATTCGCTGATAATTTTTTCTATAGTTCGGCATAGTCAACTGAGTATACGTGCCAAGTTTCAAACAAAGTACACCTCCCCGAGCCGAGAAAAAAAATGTTTATTAACAATTTTAAGGCCTCAGCCGAATATCTCGAGATCCCCTTTTGTTTATCGAAGTGTACATTCGCTGATAATTTTTTCCATAGTTCGGCATAGTCAACTGAGTATACGTGCCAAGTTTCAAACAAAGTACACCTCCCCGAGCCGAGAAAAAAAATGTTTATTAACAATTTTAAGTGCTCAGCCGACTATCTCGAGATCCCCTTTTGTTTATCGAAGTGTACAATCGCTGATAATTTTTTCTATAGTTCGGCATAGTTAACTGAGTATATGTGCCAAGTTTCAAACAATGTACACCTCCTCGAGCCGAGAAAAAAAATGTTTATTAACAATTTTAAGGCCTCAGCCGAATATCTCGAGATCCCCTTTTGTTTATCGAAGTGTACATTCGCTGATAATTTTTTCCATAGTTCGGCATAGTCAACTGAGTATACGTGCCAAGTTTCAAACAAAGTACACCTCCCCGAGCCGAGAAAAAAAATGTTTATTGAAAACTTTTTATTTTATTTTGACTATCTCGAGATGCCCTTTTGTTTATCGAGGTGTACATTCGCTGTTAATTTTTTCTATAGTTCGGCACAGTCAACTAAGCATATGTGCCAAGTTTCAGACAATGTACACCTCCCTGAGCCGAGAAAAAAAATGTTTATTAACAATTTTAAGGCCTCAGCGGGCTATCTCGAGGTGCCCTTTTGTTTATCGAAGTGTACATTCGCTGATAATTTTTTCTATAGTTCGGCACAGTCAACTAAGCATATGTGCCAAGTTTCAAACAATGTACACCTCCCCGAGCCGAGAAAAAAAATGTTTATTGAAAAATTTTTATTTTATTTTGACTATCTCGAGATGCCCTTTTGTTTATCGAGGTGTACATTCGCTGTTAATTTTTTCTATAGTTCGGCACAATCAACTAAGCATATGTGCCAAGTTTCAAACAATGTACACCTCCCCGAGCCGAGAAAAAAAATGTTTATTAACAATTTTACGGCCTCAGCGGGCTGTCTCGAGATGCCCTTTTGTTTATCGAAGTGTACATTCGCTGATAATTTTTTCTATAGTTCGGCACAGTCAACTAAGCATATGTGCAAAGTTTCAAACCATGTACACCTCCCCGAGCCGAGAAAAAAAATGTTTATTAACAATTTTAAGGCCTCAGCGGACTATCTCGAGATGCCCTTTTGTTTATCGAAGTGTACATTCGCTGATAATTTTTTCTATAGTTCGGCACAGTCAACTAAGCATATGTGCAAAGTTTCAAACAATGTACACCTCCCCGAGCCGAGAAAAAAAAATGTTTATTAACAATTTTAAGGTCCCAGCGGGCTATCTCGAGATGCCCTTTTGTTTATCGAAGTGTACATTCGCTGATAATTTTTTCTATAGTTCGGCACAGTCAACTAAGCATATGTGCCAAGTTTCAAACAAGGTACACCTTCCCGAGCCGAGAAAAAAAATGTTTAGTGGCAATTTTAAGTCCCTCAAAGGGACTCAAAATGGCATCTCGAGATAGCCCGCTGAGGCCCGCTGAGACATTTTTTTTCTCGGCTCGGGGAGGTGTACTTTGTTTGAAACTTGGCACGTATACTCAGTTGACTATGCCGAACTATAGAAAAAATTATCAGCGAATGTACACTTCGATAAACAAAAGGGGATCTCGAGATATTCGGCTGAGGCCTTAAAATTGTTAATAAACATTTTTTTTCTCGGCTCGAGGAGGTGTACATTGTTTGAAACTTGGCACATATACTCAGTTGACTATGCCGAACTATAGAAAAAATTATCAGCGATTGTACACTTCGATAAACAAAAGGGGATCTCGAGATAGTCGGCTGAGCACTTAAAATTGTTAATAAACATTTTTTTTCTCGGCTCGAGGAGGTGTACTTTGTTTGAAACTTGGCACGTATACTCAGTTGACTATGCCGAACTATAGAAAAAATTATCAGCGAATGTACACTTCGATAAACAAAAGGGGATCTCGAGATATTCGGCTGAGGCCTTAAAATTGTTAATAAACATTTTTTTTCTCGGCTCGAGGAGGTGTACATTGTTTGAAACTTGGCACATATACTCAGTTGACTATGCCGAACTATAGAAAAAATTATCAGCGATTGTACACTTCGATAAACAAAAGGGGATCTCGAGATATTCGGCTGAGGCATTAAAATTGTTAATAAACATTTTTTTTCTCGGCTCGAGGAGGTGTACATTGTTTGAAACTTGGCACATATACTCAGTTGACTATGCCGAACTATAGAAAAAATTATCAGCGATTGTACACTTCGATAAACAAAAGGGGATCTCGAGATAGTCGGCTGAGCACTTAAAATTGTTAATAAACATTTTTTTTCTCGGCTCGAGGAGGTGTACTTTGTTTGAAACTTGGCACGTATACTCAGTTGACTATGCCGAACGATAGAAAAAATTATCAGCGAATGTACACTTCGATAAACAAAAGGGGATCTCGAGATATTCGGCTGAGGCCTTAAAATTGTTAATAAACATTTTTTTTCTCGGCTCGAGGAGGTGTACATTGTTTGAAACTTGGCACATATACTCAGTTGACTATGCCGAAGTATAGAAAAAATTATCAGCGATTGTACACTTCGATAAACAAAAGGGGATCTCGAGATAGTCGGCTGAGCACTTAAAATTGTTAATAAACATTTTTTTTCTCGGCTCGGGGAGGTGTACTTTGTTTGAAACTTGGCCCGTATACTCAGTTGACTATGCCGAACTATAGAAAAAATTATCAGCGAATGTACACTTCGATAAACAAAAGGGGATCTCGAGATATTCGGCTGAGGCCTTAAAATTGTTAATAAACATTTTTTTTCTCGGCTCGAGGAGGTGTACATTGTTTGAAACTTGGCACATATACTCAGTTGACTATGCCGAACTATAGAAAAAATTATCAGCGATTGTACACTTCGATAAACAAAAGGGGATCTCGAGATAGTCGGCTGAGCACTTAAAAATGTTAATAAACATTTTTTTTCTCGGCTCGGGGAGGTGTACTTTGTTTGAAACTTGGCACGTATACTCAGTTGACTATGCCGAACTATAGAAAAAATTATCAGCGAATGTACACTTCGATAAACAAAAGGGGATCTCGAGATAGTCCGCTGAGGCCTTAAAATTGTTAATAAACATTTTTTTTCTCGGCTCGAGGAGGTGTACATTGTTTGAAACTTGGCACATATACTCAGTTGACTGTGCCGAACGATAGAAAAAATTATCAGCGAATGTACACTTCGATAAACAAAAGGGCATCTCGAGATAGCCCGCTGAGGCCGTAAAATTGTTAATAAACATTTTTTTTCTCGGCTCGGGGAGGTGTACATTGTTTGAAACTTGGCACATATGCTTAGTTGATTGTGCCGAACTATAGAAAAAATTAACAGCGAATGTACACCTCGATAAACAAAAGGGTACCTCGAGAAGTCGGCTGAGGCCTTAAATGGTTAATAAACATTTTTTTTCTCGGCTCGGAGAGGTGTACATTGTTTGAAACTTGGCATATATGCTTAGTTGATTGTGTCGAACTATAGAAAAAATTAACAGCGAATTTGCGAACAGCGAACAGCGACTAGCGAACAGCGAAAAGAGGGCTACGGTAGCGCCTGAGAACCGCTGCTCGCGCGGCGAACTGCCCGCTGAACTGCCCGCTAGTTTCAGCTTCATAAAACTTTCATTCATTTTCAATGAAAGAAGAAAAGCATAAAAAACTCATTTTCTCGATTCTCGATGATTAACGATTAATGGAATCGTGTTCGATGTTTATTTTTCTTTCTTTTTCGTTCGATCAATTTTTTTTTAAATTTCGTCATCGTTGGTCATAATGTTTCTATAGCGAGCTGCTAGTCGAACCAGCGTCGTCGGCCAGTAGTGGTATTTACCAGGCGCTATGTTTTCCGGTCGACACACACGCTTTCACGTTATAACACAATAGACGCGCGTTGTTGGTACGCGTAGGAGAATACGTAAAGAAGGTTAACATGTAACGGTGTTACATTGTTAGACGGGGATAATACACACGAAGCTGGAGTCTCGGGCCGGCGAACAGCATTCACAGAACGTTGAGCACATAACGTACGTCGTACGTTGTTTCGTATAAAGCGTGAGGACTGTTATGGTATACACCGACGTTGGGTGGTATCGCGAACACGAATACTATCGAGTAAACTACGAGAGAACCGCGAGAACGAGTCAGCGGTGTAAGCATTGTTTACGGAAGTGACGCACATCGATCTGTCTCGTTTCTGTACCGAGGGGTACAGGAGGGAGAATCGTTGGCGTCCGGGTCGCCGACACACTCTACCATCATCCCTTGAAACTGCTTCAACCCCTTCGACGCTCTTCACATTTTGCGGAATATCCCGTTCTACTGAATTACGCTGATGCACTTTGTCTGACAATAACATGTACTGCACTACTTACATGCGTCACAGTTACGGCATCGCTGCAGTTACGCTTTCGTACGAGAGTCGGGGAAAAACATTTCATTATACATCTGTTACCTTATATTGCGAAGACGTACCGTCAGGGTGAATGTTTGCGCCACTATGGTGTGGATACCACGGTAGATGTTGTATCAAGATTTTCTTTCCTCTCCGGCTCTCCTTTAGCGAGTATTCTTTCATCTCTCGACGGGGTCATCTTCCCGTTCTCACTGCTCACGCGAGCATTACCCCCCCCCCCCCCCCCCCCCCCCCCTGTCTTACCTTTCTCTACAGAAATTTATTTCACTTTTTTTTTATTCCTTCATTCTTCGCTGCACCGCGATGTAATGTAACTCGACCCTTTCACGGCCAACTGCTGTATAGTCAGCGCGATGGAACTTATATCGCCTTACCAGGTATAGACCGACGACGGTACTGAATGCAAGTTACGTGGCCGTTTCCAGTATGTGTTGGTATAAAAATGCATCACGTAAAATTAATTAATTCAACATATGTAGGCGTGAAAAAACGCGAAGGAGATAATTCATCGGTATACAATTATCACGCCGCATAAAAGCAATCGAGCGAATTTTTTCCTGCATCAGTCCTCCATAAAGTCAGCTCTAGCGATTTTATGTGTTGCGTCGTGTGGTTATCTATCTATACAGCGGAGGGACGTTTTCTCCTGTGTCGAGACTTATCGGTGCGATCGTTCGTGATAATGGAACGATCCAGGATCGGAATTGGTCCTTCAATGGCATTCCCGTCGATAGGGTTTTCCCGGTTGAACCTCATAGTTGTTGTCGATGTCCTACTATCGCCAACCCTCGTGCCCACCGTTACTCGTCGTCGACGTTTTCATCTATACGATCATCGAGAGAATCATGGAGAATGCGTGTGCGTCAGATACACGTACGATCTCCCCCCTCCCCCTCCCCCTCCCCCCAGCCTTCCCGAAACTCTCGCAGCCGAGAGAGAGTTATGTATGTAACTGCTATTGTATAACTAACTATTACTATAACGTATATCGTATATAGTAATAGCTTGTGTACTATCGAATCATCTTTATCACCGTTACTCGAGCTATCGACGCGCATCTCTCCAATCTCTGCTAATTACCGAAAGCGAATACGACGTCGAAATCGAGCGAACAGACGAGCGGTCTGACCCCCACGGATGCTACTACTGTAACAGCACGCTATTAGCTCGGCTCCTGCCGTTTCGGTTTATTGGTTCTGACTATAACCTATGAAATTATGATATTGTTATTAGCTTAACTCTATAGATGATTTATCGACACTGTTATCTTCCAATATTTTAGCTTCGAACAATTGTTTTCGATAAATTGTTTAACTACAGAGTCGTAAACGCTAACGTTAACGCATATTTTTGAACAAATGTCTCTATCGAGATATTACTCGGTCCCGTAATAATATTTTTTAGCCTCGTTGTGGCAAAATGATATCAGCAATATGTGTATCTATAATTGCAGTTGCATGTATGGTTTTTTAGAGTTAAAAAAACGATTCCATAAAGTATTTTTTATCGAAGATTCGGCTTCTGATAAAAACGCCGCGTTAGCACATTTGCCCTCGAGATTTTACCGGGGAGATCTTTTTCTTCTATTCCGGTGATTCTTGGTATTGCCGGGGAAGGGATCAACGGTAGTTGTTGTCCTGTTGGGCCGCTCGTTGTCGTAGCGTTCGATGGTTTTCGTGAGTGAGGAAAGCAAAAGGCGAGTACGAGAGAGAAAGAGGGAGAGAATCGTCGGCGGTGGTGAAGTGGTCGTCGAGCGTCGACGACGGCTACGATCCAACCGCCACTTGTTGAGTAATCTACTTAGTTCGCCAAGCGAGCAGCAGCCACCAGCTAGAAGCTAAGAAGAGGGACAAGGGATGAGAGAGTGTGAGAGGCGAGGAAAAGGCATTTTTCCCTCGTAGTATACACGCGTATCTTTCTCTATTCTCTATAACCGTTGTTGCTTTACACAGCGCAATCTTTCGAAGATTTATTCTTCGCTTCACCTTATTACGGGATCCTCTTTGCGTTTAAAATGAGAGTACATATCTTTCGCGTACACACGGAGGTTTTACTCGTTGCTGAAACTTCTCAACGGCATCTCACGCGCGCACTCCTTACCCCCCTTTCGCTTCTCTCCCTCATCCTCATCCCGTTCTTTGGCTTGTCTCTCGCAGGCGAAGAAGAGAGCGTGTCTTCATAAATTTCAACTCTGCGGTTCGTAAAAGAGGCCGAAAATAACCCATGAGCCGGTGAGCGAACGGCCGCTTGCCGCCACAACTGCCGTTGTCGGTGGTAAGTTTACGGCGTACACGGTGGTTAAGCCACGATATCTCTTCGAACGGTTCCTATTCGGTCTTTCGGGTGAGCATCGTGTTGTGTTCTCGCGCACGGACGACCGAAACCCCTGCTCTTCGTTTAAACCTCAACGACGATAGACCGAGAACCGACGATAGTGATTTTCTTCCTCCATATGATACAACGTCTTTTACGATCGATATTTTTTTTTTCTTTCTCGCGCTTCTGCGGCAAATTTAATATCGCAAAACAGATTTCATACACTCTTGTAGGTGAAAAAAAACAGAATTAAAATTGCAAAGATTCTGCTGGTTTAAAAATTAAAGGGACTTTTCCACGTCGGCCCTATCATTTGATTTTAATACCCATTGATATCGCGTGCTCTCGTATGCGAAAAAACTATAATTTGTTTAATACTTTGCTACATAAAAAACAGAGTTTAGTGCTTCGTGCTCATGAATGTTTACTCTCCGTTTAACATCAGTCATCGGAATTCTTTTCAAAGTGTTTAACACTCCCCTTAGTCTCTTTTTCATTCTCTCGGATGAGTTTTGCTCGTAAAACGCATTATCGCAACTGTTATAAACGTGCGACACGAGCCAATCTCGTAATACTGAGTCATCTTGATATCCCTGTACCGTGTCGTTGGGCATCCTATACATTCGACGGAACAGCGTAGTTATAGCACAGGCGCGTCGTATGTCTCCACGTGTGCATCGGCAAAGCTACAGCTGCAGTTTCGCGCGAGAGTGCGAGCGTCGAGTATATATGCATTCGATATCGCGGCTGCCGTTGATGGCTATGGATGTTAGGATATCAGTGTATGTAGGTGATGAGCGGCAATGTAGGGAAACTCCTCTCTCGCTCTCTCGTGTCCCCCATCGGCATATCGTTGTACACTAACCGTTGACTAGGCGCACCAGGAGAGCACGTAGGTCCAGCAGACGCACGCGAACCGAGAGGCGTTTGGTCGGTGACTGGCGCATGTGTAAGTGACGTGTTAATGATATTACGTAATGCCGTAGGAGAACCAGCCAATCAATATGGCAGCAACGGAGGATGAGAAGGAGACCGCGCGCGCGGTTCTCGTCTCTCTGCTATATATCTCCGTGTGCATATCCACCGGTTTTTCTCGGTATCTCGTTATTAGATCGTCGTGATCGCGCTATAGAATTACGATGACATCGATGCTCGATTGATGACGACTATACAGAGTTTTTATCAAATTGACACCACCGGGTGACAAGATAAACCAAAAAATTCTTCATTGTAGCCTTTTTTTTTTGGCGCTATCGCGCGTTCGTACTTTTATAAATCTTTCAGCATCTATTTTCAGACGACGAATAAAAATAACTTTTGTCTCAACTTTTATACGTCATTAGACAATCAATAATGGAATGGATGAACATCGTTTTTTCATTTTTTTTTTTTTTTTATGAATAATGAAACAATTGTTTATATTTTATTAAATTATTGTTGAAAAAGTTAATTTGATGAGAATACATGATTTTTGCATGATTTTTACGTGGGACAAGGTTAAGCGTGGATAATGTTCGAATATGAATTTTCTATACTAATCGTTGAAACGGTGAGGGAGCTGAATCATCTGATTCCGGTGTAAAGAGAGCCGATGGAGGGTAATAAAGTATATTGTATACGAGGCACGCGTTTCACTCGTGCGAGAGCTACGCTATTTACGCGGCTGCGTGATCGATCGCGTCGCGTGTTATAACATCTCGAAATGCTGCACCGTTCGCCTCACTTCGGTACGTCGCGTGTCCGATCCCATGTGTACGACATTCTCGCAATCGAGAACGTGTTGATGGAAGAAACTATATAACGTTTTGTACACATATATGTCCATATGTATGGATATATATACTGTATACGCGATGCGGATAGAGTCGCGAGGATGATTGACGTTAGCTAAAGGCATTCCGGGAACAAGTAGAACAAACTCTTGGATCATCTATCAACTCGCATGTTCTTCTTTAACTCTTCGCGTTGATAAGATTTTTTTTTACACGGAAAGTTAAAGAAATTAAAGTTACTAGCGATCGTTCTTGTCAAATATTTGTACTTGTAGAATTTTTTTACTACACTGCTGCGTATGAAATTAACAGAAAAATAAATGTGAAAAATATGATGTTTTTGCACATATGTCGGTAAGGATATACAATACGGCCATTCATATTGACGATAAGTAAAATTGTTTTTTTTTTCTTACAATTATCTCCGTATAGACTAAAGCCCTCGTAATCTCGCTGACTTGTTTACCATAGTGAGATATTGCCGCCACCGGAATATCCGATGAGCTTCAACCCCCAACCGAACGCCGTCACGACGTCGAATTCGTCGACCTCAACTTGAATCGATATAGAAGCTATAGAAGCAAACGCGAACCCATTTAAGCTCGAAATCCCTGTACCGTCGGTTGATCTATATGTAGTGCACATACAACACCGTAATACCGTACGAATATTAATTTGAGACCAGTTGATATGCATATTAATGTGCTGATGGTACATCCAAAGAGCGATTCATGCATCGGCGGCAAAGGATAAAACTTATCTTGTCACTGACCGTTTCCGAAGGATACGTCGTTAACATTCCCATTCGGCAGGCAATTTAATAATTAAATTAAAAAAAAATTAAGACATCGTGAAGATTTTTTTCTTCTTCAATTCCTATTTTTTTTTTTTTCGTATTTTTATCGAATCCGTTATTTAATAAAAAAAAAAATGTATATATATATATATATACATGACGCGACCCTATTGAACGTACATTTCTTCGTCGCAGTTGAAGCTTTCGGGGTACTGCGACACGGGAGGATCGATTTCTCTACTGGCACGACAAGAGAGAGAGAAGGGCCGGGTGCGGCTACAGGTCGGCGGTTTCCGGTGTGCACCACCAGCAGAAACGCAATTCGAGGAGAGAGAGAGATTCGCCTCTGGGCCTCGAGGCATCGGCCCGAATATCGTGCAAGATAGCAAACACTATTCCTCATACTCTCTCTCTCTCTCTCCTCTACTCGCGTACTCTCTCGTCTCTCTTGCCCTCCCCTCTTTTACTCCCCCTTCCTCCCGATAGCACCATAGCAAGAGCCGAACAACAATGCCCACCGAGCAGAAGCAGACCAACCTATAGCTATCCAATGGTAAGGCTATCGATGCTAATCGATTGCCCGACCGATATATCTTCGATGACATAACTCGAGAATTTATCGACGCGATTCCAGACGCTGGTTCTCCATTTCCCCGAGTGCGCTATATATATACATACCTGCGGTGGTTCTATATATGTGTGCGCTTTCCCTTGTACTCCACGATATGCTAATCAACTGTACCCCGGTACTCTTAGTTGAGATATATCGGATAACGTTATCGGAAGAATAAAAAATAGTCGAGAAGAACTTACAACACATCGTATGTTTTGTTGTCTAAAAAAAATCGCTATATATGAAGAATTTCTGCCGGAGATAAAAAAAAATTTTGCTCTGGCGATTACCAATGTTTCGTATGAATTTAGACGAAAATTCCGGTCAGATTCGTCTTCGTTAGCGAGAAAAAAAAATAAAAATATGGGGCCGTGAATCGTTTTTGATATTCTAAATATCTGACAAACATTGCAAAGTTATCCTGTTGTCACATTTTTTTCACATTTTTCGTCGACCTCTAACAGCTCGAAAAAAAACGCTTTTGACACTCCGCCAAATATCTTCCGTAATTTTTTCGCAAAGCATGAGAACTTTCCCAGTATCTGTATTCGCGATGTAACCATCGCAAAGCAAAGTGTCGCTGTTTAAACATTTTCTAAAACGCCGTTTTCGAGAGGACTTTTCGGACGTAATATTTTTCATACACGAACGTTTCAGGACGATTTTCGATGTATTTTTTCCGCTGATTACGAATTTTCAACTTTTTTCACTTTCACTCCCAATATTCGACATGAAAATTTGCGTCAGCAGCGTAAAACAAAAAAGTCCTTTCGGCGATTATCGTTTATAAAACCATTTTCGAGGTGTACCGACCTGCTGACACTGCTGACCCGATCACACCGCGATGAGAGAAGCCGATAACGTTGTCCCGTCTCCAGCACGGGTGATGTTTAATTCATTTTTGGTCTCCGATATCTACTGCAATGATACGAAAACGTTGTTAAAATCGGTTATATTCGATAATTTTTTAAAGGGACCATCACTGCAACGTCCTTAATCGTTTAGTCATCTTCATTCCTTTTTTCTTATTATTGGCTAAAGGTCCCAAGTAACTCGACGAGATAGTATATTCGAATCGATACGATCGCAAACTTTCTCTCTGTCTATCTCTCTCGCCGCCCGGTAAACTGTACTGTACACAGAGAGACATCTGCATACAGTCCGCGCCTTGCAAGTGCATGTGGAAACCCTGTATGCACTCGCCATACGTGGACTATCGTTGGAGGCGTGTACCGTTAGACGGCTCGTAAATTCTCGAACTGCCGCCACCCTCGCGGAGTCACCACCGCAGGTTTTCTCTCTCCAGTGTTCCTTCGTTCCATAGTTTCGGCATTACCTTTCATGCCGATCGCTTGCGATTATCTTTGAAAATGTCTCAGTGCGTCTGATAAAATTTCATTATCTTTAACCCTTCAAACCCAACAAAATTAACTCTATTAATCATTTTAATTCAACAAAATAAACATTGGAATAATCTTATCCGCCGTACGAAAGGGTTAATGTACGCGTAAAAGACTCGTCCGTATCTATGCTTCGCGCCATTCCGCACGCACGTATTACTGAGGTTTATAATTGGCAAACAAAAAATTTGCATCTCGAAGGTGCAACGGTTGAGTCCCTCGCGGTCAAGTCCACGGCCCTTACACTATCTTCTTTCGCGGTATCCTTGGATCGTCGACGACTTCAGCAACACAAGAGTCTCTGTCTGTTCCACGCGCAATTGTTGCGTCGATAAAAATTCAAAACAGCTCATTGTATTCAAATTCTTATGGGAATATAAATGGAGACGCGGTCTCTCGCTACGGGGCAAGCCAAGCGTAGGGCGCGAGGTTTGTTGCGAGTGGAAACCAGAAATTCGCACATTATAAGGTTCGCAACACTTGTAGAACCGGCGAACGTCAAACGGTAAAAATAAAAAAAAAATTTTCACCTAAACATATTTTCCAAATTGCAAAAAAAAAAAAAAAGAAAAAACCATAAATAAAAACTCCTATTCCACAACTTCTTCAACTTTCTCGCCGTCGCAGTTGAACATATCGATTCGCTCGAGTTTCACATAAACCATTCCTAAAGCATTTTTTTCCTCGGAGTTGTTCTCCTAGTGACACAGAGCTCGTTCTCTCTCTCTGTGTGTCATTCGGCTCGGCATTTCCTCGTCGATAATAGACCAGACATAAGTGATAGGGAGAGTAAAAAAAAAAAAGAAATAACAGTAGGAAGATGGTTGTGGTATAAGAGACTTTGTGCAATAGTTCGTTGATTCACTTGTCGAATCGATAACAGCCTACGGAGGTGTATAAAGTTTCGTACTTTTACTGCTCTCGTTCCGGCTAAAGTTTATCAAAAATTCATTGACCAGCGCAGCAAAAGCAGTGTGTAACGTGATTCCATCGTTCCGCCAGGCTTTACTCTTTGGCCCCCTTCGCGCAGCACCTGTACGATCCCTCGGCATCGTATGCTATAATACCTACAGAGTGAGGGAACGATCCCCTTCCCCTCCGTGCTACGCTACGTAACTTATACAAATGCATGTGTGTTCTCTCGTCATGCGAATACCTATATACCTATCGTGAAAACGATTTATTCCAACCTCTGCACGGAACGCCACTCACACCATTCAAGTAAATCGTGTAGGTAACAAAACTGGTCAGTCGTCTATCCCAAACGAAACTTTGCCGCGAGCTATAGTGGAAACATAAACGCGCGCACACATAGACACACATACGTATTTACAACATTCGAATTCTCTCGGGTACACGAAACCGGAAGCGTTCCTTCTGCCCTCTTTCCTTAGCTAAACACGCATACATATAGTCATATATGCTATATGTGTCTCAACTAGTTGGTTGTCCAGAGTCGAAAATTGTCGCTGGTCTAACCGTTGATATTTGGATAGGCTGAGAGTCATGAAGGGAGTAGAGAAAGGTCCGTGGAACTCTGACGAAAGTAAAGGAGTGAGATAGTTCCATTCGTTGTGTTCGCGGGTCAGAAGTTTGAGAGCGCAGTAGGCACGATGTAGGAGGTATATACGGTATGCGATTCCTGCAGTGGCACTGTCGTCGTCCTCCTCGTCGCTCGACGCCAACATCAGCAGCAGTAACGGCAGCGGCAGCAGCAGCGAGGCCTCTCTGCCACCTCCGCTCTTTGTCCTCTTCCTCTATGTCGTGTGGTTGCTGCTGCTTCTCACCGTTGGTGGATGCGAGAGAAGGTATAGAGAATGTGGCGTCGGACGAGAGGAACGAGAGAGGTTTAGGGTTCGCTCGACGCTGACGCCAGAGGAGTAACCCAACGGAGACAGATACATAGTGAACGTAGGCTCTCCTCGTGTATGGGAGGGTTGCGTGGGGGTTCGAGCTGAACCCTCTTTCCGTCTAACCCTTCGCGTCTCGCCTTGGCCAGTAGATAGGAAACGATACCAGCCAGACTTAGCGCGATAGAGAAAGAAAAAAGAGTATATAGCATAGACGAGAATGAAAGAGAACGTTGCAAGAGTACGAACATGGTGAGGTTGAAGAGACGAAGCGAGATGGTGGAAGAAACGCGAGTGCTGGTGAGAGAAAGAGCGAGAGAGGCGGAGGGTTGGCAGGGTTAGCTTCGTCGGCTCACCGCTATTGATTTTTCCCGCCAGACTCGCCTTCTCTTCCTCACACTCGCTCGTTACGTTATCCTACCTTCTCCCTCGTTCCATTCTCCATCGTTCTCTATCCCCTCTGTCTTTTGCCTTCACCCTTGCTAACGGATTCTCTATCTGCTTTCCTCTCACGACTGCCCTCGCTTACTTGTGTCTCTGTTCGTTGGTCTCGCAACCTTTCTCACTTGAATACCCTTGCACCCGGAAATAGCCATCTCGCTTCAATGAGATCGAGGGGAAGAGGACGAAGCTTTAATCTATATAGGTAGGTATGTATGAGGATATCTGTAGCTCTGTGTCGCGTGTACCAGTGCCAATTGTCTCGTGTATT
Organism: Cryptus armator; assembly: GCA_963971235.1. Taxonomy (NCBI): domain Eukaryota; kingdom Metazoa; phylum Arthropoda; class Insecta; order Hymenoptera; family Ichneumonidae; genus Cryptus; species Cryptus armator. Next base: position 14,666,816 of record OZ020232.1, read on the forward strand.
TACCGAGCCTACGTGCATCCTCGCGTTATGCGGAATATATGCATACAGGTATACGACGGTTGTTTAGCGTTTCCACGTGTGCGACGAACACGCCTGCGCGGCGAGTTTGGTCAGATATGTGAGGGTATTCTCAGTCACACTGTCGATACGCTCCCGCCTCAATGTTTGTGTACACGTATATATATGCATATTACTCTTGTATCCAAGTATTCGTGTACAAGGGTCGGGGAGTGTGTAACGATTACGGGAGTATGCGTTATGCGTGCCTTGAACGCACGTGCACGACACAGCGTCCAGTTTGTATACATTGGCAATCTTGTGTATTTACAAGAGAGAGAGAGAGAGAGAGAGAGAGAGAGCAATGAGTTTGGCGCTGTTTGACAACTTGCTGATTTTCACACCTAACGGTTGAACTCGGCACGTGACTTCCTTTCTCGATCTTTTTTTAAAGGATTTCAACGATTTTGGCGAATTCTAAAAACCTCTAAGATTTTTTTTATCGGTGTATACAATTCGTTAGAAAAATCAGACGGCGTTGATTCGCGATGTTATTTGGATGATTTTAAAAAAGGTTGCAAACTAGAATCTTGCATTTTGCTTTCTCATTTTTTTTCTCAAGTTCCCCTTTTTGGTATTGGCGGCCGATTTGTGCCATTTTATGGCATTTCCTCAATTTTTTTTTATTTAACGTTCTATACTTTGTAGATGTGCGGTATCATAGTTAACAACCGTCTGATAATTGTCGAAATTTGAACTCAATATCTCAAAAATTGCAGACGCTACAATGCTAACAAAATCAGGGGATACATACATTTATTTTTTCTCTAAATCACTTTTCTCGACGTTTACACCATTTCCAGTGTCCTGACATGAAAATTTTCGAAAAATCGTTAAGCACAATTAATCGGAGAGGATTTTTGAAATTACGTTTTATTTATTGATAACAAAAATATCCAATACGTTGTATCGTTGGAAATGTTGTGGAACATCGCTGTGAGCTCATTAAATACGAAAATCGAAGATTCTTTTATAAAATATACGTACTATCGTAGTATTGTATATATTCCGTTAAAAGTTCATTAAATAATATTCATTGTGATCAATCTTCCGTTGTCGCGTCGAGGTGAAAAATTATTATTATCGTTGGCGTTGGCGTATAAATGTGTCTATAGGTATTTTTATGCGGAGATTCAACACACCCACCTCGTTCCCATTCCCGTTCTCGCTCTCTCGAGCCAACAGTTTTATTATAATTCGCGGCAGCCGCTTAATTTTCGCAGCCGCAATTAGCGGGACCACTCCACCTGGAGGGGGAGGGAGGGAGGGTTGGGCGTTATGATGCATAAATGGGCGTACGTGGGGGAGAGGGGGCGGTCTGCCCTCCGGACCGGTGCAGCTCGTGCGAGAGCTACCAACGTGGAAACCCTCGACCGGAACCTACCCTCGAGCAATAGAGCAAACGAAGCACGAGACGCGTAAAAGTTGAGCTACGAAACTTTTTCTACGCTTTTTTTCATCCTCGAGCGAAACATTTTTTTTTCTCAGTCTCTCCGATTTTTTTTATCTATAATCAACCCAAACATTCGACGATTTTCCGACTGTGTTAGTGTTCTCGCAATGTCATTGTAATTTTTTCGACGGATCTCTGAAGTTTAATCGCGAATGTTCAATTCCATCCTCCCTTTCGCGATTTAATAAAAATTCGAAGTAATCGGATAATTGTATATCATTTTTTCTCATCGTATCAAACGCTTTCACGCTCCTGTGAATGTTATTAAAAACGTATCCAATTGAGCGTTGGACATCGGGCACACGCGACGGGTGTAGCGAGAGTTACGGAAAGTTTTAATTGCCAGCCGAATTTAATACACCGATAATGGTGCGAAAATGGAATAACGGAAGAGCCGCACGGAGAAACATTATATCGATCGTGTTCTCTGCGGTTCTTGTTGGAGTTACGCTCTTTTATGACGAAAAAAAAAAGAAAAAAAAAAAAAAAAAACCAATAATTTTTCGTTCAATCGTAGGGGCTTTTCTTCTTCGCGTTTCTCGAATTCTCGGTTAGCACACGAACACATATAAAAAGAGTTTAACGTCTTTTGGCGCGTACACATTCTTCCTCTTTCGCGGCGGAAAAGAGGTAGCGATCTCTTCTCGAGTAGGGAATCGAAGAGTCACGAGAACGAGTACTGCCAAGCAAAAGGAAAGAAGGGTTGGGAATTCAATAGACCAATGCGATGGTACGCCATGGTGTGTTTAGTCGCGTGCAAAGAACTCGTGAATTCTTGCGCCTTCTTCTTGTGATCCTCGTAGACTCTTTTTCGCGTAGAAACCAACATATATCGATATCCCTGAAAAATACATTTACTTTCTTTTTATTTATCCACTTTCGTTTTCGTCATCACTAACCTAATGATTATTTATTTATTTGTTGCAGGTGAGTCTCTTGCAAAAATTAATCGACGCTACGAAAAAAAAAAAAAAAAAAAAAAACAAAAATATCGATTTCGGTGAGCAAACGCTGTTTCTATTTTTATTTCGATGATTTCCGAAATTACTTAGTTTTTAATCATTAACATTTAATCATTAAGCGAGTATTTATCAAACTCGCAAACTGATTTTTCTAATTCTGTTGAAATTTCGATTTCTTCGAAAATTCGAAAATGCTGAGTCGCTCGTCGTGCCGCTTGAGATTTCACGATTTCATTCTCGAAGTGATGCCGAAGAATATCGCGGGGGGTGGTTTCCACAGTTCCCTTGACTCCCCGACAGTCTGACACAGTAGACGGGTACTAGCGGCGGTTGAAAACGAAGGAGGGGAAGGGAAGGGAAGGGAAGGGAATAGGTCGTTGGGAGTGTTGGGGGAACAGGAGACTCGAAACGCAATTTAAGCGGACGCAAATATAGATGTCAAGATGTTTACTATTAGTTGGACCGAAGCCAAGGTACCGGCAGCATCCCCAGCCAGATCCACCCTTCCTTAACGCGTTTTCCAAACCCTCGTCCCGCACCTCGCCGCTCTGACAAGATTTCCATACGCGACCCTTGAATTCCACCAACGCAAACCCTCTTCGACGACAAAAGTCCCGGAATTGTGTATAACAGAGGGAGGCGCAGCAACAGAACGTTGTTGTTTTTCCTCGCAATCGAATATTGAACAGCTTTGCGGTCGATGAAATTGTCGACAAAAAAACACGAAAAAAAAAAAAAAAAAAAAAAAAACATATATATACATATAAAAGTCCGATATCTAATCGGGAATTCTCATCTCAATTCTCGTATTTCCTTTTTATCGTATAATTCACGTCGTTGAAGATTCTTCTCGAGAGGAGAGGAGGACGGTGCTTCCCTCATTGCGACGACTTGCCTCGTAAAAATCACTTACGATAAACGTCGATAACACTATATATATCGACTTTAAGCTATAGATATATTATATATATATTTATAATCATCGGTTTCGCCCCGTTTGCCTCTACGTATATAAATATACAGGTATCTCAGGGGAGATTGAGCACTCGATCGAAGGTCCCTCCATCGCGATACAACTATCACCCCGCATTCATTCATTCGGCTCGATCCACGCACTCTCGGCGATCGGACCGTCTTGTAGTAATAGTTACGTAATCGAAAATTGCTTCCTCGAGCGCAATCGGTTAGTCAGCGCGATTATTGCCAATGTTCATTGAAACGTAAAGCACGAAAAGCGGACAGTGAATTCTCTCGCAATTAGCTTATGTATTTCAGATTGGTGACCCTGAAGCGATAAGATTTATCATCTTTTTTTTTTTTTTTTTTTTTTTTTTTTTACTCACAACTCGACCTCTCGTATGATTCATCGCGTCTCGACATTTCCATTACGAAATTTAGACATACGAGTGAATGAATAAGAATAATGTATAGATGTACTGAATACCTTCAAAGTCCATTATCAGAACGGCAGCGCATAGGTGATATCATTGTCGTCTTTCTTATGTTAAGAATTGAGTATCTTGACTCACAGTCTGTGAGACGTGACGGAAAATAAATATGTAGCGATAAGGCATTCGAAAACGGGGCATCTTTACGATGCTTCGTTCCAATACTACAACGTTCGAAGGTCAAAATTTGAGACTTTTTTTGTCTTTTTTTTTTTTTTATCGCCGCGAAGGAAATCCGAGTGTATCGCACGCGCAACAACTTCCTCTACGTACTATGGTTTTTCCGCGGTAGATATTCCAGCCGCGCTGTTGCATTGGGCGGGCAGATTCCAGTCGGCGAATGCAAGGCGATCTGGTTGCTGGTATACGCTGCTCAGCAGTGATGCAATAAAATACACAGGCTGAACAACCGAGAGAACGAATGTAAGCGGGAGACTTGTCTTTTATCTCTCGTTCAACCTGTTTCCTCATTCTTCTTCTCACTCGCACGGTGTTCCTTTTTTTTTCTTTTTTTTTTTTATTATTCTTCACTGTCGTGACTCTCGGTAGGCTATACCGGGACAGAGTGTACGACAGACTCAGCGGCTGGGCTGATGCTGCGTGTAATGCCCACGTCATCGTCAGCTCCTACGCAACGACGTTCACGTTCTCTGTAGATATATAGCGAAGGATATATACACGTAATACGTACGTACGCTATACTTCTCTTGGCCACTTAACAACCTCTTCAACGAATATAGCTCGAGGAATTGGCTGCGGCGTGCGTGTCCAACTACCGTGTCCACATGATCTCTCTTCGATCTCTCGTCTGTTTCTGCTTCTCCTTCTTATTCGGAATTTTCATGTTTCTATTATGCGAAGTTTATTTCAAGACAATTCTTCGAGAAACTTTTTTTTTTTTTTTTCTCTCCGGTATTTTTATTTTCATCGAGAAATATTTTCCAAGTATAACGATAGTGGAAGAAGGAAATAAGAAGCAGAAACAAGTCGAAAAGTATAGCCGCAGTAGAAGCGGAATAAAGTTTCGAGGTCGGCAAACGAATTGCGCTATAAGGATTACTCTACTGCGGTTTCTCTGCCTACTCCTCCCTCCTTCTCTCCCGCCGAATCGTCTATTGTTCTTTTTATCTTTGCCTCGTTTCACCGTTGTACATTGCAGCGGGAAAATATTCAGATAGCTACGAGAGTTCATTCGTTGTTGTGAATTTCTGTAATTCGTCGTCGTTATACATAGAGATCGAGCGACGAAAAGAGAGAAATGAAAATCAGGTTGAAGGCTCGTTTCGCGTTTGGGTTTCGAGGTAACAATAGTTATCGAAGCAACGAAGAAGGATCAAAGCTTCGACTCTCGAGGCTTTCGCCTTCGTTGCCTCCGTCGTCATTCGTATACGAATGACGTTGTAGCGAAAAAGAAGAAACCATAGATGGGTTATGGTGTACAATAAAGGTAACTCTTGCGCTCGTATAAACCCCTACTGCCGTTGGGTGTACTATTTATATGCCGAAGTCTCTTCGCGCCACGAATTTCAAAGCTTTTACACAGTCGCATTATTATTATATACTGTTGGTAATATCAAAGGACTTAACGACTTTGCCAATGGCACAATTCTCGGGTTTACAAAAGGGGGAAAAAAAAAAAAAAACATTTTAACTCGAGTGAAAATTACGGACTCCGACGATGAAACAACTTAATCCAAATTTAACGATAATTTGGCGATCCAAAATAGAAATCCGAAAGATTTCATACATTTTAAGATGAAATGTTTGTATCCAAATTGGCGATGGCGAATTGGAAAAATTTTTTTCTCCAAAAAAATTCTCGTTATAGATCGCTCCAGTAGCGTCTCATTCGCTCTTTACGTCGCGGTAAGATTCCGAAGCGTTTTTTTTTTTTTGTTTTTTTTTTTCGAGACCTATGGCCGTCCGCACGCTATCGCGCCTTCTTCCAACCCTCCAACGATCATTTATGACGTTTAAAAACTCGTTATAAAACTTGGCGGTTGCAGTTATCTACTCTATATATACACGCCGCTCCATCGGCGAGTGAACCGTCCGCGTATCCGCTTCCTCTCCACGGGGGATCGGGTAGGATTATAAAAGTTTGATAAGGCGATAAATAATTATCCGCAGAGAGGATAGTGGCTACGGCCTCTAAGATCTTTCAGGCGTCTTTTGGCTCGAGTTCACCTCTTCCGGGCGGCTCCGAGGACTCTCTTTCCCCCATAACTTTTGAATTACCGGCGGTATAGGTTTCGTCTTCCTTTTACTATGTACAAAGACTAAGTATACTAAGTTCGCTCGAGAGCTTTCGTGTTATTTATTAAAATGCATCTCACGGTCTCGCGATACTATTTAACTCCGCGTATCTCTCAAATTCACCGAACGGACTGATTTTCAAGCAAATATCGATGATAAATTCGTTCGCATTGTCGTAATCGTGAAAGCGACGAATTAATTTTTTTTCGCTCGAGTCGGATAACGAACGGTTGGTTTTTACGTCATTGGATTGAAAGTTTCGGGAAGTGCGCGGAGGAGGTATATTGAGTGTTGAACGCGTCACAATGGAGAGAGGAGACCGACGAGAGTAACGAAGGATAACCTTCGACCTTTGGAGCGCATAAGCACCGCGCGCTCACGTAATACTGCAGCTGCAGCTGCTGGAGCAAAACGATCATCGACTCGCGGTAAGGCAGTTCGTCCTTTGCTCTTGTGTCGACGCTCGCGCCCGTGCCGCTTGGGGGACGTTCGCTAAATCGATAAGAGACGACTGACACCTGGCGACCATCACTCGCTAGATAATAATAATAATAATAATAATACGTCACAATTCGAAATCATAAACATTTGTTTTTTCTTCTCTTTTATTCTCCATTAATATTTTTATTAGCAAAGTAAAACGAACGTTTTAACTACTTGTTCATTTGCGGATTTTTTTTTTTTCATTACACTCTTCGCTCCCTCTCCTTCCGCCTTCGTAATATCAATCCCCGACGAGAATCTTAATGAGAAATTAAGTTCAACACAGTCTGCACAAGTTTGTGACGGAGGTACGGGAAAAACTTGACGATAAACTTTTCGACGATGAATGAATCCTCTCTCTCCCGCTCTCCCGCCTTCCGTAAGATCGTCCCAAGGGGGGGAAACGTTTGACAATGGCGATGTCAAACTGCCTGCAGCGTCTTCGAGACGATAGACGGCAATTTCTTTTTTCTTCCTTCGTTTTTCTACACGAGTAAACGCGTGTCTGCACTTCCCGCCTGAAGCCTCCGCGTAGCTTCCTGGGCTCCTGAGTAATGCACGTGCTCTCCGCAAGCTATATACCCCATCGGCGTATAGAGGAAAATCGTTGCATCGGTAATGGCGACCATTGTTTGGCGGCTTCCACGTTCCCTTCGTGTTCTCTTCATACCTGGTATGGTATATTCGCGCTTCTGTACGTTTTCACTAATACACTCGTCTTTCTACTATATATAACGCGTCTACGCTAACTTCCATACATATTTATACGGGTAGACGGGTTAACGCGCCTCTATATATACGAGTTTCGAAGTCTCTTGGATTCTCGTGTATGTGTGCGCGCGCGCGCGCGTGTGTGTCTCCGTGTGAAATTTCACATTCGTATATTTTCCATCGCTTATGTATGTATAGAGCTGTGTATGTGAAAGCTTTGTATTCCCGAATTCCCATGTATATTTGCCAGTATTACGGTATCTCTGTGGCTTTGGGTATTCCAAGTACCTGGCGAAATCGTTGTAGTAGTAGGGTTTTGTCGAGGTGTTCGGGGGATGGTATAGCGACGAAACTCCGGCGCTATCGGACTCTCTGCAGGACGACGCCAAGAACGTATTACACGTATAGGTAGCTTGCTGCTGCTGTTCGCCACCTCGCTATCGCGTTCCGTCCCTCTTTCCTTCCTTCTCGGATTCAGCTTCAGCGCAGCATCCCAACGTTCATCCCGTCGCTCTTCCTCCCGTTTCGCGGGCGCGGATTATGCAGAGCCGTATATAGCGGAGCTCTCGCATCGTGGACCCCGAGAGTTAGAGCCGCGATAGAGTGAGAGAAAGAGACGGCAAGAGAGAGAGAGAGAGAGAGAGAGAGAGAACTCGAGCGCCGTTTCTGGCTTCTCTGCCGACCGTGCCAGCGCGCCTGGGACGGGACAATTTATATGCTAATTTATATTCGCTTAATAACGATGTCCGACGGTGCTTACCGACACGCCCTTCGGGCGGTGGCCCGCGCGGCGATTAAATCGATGCTTGGTGCACTAACCGATGCGCTGTGCGCTCCCGGTCGCTCCGACAACTGCGCAATGATACATTAACTCGAGAGAAATCTCAGAGCGCGCAATTTCGGTTCGAAATCAATTATCGATGATCGATTTATTATGTTTTCCGCAGAATTTCAATTTTTAGTGGTTCAGTGCATTGAGGGGCTTTGAAAAAATGTATTTGTTGAAAGGCCGAAAGGATATTACTGCTCGCAGCGATTTATTTTTATTATTAATACAACGCTACGACATTCTTGTTTAACGATAATTTACATTTTCCGGTTCTTAACGTTCGAACGATTCAGTAGTAATTCGATTTGCAAAAAGAAAAGAAAATTTGAAAAGAAAATTGGATAAATTATTTTCTATATCGTTTCAGCGATGGGATAATAAAAAATTGATTATAGTAAGGAGACCATTTTTTTTTTTTTTTTTTTTTTTTTTTTCGATTTTTCGTTGTAGAAACATTCGTTTTTTCGGGTACAAACTATTATGAAGAATTTACGTTTGAAAAATCGTCCGACTATCGCTTTTTTGAAATTCATTCTTACGCGGTGTTTTTTTTGTGAGAAGCTTATAGCCCTTTGAGTTGTGAAAACATTGTACTGAATCGATCGTAAAATCATTTTATCGAAGTGTCGGAATCTTTCGCAAGAAAGGTGAACCCTCTTTGAAATTGTTATCGCAGTATATACAATACAACAGTGGCAATAGGCTTTTAAAACCTACGTGCTCCGCTAGTCGGTCTCGCGATGAATACACCAGCAGTTACGCGCTGCACTATAGCGTCGTATTGCCCGGGTGAGTGCAACAACTCGAGCATCAAGAAGGCGAAACTCGTAGGTAACGCGTATCAAGAGTTTCTCGTGGGTGTTTCGGGATATATAGTCGGCCGTTATAGTACACGAGGCATTGCAGTGCACGAGGATCCCACGATGATCCCGTAGCGATAACCCACTGACACGGCCTTCCACCGCGTGTGTGCTCTTCGCTCTCTCTGCAGCCTCTTGTGCTCTCCTTCTCTTCGATCTTTTTTATTTTCTTTCCTCTCTCTACACCATTCGTTCGATAAAATTTTTAGTCTCGTGGGTCAACGAATGTTTATTTCATTGAATAATTATATGGGTCTCGAAACCAATGAAAAAAAGGAATAACGATGAAAAATGTTGGAGAATATGATAAATTATATGAAATTTAAACGAATGCCTGGAGTTTCTATGTATCGTTGGGTTTAGCGTATTATCGAAGTGCAGAAATCGATGCAACAGCAGCGAACAGTCCGCGGTAGCGTTGGACCGATCGATAAATTAAGTGATAATTCCAAGCCGATAGCGTCTTAATTGCCGTGGCGGACGAGAGGGAGCAACCCGGTGGTGCCCAGTGGTCATGTTGATATAGAGAGAACCGCGAAGGAACGACGAAAGTGAGACGGTGCGATATAGCGAGAGAGTAAAGCAAAGAGAGCGGAGAATCTACGGGCCGCCGCACGCGCTCTCGCCTCTTCACGGAGTTTAATTAAATTAGCAATTAAAATGACGCGTCCAGCCCACCGGTAAACATACATGGATATACGAGTGTATATGATCACGCGGCACGCACCGTGTAGAGAGATTCTCGCCCCCTTCCCTTCTCGTGAGCTTCGTACGCTCGCGCCGGGACGAGGAGAACCTCCGACGATTCCGCGAATAAGTTAATCATCGCTTAAACGCTCTCTCGACCGCCCGTCCCGTCGTTCGCACTCTATAAATCGCTCGTGAAGATTACGATCTCGATATGGTAGTATCAAAGACGGCGAACGAAGAAGAGAAAAGTAGAAGAAGAAGAAAAAAGAGGCGGAGACACGATCCCTCAATTATATCCGTTGAGAATTCTTTCGCTTCCATTCATTCTCACGTCTTTCACGAACGATATTTTTCCAGTTTTTTTTTCCCGTTAGCATTCGATATCTTGATTATTAATTACATTATTGTCGATTAACCATTATATTGATAAGGAAAATTGTAAAAAAAAAATACTGATAAAAGTAACTGAAGAATCTTAGAGTGCAATTTCTTCGATTTTCTACCAATTTTTTTTTTTTTAAACTAAAGGCGGGAAATACCGATTTACATGCGCTAAAACGTTCCTTACGTATGCTAAGAGTTAAACAAAATATTACAGATAGAAAATTATACCACGAGGAGTTTGCAAATAAGAAATATGTCTCTCAGTATTTTTTTTAATGTTCTTCGGGTCCATATCTCCTTTCGTTTCGCGTGGCGAACGCCCGGTTCGAAAACAACCGAATACGAACGTGCAAACAACCGCGAGACGAGTTCAGCATTTCGTACGAGAGTACGTCTCTGTCTCGCGTCTCCCTTCAACACTTTCTTTCTCTCTTCTTACATTCTTTTTCGCTTCGGTAATTGGTGTTGGCGTTCTCGGTACGTGAGGTCCTCGAGAGTTTCTCGTCGTCGTTGGCCATTGTGTAACAGGTATGATCCACGTCGTGGTCGGCGTGTACGCGCCTTTTCGACTATCGGGTCCAGTGATCTCCAGACGACGAGAGAGCATCGGGGGCCTTCGCCGAGAAACGGGTTGCGAACCGTTCACTCCCCTGTTCGCTATGACGCTCTCGTATTCAACCATCAAGATAAGACACCGCTTCTTCCTCTTCTTCTCCGTTTATTATATCTTTGCTCTCTGTTTCCTTTCTTATTCACTCGCATCATTCATCTCCGTTGTTTTTCACATCAATGCCATTGGTAGTACGATTATTTATCGTATTAGTTTTATTTTTTTTTTATATATGAATACTCCTCCCCTTTGCCCAGATATTCATTCAAGATTTTCGACGGAACTTTCGTCACGATTATTCAATCGATCACAAAGTTATACAAGAGTTCTCGATACAGTAATAGAATCATTGATTTGTGTGGGAGTATTGTATACAAACCGAAGCGGCATTCATCGTCTATACTATGGCGCTGTCCAGAGGCTTCTTCCCTTTCTTTATCTTCGGTGGCTGAGTGATTGTCGCAAAAACTGGTCCATCTCATCTTCCGAAAGAGATCCGCCTTCGCGAGGTTCTTCGAGGCCGCGGCCTCCGCGAGAACGCGCGCGTGATCGTTTTCTTCGTCTCTTCCGATCTTCGTCAGTGGGGTTCGAACGCGCGCAACTCTCATCTCCCTTTAATGCTAATAACCATCGGGGGTTTCTTCCTTCTTCACCGTCTCCTTTATCCCGAGTTTCGCGTTCGCGACAAGGACCGCGGATAAACTTTACGAGTAGACAGAGTCCGAGAGAGATAGAAACCGCGAGTAAAAGGGAATCTTTGTATATACAGAGAGACGGCAAGGTCGCGAACACCGGCCGCTAGATTGCGCCAAAGGGAAACCGCTCCGCCCATTCATCAATCTGCGAAAAGAATGAAATAAGACCTCGCCGCGCCGTGAGGCACCACGGCTAAGGACTTTTAACCGTGGAAAGCGAGAGAAAAGATTGCTTCGCTATATGAAAGAACGAGATAAAGAAAGTTCCTCGTGCATATATACTATATATATAAGTAAAAATTTCTCGAGACTTTGCCCTTTGTCCTCCTTTATTCTACCTGCAAACGAATGGCGTTCACTTCGATTTGAAGAAAAAAAAAAAGAAAAAAAAAATGAATTATAAGAACTAAAAATATAATAAACTTTCCATAGCGTCCGGTTTCTATCTTACCTCGTAAATTATAACCGAGGATATTGGCCCCCGGAGTCTCTCGTTTTTTGCGATCGATGAACTCTTAAGATAATCGATCTTCATCTACTCTCCGATCTCTCCGAATTATTCTCGCGCTAACTAATACCACCACATCGCGATGGATGTATATATACGTATATATATATGTATTCCCGCGGTCTCTTTATCTCTCTATCTCTCTATTCCGGGTATCTCTTCGAAGAATAATTTTTCTGAGAACCGGTTCACCCGGACGAGAGAGCGTAGATAGTTCTCTCTTTTACTTGCTTCGAGGGGAACCTTCCGAGGTCGTCGTGAGGATCTGCTCTTCTTCTTTGCTCCGAATCTTCCTTCGTTCGTAGCTCTTTGGGATCGCGGCATCCCCTCGAAAGCGGCCTTCAACTATTTTCCCTTCTAGTTCACCGGCTATCCCTATCCTCTTTGTCCAGGATATCCGGTTGCAGCTACGAACGCGCGTCCCGAGTTCATCGTGTCCTTCGAGATCGAGTTTCAACGATTAAAAAGCTTTGGACTATCTCTCTATATGGATCTCCGGTATATATACTACAGGGACGATCCTCTCGAGTGACACAAAAGCGAGGGACACGACAAGCGATTTTTATTTTTTTTATTTATCAAACGGTCATTTTCGTTGCTAATAAAAAAAAGTCTATTGAAAGAATTTATGTCTTTCGACACGGGGGTTTAATATGGTTGATATATAAATCATAAATCAGTCCATTAATGATTGGCGCCAATCGCTATTATAGTTTCTTTCTTTTTTTTTTGGTCGTTTTTTACTTTCCCTCTATTCAGGGTCTGTTCTTCTCTCGGAACATTGCTCCCGCAACCGGATGAGCCTCGGCGCGGGTCCGAGCGTCTCTCTCCTCTCGGTGTATAGTATTTGCGGTCCCCGTCAACTTATTCTGAGAATCATTAGCGATCGGTGACTCTCACTGGTTTCTACGCCAGTGTCTTCGTGCCGGCGATATTCTTCCTGCTGACGGATGTTGGGTTTCAGCGGCACTCTTGTCTCGCATCGTAATATAGTTTGTTGAGTGTTGCGAGAATTCTTAATGCCCCTCCTTACAAATTTTTTTAACTTTTGGAATATCAGTTATATCGCCGTAACACCGCGACAATTGCTTAAGTAGATCAGTTCTTTTTTTTTTTTTTTATTTACCGAAATTGAACGGAAGAATTTTTTTCTTTTTTTCGACAAAGTAGCGATAACCTAAATGTATACAAGAACATGTGCAGCGTTTCTCGCGAGTTAAATTGATACAAAGTCTCCCGACTGCTCGCACGTGCGTGTTTGCCAAATTATTCTCCGCCTGCTGGTCCATCATCGTCGCGGTTTCCACAGTCATGAATATTATGAGAATCTCTCCGCTCCCCAAGCGTTCTCGTTCTCTTACCTTCCCAAGAATTGCCGCGAGATTGCGGGTTGTCAGCCGGTAATTGGTGAACGAAGACGAAGATATGAGAATGAAAAACGAAAAAAAAAAAAAAAAAAAAAAAAAAGAAAACAGAGTAGAGCGAGTGGAACAACACAAGCGATGTTCATCTCTGCATCTTCGAGGCGATGTACACCCCGCGCAGCCGCGTAATACGCAATAATTGATGATTACCGGTGAACACCTAAGGCTCGCGTCGGCGATGTTGCTGCACTGCCGTGTAATTAAAATAAATTAATAACGAGCGTGAAATAAGGCGGGTTCGGTAGCTCGTCCGCAGCCGTGGGAGAGGCTGCGTACCACGCCGATGAAAGTTTACCGCGAAATACGCGAGGATCTCTCAGGCGAATGCGTCCTTTTACCAAAGTCTATTTAGCGATTGCAGCTCTAAACGGTGTTTAAAAAAAAGTTAAGGGAACTATCCATTTCACTATCTTTGAGATTTATTTCTCGTTTTTTTTGTCTATTTTTTACGCAACGGAAAGAAAAGTGTCCAATGAAAGGGTAGCACCGACGATGTCGGTGGGGTGTTGCGACGTCGTGCTCTCTATGACGAAGGTATATATATCCAGTGAGAACTCCATGGCAACCCGAGGAGCTATGGGTTGAGTTGGTCGTTGGGTAAAGCGCCGACAGACCGAGGGCAACCCCTGTGCATCAGGTCGTTGCCCTTGACCTACACTCGTCACTCCCTCAACGAGAGTCCCACTCTTCACGTTTTCCCTTTCTCGCTTCCTATACTATATTCCTATAGGTTTCACGGTTATAATGTATACCGCAAACGAGTTTACGCGATGGCGTATGTGGAACACGTTTATATTTGCCTGTTTTTACTTACTTGCGACTACTTTTCTGTATCGAGAAGAAATATTCGTGTCACGAAATTTATCGAGGGATATTGCTGATGGTTTATTAGTGCTTTGATTCGCTTTTAAATTAATTAGAGAGAAACTTTAGTTAAGAGAAAAATGAAAAAAAAAAAAAAAAAAATCAAAAAAGAAAATGATTTCTAATAATTAAGGAGAGTGTATCCCTGCGTATTACGAAAGAGTGAGATTCACGTGAAATTCAGAGTGAATTTCGAATACTTTACAATTTAATAAAAATCTGAAAAAAATCAACCATACCGAAGAAGATTAATTTTCCATAATTATTGATGATAAGCATTTTGCTAAACGATTTTCGACGGTAGCGGTTCGAGAGACTGAAATCCCTACAAATCCATAAATTATTCTAAGGCTATCTATTTATGATACGTAAGTCACTTTCAGATCAAAGTATGATGATTATATTAGATTGAATCATTCCCAGAAGTTAATAAGATATACTCGACTTGGATCGATCGTCTAATCGACGATTAACTTTTTTTCTCGTTTCTCGCCACGTCGAGAAACGTTGCTGCGACCCGTTAGTACGTGTAGCCTTTCTGTATGAACGACGTTTCGCAAAGTGTCTGCACTTTGCGCACGCGCGCGCGCACACATATACACGAATACCGAGGAAAAGCAGTTCGTTCTTCTGTAGGAAGCTCTCGGTACAACGTTAGACGAGAGCTCAGCACGCTCGCGAAGGCACTCAGGTCGGCCCGTTGGTCGCATTAAATTTTTGAATATTCATCAAGTACCAAGAGAGGAAGGGACACGAGAAGAAGACGAGTCAGGACGCGACGCTTTCGCGAAACGTCTAGGCTAGCGCTCTCGTGATCCACACGCCGCTGAGAGACCTCATCTCGGTGATTTCCCGAGGTATATGTCGTTTTCCTTATTCTCCATGCGCGTGTACAACCTTCCCTCTCGTCGACTTTGTACGATCCTCAAACTTTCCTCTCCTTATTCGTCTGAAGAAAATCACCGTGCATCCTTGAGTGTCTCCGGAGGGAGATAAAGCTTTTCGGTATACATTCGACGTTCAGAAAAAAAAAAAAAAAAAAAAATATGCGTCAGAGTTACGCTCTTTTTCGATCCTTCCGCAATAACTCTCCAAACTTCTTGCCACTCCGCGCTGACGATAGAATTAAAATCTTTTACCTTCGATAATCCATTTCAATTAAATTCATTCGTATGAAAAATAATAAAATAAAACCTATAGAAAAATCGTATAAGTTAAAAGTCAATGTCGACGGTGCAGTGCAAATAGTCCGAGTAAATAGGAAAATCCGTCTATACGACGAACCGCGGGTGGATAAATTGAACAAAAGAGAGTAAACCGTGACGAGAGTGCGCGCGAGCGCGCAATGAAGGGGGGACGACCGGCTCGTGTTCTCGTTACTTTTCATCCAATATTCAACAAAGCTTCGTTCCATTCATCTTTACAACCGTTCTCTCGTCGGTTGCGTTACCGTCGCACGAGAATCCCTCCCGCTTTCGCGAGTGCGGAGGGACGTATGCAAATGGCCGGTGACAAATGATCTTGTTATTTCCGCGGCTTCTACTCCATCCTACTATACCTACTCTCTGTATACCTTCGTTTCTCTTCGCCAATGCGTGCGTGCATAACGTAACTCCGTTGTGTATATATACTCATATATATATATATATATATATATCCAACTGATTCTATGTAACTGCACAACCACTGCAACTTTGCGGTTTTCGTGCCGCCGCTATATACATGAGCTTTTATTCTCGCAGGCGTCGTCCGGCTACTCGAGATTTTATTGTTCGATTTCTACTGCGGGCTGCATGTACAATTTATATTCTCAAACGGAGCACAGAGTTTTCGGTTATATATAGTTGGCACGAAGCGGTTACAGTCCAAAAGCAAAATTACAGAGAGGCATCTTCGCTCTAAAGTAGCGAAAGCGGAGACGCGCTGCGACACCACGAAGTGGCCGAAGAAAGAGGCCCGTCGCTCCTCTGGCTTGCAATTTTGCCAGGACGTGACCTGACCCTCGAAGCCTACGCCACCTCATAGTATTTTATTTTATTTTATTTTTTTGCATTTTCGAACGATTTCGTTCGAACTCTTGCCGCCCGAACACTTGCCAAAACGTGCGTCTCTCGAATCGTTCTTATGAATTATTATCAATTCGATTCTTCTTGTCCCTCGTTGTAATTTACGAAGGTTGCAAAAGGCTCGAATGTTGCCGGCAGGCTGTGAGCGACGATAACCAATGGGGATATACAGCGTAATTTTGCGACTCTGTGAAAAGGGAATGATTCTCGAGGCTAAAGCTACACCGAGAGTGAGCGAACAAGAGAGAGGAAACCGGGTAGGAATAACGTGACTGCCGACTGTAAATTCAACCTGACGCTCAATGTTTATTTGACGTCGATGAGATTCCTGCTTCTGTCCCGTTGAAGTGTGGCTGTTGAATGCTCTCGAGTATATATCTCTCTCTTCCCTCTGTCGGCCTCGAAAGCCGTGTGAGTGTGATAAGATCTCCGATGATTTCGGTTGATTACATCCCCGAGAGACTGCTGACTCGTGGCTGTCTCTTCTATCCTTCCCCGACCCAAGGAAAGTTCTTGAGGGAAGAATGGGAACGACGGGAGAGAACGAGAAAGGGCTCTTTGCACACTTCTCATTTTACTTTTACCGTCTGTTCATACCGCTTCCATTTCTACTGCTCGACAAAGTCTCACGATATTTTTTCCTTCCTTCATCATCTTTCTTTTCTTCTACTTCTTCTTCTTCTTCGCCTTCTTCTTCTTCGTCTTTTTATTCATTCACGACTTTTCGCACTCGATTCTTCGCGGTCTTGGCGTTTACGAACTTTTTCCACTTATACGCTTACCAGTTCTCATTCAACGGTCTCTTCCTCACTTCGATTCTATTCTCTTCGGCGTCTCTCGGCGTGATATATTCGTTATTTGGGCTCTTCGGTATCTCTCGCTTTCTTCTCTTCGCCAACAGACACCAACGAGCGGTTCGAACGAACGTAGAGATGTAGAGAACCGTTGGTGCGAAGGGCGAGAGTAACGCCGTTGCATTATTGAAAGCCGAGTGGAATATATCATCGGCAGGCCAGATGCGTCTCCGTCCCGCTTTGAAGAGTCGCGTCGAGTTTAAAAGGCCGATTCCTCTCTGTGTATTCATCTTGAAAATGCTTCGATGTGTATGCATTCCATAGTTTTTATAATACGCGCGTGTGTGCGACTGTACACGTGGGTTCACGCACTCCGCTATACGATCATCATGATGCCGTTCCCGTTGGCATATCAAGATATCCTTCTTGAATTCTGCATCGTCACGATCGCCACCCGATTTATGCTCGTCTCATGCATCGTTATTTAACACCGCGTTAACCTACTGTTAGCTACTAACTATGATCGATCGAATATATTTACATTTCATTGGTACTGCAAGTCACTTTTGTATTTAACCTCACATCGGTAGTCTGGGATTACAGAATAATCCCAACAGGATTTCCAACATCCAATCCTTCGCAGATCACGTAGCGAAAAAAATTAATAAAATCTGTTTTTTGTTTTGTATTGCATTCATTAAGAGCGCAGCAGCTCTCGACGCTAAGTATTTTTTTTTTTTTTTTTTTGGTATTCAAATTTTTATTATTTTTTTCTACAAAATTTCTTTTACTGATGATATAATAATAAAATTTTTGTGACTTGACAATTTCACTTTTTAGATATATATTTCAATTGCAGTTGCATTGAATATCTTTGTATACAGTATATCGAGATTTTCTTCTGGCCAGAGGCTGTTTATTTTATCGGTACGTGCGAAAAACTCGAGAGACGTTGTCGTCGACGCCCGCGAACCGAGATATTTTCTATACCATAGAGAAGAGTACCACCATCTCTATCGACGCCCACTCTTTTATAAATATTTATCCTCATTTGAATCTCTCGCGTTTCTACGGTTGTGTCGGGCGATTCGCTCCTCACCGACGCTCCTCCATCCCGCCCCATCGTCTTTTCTTCTTTTACATTCACTTCTACCGCCATCGACGAAGCACGTATTTGTTCTTGCAAATCTTTTGTACGTTTCGTGCGAAGGATTTGCATCCATAACGGCTCTCGCCCTGTGTGCACCCGAACGATTTTTCGGGCTTTTCGCGAAATCACGAAATTCCCCGGTATCTATCTTTCTCACTTTTCAACACCTCGATATTCGCTTCGAAGAACTTTAAGACCTTCTTATTTGTTTTCTTCTTTTTTTTTTCCATCACGTTGTTTGCAGTTTGGTTGACCGGTCGCGCGATTCCGGGCGATAGCAAAGCGATAGGAAAATCCGAACGAAAATAATGGAACGTTCTATTGTTTTTTTTTACTCGACAATTCTTTTCACGGGATATCCCACGTCTTCTTATAATGACGAGAAATCTCTCGAAGGAGCTTTGAAAAAAAATATAAAAAAAGAAAAAAGTTTGAGACGGGCGCGAGAGACCGAAGCGGCGCGGTGACAGTAATGAGGAGGTACCCGCCTCATTGCTCGCATGCTTCGTCCGGCTCTTCGTTCAATCTGAACCGAAGAGATGTAACAAAGAGAGATAAAAAGCGCGAAAAGAGAAAAGGGAAGATCGTCAGGTAAATTTACCACCGAGCGAAGCCGATACCCGCATCTACTCTAACACTTCGTGTTTAGCTATCGTTATTGAATTTTTTGGACCGATTCTTATTAACTATTTTTTATACTTAAAGCGCGTTCGTTAAGTTTCTCTCTGTCGTCAAAATGTGATTAAAGAAATTCGAAAAAAAAAAAAATTGTAGAGGTACTTAACAGTCAACTTTCGGAAATGATATCGGAAAGCACTCGTCAGAAACGCTAATTGAAGATAAAAAAAAATTCATGAAAATCATAGATCATAGATATTTTTCCTTTGTGTTTCGATGGACACATTGCATCGCATTACGGTGAAGAAAAAAATAATCAGTGCAAACATCTTTCAGTCGTTCGCACTCCGGTGCAAACAGCAAAACGCAAAGAGCACGAAAAAGGAAACAGAGAGAGAAAGAGTCCCAAAGAAATTCATTCCCGTAGCTACGTTGCCACTATAACGGCCTTTCCGAGAATATTAATTAAAGGCGCGAAGACGTGGAAAAGCTGCGAATGTTAACGGATAGAATAAGGAACGAGTGAGAAAACAATAAGAAGAGTGCAAGTGAGATATATAGTAACAAACACAAGGGGGAGGGGGTGGGGGGGTTCTGCGGCCTCGCGAGTTCCCAGAACTCGCTAGCCGCGGTCTCGACGAGGTCGCGAAATCGTCGTGACCGCTTAGGAACGTACTGCTGTTCAACTGCGACACTGCAAACTGCAACGGCAGTCATCGTCGTCGTCGTCGTAGTTCTTCTTGTTCGTTGAGTCGCAGCGACGAGACACGAGAGACTATAACCAGAGAGGCGCGAGAGACCGAGAGACTTGCGAGATGACAAAAGGAAAAATCATTCTAACGGGACAATTTATCGCTCGCCTGAGCGCAACGAGCAGACTGCAAGTATACGCTTCACCCTGATCTTCTCTCGTCGTGCTTCGATAGAACAAGCTGCCGCACGAATTATAAACGAACGCTGGTGCTTCTGCCGTTGGTATTACATAGGGATATACTCAACGCAGCACGGCGCGGTTTAGAAAAAAAAAAAAAAAAAAAAAAAAAAACAGATGAAAATAGTTGACTCGGCAATCGGATAATCGGTTAGTGCGTAGTCTACAAAAGATCCACTAATCTCTTATAATTGAACTATTATTACAGACGAGGCGAGTATTCTTTGCTCGGAGTGCCGCGGCGACAATATATTTGTCAGTATAAAAGCTCACATAAAATATGAACTTTCTAATACGCGTTGTGTTTTCATGTGGAGAGTATTAGTTTTTCTTTAAAAAAATGTTGATCTCTGTATTTAAAGACGAAACAAATACATACCAGTGGCGTCGCGCACGCATTATAATCCCACCGGCAAATGAAAAAAAAAAAAAGAAAAAGGCGTGTCCATAGTTGAGCTCCACTGTGCGAAGATCGTAGAGAGCGTACGATACGGGCGTCGGCGTCAGACTCGGCTCGCTGCCGCTGCAGCTGATGCACGCAGCGGTGCATCTCCGCGATGCACTTTACTCTCGTCTCGTCTGTATCTTTCTCTCTCGCTTTCGTTCCTCGGTGCGAGCGACGTTTCGCTGGCTTTTGCGGCTTCAGACGCCCTTGAGTCTGATTATACGCCCGTAGCCCCTCTTCTTCAACCTTCCAATCTCTCACTATTTCACCGTTCAAACCCACACTGAAGTACGTGATGAGATGAGATAAGATGAAAAAAAAAAGTGCATTTACCGTAGTTCACGCCGGATAAATTATTAATATCCAAAGTACATTAAACGTCTCGCGAAAAAAAAAAAAAAAAAAAAAAAAAAAAAAATGAAATGAATGAGAAGTTTGTCAGCAACAATGGTAGCGGTTTAGTCAGCTTTAAGAGCCGTCGGAAGTCCGATATCGTCCTCAATATCGTGTCGTATATATATGCCGCGTTGTTTTAAAACTGCCCTGCGGGAAATTCAGTTCTACCGGAGTTTTGAATGAGAAGCTGAGAAGAAAGAGGCTACTACCTCGGTGTTCCATGCCAAAAATTCGAAATGAAACGTTACTCGTCTCGGATGTGCACGTGATGCACCAACGGTTTCAATTCTTTCGTTGGGGCGCAACATACTTCACGCACGCATCGATTCTTCTCTCCTATCACTGATATATCTGGCGTTTCCCTTCGAGGCATCGGCAACAGCGAGTATATCAGGGAGTGAATGAGCGGTATAGAGTCCTGCGGGGTCGTGGAACCCGAGCGTAATTTAATCAGCGGCCCATTAGCGAGGCCCGTCGGGCCCCGCATCGTCACGGATTCCATTTAATTAATGCAGGACGACGTTGGCGGTAGGCCGCATGTACAGAGAGATACACACAAGAGACCCAACGCGGACGCGGCCGATATCTGTCGGAGCGCGCGGCGAAGAGAGAGGAGCCACGGGAACCATCTGGCATCGAAAGATCGAGCTGTTTTCTCATCCCCCTGTATTTTCGCGTTCTGATTTTCACATTTTTTAATTTTTTTTTATCATTTTGTCACGAGTGACGATTGACTCGGAGATAACGATATGGAAAAAAAAACCAAACGAAATGATACCAGTATGCGCGCGGAGTACTCGTGAAAGTCGTAGACAAGTTGTGTTTCCGAGGCGGAGAGAGACACGGCAGCGACAACGGGTATTATATGCATATACTACCGCTATACCTCGACAGCCCCACTTCTCGTCTCAGGTTGCGCAGGATGCGAGTCATTATTCCGTTTCCCATTAGTCGACGGTCGTCGGGTCTCTCACTCCGTCTCTGTCTCTTATTCCTCGAGCGTATGAACAGAAAATGTACCCTATACGCTACAATCGCACATGCGAACCCGTCACGCGTACCATCAAGTATTTTATACGCACCGATATTTTAATGATCCAACGACACGTGAATCCTGTTTTAGTCACCAATTGCCCCGGAATCCACATCTGTACGATTCTCATTCACATTTCTCTTATCGCTGTCGATATTCTACTTTCATAATCCAAACGATATCAATGCCATTGAATGTTGTAATTAGCATTAGTTGCGATGGTGGTATTAATAATTATACCAATCATGTAGCGCTATCGTGTGTTTTGATTAACGGAACATTAGATTTATTTCTCGAAAGTGTAAACACGAAGGCATTAGCAGCTTTCGTAACAAATACGAATGCGTCAACTTCAAAGTGGCTGACGCGTTTGTCTGTACGTACGCAGCTATGTGCGAACCATGCGAGAGCATTATACTTAATGGGTTTTCAGTGTTCGAAGTAAGACTCGTCGTGAAAATATCGAATGCAAAGCCAAAGCCGCTCAACGCGATATCTCTCTCGTGTTCCGCGACTCTCGTTACGAGAAATCGTGAGCGTGAGAAACTCAAAGAATCGTAGATAAATATATAAGCAGTCATCGGACTGACGGTAAAGAAGAAAGAGCGAAAAGTAAGAAGGAAAAAGTGAGTCGAAGCATCCGGATCCTTTCCTTTCTCTCTCTCCCTCTGCGCAGTTCCCGGTGAATCCACGGGAGACTCATTAAGGGGTTATTTCAAAGTTTAACTGAATCGAGCTGAGGGCAGAGAATCTACTAACCCCGAACGCGGCGACTAAGAAACGTGATAGAGTGAGAAAAAGAGGATAAGAAATTATAAAAAAAAAGACGAAAAAAAAAAAAAAAAACACCGCTCAGCCCTCTGTGTGACGCGTTCGCGAACGTCTCCTTCAACCCCCGAGGGTAGACACCGGAATCTTTCGCGATGCTTGCCGCTGCCGCTGCTACTGCTGCAGCAGCTTCCAGAGCTCGAGGTTCGCCGTTCCGTTGCCGAGAGCTCGGAAATATTAATTAACGTCATCTCCCTATTCCCGAGCCAAGTCTCTACTGGTCTTCAGATATTTGCAGTTTGTTATCTCGCGAGACTCAACCTCCCCTCAAGACTATTTCTCATTTCGTCGCTGCAGTCAGCCTTAACATCGTTTTGTAATTTTCACTTTTTTTTTTTTTCATTTCTGACGATTTCGCTTGTTACAAACGATCTTGTCGTGTGGCAAGTTGAGCGACTTATGAACTCTGATTAATTCAATTTCGAACGCATATGTAATATCGCCCTTTATCCCTCATACAAGGGCTTGTAACTGTTATACAGACGATGTATAAGCGCGTAATTCACGTGGTGGAGAAGGTATAGACGTAGCCTCGTGTTACCGGTTATCCGGTGGCGTGTAAACAAATTGGCAGTAATGACGTTGCAATTTGTCAGATCGTTCAAGTTGCGCCATAGAGCCCGCGTGCAATACTCGTCTCCCTTGCCGGCCTTTCTCTGGTTCTCTCGCGTATACGATCGTTTGTGTGTATGCGTACGTATGAGCGTATTAGTCGTGACGAGAGAGAGTGTCGATATAGTTAGTGCGCGGGGTGGAAAACGCTCTCGTCTGGACAACTAACGGACACACAGCCGTTCTGACTCGCCCTCGCGAAATCCCCCATAGCCACCTAGCAACGTGTTCTACACGGGCTGCTCGTTTCATTAGCATATGTACATCCGTCACTACCTATATGCATGTATGTACCGCATTCGTAAACAGACCCTATTATATAGAAGTTATGACAGAGGCCATCACTTTTTTTTTTAAATGAATTTTTACCCATTCGTGGTTACTATCGAAACTCGTCTCACACAATACTAGAAAGCGAGAGGAGTTCGAAACTCTACACAAAAGCGCAGAGTTTCTCTTTAGATAAATAAAAAAAAATAGTTAACTGAATCAATAACTGTTCTTAAACCTTTTTTTTTCTTCATATTTTACATAGTCTGTATATTCATCTACATATAAGTTAAATAACAAAGGATACCTTTAATTTCGTAAAAGACGATATAATGCTCCAGAATTTGGTAGTACGGAGATTACACGTTAGTTATTACGAATATCTGAATTCTTTTCGCAACATTATCGTATATCATTTCTCTGACTGGTATATATCGAGAAAGAAATCTCGACTCTCGACCGTTGGGTGGTCAAGAGTAGTTATAACTCTCGGACTCCCGTTGTTCGCAAAACCGGTCCCGCGGAAGTGCGCGATGAGTGAGTACCGAGTTCGAACACCGCGACGACAAGCGACGACGAGTGTTCCCATAGCTGAAATG
Source organism: Cryptus armator (assembly GCA_963971235.1). Classification (NCBI taxonomy): domain Eukaryota; kingdom Metazoa; phylum Arthropoda; class Insecta; order Hymenoptera; family Ichneumonidae; genus Cryptus; species Cryptus armator. The sequence continues at coordinate 14,690,792 of OZ020232.1, forward strand.
CATTCACCGCGTCGAGGAGAGTATAGATACAGCCGCAGTGTCGCGCAGACCTGATTTACTTATATCCAAGTTGCCGGTTCGGTTCTCCAAACTCGCGCGAGCTTATTGAATGCTCAAGCGTTTTTGACATTAACGAGGTTCGATTCTCGCGCTCTTCGGCTCTTCCTCCGCATCTTCTCGAGGGACGATTCAACTTAATCTTACCGTTATAATATAATACTACGGTACATAAATTCGAACGCGTAACACTTTTGTTTGTGAGCTTACAGTAGGGTAGAGTATAAATTCGCTTTAACGCTCGGAGAACCGAATCGGCCAACAATCAATTTCATTCCTCGTTTTCATTCTGTATGCATCAAAACATCCTAACCACATGGGATATATCTATAAGCTCGTGCAATAACCGACTGACCGCACGTTCGGTAACGGCAGATTGGTCTATTGCACACTGGAAAAATTTCAAAAAATGAAATGAAAAATAAAAAGAAAATAAATCAATGGAAACGAGAATGTAGAGGAAAAATATGAAAGAGATATATGATCGCAAAAGTTATAGGAAAAATATGGTCCGATGATCGAACAGGTAGGTTTTTCGATGTATGCAGTATATATATAATAGAGGTATAGCGAGGGGTGGAAAAGTGGTAAAGGACGACGAGGGTAAATATATAGTGAGACACACGAAAAGCGATACGACGAGGGCTTTAATTACGTATGGCTATTGTTACGGCGGTTGTTTATAATTAATCGTTCGAGAACCCGTCCCTGTCAGCCGCAGATATGACGGCCAATAAAGTACGTCGCGACCAGCTGCACAAACGGATTTTGATACCTATTGCTATATGTATAGCATGCGCTTCGGCGTGTTTGTTAGTTTCCATCGCTGTGGTGGGTCGAACCCACGAGGCGCACGGATTCAACCTCGTCGCCTCTATTCCGTCTCCAACCGCCGCCCCGTTCCCATTAGTAGAAATCCGGCAGTAGGCGAAAGCAGCTTTTCACAGGCGTTTGCCCAACGAATGACGAAGGGAAATTCGATGAAAATTCCCCACCATTCTATATGGCACAATCCGCTCGACGCCCGATGATCGGCTCGCGGGCAATACGTTCGTCAGTTCGGCAAACGCGAATTAGCCGAAATTCAATCGACTATTTACAATTCATTATCGCCACGGTTAACGAGCTGTACGCGATGCCGCGTCTTCTGATGCGTGTGTCGAATGATTTATGTATATACAAAATGCAACCGGATGCCACTCGAATGTCGAGAGTGTGCATACCACTTTGGGAAATATCGAAAGAAAAAAAAAAATTGAGCCGAAAAAAAAAAATCAATGTGTTTTTTCAAACGATTTTTAACGATTACAGCTATCGTGGCACTTCGCACCGTCGCACGTGCGAATTTGATTCTTAATTTTTCACGAGGGACGCACGAGAGATCGCGTTGACGTATCGGAGCGAACAGGGTGTGCGAGAAACTCGATTTTTGTCCCAGTGCTCCAGGGGCGGGATTGATTAATGCGACCCAAAGTTTTCATTAGTAGCCAGCGAATGTGGTCGGGGTAGACTCGGACGCGTTCCGAGGTTAAAAAAAAAAAAAAAAAGAAAAAAGTTAAACCGCTTTATATTCCGGTCTCGCGGCTTGCCGAAGCTGCGACGAGCTGCTACGCAGGAGGGAGGGGGCGGAGAGGGCGCGAAAGCGAAGTGGAAAAAGAAAATAATAGCGAGAGGGAGAGAGAGAGAAAGAGAGAGAGTAACCAAGGGATGAAATAATGCGCCAGTCAGTGAGAGGAGGACTTACTATCCTCGCTGTACCTACATTCTTCCCGGTTCCACCTTATTTGATGTCCGAATGAGTTTTATCCGAGGATACAGAGAGAAGGGTGAAAAAGGATGCAACCGCCACTCTGCCCTCAGAGTCATTCAATAACGTAATTAAGTTTCGTGATTTTTTTTTTTAAATACAAAAAACGAAGAATATAAGATGAGAAAATAAAACGGTGAGCAGAGCGAGAAGAAAAAAAAAGGGGATGGATAAAAAAAAAAGCGAAAAGGGGGTGAAAAGTACACCGAAGCGACTCCGAAAGCTCTCGCTTGGGATTCCTTCGCTGTAGTATATATATAAATCGAACGACGACCACCAGCTTTTCTTCATGTAAATTGCTTCTCTTTCGCGTGCCCACTACTCGTTCACCGCTTTGCCTCCATTTTCACCGCGCCCTCCCCTCCCTTCTTTACATCTTTTTTTCTATGGTTCTTTTATTTTTATTCTTACCCTTCTGGGGCTCTCAGACCTCCGAAGACTGGAAGAGTTTGGTATCAGGTCGATAAGACCGGAAGTCGACGGTTTCGATCATGAATCGAGTTCCGTAAGCGCCCGAGTCTCGAACAATAAGAGAAGCAAAAGTAGACTTCTCGTATAATATCGAGCCATTTTTTTTCCTCAATAAAAAATGACTTCAATCAAGTAATTTTGTAAAAAAAATATTTAAAAAAAAATTACAAGCTATATTAATTGCGGTATAATAAATTCTCGTACTATTTCGTGCGCTGTCGGCATTCAACCGCGGAGATTATAGTTTTCACGTCGTTGTAGTTCGAACGAGCAAGTTATGCGTATAAACAGGCAGGAGCGTCGATCTTGTTTCATTGGAGGGCCTGTAACTGCAACCTTGTATCCAAGGTTGCCTCTCGTCGAGTCTCGTAGCACGCAAACTCTCTGTATTAATGTTTTGAACGAGTGCGGGCGATGCGCGCGGGTTCACCCACGCGTACGGTCGAGCGAGTGGCCACGAGAGAGAAGGCCGCTATGTGTATCTGCTGGCAATAAGTGCACGTGCGTTCACATACACAGAGAAATGAGAGAAGGGTGAATCGAAGCGACAGAATGGAACAGAGAGAAACGTACCGCAGGGACAGAGGCGCTTCCACTGACCTGCCTATGCGCGCTGTGCTGTGATGCATCGTCACATAGGAAAAAAGATGTGGATAGATAGATGAACAGATAAAGGAGAAGCTACAGGCACACGCGAACGAACGAATGTCGCATGTACGCAACACTCCGCGACGACGTAACCAACGTACACACTCTAGTCGTTGCTACTCTGCAGCCGACGACGTGGCCACCTCAATTGACTCAAATGCACATTTACCCTACATCCTCGACAATTACATAATGGATCTGCACCAGGCTGCGTCTACGGTCTATAGTTCATACTAGACGCGATATATACCGCATGCAACGACATATTCACAGCCTGGATAGGTCCCTCCTGAATTTATTATCTTTGCAGCTGCTCTTTCAGTTTCTATCGCATTTCTACGATATTTTTTACTGTCATTACTCTATCTCGCGCGTTACTATAGCGCTGGAAAAAAATATTAAAATTCTGAGAATCCGAAATTTTCTATAAATCGCAACCCGATCGTATCGACTAATAAACTCACAAAAATACAGTTTCCGCATGTAATAATCGCATCGTCGAGTTTCGTCATCGATATTCTCGATTTCCAATCTAATGGGAATTTCCAATAGGAAACAAAATATTCTCGAATCGGCTGACAGTGCTGATAACTAATGAACGCATTGAATGAATGGCCACGAAATTCTTCAAACATTTATCATGGGTCGTAAATGAAAGGTATAACGAGTAACACGAGATATATAATTAAAAGTGAAAAAACTGAATCGATGAAAAGCATAGAAGCTCTTCTGGCCGTTCCATCGTCGGGAATCGATATATCGGAGCAAACGAGGGATAACCATTCGAATTTATTTCTATTCATAGAGTGTCCATCGACAACTCAGCGTATTGAGACGAACTGAAAACTCTGTACACTCACACAGATACATACGATACAATATAGGATCGCGGATCACTGAGCCGATAAAAAAAAGACCTCCCTGGAGAGCGCTTACCACAGCATCTGCTACAATTCTTGGGACCATTGAGCTTTTTTTTCATTCTTTTCTTCCGCAACGTTCGTCTTATTTAACTCAACAAAAATGGGTAAATAATTAATCGTATCGTGTCATGCGCTAACGTATAAAAGCTTCAAGTTAATGTGAGCCAAGAACGCCCTGGAAATTCCTCGGGATAAGGGGGTGGACGATCCAGAAGAAAGGGCCTCGAGAAGCAAAACCGTAAACTCGGTATCGGGTATCTCTCTCGTTGGTAGTTTTAGCGTTTCAATATATATATATATATATACATTTATATATATCGGGGGCACCAGCAGTGTGGAAAAGACTGAGATAAAAGAGGCAGAGAAAGCATCGAAGCAGCAAGGTTCTCGAAAGTAGTTGGAGTAACGATCGTTACTCTAGGTAGAGAAGGAGAGGAGTGTTTCGCATCCGAAAAGTTTGAACGTTCGTCCAAGAGGCGCGCGTTCGCGTTCGCCGTGCAAGGAAAGAAAAGGGATGAGGGAAGCTTGGCAAAAGGGCGCGCTGGCCTTCTCCTATACACATAGTTTACCCTCTCTGTACAGTTGTACAGAAAGAAAGAGACAAGTTATAGAAACGTATCAAGAGAAGAAAAGAGTAAGAAAACGGGGAAAAGAGCGCAGAGAGTTTCGCCTCCCAGGCAAGAAGGGATATATAAGCTTCTTCGGGCTTTTATTTTTCATCTTACTATTCGGCCAATCGGGACTTGGGGATAAATGTCGTGGCTTCAGCTCTTGGGAGTCTCTTTCTCTCTTGCGGTCTTTCCGCGCTTTTAGTACACCGTATCAGTTAGTTTTCCCGCGGTGAGCTTCTCCGCCGTTCCCTCTTTTGCTCCCGGCAAAAGTATTAGCTCCGTCGTCGGCAGTCTCGTGATCGTTCGTCCGTAGACGGGTACAGCCAAAAGTAACTGTACTTTTCTGGTGTGTACAACGCGAAAGAAACAGCAAAACGCGAAAAGTACAGAAACTTTTTCGTTTGCCGTTCTCGGTTCCGGAATGCCGTCGGTGTGGCAGTCGGAGTGAGTAGACAGCATGCAGGATGGGTGGGACGGGAATTCGATGCGAAAAGCATCGGGTCGTAAGAGGGAAGGGACCACAAGTGAGGGCAGTTCTATTTTATATCGAATATCGTTGGGGAAACATTCCGAAGTAAACCGAATAATGGAACGACACGGTTTGTCGAATCTTATCTTTTATAGGTTTATTATCGTTAAGTCGATGCTTCGAGTGCCGAGAAGGCGGCGCGAATTGTTCGTAAACAGGTTCTTTTCATTCGCCTTTTTTTAATTCCCTTTGAGATACACTTGCATTACGAAAATATACGCAAGTACATCGTTCCAACTTCGGTCAGAAAAACCGAGAAGATTGTGAGTTTTTTTGTTTGCTTCGAGTACGCAGACCAAAGGACGGAATACGATACGATGTCATACGCTGTCGAAGAGGCGTGCAAATTCAATTTTTTTTTTGTACTCCTATCTCCATTTGACCCGACAGATTATCAAGAAGAAAACTGCTGCTACGTAACAGAGAGCAGACATTGCATCCAATATCGTTGCAAAAAAGATATCCGTTTGCTATTGACCGTCGGCTATCGAACGTCGATCGAAATCAGTCGGGGGATAATATATAGATGAAGAAATACATATAAGAAATTCAGCTCGCGCACGCGACGTATACCGCCGGCTCTGTCGCACCTGAGACGAAAACAAGTTCCCCATCGAATAACCCTCGAGCTCAATAGTTCTCTCACTAACGGCCACTACGCCGCCGAGTGAGTCCGTTCGACATCACCCGGAAATCCGGTTTTTTCCCCGTGTTATCTCTTTTCACCGCTATAGATCTCGAGATTCTCGTTCCCGATGCCGAATATACGTAACCCTTTCCTCGCGAGTGCAGAGATCGCGAGAGAGACACGAGAAAGAGAGAGAAAGAGAGGCGAACATGTCGACGTATGAACAACGTATTCGTCTCACGTTTTAACTCGGGACCATTCCCATTTCGCTGGCCCCGAGCGCACCGCTTCTCGTATCTTTCCAATCGTCTTTGAATTACCCGCTCGTTTGGGTAATTGGACGATTGATTCCAACTTCCTTTTATCATTCTATCTTTATCTCTCGCGCTATCGTGATTATATTTTAGAATTTTCCCATTCGAAAACACATTTACTCTATGGCCAAAAGTTTCCTCGAGTCTATTCAAAATTGGGCAAATAAAAATTTCGTTCTGAATTGCTGAAAATGTTTTCATACACAATTCTTTACGATGGAGTCATACAACATTTTTCTTTGGCCTAAAATTCGTCTCTTATAGATTTATTTTTGTATTTCTTTCGTATACTCGCGCGTCCCTGAACTCAGCTGGCGCGAGAGTTCGGAGGAAAAGGGCGGATACAGAGAGTCGAGAAGGTCCCGGCGAAGGACCATTCCGTAAGGTGGAGGTGGGTAGAGGACCCTCTTTTGCTCAACTCCACGCGATTCGGTTAAACAATGGAAGGCACTATATCCGCGCGCTCGGTAGGGCTCGTTCTCTCTCGCGACTGCCGGTGGCAGTGTATAAATCAGGAAGACGACTGTACCCACCGACGCGGCGTTTCTCTCGTAGCCTCCTCTCGTTCCCTTCGTCTCTGGGACTTCTGGCAGTGGTGTGTGTGGCACGTAGGTGCAGCGACGCTGCAACTACTGCAACTCCGTGGGTCGAACGGTAGAAGTGAAGAGAGAGTGGAAGAGAAGCGGAATGGCAGGGGAGCAAAAGAGAAACGTCAGTCCCGGCGGTATACTCTGGGTGCTGCTAGCATCCGGCGCACCGGGTACGACCTCGATGCGTTGTGGGAGACTCCGTGACCGGAATCACTACGTGACTGTACGCCTTGAGACTCGCCACGAAGTGCAGGTATAGCCGCATGCAAGACTTGTGTCTCACCGAGAGATCTTAGAAAAGTATTCGTACAATTCACGCAAATATACGACAAGCAACAACATTCCACGGTATGAAACTCCTCGTTCGTTTGACCAATTTTATTCAAGCAGCTTCAGCGAAGGATTTAACCGATGAGATAATCATCCTGAATCAAAAAATTGAATGACGAATAGTTCAATTTTTTAAATTGTTTTCTATCCAATGATTATCTATTTAATCCCGCGACCGTTCGTTGGTATTATCGCGTGTACAGTATACATACTATAGGACGTAAAAGAGAAGAAAACGGAAGACACCGTGGCACTGATATTAGCCTCCAGGTTGCCTTACAACGGTGACAATCCCTTTCCTCTATCACCATCTTCGGTTCTCTCGTTCGCTTTATCTCGCTCACTCCGCAGCGATGTGAATTTTATGGCAATCCCGGATTTACGAGAGGATATCCCGCTGTTCTTCGCTTCTCCTTCATCCTTCACCTCCACCTCAAGATCTCGAGCGACGCGCTTTACCCGTGGAAGGGATGAAAAAATAAAATAAAGCAGAAGTGCAGATAGGGTCGCGCGGGCCAGACGCCGTGGCGAGATACGAGTGCCTCGCGAACCAGCAACCCTTTTTCATGCACCCCTTTCGACGTCAATTCGCACACTTATTTTTCCATCAACGGGGGATGCAGGGGGGATGATGCACAGTATCATTGACGTGTATACCAAAACGAATTGGCTTCGCGACAAATCACTGGAGTGAATTTCACCGACGTTATCTACCACCCCCCTTCGTCCCTACCGTCGACGTCCCTCAAATCTCCTAACTCTTTTCCAACGTTGAATATTGCCGTTTCATTGCTCGCGATTGTTTCGGGCAATAAACGCCGTTGTCCGACTAACGCGTTACGGGCATCGATAAAATTTAAACGCCCGACGATAAAACCAGAGTCGAGAGATGCGCACGACCCCCTTCCCCAACTGCCGTAGCATGCCGTCCTATTCTATTCTCGTCTCACACCCTATCTGTATACTTGTCGCTTTCTCTGCTATCCGGCATTTGGAAAAGTTTAGTACCGGTCACCCTTTCCTCTCCCGGTTCCCTCGCTACCCCTTTCGCCTATTGCTGTACACGAGAACCAGTGGGAGAATATCCCGGTCGAGTTAATGGCGATTGAAGCATCCGCCACCCTTTATCCCGAAGAGCTTCCCTATCTCTATCCCGTCTACTCTCTCCTCGAACTCGTCACTATAAATTTAACAACTAAACAACCTCGTCAAAAATACATTCGTGTAATAGTCATTGATATTGTGTTTAACGCGTTACGGCGTAATTGTAAATTACCAGTCCTAAAATCGTCCTCAAGGGTCATTGATGACAGTTGAATTTTGCGGGAGGTATTGGTGGAAATGTATCGCAGAGGCGTATGACACGAGAGTGAAGGGTCAGAAGTCGTTGTGTGTATCTCTAATAGTATAGAGGTATTCGGTAGATTTTCATGGTTGTGTACGTGAGACGAGAATCTCGCGAGGGTTGTTATTTGGTGAATGAGCCCGAATTTCACGGTGCCCCGGTACTAATCAAATTTTAATAGAGGCGCTAATGAGAGGGCATTCGTGGTGGTATCTGCGAGTTGGCAGTCTCTTCACCTTCTCCGATGCCGGGTGAACGAATGGAATGGATGAGGGCGGAACGAGAAGGGCGAATGACGAGAGGAAGGAAGGACTATGAAAACGCTTCTGGCGCAGCCAGAAATAAAGTTGGACTGAGAGATAAAGAGAAAGAGAGAAATAGAGTTGCCTGCTTGCATTAGCCTTTGCGGTTTTGCGGCAGAGTTCTTCTTCTTCGTCTTCTTCTTTTAGTTGTTCCTCTTCTCGCAATGCAGCAAAAGACCAGCCAGCATTCCTATGGACATTCGTCTCACGTTCTCGCAACAATTATTATTACAACTCTTCCTCCCCACTCTCGCGAGTTTTGAGCAATTTTATCTTTTCCCCATTCCTTATTATGCGCGCCTCTATCTCAAAACTCTCGTCTTTTTGTCTTTATTGTTATTTTTATCTCGGTCTTTAGAAAAGTTTTCGGTTGTACTATTATAGAGTCGAAAGAAAGAGGAGTGAGTGAGAGAGAGAGAGAGAGAGAGAGAGAGAGAGAGAGTGGTTCGGGGACACGGAACTCTGTCGGAGTTTCCCTTTCCTCGGTCCCTCAACTCTTCCCCTTCTCCGTTCACGGTAAGCCTGACACGGAATGCACGTATAATTATGAGCACGTGACTCGTTTAATTTCCTGTAGGGAGTCGTCGTTCCTCGTCCCCGTCGCGGACCCTGGCGCACCTCTCGATAGGAGCCGAGCAATTTCCTCGCGACCCGCGCTGAGTATCCGAGAGATCGACTTGTCCGAGTTTGCGAACGTTCTCGTATCTCGGCTATGGCATTATTTTGCTTTACGTGTCGCGCAACTCGGGCAATATCTACAAATCTATTCAGGGCATATTTGCTGGAAGCTTTTTTCTTCCGTGATGAAATTTCGGTTTCGCAATAGTTCGATAGTAATTCAATAGAAACGGTTTTTTTAATCGATCGCATTTGCTTGCGGTTCGACGAAAATTTTATCGTTTCTCGGCTCAATTTAGTGGGTTTTTTTTTTCACTTGCGATAGGAAAGAAATAGTAAATATCAGATGAATGAAAAAATATGACTGCGAAACCCAAAGTTTCGCTCGATTCTTCCTTCGTCGACTTGATATATTTCTCTCGTTCTTCATCTGATTCGCCCACCGCAGGAGGTAGAGAGTCGCAGTCATCGTGAAGTAACCTCTGACCCTAGAACCGGGGCATCGGTTGGCTTTCTCACGTAACGGTTACCGAGCAGATACTGTATACTCTGCTCTCGTGGCGAAGAAGAGTACACGAAGGATGAGGAAGAAAATCGAAGCGAAGACCGCCTGCGAGGCGAAAGAACTCTCTTCCTCGATATGCCTCGCGTTCTCTCTTTGTACGTTACACCAAAGATCAGGCCAAAGGGGATTCTCAGGCACGAAATCTCGGAAAGCATAGATTATCGAGAGAGTAACTCTTTGGAGTTTTAAAGCCCGTGGTATGTACCTGTCGAGGTCGTGCATTAAAGTTTTCTCGGAACTATCGCGCGTCGTAAGGCAATTAAGACGTTTTGCAATATAACACGATAATGATAACGAGAGAAGGTTCGCGCGCGAGAACGTTGACTGACCGCGCGGAGACCGCGGACGGGGGGAGCACCTCTCTCGCTATATTAGCCATTCGAGAGAGGTGCCCGGTAGCTGTCAGGGCTCATATAAACTTAGCTGGAATGCGGCGTGTGTTCGGTTTACCGAGGCCAGTCAGCAGTTGCCACCGACGGAAAGTCTCGTAATATAAACTCCGTCTTGTTACCTATATATATAGTCTCTGCGGTTACTATGCGTACTTCGCGCATTCGGTATATCGAATATAGACCGCCTTAGACGAGAAAGACATAAGGCAACACGCGACGCAGACTGAAAAGGGAGATTGAATGATATTCCGTAGGGGGCTAGAGGCACCTCGTTTTACGAGAACGCATTAAACTTCTCTCTCCCTCTCTCGAGTTATAACTTGGGCGCCAAAATGTTGATTTGTGGAACAAACGTGCGCGCGTTCCCTACGAGCTTTCGCACTTGTCTCGTTTTACTCGTAACGCCCACAACAATATCGTCACCTTAATTTTCGATAACTATTTTTATTTTTTTTATCTCACAAATACGATGGATCTGATTAATTAAAACAAAAAGAAACTTTTATTTTTTTTATTTTTCTTAATCTACAAAAAAGATTTTTTTATCTCTAATTTCGCTAATCACCGAGAGTTGGCAAACGGAGAGAGCATTTCCGCCTTCTCGCTGGCAAATAACGAACTTTATTCCGTAAATTTTGCCGAAGTGATTTTCTCTCGCTTCTCGTCGTAGTTCGCTCATTCCTCCATTCTCTCGCTTTCTCTATCGCCAACCGGCAGCGGGAAAATTCTCTTTCCCTCCTTTTATTCTCCACTTTGTCCGGAACTCAAACGCGAACGCCCGCGCTGGGTAGTCGACAGAGAGAGAGAGAGAGAGAGAGAGGAGCGATAGGGAGCGAGTGGCTCCGGCAAGAAAATATCCGAGCCGACAAAATCGTTTTGCAACGAGGCCACTCTTTCGTTTTATTCATACTCAACCAGGTTTTCTCGGGTATAAGCCTGAGGCCCCGCGCAAACGCGACGCGCGAGACTCCGATGCTGCTGCTGCTGCTGCTGCTGCTGCTGATTTCAGTCACTGCAGCCCTGCTAACAGTAGATACACTCGACTGAGTGTGGAAGAGCCGAACAAAACCAGGAGGGGGAGATCCAATCTAATTATCCGTAATGCGCCGGAACTCGGAAACGAGGGCTTGTCGACGTACCCACACCCCTTCCGGTTGACGTACCCGTCGCGTTATTCATTTGTTTGTCCCGGAATGCGAACGCTCTCTGCAATTCCATCAAGCCTCCGTTTCATAACTCTCTCTTTCTCTCACCGTGTGTTTTTTACTTCGAATTTCTTACTTCAAAAATTTCCGCTTTAATCTTTTCGCTTGAGAAAACACATTTTTCCGAAAACTCAGCCAAAAAGCAAGACGCAACTTTTGTGTTCAATCTTCTTGGCAGTATAATAAGAGCCAAAAGAATGAAAAAGCCCAAGTTTTTTTTTTTTTTTGTAAAGGGTCACGAAACTAGAATGCGGTAAAATTCTCTTAATACTCCCGGAGAATTTTCCTCCAACTTTGCTCAAGCCGAAGAGAGGACTCATTCTATTGCGCTTAAGCATACGCACGCGGGAGCATTTCTTCTTCGTTCGCCGTTCGCTTTATCCGTGGCCCTTTACTTACTCTTTCGGCCGGGGGGCCCCTTGGGCTACGGAAGACTGTTTGAATTTATAGAGCATAAAGGCCGCTCTCTGCTTTGGCCGTTTTACGGCGCAAAAGACTCGTGACAGGCATGCGCCGGTGTATAACAGCGGTACCTACTATAGTAATCCTCGAGTCTAACACACTACACCGGAAGAAGTATATATTCGCCTCACTTCGTCCGCCGTGTATGTTCTCTTCACTCTCTCGCATGCACGGCCTACCATCCAAGTTTCTTCTTCGACCTGAGAATATAAACCCTTCTTATTCTACCCTCATCCTCTCTCTCTCTCCGTCTCTCCGCTTTTCAACTCTTGGCCTATTTAATAAAGAGAGATTTACAGTGGCAACGAAAGTCCCGAGGCTCGCGAAAGAGAGAGACAGAGAGGGAGAGAGAGAGAGAGAGAGAGAAACGAGAGAGATAAGCTACGCAAGACCAGAAAATGAGAGATTCCAACAAATTCCAGAGCAAAGGTTTTTCGCTGTGTCTATTCCACGGCGAGAGCTCCTGATCCTCGCGCAAGCATATAAAAAACGTGGATGTTGCATTTTTATGCGTATTTTTTTAACCGCGGTATATAAAGCTGCTGTGTCTATAAAAACCGTTTTCTACGCTTCCCCCTGTCCCGCAACTCTGTCATTATTTACTTCATTCCATGTACACTCGATCGTAGCTTGTTTCGCAAGTGACTCATCGCGATTATCGCGTCCGATGCGTCGCGACGCTTCCGCGGAGCGTGACGTTCCCCGTTACGCCATCGACTCTGTACCCGCTGGGTCTTCCAGTACGACCGATGTTTCTCTAGCGTTATTTTCTCCCCTCCTTCGATTTCCTTCTATTTTACGTTATAATTACTCGTCTCACTTTTCGCAAGTCGGATTTCTGTTTTGTCCTTAAATATTTCCAACGCTCAAACGATCGATGACTTCGCGGAAAAAAAATCGCGTCAACGTTGAAAACTCGCGGTTAGAGAGGATATCCGCAGCCATGAGCTCGTATACACACCCACGCATGCACATCGTAACCTGGAATATACTGGCTGAACGTTGGGGGATTCTCTTGCATCCAAGCTCTCGGGGGCTCTAACTCTATAGTTTCCCTCTCGAAAACGGGCGACGCAACGTCGACGACGACGCCCGTTCATTAACGTTGTTTTCACATAATTAAGCGCACGCGGGAGAGGACCGTCGACGTTCGTCTAGTCTCTGTCTCTCTCTCTCCCGCTCGCCTATTAATAGCCGTTACCGAGCGAGATAGCAGCACTCTTGCAACGCCCGATCCTTCGTACCCCGAGCAGCTAGCTAGCTAGCTAGCTAGCTAGCCAACCAGCTAGCTAACTCTCGTTCCATAACTCTCACTCGAACGTACACTATCCCACCGGTGAATTTACCGTAGTTGACGCAGAACGCGAATGTACACCGGTATAACAACACCGCCACATTGGTGTATTGGTATTTGCAAACCCACGTGAGTTCACAGCACGCTATTCGTATTATCCAATAATACGTGTGTACCTGTGTGTACATATTAACCGTGGCGTATAACGCGCACAGGTACAAACTTCTGCGACTAGCGCGAGAAACGTAATTCATACGTGTTCGCCAGAAGCCTATCGATTATGCGCGCACACAACACTCACGAATAATCCATCTATCGAGTTTACGTACGTTCGCTCGTGTTTCGACTATCTACCGTTTGCGAGAGTATTTGTAATTTATATATCGTCGGTACTATATGATGATACGCGTCACCAAACGCGTGTCCGAACGTACATTGCAAGGGATGCGTACCCTTCGTCGTCGTTGCCCTGTGAACTGCATGTATTTTATTGGATACTATTCCAGTCGGTGTTACGAGATGATCGTGCGTTTCAATCATTATAGACCAGTGGCTTCTTCCACTACAACGCATAATCATTTAATAATGATGATTTTTTGGTTTGATAATCGTAACATCGTTATGTCCGATGATAAAGCGACATGCATGGAACAAAAAAATAAGTTGAGTGCTACTAAAAAGTAGTTGCAGATATCAATTTTAAGGATATAGTTGAAACCGGAAAATTAATTGGCTGAGGGAATAAATTTATTAGGCAGATGACGGAAGTACGATTTACCATTTATTGTAGCAGCCAATTAGTTGGTACAACTAATCAACGCACTAACCGATTCATTGTGAGAACTAACCCATTATTTTTAAGAATTAACCGACTAGTTGCCCCAAACAATGTTACAATGCCGAGAAAATCATTCAAAGAGGTTATGGTAAGATATCAAATGATTTTTTTATGCTGTTCTGCGCGAAAAGTACGACTTTTCGTACCTATGTTCAGTGCGTAGAAAGTCACTTTTTTGATCAGTGCGCATAGAAACGTTTACGCATGCGCAGAGCCCAATATTCGTGACTTTTTGCGCACTCGTGCGTACTTTTCGCGCAGTCAGCACAACAAATTGTCTACAAATAACTATCGAAACCAATAGATCCGCGACTTTATAGACGATTCTTTCAACTGTTCATTTTTATCCGTATGCCTGTCCTGGTTTTATATTTACTCAACGCGCAGTATGAAGATTAAAAGCTCTTGAAATTGAACGCATCGGGAGTCCGAGGCTCGCTATTGCGGAAGGAGAGACTGTTTAATAGTAATTCGCAAGATGCAGCTCCCTCCTTCATGACCGCACGAATGCAAATACACACACCGGGTGTCGTATATTCATGACTGTTGTGCTGTCTTTGCGATTACTCCGCGCAGTGGCTCGGTGTTATTTCAAACGTCCGCGAGCGCTCGGCCGGCTAGCGAATCATCGTGGCCTTCGAATCGCTCCCAAGTAGAGTCCAGTGGCGACGAATAGAGTCGAGAAGAGTGTTGGAAGGAAAATCGGCGAAGGAGCGAGTGAGAAAGATTATAAAGGTGGCTGGCTATACTCGTCTATGTGGCATTAGTCATATTCCATGCTGACAGGCCAGGGGCCTTCAAAGTGTTTCCACAGAAGCCGTTATTTCATACGCCTCTAGCGTCTCTCGCGGTTTTCTCTCTCTCCGTCTTTCTCTCTTCGCCGCCTCGTTCGTTTTTTATTATCATTTTGCCATCGTCCCTCTTAGAAAGATATATAGAACGTCAGAGCGATGCTTCTTTCCGCTCAGTTATTCGCACTATATACCGCCGCCTCTTCCTTCAAGTTGCTTTTTCGTTTTTCTTCTTATTTCTATCGCGGTTCTTCAACTTTCATTTCCGGTCTGTTTCTTTGATTCTCTTCACGAATGCCAGTGCGATACATATTTTTCTAGTTACAAGCGAAGCGAAATGAAAACTCGAACGAGCCGTGTAACAAGAGCAACTCTTGCTTGGTATAGAATGGCAAAATATATCGTGAATATAAGAGAAGCATAGGCACGGTGAAGTCTCCGCGGCATTATTACCGTAACATCGATCGATAAATTAAAGATCGTACGCTCCAATTTCCGGCCGATAGTCTCATTCACATGGATGGAAACTATGTACTTTGCTTTACGGTATATATATCACGGTAAAGTGGTGTAATGTATACGTGTTATGTGTGTGCATTGCTGGGACGAAAAGCGTCCCGACGCCGACGCCATCGTCGACGCCACCACACTAACCTATCGACTCGTTATAAACCGTGTATATACGAGCCGCAATGCGGGCACGTGGAGCAATTTATGGATCAACGTATAGACAGCACACCCAACCCTCCCGCACCCCACAAACACACGTAGACAACTCGATCCGCTATCTATCCGTATAGAGTTCTATCGCGTCGTTCGAGAATCGATTGGATTCAGGCAACTCTTCGTTAAATCGTACGGCGTAAGAGAGATACGGCTAATGCGGATCGCCTATGTAAAATCACAAATTTTCAATTTATCTGATAATATTTTAATTATTAATTCGCTGCGTTACATGATAAAATTTGGAGTCACCAAACGCTGAAGAAATATTATCGAGATGAAAATAATTATTCCACACTATTATTCATATTTTGCAATTTTATTTCGTCGATTCGAATAGTCCAGAAAATTTCTTTAGTCCATATTTTTCGTTGTTTTTTTTTTTTGCGATTAATATAAATATATTCATCAGCTGTTTTATCGTCTACGTAATGTATATCGATAATCGAAAAGAAAAAAAATGTTCCGTTGATTCTTTATCACGTGAGTAAAAATACGTATAAACTTGTTTATTTTCGGTTTTTTTTCTTATTATTTATTTTTCTCTTCGAGTGGTCTTTGGATAGCCAGAAGCCAAATCCACGTGTGTTCTTTCCGCGCGTCTGATGATCCTCGAGAATCGTATAGAACACCCGGAAGTCTTTGGTAACAGGCGGTGCTATCGAATTCTCTCCTTCTCCACCATTCACTGTTTTCTCGAGTCTTCTTTCACGTTGGTAGCTCGAGCAGACATTCGCATTGAGCAAAAGCGGGTCTCTACTTTTCTCGTGAAGGACGTTTTTGGACGTTAGCCCAATCGCCGCCACATTTCGTTCGTCCATCCGTATACCTTTCGGCGAGAGAGCGCGCGCGCCCGCGCCTGCCTTCCGACCCGTTAGGGGGGCTCTATAATACGCAAGCACGTCGAAGAGAGGATAGTTTTCTCTCTGTATCCTTCAACCGGCAATGGGATTTATACTACGAGCCAACCCCGAATTTGCCGCTCCCCCATTCCTCGCTGTTCTTCGCTTACACTTGTTCGAAAAACGAAAATACCTTTAACGTTATTACCTTTATTAAATTAAACGTCTACTCTGTACTAACGGTATATCTACGAGGGTGTGCGCTTGGCGGCCATCGAGGGTTGTACGGGGCGAGGCTTCGAGAATACCGGGGGGGTTACTTCTCTGACTTTATAGTGTTGGAGTTGGCGGGAAGGCGTGTCTGCTGGCCACGAGCCCAAGCGGCTCTCGAATGTGCGGACCACAACTACTTTTCTAATGCCGGGTAGAGAGAGCAGCGGGGACCCATTTCTGCCCAACGTACCCGCGCCTCAACGTATTTTCCATCTCCTTTTGCTATTTAACCAACCGGTCGACTTTATTGCCTACGGAAATTAGTTTATTTAACCGGAAAAATGTGTCTGCCTTCGTGCCCCATAAAAATCACATTCAACTACTTAGGTGTATATTGAGGAAACGAAGAATTCGACAAATTCCCCATAAAGTTTTAATCAATGTGTAAAATAGACGAAGCAAAAAAGACATAGAATTTGCCGCCCGGTTGAAGTAGCGTATGTTTAAAAATATCCAAATGAATTATTATGAAATTCGTGCGATGTTTTCAATGGGTGAATTTTTTTGTCCAATTTTGCGCTGTAGAAATGTCTTATTTTTCGTGAAACTTTAAAGCTTGAAAAAGGATTGAAGTATCAAGTTTCAGCGGTCGTTCAAATATTATCTGTGAATGTTCAGACATGTATCACTGAGTCAAGAGAAAACAGGAAAAAAAAAAGAGGAGAGTATACGAGTTCGTAGCTAAAGGGCCGGATCAGTTAGCGTGTAGGAGTCAAGAACGGGATAACGTTTACCTCGTAAGTTCTCAGTCGCGGAAGGGCCAACAGGCCAGAAAGCGAGAAAGCGCTTGGTGCAAGTCGTGTGCCTTATCCTTGCCCAGTTTATTTAGTGGACTCGTGTTCTCTACTAGCCTCTCCCCCTGTTTCTCCTTCCACAACTGAGGTCGGTACATACATAAATCCCCGAGTTCGCTCTCCTACTGTTTCCCTTTTTAACCCTCTACTTTCGCCACCCTTGTCGAGACACTCGAGACGACTCACGGAAACCGTGTTATCTCCTGCTAACGGAAAAATAAAATATACCCTTTGACCGTTAAACTGCCGGAAAACATCTAGCGTAACGGAGAATAGGTATTTATGTTATTTTTTTTTTTATTTTTATTTTTTTTCGAATCGGTAAAAATTCCGAGAATCTTCCATGGCCCGATGACCATGGTATATAGTTGAGTTGCGTTCTGCTCGAAGGAAGCGTGAAATTAAAGAAAAATAGAAGCGATGTTGAAGCAAAAACGTTGAAACTACAGAACGTCGAGTAAGAAAGTGTGCAAAAAACGGTATGGGAAGCGGGTAGTCACGAAGTGGATTGAGAGAGAAGTATGAAGCAAAGGAGAGGCGTGTCCGCCAGGACTATTAGAGTGTCGAGTACTTGCATGTACATACAGTCCACACTCTGTGTATTGTATGCTCGTTCTTTTTTTTTTTCTTCCCTGCGCATTATACGCACGATTCCTTGGTACTTGGCACGTAGCACCGAGAGAGTTGCCGTGAGAGATGCGTTTTAGACGCTCACTGCATATGTGCACAATTACTACGTTGGTTTGTACGAAGCTCTGGAGTGCGGTCGCACGTATTACACGCCTGAAACGCGAATAACGTTCGTACAAATGGCCATGGAACATGGTAGACTAAAGGCTTGGCACGCACTTTACGCAGTCTGCCACTGAAAATTCACGTGATATTTCGCGCGCGCGCGTGCACACACATGTCTAATCTTAATGGAAACACCCGAGACACATACACACACGAATGCGCTTATCCTTCGTGAATCGTCAATGCTCCCGCAGAGTCTCGAGTCCTCGATCTCTCGCACGCACTTCGTACCTCTATTTCTATGTCGATTCACCTGTACCAACTCAACTATCCTCTACCCACTCGTGAGTGCGTGCGCGAGGTCGCATTAGCATTCAGTGTACACGTATTGCGTCATGTATTTGCTGATATAATGCGAGTAAAATGGTCCCATTTGGCTTGCCATTCATTCATACAGAAATACATCGAGTAAAGTCGTAACTTTTTTGTTATTTCTTCGAGATAAGTCCAAAAACTGAATGAAACTTCATTTTTGTTATCGGTTTATTGCATTTATAAAAAGTCCGAATAAGTTGCAGTTTAGAAATTAAATTCTTCACAGTTCTTGTTAAATCTCTCCGCGTATGAGGTGCTTATTTAGTATGAATGTACAGTTTGCGGATCCGCAACTTTTTTGTTGCATGTAGCCGAGTGTAGTATTTTGTCGCGGGAATTGGAGAATTTTTGTCAATTTCCTACTGAAACCTCATGTAAAAGAGATTTTTCAATTTGATTTGCTGATTTGACTAGCGGACAGTAAAAATGAGATTTTAGATGGACGACGTAAGCGAGAGAAAGAATTGTCAGGTCGAGGCGTGATATAATAACAGATTCGCTGACGCTTTTGCGGAATAATAAAGAGTGCACACTGCGCGGTATAATATGTAAAGAGAGCTGCCACGCGATTTCTATGTACCGTAGATTTCGGTAGAGTTGAACATTTTGTAGGGAGAAAGGTCGTCCTCTAGCGGTATGGCGCGCGGAAAAATTCTCTTTTCACGAATTTCAACGGGGCATCGAAGCGTAAGCTTCGCCGGGATCTTTTGCTTCTGGCGGTTCGCGTGTGGCTTGCGCGACTTCGCAAATGCCGCACGTGAATCGTTAGGCAATAAATCGTTGGCTCATCTTTAAAATATGTGAATGGAAATATTTGGACTACGAGCACTGCGCTCGTCGTGGGGCGGTTGTACGCTTCGTGCGGTTGGAGAATGGAGGGGCTTTTTCACTCCGCTTGTAGAACGATGCGACACGAAGCGGGGTAGGATGAAGCTTTGCTATCGCGTAGGTCCTGGTATTCAGCAGGAAGCCGAGATCTACAGTTCTCTCGTTGTAAAGATGCCATCTCTCGCTGGGCCGACGCGCGGCCAGCTAGGAATACGGCAGGAAAAAGAGCGTTTTGCAAAGTCTCATATACTTCGCGGACTCTCGTAAATTGCCAGGCAAATAATTGATAGGCCCTCGCGCGGCCTCGAATGTTTCTATTTTCTTGGCATCTCTTGCAAAGGAGAAGACTGGTGTATATGCCTGACTGCGTGTACGGAGAAGTGGGGGAGGGGGACGAACGAACGCGATTTATTCCGGCTCACCGCCTCGCTGTCTTCCACTGTGCTGTGCTTATAATATAGCACAACTCGCGTCCGGGGGTTGGTTTTTCTTTCTCGCTGCGGATGAGTAGAAAGAGGGAAGACAAAAAAAAAATTGTTGGACCGAGAGGCGGATTCGCGTGACTGTATTGAGATACGAGTGAATCTGTATGCATCTATGCATCTTTTCACTTAGTTGAAATAAAAATAGTCTTCGCACATTCCCATCTTGTTGTTTGCCATTTTTTTTTTTACTTTGCTTCCGCGAGCCAGTCGGACGAAACTCTCATAGCTTTACGCGTGGCCGATGGTCGCATTTCTGTATCTGTTTTTGCAGACGATTTTTAAACTCGTCTGTGTACGTGAGAGACCGGAGACCACGTCGCTTTTCCACCCCTATCCATCTTTTATAACGTTTTTGTATAGTGTATATATACGTATATAACTTTTCTCTTCTCAACACGACCCACTGAGAGATTAACTTTTTGCATCAAGCACGTCCGCGCGAGGCTATACGGCAGTTAATCATTTTTTTTTTCCTATCCACCATCCCGGCCCTTCGAGTAACGTTAGTTATATTTTGTTCTTCGTGTACGTAGAGAAATCCAACGGTGGCAAAAGAGCCCTTTTGGCCGCGAAACAGTTTTACCAATTTATATCCTCGTACTCGCGTGTACTGCCGTTGACGCTTCTCGTTGCAGTAACGGGATATACATATAGTACGGTATACAGGATCGTCGCTAAAGCCAGCGACACGCATAGAAATTCTGGGCAATGCATCAAGAGGCGACGTGTATACATATACACACCGGGGTTCGTGCGCTATTAAATATTTATTCAGGGAGAGGAGCAACTCTTTTCATGTGCTCGTTTCGGAGCTTTCGTAATTATCGCTGAACGATGGGATCCACCGTTCTCAATGAAAGCGATTGTTTGTGGGTCAATGCACGGATTTTGCGTACGTCTATGGCTTCCATGCACCCGACGATCACACTCGCCTTCACGCGTATTTTATACATATTACGCGGCGTTGTAGTATAAATTGTGATACTGGGCTCGCGTTCGCCCGACGATAACAGCTTAATCATAGAGCCACTAACTTTTTTTATTTTTTTTGTATTGCATTTAATTTTTTTTTCATTTTTTTGTCTTTTTTATTTTCAACATTCATCAATGACTTGCCAACATGCGCACCGGGTGTATATTAATTTCGAAGAAAGGATGCTGGTGCATTAAAAGAAAAATGAAAAAAGAACAAACAAACGATGAAAAACTAGTGAGAGAAAAAAATTGCGAGAAGGAGAGAATACTCACAAGAGACCGGTTTTTCGCGTTCAGCCTAATTACGGGGGCCACCCCGTCGGTAGACAATGCTCACGCGACGTTCTCCGTACTTTTTCTCCGTACTCTCCAACCCTCTCGACCAAAGGACTCGTGAAAAAACGACATAAAAAATGTGTATAGTTGTAAAAAAAATAAAAAAAAAAATTGCTGGAAAAGAAGAACGCGGGCAATTTTTCCACCGACATTATACCGTTTGTTCAAATTTCAACGCAACATTATCACATTTTATTATTTGCAAAATAGTCGTCCTTTCGCATCCGATAATTTTGACGCTTTGACTCTTTACTCTGCTTCGCTGAGTCGGCCTTTGATTAAAAATTAAATTCCACAATTTTTCGTGTAATCGGTTATAAAACTGTAAAGCGGTTAAAACTGTACGGTTCGGATAAGCGAAGGATTCTCAAAGGGAATATAGAGATGAAATATCGAGAGTGATAGAAGAAACACGAGTGCTCTAAAAAGCTCGATGAAATTTAACAAAAAAAGAAAAAGGAAATCTCGAGTGCCTTTGAATTCTTCGATGCTGCGGATAGATCGGTATGAAGACTTTGCCTTGCACGGTGCTGCGTGGCGTGGGACGACTGAGTACAGTAGTAGCAGTAGTGGTAGTAGTAGTAGTAGTAGCGGTAGCAGCGAAACGGCCGCCATAAATCCGGAGGCCAACACATGTTTTGCATAATATAAGCTTCGCTGCTTCCCTGCGAGCCTCGCCGCGTACCCGTTGCGCGTCTTTCCTTCTCTCATGCTGGGACCGTTCTATCCGCGAGCATTTCGTTTCCTTCCCTAAAACCCTTATTCCCTTCTATCTCACCTATGCTGCATCGTACACGTATTATCCCGCCTCTCTCGCTCCCGCATCGTCCGTGCGCGCGAAAGAGTTGAACGAGTTCTACCGGTTTTCACGGAGAATCGAGCAGCAAAGAAAAAAAAAAAAAAAAAAACCGCGCCAACCCACAGGCGGCGAGTGCCCGGAGGGAACGAAAGAACGGGATATGGCTGCTACCGACTAGATAGGATCTCCGTCGATGGGGGTGAAAGAAGAAGAGAATGAAAAAAAAAAAAGCTGCGAGAGATAAAAAGTAAAATGAGAATGAGAGATTCTTGCAACGATAATCATCAGAGACGTTGCAGCAGCCCGAGAATTGCACCCACTCTACCCGCGAAAAATTAGACCTCTAAATGGATCGTTTATACTATTAGAAACATATAATAACAATAACATTATATATTTTCAACATTTAACGTACCTTGCAATACATTCGTGTAAAATAGTATGTACACGTCGCTCTATATTATCTAAATCAACAGTTAAATGCACGTCCTCGTTTCCCAAGATTGTCCATTCTTTAAAAAGATTCCATTCTTTTTATTTTGTACACGAGGAAACCTCTCGAGTTTGGCGAGCATGAAACTTGTGCAACGTGTATAAATATACGATACATAGGTATATATGTATATATATGTATATAATATACAGCGAAAGATACAAGGTGCAGGGACACGCTCTCGCGGTACTTAGTCTCAGCTTCGTTGAAGCTCGCGCGTGCTCAAGCCGGCAATTTGCGGGCCTCTCACGTTTTTGCGTACGATGCCGCGCGCTCCTGCTCGCTCACGGTTGGCTTGCATCACGTACCCGTGTGGATCGCGATACCGCCGTAATGAGAGACCACGCGCCCTACCCTTAGCTACACAGCGGCTACATGTACGACAGAGCGCGAATCACGAGACGAGAACAGAACAGACGAGAGATAGTGTAACCCAACGGTGAGGTTCAGCCTCGGAAATAAACGATAGCTCGATCCCCCTGAAGTCGGAGGGTGGGAAAAATCTATCAAACTATCATTTTCTTTTACCCCTCAAAGAAAACACTTATATTTGCACCCCTATCTTTGCCAAAATCGCAATCGGGACAATAATTATCGATCCTGAAAGCTCTAAACTCTGTGCATTCATCCGCCGCACATGTCGCCTTTCAGAGTTACTATTGTGCTGATATCTATCGAAAATATTTGTTTAATTTAAGTAAATATTCTCCATTTCATACTATTTACTTGAATGAAACACGTCGCTTTGCTTACCGCAAATCGATCGCTTTTTTATTAGTATTTTTTAAAAAAATGAACTAATTATCATTTTTTTTTTATGATTCCAGGTGAGTGTTCCTACAAAGAATCTTTGACGAGAACTTTGGGTGAGAATATATATTACTTTTATATTAACTCGACTCTTTAACAAATAAGCATATTCATCTCTGTGCGTTCTCTCGTGAACGTAAGTACTATTGGGAGGTTGGGGAAAGAGAGAAGGTTCAACTGTAACCGGGGGATGGTACCGCGTGCCTCCCGGAGCAGTTCAGTAGAAACGCGCAAGGAAAACGTACGGTTTGCGCGAAAATATACGAGGCAGTAAATTTCAGACACGCCCGTTAAACTTGTCCGCGTGTGCTAGTGAGACGGGATGTTATATAGTTCGGAGTTTCGCGCAAGTGAGACAGAAAGAAAGTATGAAGCTCCCGGAGTTTAAGCTATTCGAGCGATGCGAGTTTTTCGTCTCGTTGCTACTATCTCAGTACTCAATTCCGTTTCAAATTCAATTGATTTTAATCATAAATAAATTAAATAAATAGAAAAATAGGACCAAATTAATTAAACCCCTTCGCGTCGAAAGTCAGATTTATTTCCCACGTTTTCTTCTTTGATCCTTTTTCGCGAGTAACGAGCGCGCGTAAATAGAAATAATGAAATAAAAAGGTTCGCGGGAACTTTTCTCGTCTTCGCATCTCTTCCGCGTGTATCTCGAACGCGAGTGAACAAGCAATGGATACGTTGGTTGGGATATAGAACACGGTGGAGGCGCAGTGGTGAAAACGTCGACGAGGCTCAGCCCGCCTCGCCTTTGCCTAATCCAAGCTCAGGCACCGAGAAACTCGACGGAGCGCTTCTAATCAGCGGTAAGACCCGTCAAGTTCCTCTGCATCGAGTTACCTCCCCGAAGCCAGGACTCCGGGAGCTTTCGCGTGGGAGGGCTCGCCGATGGTACTGTGTTCGGTGCGCGGGGTGTTTTGCTGTTCTCCTACCGAAGCTTCTCCATCCCCCGTTTTCGCCGCAACGACGACGAACGCTTCTCCTCGCCCCCCCCCCTCTCTCTTTACTTCGCACCGACAACCCTCATCATCCCGAGCACCAAGAGCAACCAAGCAACTTTGATCCTCGATTCGGGTTTTACCTGCAGTTCTCTCGCTCTCACGGCTCGGCGTTGCAACAGCTCGGTGTCGGAAACCTCGACTAAGTTTGTCTCGGTATTCGAGGTCGTCTTCTCTTGTACCTTCTTGATTCTCTCCTTCTTACTTGAAATTTCACGACCATTCCCCCCTCTCGTACCATCTGTCTCATTTTACTTACTCAACCAGCAAATAATTCGAGTACTGAGATCTTCTCCGAACTTCATCTTCATTTCCACCGCTGGCGCGAAACTAAATATCAAGATCGTTAACGGTTACAGCGGAAATTCCAGTAGAACAAGATGACATATTTTTCACCTTATACCTTATGTTTCAACTTTGCATATAAAACTATTTGACGATTCTTCAATTTCGGATAATGTAAAAAATAGCAGATACTTCACTTACAGGATGTACTCCTGTAATCATATTCGTTAATCCTCTTGATTCTTCAGACCTAATGTGAATGAACAATTACAGTTGAACTTGTCGCCTATTGCCGATATCGGTATTATCGATTATCGATCGATTTAATTTTCCATCAAAATTTGTTAACGCCGCAACCCGAACGCACTAAAAAGAAACGTTTCAGAAATCGGGTAGCGTTTAAGTTGTTGTTTATCGACATGCGCCCTCTGTTCTCTTTGTGTTAACTGTCAAAGTGTCCCAAGCTTTGCTGTCGTTGCCGCTGCTGCTGCTGATGCTGTGGTACAGTTTCGTTCTGTATTTGAGTAGAGAATGTCGAACACATATAGAAGCGCGTACGGTTCGTGGACGCGCGCTGGTGGCTCGTTGGCGAGAGAGTCTCGGGAACGAACGTCGAGCAAACGCTTGGTCCATTGTACCCTTTTACAACCAGAGCTTAATGAACCGTTGTCAAACGAAGGGAAACGCGCGAGTCGCCTGGTGCCAGAGCGTAGAGGAATAAAAAGCGATAGCGTTGGTCAGAGAGCGGGAGACTATAGTGTTCTGGGTCTACCTTGTGGCCAAACGACTGACCGACCAACCGACACGTAACGATCTTGCTCTGCGCTCTCTCTCCCTAACGTATACGTACTTATTACGTCCTCCGCTATATTCCTCCGCGACTTCTCTCTTCCTTAACCCTCCCTTTCGTTACCTCAATCGTTCTAAACTGTTTCCCTCCCACGTACGGTCTTTCTCTCTCTTGGTTTCTCATCGACGTCTTACCTCCAATTTCACTTGACCGTCTCTCCGGAACCTCTCGGCGTACATACGCTATCCAACTTCCATCACGAGTTCCTTCGTATCCCTTATATATAGCCTCTACCTAGTTCAGCAGAGGTCACCGTAGAAACTTCCTCGCACACGCTTTATTAACGTTTTACTGCCGAGTTTACTGCTGATTTACGCGCTCGGGTTCACTTGTAGCCCCTCTGTGCAACCGTGGAAACCTTCGCCGTGCATGCAGTTATGGTCTCATGCAGAGAAGACTAATACTTCGCTTGGTATGATATTACACGAATATCTTGGAATGTTTAATACCACGAATGCGCACGATTGCTCGGCTCTGTGGAATCGGTAGAAAATATTATTCGGTCGCGTATATTAGTTACAAGAAGCCTGGAGAAGGGATTTTTATTTTGTTGCATTTTTTTTTATTCTCGATTTTTATTCGTTCGTTTAAAATTGTTATGTTATTTGAATATCCGTTGTTTTTTTTTTTTTTTTTTTTTTTAATTACAATTGTTGCAAGTCGAGCGTTTGCAATTTGCATTTGCGCATTCAATGATGAAAGATATGTGCTCGTTACTCCACATTTTCAATTGGACGGAACAGGTGCAACTTTGTTTTTTTTTTTTTTTCTTCGTTTACGGGTGTTAATTAATTTGCTCGGCACTAGCGTTGCGCTCAGACTCGCGTGAATATTCGAAAGGGACGGTGATTTGCTCGATAGGCGGCTACACCTGTTCGCACTGCACATACGATCTCCGTTGCTGTACGAGACAGGTAGCTGTCAACGTGCCGGTTCTCACTTGCCTCGCGAGACGCCCGTGAGTGACAAGGCGCCTCGTGCGACGATAGACTGTGCGAATTCTCCACAGGATTATACAATTTTCTCTCATAGCACTCACTACTCTCTGATAACTTATTTTTGGGCTTTGCCCGTGTGCGCTGCTCCGATTTTCGAGATGAAGAAAGTGTCACATAGTATAATCAAATTAACCAAATGTTTACTGAGAGACGTATATGTCGAAAGAAAAGTTTACATTCATTTTGCGTCTCAATGACGTGAAGACTCAGACCCTTGAATTTCATTTTTATTCTATCATTAAGAGCAGATAACTAAATATGATTTTTTTTCTATTTTTTTTTTTCATATTCTCAAACTTTAATGAGTTAAGAATATTGTGTACACATTTCATTTTCAAACTCGTAAAATTAACAAAGTTGAATGGCTTTGGAGTCATTAACCCGTCGAGCGCGTCGGCCATTTACTAAACTTCCAATTTCAACTCGATATCGTTGGATATTCTTTTTATTGCGCAACGTAGAATTATTTTTACTCACATACACATTTTTTTTTTTATTTTCAAAAATGAAATCGAATAGGTAAAAAAAATTACGGAAAAAATCGAAATGTAAGTTTCACCGCTCACTATTCCGTGGAGAAAAATTCTACGTAGAGCAATGCGTTTAATGCTATATATATTTTAAGAATCGCTTTCGTTTTTTCTTTTCCAATTAATTACGGTCAACCAATTTTCTTAGTTAAAAATCATTTAGCAAATGATTTGCATGTGCCTTCGAATAAAAAAAAAAAAAAACCCGGATGCTCCCCATTTTATTAAGGAACAATAATACGAATCTTACAAAGTCTCGGAGGGACGTTTTAAAATGTCTGCTTGAGATACAAATTCACTGTCGTCACACAAAATGCTCGCAACACTTAATAATACCTTCGCAATATACATAGTACGCGTACAGCTACCCATATACATATCTACTTACGTGGATATGCATATCTGTATTATGTTACCCAAGGTACTGAACAGGTGAGACCGTCGTCACGCGCCTCTGGAAACAGGTGTGCCACTTACTAGCTCACCGTACTCGTCGTCGCGCGACGGGGGACAAACTAGTTACCTACCAGGAACTCCCATGACGAGAAACATGCAGCAATACCTTATCTTTCCGTCTCCCGTTTTTTTCTTCTCATTCTCATTCTGAATCTCGCATAGTGCGCAATTTCGTTTTATTGCCTGCAGATATCGTATTATTACATGCTTTTCTTTACCTCGAGAACTCCTTTAATTCTCTATGCCGACATTTCATTAAACTGTGCCGTATGCTGCACACATAAGAACTAAAGAAATCGGCAACAAACGACAATATTTCAACGACTAACAACAACGACGATGAGTTGATAATATAACTTTTGATTAATATCTTAAATTAATATACCGAGATAATTTTCTTACATCGTCATACACACGTATGCGCGGTACAACGATGAAAAGAAAGGCCCCTCCTGTAGACTCGTAGAGATTTCTCGATAATAAAGAATTTATTATAGGTAGTACACGTGAACGGGCGCGAGTGCTCGGGAAGTTGCAACGTCAGCGACTTAGCCCTTTCTACTCGCCTTTAGAGTTTATCTCTGATACGCCAGACTGCAGTCGCGCTCGTTTCTCGACTCGATCCTTCGCCTTCTCACCAGATTATAGTATACACTTATACATGTATATACATGTGTATGTCTTTTTTTATTCGCATCTCTTTTCCGCTCTCCACCGCCAGTGAGAGTGTCGGTGGAGAGGACAGGAAGGTGAAGATATGGTATATAATACTCTTCGGAAAGTGCGAGAATATCGCATTGCTCGCTCGTCCGTGTAACTTATCCGCAAATTGCAGTGGACGCGAACCCTGTCCTAAGCTAATAAAATACAGATGGGGAGGAGAGGGAACGAAGCTGGGTATACGAGGCCACAGGGTGGTCAGTGTCTCGCGTGTAACACGTCGGATATGCCGGATGGATAATATGCATTTCTACGGTACGTTATAAGGAAACCTTACCGAGGGCTGCCACTGCCCTCGCTAGTCGCGAGGGTACTGTAATACGGATTATTAATGGTTTACCGACGCTTTTACGCTCTTTCTCTTTTGCTCGCCTCTATTATACTATTCTGCCGCAATATGTTCGTCGGGTTCGTAAGTTCGTGCATTACCCGCGAAAATCTCCCGATCCCGCTGGTTCGCGTGTGCGACCTCAATCGACCTATCTCACTGCAGCTGGCACCGAAAATTTTACCTCAGCTCGCGTGCACTTGGAATCCCAGCGAATTAGAGATTTGAGGCTAAAATTTTGATGATTCTTTATTACATACGTTTAAGAAATATCAAATCATAATTTATCTAATTAAGTAAAAAAAAAAAAAAAAAATTCTTGGCGTCAGGTGTTTTTAAATAACGAAATCCATTCATTTCGAAACTATTACTGGGATCATTTTTTTTATTACTCGCGTTAAGAAATTATAAAATCAGAACTTGACTGCGTAAGAAAAAAAAAAAAAAATACCCCGCCGTCAGGTGTTTCGTAATAATAACAAAAACCCTTCTTTTTTTACGCGAAGGTAATTCGAAGGAGTGAGGGAAGAGCGAAGAGATGTCGCCGGCAACTCTGTTTTTATTATTCATCCAGCTTCGTCGGATGCTTGGGTAGCGTTCGGGGGCGCGGAGGTCAGCTCTACCGGGTAATTCTTTATTGCGCCCCTGGAGAGCTTACGTTTATCTACGCACGTTAAAGTCTCGTGGGGTTGTTGTTGCTCCACAGGCCACACCGGTATTCTTTCCAACGTTTTTCAGCTCTCTTTCACGCTGACGCTTCTCTTCTCTCTTTTCCACTCGGAGTTAACCCGAGCATCAAGCAAGCATTTTGCCCCAAAGTTTACGACATACGTAATTCCCATTTTATACGATTTCTCGCGAGACTCAACGGAGCTCTATTCCATTATTTCATTCCCTTCGTTTCACTTCGCCTGCATACTAATAGCCAATACAAATAAGTGCCCTCGAGATACTATAGATGTTGCTGGACGCAGCCTCGTTGCTTTTATCTTCCACTCGTCGATCTTTTCATTCCCTTCGACAAGCTGTAATTAATTGCTTTTCATTGCTATCGAAGCGTTACGATTCGAATGCATTTTTCGAGATCGTGATACGGAAAATCGTGCGGAAAATAAACACGTTACTTCAGTGTATGAATACAACAGCATTCCCTTTGACATTACGAGATGGAAATTATTCATGAGAAACGGCGGACGGTTTAAAAAAAAAGATCCGATTTTATTAGCAAATTTTAATGCTCCGTTTGACTTTGCGATAATACTGCAACCGCATTGGTATTCAGCGCGAAAAAAAATATGGAGATAAATGCTTTAAAATATTTTCCACGAATCTTCTTATTTTCTTTTGAATTTTATCATTGTCCTGAAAATGAAACAAAGTTATTTCTCTTTGAAAAAAAAAAAAAAAATGCCCACTTATTCCAAATTCGGCAGAAGAAAATAAGATATCCGATCAATTTTTTATTTATTTGACTCTCATCTCAATAGCGTATACAAAAACCCAATAATGAAGCGAAAAAAAAATATATGTAGATAATTTTTTCATCGAAATGCGTAGCTACGTAATTTAGTGCTCTCAATTTATTTCATTTCGTTCCGCGCGACACAATGCAAATTGGTATCGATGATCGTATGTATTCGATGAGAGACAGTATGCGCGAGATATAGAGTACAATCTCTCTATGGTACAGAGAGCGAAAATTCTGAACAGGCTTTGGTTGCAACATCGGGATATCCCGGAGTTACGTGTCTGGGAGGGTACGGTACGACGAATAGAGGTAGAGTAATGTGCGACACAACTCCTGAGTTGCATTCGAAGTGGCGTGGAATTGTGGCACAGGGAATGCCGGAGCTTTCGCGGGAACAACAATACTGGTAAATGAACCGACGGTAGCTCTCTCGTAGTCTCTGTCTCCGTTGAATCTCGCATCTTCGCCTTAGGCACATATCCTATATCTGTATATGTGTCTATAGGTACTCTGGGGCACCTCTCGTTCTGCGTTTCACTCGAGATAGTATACGTGCGCCAGAGGGAGTAAAGCGTGTTGATACCGAAAGCAGCGAAACAGAGAGATAGAAGCAGTGCCAAGTCAGTGCACACATGAGTGATTCACAAACTCCTCGTTCTCGTGTATAACCAAATCCATAATTACTTCAAGAGAGACCCTGAGATCGCTGTAGTAGGATAGCAATAGAGATCGACGTTAAGGGGGTTATTACGCACGATCCAACCTCCCAGAAGCATCCAACCACCAACCGCTGGGAATCTATCTTACTCTCTCCGTGTCTGATGGCATTTCCAACCGAACCTGACGTCTTCGGGGGAATCTATCGTTGATCGAATTGCTCGATCGATCGTCTTCCGTATATTCTGTCGCCAAACGTCATACTGCATTGATATGTATGTCTTACAGGCGGTAAATTGTCTCGAGAGTCTACGTCCCGCGTGGTTGTCGCCAGGTTGACGTTGTGGCAACGTCGAAAGGCTACCACTGCCTGGTAGCATTGCTATTATGCTCATCATACTCGTTCTACAAATAAATTATTCAATTTTCCTATAGGATATTCGGCAATATCCGACGCGCGCTTACTACCTTTGACATAAACGGTAATCGTTGAATCACGAATAAACAAACAACTAGCCGGGGGGTACAGAGGGTTGAGTTTATTTTTTTCCCATTTCGAACTTCAGTCATGAATTTAGCGTTCGCGAACGAGCCTGCCATGGCCTCGGTTCGTCGAATCGACGCAAATATCCGCAGTAGGTCTCCGGGACTATAGAGCACACACGAGGGGTACGAGGGATCGTGCAGTATTTATAACGGCGATCGATGAGCCACCGAGAGAGAGAAAGAAAGATAGCGAGTGAGTGAAGAAAGAGAAAGATAGAGAGAGTGTACGGCCGGCTATGAAAGTTGCAGGCCTCTTGTTTCCTGGTTCCCGGCCTGATGGCCCGACTCAACTTGCATTGCTTGCTGTGTGCTCGACTTCCATGTAGACTCTCGTAGCGATCGAACTATCGTATGCTCTACTGTGCATCTATCTGAAATATATACAGGGGAAAGCCTAGAAAACTATATCGGGCGTCTACGTAAAAAATTAAACCGGTCAATATCAATCTATAAAACAAATATTAACCTTTTACGGGGTCCTCGCGTAAAATGGGGAAACTGCAGTATTCGTCAATCATGAACTTTCAAACAATTCGAACAATAACCCGATACGGTCGCAAAGTCCTGAAAAAAAAAAAAAAGAAAAAAAAATGTGTGGACCGTAATTCGTTTGTTAAAATACGAAAAAAAAAAATGTATTGAATTTATAACATCAACCGACGACACAATTATTAATTCGCGCAGCGTTCGCTTTTATCGAAATCCGCGAGTTTGTCCGTCGCTAATTTTTAAAGGGTTCGAATAACATCACCGAATGGTAAAAAAAAATTGGAAAAAATTCACAGCGGAAGCTTGAAGTGTCCTTATTTTGATGACAGAATTTAAATTTCAGTATAGTAATTAATGTGGTTGTGTTGCCGATGGGAAGCGAGTCATGCATCGCTCTCTACGAAAAGCCCTTACTGTACTCAATACCTATTTTGTTTCAGCAAAATTCAGTTCGTAATATTCTTGATAACATTCTATAATGTGTCATTGTATGTTGTCTCTTTCCGTTAACAGTAGTGGTCAGAAAAGAAAAAAAAACACGAATTCCTATTCTCTGTAAGCTCTTTCGCCGAAAATGACGCAAGAATCGTTAGTGTTATTAGAGACCGACAGTAGTTACAGTAGAGCATCGAATCGAACTCCACCACACTCTACGCCCATACTGCCCGGAGGCTTAACCAATGCGAGCAGAAATAAAATATTTGAAACCTGCGTCGATCTCATGTGGTCGAGAAGGTGGGATGAGAGGGTGCAGTGCAACGGTAGGAAGGGGGAAGCCTGCGGTGAATATAAGCGGGAGGG
Organism: Cryptus armator; assembly: GCA_963971235.1. Lineage (NCBI taxonomy): Eukaryota > Metazoa > Arthropoda > Insecta > Hymenoptera > Ichneumonidae > Cryptus > Cryptus armator. Next base: position 14,723,115 of record OZ020232.1, read on the forward strand.
TTTTTGGTGCATGCGGGTAGTTTATATCGATGGCCGGTTCGGTCCATCGTCTATCTCTATCTTCGTTGATATAGCTTTTTTCATTCGCTGGTCCACCGGTTAATCCCGTCGATATTCTATACCGATATTGAATAGCTCGTGTATATATTCGTTGTCGCAAGCGTGCCGGCTTTGCCGAGATATCGGTGAAAGAGAGATAGTGATGAAGAAAGCGGCGTTTGGAAAGGGCCCAGTGAAATAAGGGTTCGATGGTATATACACGAGCTTTTTGCGGTGGTGAAAGCAGAAACGGCACACGCTGAGCCTTCGTTGAGGAGAGGAAGAGACGCATTACATTTGGCAGCGATTTCACTCAGCGAGATTAAGCTTATTTTCGCTCGGCTCGACTCGCTATGTCGGCGAGCCAGCAGATTTTGCCGTCGATCTCTTTCTCTCGTTCGTCTTCCGGTATCGCTCGTTTCCACAATTTTTTTCACTCCTGTATAAACTTATGTAATATCCATGAGAAAAGTGTGACGCAGACTGCGCGCCGAGCGGGAACGTCGGATAACGTCGATCTCGATATCGTCGGCGCGTATGGCATACGCTAATCATAGAGATATCTCGGAGTCGCAATCTGGAAGAGAATTTCCGGGACGATAGCGATCCGACCACGAAAGCACGACTGCGAAAGCTTTCCCTCTTCGCTGCGGCACGAATAGCGCGAAAATAATCCCTTGGGATAGAGAAACGAGGAAGGAACTGTGCTGCGGATCGGTGGGATGAGTATATAGAGTGATGAGGCGATCCAGATTACCAAGAGAACGAGATATCTCGAAAGAGATGTTAGAGTGAGAGTAATGGGAAGGATGAGTTGAGCTCTTCACTGTACATTTCGATATTAACTCACTTCATCGCAAGAAGGTTAATTAAATTATCCCAGTACTCTCTGGAAATTCGCGGGCCTATAACTATTCCGTGTTTAGCGTGTACACGGTGCCATAGACCGACAGCTGAGCCTTACTCCACAACCGGATGTAGTGTGATCACCGAACCCGATTGAAATTATAATATTCCCTTCCAAACGTGATAATATTATAATTAATAACCGTATGAAAATCAGCGAGTGGCGGAGGGGGGGGGGGGTGAGTTGGAAGAGGTAGAGGGATGATTAACGCCTGAGGTTAATTTAATTCGGTTAGTTGGTAGAGAGCAGCAATGGGTAATAAATTTAATGTGTCGGAGTGACGGGTGACGCACGTTCGCGAGATCATTCAACTCGAAACGACGTCCGCAATATTCTCGTTTAGAATCTCTCATTCCGGTCGTGAAAGGCTTTCCCCTTCCATCGAAAGTGACGGGACCGTGACTCTTCAGCGAATAATAGCAGTTTCCATCCCAAGTTTTGCTACCAAAGTTTCTCGTTAATTGATGCGCAAAGGGCGGCTTGCTACGAGTCCAAACTCTATCTCAACCTACCGTGTCGCACGATGGGGATCCTTCGAAAGATCGAGAAAGCCCTCGCGGAACACATCTTACCCCTGTCGCTGCTGTTACGCGACTCGCTCATTCCTCAAATCGGATGTCTGCAGCTGCTGCTGCTGCTGCTGCTTTGCTCTGCTCAACAACGAGGCTCCCTTGTAGGCAGAGAGAGGTGAAACCCCTAACGAGTCACAGATTAGTTTCAAGGAATTTCTATCATCCTCCACAATCTTGGGGTGGAAACTTGGTCATCGCTTTCCTCCTTTCATTCCATATATATTGTAATTGCTTGACGATCTTATCGAAGCTTTCCACAGAACCAATAGTCAATGACTCAACTAAATGTCGTGAAACATAAATTTGCCAATTTTTTTGCAGGTCCGAAATAATTTCGTCTTATTGATGCTTTTACAGGTAAAAATAAAATAGTCCCGTTTGTTTATGCTAACAGCAGAAAATATAGCTAAATTGCCACGAGAAAATAATTATAATTAAACGAAGAAATATGTATACAAAACTTTTTTTTCTCAAAAATCATATAATTATCAACCCAAAGGGCGGTGTAATAATGAAATTGTATTACCAAAATATAGAAATAGCGAATAATTAATCGTATATTGTAATCGAGAGATTTATATGTCGTTGAGTGTGAACATTTATTGCGAATAATTGTATGGTATTTCATCCTTTTCTGTTAATAGCATTTTTTCATTACACAGCATTTACCGCCGCGAGAATTTTAATTTTTGTAAAATTATTATTATCTCATCTTTTTTAATGACAAAAATCGCACCATTTGCGGCGAAAAATGTGAGTATGCGATCAGTCATGTAGCCCTCTGGTTTAATGTGAACGAAATAATTATGGCGGCATAAATCGACGAAATTCCCATATTAAGTGCTTCATTTTTTTCAGTCTTTATTCCCATTAACCTCCACTCAATCGCAGTAAAACCTGAAAAGCATCACGGGTCGCAATGCAAAGAAACGGTGTACCAAATGCTGTTAAGATATTTTTGGTGATTTTTAAGATCATCGGATACTGTGAAAAATAGACAAAGTCACACACTCACTATGAAAAACGTATAACTTCCGTTTTTTCCGGGGGGCCAGTAAGAAATCGAAAATGAGGTGAACGACCCGAAATATATATAAATAACTATAGTGTTTAAAAAGGTATTTTACATATTTCGATATAAATAAATACATTTTATAGTGAGTGAAACCATAAGTAGTTCAAAATAATTACAGTATCGTGTGTAATTTTTTCGCCTCTTTTGAGATTCCATCTCGATTTTTTAAATTCTTCTATCCGCTTTGATGAAACGGCTTTGTCGCCTAGTCTGTTGAGAGATAGATAGAAGAGAGCATGGCACGGCGCCTCGCGTTCATTGTGAACGAACAATGGTCCAAAAGCAAGAGAGCGAGAGAGAGATAGAGAGCGCCAGCGCACAACCGCGTTAGGAACGGAATCGCATAAATTAGAGGACGCCACCACCGACCGCGAGACCGTTTTCACCCTGCATATTAAATGCACGCCTCTCGGTCGTCGTCGGCGCGTAAACGCGAGTCGTGTAAGGGGAAGCTACTCCAGCTCTTCGAGCTTATGTAGAGAAAGCGCAAGCCAACACAGTCCCTTTCATGACGCGCGCACGAGCAACCGAAGGCCAAGGAATTCCACAGGATTCTCACTGCTGTTTCGGATAGACATAGCGAAGGGAGGGGAGGAGAGATACCACTTATCTCGGATTTCGTAGTTTCCATTGTGCCTGAGTACACCGAGGCTTCGAGAAGGTCGAACATAGAGACCGTCCAAAGGAAGGAGATCAGACAGTGATAGAACTACTTGGCTTCGAACGACTAAAGGGTGTGCGTCCTCTGAATTCACTCATATTAGCGGCTTGTACCTTCTCTGATTCGTGTATACTGTACCATCAGCGTGTGTACTGTATGCTGTCGCAACCCCTCAATTCGCTAACCGATCACGTACGACGAAATTTAGTTCGATCGTCCGGTAACGAGTCGGACGCGGGTGGGTTCCTGTTGGAATCAGGGGGTAGGCGTACACTCGAAGGACTCCTTGCCAAAAGAGCGCGAAAGATTGTCCCCGCGTGACTCTCGTCTGTCGGAAGAAGTTTCTCACGACAGCTTATCGTACAGAAATACGTCTTTTCGTATGTTTTAGATATAAAAATGCATGTTTTCGCACCCCAAAAGTAGTCATTTTAATTGCAACAAATTAAGGAAATTCAATTTAATTTAATGTCGCCGCGAATAGTCTTGAGGACGCGAGATTTCTGATTACCTATGGCAGAAGTAGACCTTTCGGATGGCAAAGCCCCCCATGCTGCTTCATTCACGTCATTCGCTTTTCGTCCGAACAAGTTTTTCGAGACTCAGGCGCTGAGAGAACTAAAGTACCCTTCCTCAGTTAAACTGATCGTAAAGAAACGCTCTGGAGGAGAAGATCTTGATCTCTCTCCGCCTTCCCTTGCCGCGACAAGCCAAGTTTCCCTCGATAATTGATTGTTTTTGGGAGTAGGGATGGTCAGACCTCTCTGAACGTTCGAAGAATCCTGCAGGCGACATCGCTATAGATGTCTTTTACCTTCCAAACTCACGCACGTCGAACGTGCTATGTTGGTTAATTGTCCGGCAAAAAAAAGGTCATCGGCACGAGAACGAGCGAGAGACGGCGCTCTCGAGAGAAACAATAAAAAGTGGAATGACCGTATTAAGTGCGGGAAGCCGAGAAAGGAGGCGTCATTGCACACTCATCCGTGCAACACACGAGTTTTACCTCGACTTTCTTATGGGATCACGTACTTTGCTTCGGAATTGAGTTATCCATCGAGTCGTTCGTAAGATCGAGAAGGTTACTCCATCGTTCGAGATCCTTGCAAATCTATTTTTTATGTTTACAGAACTTTACTGGAACTTTACCGCCAAAAGTATCTTAAAAAAAGCAGTATCCTCCATCCGAAATGGATTAGCCCTACCAAAAGCCTTGATAAAACCCTTCCGGATATAACTGCGGTAGACACTTCTGCATACAATTCCTCGCTGATCAAAGGCATTTCATTCGTAACCTCTTTTTTTCCATTAGATGTCTTCGATAGTTTCGCAATAAATAATAAATTAAAGAGATACGGTCTCTCGCGTGTCTGCATCGAAAATTTCCAACGTGACGTAGCAGGTTGTTGTAATAAAAGTGTGGAAGAAAATTTCCACAGGGTTTGCCGGTGGAACGGTAGAAGTCTGTACGGCAAGCGCATCACGTTCGTCCTCGAGTCTCGCGTGTTTCACGTGTTCCCGATTCGCGTATATACCTGCACACGTTTGAGGGGTACAGTCGTGCGGCGAGCCACACCGTTTCCACCCCCGCAGTGCGACAGACGGGAGTGAGAGGGAACGAACGGCAAATGTCCCCGCATTATTTACGCTAAATTTATCCATCGTGCGCTGCAACTGGCTTTCCCCCACGTATATGCACTACATCTCTACACATACATATCCGCATAAAATCGGCAGTGTGGGTATTAGGGTACATGGTACGACAGAGGCGTGCAGGGAGCGTGTGCAACACACGTCAAAATGCAAAATGCGGAATACAAAATGCAAAATGTCAGAGCTACGCTCGCGGCTGGTGTCTCGCTCTTCCACTGGCTGTTTCTCTGTATATATCTATATAGATTCGCTAAAATACATGTGTGTGTGAACGATGCGCAGCATCCTTTCAACCATTGGTGTACCAGAACCCCGAACTCTCGCGTCTACAGCGCGCATACATTCACAGATACGCACAGATACGTGCGAACCTTGCAGCTCAGTGGAAGTTCAACCGATTGGAAAGCGGGACAGTGAGAGGGCAGGAACTGCACCGAAACTACCCCTGTACCACTGTAATCTCTCTCAAATTGTTCAGGCCGCGCTCGCATGTTATTTTCCGCTCTCGAAAACGGCGTGATTGTCGAACTGTCGGTTGCTGCGGATAGGCGGAGAGGGGGATGGAGGGTGGGAGGGGAGAAGGCCCTTTCAATCACTTATATTATTCCATTTTGGTGGTCGCGTTGTTCTCGTCTAGTTTAGCATAAATACGTTTAATTCGTTTGACAACATCGGGGAGCGCATTATCATCGCGCAATCTCGCTTTCTTTTTTTTTTTTCCATGTTTCAATGTGTATATTATTCCCTCGTGGCTCTTTTAAAATTACGTGTTGCCGCGTAATTCTCTCTCTTGCCCCAATCCCACCCCCTGCCCCTCGACGATTCTGAATCGCGAGAATATTTGTGTGTTTGTATACACATACATTTGTATGTGTGTTGAATTGTCACGCAACGCGAAACCCTCGTGGAGCGGCATTGTACCGTTGGCAGGATAGCTGAGGTGGGGTGCACGCTCGGCTCTCAAACCCCTAACGCTTTTGCCTATATAGCATCCGGGTCCCAGAGTGGAGAACACACAGCAACGGTTAGAAGGGAGTGCTCGGTTCGTTGTTTTTGCGGCCAGATAAGGGCTGTGGTTAATGGCGTGTGGATTTTTCGGTATAGTAGTGGTAACGACGAGCGTGGACGACGGGAAGCACATAGAGCAGTAGCGGCAGTGATTTCACCGAACTCGAATGCTCACTGCTGCTGGCTGCTGAAACGTGGGCGCAAAACCCTCTCCTCCCTCCCCTTCTCTCTCGACGAATACAACGATATACTCAACCCCATAGCGTATTTTCAACCCCTCGCCGACGAGCCTCCTATCGGGCTCTACATTAAATTTAGGCAGTACCGGATTCTCTTTCCCTCACTAATAATACACAGCCGGAGAGTCTCTCGCATTTTCATTTCTCCCTTCCGGCGCCCGGTGACTCTCGAGTGTACGATTTTATTTTATCTTCGAACGAACCCTCCCGAAAACCAATCGTCGAAAAGCGATCGCACTACGATACTCCGGTTTGGGGGCTTTTTTTTTTTTGCTCCTCACTGCATGATCGGTGACGGGATAAAACGCAAATGGTGCAACGATAGTGAACGCGCGAGGGAAATGATTATGAAAAAATACTGCTACCCTTGCAGTTCTCGTGGTGTTGTTCGTTTTTTGGGTTGAGATTTTTTACGTTTTCCCGCTGCGGTATACGTGATGATAAATTTGATCATTTGCTTTTCTTTTTTGAAAGTTCATTTTTTTAATTAATTAATGAAACGGTGGAGCTAAGTGTACGGTAATTGGGAAATTATGTAGATACCGCTACGACGAAGTTTCTTCCTGCGGCTACATCAGCTTTATAACGCGAACCAACGTTTACGTATACAACAGTCTGAGAATCCCCACGAGCTCCTCGGGTACCAGACTACGTCGACGTCGCATCAACATCGTGGGAAGTTTATTTTCTTATTACTTAACCACTTGACGAGGCAGCGAGGAATCGCTTTACCTCGGCTCTTCTTCAACTCTATAAAGGGGTCGTAATAATCGTTTTCGGAATAACCGAGGAAGCTTTTTGTTCCTTACAGCTTCATCGCTACGACTAATTCGTACCGTACCGTAATATATTTCCTTCGTAAATGAACGACACAAAGTTGTTTCGCTGTATTTTTATACATTAAACATCATCATTGAAAATCATCGAAGATTAATGACCCATCAATGCTGTGCACATCTACATATTTTATTTTACTCCAAAAAAAGCAATCAAAGTTTCAATTAATTTGTATAATAATTTTATCAATCGATCGTGCGTACTTTAAGAATTAATGGCTAAATAGACCACAATAGTACGCGATAACAATGAATTGAATTATCATTGTGCCGTATCGTCAAATTCGCAGAGCGAACATCAGCAATTTCGGTTGTCCTCTCGACTGTCTTTCAGCTTTCCACGCGTGCCATTGACCGAGTCTAATAGCTTGTATGCGGTACGCATATCCTCGCTTCATCCGTCTACTCTCACTTGTATGGTCGCGTTCCCCCTTCTCGTACCGTATATATTACCAATACACGGAAGCCACCGTTCCACAGAATACAGTCGAGAGGGTTGAACAGCCAGAGAGAGAGAGAGAGAGAGAGAAAGCGATAGAGAGAGAGAAGTCTACCGTCGTTATTGTCATCGACGTGAGCGTTGAAGGGTCGTAGAAACAGGCATATAGTATAATAGAGGGTGCGAGAGATTGCGCGCGATAAATTAATTACCGGGTTAACCGGCATAACGAACTCACCCTCTCGTCGTCCACCGAAGCTCCATCCCCGTTTATATACGGATCGGACTAACTCCGACTCTGTCCGTGAAACTAGCATGCAGACCTGCTATCACAATCCTCACACGGATTCCGCACGGAGAGAATCAAAGATTCATCGTGCGAATCTGTAACCCGTACATCCGCATATCCCTACTATACTCTCTCGTATCCATGTTGGCTAATACCAACATACCGCACATGGGAAAGATGAATTTTGTATTAGCAATAGCGTACAAAAGGAGAACCACCGGTTAGATATGGAGAATCCACTGGGTTAAAGACCGAGGTGAAAGCAAACGGTAGGGTTTTCGATCCCCTTTCCGTATCCCCATGTGAAATAGCCGGAGAGCCGGGCTGGAGAACGTCGCGCGACTCTAGTCATTCGGACGAACGGACGAGCTCCAGAGACCCGATGTCTGCGGTTAAGTCGAACCACCCCATTTCCCCATCAACTATTCATGCTTGACCTACACTCCCCTTCTACTCTGAACTGCAACTTGCAACTGCTTCTGGTTAGAAATTGATCCCCTCGCGCCTCTTCGCCTCTCGTCGTTCGCTAACCTTATCCATACTATTCTACTGCTTTCTCCACCCCCGTGCGCCGTTGTACCTTCGACACGACTACTCGATTCTCATATTCGCAAAGGCTCCTCTCTACGTAGACGTTTGAACGATAAATATTCGATGGCTATGTGCATATCCGTCGAACGTTCACAGCGTACCCAACTGGACACATGAGTTAAGAGAACGAAGGGAAACTGCGTGACGCAATCCATACATCAAATCTCGCAGGGGATCAACGTCACTCGCTTATTATTCGACTTGTTTCACCTGCTTACCGTCAGCGATATAAGCTTTTCGTTATAATGCTTCGACTACTGTAAAGACTCGATGGTTGGTATATATATATATATATATTGCTGGTGGGCGTTGGTTTACGTATATTCCAGGGGAATTAATCGGATTAGACATGGGTAAAGGGTATGTGAATAATTGTAATGTCGAGTAATTAATATTTTCTATTGCATTGTATCTCTACTGAAAAAAGTTTGTTTGTCACGTGGAAAGACGGGATAAAAAGAGGAAAGTATTCACTTAGACTTAATAGTTTAGTGGAGTCTTTAGCTTCTGTGACCTCTTCTGTTATATCAATAACTAATTCAGCATATAGCGTCACGTCAAATATCTTACTTAGAATTGTCAGTAACCATCTTGAATAATCCGAAAATACCGAATATCTTCCATGGTTTCTTCCAACCGTTTGTACGGTACATTAATTTCACTCCTACGAAATACGAGGAAGAGACAGAAATTTATCAATTATTCATGGATAGACAAGCGTTATGGAACTTTTTATTCTATTCTCGTCGAGTTCGTATTTGTTGGTTCGCATAATCAACTATTCTCTTTCGAAAGTCAACTTGGAATAGTGTATTTCGTATAGCTTTGTATGGATGAAGAACGAGGAGTTTGTCGGAGACCGCGCAAGAAGCGTTTCCGAGAGAGATACGGTTGCTTTTGGGGTTCGACAGCGACAGCGAATATCGAGACAATCTCGATATCTCCCTCTACGAGACTTCACCTGTGTTTACCTCAGCGTTTCCTAGTTTCTCGTTCAGGTAATACACGTACGTAGCAAAACGTAGTTTCGCCGGTGGAGTTTCGTCGAGGAGAACCGCGCACACGAGACACGCGGAAGCAAAGTTCCAACGCTCGTAAATAACGACCGGAAGTGCGCCAGTGGATAGAGCGTGGCCCTCGAGGGGGTTTAGCGTCGGAGAGCGCGCAACCCTTTCCTCGCGCGTTTCTCTCTCCATCTCCCTTTCTTTCTCAGTCTCTCTGACCTCCGTTATTCGTACGCTTCTCGGGCTAAACGTACGAGCGCTCGCGCGCTAACGCGACTTTCGGAATTTCGACAACTCGCCTGGCATAATATATTATTTCACACTGAAAAGAATTTATTTCTTTTTCCACTAACGGAAGAGTGGGAGCAGTCGTTTCTAGATGATTTTTTTATTTATTTTATTTTCTTTTTTTACTCGAGTTCTTTCGTCAATGATAGTGCCGAAACGTGCAGCGAACACGATCCGTGTGTGCCGCAAAAAGTATACTCGCCACCTTCTTGCTTCTCCAACACGTATCCCGGAATTTTTCGCATATGTACGCTAACCGTATCTCGCTAAGTAAATGCACGTCCATTTCGCACGAGTTTCAACACTCTTCTGAACTCGCTAATCGACGGAGCGAACATTTTTTCGCTGCCTCGCAACCGAACTAAATGGTCTTGAATACTTTTCTAACGAGACTCTCAAATTCTTCGCATTGAAACGAAAATATAATTTGAGGTCTATAAAAGCTATCGAAATCGAAGAATCTTTTTATTGCCGTCGGTTGCATTATTTTCTCGTTCTTCGCATAGTTTCAATGCTTTCCCCCCTTTTTTTTTTCACCCCTCAACCCCTCGAGCGAAAGATCTCCTTTCTTTTCTAGACTATGCCGTGTGGGCGGGCACATCAAAGCTGTTTGCCCGAGGCATTGCTCACGTGTGTTGGAGCCTCACACCCTCCCCTTTTCACCCTCGTACTTTTCGTCTATATAACCCTCTACGTTCAGTTTTCACGGTGCTCTTGTAGATGGCGATAGTATTCGCTTTTAGCCTCGCGCGACGTATACACCTATCCATGGACCACCCTTCTTCCCCTACGACTCATTCCAACGTTGTTTAATTTTCGTTAAACGCGAAGATTGCAAAGCTTTACCGCTTCTTCGAGTCGTTGTCGTGGAAATCCGCGCAACGCACAGATAAAGATAGAACAACACAGGATCCGAGGAATCACTCGAGGGAATTCAAACGAAAGGGTTATTAAAAGAGTAATTATATTGTCGGGACCAATTACACTGTGAATTCTCATTACGTCAAAGTCGTCATTATGAAATACTGCAAATATCTGTTATGTAAAAATATTTTTCAACTCGATTTCCAGTCTTCCTTAACATTTTTCCGCTTCTTGTTACGCAAAAAATGCAGTTTGTTCGTTTTGTGTATTCGAGGATTACTCAATGTGTTTGACTTTATGAAAATCCTTTAGCACATTGCATGTAACGTAATTGAAGTTCGATGTAACGAATATATTTTACACCACAGCCAATCAGTCACATACAGGATCAGCGCTCTCCAAACTCATTGTTACGTGTAATTGTACACTTGCCCCGTCCCCTTTCCTCGTATATTCTTCTCTCGTCTCTTTCTCTCCCCCACACACGTGCGCAATAGCACACCGCCCTCTCGCGTTTTATTGGCTGAATCCGGTAATTAACAACGCGCGATAATTAATTCGATTGAATTTCGTTCCATTTGGCCGGGAACAGGCGAGCAACGCCGGTGTGTGCTGCTACTGCTGGTGTCGAAGAGGGATGGTATGGTCGACGTTCGAGCGCCAGGCGCCAGCAAATTGCCGTGTTTCGTTCATGTTGAAGCCTCTCTCTATTCGACCTCCGCACACATTCTGCGCGATACTTCCCTCTCGGCCCTCCATTCCTATCGTTCCTCCACACCCGTCGGAGGCTTTGGTAAAATAATTTTCCCATATGTTATAAATTCACCGTTTCAATACTAAATTAATTTCCAATGACAATATTCGAATACATCGTTATTCGTAAACTTTGTTTTATCGCCTTTTTGTTAAAAAATGTTATTATTATTATTAAGCCATTACATGAGTCGGAGAAAATATCTTTTGCCGAGATATTTCGCTCGATGTTGAAGCTCAGGGTGGTGGGGGAGCAGAAAGGTTGTATAGACGAAGCACCTCGAACTCTATCTACTGCGGCACGAACGTATTTGCGGGTTTCCGCGCGCGCGAGCGAGTCGGCAGTGATTTAATACCCTAGGGATGGCGGGCGAACGCGTCACGAGCAGCAGCCGCCGTCGACGAGGAAGTGATGGAGCTCGTTGCCAACGCTACTCGTTCAACTATTATTCATCTCGGTTCACTACCGTATATTATACTCTGTATCCTCTATACCTTCGACGTAACTTTTATATAATTTTCTGTTTTTTTTTTTTTTACTACGTTCGGCGCCTACATTTACGAGGAATCATGTATGGCAAATTTGCAATGCCATTTTGCTCGATTCTAATGAAGTTGAAGACATCATTTGTCTCAAGAAACGTCCATATCTAACTATTCAGACTGCTTTCATGGGAAATTCTTTACTCCACACGCGCAATAAACTAACGATGTTTTTCGAAATATCGTGTATTGACTTTTTCATTTGACCTCTGCAATTTTTTTTTTTTTTCTGTTCGAATTATCTGCCGGCAAGCAGATAATCAGTCGGTTGATCGTCGTAAAATACAGAGCGTGGAAAGTTGTACCGCGCCAGCGTATCCCAGTTGGTGAGACCGCGGGGTTCATAAACACTCTTTGGCTCGTAGTGAATTTCGCGTGACTGGTATAGAGTCGTGTGCGGTGTGTATTATACGTTGTCGAGGCACCAGTACCAGCGACGTAGCAGCAGCAGCAGCAGCAAGCACCAGCGTGCGAACCGATGGCCCGATCGGCGCGGAATAATTGTTAATAAACAATCGAGAGGGTGGATAAACGTGGCGAGAGAACGAACACGGGGAATGAAGAGAGGGGGATCAGGATTTTGCGAAAGGGTGATTTTGCCAATTTTAGCTCTCTCACTCGTGCGCAACCTATTGCTCAACCGGTTACCAGAGTGAGCAGAGATGATAGTAGGAGGAGACTATACTATTGGCTGCGAAGGGTTGAAACGCAAGGGGGTGGGGGTTTATCGCGTGCGTGTCGCGCATTAACGGCATTACCATACGGAATCCTAAACGGGATTGCGAGATTTTGTCGCGGATCGCCAATTTGCATGATTGATTGCGCGCCATCGATCCTCACGTTTCGACTACATACGCGCATACATAGACGGAATATCACACGCGCACAGACACATACCCTCGCCTTACTGTCTCGAAACCTCGTGAATTTATATTTATCACGCGCCCGTTCTCACGCGAATTTTATATGCAATTTGCAGGTCGTATACCAAAAAATAACTGACTATCGGTGCGTATAATAAATTCTCAATTAATCACAATTATACGCGCAACATTATTCAGCGAACAAGTATTTGTTTTGGGGACAAAAAAAAATGATATTGTCTAAAGCTGAAGATACTACTGCGTGGAGCTGTAATGTATTTATTATACCGTCGTGTATATAGCTCGATTCAGGCTATGATATTATATTTTGGCTCTCTGACGTATTGTCGATTTATGATCGCACGTTATTAATTATTAATTGAATGCTCTATTCGCGTGTGAATATTGTGTTTAGCCGCGGGAGCATTTGCTTTCGCTCTATTTCACCTGAGCCTCGTGTAGTCATCCCTGTCGATCGGCCAACAATAATCAATTGAATTTAACGGGTATCGACTTAATATATTTCTTCAAACCCTTCTCTCCGACTTGTAACCTTCCGTCGCGTATCCAGTTGCTCCGTATTGCGCATTCTCCGACCTTTCATTCTCGCAGCGAATATTGCGATGAGAGGTTGTATCAAGAAGGGGGAAATGTAGACGCAACCTGAGACGAAACGATCCGGCAATGTTCTCAACTTGTGCGCCTGTGTGCGGCTCAGGACACACGGTCTGTAATTTCATATCGGCATTTGGCTTTTGCGATTTAATCGCCGGTAACCGGTCACCGGCGGTTCTCGCGAATTAAAAAGGTCCCCCGATTCGTTCTCGGTGTCCAATATGACCGATGCGAGATTGTTGAAATACATTTTCAAAAGAGAAAATCGAGTATACGATTAGTGACTAAAGTTAGAAACTGCAACAGTTTAGAGCGTTCAAGAGTTTCAACAGAGGAGAATAGATTGCTTTAATTTAAGTGGAGTTAGGCTACTGCAAGCTCTCTCTCTCTCATCCGACTTGCTGCGCGCAGTTGGTAACGCGACTCTTGAACTGACCTGTGTGTGTCTGCGTGCGTGTGCGAGAGCCTCGAGCTTAATTTTGTCCCGGCTTAACCCCAGATTAGTTTCTACACTGGAGGACTATAGCCGCCGCTCGCCGCTTCTACTCTTTACTTGTCGTTCCTTGTTCGCCAATCTAAAAAAAATAACACGTTAATAAAATTCCAGAGATATCAAAGGACACTGTTGTCACTTTATTTCTATACCGACTCTGCAAGATTGAACGGCCCGAAGCCGTTAATGAGAAACTTTAGTCGCCCCGGAAATGAGAGGAATGATGTTTTTTTCAAAATGTCTAATGTTACGCATAACTTGAGGCCAAAACAGCTATCGTATTCATTTTTCCAGCGAAAAATACATTAAAATACGATGGTGAAATATTTTCTCGTTCCCATTCATTTTCTCGCTTAATGGTAATATCTCTTCATAATTTTTGTTGCTTTTCATGGTCATGCATCAGCTCCAAAAAACGGTTCTGCAACTTCGCCAATTATCCTACCTATGATTATTTTTCTCAGTGAAACTCATTAGTTGGATTTTCTGGGAATTACATCTTCAAGCAAAACCAACTTTTCCGAAATTCTAAAAATCGCCGTTTTGAGAAAAAAAAAAAAAAAAAAAAAAAAAAATGGGTTATTGAATACAATTGCTGTACTCGTAGTTTCGGGGCTTTATTTGCAACTAATTTCATTTAAGCTTAAAATTCGATAGAAAAATCCGCGCAGAAAGTGAAAACAAAACACATTTTTCCGTATTTATCATTTATAAAATATTGTAAAGTGCCTCGATGGCAGTTAGTACACGACAAATCGTCTTCTTGGGTTACAAAGCGTGATTTTTCTTTGGACTCACAGATGATAGATTAGTTCCGGGGTAGTGACTGGTACGAGATCACTCGGTGGAACGCGTTAACGATCTCGTTCTGCCGTGCGAAAATTTGTGCGGTGTACGAGGCGAGGTGAGGAGAGGATAAGAGAGAAAGAGAGAGAGAGAGAGAGGGGGAGAGGAATACGGTACGGTCGTCGACGAATTTCCGGTCTCGTTGATGCGATGGAGAGTCGTGGCCAACGTGCGGGACAAACGGGGTCGCCCGCAAATTGCATTTTTGCCCCCTCGCGTATATACGTTGGATTTCTCGTTCCACAATTGCGAGCCTCAACCCGTCGTAGTCCTCGCGCGTTGGGCAGAGCTTACCGTGTGCCTAATGCAGCTTTTAATCTGCGGCAGTACGAACGCATCCCCGCATCCCCTGACTGAGAGCCAGCAATAGTAGTAGTGGTAGTAGTAGTAGCCGCGGGTTTGGAGGGATGAAAGCACGCAGTATGGAGGATGTACGTGTGACGCGACAAATTTGCGGCCTGGCGTTACGAGCTAAACTCCAGCAACTCTCATCCCCTCCCTGCGACGGCTTCAAGCCTCTCCCTTTCCTCCCCCACTCATTCAGTTCGGCTAGTTGCTGCTGCTGTTGGTAGAATTGACGGGAGATGATCCGCACTCTCGTGTGCCCGACGGGCCACAACCCATCGATCTCTCGACTACCCGGCTCTGCTGTCCCGCGCTGCTCGTTACTCCATACTCTATATGTGTCTTCTATATATATATGTATGTATGTACATATATGTATATACGCTTGAAAAGAACCAAGTGTGTCCGAGAGGCAAGGGGAAGGGTGTCCCAAAAAAGCCGGAAAATTGGCGCACAGCCGCTCTCGCGCGAGATCACGTTAATTATTTTGTCCAGTCTCTGTTGTACCGCGGCAAAACGATGGGGTAGGTCTACCGGTCCGCGTGCTGCGGTGTAAACACGAGCCATAAATTTCCTGTCAGCGACGCACCGCGAGCCAACCGGTACGAGTACAGACCCATAGACAGATATATAATCCACAGAAGGGGTTGAGTTTTGTTAACGTTAGCAGAAGAAATAGATCACGAAAGCTTCCGACTATCGCGAGTTCTTACATTTATCTGTTGATCAGAGTTACTTATACGAGATTTCAGACATTCACGGGTTACAATTAATCGATTTTTTTGTACATCGATTTGTTTATCGAAATAACTATAAACCGATTACAGTCTCTGCCCCCCAATGGTAGTGTAGACAGAGTTATCAGGAAACGAATTAAATTTGAGACACTTTTTTTTCTGTGAGAGGTGTACGTGTTTTAATTAGAATTTTATTGGAACAACGATCAACAAATCCTAATTAACGAATGTCTCTGTATCGCACGGCGAGGCTACCGGGGAATTCGAACTGAAAGAGGGATAGAAATTCCTAATTGAGAAATGCGATCTTGCGGAGCCTTTTATTCTATTCTCATGGTTGAACCCGAGTGAGTTACGCCAGTTCTAATTTTTTTTTTTTTTTTCTCGTCGCTCCCTTCTCTCTATCTTTTTCTCGCACGTTCGCGCCGATGTTAGTCTCGGTTTTCTCATGTCAGAAACACGATCTCGAAACGAGTGTCCCGTGTCCTCTTGTACGCGAGAAACCGGAATGCAACGCCCCGTCGACTGTGTTCGATACGGGAGGATCGATACGTGGAATGTCTGATCTGTTGCCCGCCGTATCTACTCGCACAAGCATACCGAGCCTCATCGAGTCACGGTTTTTACACGATCGTCGATGCAGAATTTTTGACATTCCAATCGACAGCAGTGAGCATTCTCTAATCAGCAATGGTAATTATCCATTCGACAAGTTATTCTTGAATCGTTTAAGATTTTACACAGGCAATAGTCGCACAAACAGCGTAGTGAACGATCGAATAAAATACGTATCTCTGTACTCGTCGTGATTCGAGTACGAAAAATGCCCACTATTCCTCCTCCCGCTCACCCGGTCGCGTTATTGTTTTTTAATTGAAACTGGTCGCGCACGATTCCCAGCGTTGCTGCTTCACCTCTCCCACAAAAGTTGGCTAGGAAAATTTTTTCAATTAAAAACGCTCTGCGCGACTCTTCGAGAGAGAGAAAGAAGCTTCGTCCTGGAAGCTCGCGCAGGGCGAGAGATAGACAGAGAGAAAGGGAGAGAGGGAGAGAGAGAGAGGGACAGGGTTTTCACGGAAGCGAAGTCGCAGTGTCGGCGGGTCGGTTTTAATTACTGTGGCATCGTTACGCATCGCCCGTTTCAGTAAGACCCGGGCTAGGTGAGCGAGAGAACACACACAGGGTTTGTGCACGAGAGGAACCACGCTAGAAGCAGCAGCAGCAGCAACAGCGGCGGTAAAAAAAAAAAGAAAAATTTCAACCCCGCGAAAAAGCGTGCGCTTTCGTCCTCTCGTAGCAGGCAACACGGCAGCCGTTAGCCTAGATGCGTAGACGAATGAGGCTCGGTGGTAGGTTTTGTCGTTTCTACTTTTCCTACGTGTAGTATATATAGTTTGCATGTAGAATGAAAAAAAAAAAAAAAAAGAACACGAAGTTCGAGAGCGAAGGAGAGAAATTGGAAGAGAAGAGCGCGTGGCAGTCGCACAGTAGCCGTTGCAATGGAGAGAAAGCCCAGTGAAATTGTCCCAAATGAAAGAGAATAAGGTTTGAGGATATATATATATAACACAGAGACGGAAAGAAGCCCAAATATACGAGAGAGAAAAAGAGAGGAGAAGGGAGGGAGAGAGAGATAGAGACGGTAGCATAGCGTAGAAAATTGGAAGGCAAAGTGCAAAATCGTCTCGTTGCACTCTCACGTGTGAGAGTCTCGACTATACTACGGCATGTATATAGTATAACGTTGGATATACAGTACCCCGTAGCACCTGTGCGCACTCTTATACGCTCTCCACATCGAGTTCTCTGGGGTGCAAGTGCGAGAGAGACTTTTACATTTCATCCCTCGTTCCCTTT
Source organism: Cryptus armator (assembly GCA_963971235.1). Classification (NCBI taxonomy): domain Eukaryota; kingdom Metazoa; phylum Arthropoda; class Insecta; order Hymenoptera; family Ichneumonidae; genus Cryptus; species Cryptus armator. The sequence continues at coordinate 14,740,632 of OZ020232.1, forward strand.
TCCTCACTTCCTCCGTGACCCCTTGTGTCTACACCTTCCCCCTCGGCCGTGCACACGCTCTTCATACCTCTATCCAAGCTCTCGCCGCTCGTTCGTTCGCTCACCCACGACTACCATAAAATCTGCGCCCTTTATTGGCCTTCAACCCCTCGCAAGCTCACAGCGTTACCTTCTCCTTCCCCTTCGCTATCCTACTTTTGCAATGCTACCACTCGTTACATTACTATATCGCGTGTACTATATTCTATGGAATAAGGTGTGTTTTCCTCTGGACCTCTCGAACAGTAACTGCCACGGTGATCTCTGGTCCATCTGGACGGGCATCCTGAACTTTTTACCTTCGGTGCAACGCCACTCGACTCGTATACAGAGAGTGCGGAAGATCAACCCCCCTAAATCCCGGCTGCATATGACACTCCGGACAGTTGGACACACTTGCTTCACTTTTGCTTCGTTGAAATTGCTCGCGAGACACACGGGTAACTCTCTCACTCGCCGGTTTTACGACGCAACCCTTGGCAACCTCGTTCGGCCAAAGGTTCGCTTTAAGCAGAATGACAAAACGAGAGCACGTATACGTGAAACGTTCGAATGCATTCGGTACACCAGATATGTACTTTGCAACAATTTCGTTCGTGCGTTTCTGCAAAGTGCCGTTTAAAATACACAAATAATCCAAGGAGTTTTAGTTAAATACGATTTTATGAAAATTCGTACATATATCCACCAATGAATTTGAGACCGCGCCATGAAAGACGAAAGAGTGGATGAAGGAAAAGTGGAAAGAGCCACGTCGTGATATTTATAGTCACGGGTAATAGCGCAAGTCTCGCATCTCCAACGTCCGCACACATACACATATATACGCACACATGCGTGATAAAATAGAATAGCCGAGGGATCCATTGACGCGATAAATGTCTCCGTCAGCCATTAACAAAGCTCTCCGGAGGCATTCTCTTCTAACGTGGCCGTTGGAACGCGCGAAAGCTGCCTTCCTTGCTTCATAATCAATGGAAGCGATCCGTCGCGCGATCCCGGTCGCCAACGAAGCGACCAGAGCCGGAGCTTTCTAGGCGCACGAGTGCTCAACAAATTAATTTCACCCTCTATCCTCTCGCACCCCCGGTCAACCCGACTTTGCTCACTCTTCTTCGCCTTTACTCGTTAATCTGTCGTCTTTTTTTAATTTATTTTTTCATATACACGATTCGTTTGTTTGTTTACGGTTTTCCTTCGCTACTTCGGTCCACACTTCGATTTATCAAGAATCAGAGAGCATAATATCTTTTGTATAGTTTCATAAAAATGACGAAGCCGTGTGCCGAGACGAGGAGGGGGGCGGCTTGGTATCCTTTCCCTTTCGTTGACACACTCACTCATCGCCGGTGTCGTGTCGTTATCTCACGTTAACAAGATAATAACCGTGCGATTACGACGACGCACACCGCCGAGCGCGTTTAATTCAGAGTCGCTTAAGATGCGTGCCGGAGATAAGACTTGACAAATATTACCCATAAGCTGCTCTTTATACTCGCGCGGCAATGGGCAACCGCCCACCTCGCGGGTCTCGTCGACAAGCGAGAACTCTCGGATCGTGTGTTACACGATGAGCAACACGAAGAAGACGAAGAAGAAGAGGATAAGGAGAAGAAAGAATATTGTACGTGTTCGCCTATACGATCCCGTGAACGAGAACCTGTTTTTCCTTCGCTCCACCTTCCTCTGCAGGTGTCGTCGAGACGCCGGCGCCCGTTACTTATCAGACCGATGTCGCCTCTCGGAGCCTCTCTACGATTGCGAACTTCGCTTCGCTTATATTCGACCGGTATTTCCCCGACGCGTACTCGCTACGGATAATCCTTAGAAGAACGAGAGATAAGGAATTACGTACTCTTTTTACAAACGTTACACTCTACCGTTTCTAACTTACATGCATATATATGTATATATTTGTGTGTGAATTGGTACTGTACGGAGGTACAAGTCTCGAGGTCTCTCTGCCAGCGACAGATAAGAAAATATTTATTCTGCGAACGGTTGGATGTTAAGTCAAGAGTAACAGAGTGTACACTCGACGAACGACAAGAGGAACGAGGTACGAGTGCTTTCACGCCGGTACGTGCAACGACCGAACCAACGAATCTCTGACCAACTCGTTGAAGAAATACTTGTGTTGTAAGTAGCGAAGAAAAAAAACAGGTAAACGAAAGAGGTTTTTACGCTACAGGCAGGTTTGCTGCTCATAAATTACAACCCGATATGTACGACAATTTAATAACTGTTTATTACAATCGATATTTTTAATAATATCTGTTTTATTCCGTTGACAATAATTGGAACGAAATAACTATTACATAATTTAATATTACAGAATACAAAGATTATTCAAATAAATCAGTATTTCGAACACTCGTCGGATTCGTCATTAACGATTTACCATTTTTTACGATGACACGATAGTCACAATTATACGCAGTAAAATTGTCACATTTTGGCAGTAATGATTCAATCTTTGGTGGAACAGCTGCAATGATAGGTTATTTTTATTAAAACGCGGATTAAATTGTAACAAGATGAATGTAAATTTTATGCTTGTTTTTCCGTATGTTGCCCCGTATGGGCCATTAGTTAACGTCACGGATTGTCTCGCAGTATTTAAGTTCTCGAGTTAATTCGAACGCCGAGCGGAACACAATTGGTCGATTCGCGGAACGGTATTCGGCCATTCAGTCGTCAGGGTTTATTCGAGTGAAAATGAGAAAGACGGTATATAGGGTGTGATGCTTTAGCAGCTGTCAGGTCGATCTCAATGAGTGGAGTGGCGTCGCCAGGTGTCCATTCGCGCATAGTTCCCTGGTCAGTTCGCTCTTTCGTTCAATCCTTCTCGCTATCTTTATCTTTCTTACACTCTCCCTTCCCTCCCCCTTCCCCCCCCCCTCTTTCATGCCCCGTAAAGCTAACGCGTATTCTTCTTCGTCATGTTCTATGCCCGTCCGAGCACTGGCCTCTCGCACTTTGTCTTCTTCTTCTTATTCCCCACTTCTCTTGCTACCTCGCGAGAGCACGGAGACTTAGAAACATCGACTATTTATAACTTAAGAATGGCGCTTTAACGAGAATATACCCGAACGGTGTTCCACCGAAGAGAGTAGAAGGCGAAAGTATCAACGGCGAACGTGCAAACGGGGCTCTACTTATAATACCCCCCGGTTTGCTATATCTTCCTCCTCTGACTTTAAACTCGTCGATTTTGTCTCCGCCGATATCCACCGACGGAATTACGAGCTCCGCGTCGAGTGCAAAGTCGTACCAGGTGGCACATTCCTTTCCGGACAGTTCGTTCATTCCTCGTTCCATTAGTTCGAAACATTTGAAAATTCCATCTGTTGGTATTACAATTTGCCAATTATACAAACGCGTTATAAAAAAAGGTAATATTTTGCAATTATTTTGCGTAAAGTTTCAAAGGAAAACATTTTTTCGGTGTGCAGAAATATTTTCGAAACTATCAATCAATCGATTCGCGAAAAATTACTGGAGACTTTTTTTTTTTTCAAATGAACCCATAAATTAGTTTGTCATTTGATGTTTAGCGTAATTCGATAAAATGTACGAAACTTTAATAATAATACTCAAGGATTCAGGGATTACCCGAGTGTGGCTGAGAAGCGAGTCTCCGGATAGCCGGGGTGTTGGGTCGTCGAGGAGAAGTGGAAGAACGAAGGGAAGTAGGAGAGATGTAGTAGCAGGAAGGGGAAGGGGGTTGACTTTTTTTACGGGAGGTTGGTTCGCGCTCGGTGTCGGCAGCGGTGTGCCCCTGGCAGCTATGTAATTCTGCTCGGTAATAAAACTCAGACTCGCGGGTAATACCGGCTAAATTATCCGCAACGAGATGCGGGAGACCGCCACGTGCAACGACGCCAACACTTTGGATCTTGCATCGTGTGTTTCTTGTATATATACACACAAACATACAAGTATATAAGGTACCCGTTTAGAAAATGTACCTTGGTACACGTATATATCCATATATACATATATATACACACAACGAGGCAACAGCAGGCTGGAGAGTAAACGAGAATACTGCTTCTACTCACGAGCTTCGGGGGGAGAGTACAACGCCGGCTCTTTACTCGTCTACGTCTACGTTGCCCCGTCGTTCTCGTGAAACGTTAAACGATAATCTCCCTCATCTCGAGTCTAATCGACGACGCAGCCTTCAAGGGGATCAATGAAAAATCCGTGTTAAGGTACTCCGCGTCACCACATTTAATTTCGAAATTACAACTGCAAGTCTAATTTATTATCGTCTTAATCTGTTGATAGAAATTAATTCGCAATTAAATGAAATTATCGCCGTGTAATCAAAGATATTTTATAATTTACTCAACTATCGAAGTGCGATAGCCGTGAAATTATTTCCATTAGATACGACGCTAGTCGACGTACAGCGAGATACGACTTTAATCCTACCGATCTCCGGTGGCAAATTTCCATTCTCCAATTCTACGCTCTCCGTGTTCTCCGTTATATACCTCTCTGTCTCTCAACTCGCTCGCTCTCTCTCACGCAGTGTCTACGAAGCCATCGAAGATCGAAGTTTCCGCAGAAATTGAGGGATATCCGTTGGAGTGAGAGACATAGTTAGAAGCGTGTGTGCGGAAGGTAGATATGAAATTACGGTGGATTCAATTAAATCAAACCTCGTAGCGCGATTTCCCTTTAATCGGGATGGTCTCGGATGGAAACTCGGGTCTGCCCATTCCCGTTGCGTTATCCAGAGAGAGAAAGAGAGAGAGAGAGAGATAGAGAGTTCGTAAGGAAACGATTGTTCCGGGATTAGCGTGGCCTTCTCGCTCTCGTACTGATTGGAACGCTTCAATACTGCAAAACTATATAGACTGCGATTATTAATACGCCACGTTATCATTCGCTTACGAAACTTTGAAGGGTCTTTCATTCTTTTCGTTTTTTTCTGTGTGTATTTCAAACAAATTTCAACCCACCGAACGGTTGAGGAGTCTGACTTGAACGTGACTGATACCACTTCGTCCTGAAAGCCGACGAAGAAGTTATAATATCTCAGTGTGACTTTCTCGATTGGAAGAGTCTGGCTGTCGAGGAAAGTCCGAAGATATAACCCGTCCGTCGAAGCTCTACCGAAGGATCGTTCGATCGATCCGCGGAACGAGAACATCGAACGAGAGAGAAATATCGTGGCACACTGGTGTTGAGGGCAACAGAATCTCATCGATGAACCAGAGGAGAGGGAGGAAGTGAAAAAGAGAGAGAAGGACAGATTAAGTGCCAAGGGACAGAAATAGCCAAGCGTCACGAAATAAATCCAATTAACTCGCCGCCTCGAAAACAAATAAATCCAAGTATCCCCTCCCGGGGGTGTCACAGAGAGGTAGAGAGAGCTGCTCGTCGGTTCAGTTCTCATCGAAGAGCAGAGAACGGCAGATACTGGCTGTTACTACTTGGTATTGTGTTACTGTTCGCTATCACTGAGAGCACAGAGAGGCGAGCCGTTGCGATAAAAGAATCGAGAAGAGCGATTGGACGGGGGAAGGCTTCAACGATATATAGAATCTTGCAAAGGACAACACCGTTTCAATATCGAATTAAAACACACGCCATTCGATTTGCGCTCGTCTCACTTTATTTTTATTTCATTCGTCGGAAGGACGAAAATGGGTTGGAAAGATGTACAGAGAATATAGGTGGGTTTTTTCACCCTCCTGTCCAACACCAAAAGACTAAAGAGTGAGAAAGATACCCGTATCCCGGGTACATAAAAGCAAAGGATCTGTTTTTACTAGGATATTACGCAAGTTTCTTGGCATTCGTGCCAAATATGATTTCCCGGGGTTTTCTCTTCGTTCCTCGACGCCCATAGACCTCTCCGCGCTCCTTTTTCTCGGCAAAGAGCCCTCGTCGTTTTCCCACCACCCTCGGAAAACCCTCAGTCGTAAGCGACGGTGGCGCGCGAATTAAGGAGATGAGAAAACGGGCAGGAAACGCTCTCGCGCCCTTCTCGAAAGAGTCTCGGCTCGCGCGGGCGGGTCTTTTACTATGTTTCCTGTGGCTATGTCACCCACCCTACTCTGAGAGGGTGAAAACGAGACGGGCGCTCGTAGAAACCTCCATCTTTTATACATACACGTATATTATATAGACAATCCCTACCCACGAATTCAAATCGTTCTCGAAAACACACCGGCAATCTGTTCCTCTTGTTTCCTCGGTTAGTATATTTTCGCGTTTTGTCTCTTTTGTAAATATGGACACTATCAAGGCGTCTAGCATGCTGAATGTTGGTTTAAGGCTGCTGACGACCAAGAATAATATTTTTTTTACTTCCGCCGCGAAATATCGCATCGGATTTGTTGTGCGAGAAGTAAAATAAATGACAAATTGACGGAAAAACATACAACGGATTCAGCTTTGAAACGATGAATAATAAAAAAGAAATTCAAAAATTCAAAAACTCCCGATTGAAAAAAAGAGTGAAATAAAAATTAATTTTTTACCTATCTTTTCAATGCGCCATGAGATCGACTGATTTCACCTCGCGAAACGCTTAACTCCAGTCTTGTTGCCCTGGCGGGCAATCGGGAGTCAAAAATGGGTAATAGCGAATTGCTGTGACAATTTTACGAAGGTAGCGATATCGTGTACATTTGAACTGCGATGCTGCTTCCTGATAAAATTATGAAAAGTTCGGGGTGTCTATTGTATTTAACGGAGAAAAATATAGTAATTATCATGATTTGAGTTTTTTTTTTTTGGGTTCGTTACAGAGAGATGGAAAATGCCAGGAACGATTACAAAAAATGTTCTATTGCACACGTCGCGATGTATTTTTTTGTGATAAACACGAATGCAAATGATTGATCCAAAGCTTAAGCGAAACGTTAATAATAGCAGAAAAGAAAGTTTCTTTTTCGCGTGACTTAAATTTTTCGTGAATAGCTTTCTCAAGATAAGATAGTTTCGTCGTGCACCACGAAGACTATTTTCGGTCACGCGATTTTTCCACTCGCAGAGTCACAAGACTCCAACGAATAAGCAGTTATGCAACAGCAATTCGATTAGTGTTGCTCGTAGTGTTCATTGATTTTGAACAGCAGCGTTAGTGAGCAAATTTCCCGATACCCGACGTCTCAGATGTTTGCATTAACGATCACGTTCGTCTACTGGAATTTCGATGGGAGTTTAAAATAAAAGAAGAAAAAACCGTACTATTCTATATTGAAGTCCAGAAATTGCGAAGGAATGTAGCTAATGCCAAGCTTTCGGGAGTATTAACCAGGGAACGAATGTTCCAATGGTACAAATACTACCACTGTACACTCGATAGTTCGGGGTTCGGAAGGAGAGAGACTCGCTAAGGAATTTCACGGACGTTCGAATCGCCAAATTGAACGATCATTCCGTCGTTGCGGAGTCGCAAGGGAACTCGCCGCGAAGTCGTAGATGCTGTTCATCGGTGTTGGAAATCTACCATCCCGAAGAATACAAATGTCTCGTTGTATTGCACGGAATCGCTGTTGAGGGTAATCGGACTGTTTGGGTGATTAATACAAGAACAACTCCGGCGGGGCGCGCGGTAGATTCTTGATGGCTGGCAAAAAATCCTCCTGAAGAGGAAGTGGTGGAAGGGGGAATGAACGCAGTAGATGAAAGCAGCAAATAGAACGAAGAAAAGCGAAGTTATACGAGAGCGTGATAGAAACATACGGGTTGGCTACAATGGTGTAGGAGTGAAAGCTGCGAGACAAAGTACAGAAGCGAAAGGAACGAGGATGATCGCGGAGGGCTGGGGTTGCACTCGGCGAAGCTTTTCCAGCCCATTCAACCTCTCCGCCTGCGACATCTACAGAAGAGAAGCGCTAAACGCAATTCCGGTCACGTATCTTTCTGGGATTAGGTTCTGTTTCCGTAAAAGGACCGGATAGCAGCGCGTCTCTTCGCTTCTCAGCGAAGCACGACAACGCGTTCGCGACATTCTCTCTTTCCCTCACTTCCAGCATCGCGGCGCTTTTCGTATACAAAACCCTCGAAGACTTTTTTTTCGCCACTGTGCTTATTCCTCTCGGTTCTGATACTCGTTCGCGATTTTGCCGGTGCTTTCGAATAATACCCTGGTCGGTACGAAACTTAACTATTTATTGATTCCAACAACGGTTCGAAACGACTATAAACGCGTTCCACCTTTATATTTCGCAACTTTTTTCAACGTTCGCCTCTTCTTCATTTGTGTTTTCTTCAGTCTTGGTAAGATAATTATGGGTACGAGAGACTTTAGAGGAAAGAAGAGATATACCGTCGTAATATATCGAAAGATCTATGGGTTACCCAACGAGAAAGACAGAGTAGTCCGTTGGAAAGGAGGGGGGATGTGTAACGATGGTATAGAAACCGTGGCGGGCTCGTGGTGTCTTTTATACCTTGTAATTAAGTCATTTAAAAGTGGCACGAGAGGAGTTACCGGGAAAAGCATAGAAGAGATGGGAAGACAGAGGAGTGAGAAGAGAAAGAACGCGAACGAAAGAGCCACCAAGCCGTACTTCCATCAGACTCTTCTAGTGTCTCGCGCTCTTTCTTGCTAACCGCTTCCACCGTCCGGGATTTATGTGAGGCAGTAAAGGAGCCTCGTATTTTATTCTTGCGAAGCGGCCGAGTGATACGAGGATAACGACTCTCGAGGTGTTTTGCTCGACAATCTCACTCTTTCTGCTCTCTTACGCTATCTCGTCAATTTTTCTTCTTTTCCGTTTATTTTTTTCCGTTCCGTTCATAATTATTTTTTTTCCCTCAAAGTCGAATAGAACGCAGGCGGAGTTAAATAGAGTAGAACTTAACAACTTAACTAGCAATCAGATAAAACTGGCCGAGGTAAACATTTCAACGAACGGGACGGCCATATTGATGCCCGATCCCGGCGTCTATGCGGGTCGACATTATTTTTCGTTTCCGCTTAATACTCGTATAACTAAGCGAAGAAATAGAGCGAGAAAGTGGAAGGATAGAAAGAGCAGCGTGGGCGCAAAAGGAGCTTTCCTAGGAAATGTTTTATGTTGAATAGTAGGTGGGTGGCCCATTCGTTTGATTAATCGAGTACGCCGCGTAGCACCACGGCCGAGCGCTAAGATAGTCGGCAACCCTTAAATTTAGCGGGTCGCAGGCGAGCGTCTCTCCTCGAAGGAATATACTATTTTCAAGTACCCGGCACACCGTATAACATTGCCGGAGCTTACTATTTTCCAAGAAGGGACCTACTAAGGACGACGGGGTAGCGTAGGAAGGGTCACGTGCCTTGCAACCGCTTTGTTTTCCACCCTTACAACCCGAGAGACGAAGAACCTTACGACCTCTCGCGAGCTCACTCGCACACTTGGCGCTACCGCTATCCTCTCCTCATCGGGTGGAACTTATTAAATTTCATACAAGTTTTATTCCACCCTCTCGCCCTCTCTTCTCACGGGACACACCGACAGACTCAACCGAAGCAGAAGAAGCCACGCTGTGTGCCCCGCCGTTGCTCTCTTGCTTCTTGCCTACTTCTCTCATTCTTACACTTCTTCTACTTCCTCGTAGACTCTTCTCTGTGTATGTGTTGCCCGGCGCAAAAGCCGCAGCCAACCGCACCATAGCGATTCGAGACTCGAGATAGCGAAGCGATCTACGCCAAGAGTTTTTAAGTGGGCTTGAGATTAAAACGTCCTACCAGGTTTCTCGCCGCATATTTCCCCGGGACGTTGCAACGCTTCTAAACGCGAACTCGCGCGAGCGACTACAGGGCGGGAGAGTAAGAAAAGAAAATGGTAGAGGTATAAGCGACAAGGGATGAGGCTCAGGATGGCGCGAGAAAGAGAAAGAGAGAAAAAGAGCCGGGAACCCATGGAACTCCAGAAAGCTCGTTCAGTCTTACCTTACCTTGGCGCGTCTCTCACAGAGCTTATAAAAGTCCCCAACATTATATTATTGCATTCTTCTCGTGTATAACGTCTGGTATATACACTTGTGAAAATGGTCCCCCGATTAAATTCTTATAATGCTCGTCTTCCGCAATTCTTTATTTTTATTTTCGGTGATCGCTGCGTAAATTGCAAGTCACATTTATTATTTTTCTATTTATTTACCAACTGTAAGGATTTTTAATCGATAGGAATTTCCGTAGGTGCCAATAAGTATCATTACGAAAATAAAGGGATGAACACCCATTTCATTGTACTATTGTACGAATTTAACTGATAATTGTTTATTCTTCTTCTGTTGCAGGTAAGAGACTAATCCTCATTCACTGATGGATGTCGTGGATGTTGTATTGACGATAATAATTATCAAGTGGTAGACAAGGTAAAAATATAGTGCGAAATAATGAACTCCCAGTGAGGCTTGAAATTAGAATAGCGGAATATTCAGAGAGGAGTAAAGAGCTGCGTTTGTAGATTCTTAACCCCGTACTGTTTGTATGAACGAATGAAAGAGGGATTATGACGCGAACACGTGAAACTGGGTCTCATCCGAGAGAATAGTCGAGTCTCCGCGAACGCGTAGGCCCAGCTAATTAGGTATTATAATGACGAAGACTGGAAGGCAAGGGATTTGGTATGAGAAATCGAGGTTGGCAGAGGATAAATCGGCATTGAGTCGCGTCGTACTCGTTCCTCCGTGATGGTGTCTCGTTGACGAACGCGTTATATACCCGAGTGTGCCACGGCGCACTTATGCTTCTGCCACTCGCGTTACTTTGAATAATAATTACGCAACCTCCGCGTATAGTCGAGTGCCGACTGCTGAAGGGATGAGAGAAATTTCCGCATCCACTCTCTGCGCGATTATCCCCAATGGTTAAAAGAAGGAACGCGCTTTCCCTGCAAGAGAGCGAGCAAAATGTTACACGTATTCCGAAATCGTGTCGCATACTCCGGGTTCGCGACTTTGCAGGAAGCGAGAGGGTGGCTACGATATCGCGTAGATTTATCATCATTAAAATAAACTATTAGCCACATTGGCAGCGAAGGCAAAGGCTGAATCGAGTGGAATAATCCAGCCTGAGAGGGAGTAATATAAGGAAAAAGAGATGAACAAAAGAAAAAGCGGCTAAAGCAAACGAGAGTCTGGAACGAGTCGATGTTGAGCCCCAACCTTGGCCGAGTTCCACCCCTCGCGAGAGAGAGAGAGATGGGAACAAGCCTCAAGCTGTATGAGCTTATATAGCAGTTGGATAGAGATTCGTTGGGTGTCGAGTGGCTGGATGATAAATCGTTGCCGATTTTTTTCGTCGAATCATGCTACGCTATCTTTCGTACGAAACGAAATGAAGGAGAGCTTTTGCGATATACGCGAAATTTCTTTGCCGGGAAAAGTATGAAAATCGGATAAATCGTAAGTGATGTAATTGGTGCGAAATTCGAATAACGCCAAGAAGGATAGATCTCTTTATACTATACATATTTCGAAACTCCCGAATTGCACTACTTCCAGTTGGGTTTTCGTAGTGAACGATGTATAGAATAATATACATGTATAGAGCAAAGTGCCTTTGTGTCGAGTAACTACTGGTCTGGATGAACGAGGGTGCAGAAAATGGAAGGAGGCGAAGGTTGAATGCATTCCGAAACGGCTGTCAGACGCCAACACGAGTAAAGATAGATTGATGAGGATAGAAACTACTCGCTGGTGCACTCGCGTGCTTTACGTATCGTTCGGTCTCGTTTCTCAACGCGCTGCAATCCCTCCCCCCGCTCCCTCGCGAGTTCATCCCTCCATCACCGTCGCACTTGCAAAATCTTCGCTTACCCCGCCCTCGTTCTCTTGGTCTGTCCACTCGGCGTGATGTGCTAATGCGAACGATCATTGGGAATTAAACTGCCAGATCGCGTACGGAAATCCAACGGCTTTAGCGTATCACTTTGGAATTCGATCAACCGCTCGAGAAGGGATGAGAAGCGGTTGAATACTGTCGATCTCGAGAAGTTTCAGGTATCCCTGCAATTCTCTTCATATCGCAACACGAAACTCGGCCTTAGTAACTGTACGAAAACTGTCGTTAAAATACATCGGAATACCTGTTGAAAAAAAAATGTTACAAAAATTAAAAAATCCCCGACTGGAAAAAAGAGTAAAATTCACATGGCATAGGCGTGCGGTTTCTTCGTCATTCAGAATGGAATTCTCCTGACTATAATATGTGAATAATTGGCACCCAATCTTCGATATATCTAATGGACTATTCCGTAAAATGCTTCTTTCTCTACGAATATTCAACTAATTTAAAATCTCCATTGCAAACGACATTAACCGTACGTCATAGAATCACTGTACCAAATTCCGTTGAGTAATTCTTAGCCATTTTCGAGAACATACCGGACAACAAAATCGCTCGTTTTCGTGAAACGCATAACTCCCGTCTTCTTGAAATCAATACGATAGAATGTAAGCAACAAGTTTGCCGTGGTGCGATGTCGATGAAGTAAATAGTATTGCTGACGCCGTAAGATTAATGTTTTCAGTCCGACGATACCCATGTTTAGGCCTCAAGGATAAACATCAAAGTGATTGAAAAATCTTTTAACCCTCCGTAATAATGATCTTTAATTTATTATCGAATTATCGAATTTTACAGACCTTTGAATGTCGTAGTTTCTCGCGTGGTTTCCTTAAAGAGCAGTTATTCTTTGCGTGACTTAGCATGGATCCATTCGATTTTTTTCGACTATGAATTTCAAATACGCGAATCTTTCTTATTCGTTCAATCCGATCGTTTCTTTCGCTTCGCTGGAAAAGCTAAAATCTCCCATATGTCTGTCTTTAGGCTCTCCGGTAGCGAGAAAATACGTTCAGAATAGAGCAGACTGATATTACAGTGGACAGTATGAACGTGAATTTTCGTATGTTATCCGACTATGTGAAATCTCGAACGTCGTTCCTCGTTCACTCGAGAACGCCGCGTCGCGTTTCGTACAGTGGGAAAGAGGCGAAGGAGGGGGAGGGGGCGAAGAAATAAATATTCGCCGGCGAATAACAAAGGTGGGATTTACGGGCACCGAGCCAGTCTCGAAATCTCATGCAAATCAATGCGGCAGTAGAGAATATAAGAGAATGGTTGAGGGTATGGAATAAGGACGTGGAGTTTGGGAATGCCAAGGCAGGTAGAGCAATCCGGAGAGGGTGTGTATAAGAGGATAGGCAGCGAGAAAGTGAGAGAGAGAGAGAGAGAGAGATCGAATAACGAACGATATACTTTCCAACACACACCGCGATCGTGCGAAATCGTACGATCGTCTCGGTATATACTCTATTCAAGAGAGCTGTTGAAGAATCTCTTTCTTCGCTCTTTTCGAGGTTCCAGGATAGAAGGTCCTCCGGATTGGAAGCTATAGGCGAAAAGAAGATCGTGAGTTCTTCGCGCGCTCGGCCGTCTTTCGCCCAGGGGGCTGTTTTCTATACCCTACGATGTAGAGAACACCGAGAGACACGAGGATGTGGGTGACACACACACACAATCACATGCAAGTACTCTATTGTCATGTGTGTTCGTGCGTTACCGTGTGACTGTATTATATCCCCCTATCGCCGTTTTATGCAGCCATAAATAGCGTTTATACGCTCGGTAAAGTATTCCCGAAGCACCGCGGTAGAGTGAGAAGGAGTTGTACGTCGAGCTCTGGCTTCCCGGCCCGTCTATCCGCTATCTATTCTATTATGCCTCGACGTGCTGCTAGTATGGAATATAGGTAACCCCCTGGCTTCTCGCGGCGTGCAACTCGCGTTGCAGCACCCCTGAGCCGTTTCACTCACACCTTCCCTCTCGTGAGCCAGAAGCCAGTAGCAATATCGACTTGTTTCTCGCAGGGGTTACTCGAGAAACCAACCCCTCCTCTCACCCTCGAAACTCACTAGCGCTTTTTCTTCATCTTCTTTTCTTATTTGTTTTTATTTTTCATCCATCGTCTATATTCTCTCACGGCAATATCTCGTCTCTTCGAGTTATCCTCCCAGCGTTTCTCTCGACTCTGTATCGAATCATGATTCTTGTGTATCGAGAAAGTGTAGAAGAGAAAGGGGGTTCGGGTGAATGCGACAAGGGATGGAAGCGATATCCAATTTTTTTAACAACCCCGAACAACTCTCAAGCATGAGTTTGAGCCCCAAGGGGTTGACGCTCACTCTCTTATAACCACTACCATTGCTGTATCCTCTTTTGTACAAGAGTTTCGTCTATACACACCTCGACGTGGTTTAAACGTCCGAGGACGTTGGTCCCGACAACGAAGAAAATTAGAGAGGAAAGCACTGTCGTGTCTCGTCTCGCTGTTCCGGATTCTATCTCTCTTTTTCTCTTGTCCAGTCTCGTTTCCACTTGGAAACGATAAGAGGACAGTAATCGTGAGGTGAGAGAGCCGTTAGTCGTTGCTTCGTCGCAAGCTTTTGTCTTTTTCTTTCTATCTTTTTTCTTCCGGCAACCGTCCTCAATTCACCGATAACGAGAGAAGCAATCCACGTATTATTCCGTCCGAGTTCAGTGGTCGAGAAGATCGCTAGAGCGCGTCTCGTCTTCCTTCCACACGTTAATAGATACAAACCCTCCCATGGCGGCAACCACTAGCCGCAATTGTGCGAGGAAAGCACGGGCCACCCCACGAGTGGTTACGAGAGAAAGCCAGAGGAGAGAAATCGACTAGATATGGGATTGCCTCGAGACACGCGCCTTGGCGTGCCGACTCCGAAGCCAAGGAGCGAAGCTCACGTTAACTTCCGAGTGTCTATAACGTACCGTGTGTACCAGCGGTATACTATACATACGTATAACGTTTGAAACTATATATATCTCTCAAGCAGTCGGCTTTATTGGGGCTCTTCGCTTTCTCGTTCCTTGAGAGTTCTCTCGAAGCGTAGCCCTCATCTACTCTCTATCTGCCTTCTCGCTCTGATCCTCCTTGGCTTTCCTCTTACTATCTCTAGTTTTCTCCAACCCTTTCGGGCGAACTAGTGCGCTTGCACACATATAGAGAGGCGAAAGGTGCCGGAGGCGGTTACGTATCTCGAAGCTTCATCCCCCAAGCTTTCTCAAGGAAGGGCAACCCGCCACTACCCCCCTTTACTACTCCTTGTAACGTAACGTATTCGATCTAATGCATTCCCGCAATAAAGTTTATTGCCGTGTTGCTTGCGTAGCCGGATCTATCATCTACCAACACCGTTCTACGTCTCCGCTCCGACTGCAGCTACGCTTGCACCGCCTTCGAACCCTCTTACCTAGGCACAGGCATCTACTCCGACCCCCCATTTCCGTAAGCTTCGGTAAGCTTGCACTGTTCCAGACGGACTCGAAGCTTTCCTTATACTATCACCGTATCTCGTACTCTCTGCCTCTCGTTTGTCCACGATATAGAACACTCGGTGAGCGCACTTACGAGCACTTGCCTCTCTACGTGTAACACCCGTATGTATATGCCAATCTCTCGTACGTGTCTTGTACTTTGCAGTCTCCGAATTCTCTCTCGAACTCCGCACCGACAAAGCTCTTATCCTTTTACTCTCGTTGTACCGTGAAACGCGTACGTGTATATTTTGCGGATATGTTACAAACATCCCTTGTTGCTGAAGCCTCTAATACCTCACACTGTACACGTCTGACTGTATCTCGTGGAATGTTGCATACGCACAAAATTGCAACGCTGCGTTTCGAACCGTCGAGAGATGCGAGAGGTGCTAAATGTATTATAGTAGCGGTGAATGAGAGTAGACGAGTTTACAGTCGCGTGTCCTACTCTCGTCGTCGGCAGGCAGAAAGGTAGACTCGCGAATTATATTGCGGTGTCGGATGGAGAAGCAATAAGGGCAGCGAGAGTTTCGAAGCTTCAACGGGAAATGGCTCGCCGTGAATCCGAGAGGGCAGATACCGTGATTCGGATACTTCTTTTTTTATTTGTTTTAAAGCCCAATGGTAAAGATACAACGCAGTATAACGGGCCAGTGCCGTCATTTACTCGTGTCTGACTATACGCGTACCTTTACTACTGCCGCATTGCCGAAGAGGCGCATTCGAAAAGCCTTCCGGTGTTTTCTATCTGGTATAAGGTTCATGGCAGTGACTTGAAAAGACTCTTGCTGGCCCCTGCGGGAAGACTCGAACCAGTAATTACCGGAAACGCATTCCTTTTTCTTCACGCATCGCTGCGATTCGTTATTTTGTTATCCTTTTCTTGAAGCGTATAGAACGTTCTGCACAAATATCACAAATGCGTACGTGTTCTACACGTGGAGAGGCAGTTGGCGCAAGTCGACGAGAGGATTATAGTGGGAAAGGCAAAGTTTTGCAAAGTCAACTTGACGTCCAGTATGGTCCAACGTCTACTCCAACCGGCAACCCTCCCGTTGCCGATGGTAATTTTAGTCGCTCGAGCTGTTACACGTCGTTGGTCATGTTGTTACAAGTATAGCCTCAGGGAAGGTCCAATCTACTCGTTCTCCATGGAAGCTTCAATTATATAGCCACTTTGCAAGAAAATAAATCATGCAAAATTCGTATGTAACCGGAGTGTGTGTTAGCAGTCGATGAGCGAAGTTTCGTAACTCCTTGTTGAGTCTGCAGGACTTGATCCAAGTAGGGAAAAAAATAATTAAGTACTGAGGTCCAGGGGCTGAAGCAAGAAAAGATTTCCGGCAAGTAATTGAGGTTCAAAAAGGAGAAAGGGTATTGTAGTAGTGAGAGCCCACTGTACACGAAGCCGCAAAGCAGTGCTACTGTATCACTATTCCCGCCCCCTCCCCCCCCTCCCCCCACTCCTAATGAATTGCCTCGGCGGAACGGCGACCAGTTGTGCCTCTGTATACTCCACTGCTACTCCTTTATACGTGTAGCATATAGTTTGTATAGGTATGTGAGACGCGGGTCGGTACAGTGTTCTATATACTCTGAATTAAAATGAATATAAATTGCCTGGCTAATGAGGAATGGTAGCCGGCGGCAGCATGTACTCGTTTCGTAGGCCATACTCCCAGAGAAGAACATTATGCCAGTATATTTACGCCTTCTTTTCCATAATATATACCCTTAATTATCTTGGCGTGACGCTCGATGCTATAATTCTGCGTATTTCTCAAAACGATTATCGAAAGAAAACGATAATACATTTGAACAACGAAGAGATCGACTGAGGTAGAAATAATAAAATAAAATGTCTCACTGAGCCGTAAGCACGTAATCGCGGTTGAAGCTGAAAAATAATTTCGGGAAACGATCATAGACTTTATTTTTTTTTTTTATCGCCGATGGTTTCCGGTCGTATTCGACTATTCGCGTCCATAAATTAAAGCAAACAGTCATTAAAGAACGTTGACTAACGTCAAGGATAATGACACGAGAATTCGTAACCGAGGCGCGTTACGTTGCTCGGTGCGATCGACTGGCAGCCAGAAACGAGCTTGAAAAGGGTTTGGTCGGGCCGAACGAGCGAGTAAGGCTCAGCGCATAGCACACCCCACGGCACACCGCGAACTTTTAAATTGATTTGGAGTCTCGCCAATACGCGAGCGATTTTCCTCGACCACCTCTCGTCCCCCCCATCATCCGCAAAAGCCTCCGTCGCTGCGCCAACCCTGCTGTGCTTGGCCTCCCTGTATAGTCACCCTTCACCCTTTCACCCCCCCGTACCGAACGTGTACGTAGACCGTTATTTTTTTTTGTCCTCTTCTTTTTTTTTTTTCCTCGTTCGCAACGAATCTTTCTCTCTCTATTCGGCCTTTTTTTTCTGTATTTTACTTTTCTCGCAGTTGTTCCATTTATTTATTTCCTACTGTTGGAACCAGCGACCAAGGCACGCCTAATTGGTTTTATTACTGCGTCTGGGTGTTTCCTACGACAACGACAACGACGACGACAACGACTACCGAGGTTGCAGGGCGGCCTGCCAGAGCGCGGAGAATCCAGAAATGAGAGAACCAGAGAGAAACCCACCTCTATATTCGCGAGACTTTTTGAGACTACCGAACTACAACCTCTCCCTCGTCGTCGACCAGACGGATCGATGTAGGATATCCCAAGGGTGCGTGCCTATGGGTGTCCATGTCGAGTACAGAAAATTCAAACATTCTTTTCCCTTTTTTACCCGCTCTTTTACCATTAAATCACTCTTGAACGCTCGTTTATTAGAAGCAATTTGTCGTTTCAATTAACTCTTCGAGTCCGTCGCGTAACGAGGTCTTAGAGTTTGCCAATTCGTAACCGCAAAACACGCAATTCAAATAGTAATAACTTGAAGACAAGAAAATTATAAAAATAATCCACAGAATCGTTTTAAGCTGTCCTTTTTCGATGGTACTTTTAAAACTTCGATGACCCCTGGTAGAGGCCTCGAAACTACGGCTATTCTCTTAATTAAATGTCTTTACTGGTATAACGCTTCCAGAAATGAAGTCAAAAGGGTAAACACGTAAGCGCTGTACTGAAAATATTGTGGCAAAACGTCTCTTCGCACCGATCGATCTCAGGTGAATGTAACTGGTAAATAAGCAAACAGTGATACGTTGCTACATTACATCGGGCCAAAGCTTCGAAATGTCGACGAGAGGTCGAGGTTTGTCGTAGTGCGTGAATCTGTCCAGAGTTTTCAAGCGAAGTAAGAGTCTAGTGAGAGACGAGACCGCGGTTGCGGCGGCTCGTTTCGAGTCGTATTTATGGGACACTCGGTGTAAAACAAGACAGATACGAGCGGAAGCTGTCACGCTCCGGGAGGCAGAAAACAAAGAGTTCGCTTGGCTCTCGTCGTCTTTTATCGTCGTCTCGCTTTCTCAATCTCTCGACCTCGGTGTCCGCCTCTCTTTCTCTCGCGCGCGTTCAGCCTCCGTCTCGTCAAAGTCGTTTGTGGCCGTTAGAATGAACAGTTTCGTCACTATGTAAGAAACTATTTCAGGGAGTTTGAAAAGCGATTTTGTTTATCTTCACTTTGCCATCTCTTTATTCCCTCGCGGTCAGTTGTAAAATTGCGATAAAAGCTTTCGTTCACAATTAACCGTCCGACAAATGTATGATTTATGATTTTCGTGGGATGGTATGAGGTAAGTGATAGTTGGAGTAGAGCTATGTATCAACCCAATGATTAGAGAAATGATAACTGTTTCAATCTTAAGCTTCGTAACACGATACGATTCTCATTCGGCTCACCCCAACTTATTCGAGGTACTCATACTCTCGAATCTGTCTCGTTAATTACTATGTAATTCCCGTCTTGATATCCAACTCTGGAGGCTTCAATTCCATTAGGGATTCATCCGCGCGAGTCTTATTCTCGCTTGGAGCGCAATGCCTTCAACGTGGGGGCTTTTTCCCGCTCCCGCATCGTCAACGGCTGCGTAGATGGCTCGATGGCATAGACGCTGCGGGTTTTCTATCTTTCGCCTCTCCTCAACGTTCTCGTCGTCGTAGTGATTTATCCTCTTTCCTCTTAGCTTGGAAATTCGCGGAGTCTCGTTGAATTTCGCCTCTGGTCATAATCAACGAGGACGAGATTGCGTTAGTGTCTTCTCGGGTGAGCGAAGCGTCACCGAGAGATGAGAGTAGATAGAGGCCCTCGGATCCTTCTTGATGCTGCAGCGGGAACCAGAGATACACTCCGCTGTAGTTGGGTGTTTCCGCTTTTACTTACTCTCACTCAATCCAACGTCTCTCTGCGACGAACATCCAGCCACTTGGTATATTTTCCTCTTCGGCTTGACGAATGCTACAATCGCAAAAGAGCAATTTCACGTTGATATGTAAATGCGAATGAGACGACAAGGGCAAATAATAGCGGAGAGACGATTTGGTGAATTGGTAAAACGATACTTGTGATTTTACCTCCGATTTTACCGATGAAATTCAAGAAAGGGATATTATAGGTAATGATAGAAAATGAATGAGGTCTCGCTGAAGAGAATGGCAAAGGGTGGTAGCGAACGTGGAGTTAAGTAGATTGGTGAATTGAGGATCATTTTAATGCTCAGTTAAATTGTGTAATTGTGAGTAGCTAGACACAGAGTAGCCGGGCGGGAGAACTAGAAGAGGCAAAAATGGGATGGGGGCCAAGTTGGCGAGTCAAGTGCGGCAGTGCGGTCTCGAGGGTTGAAAAAGGGGTTGTTCCGGGACTCTCTAGCCGGGCGGCAGGCGTCGGGCACCTCATATTTACATGAGAAAGAGTCAGCTGAAGATTTATAAGTGTCATTACACCACTGAGAAAGAGGCAGAGGGGGTGGGGGGGGGGGGGGGGAAGGGTAAGAGGAAAGAGAATGGCGTGCACGCCAGAATGGTTTAGTTTTCATCCCTTCTACACCATGGCACCGAGAGAAAGGCAGTGAAATAATATATTTCAACCCTTGGGTTTGAACCAGCGGATACTTTGTCTTTTTCACGCCTCTTGCCAATCTACTATTTTCTTTTTTTTTAACCTTGTTAATTATTTCTCCTATCCATTTCTCGTTCTACGTATGTTTGAACGACTCTCGAATCACATTCTTCCGTGAACCATCTCGTAATCGTTTAACACCGATACCAGAGTTATCCTGGTGGTAATGAAACGATTGAATTACGAAAACTGTAGAATTGATGCATGTATAGAATTTAAAAAAACCGAAGCTATAATCTGCGAGTGTCCACTTGAACACGAAGATAAAAAATAGAAGGAAGAAAGCCCATTTGTTTGACCGTCGTTCGGATAAAACAACAATGAGGTATATACAAGGAAAAACTCGTAGTATACCACCGTCGTAACGCGAGAACGTGAGGAATTCTCGTCGCGTCTTATAAACCCGGAGGGCTCGCGTAAACCGACTGCAAGTGACGTGGAGATGGGAGGGATGAGGTAGAGACGAAGCAGAAACTGGCTGTGTATATATATAAGCCGGTGAGACATACCAGAAGTCTTGTGCCGGTGGTGAGGCACGTAGGCCTTTATAAATTTGGCAAGCGGGAGCGTGACACCGCGAGCGAATACAGTAGGAGAAAGACGAAAAGAAAAGATGATAGGGAGCGAAGGGAATAAAAAAAAGAAAAGAAACGAAAGTCAAGAGAGAGAAGTTGCAAGAGATAGAGGGGTACCGGTCGAGGTAGGACAGTGAGAAAGCGCGAGAGATTCAACTCCGTGCACCCTCACGTTCTCGAGGATTCTCGGCACGTGCTATCTCGCAGGTGCACACCCCTACTCGGCTTCGCTCTTCCTCGTGTCGTGTACGAGAACCTCGACGCCAGAGCTACAGCTGGATGTGTTTCCCTTCGTTCCTTCGAAGCTCTTCTTCCGTAAGGAGAGCCAGAAGCATCGGAGTCACGAGGAGATGTATAGCACGGTATTCTGGGGTAGAAACCTCGTGCAGCAAGGGTCGCCCCCTCCCTTCGAAACATGAAGGACAATCGACACTTGAGGCTGCGGTGAAACCGCTTCAACAACCCCCTTCTTGAGTGTCTCCACAATTTCAAGGTACACCAAGAGCATCTCCATCTCCTAATTCTCTCAGTTTGAGCTTTACATCGAAACGATACTTTGTATACACAGCGTTATTCTTGTGCGCGAAAATTCATGTCATGAGTTTCGTTGAAATTATTGCAGGCTGTTGTCATGTTTTTTCACTGTTAATGATATGTACCTTGACTTAAGGGTGACGACTATTTCTTTTTTTTTAACTTGTTCCTTCTTTGCCAAAAAATTATAAAGGGTCCCACATTACACTTGCTGGAGTTGTTTCATTGGCCTGTAACTCCTTAAGATATCAGTTCTGAAACTCCGCGAAGTGCTTTATGTTGTATATTCTTTACCGCACTACACGATCGACATTTTGTTTTTACCGATATTCTATTCGAAAGCAAAGATTTTATTATTAAAAAAGACCGGTAATCGTAATTTTTAACCAAATAGTATTTCGCTGTGTTTTCGACGTATTTATTTCGCCGATTACGAGTTAAAACGGCAGAGCGAAAAAACGATAATTTTTGGCATTATTTATCGTATTTAAAAGGCTTTGAAAAAAAAAAAGATTACGGTTTTTTTTTTATATGAGAAGCTAATGTACAGTATTCTACATTCCACTAAGAGTTCAATTTTTCTATTAGCCTGAGGGCCTTTATTCTCCTCGAGGCGGATACAATTAGGCGTCCCAGAGTCCGCTAACTGGAATTACTCGAGTAATTAATGTCGTAGGTCGAGTGGACCGTGTGTGAAGGACGTCGGTGATGAGCTTACGAAACGCTGGTAAGCTTAACATCCACATACACACACCCACACGTGTATGATTACGCATGCGAATTAGGTCCTTTAAAAGTTAAGCTGGACACACCGCCAGTACGCTTTGGCTATCCGGAAAGTTTCTCAGAAACGTGAGCGTTGCGTTGTGAGAAGTGCCGAGTGGCGATTGGCTGGTTCCACTTAAACCGTATATAGCCATAGGAACAGCAACACCCTGCCATCGTTTAATCAGCGACCCTTTGTCGCAGGCAGTAAAATCGTCTTAACGATCCGAATAGGCGCCTGTTTGAGACTCGAACGCGTTCTATAGTTCTCTCACTCTCCCCTCGTGCCCGCTATTAGCTCGCATTAGTGTTCGAGAAGGAGGAAAGACGAAGATAGAGCGAGCGAGTGTCTCGCATAGAAACGGAGCCAGCATTGCTCAGGGGATACTGCTGATGGTAGTGGTGAAGTTTGCTTCCGACGTTTCCACTCGCTCTGGAAATTTACCGCTCTCGTACTCCGCCCCCGGATCGCGCTACACACTCGATTCAAGAGTCACGGGTAAAATCCACCCCCTCTGGGTATACTATGGCCTCCTCGCAAGTATTCGCAGACCTCTCGTCTCTTCTTGTTTTATAACCGCGATGAAATATAACGTCGAGCCTCTCTTCGATTTTACGAAAAGTACGGAAAAAAAAAAAAGAAAAAAAAAATGAAAAGCCGAATAAAAACAGAAAAATCGACAACAACATAATAAAATATGCCAGGAGGCATGTACTACAGTGCACTCATGCGATCATACGCATCCACGTGTGTTCACGCAGCGTTGGAGAATGCAAAAAACACCAAGGGGATCAGGAACGAGAGCAATTTTTATCCTACTCGGGCATATTTGAAAGCTCTCTGGGTGATTAAAAATCGGTTCGATGCCGCTATATCCTTCGACAAGTCGAACGGCTCAGTGGACTTTTACAGAACTCCTGGTCAGTGAAATATGTGTGCACTGTACTACAGGAGAAAAAAAAAAAAAAAAAAAAAAAAAAACGATACCAATATCACTCGCACGATTTTTGCAAGAGAGACGGAGAGGGATAGTGAGCTTAACAAAGACGACGATGGTGTAGCGGTTCCCCATCTCATCTCTCATTCTCTTGTGTACATTCTCGTTTTCCAGACCTTTATCCAACATCTTCTTCCAATGAATATATATATGCATACACGTAAACCGTATGTGTATTCACCGGTATTACCCAAAAACCACACTGAAGAAGAGAATATAGTAAACGGAGATTTTCGGGTCACGGTATACGTGGGACCTCGAGGTCTGCGAACAGGATTGTTGCATTATTCGTGGGGGCCGGAGCTTTCGAACTTGCGGTGTACGAGGGCCACAAACCACCCATCACTCGTGCCTTCCATTTCGCGATAACTCTCTCTCTCCCTTCTCTCTCTCGCTCTGGTTCGTTCGCTAGTTCGTTTTCCTCTTTCCTCTCTACGGTGAAAAGCTCCACCGCGTACACCGGGCTTCAACGACGACGACGACGACGACGAAAGAATTAACTCTCCCTCCAGCCGGCTTATACCCGTGTTGACCGCAACCCCTTTGATCCCAATAGCCAAACCCTACCGTGACTGACCGAGACTAGAGTGCCAGCGATCGTGGCCGATGGTTACATTCAGCCTTTCGCAGTTTCTCTTCAACATTCTTGCCGACTGGAGCAACTCTCTCTATACAGCGAGTACCTACACTCGTGACCAAATCTCGTTTCTGTACAATAAAAATCGTGAAATAAAGGTGCCGAGGAGGTTGGAGAAGTGAGGGGTGAAAGGAGACGAGAGGCTCTCCTGGAACTTCCGACGATGTTCAGCGATAGAAATGATGCCTCGTCGTCGTCGTCGTCGTCGTCGTCGTTGCTTCATTTCCGTCTGTGGAGTCCGGAAGCTAACAGTTCTCTTGTTCTCTCACTGTCTCTCCGACTTTCTCGTTTTCTCCGACGAATGAGAAAGATAAAGATAAAAGAGTTCCGGGTCTCTCACGGGAGTACGAGAATTGTGCACTCGGTACGGTGCGGCTGGAAGAACACGGGACTAAACAAAAAAAAAAAAAAACAAACAAAACAAAACAAAAAAAATTGTCCGGTCCGGAGGCTTGGTATACGCTTAAAAAAAGTAAATAGTAGAACTAATCGCTTAAGGAGTTTAAATATGCGCTGAAAATTAAGGCTCCCCGTGGTTCTCGACTACGAAACTGCGGCTACAGGCTTCTCTCGAAACTTTCGACTGTGCAACCTCGCAGCATCCCTTCCTCCGGTTCTTTCTACCGTCCTCGCTGTTGAAAACAAACCCCCGCCACATGGCCTCTACCTCGGCTCAACGGAAAACCCGACTCAACCCCCTTTTACTCGAGAAAATGTTGTTCACCGAGGATTTTAACATCTCTCGGACTTCCCTCGGACATTGAATACGACGCGACCCGGTAAGCGCCAGAAAAGCTAACGGACATTTTGTAGACATATATATATATATTTTTTTTTCTCTTTAGTTTCATCGAAATTCTCGAAATAATAATAATAAAAATAGGATTTCTCTCGTTTCCTGGCACTTGGTTGACAGTCACTTACATTTGCTTAAGTGAGCACAGCGAAGCGGCACTTCCCTCTCGTCTATTCGTACTTTTAGAAATTTTCTCGCTGGACCGTGACACGCTTTTTGGTATGAGAAGGACAGCGACTCTAGTAAACGCCTGTGGTACACGAAAGTGCCTCTAGTCTCAAACGATCCAATGAGTGCATTTGGAGACGGCAGATCCCGTGCTAAGATGTGTACGGCGGCGAGCATGAATCTCACTGTCAAGAAACTGTCAGTGCACAGTCAAGCGTAACCAGAAGCTTCTTGCGAGTGCATCAAACGTTTGCTCTCCTAACTCGTATGATATACTATGTGTTGCCGCGCTGGGTGGGCGTGTGAGGTTTTCTCACAGGAGACTAATATAATCGATCGGTAAAACGGATTTTTCGTAATCGACTGTAATTTCCTCGATCTGCGGTCGAATTAGAGACTCGCGATCTCTCCTCGACGAGTTATCGGACACTTCGATTCTCAAATTTAGAGGAATTTCCGCAAAACCGAGTTATGTACGGGAAAGAAAAGATTTCAGAGAGTGTAACCGCTCACGTTCGTTCGGTACGGAGAGTAAGAAAAATTATCGTTGAGAAATCTCCGCGAGACGCAAGAGACATTGAGTAAAGTACGAGAATGCCAAGAGACGTCGGTGAGCTTTTCCACAAGCTCTCCTCGAGGAGCTTGCATCCAGCATACACATAGATCTCTTAGTGTCGGACACGTAGGACGAGGGGAGCCGAAGTGGAAAGATTTTGTAGGCGCTTTAAACGTCCCGGTTAGAGTATTTCCGTCCCTCTTTTACTCGAGCGGTTTGCTTCGAGATCTTAGCATTGCGGTTGGCGAAGGAAGAAGAAGGCATAAGAGGAGGTTCTGGAAGACTCGGGCAACGAGAAGGAAAGACACCGGCGCCGGGGCCTCGCGTAGTTTGCCGGGAATGATGTACGAGGACGCATTTGTAACTCCAGCGTGCCGACGAAGTCGAGACTCGGGGAATTTGCGTGAGACTCCGACGAGACCTCGCGCCGACTGTCAACCGTCATAGCGTACTCCTTGCTATGGTTTCTAGACGAACAACCAACGTATCCCCCGTAAGAGATTCTTAAGCGGTTATGAGATTTCAACGAGGAAAAATGACTGTCGAGAAGCGCGCGGTGGTAAAGCTCACGGCCTCGGATCACACTTCATCGGTCACTCGCTTCTCTAACTCCTGTATGTACTCAGCGATGCTTTCAGTATGAACTCAAACGACATTGGAATGGTAGAAGCTGCGTGTTTGTAGAGGCGATGAAAATTTCGAAAGATCACGGTACACACATTGTTAGGAGAGTCTTCGTGTCGGATGAGAGTCAAGCGTCGTAGACTTGGCTACTCGCGGCTCGCGACTATCCAATTGGGAGTCACATGCCGCGCCGTCGCGAGAGAGTTTATACCGGCTCTTGAGAACTACCAAGCATTGTTACCGAGACACCGGAAAGCTCTAAACAAATCGTCTCGGGAGTGACGGACGATCTTTATTCAGTGAAAATCAGTGAGATTAACGGTGTTTCGATACGCTTGATATTCTATCGCGTTTGTCTTACACACACCGTTACTACACTTGACGACTGCAATATTTCAGAAAATATCTTTAAATTTTCAACATTTTTATTATAGACCAGCAGCATCATTATGTATCGCGCGCTAAAACCTAATTTCACGATGATAATGGACAAAAATAATATTTACTTCACTGCGGTACGGAAAGTGAGGTCTTCCGCGCGTTTCGCGCGCGAAAAACATGCACTTTGCTCCCTAGTAGCATAATGTACTATTATTTTTCACGCCAATAAACTACAAAATATCCACACCTTAGCTTTCGGCCGAAAAATCACATTAATGTTTATCGCAAATAAATTTTCCCATAAAGAACTTCCATTTAGTGGAGCAGTTAATCGGCACACAAATAAAAGTAACATTGGGACCTTTCGAAAGTTCAACATTTTTCTCAATATGAATTTCTTTGGATAGTATGAAGAGGAAAACTACAATAAGTCAGACGATTATAGATATACAAAAGTTCATGAGGCTTCAAGCCGAAATATACAAATGACGGTGAGAGCATTGAAAAGAGCGCGACGCGACCTCGTATAAAATAGCACACGCGAACGCCAAAGCGGCGAGGACCCAGTTACGTTATAAACGTTGAAGAGTTTTATTATAAAAGGAGAACAAGCCGCGAGAGCAAACCGATGACGCGGATAGCCCGAGAGCTTTCGCCTCTAACCTTTCGCGCCTTGACTCTCCCTTCCTTCTCTACCCCGACGATCGAGAAGGTATAGAGGCAAACATTGCACATGAAGAAACGGCTATCGGAAGCATCATCGAAGCTCTTTCGTATATGCGAATGCGATTTGGGATATCGGGGCTAATGGACCAGGTTGCAACCGGCAGGGGCAACGCGGATCGGGCGCGTTCGCGCGCGTGCCAAGTTTAGCGAATAGGAATCCGGCCCCATACACCAGTACCGAAATAAATGCTAATCACAAATCTTAATCAACGAATCCTCGTTCCTATTTATAAATCGACTCACGAGGAGTGGCACGCTTTAAGCCGGTTGCGTCTTTTCGACTCTTCGTGCCAAATTGCAGATTTAATCTGTATAGATGATTTAGGATTACAGAAATCTCCCAATTGCCGACACTTTGATTCGCGAAAGAAATTACGGAAATTAAATTATTCGAGGGTTGAAGGGTTTTCGATGAATGCGCTCCGCGCGGACTTTGATAAGAGGACAGAGTCAGCGGAGTATTTGAGAAAAAGTTAGAGGTTAGGACAGAGGTTGAGAACCGCTCTGTTGCAATTCGACTGGCCGTTATAGATAGCCGACGGACCTCGAATCTCTAGTTCTCGTTGCACAAGTTTGCCTCTGCCGCTGGCATGGTCTCGTCGACGTACGTACGTACCGTGCCTACGTACGTGGTGTTGCTCCTCCTGGTTTTCCCTATCGCCTACCAACTACGACAGAAGAGGAAAGATGACGAAGAACGACGACGACGACGACGACGACAACGACGACGAACAAGAAGAAGAAGAACGCGACAACTACTCGTCGACGTGTAAGCGCGTTAAGCCTGACTACGCGTTCTAATTATAATCGAGGCTATGTTGGGAGTCTAGTGACGCTATACTTTTTGGCATTGACAGTCTTACACACTACCGAAGTGGGCTGCACAGATACGAACAAACAACGAACTACCAAATTTCATCGAAGACGTCTTTCCATTTTTTTTCTCCGTCGTTAAGTTTCTAAAGATTGTTCGATGCGTGTAGAAGATTTTGCACAGCATTGGATGAATAAAAGTTATCCGACGAGATAGAGATGAGTCTCTACAATGAGCGATTAAATTCTCTCGTCGCTGACGTCATCGATACGTCGAATTCATCGTTGAACTCGGTGTTGGGTTAACGGGGGTTAACTGGTCCCTATCGCTTATCTACGCACGAGATGCCACTGTTCTCTTCTCAACGATCATCCATAGCAAAAACCGTTTATACATTTCCGTGTATCTCGTTTGAAATATAAAGTAATCGTCGAATCGGTACTTTCAATCTTACGTTTCTCTTTTCCATCTTTATCGTGCATAACACAATTATACTTGGTGGTGGATATACATCGGAAGAATAAGAAAAAAATGAAAGTAGCAACGGCACTACCAATCGCGGATAGCACGGAGGTAGTTCGCAGCGGGGATAACCGGGAAGGGCGGGGGACAACAGGGTTGAAACCAACTGCACCCCGGAATCGGATTAAGAAATCGAGCTGGGATATTGCATTTTTGATCGCCGCAGCGTGGGCCGGTCTCTGCACGCCTACTACTACTGCTACAGCTTTTTCCTTCTCTTTACTCTCCGAGGAACTCTCACGGAGGCGACCGCCCGGCCGTCTACCTTCCCCTCCCGACTCACTCTCCGACCCAAGCTTCCCCAAGCTTTCCTATTGGATTGAATTATTAAATTCAATTTTTCGAGCAGTGAGAGATTTGAATTATTGAGCCATCTGCCTCTCGCTAGCGAGCCTCTCCAACTCTTTTTCTATCTTTCTCGCGTTACTTTCCCGCCACTCTCTCTCTCTCTTTCTCTCTCTCAATCCCACTGTGCATTCGCGCGATACCGCGAGCTAAAATTCTTTTATTTTCTTTCGTTATTTCGTGCCTATTTCGTTTCTTCAATGAGATTCTGAAAAATTCATTCAGCAACGAACGCGACCGGATAGATATACATCGCGGATATATGGAGTTATATCGCTAGAGCGGTTATAACACTGAATTTTCGGAACTTTGTCGATATACGTGAATCCTGCATCGTATTCAACAGCGAGTAGAAATAGTTTCGTGATCGGTATGGAAGTGCCGTTACTACTAGCCAAGTAGTCTGCGAAGGTGAAGCAACATCGTTGTTCCTCGATGCGATTCCGAGAGTCCGGTGAGGAGAACGAGCGGAGAAGAAGAAGAATAAAAAAAACGGCGGAGAGCGAACAGCTCGAGTGATCTTTACCGGCTAGTTTCACGCTCGATTACTCGTGAGAAACGAAGAAAGGATTGGACGAGATTGCAGGCGAGTAGAACCGAGTGGAGGAGACGGAGTTTGAACCAAGAGAACAGACGGGTATATATACCACTGCAGACTGGAAGATTGCGAGAAAAAGAATACGTTCAGAATGCGAGAGTAAAAGGGAAACGACATATCTCTCTATCGTTGCCGACTACTTGACTGTAAGGACGACATAGAAGGAAGTACATTGGGAATAAATGGAGGAAGACAGGAGAGACGCGCAAAAGCAATGAGAAAGCCAAAATCGAAAGAATTTCTTGAGAGCTTTTCGAGTCGATAGTTGGAAGATTCGAAGTACTGAGAGAAGAATGATCGGTTGAGCAAAGGAAGAAGAAAAGAAGTAGAAGAAGTAGAGAAAGAGGACTACGACGAAAGAGAAAAAAGAAGGAAAAGATATCCTCATGGCTTAACGCCGGGAGTGCCGGTTCACGACGAATGCACCTTTGCTTCTGCCTGCATCGTCGGATATTATCGTATGAGAATCTCTCGCTCATCGGATCCAATAGTTCGAGCGCGCCGATGTGGAATAAAGCTCATCAGGGATTCAGACCGCAATCCGCATTCGATGAATTAAAGATGTCGTCGGGAGTAACAAGAATGGATCTCTCTACCGGGTAGAGAGAGAAGGAGAGCACGGGTTTGGCCTGGTAGAGAGTAAAGCTCGTTCCTCGTTGCTGCTTCTGCCGCTTGCCACAGCGACCTCGAGCCACTCTTCTCATCCCACAGAGTCCACTTGCCTTCATCCCTCTCAAATCGTGGAGTTCTTCGATCGCGATTCTCTGTTCGACTCTCTTCTCGTTCTCCCTCCCCCTCTTACTCTCTTCTCCTCCTTCTCTCCGCCGGTTGGATTCGTGACGTCGAAGTTATATTCTCTACTCGTTAAGCCACAGATTAACGTCCCTTATCACCTTTCTCGCGAGCCAGCTATCTATCTCCGCGATCGTTAAAGCTTTGTGACTTTGCGTCGTGCGAAGGATACTCGATAACATTTAAGGTTGAATTTTATTCATAGAATAAGTCTTTAGCATAATAGTATCCAGAGTGAAATTAGCGTATGGAGTGGAAAAAGGTGGAGAGGAAACAGGGATGGAGTAGAAGGGATGGTGAAACCTTTCGTGTCTAGAGAGAGGTTTTGGGATAGCGAAGAGGATGAGAAAAAAAAGTAGTAGAGCTGCACGACACGATATAATCGTTCGTCGACCGAGTATCGTGCCAAAGAGTACGACCAAACTAGGAACGAAGTGTCAGCGTGAAATCCATGGAAAGGGGTTTGCGCTGGAGTCCATAGTACCTTGTATGTACTCTCTTTCACCTATACCACCGAGAGAAGTGCAGTTCATGAAGGGATATAGGCTGCGTTGCTCGCTCGGATAGGTGGAAAGGGAAGGCGGAAGGGTAGAGTTCGGGTGAAAGGCGAAGAGAGAAGAGAGTCCGGAGTCTCGACGTTGGGGAGTTGGTGGAACGACAGAGGTGGAACGGAGGGTAACACGACGGGGAGAGGTCGGCTTGTAGGATTCGTACCTGCGTGGTTGCCATCATTAGGATGGTGGGCCATAGCTGCAATGCGGGCACCCATGCGCCTAGGTGGAGGGGTGCCTATACACGAGGCTCTCGCCTCCACACTCTGTGCAACCAAGAACCAGAGGCAGAGGCCTCTACTATACAGGGTGATTCGAAATAGTGTGTATTTTGATTTCGTTGTTTTTCTTATTCAATATCTTATTTCCTACGTAATCGGATCTTGACAACAACTCTATTTAGATAACATCGGTTCTATCGTTTATTCGTTCGGGACACAATCTTTTTTTTTTTTTTTGGTACGGTGGCTTTATCGACGTTTCATTGCGAATAGGAGAAAATGCATTTCTGAATGACTCTGTACATGCAACTGCCGTGCCAGGCCGACTATGCACTATCGCCCGCAATGTGCAGTACGAATCTACCCTCCAGGTTTCTCTGTTCGCACGGCGAATGGAGTGAGGAGAGTTGGCTCGAGGCCAGGTAGGCTTCTATATTCTGCAGAAGGGAGCGCATCGTCGTCAACCCTTCGCCCAACTGGATTCTCCTCTCACTTCTCGCACACAGGTGCGCCCCAGCAAGCTCCCGCGGAATATTCTTACTCGCTTTTATACAGCTTCTTTCGGCTCCATTATTCGCTAGACATAACGCAAGTAATCCCAGAGTTTTCCCAAGGACTATTTTGAAAGTTTGTTTCTCGCTCGGGAGTTGTGTATAAAAGTCGAAACGATCTTTGACATACTTCTGGAGATACGGCTTCGGCCTTTGAGTTTAACGTGTAAAAGCGAAGAACTGTTTATTGTTCAACAGATGCAGACGAATTGTCGAAATATATTGTCGACTTCCTTTCGGTCGTAACGAAGAATTCGATGAAACGATTTCAAAGTCTGATGAGAGCCGCGAAAGAAGACTATTTTTCCTAATGCTCGTAGGGCCTTACAGGCATCATGATGCCATTAATGTGTTTCTAGAAAAGATTGTCGAGGGGGTCCCACGGGTAAGTTGGTGGAGGGTTGAAGCGAATGAGAGACACGGTACAGGTAGCAGTAACTCCGCGTTTATTCAAATGATGGTTTAGGTAGGTTGAGCCGTCGTCGTTGTCGGCAGTGCCGCTTCGCGTTCTCTTTGCCCAGAAAGGGTATAAGTAATCCTTTCCGCGGTCTCTCCAGAAAGAAGGAGTAGAAGAGAAGAAAAAAGCGTGAGTGTGGCAAGAAGACTCCGATAAGAAGAAAGGGAGAGACGACAACCAAAAGCGGAAGAGAAAGAAGAAGGAGACTCTCGTGCTCTGGAGGGCCACCGACAAGGAGAGAAAGAAGAGACGAAGGGACGGGGGGGTTAGACAAGGCCATTCGTTTCAATGAACGGCCTTACGGAATGGTAGGACGGAGAACCTGGGCTCTCCGCAGGCCCGTTCTTCCTCTACCATCTCTCTTCCGCTCATACGTCTCCAAGAGATCGAGAACCGACACAGCGCGTGGTGGAATACGAGTCAGTGGATAGGGGATATAGAGAACCTATACCTTCGCATCTTCTCCTTCTTCTTCTTCTTCTTCTTCGCGCTATATAGAACTTTCCGCGAGCCCTATCTGAATAGAAAAACACTCGAGCGGACTACCCTCTATACCACTAAACCGCGAGCGCCGATTCTCTCGCTCTCCAACTATGCCTATAGAATCCTCTACTACTGCTCTTCTTTTTCTCTTTTCACTCTTCGTCTGTACCATCGGTTGCGGAGAACTTCTCGCAGTTCGCTTCCTTCTCTCTATACTCGTGAGATCTCATTTGAATGAAACCCACTCTACTCCGTTCCAAGCTATCCCTCTCTCCAGATATTTTCTGTCACTTTTCTTTCTTTCCATTTTCTCGCTTTTACCGCCTTGGTCTACTTCTACTTTTCTCTATCAATATGTTCTCGCGAAGAAGGCCCCCGATGCCACGTTTTCAAGCCAACTCTCCTCTTCTCTTTCTTCTGTTACTCGCTTTTCTCGATATAGACCGTGGAAAAGACGAGTGAAAAAGAAAGCGGGTAGAGGAAGGAAGGAAGGAAGGACGGAAGGAAACCATCGGGGAGCGAGAGCCTCGAAGCAAGCCTCCAGCTCCAAAGTAACCTAGAATTTGCTTCGCTGGGCAATCTCGAGACCCCTTATAGATTCCTTGCTCGAGCGTGGAAACGCCATGAAATAGCGAAATGCGGTGCACCACTACTACCACCCAACCTCTCTCCCTCTCTCTCTTCTCTACTGATTCGAATAGCCGCACGGGGATGATGGCAAAAAATGAAAGCTCTCTCGCGCCCGCAAGCTCGAGCACTTCTTTCCCTCCGTTTCGTGTGCGCTGCAGAAGATTCAACGGTAGGACCTCGCAGGAAGAACTCCTTCGAGAAATCGTGTATGCGATGGGGGAGAGAAAAATGTACCCAATATCTCGTCTCGCAGAAGCTTGAAGAACCTTCGATTCCCGGTACCTCGCCGCTATTCTCGCTATTCGAAAATATAAAATCAGTCGTATCAACGCTCCTTCGAGGATAGCGGCGTGAACTAGCAGACGTAAATCCTCGAAGGAATCGGAGAAGAGAAGCAGCGGAGTATTGACTGGAGGCTCGTGAGAGGTCCCGGGATTTTGATCCTTCGAGATTGCCAGCCGGCAGTCTTAACCGCGATCACCCAACCCTTTTCTCGGCGCAGGAAGGAAGCGAGCGGCTGTACGCTCCGCAGAGTCCTTATTATACTACGCCAAGGTACGGTCTCTCCGGTATCTAGACTCGGAGGAGTGAGGGAGGTGAAACGCGTCCACGAACAGCCGGAAAGGGTTTAATAGTTTATAGGGGCGGCGAGCGAGCCATGCAAAGTGGTGCAGGGGGTTGCAAGCCAACTAGCGACCTTATACCCAGCCATCACCGAGGGCTACAGGCAGCTCTACCTTCGGTTTTCTTCGAAGCAAAACGGAGGAGGCAACTCTCTCTGAATTATTCCATCCTCGTGACTGTCTACCGAGATTCGCGTCTCGCAGCAGCGGAAAAAGAACGAGACACGAGGACGTAGCGAAATACGGAGAAAAACGGAGACAAGGGAATCCGAGGGTAAAAAAAGAAGGCGGCGAGCAATTTTTTTCGTCGACGTTTCAGTCGTTTCATAACGTACAAGGGATTGCGGTAGGCGTCTCAAGCTTTCTTCCGTCGGAAAGCGATCTATGATCTTCGCGAAGTCATGCGAGAGTTCATGAAAAACTATGAGAGGGAAGGCTGTACAGTGCATTGTACTGCGCGCGACCAATCGACTTTATCTCGATGATCGTGTACCGAGGAGTACACAACGGCGAGCATATACAGCTGGTCGCAGCTCGCGTGTTCAACTCACGTCCACACTAATAAAATAATTACTGGCCACGAGTAATTTATGTCTCGTGGCGTGGCGGCTCTGGTAATTCCCGGGCAAACACCTCTCTCTCGACCATTGTAGGCAACGCGACTCGTGCTAAACGAGAATACGAGACGAGAGTCCTCTGACCTTTAACGACTATCGAACGTAATAATCGTTCAAAGACGAATTGTTTATCGAATGGTTATCGCTTTGTAATTACGTGAATGCAATACTTAATGCGTATCGTTAATTAATAATTTATAGCGGTTATACCAAGCAGTATTTCGCACTTGAAAATTTCTTTCGTTTTCATGCTTTATCACCGCTATATAATGCTCCCGGATAAATTCCGTTCCGCTTCGCAGCTTCTGCGGGAGAGATGCAGTTTCGTTCTGAGTATAGATCGTGTTCCAACGCC
Source organism: Cryptus armator (assembly GCA_963971235.1). NCBI lineage: Eukaryota > Metazoa > Arthropoda > Insecta > Hymenoptera > Ichneumonidae > Cryptus > Cryptus armator. The sequence goes on from OZ020232.1 coordinate 14,775,353, forward strand.
TCCACTCGTACGTTGTTGTTGGTTTAAGGGGATGTAGTATGCCGGAGAGAGGATCTTCGGTTTATCGGAGCCGAAGAGCCGAGGCCAGTGGCAATAACGCCGCTCGCGCCCTCTCGTCCACTGCCGTCTGTGTGCGCGAGACGAAGAGGGAGGCTAGTCGAGCTCTGGGATAGGCGAATAACTGCCGAGCATTACGAGGTCTTCAGGGCGGTTTGGATAAAGCAGCGTATAATTAGATAGGGTGTAAGATATATTTGGAGCTCCGCCATGTTGGCAAGAGGCCAGTTCCGTGTGCTCCGGTTGCCCGATCCTCCGGGGCACCTCTTGCTTTCCTATCCTCAGCTTCGACTGGGCTTGTACTGCAGCCCTTTTCCAACCTCCCTGTGCCCTCTCCTCCACTATATCCTGTTCGTGTAAGCGTGCGTGGTGTGAGAATCTGGTGCAGCAACTACGAGGGACGGGGTGGAGGGATGCGTGGCGGGAGAGCGTAAAGCACGGAGAGAAAGATCCCCGCGATACTGGAAGATGAAAAGAGAGAAGGAGAGAAGTAGAGCCGGGCTTGAAAGGGGCTTTTCGTTCAGATTGGTTACACTATGTTACATGCCTGCTAAACCCTCCTCCATCCACTTCTCTCCATCCTCGTACGAGCTGCATTATTTTATAAATCATTTCCAAGGTGCCTCGTATAGTTCCAACGAAAACATGAATAAGAATGGGACTACCGAGCGCCTCTCGTACTAGTCGCTTTTCTTCGTAACCCTTCCAATTCTCCTTTCCCTTCTTTTCGTACGAGAGCCCAGAGATGAGTTGAGTTAAGGCTCCAGAAAATCATGGACGTGCGAACGGTTCAGCGAAATGGAAAATTCTGGCGAGAAGAGCCGGGGAAATGGTGTTGGAAAAGAGACGTTAGGATTAGGAGCTTAAAATGGTAATGGTGTTTACGATATTAGTAGTCTTCCTTTTTCCAAAGTTCTCACATCGTATATTTATCCCATGCTATACGGTTGGAATTTTTTAAACTCGATTTCGCAAGAGCGATCAAATATACGTATCCGACAGCTTGTTTTTCGATCGACTATGGATTTCCTTTTTTCGACTCTTGTTTCTTGATGAACGAAAGACGGTACCATCGCGTTCGTACGTTCACGATTGCTACGGAGATCGCGTGTGAGACAAGTCTCATCGAAGGAAATAACTCCGCGGAACGATATCGCAATTCCGGATGAGCGCTTCTGGGGAATTTTCTTCATCCCATATATATATCCCACGTCAATGAGTCTTGCTTCTCTACTTATTGCCGTTACCAAAGTCAGCCGTGTGGCCGGTTGATAGAGGGGGGTTGCTGCATGAAAAATCAAAGTTTTAATTCAGTTTCGGAGCTCCGCAGACCTGCTCGGCAATTATGAAAGTTTTGGTAATTGGTCGAGAGAGCGAAGACGGAACACGTATACTCGCGATAGTTCGATGGGAAACGATGAGCATGTGCTGGAGAGGCCTCACAGCTCGACAGAACGGCTCGTGTGTCTGACTCTGTATGCGGATAGGGGTGAAAGCCCAGGGAAGGCGAGTAGTGGCGAGAAATCGTTCGCGTGCTTCGCACCCTTCCCGAACCTGATATCCCAAAGGTTGATCCGATTGCAGCACCACCGGCAGCAATTGTATATGTTGGGAGTGTAGGTTATCCGTCGGAAGACCACGGCTAACTCGCTATGCGGGATAATGAGAGCTCGAAGCTTCGCACTTGGTGTTGCGAAGCTCGATGCGCTCGTGGAATCTCTTTGCAGTTTCCGAATCGAGATTAAGTCAGTCGAGTGCTAATAAACGTCGTGTTCCCTAAAAGTTGGTGTGATGAACGAAACTCAAAGATACATCTTTAAAGTTCGAGTGCCCGGAAAGTGGAAGAGCGTCGAAAATATCGCAACCGGTTTCTGTGAGGCTAAGCAGTGCGTCGTCCGGAAATCGCCGTATATATTTGCGCTTCTGCAAATCCGCTCGACAAGTTTACTACCCGCACTTAAAATCCTCCAACCCACCCTCCTTCCTGCTTTTCCTATGCTCCCGGCGGGTGCACATTGCGCACATGCTGTACATAATGTACACTAGGGGTATACTCTCTTTTCCTCGGGCTTTCTATACATTTACGTCTGAAGCGGAGTCAGCCGGAGCGCGAGAACAAATTAATAGACGAGATACGGCGCAGAGGGGGGTTGCAACACACTAGGGGGTGTATGTATGCGTGTGTATGCGCTGGTCGGCTAACGACTTTGGAGTTTGATTCAGCGATAAATCTCGAATCTCGTTTCACCCACTTTTACGGCCTTCGCACAGAGCTCACCCTACTCTTCTTTCATCCCTAGCGAGTTATACGAGCTGTTGGAATCTTGACGAGTCCATACAAGGACTGGCAACGTACGAGTGCTTGGTCTTCGACCCGAACACGCAACATTGCGGAATTCTTTCCATGTTACAAATATTGTACATTTTTACGATAATTCTTTTGTTTTTTTCTTCCATTTCAGAGAGCCTCAGAGAGTACTTCACCAAATATGGAGACATCACGGAAGTCATGGTCATGAAAGATCCAACCACACGGCGATCAAGGTAAGAAATTTTCGTTGTCTATCAAAGAAAATAGATGATGGGCTTCGGGTTTTTTGTTTTTTTTTTTGCGAAACGCGTGCGACGAACCAGGAAATCGAAGGTCAGGGGTGCTTTTTAGGCTTTCCGAAAGTCAAGCAAGATTGCGGCATCTGTTTTTTTTTTTTTTCGTCGCCACCGCGCAGAATTTCGGGAGAACCCGAAAGTGATCTGGTTCGCTCGGGTCCGACGGGTGTTTTATCTTTCGTGTCATGGCCGCGCAGCGTGTGCGGGATGCGAGAGGCCGTTGAGTCCGGAAAAGCAGAGCGAACTGCCGGCAAGCGGAGTGATTGACGAGCGAAGGACGTCGGAATGAGGGCTTGCGGTGCTCTGACTAAAAATTCTCGTGGCGAGAGATAGCGGCTGACGTCGCCGGGTCTCTATTATTATAGATATAGATATATATATATATATATATATATATATATATACATTTTTTACTTCTACCTCGTCGCTTTTCGTACTCTTCCTCATTCTTTGGTCTCTGACCCGTGGTTGTCGGTTCTTTTCTTTTCCGCGTTGATATACGTTTTCCCGTGGCAATAAATTTCCACAATAGCGATTACGACGAAATGTCGTGCTGATTTTTGTATCAATGAAACCGGATTTTTTTTTTTCACCGCGATTGCTTTGTTTCCTTTATCGGTTTGTTCGATTGTAGAATTAAGTTTGATTAAAAAAAAAATGTGACAAAAATCTCGAAGGTATACGTTTAGCTCGGGGCTATCGAACTCTCGCGCGTCGAGTAAAGTGGCTTCGACGAACGGAAAAGCCCGGGGTATCCCTGTTTGCTCTTGATTTCTGTCTCACTTGCACGCTGCCCTCGGGGACGCTCTCACCCTCTCGATCCTCTAATATCCCCGTGGCTTCTACGGAGTGTGGGAGTAAATGCCAACATCAGAGTAATTACCGGTTTTTAAGTGGAGGAAACGAGAGGGCGACGAGAGGTCGACGTAGGGGTGATTCGAGAGCGGGGCAAGAGAAAGGCTCGTGCTTCGAGGCAGCGGCTCAACCCTCCCTCGAGGCTTGCAGCAGGTGGGGTTACTCTACTCGTTCTCTGAGGGAGGGGAGGGAGAGCTTCGGCGAGCGGTATGAGCTTTACACAGTATATATACAGTAGAGAACCGTTAGAGCTTCGTCTGGCGAGCTGATGCTACGAGAGACGAGAAGTGAGAAGAGGCCCGTCGGTGAGCTCATTCTCGTAGACGTGAGAGTTAAGCCCGTAGGTATTCCGTGGAAGAACTCTCACCGGTGAAACGCGGGTTCTCGCGTAGTGGTGATGGTGAACTGCTCGGGCGCGAAACCCGGCAGCTCCCAGAGTAGAATCTCCTCAACGAGAAACGAAGAAAGTCAAGAGAACAGGGAGAAAGACGCGGAATAAAAGTAAAAAAAAAAAATAAAAAAAAACAAATCTCGTCGATCGTGAGCCATCTCCGCAGGAAAATAATTCCCTTTAGTGCACCGTCGTGTCCTAATCGTTTTCTTTCATCACCCATCCGATGCCGCTTCTCTCGCGATTCTTTTATCCCTTTCGCCCATCTTTCACGCTCACCGGACTACAACGCGAAAACGAATCATTCAACTCAATTGGCAAATGAAACTGTGCGAAATATTATATTACTCATTGAAAAACCGGTTGATGGCTTCTGTTCTTCGAATATTCGAGGAATAACTCGTTACGATGCAAATTAAGAGTTATTCCTTCATTTGTTTCTCGTTTGGTTTGTAATTCTGTCATTCATACGTTTTGGAATTTGCCATCCTCTCGACGAACTGTAGCTATATGCGCGGGTGAAATATTTGAGAGAATGAACAGAAAACGTATAGAGAGCGCCGAACGAGAGAGCTTGCTGATTGCGAGAGGTCAAGCGCGGGTACGAGGGTGCTTGCTGGTTACTCTGCGGGTTGTAAATTAATGGTTAACCCGTGGGCCACACGAGCGGTCGGTCTAAGGGTGCTTGATCTACGGTCGGCGTGTGTGTCGGGTCAAACGTTCCGGACTGTGCGCTACCCTGTGGATCTCTCGTTCCGATAGTAACTGAGGCAGTTTCATGATAAAACCTTAAGCTCGATAAGATCGATACTGCGAGTAGCGTGCGATAGAGAATTCGACGGATCATACACGGGGCCCAGTCGTTGAGAAGCTTGAGAAGCTCCAAGCTTTGGCAATTTCACCCTCGGGTACTGTGAACTTTCCTCCTCTTACTCGCACGACCATCTACTTGTATTTTCTTTCATCCATTTCCCTTAACCTTCGGTTACGTTCAACAGCCGGCGGAAGGATAGACCGCGGAAAATCGTCAGTCTCGTGATTTCTCGTTAAAGAAATCCAAATCCTCGTTTGCCGCAATTTCGTTCGATGGATCTCTCTGACCCCCGCGAGTGTAACAGAAGTACGAAACGAATCGTTGCAACTCTCGTTGAACAAGAGGGATGGAAGAGGTGCTATCCCCTCCCATCGAACAGTCTCATTTCCTGCTTCGAACTTATCAAGACAAATACCATTCTCTTCGATTTTTCTCCTCTTCTCCACGATATATGTTTTCTCTTCTGGCTATCGCCATCTCACGCTAGTAGAGTTGTCTTTCTTGGTTTGCCTTCGTACCGTCCGCGGGGCGATCGGAAAATATCTCTAATGAACAAACTATCCGATTTGAGGACTCTGTTGCCCCGACGGTAGGTAGACACTACTTCTCGATTCGGTTCCAATTCTATTTCTCTTGGGATTATCAATCTCAATTTGCGATGGGACCGTAGAGAGTAACTCGATTGTAGCCGTTGCTTGCCTCGATATTGCAATATTATAGTTTTTCCTCCATCTTGATTAATTTTTTTTCGCTTGCGAACCTAACAGACAGCGGATCGATTTTTCTAGTGGTTTTTCCCGATCGGTTAAAATTTCCCTGGTGGTTGTTATAGTCGGAAATAACTTTGTCACAATTTACTGTTCATAGTGTTATTTTTTGCTATGAAAAATTCTTTCGTTTTGCATAGTAGACGAATTAACGTGTAGTTGAAGTAAGTGGTATAGTAAAACACCGAAATATCTCATAAGATAAAACCGCTCATCGTACGAACGCGGCGGGGGGCGCAATTTAGCTGAAAACTTTCTCGATCGTGTTGAATGATCCTCTTAGTTTGAAAATATGTGTGATAGTCTTTGAGAATTTGAAGAGGAAACGAGACGAGAGACAACGGGGTTTCCACCGGTTCCACCGCTTTTGAAGAATGTAAGGTTGGAGAATAATAAAAAAGACGTAGATATAGAGTGCGTGATCGCGCGAGAGACGAAGACTGAGACGAGAAGGTGCTTCGGAGCTTTTCATACACCCCCTCCACGATTGTGACGCCAGCGCGCGGTTGGGATAGTCGTTCGGAGCCAATCTGTTAATTCGATCGTAAATCGTCGTTAGTGAGAAATTTTACTTCGAACTTGAGGGCGCGATAATTACACGAGGTTTTGCGCGCAGAGCTGGTACGGGATCGCTGCGGAGTCTTGTGAGAACCACGAAGAAGCTTGCGCGAGGAAGCGGGGTGAGGAAACTCGAAAAAAAGAGAAGGAAGAGAAGACTTTGCGGTCGAAGTAGAATTTATCGGGCGATAAGCACCCTGCAACTTTCCACCCTTACGATCGTCATTCTTTATCGTGGCCTGAGGTAGAGCAGGTTGGAGAACGAGAGAACGCGAGAATCCTGGCTGGTTTGAGCTCGAGGCGCTGCTTTGCGAACGAGCTTATCAAGTGTAGTCGCCCTCTTCGTCGTCTTCGACCCTCTATGATTTTTTTTTTCGTCTCGACTCTTTGTTTTTTTTTTTCGTTGGAATGTGAATTCGCCGTGAGAAAGGAGCTCGAGAGTTTAGAGACTTCGTTAAACAATTTATATTACACGACGTCTCGTCGTTCAACGTTTTATGAAAACACGTATTATCCCTTCTCTTCCACGCGAAGCTCATAACACGTATATACACTGTATACAGAGGGATGTAAAAGGGGGAGAGGGGTTTGCGTCGAGGTTTGTTGCCGTTAGCTCGCGTTTGAGGTTTAACCCCGAGGGGAGAAGGGGGTTTGCTCCGAGATATCGCGCGACTCAGAGAGAGAATGGAGAGCCCGGAAACTCCGGGCTTTACATCCTGCAGAAAGCTCGTCCGCTGTTAGGTACTATACGATGGAGATATATAGCTAAGCGGAAAGTAAGCGAACGTACGTGAAGGTCCCGGTGGTACGGAATCCTGGGGTTACTGTACAGAGAAGGGAGGTACGTGACGTGTGAAGCAATGTGTATAGGTAGAGTCGGAGTGTGTACCAGAGTCTCTAACCGAGGAGGTTTTCGCGATAGCGAGCCTCCTCAGGGGGTGGGGGGATGGGGGGTGCACACACGCTGTTGGGATGGTCAGAAAGGGGGTTAAGTAATTTATCAGGATGCCTGATAGGTCGCGCGAGCGAACTAGTAGCGAACGTGGTTGTGCGAGTGCACTGCCGCGGTCGTGTAGAAACCACCACGAGTTCACCTCTCGTCATGGATGCTTCGTAGGTGAAATGCCTTAGCGAGACTCGGGGCGTGACCACCCCTGTGGTGTCAAGTCTTATCTCGCACTTCGGGTGGTCCAACGGTGCTCATCCTTGTACTATCAGTGAAATCCTCTTTGATCTGATGAACTCGTTCGTATTATACTCTTTCAAACTCTTCTTATCTGAGGGTAATCCGTGCTAAGAAAAGTCACAAAATACCGAAGGATCTTGTCGCGTTAGGAGACCGAAGGCGAAATGTGCCCATAAGAAGCGTCTGTCCCGTTTTTGGTAACAAAAATAAAATGTTTTTAATACGGATTACTATCTTGCTTCGGGTTAAAATAAAACACAACTGCTGTATCCTTATCACGGCGAAAAAATATGCGAAATAATTTTTTTTTGAGACAATTCGATTGAAATTAATACAAATTTTAAGGCTCTCCGTTACAATTCTTTATGCAGCTTACTTTGTCCCGTAGAACACGATTGCCTTTTTTTTTTAGATTTTTCCGATTTTCTCTCGATAAGTAAAAAAAAAATATATTTTATGCGATTACCAACTAAAAATTATTATTGACCGCGCTTTTCAATAAATTCTTCGTTACAAGTTGCATATTTTATATTTGACCTAATAATTTATTGCAACGAGAACAGTTAGTCATTTGCATAACTCAAATCGTTGAAACGTTCGGCTTCTTGCCCGGTAAATCTTCGGTATTGTCTAACTCCCGGTACTCGCTTCTATGGTACCTCAACTTTCCGCTTTGTACGAGACCGTTCCGTGTAAAGTATACATTTCACAATATGTGTGTCTGTAAGTGTGTTGTACAGCCGGGGATGGTGAGTAGGCTCACGCGATTCCCGCGTTAATTCCCGCAGGGGCACAGCAGGTGTCCTCGCACGGACTCGCATTAACTCCCTCCCGTGCCGTTTCGCTTCCAACCTGCAGAACGTTTCAAACCCGTTCACTCGCGTGGACGTTGCAGGGGGTGCCGGGGAGGGGGGAGGAGGGGGAGAGAAAATATATATACTATTAAGCTGCACGCGCTCGGCCTATAGTCCCCCTCGATCCCGTACCTCGTCGACGCGCCACCCCTTATTTATTCTTCGATTAACTGGCCGCTCGCATCGCGCATCCCCCCAAGGAACGTTTAACCCTCGTACGCTTTAGCCGCGTATGTATGCACAAAGCATCGGAAACATTCATGAAGGTACGGAGAGATTGAAAGGAAAAAAAAAACGGAAAATGCTGCCCTTCCGGTTGACGAGTGCATATAGTCAATCCTATGGATGTATAGTATACTTATTGTCCGAGTTGCCTCGTAACGCGTCACGCAACCCTTGCGAACGGTGTACTATTATCATCCGCACAAGTCTTTACACTTGTTCTATACTGGTAAAAAAGATCTATTTTATCTAAACGCATTAACTTCTATCGAATAATAATAAATTAAGTAAATTTACTTGCATCACATAAATCGCGTTAATAATTCATAGTCGTCACAGTGGACGTCTGTTAGACAGATATCTAAATATATTCTCTTTGGTACACAACTCAATTTATTGATATTCTATAAATCATTCTTTCGCAGTTTACCCTTCGTTCGTGTAAATACGTTCCGTTGGGATTTTATTAACAGGGTGAGGGTGTGGGAATGTTAGCGCGTCGACACACTCGTCGATCCGACTCTATTTTTCTCTCCCTTGCATTTTTCTTTGTCGTTCTTGACATTCTTCTCGCCTGTGGCACCTCCCGTTGCTTCTTTCTCTCTTTAACGGTGCACTTTTACGAGGCAGACCTGTAATGTCCCGACATTACATGGCAGATATACGCACGACTAGCTAGGGGTGGGGGGTGGGGGGAGGAAGCACCCCCGTTGAGATACGACTCACCGTAAACCCCTTGGCGTGCGGGCATCTGCCACGTTTCAAAGCTCGCGAACTGCGTTTACGTTATTCCTCTGTCCTATGTGCGGAATTGTTGCGAACGGAGAAGCGCCTGTATACTCGTGGGGCTTGATAGAGCGTTGAACGATACGTATATACAGTGTGCAAGAGTACACGACGACGGAAAGGTCGGGGAAGGGGGAGGGGGATACGACGACCAGGACGTTTTGTTTACGGGAAATGACAATTTTCCAAGAGTCTCGTGTCTGCGCGTATATCGAGCCATCGGGGAGGGCGCGTTAAAGCTCCGATCCTCTCTTCCTCTCGGGCTGTAAGTTTGACGACTGGCTGGTTTTTCTCCTCCGTTATATAGCTACAAACAATCCCTATCGTCTTTTTACAACAGGTCCATAGCCTCTGCCTGTGTCTATAGCGGCGTAACGTAAAACACAGCCAGCCTATCTCCTCTCCGTAGGACAACGCACATATCGCGCGCAACGAGACACGATAAAGTCAAACTACCCTTCGTATGATCCATCGCGACACGTTCCATTATTACCCCTGTGGTTATATTCTCATTCCAATTTCTCGTACTCTCATTTTATTTCTGAAAATTTTTCTATACCAAGTCTTTAGACAACGCATACGACAAATGTGATTCGAACGCGACAAATGTGATTCGCGTGTATAAGTGTGCGGGACCGGCGAGTTCGTGTCTCTCCCTTTCGCACTCGAGAAATCTATTCTTGTACCCCCTACTAGGCAAAAGTTTCGTACGAGCTTTGCGCCCGTCGTCTTTCTCGTCTAACCGAGAGACGACGTTCTCTAAACTGTACACGGAACACCTGTGGCCGCGATCCGTCAGTATCACTGCATCGTGGAAATAGAAACGCGGTATTAATACACGCCACACTGCGCCGCTTACTGGCTTCGAGAACTCGCCTCTCCTCTTCGTCTATTCGTCTCTCGACTTGCTTTTCCGCTTGCGCGCTCTTTGCCGAGCAAATATCTTCAACTGTGCAAAATTCACTAAAATTGTAAAGGAGTCTCCCGAACGGAAAGTCCGAGAGATTATGCGTCTGTAAAAATTTTATCTCTTGGCACACACGTCGTCAAGCTTCTCTCACGCTCAATCGCAATCGCTTAAGTTTCATACATAATCAAGACAACTATTCGGTTCACTCGGGGCACCGCTAACATTGCCAAACTACAAAGTATTTCGTGTAACAAATTTTGCGAAATAAATGAAACCAGACGTCCAAAGAGTTATTTTCGAATCAGCATCATTTCCGACGACTGTACCATGTATTTTCACGATTGTTATTGACCTGAAACATATTTGTTTTGCTAATGAACAAAAATTAATAATAATAATAGATACAATTTATTCTGCATAATGATGATGCATGATCAGTCGGGTTTACAATTTGTGTTTGCGCGTAAACAAATAAACAGAAATTCGTAAACACCTGACGATGATTACGAGCAGACGATGCGTTCTGTTTCAAATGAACATCATCGTACTATCGATAATTTCCATCAGCGTAGTTTCGTTTGAGTACAGAGAAGTGATACAAGCTGACAGCGTTAGTCGATGATATTCCCCTGAGACACGTCTAAGGTCGCGAGGTCCAGCATGCCAGCAGGGACGTCTGCTGTGAGGTGTCGAGACGTAGCATGTCTGACACGTTTCAAAGGACCCTGATGTCCAACACATACCCACAAGACACGCGTACATAGTCGATGAAATCGCGGTATACGGGGGTGTTGTAGAGTCTCGTAGGGCAAGCGAACTTGCTGCATGACGAGCGTCTGGGATAACCCTCTGCCGCAGTAACCTAACGCGTTTCACCGATCCACCCCCTTAAATCGACCAAAGCGACACGAGTGTGGTGTTGGCGAGAGAGACGTTATCGATACGAGAATCTCTATCGGCTTCGTTGTACAACCCCTCAGCGATGCAGTTACGACGAGGTGAATCTCTCTGCTGTAGCCTTGCTATCCTTGCCCTGACGTAAAATATCCTCCACCGGTGTTAGTACACGTGCGATAGTACTACCGGTGTCTGCAGCGATTTCCAAAGTGATACCCTCGGTTAATTTGAAACCTATAATGGCTAGAATCGTAAAAAAAGGGGTTATCAGACAACTAGATAGGGCTTATACGTTACACGAAACAGACAATGTTGTTAATACGGAAACTCTGATACCGCTATCTCTCTATTACCCTGAAATTCATCGAATTCGCCTATCCAGCGAGTGCAGTTGTTTCGCATTCGCGATAAATTTCACTCTATCACGTAAACTATGTGTGTTATACCAGCGTGACACGCCGGAGAGAGTGTATACAATGGACATTGAGAGAATGGCAGTAGAGAGACGAAAACTAGTTAGGGTAGCAAGTAGTAGTGGGTAGTCGTTCTGTTCGGCTTAACATTTTAATTAGTAAATGCGTGTGTGACTGTGTCAATTGGAGTTTGTGCGTTGAACTGATGCACTCTATCTCACAGTTGCTGTGTCGTCGTAGATGGCATGTATACATGTATAGGATATGGTGAGGCAGTAGTGAAGCTGGCGCGATGGTCAGCCGCACACACCGCGCTGACGCGCGTTTACCGAGAGATAGAGAGGCTGTAGAGAGGGTTAGGTTGCTACTGGCCAAGGCACACCTCTCTCTCTTGCTCCCTTGCTTCCGCTTGTTCACGTGAACACGAAACTGCAACACATTGGTTCCTATCCCCGTGAGTGAGATAGACCAATGGAGATGAAACTATTCTGCATCCGTAGCGCGTTTCGCAAACTAACTCCGGGATTCTACCGAGCGCGGCGGCAGGGCTCAACCGGTTAGCTGGTCAGCCTGGGCTACTGCGGCAACCGGATAGATTGCTGCTGACCCTTCGGTTAAGTTAGTTCACTGAGCTTCGACGTTGCTGCTTCTATTGCTGTGTACAAGCATTCTCTGTTCTCCGACCGTCGCGTCAACTCGCCGCCCCCACCCCATCCTCCGTCAGCGTAGTTTTGTTGCTAATTAAAACCCCCGTCGTGTCTCGTTCTCTTGTAACGATGTAACACTATCAATGGGACCCTGTGGCTGGAAACCTAGCTGACTCGTTTGTATTGTACGCGCGTGAACACGGTGTAAAATTCTACACGTACACAAGGAGGTCCCGATAATCGCAAGCTCCACAACGCCATTAAGCCAGTTTTCGTAATGGCGATTCGCGGTAAACGCGCGTAAACGGTACACGGACAACCCGTTAGAGTATTATAGTTTCGACTACGAGAATCGTACGAGCTTGATAATCGTCCCCCCAAGTTATATCGAACACTGGATCTGGATTGCCAGTATCGCGAGATAGACTCTCGCTAACCTCGCACTTATCTCTAAACGACGATAAAACAATTAAACCTTTGTGGATTATTGGTCTCGGGTTCTGATCGTCAACAATTACGTCCGCGTGTTCGGTGAGGTTATGACACAGCTGTAACGCAACGTTTTCGTTGTAGATAGAGAGGCTATAAGAAACGCTGTTGAACGGTCTATAAACCGAGTTATAATTATCGCGTCTAGGAATATAACGGTAGATAAACTGTATATATATATTTCCCTATTCGATAGATAATATTTCCTATAACATCGGATACGAATGGAATGAGCGAGTAGTGGCATTCCCAATGGATCTTGGACCAACCGGGGCTCGCCAGATATGGCCTGACCGCTCATTAAATCGACGGTGTATAGTGCACCCAGAAACTATATACCTTGGAACTACTGAAATATACACGGTATATACGGAGACTACGTATGCAAAGGGGTGGTTTTAGTAGTGGTAAGCAGGGGTAGTGGTAGTATATAGTACAGAGCAGACGTCTCTTCACTCGAGGCTGTATAATCAGTAGTATAGCCGTACTCTATGTTCAGACTTGTATGGAACTTGTTAGTCACGGTGGAACGAGCTTCGTTTGTGCACTTTAGAAGGGCTGCTCCAGTGGGAGGATGAAGAGCGACGGTGGATGGCTTTCTCGGTTTCTATCCTTCTATCTCTCTTTGCGGATGTAACAGAGGGACGGAAATGTGAATGGGGGGGTTGGGCGTGAGCGAGAAATCGCGTAGGTTCCGGAGTAACCGGAGTGCGAGGAGAAGAATCGAGTGGTCGAACGAGCGTTCCATTACCGAACGTTGGTCTATACCGAAGCTCAGCGAAAGAGAGATAGAGTTGAGGGATGTGGTGGGAAATGGATAGGGAACTCGTACAACTACGAAGAAGAAGAGAATGGAGCGCGGCAGTTTGAGGATTTCAATGTGTTGAGCAGCAACGACACCACGAGGCCCACTTGAGCGCGTTGGAAACAAAGTCCGTCAAGAGAAAGGTGGGGAAGGGAGAAAAGGATGTTGGATATAGAGCGTTGAGCCATGCTGAGTACAATTATAGTAACTAATCACATTGTTTTCGTAGCAATGGTAGAATGTAACACACAGGCGTAATACGTCATAACATTCCGGAAACAACTCACCCCTCGCTGTGCCACCGTAAACTCATGCCCCCTCTCGCAATGCGAGCAGAGACATCGTCTCGTTTCGAGCTCCCTGTTTCTCCCGCAGTTCGCATGCTTCTCGATTCCATGCTTCACGGAAACTGCTTGGTCTCTCAAACACGTGACGACCAAAACTGGCGAAACTTGCAACTCTCGCTAAAACCGCAATACCCCGGTGACTCCAAACCATATTGTTGTTACGCTTTACAACTTTTCATTCCCCGTCCAAAATTGAAGTTGATGAGTTATAAAACTGTGTATTGTTAATGACAAATACAACAAAATTGTGTTAAGTCAAATGCGGAGAAAACTTCTGGGGATACGTATATTAACTCGTCTGATAAATAACTTTTAAGTTTAAAACTCCACTTTTTGCGATGATACGAGAGTTTTCCTTTAGACCGAAGGCGCCGTAAAAAAAATGTATTAATAAAACATAATTCATTAATCCGTTCGTCATCATTTGACCCTCTCCCCAACGCCGCGCGCGTGAGAGCTGCGAATGTGTGTGGCGTCTATGCTTGCTGAAACGCTTGTGCAAATCATATACGCTAACATAACCTGCGGCAGTCAAGTGGGGCTGAAAACTTTTGCCACCTCTAGCCACGCCAGTTCCAAGTGTACCGATGGTGGTTGGTCTCTCCCACTCTCTCGCTCTCGTTCTCTGTCTTTCTCTCATCGTTATATGCGATAGAATGTGGGTATGCGGTTGTGTGTCAACCATTCCCCGACGCGCGACCAAACAATCCGGGGCGATTCGAAAGAGAGAGACCGAGCCAGCGGAGAGTCGCGCAGCCAGTAACGTCTACCTCTTTCGGACCGAATCGGTTTCGCTGTGTCTACGTCACACAGCCAAACTCCACATCCCCTACGGCTATCTCCGCATCCCCTGTTCTGGATAGCCGGTCGAGGCTCGTTTAATCCCCCGCCCCGTCCTCTTTTTCCCGCCACTATCACATGGCACTCTCGTGCACGAGAATTTTTACCCGTAAAATTGTTAAACGACGTTTGAAAAATTCGCCAACTATGCGCCACACCAGTTTTCCTACCGTTAACCGTCGCACTTTAGCCGCGCGATCGGTGAATTTACCGTCGTATCGTCGTCCCCCTTTACCCCACCTATAGCGTTCGTGAAAAACATCACCCCCCCACCGGCTCCCCCTTCTGCTGCTGTATAGAAACGATTCGCTGTTATGTTTCTCTCCCCTTTTTCGTTCTATCTATATAGTTATCTCTATCCGGTACAGTGGGGTATCTATATAGATGGTTATAGAGTACAGTTATAACGCGAGCAACCCGTTCTCATGGGAGGATGATCCTGCACACAGGGCGTTAATATCGCCCGTCGCGCGGGTTACTGGTACCCGCGTACCATCTAGACCCGCCGTTACAACGCAGAATGTCGCTTTTACGGGCCGTCGAATTTGTTTCATCGTCGCACGGTGGTTCGCGGCTGCCGGAAAGTCAACGGGGAGGGGGGAAATCAAGTGTCGGTGAGAGGGATGAAACGCACGAGAATAACCTCGTTTCACTCCCCCCGTCGGTTAAAATGAAAACGTTAACCGTTTGCGTTAACTGCTAGAGTTGTGTGAATAAAAAAAAAGTCGGAAAGAAACAAAAAATTGTAGCTTTGAAGCAGCATCTCGTTCACAACTTGTTTACGAGAGTGCAGAGTGTTGAACTGCAATCGTTAATTAGTTCACCGAAAAAAAAGAAAAAAAAATACTTGGACGGGCTGACAAAAAAGCATCTACAAGCGGATCTTGTTAAAGAGAAAAATGAGTTCTTTTGTTTAATACCTATTACTTGCATTAAATGTATAGTAAGGATTGACGATTGCGTTTATAGAAAAAATATATTTTTATCGAACGACAAGCATAAGAAAAAAAAAAAACTGAAACTTATTCGCGAATGTTGAGATAGTTTCTCATTGACCTCCCGTCGGAGGATGCCGAGTGCGCTGTAACTAAGGAATCTTATATCAGAACTTAGATGCTTCGGTAGATCGTTAGCGTAGACTGCGAGAGATAGCGTAGTTTGCTCTTCGATAGCTCGTCTCTCGTCGAAAAGCGTATAGACTAGGGGCGGTGGGTTCCTTCGGGAGAGTCAAAAGAGGCCTTCTTCCTCAGTGTATCTCAAGGGATGCGAGACCTCCGGCTTTGGATATTCTCCGAAGTACGCTCGAGCGAATCCATCGAGCGCAGCGGTAGAGGCAGCAGCAGCCGCAACGGTTCGTTATTTTTCGAACGATGAGGAGAAAATCTCTCTCGCTTCGTTTCACCTTACCTCCAGTCGAAACGAGGGTCCTGGCTTCTCTGGTGGAGCAAGAATTCGCAGCCACTTCTTGACCGCTAGCGTATATGCTTTTGCTCCAATCTACTACTATACCTACCCGAAGAACCCCTCGGTGTTCACGATCGTTCGAGCTTGAAAATAAAACTCGAAATCGAATGATTATCGGATCGTTATTGGTGGTCTCACTCATACCCCCGGACTTGATTGGAATATGTGTATAGCTTGGCTGGGTGAGTGAAAAGCATAGCTATGCTACTACTCTCCAGTTTTCCTACTTCTACTACTGGTAGGATTACTACTACTACTCCTACTACTACTACTACAACTGCCATTGGAGAAGCTTGACTATTCGAGATACCCGATCGGATCTCGTACGCTTAGCGCTCACGGTAATAGGCATTCGCATTAATGAGTAGCCGCAGCGTCCTCGTGGTGGGGAGCAGAGATGAATTGGTCGATGAATCGAGACGTGTATATACTCCGGGAAATCCTGCGGGTTCCTCTCGTGATCGTTCTCTCTGTTCAACGGTTTCGCAGCAACAGCTTGGCCAACGTCATCGAACTTGGCGGCTTCGGCCTCGCCAATCAACGAAGCGGGACGTCAGAATCGCGAGCTGATGCGAAGCAGACAGAGAGCGTGGACTCTCTCGCGGTCTGGCTAGGGGCGCTCTCTCGGACTCTCTCCACTCGTAATCTCGTTACCTTCCCGGTTCTGATTACCGACGTTAATCAGGGTATAGCGATGATGCGCGCGGGTAGACGCAACGTTGGGCAACGAGGAGAAGAGAAGCGATGGACGGCACAGAGGCCGAACACGCTTGAGAGCTTTTGCGTTCGCGGCTAGGTGAATCCGAGCGCTGGCTTGCTTCGGTGCAGACCTCCCTTCCCTCCCCACTCTGTCTCTGCGCCTCGCCTATTTTGTGTGGAACTTGATTATCCGATTAGTCCCACCTACTGTTGCTCGATGTTGCTCTCTGATTCACGATCGTGAACTATTACCACGGCCTGTAATCTCGCAGATAGCTAGCTGTGCATATCTCGTAATGACAATCAACATCAGTAGTAACGGTTAACAGACATCTCGGTTTTACTGATGTTCTATCTGGAAGCAAAATCTTACTATTTTAAAATACTAACAATCGACACTACTTGCACAAATGGTGGAAAGACAAATGTTTGTCATTCATCGTGTGAAGACTACGTCCAATTTTTTTTTTTTTACACTGATTACAAATCTGCGAAATATATCGCTCCGCGCTTAATTTATGGTACAAAAAAAAAAACGAACCTACAAAATTAAAAATATTATTTTTATTCATTATTGTTGTCATTTCGCAAAGGAATGTATCAGTAGAATAGTCTCGCGATACAATATAAAGATTGTTTGAGAGCACGTAGATATTACAAAGCGATTTTCTATCGTGTCGCGTTTCGCGTATCGAACTACCGACAGACAGATACTGAAATTGTGCCCGCTGCGGCTTTTACTTGGTTTGGCCAGCACGCAATTCTGAAACTCCTTGTCCGTATACTTCTGTTTTCTTCTATCTTTGTCTCCCGTCCCCGTTCATTGTATTATCTTCCAGAGTAAGAACGGTGGCTGATGCGGTATTACATGAGGAAGAAGGAGATCCCCTCTTTCTCAAGTATCTTTCCCGCCACGAGCTTGCAAAGCTTTTTCCACACTGTATCCTCCTTCCATTTTTCTATCTTCGTTCTTCTGAGAAATAATTGAAACGTCGGAGCATTTGATTCATTTCTTCGTGGATCTCCCTCCTCACTTCTCGTTTTATGCAGAGGCCTCCTCTCTGGTCGCAACGGCACGAAAAGCTTCTCTCATCCCTTTACGTTTTCTCGTTCCCTCTCCAGTTTCTTTCGCAAATGCTTACAAGCACTCGCGTCTTTCCTTCCCCCCGGAGAGGGGTGTCAGTTGAGAGGCGGTCTGGAGCTTCTGGTCTGCGTGCTCTCTGGTAACCGCGAGGAAGCACCCAGTGAGTGTACCGAAGGGGGATGAAAAAGGAGAGTGAGAGAGGGTTGAGACAGGTCGCGAAGATCGCGCGATAGGGCATGAGAAACGTCAAAGGCTCCTATCTGATTGGACGAGACATCTCTCGAGAGTCTCTCACTTTTTTTTGTCCCTATCATTCTCTCTCCTCGCTCTTACTCTCTCTCTATATAGGAATGCACTTATCCGATTGGCTGGTGCAATTCCGTCGCGTCAGCTCGACTCCGCGAAGCGGCACAGCGTGTGCGGAGAAGCGTCGCCGACGACGCCGACGTGGGGGCGTCTGCGGGAGGAGGGTGGTTTATACCACTGTTACCCCCTCGTCACAAGAGGATGAGAGACTTTGCCGCGATTTTTTCCCCCCTTTCCACACACGAGACACGAGAACCACATGCATGGATCGTGACTTCTTTCCCATTACCTATAATGCCTCTACCCCAAGTTTTTTATCAGATAAAAATTTACTTGGATTCGAAACTCCGTCGAAAGATTCCGATTTTTCTTTTATCTTTTCTATTCATCGCTGTACATTCACTTTCTGGGATGATGCATTTGTCTCCGGTCTTTGTCAGCCGGATATCACAAACTTCTATCTGTTTCTCATATAAAACTGTTCAGACAATCGGATAAAGATATCCGTGAGTTAGAAAACTTGATTGGCATCGAGTTTCGCAATTTTTCATCTCGAGTTACTTTAATTGCTTCGCGTCGTTGCTGCATCGGACAGTTGATGAAATTAGACGAAGGTCGTTACTGACCGCTTATTTCTTGCTTCCTCCCGCTGATGCATTAATACTGGATATTGCGAGAGTCTCCCGTTTCATTCCACTGTTCCTCTATTCCCTTCGCGCGAAGTTCCGCGCATCCGTATGGAACGATGCGCGATAGGGTGGGTGGTGTACGAGGGTGTTTTCCACTGGACGAAACGTACACACAGCGAGAATTGAATAGTGGACACTTGTACGCTGGTGGTCATCTAATATACAGTGTGTCCCACATGTTTCGCGACGCGCGTCATTCCCACCCCATACTACCAATTCGCTCTCTCCTGGACAACCACCAGACATTATTTATGATCCCCCGGCGTTCTCCGGAGAGTTGTGTTCCGGCAGCGAGCCGCTGCGACCTGCTATCATCCAGCTTGATGCTGTTGCTTCCATGTCCTCTTCTCTCACTCTGGTTACCTTCCTCTCACTCTCTCTCTCTCTCTCTTCGCTTATTCCGCATTCTCCCTATCTCACCCCCCTCTTTTCTGTCGTTGAGCGAACGTATGTCTCCCGCACTTTACACTCAAGCCACAGGCGGGCCAACCCTTTCTTTCCCTTCATCCGAACTCACTCATCATCCCCTTTGACGCCGGACTTTGGCTTAAGGGGTTTTTTTTTCTACTCTCGGGGATCTAGAAACTCGTTCGCCTTGCTTTCGCCCACTTCCGAACGGGGTGCGCGCAAGCCGAGAGACTTGTGCTCTCTGCTTTCTGGTTACAAGGGGTAGAGAGAGTTCTTGCCGCTTGTAGGAGAAAGCTCCTTCAAAGGCTCACGAAAATTCCTTCTTTCCGGCGAAATCCACCAAGGAAACCGGAACGGCTCTTTCTCTATTCTTTCGCTCTCTCGTACTCTACCAGCAGCGGTGGTAACGCTACGAGACGTTTGCCAGAATCACCCTTCTCAATCTTTCTACCCCGTCAGCTTTCTTTTTCTTCCTCTTGTACGGATGTGCGTGTGTGTGTGTGTATGTGTATGTGGATAGCCTTTGTGGCGCAACAGACGAGGCCGAAAAGAGTCCTTACTCGATCTCTCGCTTACACGCTTCGCGAAGCACGATTGTTTCTAAGCGTCTGTGAGAAAGAGAACGAAATTGTGGGTCACAAAAAAAAAAAGTATTTGTTAACTTTTTATTTAATGAGCCTAAAATAAAAAAAGGAAAAAAAGTTTCGAGGGAACTTTGATTGAGAATCGAAAATCGGAAGCGAATGATTGAATTGTATATTCAACGATTCACGCTGTAGGAATATCGCACAGATAAAGCTCCGTCGAGCTATGGACTCTGCGAGGATACATATAGAATAGATTGCCAGTGTGTGCGCGTGTGGATGTCCGTATGTGTTTGGTTCGTTCATTCGTTCGTTCATTCGTTCGTTCGCAGCTGAATCGTTAACCGGAGGATAATATTCGCTCCACAGGCATTGTTTCGATGCGGGTATGGAGTAGCTGTGACTGTGATGGTGGCAAACGGTGCAGGGGGACGGGGTGGAGAAACGGCGCGCGGAGCTTTCATTCGGCTCGACATCCGGAAATCGCGTGCCCGACGCGACGAATAATTACGTGCGGTGTATGGGAACGTTCGGGAGGAACGCGAGAGATTCGATGACTGAAATCGGCGAGTGAGAAAAAGCTCGTCCGATTTTCTCGACTATATACTACGTGCGTAAAGCGTACAGTTATAAACTCTGCCGATCCTCTTTCATCATCTAAATAGCTAAATATCGTCCCGGTGATTTGGTTTACGTGCGACGGATGTTTTCCAACTTGACGGGCGAATTCACCTCGTTCACTTCGGGAATTAGCGCCCTTCGAATTAAACAATTTATCAACGTTAAAAATTGCATGTTGCGCGTGTCTAGCGACGGCAAAATAAAAGGGCCTCGGAGCCTTCATTTCGTTACAACGTAGTGGCGCTTTTCGAAAATACTTCAGCAGGCGTATCTCACGCGAACGGTTTTACGAAATCGGCTTAAGTACTTTTTCATCAACGCAAAGTGCGCGCGAGCTCTCCGGACGAGGAAGAAGCTTTACTCCCATTGTAATAAACAAGAGCTTTCGAGGAATGCCAGCGCAGCTTCAGCTGCAGCTGCAGCAGCATCACAATCACAGTGACGAGAAATGAGAAGAAATGAAAGAAGGAATATTATTCAACGTTAATATACGTGGGCACGTGTGTCGACGATTTCAACTCACCGAACTCACGAGAGGCATTAACGCTCTTTCGTGTTTTTATTCGAAAATGCGAAAAATTCTCTCAAACCCGTTCGACGTTTTTCGGATAAAAATATGAGAGATGCGCGTCTCATGTGCGAAATACGAAATCAAAAATTCTACGATAAGCAAAACAGGTTTCAGGAGTGAGGGAAATAGTCTTTCGCTCGTTCCTGTCTCGTTTCTAGTTGGTTCTCGTGACGACGACGATTCACAAATGCCGTATACCACTCTCATAGCTATGGAATTATTGATCTACGACGCTGTGAACCGCGATTTATTACTGCGGATAATGCATTCGGAATGCGTTTAACGGGCGAAACCAACGGCGGCGTTACGCTCAAGCGCTTCGGGACTTTGTTCCCTCTCCGCAATCTCGTTTTCTCACAGAGATTCCTACCCCCCCTTTCTTCGAGGGTATAGAAGGAAATGTTTGGGAGAAGAAAAATAAGAGATGGCTCTGCCGGTTCTGTTGCCGAGTCGAACGGGCGAAGAGTTATAAAAAGAGTAAAAGGCAGCGTATACCAACGAGCAACAGCAGGAAACGCAATCTCGACGCGAGAGATGCTAGACGTACGGGTGGAGGAGGAGGGCGTAAGGCTATCTTGCTTTGCCTCCAACGAAAATTCAACGACAGTTCACGGAAAGTACGATATGTTTCCACTGCCAGCTGACTTTTGAAAGATACACATTAAAACTCCCAAGAGATCTTCGTCTCAATGTCTACCGAAAGCCTCTCACTGTTATTTATCACCCTTAATAAGTTAATAAAAATATGTCTGCCAAAAATCGTTTGGTATATGTATAAAATTAGCGAATACTATTCGTTTAAGTAATCTAAAAAAAATTAAACGATTTTATTTGAATAAAAAAAAATAAAAAAATACATTCAATGCAATGAATTCTATTTTTCAAAAAGTTAACCAACAAAAAAACGAGTTAAAGGGCATATGGTTGCGCTATAAGTCGCATAGGAGTGAATAATCGAAAACGAAACGAACTTAAAATAAAAGTAGCGTGGATGTCTGTGAGGGAAAGATACATTCGATGAAAAGTGTTCAGAGGCGCCCAAGAGGATAAATGAGAATGGGAGGGAATGAGGATTCTCCGATCGGCAAAGTCCTCGCGCGAACTTCCGGCTTCCCGCTCGCTATCTTCTCGCGCTCTCTCTCACACCCTTCGTTTTCTTTTCTCTCGTGGGCAAACTCTCTGGCTTTTTCTATCCTCGGAGTTTCCTCGGTGTCGCGTCGGGGTGGCTCTGCTTGCGGCCTCGAAGGGTGGCGAGTGAAAAAAAAAAAAAAAAAAGAAAAAAAAAACGAGAGAAGCCGAGCGAAAGATAGATAGATAGATAGGATAGAGAGAAAAAATCTGGTGAACCCCTTTCCCCCGACTCTTACGTTTTCTTCAGTTCTTCTTTTACCACCTCCCCCGCTGTAAATGCTGGCCTCGTTCTCATCGTCCTTGTACTTTTGCCTCGCTTATCCGCGCCAGGCTGTTGCAAACCCACGTATAACTCTGTTTTGCCACTAGGAACCAGTAAAACCCGTCGTGGAAAGAGTGACTCGGTGCCAACACACAGAGTACATTTAAATGGCGCGCATTACGAGGTGCTTAAAAGACGGGAGGGCAAAGAAAGAACGCAAAAAATAGAATAAAAAATCTTTCCACTACAAAGTCCAAGAAAGAACGTTAGACAGACACTACTACAGGAGCCCTTGAGTAAATGTTCCTTACCCCGAGGATTGCAAAGAACGCTAAACCAGCAACGAAGCTTCTATCCGCAAACTGTACCGTATCCTTTCAGTGTGCAATTCAAAGAGCCGTGTGAATAACTTTGCGACAACTCGGCAATGAGGATTCGCTCCTACGGTGTCTTAGGTTGCTTCTGCCGATGCTGCGTGAATAAAGTATCAGGGGTTGCGATCAGAGCCGCGGGAATAAGAGCGTTAAAAAGAGTTCGAATAAATAAGGGATGAAGAGAAAATGAAAGTCAAAGAATTCTCAACGAAAGAAAGAAGGAATGAATAACAATAAAAAAAACAATAATAAATTTATTCAGCGAGAGGTGCTGCGCGGTGAACGATGTATAGATAGGTCGCACTCGATCTGTTTTTAGCGTAGTTCCAGAAAAAGGTAAAACTACGAGGTGAAGCGGAACGCGCGGAGAAGGTACGAACCGGGTATAATCGCGAGCTGAGAATCGAGCGCAGTTTTTGCTCGCGTCGTAAATTTTCTCGTAATCTTCGCGAGGGCGGGAGAGAGGGGAGGATTGGTGAATTTGCACGTGGTTTCCTTCTCTATACGAACCCCCTGGAGCTTTTCCTGGCGCAACTCGGCCTCTATTACAGGCCATGGTACACGGGTACCGTGCCATTCGTGTGTATGTATATCCAAGAAATATAGTTATATACGGTATAGTTAAAGCGAAGAGAGAATTGTGTGTGAAAATGGTGAGTGGTTAGTGGCTGCACGCGGACTCTGTCGTGGCCGATAAAACGCGCTTTATCCGAACTCACCCCGGCACAGCATATAGAGTCGGGACGCTGTCGTGCATCGGCGTCGCCGGGACGCTCGATTGGCCGCTGACGGTGCAATTACGCTCGCTAACCGTTCTCCCTTTCTCTCTCTCTCTCTCTCTCTCTTTCTCTCTCACCTCAACCCTTTTATACTATAAAACTCAATTATTCGAGCGGTAAATTTGCAACGTATTTCGGGTTAGCCGAACATCCCTCAAATTGTATCGGTCAATGCGAAAGGGTTTAAGTGATGGATATTGGGTACCAAGAGATAGATATATCTCGTTACTTTACTTGGCTCTTAAAGGATGTTCGACCCTTTTTATTTCACCTTTAAAATCTTCTGTAGAAAATCAAAAGAGAAGAGAAAAGACGAAATTATTTGACTGAAGAGCGTTACATGCAGATAGATTCAAGCTTTCGCATCGTGAGTGACCTGAAGAGAGTTGGCTTTTATGAATCAAATTGGAATTGAAAAACGATAATTACGGTAGTCTTAATGGCCGCTTTAAATACGAGGATGTACGGGCACTCTTCGTCCCGGGAGTAATGTAAACCGACCGAGTGAGTGGGAAGCTCACTCCGGACTCCATTGGCGCTATGTATGTATGGAATAGAGAGACGAGAAGCGAACGTCGAGTGGGAGTGAAGAGGAGCGAGTGTCGGTTGTTCTAGAGGGACGGAGGGAATCGAGTGAGTACACACAATGGCTTTCGCATTGGGGGAGGAAAGGAAGAAGGTGCGGAGGAGATAGAGCGAAAACGAGTGGGGTATGAGAAAGCTGTAGCCGGGCAGAGAAGGACGACGACGACGACGACGACGACAGGGAACTGGCAAATGGATCTCTTGCTCCATCCCCATCGGCTTCTAGCTGCTTCTGCTGCTGCGAAGCCGGAAATGAACGAAATGGCCGCTAAGCGAAAAGGGTTCTTTTCTTTGATCGAGCAACGTGCCTGTAGGAGAACGAACGCCGAAGCTCACTTGTTCCCAGATGGAAAGAACGAGGGCGGAGGGAGTGGTGAATGCGATGATGACGGTCGTTGCTGGCCAACCCGACATCGTCGAATTCCCAGAAGAGAATCCTTGCTATATAGCTACTTCGTTATAACAGCGCACCGAAGGAATTAAATGTTCAATATCTCTTCGCCATTTTTAATCTTTTTTTCATGTTTCAACCTACGTAACTCTGAAATGCAAGGCAAAAATAGAATCCTTTATCGAATTTCGTATTCCAATTGCGTTTCGAAGATTTCAATCTGTTGCAGGATAAACGCGTGCATCAACAGATTTTTTTGTCGCGTTTGCAAAACAGCTATCCGGTAGTAGGATCCCTTTTGCGAAGCCTGAAGATGATGTGGGCATTAGTGTCGAAGAGGATAGCTCTCGGTTATTTGTCAAGGAAGAAGGTGGCCTGTTGATGACAGAGGGTTCGACCCCTAGCAAGGCTTCTGGAAGCTTCCCCTCGTTTTCTCGAACTACGCCTCTACCTTACTTATTTTTCGTGGACTCCCCCTTCCGTTCCAACGGTGACTAGAAGCGACCCTTTCTATAACGTCTTCTCCTCTTCTCTTCCTCTTTATCTCGTTCGTATACCCTCTCACCATCTATCCCACCAACCGGAGAATAGATATCCGACTCTCCTGGTCTCGCGTAATCTCAAGAAATAACTCAACGATCTTCCTCTCTCGGTTGCTCCATCGGCTCAAAGAGCTGAATCGAGCTATTGACCCCCTTACCTCTTGTACAACCGCGTCACCTCTCACAGTGTAACCGAATGATTTCTCATTCAAGCTCCGCTCCCTCCGTCGGGGTCTCCTTTCTACGCTCGGAAATATAGAACGTAACCTCTGATTCTTGATATTGCGCAGACATCGACGGTTAAAGCCGAGAGTTTCCTATATTACACATATTTTAAGTAGAAATAATAACAGATGTATGTACTATATCCAGTGTTATTATATACCGTTGAATGAAGGATTTCGATGATCCTGAACCATGAAGCGCTGGACTATATACGTAAACGCAATATTCGATGCTTATAGAGAACCGAAGATGCCGCAAGATCTCTGTAGCCAGCAGCCTATCCTTCTATCATCCCTTGAACCTTTCCCCTGTAGTATCACGGTTCACCTCCTCCCTCTACCCCGCTTCCCGGCTTCGATTCGACGCTTACCCCGTTTCTCATCTCTTGCGCTCACACCGATCTTCCATCCTCACAATTCGCTCTATACACTCGTACTCTCCCTCCGTCTCCTTTCGCACTCGGGGTTGGGTTCCCTCTTAGCTCTCGTTTCTGCCACCCGAGCGCCGCTCAGAGCTGATCCATATGTAACGCGAATGAATATTCAACCCCTCAGCACGGTTACTCCTACCACTACGGACCGTAGTGTTATATATGTATCGATGAGCATTCTACTACTATAGCGCGAACGAGAGGAAGAACCATTCACGTGGAGAACTCTGCAGCTCTCAAGCACGCCGCTCATGCCACCGAACGGTGGAATATCATCCCTTTCCCTTACTCTCTTGGGTTATACCCTCGCGCGGCTCTCTTCTCATCCTCGCAGTCTATCGCCGATCCAACGCCGACGACCCGCGTCGAGATCTTGAGTGCACTGATAGCAGCACCGGCTCGAGAAGGGATATGGAAAGGGTTTACCGGCTGGTAGGGAATGCCTGAACTACTCTCATCTCTCGTTTGGGTTCTCCCCAGAAACTGATGGGTGCGAGCGACCGAGAGAGAGAGAGAGTATTACATCGCTTGATTGTGCGTCAGCACTCGCTCTCGAAACTTTTGTTCGACACACATGTTGATATCGGTTTTGTTGTGAATTATCGACAGAATAATTTTATTTGAATTAAGAATACAGTTATTTTGTTAGATTCAGTAATATCGATACTATGTCAAGTAATACTCTGTATATTGTATATAGTGTCATATATCAATTGAATTTGCATTTAATTGATCATTATCAACGAAATTACTACAACGCAAACGATAATTTGTTTTTTTTTTTTTTTTTTTATTATTATTTCTGATTATCTCGTACTCTGGATCAATTTTTTTTGTTTTATCCTAAGAGTTCGAGATCATCGCGTTCGGTCGGATTTTACGCTTCGACGATTGATCGAAAGCAATTTTATAGAGACACTTCGTAAAAAGTTGCAAAAAAGTATTATCGGCAGTGCGCCGTGAACGTTCCATTTCGCGAAGGAAGGAAAATATATATCTGTATATATATGGCGAGTGAGAAAGAGAGAGAGAGAGAGAGGAGGTTAAGGGATTAGCCTCGCTTACGCGGTGAACCGAGTTTTCCAGCTTTCCTTCTTGGTCTCCGTTAAGAAAGACGATCACCGGCGAGAAAAGCAAGAGGACTCTCTCGAGGAAGGCGGAGGCGGGACGGGCGAAATCTCTCCAGTTCGACCGCTAAGCGGCCACGATGCCGGGGGTGTACGAATGTGTTTACCCCGCGCGTGCTAGCGCTCGCTTGAGAAACTTTACCATGGAGAAACGGGGACGAACGAGAGAGAGAAGCGAGAGTTTTCCCCGGGGCTCGTTTCCTTACCGCGCGGACAACGTACTTTACCGCGCTGGTTTACGTATATAACCCACCATCGTTTCCTCTTCTCTTTCCTGCAAACTCCCCCGCCTTTCTCCTCCTCGTTGAACGCGAAAATTCGAGATTTATGGGGTAGTTTGCAAGGTGTGGGAGGGAGGAAGGGGAAGCTGTGATGCTTCTCTCGCCTGGTACATATCGCTCGGTAACCGCGAGAGAGCCGCTTTAAAATTCATGGAGAAACGAGCAGAGTCTATGGGTTGAATCTCGCGCAGCGAGACGACGCGAACGCAGTCCAAAGTCTTCGACTATCTTATCCGGCTGGTGCTCGATTAAGTGAGAGCTTTTCTCTATTCACCCAATCTTAGAAAATCTTCTATACTTTATCTCGTTTCTTTCATTCCTCACTGCTGCCTCATTTTTCTCTTTGGTACACGAAGAAAACTCGTTGGACGATATTTTTTCAAATTTATTTCACAAAATTTGCGTTTTTATTTAAATCGTATGAAAGAGCTTTAAAAATTTTCGAGAGTGTTGTTTTGCAACTGGGAATAAATGTAGTTTCGAAGTGATTTTTCATCGAAGGGATGGAACCCTCCGTGGAGTCTGCTACGAAAGTTGCAACGAAACGTCAATTGGAATATATTAACGCGATCCGAGAGGGTCGCACGTGCTTTTCTCAAGCTATTCCTCCGCAAGCTTTATGAGTCCGTGGGGTGCGTACGCGGCTTCGCTCGATGTGACGGCGTTTGACGCTTTTGTGTCGGGGATAATATCCACGTAAAGGCCAATTTCATCATCTCAGCTCTCGTCCTCTCCCTTGCATCATTCTTCACCGCCTCGCACTATCTTTCGCCTCTCTCGTCTTTCTGCCACTTATCCGATCGGCGCGGACTTTGTCGACGAAAGCGAGAGAGAGAGAGAGAGTTTTCGAGGGAAGACGCTCTTGCAACGCTTTTTCGCACCCCCTGCGGTCTTAGCTTCTTTTTGCAAACCTTTACGTACTATATATCACAAAATGCTGCGCTCCATCGCACCTTTTAGCATTTCACCTTTAGTGAAATGCTCTTTCCCCCCTCCCCTACCCCCCCCCCCCCCTTTGGCAGCCTCGTTTCTCTCCTTTATGCTCTTTCTAGCTGCCGTTGCCGCTGCTGCTACCCTCCTTGTACTTTAAGACTTTCTCACAGAGTTCTTCGTTCCTTGAAACCCATTTCTCTCTCGTGCAATTTAAGGACTCATCCTTTTCGGGAACGAAATATTTCGCAGTACTTTTTTTGCAATACCATATTTTTCTATCGTTCACCTCGCTTGATCTCAAAAGAAACGAGAATCTGTACGACGTTGACACAGAGTGGAAAGAACTGTTCTCTCATGTTCACTTTTTATCGCATCTTAAGGTTTTTACTACAGCATACGACAGGATAAGTTCGACGACGCTGTAACCATTTTCGTATGAAACTGTAAACGCGTAAATACCGCATTGTTGACCGCATACGAGTTTTACGAAACTTTGAAATACCATTGTGAGCTTTTTTTTCTATTTATTTCGAAAAGTTCTAAGCTCGATTGTGTTTTTATCGGGCATTCCTTCTTCCACGTACAGAAATTGCGGCATACTCGCTTGGATGGGTAGATTTGAAAGGAGGGTAGACACTCGGACATAGGGGAGTACCAGACACGCGGAGTTTTTCTCCCTCGAACGAGTGTTAACGCTTAAAAAATTGCGATCTCTGTGCTCCGAGAACAATTGCGTCGCGACTGTGATTTCTGTCCTTTGGTTGAGAATCCGAAAAACGCCGAGGATACACAGAGTTCGTACAATTGCTTTCTCGTACGTATCGCTTGGAGGAAAGGGCAACGGAGAATTTTAGGTGAAAAATACCAAACCGCTGTGCGAAAAGGCCAAACGAAGGAATGCGGTGGAAAAACTCCTTTCGTTGGGGCTTTCTGCCGGTTCGAATGAAATTTTTCGCCGTAAATTCTACCGAGGATTGTATACGGTCCGGAGTATCCGCGATCATCCTCACTTCACACTTTGTACAATATATATCGTTTTATTTAACAAACCCTTCGAACGTACACGCGTTTCCAGCTTTACTTCAATTTTTTTATTTTTTTTTAGCAAAAGAATGCTTTTTTCAAGGTAAATATGCGATGAAGTGGGATAGTTTGGACGTTAGGGTAGTAAGATAAGGAATTTGGGACTAATCGATTAGGTCGCCATTATGGAGAAGGCGCCAAGGAAGTTCGTACAGGATGCGGAGGAGGATGCGAGAACGACATCGATCTCGTCTCGTGGAGTGAGTGAAATCGAGGGAATCGGGAGTTTCTCGCGCGGTTCTCCATTTCTCGTGTGTGGGCTCTCGCGTAGCGTCGTCGGAGAGGTGATCGATTGTTTTAGGGTTACCGCAAACACACGGGACACGGTCTGCTTCAATTCTCTCGGGGGTTCCCGTGTGTGTCGTCTCTCTGCAGGAAGACACGGTGGAGCAACGCACAACGTTGGAGTAATCTTGCACGCTGCTACCTCGTTCGTCCAACGCCTTTGATACCGCAGTGTGCACGGGTATAAGGGCCAAACCCACGTTCGAACTTCATGAATGTGTAAAGCAGACGAGGTTAGATGTTCGCGAACTTCGAGGTTTGCCCCAAAGCGGTATACCGATCGTCCTTTATCGTTGAAATTAATTGTATTTTGTTTGCAAAGAATGTTAGCAACTCGTGAACGGAAGCGTATTTCAATATCTTTAAAGTTCTAACCCTTCACTCGCGGGAATGTAAAAGAATAACCTTAAAAAATTGATAGGAGAACCTCAAAGGGAAAGAGCAGGTAAAAATTTGTTATAAAAGTCTACGTATTAATTTTATCCATAATGTTATCAATAAAATTAAATCGGTTTTCTTCCGAAAAAAAATCTCTTACTAAGATAACAGTAACGCATATCAATCGCGAGTTCGAATTCAATATTTCATCTCACGAGGCGTGGGCTCTTATTCACAGTAGACCATTCCTGGACGCAAATTCACCTGAATTGAGAGACTCGCTAATCATTAATCTTTCCACGATAGTGTATTGCCCAAGTTGTCTCGAGATGGGAAGATTGCGTAAGTGAGAGGATGAGAAGTAAAGTGAGTTTGCAGGGCTTCGGAAACCCTCGTCAAGATTTCATCCCGATGGCCCTTGACCGGTAGTCTGCGGTAGCTTCTCAAACTCCCTTAACTCGTACTCGAGTGGACAACGGATCGTAGAGAGTAGATCGTCCTGGCAACAGGCTTTAGCGATCCGGTTTTTTTTTTTTCCGGATGAATCCATCGGTTGCAGAGAGGAAACTGAAAATTCTTATTATCACGGTGATATCCAGAGGGCTAATGTCGTTTTCACGTCTCGTACGCGTATCCATTACTGTCTGGTCGAAGGATGAGATGTTTCACCACCCTCGTCAGTAGACCAACGGAGCTGCTGGTCGAAGACGAGGGATACGTGGTGGTTGGACTCGTCGTTAGCGCCCCTGGATCAATGTACCCCTGCAGTCTGCTACCGATCGGTCATCTTTAACCCCGGAACGACAGCCGATTTTGTAACGTACATGCATACAACGACGTCGCTGCTGGACGAATTTCTGATTTTCTCTCGTATATGCATCTCAACTACAGATTTTATCGGGTGGTAAATGTGATTGATATTTTTCACCCCATTCTTGCCGATACTGGATAACTTCTAAAATTATAACTTTGGTGAAAAAAAAAAAAATTCACCGCATTTAACATATTTTTTTAAAAACTACTTGGCGTCGAGACGCTGCCGCGTCTCTCTTAATCACATTACTTGTATTTTTTTCACTCACATTATGACAATAAATTTGTTTTTACGGCAGCAAAATGAGGGAAAAAAGTGTCATTGGTAATTTTGGTATCTGCCTAAGTGAATGTTATGTCAGCCGGCTTAATTATGAAAGATAAACTCGAGACCGCTATTTTTTTATGATGAATTGACGAAAAAAAAAGGAAAAAAGTAAACGAAAATTTCGGTAAGCGTGCATGAGTAGTCTGACCTTCAATCGTAGTATTGAATGATATCTCCTCATTGGCAAATTTTGCATACGCGATGACTTAATCGAGGGAGACTTTCCGTTGGATTGACGTTGATTGTTATGACGCATCCGTAATTTGTGGGTTATTCAAACGTTTCCTCTAATTACGACCGATACGTTCGCAGAGCTCAAATAACGAGGAGTTAAACGCGTTGAAAGTTGAAGCTTTCGTAAACGTAGACTTAACGGCGACACTCTGGGAATGTTTATTTGTAGTAGAGCTAACGTCACGTATACCTAGCGATATAGACCACCGAGACTATCTCTCGATGTAAACTGTATTGACACGAGAAAGTGGCACCGCGTCACTCTCTATTTCTCTCGGCCGTTCGATGTTGCTCTAGTTTCAATCTCCTCCACCATACTAACGTTTATTTCTCGTATCACCTGTAATTTGTATTGCCAGCAAAGGCGCGTACCCTCTTCGCCCGTTCCTTCCGTGCCATTTGGCAGCCCGCACGATGTTTAGCTAACCCCGAAAATTAACAACCTCTAAATGTACGTTATACCGGACACGAAACTCTCCTTTTCTCACTCTCGTATAACGATGTGTTTTTAGCGTTCTCCCGACGGAACGACTTCCGGGACTCGCCCATCTCTCACTCCACTTTCTCGTTTTGCTTTCACTCGTCTTTTCTACTTTTTTTTTTTTTTTTTTGTTTCTCGTTCCACGACCCCCAGTGACTCGACGCCCACGCGCTCGCACGGGGGCTTAATATATATTCCAGGAAAACTAGATTGATCGATTGCTCAGAAAGGTAGAAACGAGAAACTCTCTCGTTCTCGTGGCTCTTCGAGGGAGTGAGTAAGAGCGCAAAGAAGAAGAAGAAAACTTTACCATCGTACCGCGGGTATAAAAATGTACGATAGAAAGGCATACTACACTTCGTGGGGTTTATGTACTTCATCCTTTCGTAACTTTTTTCTCGAATCTCTCGCGCGAATATCCTATCCTTTGTCGAGTATCTCGTGCGTATAGTGTAAGGGGAGTGTTGCCTTTGAGAAAAGAGAAAACATAACGATTTGTGGGAAGCCCCGGACGAATCGAGAAAAATACAAAACGCGTGAAGGCGCACGTTGAAGAACTAGCGTCTGACCAAATACGGAGTTTTTCTACTTGCGAACTATCTCCCTTCACCCCCGCAATCGCTCCATCTGTATATATAAACCACAGGAAAATTGGCGAATCGATTCCTATTCGTTTGGCACGGGAGCATGGCAACAGTCTTCTCGACTAACTTTGTGAAAAATCGTTTCAATCCTTCTCACCGCGTTTGCGTCTGCCCACCAGTCTGTGTGCAAAAGTGTTTCCTTTCTCGTGAAAGATTGTGGCGTCTAGTTCGCCTCGTGAAATCTTCCACCGAATCTTTCCTCTAGCGCGGACGTTCATTGTTTTATTACTTGTTCTCAAAGCTCGAGACACTCGATTACGGAATATCACATTGAGGAATGGAAGAGGGTTTGCGAAGAAGGAA
Organism: Cryptus armator; assembly: GCA_963971235.1. Classification (NCBI taxonomy): domain Eukaryota; kingdom Metazoa; phylum Arthropoda; class Insecta; order Hymenoptera; family Ichneumonidae; genus Cryptus; species Cryptus armator. The sequence goes on from OZ020232.1 coordinate 14,807,833, forward strand.
AAAAAGAGGACAACCATAAACATTTTCGATTTCGTAGAAGCTGCGAAAGAGGGCCCAACGTTTTATAATCTCTTTCCCTTCGCGAGCTTGAGAAACATTCGAGAGAAAAATTATTTATTTCCCCCTCACGCCGCGGTGATTGATGAATCGGGCTCTTGAGCCCTCGATAAACGCGCAGTTAGATAGGAGGAACTCGCGACACCATCGGGAGGGTGAAAGATTCGACAGCAACACCCCACTCCACTAAGAGAAACGTGAGAGACTCGATAATCTCGATAACACGTCACGAGAGGCGACGAATAACGAAAAAAAGAAAAACATTAATTCCCTGTGATCGACGGTGATGCCAAAGTTTGGTATAATATCGAGATACAAAAGTAGCGTAACAAAAATTCTTCACCATCTGATAAAATAAGTAATAAAAAAAATGTAAAAATATTTCTACAATCCTCCAAAGATATTCAACAACATTCAAACTGCTTATAAATATTTTTCAAGAAATGTAAGAAAAAGTAGAGCTAATAACGTTTCGCGAGGCAAACCCGTTGCTGATGAATGCAGTTTTATGACGACTGAGAAGTGTAAGAGAAGGATTATGTCTCCGGAGTAATATCGGCATCGTTAACCCACCAAGTATAGCATTTTGTTGAGATATATCGGCGATGGATGAGCGATCGCATATTCCAACAGCCGCAGAATGCGCCAAACTCGTTCCTGAAGTATTCGCATGTAGATATCGAGCCTTCGCAACACCTCCGGTTTCCCCGTTGGTGCTTTGTATTGCTGTTGTTCTTGATGAATCCATGCTGGATTTCGAACGCTTGTATAGCACGAGTTTCGTACCGAGGGGAAGGGAAACCCGTCGAGAGGTTGAGAGGCGAGAGAGGAATCAATTATTGTCATTCCGCAGTCTCTAGTCGCGATCCTGACGGCTGCTTCCGTGATGTATGTTACCCGTGAACGCGAGAGCGGCACACCGCTAGGCTCTCGACTAACAACAATCCGTTAGCCTGCTGCCTCCGACACTACTGTCACCTACATATATATGTATCCATATATATATATGTATATATATATTTGCTACGATACATGCAAGCCATCTGCCTCTGTTCTCTGTATTCCGATACATAGCGTTACTATGTATTATATAGATGTATACACATATTATATATACATGTATACAAGCAGTAGTAACAGCGAAAGCAGCAATACCCAGCAGCCACCCATCCCGAAACCCCCCACTCTCCTCTCGTTCCACGGAATACCATCGCATCACGAGCGAGCAATTTGTCACGAACGGTGCTTATTAGGCAATTCCGACGTTATACGGAGGCAGCAGAAGCAGAAGCATAGGCGAATGGCTACGGGTATGGTGGCGTCGGCGTTCTCGGTCATTTATCGACGCGCTCGCGCGTCTCTACGATGCGGTGAATTTCATTAGCTCTCCAGCAGCAGTATAATTCGCGAGTGGAGCCAAGATTGGAGCCACCATCCTCACCCTTTCCTACTCCCCCTTTCGTTTCTCTGCTCATTCTCTAGTGTTTGCTGCACCAGCTTATTCTGGCAGCTACCGAGTTACATAATCGCTTGTGCTCCGCCAGATACACGGAATTTTACCGAAATACCGTGATTGTCCAACGCGTGCAAAGATTCGAACGATACTCTTACCGACGTTATAAAAAAGCGAAAGGAAAATTGTATTCGCAGGCACGCGTCTTCTGTGAATACTGGCTTCGGGCAAAATATAAACGAGAAAGACAAAAAGTATTCGAGCGTTTCATGGACGATACGGCTTGAATGGTGCGGAGAAGACTTTCCAAGCAAAGCGACAGAGTGGGAAAGAGAGTGAAGTGGAGAAAGCGGAATATAGGGGTTGAAAAAGGGGTGGCGGTGGTGGTAGCGGCAGCAGTGTCGGAGCTCGGCCAGGCGAGTCTGCTGGTTCGCTCCTAATTTGACGCTTTCGATAAATTTAACAAGCTCGTCACGAAGGAAGGGAAGCAAGAGGCGGCGCGTATGTCCGGGCAGCTTGCCAGACGTCGCGTCCGCACGGTACTGCTCCCCGTACGACTCGACGCTCTCCCGTTCATATTCTCTCTCTGCGCTCGGCGTCTCGCAAGAGAGCGAGAAACGTTGAAGGCAGAGGTATAAGGAAAGGAAGGTCGAAATAGGGAGAAGGTAGAAAGAGGTGGAGAAGGACTACTACGACGACGAGAGGACCGACACCATTACGTACCGTATTCCAGGCAAGCATCTCCCGACGGGACGTCGTCGGCAAGCTGCAAGGATGAACAGGACGACGGTCCTCCTCGTCGTTGTCGACGTCCACTTGGTAATACTGGGGACTGTTTCCTCGTTCCGCACACCCCCGGTACTGCTTCTTCTTCTTCGTCTTCTTCTCCTTTCTTGTGCCGCTCTGTTCGCCTTCCTATCCAGTCGTGGAAGAAGTCCCAACGCAAGCTTGTAGACTCGTCGCATCGTTAGGACGCTGTCGCGTTTCTCGTTGCTTCCGCACCCTATGGGCGTCCTGTCTTCAGCAACACCCTCAGGCTCTCTCCGAGTATTCGGAAAAAACGGGGTAAAATGATGTTGCGAAATTGAAAATGTGGCCTTGTTAACTTGTTACTGTTAAACGAAATGTATTGAACAAACGAATGAAGCGATAAGCCCCGTCGTTTTTTCGAGATTTATCTTTTAACACGGATATCGTTAGTTGGTATTGTTCTACTTTATTGTAGATGTCCAAGTATAGTCAAGACGACGGAAAGACGCATGTCTCAGCTTTTAGAAAGTAACCACTGAATGTCTATGGGCGGCAAGGGAAATCCTTTTTATCCGCATTTCCGTTAAGATAGGTAGAGACTCTGTGAAAATAAAAAGTGAAGATTTTCCACTTGGCGCTATTTGTTTTTATTTTTCCCATTTCTCTACGGGTATTATGTGAATATCCAGTTAAAGCTTTCCACGACAGGGAAGCTTGACGAAACTCGGCGAAAATTCCGATTCCTTGGAACCGAAGGGGAAGAAGCCTCGAGGAATATGTAACACTACAGCTGCATATAACGGGGTTATTAGATGAAGCCTATCGCGGCGGCTTCGCCAAAATTTCTCAGCAGCGAAGAAATATTATTATGGAGTTAGCAGACCCTGGATAATTCGCGGGGCGTGACGCGCTATATGGCGCATAAATGCAGTACACGCGCGGGATACCTTAGCCGTAGCGTTACGATCGGCTCAACTGCGCGTAACTGCTTAACGCCTGCGTAAACGCAAGATCGTTTGGCACGGCCGTTTCGTTTGACGGCATCTCTCGCCAAACTCCTCGGCTACCTGGTATCCGATTCTCTCCATTTTCTCCTGGTGCTCCACGAAATTGCAGTCGAGTGTATACTATGGCTTCACCACGTTACCAGACGCTTTATCGTCTCGTCACGCCCTTTTCCTTTAACTAACATTGACCAGACACGTCGCCACATAATCACTGTATACTTCAAATTATCTTTCTACCAAATAAAACGGTGGCTTTGGGTTAATAATTAACTTCTTTCAAAGCTTAATGTAAAAAAAGTCACACATGTTGCTGCACTCCTGTTTTTGTTCGGCTTGCAATTGGTGTCAAGTGATCCTCCTTCTTTCTCCATCGTCCCTGAGGGTTAAATATTATTTTGCTCTACATAGTATATCGCAACACCCAGTACATTTTTCAGTTTCTGTTTCACCGCTGAAGAGTTGTATAGACTTGTTCTATCGAAGAGTCGTAGGATTACGTAGTTCCCACAGGATAGCAAAGGGGAGTATATATACCCTCGGAGTGTGTCCTGCTGTCTAGCTTCTCGCCGCTTCTCCTCGGTGAGAGTATCTCTTTCTTGCACTCTTCTTCTCTCACCCTCGAAGGTTTTTCCACGTCGTGCCAGTGTAGTAAGAGATAGATAAAGTGATTGGTCCCGAAGACCCCAACCTAGTCGCTTCACTCCCCCTCGAGAGTACATGGGGAAGACACGGGGAGAGAATGAAACGTTGAAAGAAATAGAGATTGGAGCCATGGGAGAGGAAAAGCGTTGGTACGGTAAAGACAGTACGTGAGGCAGAATAAGATAGAAAAGAACGGAGGTGATCGAGGTGGCAGCTACTCTGGCTCGCTATCCCTGTCGCAGACTCCCAGGATGGTTTAATCTGCCAGGTTTTTCAGTACGATCCGGTATAAAAATAAAATAAAAAGAGTCAACCGGCGAGTAAGAGAGAAAACGCGGACGTGAAGGTAAAAAGGGTCGAAAGAGAGATCGAGAGTGGAGGAGTCCACAGGAAAGGAAGGAGAGGAGAAGAGAAAAGTCGGAAAGGGAATTCGTTAGCGGTAACTGGCGCTACCCGGATTAGGATCTCTTTATTCCTGGGTTGTTGGATCTGCTTGGTGACTGCGCTTCGCTACTGTGGGACAGAATGAAACTCGACGGAATAGAACCTATACATTTGATTTACTCGGTAAATTCTCCGTTAAGATTACAAGAGTGAATATATTTGATAGCTTGTAGCATTTCATTTTGTGGAACTCGTTTAAAATTGTATCGAAAAATAAACTCTTGATACTCCGCAGAATTGAGTGAATAGGGTTTACAACGAGTCTTCGAGAATCAAAGAACCTCTTTCGTTTTTTTCAAGTAACAGTGGCCCACTTTTCATCATCTCTCCTGTAGAATTTAGCGCGTGCCGCTCGTTTCTCGAAAGTAATCAAACTTTTTTTTTGTTCTTCTTTCTCTCTTCCGCTCACAAATTGGCGGTATGTCTCACACAGTCGCGCCACCGTGAACGCCTTAAATCGAATCGAACGGTTCGACCAATGAAAAGACCAATCGGCCTTTGGGTAAAGAGAAGCGTGGAAAGCGCTTCGGGGGCTTTTGCCAAGAACGCCGAGTGAGCGGACAATGAGCGGCCCAAGTCCGTACCGAGATGTCTAATGCATATTAATGAGGCTCGCAGCTTTCAACCCCTTGCGGGCATCAGTTCGCCTGGGCAACTGATGTTCCAGGCGAATCAACGCCCCTACCATACTCTAACTCTTCTGGTCCTCTACGACGATAACGCTTTTCAACCCCTTCGATTTATTCCGATAAATTGTTTTACCTTCGTCACGCAAATTATTCAAGGAGACCTTGACCTTCTTTTGCTTCTTTGCGTCGACATAAGCCCCGACGTAATAGAAACGCGAAACGTGCGAATTACTTGAGATGGAATTCGTGTATTCTCGTCAAGAACGACATTCTCTTTCTGTACGAATGAAATTTTTGTGCGCGCGAGCGACGAAGATTGAAACTTATACGGGTGAAGTGTATCGGTAAAAAATAAAAAACGGAAAAGAAAAATGGAGGAAGAGACACCGAAAAGTAGAAATGGGGGTTGATTTGCTCCGTTGCATTTGATACGGACCATTGGATCTCAACCTGGATGGTATACCGACTTGGTCGATGTACCGTAATACATGTATATATATATACAGAGAGAGAGAGATCCGTGTATACCTACCAGAACTCTAGACCATTTCTATTCATTGAATGGATATTCGGGGGACACATCTTTGATTTTATTTCAATTTCTCTAAACCCCAACCGGCAGCAACACGGAGAGATGTCTCGGCCTATTTTCGAAATGACTTGCCGTCGTGGAACGGCAGCCGGTGACATCGAGTTTCCGTGTTACCTCGGGGTCTCTTTCTCACACCCTCGCAATAAACCCGCGCTCCCGAGATTATTGTCTTCTCTACCCAACGGTGGCAGCCTGTCGATCCCGATTTTTCTCCTTTCCTACTCTCCACTCGATCTCCTCCACACGTGAAAGAGAAATCGATTGGTTGAAGCACGACGACTCGTGCTTTCGACTGACTACGGACTTGCGTTCTGTCATGTGGTTTACTTCGATACGCGCGATACAGAGCGGATAAATACTTGTCAGCTTGATTCGAAGCAAGACACGAAAGTCTTCACTCGAAAGGTTTTATCGCTGTGTACGATCATCAGTTCGAACGAACTTTTTTTCCCGGCGTTTACATGTCCAATATATCGCACTTGACGATATTCACGAATTTCGACAAATCTCCCGATCTATGGATTTTCCAAGGATTCTATTCGGTAACTTCAAATACTTCGCAGTGTAAATTTGTCTCGATTACGAATAGTATGATATCGTTATCCGTACCGAATTCCCCGAACGTCTGGATAGACAACCCAACGACGAGTCGTATATCTCATTGGCGCGGAGAACGAATCGACAAAGATGATTTTTTTTTTTTTTTCGTGTTTCCTCAACTCGAATGCCGAGTGGGTACGAGAAGAAAAGCCTTGATTCTGAATCGTCCTGTATAGGAAGGAAGGCGAGAGTAAAATACGCCGCAGAAAAGAGCCGGGTACCTCTATCACTCGTCTACTGGATAGAGAGCGTTTCACATGGTAATCCTCCTCATGAATATCCTCAAAGACGATATCACGAGAGAAAGAGGTGTAGAACGTTAGGAATTCCGTACTTGGCGGCCCCATAACCCCTATTGGTTATCCAGAGGTAGAAGAATCTTCGCCAATAATATTTCTGTCTATTCGAGAATCGAACGTGTGCGTCAATTTTTCTTTTCATCTATAAAAAATCACCAACGATTTCAATATATTAATTCAGATAGTATTTTTTTTATTCCCTCCTCAACGGCATTTGATCTTAGCTCTTATATTCCATATTTTTTAAGTGATACGCGTACACACAGATACATATACACCGGGGTAGAGCTCGTTTTGCAAAGTTTCAACGAAGAAATCCCATTTTTACAAGAAAAGTTTTTACCCACTTCCGAGATTCTCGAATGGCAATCACGATAGCGCAAGTCTGGCTAAAAGTGCAGCGGAGAAAGATTCCCGAACTGTATACCGTGAATGGTAACCAGTATCTCTTCACCTACGGGCGTAACGTTCGAATAACGCACCGAGAAAAATTATATAACGAGGAGATTGGATGATATGCTCTTCCTGGGCTATATAGACTACGTACGGTTATCGCGACGATAATCCTCCACCTTTTTTTGTTGCCCTACCCTTTTCTGTCCCTTTTCACAACTCTTTTCTACTTTCAAGCCACTACTCTCGAAGGCCATAATCGGAAAAATTCCAGAGTGGACGTTCAGGCGTTCTCGTGGGCTATTCTTATTACGTCAGATCTGTAGTTGAAACTTGCTCTACGTTACATATACGTATAGAAGGAACATGTATATACGCGGCTTGCTGGTGAGCGAGTGCGCGCCGGGCCATTTGATTAACATACATTCGCGTGTCCTCCTTTTCCACTTGCCAACGACCCACCCCCTTCAGCCTGTGTATCCCTTTCTCCCGCTCCCCCCCCCCCCCCTCTCCTCCCGGACCCTCTCGGTACAGCCTCGATGTTTCTAGCGAAAGAGCGAAAGAGAGGTTGGAGCTTCGTCAGCTTTCACTCCCCTCCCTCCTACTCCTACCCCGCTGGTGCAAAAATATGGCGGCTACGAAAAGGGAGGTTTGCGGGGTGAGACGCTCAACTGTATAGTATAGCTAGAGAAAGAGAGGCGTAAAGGGGGTGGTGGAAAGCGACGGGGCAAAGCGTTCTTTCACATGCTAATCCGCGTGGCAGGCTACGTTCATGAATACCTACGGTCAAAGCACGAGAGAGCTCTCTCGCTCTCGCTCTCTCTCGTTTCCGCTTTCCGCGCTATAAGGCATTTCTACACTGGAAGCCGCGCTCCATAGGTCGGCGTGAGTGAGGAGGATGTAAAGGTGAAAGAGAAGGAAAAGGGAACGTGAGAGTCGGGGAGAAGGGCGCACAGGGGGTGGAGGGCTGTATTCGCTTCACCAGTCCCCGTTTTCGAACCTACCGAACGAGAGCCCGGAGCGAGAGATCGCAGAAAAGCGACGGTTGCGCCACGGCTATAGAAGCTCTTACCGACTACGGCAAGCATTTGGACGGATGATAGAAACTACTCTTGGAGAAATAGTTTAGAGGTTTGTATTGTGTCGCGAAATTTGCTTCTTGAATAGTGAGACACAGGCTATACAGGCGACACACTCGCGCAATAACTGGGGGCGAAGGGGGGTATAGTGCGCTTAGGTGCGATAAGTCACGCGTCTACCCTTTCGCCGAGTATCCCTCTCTCTTTATCTCTCTCGCTCACTGTGGAATATATTACCGTATCTGACCCTTCTACTGCTGCAGTTCGTGGTAGGTATGCCGAGAGAGAGCCCTACCGCCTACTTCTCTGAACTCTCTTTATTTTCTCGTTCTGTGTGCAACCTCTGGCCGACGCCGCAGGCCTTTGGAATTATTGTACGGCCCCCTACTCTTCCCTTTTCACCCCCACATTCAAAGTCGACCGGAATGAGATCGTATCTCTGACTAAAGTGCTTCGTCTGACTATATCGGTTTAATACTACTTGCACTACTTGCGGTACAGGCAACGCACGTGAAACACGCCGCTTGTGTATCAGTCTCGTGTGCATAACAATGACTGAATTTACGCGAAGCCGCGGGAGACTTTGTTGGCTTTATGTCGCAAGTAGACAAAATTGGAATTTCCTGGTTCGCAATGGCTACCGCTGAAATGTTAGCCTAGAAAACATATTGTTATACTCCTACCTTCGCCGTAACTCCAATGTTCATATAATGAATATTTTTCAGTTTGTTCATTGCGAATCTAATAGGTTAGAATGTAAGTTACATGTCCGGGGAGATTTCATGATAATATGGCGAATCTTATAACGATTACGGACTCGAGAGGCTAATAAGCAGTGTCCGATCATTCTACTCTTTTGGGTTCTTTCAGTGTTTGCATCGATCGCAGTTATTAATAAAGAAAAAAAAAGCTGCGCAACATGCACATTACTATACTTTTGATAGAGATGGAAATGCAGAATCGGTGAAAAGTAGAAGTAGTGAATTGTCCATTTTTCAAATATTATTTTGTTCTCGAAACTCGTAGTTGAGGGCAAAAGGTCGACGAGAGGCGAGAGATTACTATTCGCGTGGTAGTTTAATTTTGCGTATCCCAGAACCGAGATCGTAATTGTGAGTGTGCTCGACGGTCTCATTTCCACGTGAATTTAGTTTCTGGTTCGTGGGCGATGCCGTCGGAAGGCCTCTTTCGTTTCCACACTACAACCCTCTCTTCTCTACGCTACAGAGAACGAGAGAGGGAGGGGAAGGGGTGGGGGTTGTATGGCGACGCGGTGGTACAGAAGCGGTCGCGAGCCTCGTTGAAAAGGGACGGCGATTCCACGTGCTGTGCTCCCATGCATAGAGAGGGCTCATGTTTCCCTAATGCGGCCCGATAAATATTTAAGCATAACGTAATCGGTCGGATTATGCCGCGGGATGGAGATGGGAAAGAGGGAAGCGAGCCGCCAGATAGAAACAGCGAAGCTATTGGGTGCGCTTGGGAAACGAACGTGAGAACGAGACGGAAGTGCCACAAGGAACAGCGTCGGTAGGTAGTCGAGGCTCGCGTATGCAGTCTTCTGTATTACGCCGACGAGCTTTCCGAGAGCGTCGATGTCCTTCGCGGCTCGTAAAATGACGTCTTTCGTAATCCTCCGCAACACAGAAGTTGTTGCTTCACAAACTGTTATTCCGAAAATAAAACTAAAATATAGGCAATCAGGAAAACAGTTTTATTTTTATTTCAACGTTAAGCTCATGTTTAGTAGATAAAATCTTAATAATGACGTCAACTAAACACGATACATGATTGTTGCAGTTTATTTTAGTCTCGGATCTATAGTAACGATCGATATGCCAAGACTATGTGAGTTCACAATAGTAATATGAGTGAAATATAACGACAGAATAAAAAAAATCGCACCTAATGGGGCGAGAGAATCTCCGCGATACCAGTTGAAGGAAGGACTTGGGTTTATAATTACCACCAAGTCTCGATTGTGGTTTATTGCACCGCCTCGAATTTTCTCAACCCCTTTATCATATATTTTTTATTTATTTTGTTCTTTTTTTCCTATCCTCCATTATTTTCAGCTCTCACTATCCCCACAGCGTTCGTATTATATAATTTATTTTTTATTACCCTCCACCGCGAGTATACTGGCAGTGGTTGGAAGTCTCGACCGCCATCACCGCGCGCCCGTTGGGACATTTCCGTCCGCTGATGTGTCACTGGATTCTCTCTCCGTCTTTCTCTTTCTTTCTCGCGATTTTTATATTTTTTTATTTTGTTGCTCTCGCTCGACTCTTTTCCCTTGGCATTTCATTCATTGGCGCCGGTACAAACGAAGCCTCGCTGTGTGTTCCACTACCGTTGGGGTGAGTTGGGAGGGGAGTGTTGGCTGTGCCAGAGAGACCGACCATCCTCATCCACTCTCCCGTACAGAGGCGTACCGACCGCACGATGTGCACGCTTTTACGAGCTACAAAATACGGGCCAATCTGTCCCACGGTCGACCGCAGCAGCGGCGTCGAATAGCCTCCGTAGAAAATCTACGCCCGAATGTATATATTGCAATAGAGCAAAAGAGAGCCCCAAACACGGTTTGGATTCTCTCCTCTCGCCCTTGCCTGACACCCCGGAACACGAAACAGAGGGAATGAATTCGCGCGTTTCGCTCCGCCACCAAGCCATAGCCACCGAGAAGATCCGCACGAGCTTCTATATCCGAGCCTTTTTTTTCCGCCAGCCTCACGCGACTGTCGAGAACCACCATCCCGGATCGGTTAGGCAATTTTACGCTCTCCCAGTTACAAAAAACATTCACGGCTAAATGCTCGATGGTGCGGCACCGCTATAGCTCGATCACAGTCGCGGCGCCCCGAAACGAAATGGGGTTGAAACACGTTACGGTAGTTATGTATTAGCAGATGCAATGCATATCAAGATATACGCAGACTAATTCGAAACTGCGGGAAGTCTTGTCATCAACATGTTACTTCGAAAGAATTGATTTTTTTTTATTGAGAAGTTTCGGATAGAATCTCTATTGGACTTTCTAGGAGACTGTGCGATCGTCATGTGACAAAAAAAAATCGCTCGCAGTCAAAGTTTTTTGCTATCAATACACTTGCTGTTAAAATTTGACTAATTTCCGAAGCAACCTATATAAAGTTACGAAATATCAAATAATTTATCGGTGAATCGTTTTAGTAACTGGTTGCCAGTGACTGTATGACTCAGCCGGTTACCAAGCTGGAGAACGACGAGCACACTGGCATACCGCCGGTGCACTGGCGATTAATTTCAGAAACTCGCGATTCATAATGGAGGCCCATCAATCACCGAGTGTACGGGACTGGGTTCGGTACGTTCGTTGCTGGCAGCACACCCCCCGGTCATACTACTGCCACTCGCTAATACGTTTATGCGCTATGAATACGCGTATCACTGTGAGTGAGCAATGTGCGTGTGAATTGCTGCGCTCACCCTGGCCACTCGAATCGACCAGCTGTACTATAACTACCACTACTACTATAGAGGCGATAATTAATATTGAAAAATTATTAATCGCAATTATTCTCATTTACACTGAGAAAGAGAGATGAAACGATAACCACCCCTATCCCTGCCGCTGGGACTATTGCGGTGTATAAAGTTAATGTGGATTATTCGATCGTAAATTACGTTCGGAAAGGGTAAATAAATGAAAATCTATCAGTCTTGTTAATATACTTTTATCTTTTCCTTCGTTTTTCTTCGCTGCAGAACGGTAACCCGTTCGAGGATATAATTAACTCATAGCTGATAGTGTACATTTATATATATATATATATATATATATAGAGCATATTTTCCGCGGTGTTATAATGCGCCGCATTCAGAGGCGTGTGAATACCGCGAATACCTATTTCACCCGTTTCTCTGTGTTCCAACAGTGGATTCTCGCGGTCTCGTCGTTCGGGCTCTCGTAAAATTGCGAGTCGAGAAGAGAGAAAACGAGAAAGATAGTGGCCGGAGAGCCCGGTGGAAGCTTCGAGGCAATTTTGTCCGTAGAAAACTCGCGCGCGCGCGCGAGAGCGAGCGTTCCATCGCAGCGGAGAGAAAACGCGACCCGCTAGAACGCCCGGGGATTAGCATAATCAAAACGTTCCCCCGTGAAATACGCGAAATTGGCGCTCTCTTCTCGCAGGCAAAAGCTCTTCGTTTTCAGCAGCAACGTGAAACGAACTGCCGGAGCGCTCTCATGCTGATGCTGCTGATGCCGCTGCTGCCAGAGTTGGGAAAAATCTCGCTGTTTCTTTCACTTTCATCTCGGTATGCTTCTTACTTTCGCAGCGATCGTTATGCTACACTCATCATTCTGTGTACCGCTTCTCCTTTTTTTTTTGCTTACGCTACCGTCCCGGTTATTAATCGTGTCCCTGGATATTGTGTTCTCGCGTCGTCTCCTATTTACTTATCGGTATTAATTCACAAACGCCGCAAACAAATATCAAGTTAAACGATAATTAAAAAATTGTTAATAAAAATTCGTATTTCTTATTCGTGTGTTTCAGGTACGTAAGATAACATCTCACGTTGTTGTTCGAGGCTCATGCTGCTGCTGCGTTGGTAATATTAATTAATCGTTTAAAATAATTAAACAACATTACTTAGTTTTATAATCTATGAAAAAAAAAAAAAAAAAAAAAAAACAAAATCTATCTATCTGTATATCTCCACTCGAATCGGTAAGACGTAGACGTTTTTTGTATGCACGCGGCACGAAGACTTTTGCTTCTTCCTATATACGTATATTTTATTTATGTATACGTATATATATATATGTAATTCTTATAAATTCTTCCGAAAGCCTGCGATACACCGAAAGACTTTCGTATACGTATATACATACTATATGTTCGTTTCGATTGCACACACACACACACACCTACATATATATATATATTTTCGTCGGCTTTCACGATTTCTTTATTTCCGCGAAGATGAGAAAGCGGGCGGAATAGAGAGGAAGAACCGAAGCGATATGGCGTGTCAGTGACGGGTGAACGGTCACGAGATTGAAACGTTTGGACCCTCGATCCGTCTGACGCGGCGAGAGGCACCGACACTACACACATTCGTACCGTTCTCTCCCACATATACTATATATACATATACTATATAGTATTGTATATATATACATGTGCAAAACCGAGAACTTGCGCACAGAGGGAAAAACGGGGGATGGGGGATAGACGCAACCTTTACCCGTTGCACCGTATACCAAGGGCGGTTCGTGGTTAACGGCGTGGAACGTCGTAAATTGATAGTAAATGTCACATCCGGATCGTGGAATAAGAATGTGTTCCTGCGGGGCGAAAGTCTCTCCCTTCTCTCTCTCGTCGCTATTCCGCAATCGCGATATCGCGTTTTCACTGTATTTTCCTATCCGCGAATGTCCCTCCGGACAGAGATAGGAAATCGCCGGGACTCCAGTCATTTGTGAAGAAAAAAAAAAAAAAAAAAAGATAAAAATCACAGACAGTGTAAAAAAAAGGCAATAATCCAGAAATTAAGAGTCGCGCGCTTTCCGCCAATTGCGCCATATTCGAAAAATTTTTGCCACTACGATAGGCTATGAATCATTGAACAATTGTGGTTCAATTATGCTCATCGGAGCGTGTGACCATTTTTACGCCGCCGACCGCTGAAACGTGTACATACGTATATCGATATATATATAGATATATATGTGTATATATTCATGTATTAAATGCTCATTCGCGAAAAGCGTAGACGAGGCTTTTTGTTTCCGGAAATGCAGAATCCGTTGGTATACGGTGTGCGGCATAGTAAAGCATCATCCCTGTCGCGAACGTTTCGCTGTTACTGGCCGCATTGGGCCACACAACCGTGTGCCGCAACTCGCTCGCGCGCTTTATGCCTCATTGGCCAGGGGATGAATAAACGAGAGAACTCGCCCCGTTGCGCCGCACAGCATCCCCAACTGCACATTTTCCCCTCCTCTTCCCCGCTTGCCGATACCGCTCTCGCCGATCGGCTAAATGCCAGACAATCGATACGTCGCCCATGCTAACTCGTTCTATACAACCCCCTCGTTCCCTCCCCTCTTCCGTACTCTCCTATACCTTGCATTTATCGTGTCTCTCAATTTTCGATTGCAATGTCGATGCAACCGAAAATTGAACGGCAAACCACTGTTTCGTGTTACCGCGTTCTTTCGTTTACAAAAAAAAAAAAAGGGATGTTTAAAAAAATATATAAAACATAAATGTTCGGGTCTTCGTAATCGGAAATGATTTGTACTATTAAATATCGATATTACCCTATTATAATATGAATTATGTTATCGTGGCTTCGTGAATATCGAACGTTGGAAGGGGTTTAGCGCAGATTTGGTGGCGTAGGGTGCAACGAGATGGAATATAAAGAAACGATCGTTCGAACGAAATCTGGACTGCCTGGCACCGTACGCCTCCGAATTTGCCTTCCAATCGGAGACAGGAAGTGCCTGCTCTCTCGGTGCGGAACGCGCACCTCTGATACTACCAACCTTCACGCGAGCCTGCGATAAAACGATTCCCCAAGTTTCCGTATGCAGAAACCGCCCCATCAGCCCTTCTCCTTCCTCGAACGACGATATTGGAAGGCATTGAGCAAAACGAGATCTACTCTCGCATCTTCAATTTCTATTCGGTTTCTACCGCGACATCAATATTCTACTAAGGGAAAAAGTGTATATACGGAATCGGGTTATTTTAGCTGTTGTACACGGAGTTTTGCGCGTCTACGACTGTCAGTACTTTGGAGTTCTTTTTTTTTTGTTTGTTTTTTTTTTTTTTTTTTTTAACGCGAAGCTTTGCTCACGAATTGTCGTTACGACTCTATTTTCTTTAACGCTTATCGTTTTCGTTGAGTTTTTCTATTAAAATATCATTGCCGAGGGTTTCACTTTTGCGCGTCGCACGAGGAAAAGTTTGCGATATCGAGAGGCCAAAGGGTGAAATACAGTTCGATCTTATTCTCGAAGATGTACGAGAGAGAGTTCTGACCTTCCTGTCCAACGAAGCAGACGGCCCCTCACCTCGAGTCACAGCTAAAAGTTGTGAGATTTTTTTTTTTTTTTTCCTCACTTTTTACCTCATCCTCTTTCGTTCTTCGATACTTCTTTCGTACGCTCACTTCTGTGCTATGGCCTCTATACGTCTTCGACTCTCGCTACGGGATGGTCTTCGATCTCTCGAGATATCTTTCGCAAACTCTTCACCGGTAAGCTCGGTCGTTCCGCGGAAAGGGGGTACGGCGCAGTACGCGAGAGGGAGAAAGAAAAACCGTGAGAAAAGTTTTTCAATCGCGAGTATAGCTCGTACATACCGATGCGGTAAAGGAGAGGTGAGGCACAGGAAGCAAAAGATGGAATAAGCGAGAGAGGCGTGTGCTTCGCGTTACGAAAAAAAAAAAACAAGAACAAGATATTCTACAACGTTGCTTTCCTCGATTCGCAGATCAATTTTTCAATGAATTCTTCCTTCAAACTCCCGGTAAACTTGGTTTATACTTTCGATGAAACTATTTTATAAATGCTAATCGACAAGAAACATTTTATTTTCGCCTCTAACGCGATTCTTTTCTTCGAATAGTGATTCAGAAATAAAATGATTGGCAACTTACTGATCAATGGAAACAATACATCCGCTATATATAGACATATCAATAACCGTTGGTGACGCTTTTTTTCCGATTAATTTCGCAAAAAATTGCGATAATCGGGGTTTTTACAGTACGATGTCATTAATTTTCTTTGGAATATCGAAAAAAACGGAAATATTTATCGTGTTGTACGGAAAAAAAATACGGAAGATAAAGTACTTGGCGGAGTTTCAAAACCCTTTTTTCGCATCGACACAGGACGATAAAGAGTGTCAAAAAAGTGTGATAAAGTGGTATCCTTGTCATTCTTTCACGTAAAAATCGAATGTTCGGCAAATATTTTCGACCAGATATTTCGATGTATTTTTTTTGCACTGAACGTGAGTCTGATAGCTATTTTCCCATAAAATCAAACGGGACATTAATAATGGCGAAAAAAAAAAAGAAATCCAATTTCTTTCGAAATTCGAGTTTTTCAGAAATAGATCGTGTAGTAGTGGATCAGAATATAAATACAACGACAAAATAATGTCTGATATTTCTTTTTTTTTTCGCAGTTTAAATTTATTTCGATCGAAAAAAAAAAAAAAAACAAATTACTTGGCGATATTTTCTGAATATTCTTATTGACATCGCTCATTCCTCGGCAGAAGTAACAAGTACAAGAAATCTAGTAAACACTTAATATCGACCTCGAGATTTAGCGACTTGAGCGAAAAAAAATTAGATAAATGATAGGTTGCTGGATATTGAGGGCTAACCAATCTATCACGCCTCAGGCTGGATGCTGTTATTGACAGTGCAAGAACTGTCGAAACATCCCTTCCGCATCGAACCCTCGTACATACGTTCTTCCATCATCCCCTCTCTGCTTTACACCACTTATTACTCATCACTCTGTGCTGTAAAATTCTCGCGTACGACGAATTTTTTCCACCGACTATCACGACTTTTAATCTATTGATTATTGTAAACCTTCGGAAGATCAAATCTTACGAGCGTTTCGCTATTATTTGACAATGATGTTCTACTTTTTCGCCAAAATGATGTTAAAGATAAAAAGTAATGACGAAGCAAAGAACGAAATTCACAGTGGCAAGTTCCGTTGCAGTTACAATCCATAAAAGAAGAAAGGTACGATGCGCGCGTGCGAATGCGTGGGAGAATCGTTTCGAGTGTAAAAAAAAGCAGGCCATGGCATCGGTGTTGGTGTCTATACAGAAACAGAAGAATTCAGTACGTTAGTAGATAGAAAGAGGGCGGCTCGTGAGATGAGATGCGACGAAGGGGGTTTGCGCGGTCGACCCGAGGGTGCAAAGCTTTCCTCTTCGTTCCGAGCCTTTCAGAGAAAGAGAGCGAACGCGTGGGCAACTCGCGCGAGCTACGATGCCTCTCATTGTTTCGACTTGAGTGGCGAAGCTTCTCATTCCCTATCTCTCTTTTCAATCTCTCCAACCCTTTCGCTTGCTCTCTCTTTCTCCGACTCTGGGCCGCTGTCGTCATCATTTTCAATTAGCTCTTAATGACTAGGCAACGGGGCGGGTATGTAGAGAGAAGGGAGAACAGGAATGGAACGCAGTTTCCTCCCTTCTCGACGCGAGTTATTAATTATTAAGCTTCTACCCGGTATTACGTTAATTAAAAATTCAAATACAACAGGAACAGAGTACATACCGCTTCAGTCACATGCGAGCGGGGAACGGGGTAAAAAGGTGTATTGTGTACACTGTAAATAATATCGATCGCAAAACCTGCAATACAATGCTATGTAGTCGCGATTGCCGTACCGAGACCGCGAGATTATCGCTTCGTCGAATTCTTAATGAGATCGTGAAACATATGTATGTGTACGTGTGTTTGCCCGCGCGGGCGTCGTATCGATTCACTGAGCCGTGCAAAGGCCGTTTCTGCTTTAGCACACGAGACCACTCTCATCCTATATATACCTGTGGCTTACAGCCTCTCGCTATCCTTTAGCTCTCGTGTGGTTCACCGTCCAGTGTTGGACCTGTTTAACGTTGAATTATCATAACCAAAGCATAGCTTTGATCAATCTCATAATGTTTAGACAATAGAGAAAGCTACCTAATGCCTTGACTGCAGCAATAACAATGAACGATGATACAGTGATTGGCCATTCAACGGGAAATGCCAATCGTTCGTATTTAACACATATGGCTCTCTTTCCATTCGATAACTTTTCAAAGACCGATAATTGCACACCCACTGTTAACTGTACCAAGCTACCTGTCCCGCTTGCTTTCGCCTATCTATGGTCATTGGTATGCACCATGAATTGTCAGTGAGCTTCGGCTCGTCTTTCTCTCCACCCCGTTCCGCATAATGATAATCCACACTGTCTCTCGTCCATGTGAATAACCGGAGATATACAGTGATTGGGCATTTTTCAGGAAATACCAATCACGAATAATTAACACATCTGCATTTCCTTCCATTCAATAAGTATTCAAAGGCCAATCATCGTATACCGGCTATTAACTGTACCAATTTTGTTCTTCACTCGTTTCGCGTACATACGGAAATTAGTATGCACCACCGAACGTAAGTGGGCTGCAAGCTTGTCTTTTCAGCGACCATTCTTCGTAATTATAATCCTCTGCCTCTTCTCTACGTTGATCAAAGTTGGTACAGTGATTGGCCATATTTCAGCAAATGCCAATCATTAATAATTAACACATCTGCATCACCTTCCATTCAATAAGTTTTGAAAGGCCAATAATTGTATACCAACCATTAACGGTACCAATTTTGTTCTACGCGCGTTTCGCGTATATATGGTCATTGGTATGCACCATTGACCATGAGTGAGCTTCGGTTGGTCTTTCTCTCTACCGTTCTTCGTAATTAGCATAATATAGCAATATCATAACGCGTGCTCGCCTCAACGCATATACGGCCAAGCTGATGGGAAATGTGTCGGGTAAAATGGGACGAGAGTCGCGAGGAAGCTTCAGTTCGTGCATCGCGGTACCGGTTAGTTTTCTCTCTCTATCTCGTTGCCCTACGGGATTCGCCAACGGGGGAATATCGCACACGAGAGTCGTTAAAACCCCGCGTATGGCTCGCTGTAGAAACTCCTGCTGGTGCTGCTGCTGCTACTACTATTGCTGCTCGGTAGAGATATTCTCGCGAGAGGTAAATCCCGCACCGCGTAGCATCAGTATACCGCGCGGACCGCGCGAATACCGGCTCACAATTACACCGCGAATAGCAATTAACTTGATTACTTCCATTAACGGATGACCAAATTCATTACTTTCCATACAGCGACGAAGATCGATTGACCGTGGAATACGAAAAAAAACAAAAAAAACAAAAAAAAAAATCAGGTCAAATTAATAACCGAACGAATGTATTTTTCAAAATATATATCGCATACGTCCCCGCAGACGTCTATGCAAGATATGGACATTTATGTCTTGAATATATTTTTTAAGTGTTCATGTATCCTATGTAATTATTATTATTTTTTTTTTTAACGGTGAATTGCGCATGATATTCTATGAATTATATTGCGGCAGATATATTTCTAATACCGTTATCGACTTATGCGCCGGAGTCGGGTACACAAGTTCAACGAGGTTGGCGTTCGTTTTTATTTTTTCTATTTTTTTTTTCTCTCTACTCCGTTTCCCGCTCAAGTGCACACGAGCTTTTGCTGCACTCACTCACGTGTACACTCGAATGAACAAACAGAGCGGGACTCTGGTTGGCGTTACCGCTGGTGCTGGTGCTGCTGATGATGGCTCGTCGGGAAGCATCGCGAGGCAACGGTATAACATTGCGAGGTTTGCGCGCGGAGCTTTAGCGTTCCGGGTGCGCAAGACACGATATTTGCAGAGTCATTAAATAGCGGTTGGGATTCCCGGGGCTTTGCGTTATAGTGTATTAGGCCTGGTCGGGCCTCTGTGCACATCGAGCGAGCAGTAGCGGCAAAGCTTGTCGATGTACAACGCGAGGCGCACGCGGGGGTGAAGAGATGCACACACATCGGTGGAGTTATATATTCCAAACCGACTATCGATCCGCAAGCTCTCGCATTTACCTGATGAGCCGACGATGCGTTATGAACCCCACTCACGCTTCATCGTCGATGGAGATGCAAACCTTCGACAGCGTGCAGTTTGATATCCGTCGACGAACGCAAGTGATAAAGCGTGGGATGAAAAAAAAAATATCTAAAACTGCCTCGTGATGGTTCACCATCAAAGTTTACTTATTCTTTTATTTTTAACCGTATATACAATAGTCCTCGTCACAACGTAACCTTCTGGCCACGTCGTGCCGCGAGACATGATCGACATGGAACGGCTCTTGCGGCATCACAAGTTCGGAGTGGATGAGTGGTCAATACGCTGGAAGCCGAAGAGGCAAAGCGACGACCAGCGGAAACTCTGAAACAGCAGCCGCACCGATACAATTGATAGCCAATTTATGAAATGCACCAATCCGTCGAAGCGATCTAACCGCGCGATATCGTCAGAGACAAATATAACGAAGTGTACACACAGGCAATGACTATACCTTCTTTTTCAATCGTCTCCCGACAACGCGACGCCGAGAGAGATGAGTTTCGTTGCAATACTCGCCTTCGAGGGTGCAGCGACTTCTCAGTTCTCGGACTCTATAAAAATTAAGGCCCTAAGATTGTTGTGAAAAAAAAAAAAAAAAAAAAATGGTGAACATCGATTTTAAATAGTAACTTAATAGATATAGTAGAAAAAAAGTTTTTGTTGCGTCTACACACAATGATACATAAAATAATAGGTCCCGAATGAATTTTCAACTCGATCGTACGGTCACGAATTTCCCCTCGACTTGCCCGGTTCCCGCCCGGTTCTCATTCTGATTTATGCGAGACAGCGGGTGGAATACGAAAACGATGAATTACTCGTGAGAATTAATATTTGAAACGGTTAAGCCACAAGGGTCGGTCGAATACGAACCACCGAAGGTGGATAAGAAAATTGGTACGGCGGGACCGACCTATCATTCGGTCGGTTGTTAATCATTCGACCTCTATACTTCCCCGCGCTTTATCGCCCGCCAAAACTCGTACACACGAAACGTTCGCCAAATGATTCTCATATACGATAAGAGAGAAAGGACCGAGAGAATCGAATCGCATAACCGTTTCGCGAGATAATAAAATTCCATTGCCGATTGGAAGTTCTTTCGTTTGGGAATTGGCAAATATACTTGGGAATCATACACTCAAGAAATTGGTTAGAGGATAAGACTCTTTTTTTGTTTTTTTTTTTTTGGACCGAAGGTATAACAGTCGTCGTGAAACGAGTTGGATGAATTCTCAAAGCGGTAAGTAGGAGAAACGGCAAAAGCGAAGAACGGCAGGTGAACGACGTCGGAGTGACGGCGAAGTGGAAAAGGAAGCGATGTAGAGTCAGACAGGATGAGAAAAGAAGTGGAAAGCTGTATGCAGCTTTGCAGAGTGCAGAAGCGTCACAACCAGTAACCAGTAAACAAGGATGAAAGTAGAACTCTCGTCGCTGCTGGTGCCGGTGCTGCTATACCGCTATGCGCTATGCTATACAAGTTGAGGGGTTGCGGAATAGAGGGGAGCGCTCAGTCTGGCTCTGCAAAAGCCAGAAGACTCGTATGAAACGAGACGGTATACGAAACAGAAGAACAGAAAGTGTGAGCGGGACGAGATTTCACCGAGACCGTAAATAACACGTCACCCGCCGCTCTCTGTTTACTCTCTGCACACGTTTCCGCCTCTTTCGTTCATTCTCCGCTGCTTCCTAACGGCACCTACCCTGTTCAAGCGCGTTCCACTTTCACTTAAATAAAAAAAAAAAAAAACAAAAAAAAAAAGAACGAAAAAGAATGAGAGAAACAGCAAGAGAACGAAGAAAAATAAAAGAAAACAGAAGAAGCGTTCAAGTCGATGTCACTAGAATTGAATGAAACAAACAAAACAAAAAATAAAAAACGTAAAAAAAAAAGCAAAGAATATAAAACGAATGAACACATTTCACGTGACGATGCGGAACACGAGAGACGGAGAATATTGGCAGAAAAGGGTCGTCCGCGTCGATCGAAGAGAGTCTTAATTAAATCCTCCGTACTACCGGATGAAGATTCGAATGGGAGATATAAAAGCGTCGAATCTCTTGAGAAGGGTTTTTGCGGGTGTTACACCCCACATCGAATCCTCCCTCACTGTAGCCGCACACCGTAACCTAAACGTAGAGATGCCGATCCTTTCAGTCGACGATTTTCAAGGTCTCGACCTCGGAGAATCCCGTCGTTACACACTTCGACTTCTGTGTCTCCTTTACCGCCCTCTTCGTCTTTCTCTTTAATACGAGTTGATCGGCAACCCCTTTTCCCGGCGGCACTTGCCAATCTCCGGTATTTTCGTTGATCGCATCGGGAGTGGAACTCTCCCTCGGGGCGATTTCGAATCGCTAATCCAATCGTCGAAGAGAATCGATGGTGGGAAGGGGAGTGAGCATCGCAATGGGGGGTGGGCGAGTTTAGGACACAGCAATGAGTGGAAGCGAGAGTCTCGGCGAGGGGTCGAAAAGTCAAGAGTGAGCGAACGAGGCTTGCTAGAGGAGAGTAACGTTGGAATATATAAGCTGATGGGGAAACGCGAGCAAACGATAGACGTACGATGATGAACGAGCTCTGCTTTCGATGGCCCTAGTGGCCCTTGGAAAAGAAATTTTCTCCAACAGCGATGAAGAAGAAGAAGAAGAGGAGGAGAAGGAAGAAGAAAAAAAAAAAAAGACACGTTTTCTCCCACCAGATGAAAACTGCTCCGCGTATATATAACAACTGCTGTGAAGCAGAAGGGCGGTAATCTCGCGTCGTTTTACAGGTTAAATAGTGTGATGTACGCCCGTCTTAAACTTAGCGGTTGATACATGATATACATAGGGAGCTGAGCTTTTCTTCGGCTATAAAACTGAGACGAGACGCTCGGCCCATTTAGTAATTACCTAACGCCGTATAGATACGCCAGTGATTTTTCGTTCACGAGAGTCGCTTATCGCTTCCTGCCTCTCTGCTTTCCGCCATCGTTGGGCTCATCAATAATCTTCTTCGACGGTTTGGCAGCGCGACGTTGTCCGGGCGGCAAAGTTATATCAGGGTGAAGATAGATCCAACGAACTTCGAACTAAATTTTCGCCTAGGATTGCGTATACTCGTCGAGTGTATGACGAGAGACCACCGACGCACCGAAGCCAGACGTACTTCGATCTGTTTTTTTTTAGGTTAAAAAGATTATCCTCGCTGTACGTTAAAGTAGCTGTGAGACGGATAGCGAAAAGAAGGTATATATAACGGAGTAGTTAGAGTATATATACCGAGATGAAGGATATAGATAAGAAGAACTGTGAGTATGGGAGAGAGCAATGAGTTGCGGAAGGCTTTTAGTGGATATTACATACCTCCTCGAAGGATATTAAATTCTGAGATTTATCTCGGTCCCCGCACCCCGTTCTCGTGGCGAGGCGGTAGACCAACCCTTAAGAAACGTTTCTTTCTCTCTCTCTCTCTTGCCTCTTCCGTTTCGTAACAGATATAGGATTATAGTCTGAGTTAAAAAAATTGGAGTAAGAGTATTTGTTTTTATCCATTTACCATTCAAACGATACTTTATTTTTTATATTAACGATCGAAAGAAATTTCAAGTGTATTTCAGTGAATTTTTATTTTTACGATAATCGTTGTCGGAAATAGAATACATTATTAATCGTATTAAAAAATTATACAGTGAACAAAAGTGCCAAAAAGTACAATTTATTATGCTGAAAGATATTTTTATTTTCGTAATGAACCGTTGCAAGAATATTTTAGTGTGTCTGACGTACAGTAATACATTTTCGAAGCCCTGTGGGCTATTTCCACTGGTAATACGCTTCCTCATCGACGAATGGATCGTCGGTAATTCGTGCGTGAGGGGGTCTGAAACAGCGGAAAATTAGCCTCTCGCTTATGGCTTATGGTACGACGGTTATACCCGGCGTCCAAGACCTGCTCAGCTCGGCTAACCCTCCCAGGAGAGTTCCTACACTGTCGGGCGACTACTGGCTTATGGAATGGGCGAGGCACTAACCGTTTCCGGTTGCTCGACGGCACCCCCGCAGGGCCATTAACGCGCGTTGTAGGCGACTGCTGCCCAATGGCCACCCCTAGTCTCTCTCGCGCTGGCTAAGCATGCTACGACGAATCACCGGAAACTCGAGAACGAAAGGTGCGTTCGTCACTCTTTTCCTTCTTTTTTTTTTTTTTTTTTTCTTTTTTTTCTATCATTCATAGTCAATTTATTGGATGAAAAATCGTTGGTTCGATCGAAGTGACCGATCGGCGAATGATCGTTGAAAGAGTATTCAGCGTCACAGAACACTCCTAGAAAAATTATATTGCACAGTCCGTCAGTTTAGCTATTATCTACAGCCCTACGGCAGGGAAAGTCGAAATGCGTAGTCATAGTTGACACGTCATCACTTGGGGAATCGGGGCAGGTAGACGATATTGGATGGAGTACAATACTGCATACTATAATATGCACCGATCGTGCTCATTGACTATTTATCGGTCCATCGAATGTGAGCTTTCTAATTGCCGTAGAATCGTTGTATGCCGAGATCGATACACTATAGGCGGTTTATATTGAAGCCGGATAGGTGAAAACGTATCCCTCGACAGCCAGTAGCACGTAACAGCCTGGAACTGAATTGAAATATCGTTTCGTGAACTCTGAATAATGGAGAATAATCCGGGAAATCGGTAGCCTCGAATTAATCAATGAGTCGATGGGTTGTTGACGAGGAGGGAACTCGTGATTGCAGCTCAGAGTCGTTTAGTACGTATATATATTAATGTATGCACGCTCCCGCAAATGCATCGTCGCGAACCCTATAATCGAGTGGCACTTTCAGCGAATTTTCTTTTTTTTTTTTTCAATCGTCGTTTTTTTACGTCATATACGTATAAAAGAATGATAATTATAGTGGGCAACTAACAAAATGAATTGATGGTCGTACTAAAATTGTGTTGATTTTCTCGGCTCGTAATAATGGATAATATAATCCGTACAGTATATAATTTCCCGAGAATAATCGAGACTTCCGGTTACAATGGTGCGTAACCTCGTATACGAGCGGAAAACGCCGAGCTATTCACGCCCTTTAACGATTTGCCCCGTAACCATTCGCTCCACCTCGCCACACACTGCACATTTAAACGTATGCGTTCTCTCTCTCTCTCTCTCCCCTCTCAACCCTCTTGAGCCCATTGCATTTCCCTGTTGCAGTAGTGCAAGTCGTCTCATCGCTAACGTTCCTTTACTACTAACGTTCACTTCTCATTCCCCTGTGCATTCTCTCATTTCCTACTCTCTCTCTCTCTCTGACTTTCTCTCTCTCTCTCTTTCTCTCTCCCTCTTTGCTCTCTCTATCGTTCTCTACGACGAAGCCGCTAGGAGGCACTGTAACGTTAACGTAATACGTAACGTCTACCACGCTAACTTATATTGCGTCGAGGATTACCACGTCGCTTCTTATCTGTACCGGGCAGGTTTCCCGAGGCGCGAGAAATTCTCACTTTCTACCGGCGCTCTCTCGCCGCGCTATGGGAAAACTCTATGCCACGCGAATAGGAGGCAACAGGGTTGCGAAGAGAACGCACGTAGTCATTCTGTGCCGTCCCGCTTTCGAGTTTTTTTTTTTACCTCTCGCCTGCGGTACAACGCATATTTCAATTTATTACCAAGTCTATCCCACTAACACCCCTGGGGATACAATCACCTTTTTTATTTCTTTTTTTTGCCACAATTTCCATGAAGACTCGTTCGTTTGTATATATGTATCGAGTTGGTGAATTTGTGGCGTTAGGGTACAAATGGAAAAAAAACACCATCACAATTAGTTACTACATGGAAAGAATTTTATATCGGTGGATATAAAAAGTATTTTTTTTTTTTACAAAAGTTTTTTTTTTACAAAAATATATTTCGTCGATTTTTTTTATTTGATACATTTTTTTATATGCAGTCGATAAGTAATTTTTCATGTTTCCCATGTATGTTAAAATTCTTCTGATTCTTCTGGTGTCGACTGGGCGTATCAGAAATTGTGTAGAAATAGAATTCGACGTGGAAAGTCGTACCGATGGGTGTTCAATAACGAAGATGATTGCCGGTACCGTAGAATAGTCCTCCCATCGATTTTCTCATACTCTCTTCGCTTTCCTCCGTTTTCTAACTCGTCTCTCCGTCTCTTTCTCTTTACCAACGGCGATAATTGCCTTAACTTGCTAATAATAACCAATCTCAGAACGATTTCCTCTCGGATCGCGACCAATCAGAAGACGCGCATCCATTTCCGTTCTTGACGTTGGGAAACTGGCGTAAACTCATGGAATGCGCTTACGTGGCGAATGTGATTGAAACTCCGTCCCTCGACAGGACAAAATATTCTCAGAACTAGTATTCTATATACATGGACGTTATAATTGAATTTTTCAGATACTCGTTTTCAATTTTGTCAAAGCTTCAACCCGAGAGCTCGATGCTTCACTGATTCCAACCGGTGAGAGCCGAGGAAAACTCTTTCTCGTTATATCAAGCAACTCTGTATTCGCGGAAAGATATTAATTAAGTTGATTCATAAGGCAGTCCGTATGTAGATATATATATATAGAAGCAGTAATAGAAAAGCCAGATGGCTCTTCCACGCCGTGACTGGTAACTCGGTCAACCTTGAACGAAATCATGAGACGAGATGCCGTCTCATTTTCTGTCCTCTGCCACCCGAGAAAAGTCCCGGAATGAATTTCGTGGATGGTCGACCGCAGCCTTTTTCGTATTTCAAAAGATACTTTCTTCGACGTCAAAGAGAAGTGCTTTTTCAACAAATTCAAAATAGTGATTTTCGCGAGCAAAGATTAGTCATATCTCGACTGAATATTTTTTTTATATTTCTTTTTATTTTTTATTATTAACTTTGAAAGAAAAGTCGAGTTGCAAGATTCACCCCGGTGATTCGAACTCACCAGGGCGCTACATTTTTTTTCTCATTCTTTTTGTCTCGTCATTCCCCCATTCCCGCCACCCCCCCGAGAGCGTCTTTGGGTACACAGTCATTCTCTCTCGCTTTATTCTTGCCTCGGAAACTTTTGGGATAAGTTCCCGGATATAAGCTTCTCAAGAAGCCCTCATCCCCGAGACTTTGTCCCGCCACTGGTGCGGGTTCTCTCGGTTTCTTCTTCATCCTTCCTTTACCTTCTTCGTCCGAGCGTTGCCTTATTTTGCTCCATTTCCCGACTCTTAATTACTTTGCTAATTCTTAACCGGGGATAGCCCGTCTCGTCGTCGTTCTGCTCCCGTACTC
Source organism: Cryptus armator (assembly GCA_963971235.1). Lineage (NCBI taxonomy): Eukaryota > Metazoa > Arthropoda > Insecta > Hymenoptera > Ichneumonidae > Cryptus > Cryptus armator. The sequence continues at coordinate 14,834,803 of OZ020232.1, forward strand.
TCAGTACATCGTCGTAGTTTTCCGCCCCCCGCGCGCGCGCGCGCGCGGGCACAGAGTCCTGAAATAACAAGTTGCATACCCGCTCGTTGCTGCCGTTGCTGTTTGCAAAGTGCGAGTTGCTCCGGGGCTACTTCTCATTGCCTCATCTCGTTCACTTTATTCTCACATTTACCCTATTTCCCTCACTCTCGTTTCGCTACGTTTCGTTTATTTTCTACTGTCTTTTTTGTTTTCCTTCCGCAACATTGCCGCGAAATCCTGTTGGCTCGACACGCGGAAAGTTGCAAAAAAAAAAGAAGAAAAAATAGAGAATCGTGACACAGTGGAAAACGAGAATGGTGTGTAGGTAGTGAGGAATAGAGAGATTGCATAGCATACAGTCCTCGGCGCCCTCGCAGTCTCTCGTTTGAGATGCAGGTGGGTACACGCGTCATAAATTCCCCTATCGAGGGCGGTACGCTGGGCCGAGGCTAGTCCTTCCTCTCTCTCCCGCATGGTACCGGTTCTCGCTTCTAGCTTCGGGTTTTCCCCTCTATATATTCCAGTGGTCCGGCCGTTGTTAAACTTGCGGCCGATAAATCAAGCGAACTCGTATAAATTTGTTACCCCCGGGGTAAATCGGACGTGCGGGGGTTGCTACGGCTCGCACCTCTTCACCCGATTCAACGATGCTGTTTTCCTTCTCTACACCGTTCATAGGCGAGTTTCGCGTCTCCTTGCTGCTCGCTGGGCAATCCTCCCAACTCGAGCACTTTCGCCCATAGAAATCGCTCGACTCGCCCACCACATCTTTCATCTATTTACTTTTTTTCATTCTTTTTTTGTGTAATATATATCATATATAACACACAATGCCTTCGCCCATTGTGTACTTACAACCGTTTTTCCACATCGAATCTTTATCCATCTACTGAATAAGTATACGTTTTTTTTTTTTTTTTTTTTTCGTCGCGAACTATCGTACATTTTTTTACATTTACTCTGTAAATTATAGAGAAACGATAGGAGAGCAAGTTTACAGGCGCGTGGAGAAATGAGGGAGAGAGATCCTCCTCTGTGCAGTTCGATGAATCGAACGGAAACAGCGATAGATTGAGGGAACGAGAGTACACCAGCGTGCTCTCTGGACTGAATGCTGCCCGGCCATTGTCCAATCAATGCACATTGAGGCGAAGGGTTGTGTGTAGCACTGAAGCAGCGAGAGAGAGAACATACGCTAGGGAGAGTATAGAGAATCCTCCGAGAACTCTGATTCGCTCGGTCTCACAAACCCTACCTCCGTGCTCTCGTCCCCTTTAACGTCCCTCTCGCGCTTCTGACCTGAGACCCCTCCAGAGGCATCGGGGCACCCGCAGGCAGCATCGCTATCTGCCAACCACCAATGCTAACTCCGGTGATTTAGGCGATGCGCTAATTACCCCGAATGACCGACCCGGATTCACTTAGGTGGAGTAACCGCTTCTGATGTCTGATCTCTGGATCGATTCGATGCACACAAACTCTGTTCAAACATCCTTCTCGTCGTGTCAGGATACATATCCAACTCGTGTGTTTGATTGATCACACGGTGAGTTCAATTACAAGAGTCGAGACGAGAATTATTTTCGAACAGAAAAGAGTTGCGAAAGTATCGCCGACGTTGATAAATTCTTTGCTTCCGTACTGTAAGGCCGATTAATTGAAGTCGAGAGACCGCTTGTTCGGTTGTGTTCACACCAAGAGAGGAGTACATACGTGCGTGTAGAGCAGAATTTATCTTTCGCTTTAGATAACTAACGTCCCGTCGTCTCGCACGATGCAACGCTTCGCCGATTTCTCTCTTGAGCCTCCGTTGTTGCGTTGTTCCTCTCTGAAGCATGTATTTTCCGTACGATATATCTACGAGCAAAGGCAAACCTTCCCGTCGGGGAATCCCCCGTCGCGACAACCCGAGCGATAACTTTCTAATTAGAATCCTGTCCCCCCTCTCTCGGTGTTAATTATTCTCACGGATGATTAATGGTGACGGATTCCCGAGCTGCGTCAGCTAACTCAGGCCCTTCGCGTCCCTTCTTCGTCTTCCGGGCTGCGTGTTCGATATTCTCATGCGAGGTCTTCAGCATATTCTACTCTCTGTACTGAAATCTTCCCGCATATATATTTTTTACCATCTAATTTGACTGATCCTTTTACATCCGAATGAGAACGGCTAAGTTACAGATATCCCAAAATGTCATCTGACGTTTATGACGGATTGGGTAATACTTCTATGTCAAAGTCATGCGTAAGGAGACTTCTCTCGATAATTTTACGATCTTCCAAGTCCACGAATAGTGGCTGCCCGTTGCGACATTGGTAGCCAAGAGACCAGTTCTCGTTACGAGGGAGTTTCGGTCGTCCTGCTCGTAGGTCGTTGGAACCTCGACGAGAATAGGGTCTCCTTGAAAGGGACGAAGGGGAAGAGGCAGAGGTTCGAAGAGCTTGCGTAGCTCCTGGAGAACATTGTACGTAACGGCAAGGACGGTTGGAAGCTTAAATATTCCGAAACTGCATCGCTCGACAGCCAACCAACGAACGAGCCGAGCCCTCGACGGCGTAGCAACGTCGGAGGTGTTATAAGCTTTATTTAGCGGGTCGGTAGAGATGGAGAGTCGAGCGGCTCCCTCGCCAGAAGGGTAAGGTATCGTTTATGGCGGTCTAAAATGTCGCTTGCAGGCTGCAGAAGCTTGGCTCTCAGCTACGTTGACGACAACGACGATGTTTCCTGTACTCGTGGCCGCAACACTTGTGGCCAAAGCTTGCAGGATATGCCAACCATCCAAAACAACAACGATGACGACGACGACGCGGCAAAGAAAATTTATTTTTCTTCAAGCTAAACGGCTATCTACATCAGAAGCAGAAGATTTAGACGCAAGAATGCGCGGAAAGCAAATACCAGACTGAGAAATGGAAATATTGTTGCAGGGGCAACGCGCGCGGGAAGAGTCACGCGCCAAAGATCCCCTAAGCGTTTCCAACAGCGGGTTTAACTGGCGAGTCTCGGTGATAGACGAAAACCTGTTCCTAGTGTGTTGCCCCCTCCCCCCCCTCCCCTCTCCTTGCCCCGCCTCGAGGGAGAAGCTCGGAAGTGGCGCATCCCCGGAAGGCATCAAACCATCCCTGCAGGGGTAGCCCGCCCCTTGGAATCTTGACGCGAGCGGAGCGTGGCGCGAGGCCATAAAAACAAATCAACCCCCAGAGAGCCCGAGTATATCCTTACTCTCTCCTTCTTGTTCTATTCGCACAGACGTGCGGCTTTTAGGTGTCACCTTACTTGTTGATCATTTGTATTCTGGGCATTAAATACGGCTAATAACCCTCCCCAGTATTTCTACCTCACTCTATCTCTCTCAATCGCTTTCTTCATTCCCTTTAAACCCCGTAACTGCTTAGGTTTACGGTTATTTAATTCGCTCCATAAACCAGAACGATCAACGGAGAGATTCTCCCGGTATTTCTCGTCTGAGTTTCTGAACGAACTTGGATCTTCTTGACTGCACAGTTATGGTACCAGTGATACAGTAGAATCCACCAACAAGATTAAAACATGTCGACTGTCAGTCTAAAGGAAACATAATAAAAAGACGGCAAGGTACCCAATACCATTTTTCTGTTCTTTTTCTGGCTTATCTTTTTCGCGATGTTTTTTTCCCTGCTGTGGGTGTGTTTACCTTAAATACAATTGGTAATCGCAAAAAAAAATGATTTAATGATTAAATGATTTAAAAAATCTTTTAAGGCCTTATAATCTATATGATATTCTTGATTCGTTTGTTAGCACAATCTTTTTCCGAAAGTTCTACTGTACCCCTTTGGGATCCGTTGTTATTCCGCTGTTATCCAGCAGCGATGAGTCTCTCAGCGATCTCTCCCTTAGACTTTATTCCGGACGCAGTGCGACTTAAGCGAGGAATTAAGAGACCGGGGATGGGCCGGTCGGGGTTGTAAACCGCGCGGGATGCTCCCGGTGTGCTACGTGACGATGAGAAAAATGTAGGTGAGGCGTTACAGCGCTTTGTACACGAGCAACGTGCGGTCGTACACGTAAAAAGCACCGAGGGAACAAAAAGCGCTCCCTCCCTCTCAGTCGCGATATAACTCTTAAACGAGACAAAATAATAAACGAACAACGATGTCCCATTAGAACTTTCGCGCGATGTTGTTCCGTTTATAAAGCGTGAATCGAATTTAAAATGTTTTTTTTTTTTCATCAAGAAAATATTCATTTTGCTACGTTAATATACGAAGGCTCTTGGGTTAATTCGCGAAAGCGTTTCACCTAACCCCCGAGCGCTTTTCACCCTCAACCCTCGATCGCCTCTGTACCGTCGTCCTTTCTTTCTCTCTCCTCTCCGCAGACACTCTCCCCGGCGTAACACCACGACAGCGTTTTCGCCCCCGAGGCGAAAGCGTAGACCTCGCTAGAGCGTCGACGTTCGCGCCTCTCGGCAACGCAAACACAGGCGTCGCCCGCGCCCTGCCTAATTCGGTTAGTAAGCGCCGCGAAAAAAAAAAATTATATCCAATTACGCGGCGACGAAGGGGAACGCGGGGTGTGTGTTGGTACCGGAAACAGCCGACAGCCTCTCCCCGGTGTGGCCCAGCAAGTTTCCACGAGAAACAGAGAGATAGAGAGAACGTTGAAAGTCTGTACCGGTTCACGCTTGTTGCTGTATTTACCGCATCTCCCTGTGAAACATCCCCCCGTACCACTCTCGTCCCTTCAACCCCTTTGCCGCCAAACTGACTCCACTGCCGGGGCGGCTCTTCCCCGTACTGTTATATACTCTCTCTCTCTTTCTCTCTCTCACGAAGCTTCGAATTCTAACGCCCCAAGTGGGATTCTGGAGTCTCCAGGCGTGGAAATTCGTTCGAAGAATCAGCCAGAGAGTTCTCGACGCACCTACAGAAATAACCCTATTACCTATATTGTGTACGTGTATACATACATATATACTGTCGGCGACGGAAGTGCGGGTAACGGGAGAGGTGCGAGACAAAACGTGAAACGCCCAATGAGATTTCAAGATTGGAGAGTCTCCAGAGTCCTCACGAAGAGGAACAGATATAGATAAAGAGAAGGTAGAATAGAAGGGAGACTGCGACGAACGCGGCATGAGGCGATAAGGCGGTCATTTACATTTCTGTTAAGAGCAATTCTCGTTGAACGCGCTCGACCTCCCTTAACAAGACGGTTGGAACTGCTTTTCTTCGAAGCTTCTCAGCTCTATAGAGTCGCGTCTGGACGTTTACCAATTCCACGTTATATATAAAAAGTACAACGAACATTGGATCATTACAAAGTTCAAATCGTGATTCTTACATCGACTATTAAGAAACCGAAGGTTTTATTTTAGGAGTACTATACAGGGATCCGATCGATTCGGACCATTTAGTTTGTGGAGAATACAATTTGTATAGTATTTACTAAATTGCCATCGCAAACCCCGTTATAACTAGCATCACATCGTATTGATTTTACTGTAAAAAAAATGAAAAAAAAAATTATCGATTTTAGTCATTTACGCGGCGGTTTACGCCCTGATGGAGATGCGATTGCAAAAAAGTGCTGTCTATTAAATCGCGAGACAAAAATCCTGTTTATTCAATGACTGTCGTTCAGAATAATTAAAAGAAGGCTTCACGTTATTGGGCCTTAAATGTTTAACACGAAGAGAGGCAACTGCTTCAAACTTGCTCTACTCGGTTAATTTTATTTTGTTTTAACACGAATCCCTTTATTTTTACCGCAAGGAACATTTCGGTAGTTTCCATGTCGACTGCTGTCTTTCGAGATTCTACCGAATGGCAGGAGTCGTGTCCCGACTCATGGGTTGAAGAGGTTTCTGTCTCCTCTATACATATGTCCGCACTCTTTTCGCGCTTTTCTAAACGACAAGAGCGAACGCGTAACGCTCTTTTCCCTCTCGATCCGCTCGCTGCAAGCTCGACTATTTCCAGTTGTTCCCAGAGCTTTCAGCCCCATTGTGCCTATAATGCCCGCACTTTAAGCATTGCATAAGTGCCCCTACGCTCGGTTTAAGGAGGCGCGTATGGCGACCTCGTCGCTTATAGCCCCACGAGTTTTTACTCCTTCTACCGGTTTTTTTCTTTTTGTTTTTTTTTTGTTTCGCTTTACTGAGAGAGCAACACGATTGTTGCCGGTAGAAGCGCGGCAACGGCCACAGCGCAAAGCACAAACTCTTTCCTGTTTAATTCACCGTAAAAAAGAAGCATCATCGCGCGCTCCAGTCGCTTTTACACAGACCTCGGTAGAAGTTGTATGCTCTTGTACATCGGGTTATATTATCGAAACCACGCGGACCGATCTCTTTTACGACTATCATCATTGCCCATTCGAGCCTTTTGGATTGCCCTCGTGCGCGTTAAAGAATCCTTCCCTTTTCTATATCGCAGGGTTGTAACAACGGGGAAGAAAGACGCATGAAAGAAATAAACCCAATAGCGAAGTTTATGGATATTTCTGAGCTTTCACCCTACCCAGTGAGTCTCGGCGATTAGATCGAGACTCGCCTCTCGGGACAAGTCGATTCTGCTTTCGAAGCCCACGCTGGCACGCGATAAATAAAATGTAAATTGTTTCGGTAGCGAATATAACGCGGATGGAGCGCAGTGCAGGGTGGTGGAAAAAGACCAAACCGACGAGAGGGGTCTGTGGAATAGCGATTGGCTAGAGAGTGAGAGGAAAAATGAGGTGGACCTTTCGAGACGCGAAGCAAAGGCACGTCGTTATTAATGCGTTCGTTGCACGCGAGGCAACCTAAGCGCCCCACGCAGTTCTTTTTCGAAGTCTTGAAAACTGCTCGATGAAAACGAAAAATGTTGTATCTGATATTTTTTTTTCTTTAAATGAGTTTTATATTGTAATAGGATTTGCTTCGAATTAAAAATGTTTTATGGCTGCCTATATTCCTTGAGAAAGTGCCCCTCTCGACAATAAGACGATGTGGAATAGACAAGGTTTTTTTTGCTCAAGATATACAGAAGAAAAACTCGAGGTTCTCGGGCGCTATGATAATAAAAATATTCGAGATCGACGAACGCGTTATTTTTTCGTTTCTTTTTTGCCCCTGTCTTTCTCATTTCTCGATAGATATCCGACACGTCTGGGTTATAGAGAGGGGTGAGAGAAATGATAGCAAGTTTTCCCGACAGTGGCCAATATCCTACGTTATCCTACGAGAGGGTGGAAAACTGAAGAAACGAGATGTACTACGGTACCAAACTGCTACTGGTGTACGATAGTAGCAGTCGTAAAGACAAAAAGAAGCGAGAGTACAAAAGAACCCGAAGGAGGGTAAAAGAAAGGGACGATGAGGGGTAGATGTTGCTAGGAGGGACGAGGGAAGGGAGGAAGGAATCATCCACAGCACGCCACGTTTGTGTGTCTGCCTTTTTGCTCCTTCTTGGTTTTTTTTTTCTTCGTTCTTTTCCTCTCTCGGCACGTTTCATCGCGGCCACTTTTTTGCCCATTTCCACCTAAATATTCTCTCTCCTTCCGCCTATCGAGCGTTTGCCTACTTTCTTTTTTTTTCCTTTCCTCTTCGAATAGTAGTGGGGTGCTTACTGTTTTTTTTTCTTAGCCTGTTCTTCGCTCGTATTCTCGGCTGACTCAACAACCATTGAAACGATCGATGGAATCTGCTCGAACGTTTCCGGGTCTCACATTCGCTCTTGTATACTATACGCTTGTGGTTTCTAAGTAACTTTCCGGTATTCGGCTGATTTTCGAGAAGTCTAAACTATTCTCCACATCTTCCTGTTTATATCGTGAGAAACCCCGTGACTCGGGGGCTCGCTGTGGTCAGATAAAATAGGCCGAATCGCCAAGTTTCCGAGGGTATACGACTCCTTAGGTGAGAAGACTAAGGCGAGAGCCGACGTTTCAGAATGCGAAAGACAACGGGGACCGTATATACGGAGTACCTTGAGAGTATCGCTCGAGGAATTCGCTAAATGCACCTCGTAATATAAACCCGACTCTATCTTTCCTTCAAGAGCCCCCGTTTCCCTTCCCCCACTCTAAAGTAACGTCCTGCTGCAGTATCCTTAGTCGAACCTATTTGGGCATTTGCTTAAGTTATATCGTCGAGTCTCGCCGTCGCCTTGTTGGCACCTCCGAGAATTCTGAAAATTGCATTCCGCCGGCATCATCCACTCCTTATTCGCACAAGGAATCCTTATATTTACCAAAACCCCGTGGTATCTCCAGTGCATAATCGAATGTCCGCGCCTGAATTTGCGCGTTTCAAAGTCCCGCGATAGCAATGAGAGGCGCTCATCTTAAATTTTCTCGATTGGAGATTCATTCTTCGACGTTCTTCGCAACTCGATTGTATCACAAATTCTCTACCGAATCCGTATGATTCTCCGGCCACTCGGATTTTCGGCTTCGACCGCGAGACGCGTCAGGAATTCTCAGGATCGTATCAACAGGTGGTCCAGCACCGGATCCTCCGGGCTTTCGTCTTTTTTTTTTTTTTTTTCCTCACTTTTTCTCTTCTCACCCCGTCAACCTCGCAGCGGCGCGCGGAACCTCCACCCGCATTCTCCGCGTTTGGCTGGACTTGGGAGAATCTTTAAATTCCACGATATAACGTATACACGTTGTAAACTCCTCGCCCTCCACAAACTTTTCTCTGACCCGATTTTATATGGGAAATGCAACATGAGAAATCCTGTTCTGTATTGATATTCAGCTTTTCACGGTATTCGCTTCATGCGAATACAGGTATTTCAAAAATATTTTGACTGCCCAAAGAATGCATTAGAATTACAAAAAATTTAAATAAATGCATCCATCTTTCTGATAAATTTATGTAAATATCTGTATGACGTTACATAAATCGATGATTTACAAATATACGATTACATCATAATTATAGTATCCAAATTTAAAAAATCTTTTTGACCGGCAATGCGATACGTGACGCTCTATGATGGTAAAAAAAAATTGGATGGCGTGACGATCTTTTGGTTAAGAGTAACTAAAATACCTGCAAAGAAGTTAATGGTGTCCGTTAAGACGGGAGTACGCAATAGGATATTAAAAGAATGAAGAGAAGGAGATAGAGATGAGAAAATGTCGAGTCAGAGAGAATCGCGGTGAGCTCAACAACCTGCGCACTATCGAGTTATTTCAGCGCCCACGAGAACGGAACATAGAGGCGGAGTAGAAGAAGGGGGGGGGGGGGGTAGAGGAGAGATAGAGATAAGCGTTATCCGAGAGCAGCCTCGGCGCGCAACCCCCCGGAGGCCATGAATATTAACGATTCCGTCCGTTTCGGATCCGCGAGCTGCCCCTATACTACACTGTCTGTCCTGTACATTGCGGGAAGGGCGGGAGGGGGCTCTGTTCTCTATACGCTGAGAGACAAGACGTGCGGGGGCTGTACCGGGACGGTGGATTGTCGAATCGACTAGTGGAATTCCCTTGCGTGCAGCCATCGTACACACCCCGATCCCGAATCGTTATCTTCATCGGTAAATCTCCGCTATATTTCTATATCCTGTTCTGTTCTCGTCAATATTTCACATCGAATTAATCAATAGATATTTTATTGGCTCTTTGCCCCCATTATCTAATATATGAAAGGATTTGCACGAACTGTGTTCGCGAATAACTCTATTATATTTCCAATTGTCTGTGTGATTCTGTATCCACTCGTCGACAAAAGAAAACGAGAGAAATAAAGTTGGAATAATTTATTCGATGCTATCGATAAGAGTCTATAATCAGAAGAATAAGAGGAACGGCGCGGAAGTCGCGACTCGACTTTCTCGCAGGCCGAGGATACCCTTGTGCCTCCCGTCGCTCGGACAGCGGACAATTATTCAGCCGCTAATTGAGTTAGGTTGCGGCCTAAATGCTCGATGAATATTCATATCCGGGTCGGGCGACACCCCCGTCTCCGTCACTACGGGGAACTATCTGCGTCGTGCCCTGATCTCCTTCTATCTTCCCCTTCGCCCAAAGGGGCAGCAGATTGCCAGCTGCGAAACTCACCCACGGCAAGAAAATGAAAAAAAAAAAAAAACAAAGTTGCGAGTTGCGAGTTAAAGAATTTAATGAAATTAGAAATTACCCGTTCACCCGGTTTGCGCGGGGGGAGGATTGCGAGCAGATTTTCAATGACCGTCTGCTAATAACAGTTTTTTTTTCTCTAACTTTTGATTTGTTCTATTTTTCATTCATAAACTATACAGTACGAATCCAATTGCCTATTAAGTTATATATGCTACGTACGCGGCGCTTATTATTCGCACATTTTTTTTATCCATTTTTTTTTTTTCACATGTGTATCGTGAGTGCATGGTAAATGGTTGAATGTGCTGGAGTTTGCGAGAAAATCTTCTTTCTTTTGTCGTTTCGTATATAGCTTCGGTAAGAGATCGCAGAGTTGGAGAGAGAGCTGTCCTCTCACGACCAACGGTGACTTAGCGAGATTGCGATTTGCATAATGCAATTCAACGCGCGATATATCCAGTTTCTGCGGAAGAGAGAGTCAAGAAGAACAAGGCAATTACAATGAAACTCTATGAAGCGTAGGCGAGCTTTTGCTGTTCCTGCTACTTCTTGCGGGTTTTCGTATATCGTACCGTGAGGCGGGTTGAATGTAGAAGTATAGTAGAGTGTACGTAGTACGAAAGAAGAGCCGTAGAGCTTTTGGGCGTACAGGAGGGTGCGGATAGCGAGGCGACGGGTCCGAGAAAGGAATAAAGAACAGAGCTTGTCCTATCCGTGGCACAAGAACCCCCGGCGTTTTCAACGAACCCTCCCCGCCCGAGCCACCAAGACGACGACGAAGGCTTTATAAATATTCAGCCAGTCGTTAGGACGCGAAGCAAAGTATAAAAGTCGCTAGTGGTCGTCCAACGACGTTGAGGAGGAAAGAGAACGAGAACGACGAGGCTAACGGCTCTGAACCGTTACCGCGCCCCGTTGCCTTTGTAATTTCATTCGTAATGTCTGTCTAACAACCCTACCTTACCTACTAACTTCCTGTGTTCTCGCCTCTCACTATCCTATTCGCCGATGCGTTCATCTTTTTCTCAACTATCATTGATAAGACAAATAGTATATTCATTAGAAATCTTATTAATTCTAAGTGGAAAATCTGTTGATACAGAAATTCATTAATTTTTATCTTTGTGTTAAATGCATTTCAACAATGGCGATTGATTTATCAAGTTTCTCGTTGATATAAGCGGAATATTCGTTTCTACGGATTAACGTCACGAATTCTTATCTTCCAATGTTTTGCACTCGCGAAGTAAAATTGACAATTCTCCACAATCGATCGAAGATGAACGGAGGAAAGCGGATTAAGAGTAGCGGCGGTCGGTTGAAAAGATCAGTGATGATATACAGGCTATCAAACCGTACAGAAGACGATTGGAATATATACGCCCGGAGTCGGGAAGGTTTTGATACTCGAAAGTCTGAAAGCAATAGCTATAGCGAGAGTTTCCAACCCTCTTAAGGATACGTTCATAACTAGCTGTGGCGATGGTAGGAGCGCGCAGGGAGGTTGGGGGATGATTGTGCCGGGACGCCTTACGGCAATGGAGAACAGTGTAAGGACTCCGAATACCGGAGGATAAGATGGAGAAAGCTCCCCGTTTTGCTGCTGCTGCTTCGGTACTATATACGCCGCAATAGGAGAAACTGTCGAGTTAAGTAACTGCCGGTACTTACCCGTAAGTTCGCGCGGGCAATGAGACCGCCTACATAAATACGCCTAATACGGGAAGCTCGACCCGCGAGTACGATGAGAATACCCTTCCTCTTGCGCGGTGAAAGCTTGCGAAGAGAAAACGTATAGTTGTATAAGTGCGACATGGCAAAAGCATGCGAGTTTCATAACAGCACGTACTCGGGACGCTAAATAAATTTCATCACCCGCGACTTTTATAGGTAACTTCGCAACGTGATGTCAGATAAACTTGTCGTTTTTTTTAATTTATTTTTAATTCGTTTATACAAAATACGAAAAAGTGTGAAAGTCGGTGTTTCACATTTGGTCTGAAATATGAATTTCTGAAGAGACATTCGATAATTAGAGAAGGCAGATGATTTTTTTGTGATTTTTTTTTATATGAAGATAGACGTTGCTACCCTTCTGGTTTTAGTAACGCCATAGAGGTATTGCCCTCATGGTTGCAAGTAGATTCTGCTAGAAGACCGGAAGCACCCTCTTACGTACGGTCCGCGTGACTGTATTGGTCGGTGAGGTGGGTTGGACTTGAGGCTCAATGTTAGTTCGTGTGACAAACAAATACACGCGTCAGCCCGGCGTGACACCCTTTCGTGACTGGAACGACGATAGCGGCTTCGGGAAAGGGAGGGCTGATGCGAATGGGTGAACAGGGCTCTCTCGCAGAAACGCCGAGTGAGAAAGGTGAATGAGAGAAGCGGTTGAGAGTAGAGAAAAGAGAGGCGAGGGATACCGGGGCTCGAGAAAAAGAGAGAAGGGGATGAAAAGTAGAGGATCGGAGAAGCCGTGTTCAAGTAGACAAGGGACACGTCAGCCGCCATCCTTCCACTCAGCCTTTTATAGATTATTCACGTACAATGGCTGGGTGACAAGTGGCAGTGGCGTCGGTACAGCCGACTGATAAAAACCACCCTTCCAGCTCCTCTCCCTTTTACCACGTCTTCGCGTAAGCCTTCGTGTCACGGGGATGCGCATCACCCGCCATTCGCCCTTCCCTATGCCCCCCTTCTACTCCTCGCGAATATCCAAACCCCGGAAACAATTTTTCACAATCGACTAACTCTCGCTTTTCAGTATTTCGCTCTGGCGAGCTTTTTCCATTCAATCGAACTTCTTCCGAAAAATTCGAAACGAAAACTATGAGAAAAATCCCCTTCGTCGTAGCGTCGATTCCTCGACGAGTCAACGACAACGTCTGTCAAACGAGATTTTTCGTTTTCAAAATAAAACGCGACGGCCACTTCGACACTTTTTGTTGTATTTTTTTTTTACACCTTTTGTAGCGTCTGAAGAAAACAAATAAATGTATAAAGAGTTCGAAGCTATGTCTGCATTGTTCTGGATATTTAGTATTAGTATTGCAGAAGCGATATGACGCTTTCAAAAATGCAAGTGACATCGAGTCTTACGACTATTGGTATTGCGTTTTTGTTTCATGATTAAGCGCAGTAAAAGTGTATAAAATGAAATCGGATTCCGAAAAAATCATTTTTTACACAACATACTGTCATATCGACAAGTATGAGAATACCGATGCAGTTTTCTTCCGTTTCCGGTTCATTTAAACAACGCTATCAACAATTGAAAAAAAAAAATGATTTATACATATTTCGACTATTTTTTACGAAAAAAAATATGGTCTTCGATCTTAAGGAAGAAACGTATAAAAATCGTTGAATTTGAATGTTCATTCAAATTGATGTAATCCATGAAATACTCGACTGTATATTTTGTTAATCAATTAATTAATTGTAAATGTAAGCCTTGCGAGATCCTGCGTTTTCATATTAAATTTTTTGACTCCGCTATCGAGTTTCGCCTCTCTAAATTTTTGTGTGCTTTCCACTCGGATTTTTCCGGAAGCTTTGCAAGTCCGCTACGGCGTTTTTCGACGGACGAGCGTGCAAACGGAAAGGGCTAACGCACGTACACATCGGAACGAGATAGACGCACGCGATGCTTGTGTTTTCGCGTAGAGAGGACTCCTGCACTAGCGATGTGTGTGTACTCTCTATTTCTATATTTCTCTCTTCTCTGTGTTCTATCCCTTCTATTGTCTCCACGTATATATATATATACACCATATCTATGTACATATATATGTATATATATCTATCTCTCACTGGCGTAGATAGATTCGGTGTTGTTGCGCTGTGGTGTTTGGTGTTTCGTGTACTGTTTGGTGTTTTAATGTTGATTGGACGACTGCCGATTCAGCGGGTGTTCGTTTGTCGCAATTCTCGTTGGCTGGCGAGCCTCGGTACCGCACGCGGGGTGCACAGAGCGACACAAACACTGCGTTGCCCGGCCTGTGGGTCGCCTCCGGTAAAATTTGGTAACGCCACACGTTCGAGCCAACTGCCCGAAACTTCCTCTCTCTCTCTCTCTCTCTTTTTTTCTCTCTCTCTCATACATACGAGAACTCGCCAACGATGAGAAAGAGAAGAAAAAAAAAAAAAAACGTACGACCAAACGCGGATAACCGATGCGAAAAATAATTCCCAGTTGGATACACGAGAACAATATAAATATATATATTGTATCCCTAATGCAACTGCTGTTCTCTCCGCAACGAGAACTGCCGGCACGTTTGAATCCATTTTTTTTTCTCTTACTCACGTACGCGAGAAATGACGTCAAAGAGTCGGCCGTTGTCCAAGAAAACGAAAACAATACGATAAATGAATAATAAAAAAAGTAAAAAAAAAAATAATAAACCACCCCTACCCTGTTACCACGAAATATAGATTTTTCTTAACAATTTTTCATGTATGCGCGTGTGTGCGTGTGTGCGTGCGTGCGTGTGCGCGCGTCTGGTTGCATCGCTCGTAGTATCATTTGCCCGCAAAAAAAAAAGAACGGAAGTAAAAACGAGACCTTGAGTCTTCGGTTTTTTGTATTTCTTTATTAGTTACTATCATTATTAATTGAAATTAGTTTAACAATGACCTTTTGCAATGCGATGAGATTGATACATAGACAGATTTTTAAGGTGGCTGGCAGGGGTGGAAATTCATTCTCGGTGAATATACGCAAAATAGTGTTTAAAGTGAAAATAGCCGTGTGTTAATTTCAGCAGCGGTGAGCCCGCCCCGTATATGGTGGACAGTGCCGGCCTCATGTTCACGCCAAGGTACGTGAACGACGCACACACAAACACAAACATATATCATTTAAGGGCATAATTTTGCATAAAAAAGCGAAAAGGTGCTTATTGGCGAAATTTTTTTTGTGTAGAATCATAAATAACTATTGTTCGATTGATATAACTTGTATTCAAATTGTTCAATGGGATGAGATGTGAAAACAAATATTTTCGAAAAATTAACAACAGTTGCATAAAAAAAAAGTTAGTTTTTGTTGATTCATCCCGTCACAATTTATACTTTAATCGAACGATTTTTTATTTTTTTTTTCTATGAATATTACTATGCGAAGGCTGTCATTGGTCCCCTAAAATATTATAAAAGTAGAGAGAGATAATTGTAACAAATGAAACGATAGAAACTCTAGTAAAAACGAATATACAAATATAAGATATGTAACTCACGATACCCATTGTACATTCTCATTCAATCGTAAAGTGTATATAGGATATGCCATATTCTGTTTCAATATTTTTTTCGCTTTTCTCGTTTCTCACCTTCCTTATTCGAGAGTTACCCTTGCATTGCTCCGCGGGAGCGGATATTTCGAATGATTTTTCTCGCAAAGCAATCCCCTTGGAATAAATCTCCTCGATGCACGGTCAAGAGAATCCCGTACTGGTTCTAGCCTCTCGCCTCGATATACTGTATGAACTCCTCTATATCTCGTCGATTCTCTATACCGAATTCTAGTGGATGTTATGGTGCTGCTGCTGTTACGCACACGGAAGAACGAACAGAGAAACGGTACAAAAATGTACGACGGACAGTAGCGGAGTTTTGCCCCCCGTTGTGTTTCGCGAGTACAGATATTAGATCACCGGTTACGATCGAAGCGCATCGATGGGAACTCGGGCGTATCTTGGCCCCCTCCCAGCGCCCTCTCTCTCTGTCTCTCTCTGCATCCCTCGCAACTCGGGAGCTTTTCTACCCTACAAGAACTATGTTTCATCTTTCTCTTCCTATTTCTCGTTCTCTCGTTTCTATACTCCTTCGGTTTTTTTTGTTTTCACTTTATTTTATTTCCTCTCGTTCTATATATCTCGTCGGGTGTGCCCCGCGTGTACACGTACGCGGATTGCACACGGTACGAAAAACGCTAAAGCTTTTTCGCACACGCGAAGCTGCGCACTATCCGGGCGTGGAAAGTTCGCACACGAACAAGTAGAATAACGCGTACGTGTGTACACGAGAGTCGGGTTTATATTGTGAGAAAAATACATCAAAAATTCAATCCTCACACGCAAACCCGCGTTATGTATGTTGTTTCGCACCACGGTGAACGGTTTTCTCGTATCTGTGAGAGCGACGAAAATAAAAATGAAATGGTCCCGAAGGTGTGTGCGATAGAGGCAAAAGGAACAAGAAAAAAAGAAAAAGAAACAAAAAAAAAAAACGTGCGGACGATCGAAACGCCCCGGAGAAAAAGAAAGGCAGATGAAATGGAGAGAAACCGAGTTTTGTGAGAAAGAGAGGAAAGGCGCGAAAGCGTTTTGTAGATTCCCGAAGCGATACACGGAAAGCAGAGAGAGAGGGGATTTCCTAGCTTCCCGACTACGAAGTGGTGGGTGATTTCAAGGGAGAAAACTGCAGGAGATGGACGTTGGGTGGATATTGGCTCAACCCCCCCTTTTCCACGTACCTGAAGCATGTGTGCCCCATAAATAACATGTAAATATTTTCAATAACTGCCGAGGCGGCCTCGGCATGAAAAATGCAAACCGCTTTGCGTCCGGTTGGTCTCCACGTAGCCCGGCCCGCGTCTCTCGCTACGCTGCACTCTTCTTTCGTGTTCTGTAAACCCTTCTGACACTGTTGTTCTCTCTTTCCTTCACTCTTGAACTTGCTCTGCATACGGTTTTCTTCGTGGCAAAACTGTCTTTTAATATATCTGTATACACACGTTGTACCCCCGGAGAAAATTTATGGTCCACGCCGGCCGATATTTGTTTCGCTTCGTGGTCACAGGGAAAGCCAAGGGTGGGCAGAGGGAATGGCGAAAGCTCCAGGGGTTTGCCAGACTGGGTCGAGTCGGTGGTTTGCAAGCTTACACGGCAAGTCGACGCCGCCGGCTAGCGTCTTGCATCTACCCGAGCTTTGCTTGCTTTCGGTGCCCCCCTTGAACATGCTTTTCAACAGTCTCGACAAAGCTACAGAGTACAGAGAGAGTAACACGGGAAGGGAAGGGAGGAGAAGCAGGAGGCATGGAAGATTGCGCTTCGTGCGATACGACAAGAAATCACAAGGCCTCGCGATCCTTCTCTCTTTGCTCTTGTTCAACAGAATCTGAGAGTAAAATCTCTCGAACGTAAAGCGAATAGTGGTGCGAGCGGCGCATAAACATCGAGCGATGGGAACGAAGCTTTTTCTTTGTGAATCTCTCGACTCTTCCTTTACGCTTCTAGACTTGCAGGATCTTCTTTATCGAGAAATTCGGAGCCTCGAACAATGATATTTAATCTAACTGTACTGATTACTTAATGTATAGAAGTAAAATTATTTATACGATAACAGCCCAAGTCGAGAATCGACTCATGTGAAAACTTTATCATATCTGTGTTACAGGGGATTTGGTTTCATCACTTTTGCGGATCCTGCTAGCGTTGACAAAGTACTGGCTCAGGGTAATCACGAGTTGGACGGCAAAAAAGTGAGTATTTCAATGGTTTATTATGCGCATTATATATCGCGATTCAACAAGCATTTTTATAATTAACCAAAAAAAGTCGTACAACCCAATGTGTTGATTTAAAAAAAAAAGCGGGAAAAACAAAAGTTTTTCCCGGTATGCAAAATCTGCATGAAGACGGCTGCCAAAAATGAGTTTCGTCTTTTATCATTGAAAAAATGATATAGAAAATTACGTTAAAAATGAATTAATACGCGTCCATCGTACAATTTTATGGCGACATATAGCGCTATATCATACGGCAAGTTGACTGGAATCGTCGAGTCTTTCTGAAATTTCGAATCCCGATTGCGTCAGTCTGAGAGAATCTCGATACGAGAACTAACCGTGAAAAACGCGAAGGCGGTGGGATAAATGGCGAAGAAGCGAAGGGCGCGATCTTCCGTGAAAAATCGACAGTCACTGTGACGTCGAGTTGGATAGTACGATGCAAGCGCAGAGGGGAGGAGAGTTACGCGAGTGAGTATGGTAGTTGGACCGAAGGAACCAAAAGAGCGTAACGGTAGCGTAGTATAGACCCCGCGACAGAGGAAATCAGTGGAGGTCGTGGAAGTGGATGCGCGCGAAATTGTCAAAGCTCTTTAGAAATTTCTGCATGGCCCGCATTCCCGGATATAGAGTATTCTCCGAGTCTCTCTGGTAGTAGTTGCGGATGGTAGAGGGAAAGGAAGATAGGAGGAAGGCGTTTTCTGAAGTGTTCGCGACACTGCAGCTGCTGCAGAAACGACACAAGCACCGAGCAGTGACTGAGTGAGACACTCATCCTTCCCTGCCGCCGCCGCCGCAGCTAGGAAACCCTGCACACGCCTCCCCTTTTCGCTTATAACCCACCCATACACACAGTGAAACACTATCCCCTCCCCCGTCTCTTTCCCTTCTTTAGTCTCTGGTTCGTCGTCGAGACTCGAGTAGGTGCCACTGGAGAAAGAAGAATGAGGGTTTAACCCCTTTGACTCGGGTCTTCGCGCAATGAAAAAAAAAAGAAAAGTAAAACGAAAAAAAAATCTAGCTACCCGAAGAGAGGCGCAAGTCGCGGGGTTAGTTTTTACGAAACACTGAAATCTTTGGCAAGAAGTTTCAGAATAGCGGCATTTTTATTTTTTTTTTGTTTTTTAACGTCCTAGAAGACAAAGGGAATGAAATGAATAAACGGAGTTTCGTTTGTATCCATATGTCTGTCCGATGTGACTTTTTGGGAACTGGAAAATATTATAGTAGGAAAACTGTATCGGGTCGAGAATTATCTTTCTTTTGTCACCTCTTTACCCCTTCTATCAGCAGCCTACGGCTTGCGCGAAACCTCCTCGAGAATTAGACGCGACGCTACTCGACAGCCGGGGAGAAGCCGAGTGGGGCGTCCCGTGCGTGCCGACGCATGAAATCAGCTTTTTTTTTTTCTTCTCTACTCGGTACATTGTGCACGTTCCTCTCAGTTCTCCATTTCCTCGGCCTCTCTTGCCGGTAGATCTCATCGCCCGACACCTACTTCAGTATCTTTTTTCACCTTCCCCGACCGTAGTCTAATTTCTCGCGAATGCAAGCTGCAAACTTGCAAGATTGCCTTCGCCTGAGAGCTTCGTGAATTTGTTTTCCGACGTTTTTTTTTTTTTTTCATTCTGTTTGTTCTTTTTTTTTTTTTTTTTTTTTAAGGGAGAGATATTCTTATAGCCAGTGAGTTGGCAACTGACACGAAGAAGGCGAGCGGAAATTGGTAGAGAGAGTCCTACCGACGGACGGTGACTCCGATTTTTTTTTCTCGCCCACCTCTCTCCCTCTCTTCGTTCCTCACGAATTATCCTCGTGGAATGAAATAAGCAGAGTCACTCATTCCGGAGAATGATTTTTTTTTTCTTTAGTTAGAGAACGCTACGCTACACTAGCTACCTCGGGGTGTATAGAGAGGGGGCTAAAGCCAGGGGGGAGGGAGGGAAGAAGCCACTGAGCCCCGCGGAAATTGTCTGCAGCCCCTTACAAAACTCCCTACCGCGACTGTCGCCAGACCTACTTCCCTTCTCTCCCGCGAGCGTTTTTCTCGTCCAGGCCTCCTTTCCTTCACAGCCCCGTGTGCAAACTGCTATGTGCGCTCCGTTCTCTGTCCTTTTCTTTTCTCGTTCTCTCTACGGCTCCTCGGCTTCTCTCGACGAGTATGAGTCAACAATACGAGAAGCGTCCATTGTCGAATGCTTTTAAATTTGAAATACAAACCGTCTGCCTTATATACCTCGCTTCGTGTTTTTTTTTTTCTTTCCTCTTCATCCAACGTTCCTCAATCCAACTCTGCTACAGAAACTACCCTTCTGTAAACCTCTCTTCTTTCCCCGCTTATCCTTCTCTATTTTCTACAGCACGCACAACGTCTTGCCCTCCCGCTGCGCCCTCTCGTCGCGTCCATTTTCCTCAAAATTTCCCGAATGAGAAAGAAAATTCAAACAATTTTTTCATCTACTCGCGCACGTGTGCGTATATATGAACAATACTGAAAAGCAATCCAGTGATAATGGGAAATAATAATTTTTCAGAGAGCCACGGGGATATAAACGATTATCTTCCCGTGGCTGATTGAATCGGAGTTCGCGTGTAATCGGAATAATTCCTCGCGATCTTTTTTTTTTCTCGAATTTTATCCTACATTTCGCGTAAAATCGTTTTCACAATGAGTTATTTAACGGAATCAAAGTAGAAAATTGAAATTTCATCTTTTAATGAAACGCCAAACTTAATTGCAGCGCTCCGATGGTTTTTAATTGGTGGAAATATCGTCCAATAGTAGCCAGGAATATTCTCGAGGCAACGATGAAAACGTTTTGTTTAAATGAAAAACAATATTTGCTCATTCTACTGACTGATGAACGATTTATTGTGAAACGAAGAAGCGCAAAATTTGTTGTAGAACTCTGCTATATATCGCGGAAGAGTTTTTTTTTTTCTCCGTAAACTCGAACGTGGCAAAGGGTCGCCTCGAAGCACACGTTTGGCTCTTAGCTTCGGCCTAATGCCTTGTCTCCGTGATTTCCGACTTCCGGGAAGGGTAACACGATCTTCTTAATGGCGTATAAAATCAACAGGGGACTCGGAGCGAGATGCGAAAGTGCCGAGCCGAGAGGGTGGAAGCGCAACGACGAACGAGCGACAACCCCTTTTTCCTTTCATTTCATCCCTCGTCTCTTGTTACGTCACCGTCTTAAGGATCCCCCTCGCCACTTTCGGTGCGCGGAACCGTGAATCCTTTAGCCAAAAGGTCAGCTCTTCTTCTCGTCGTTGTTTCAGGGTGTTTGCTTTCCCATGCGGCTATTATTCATCGGGACAATTATTCATCTAACAAATGTGACCTTTATCCGCATAATGTCTTTTGTAGAAATCATTTTTTCACCCCGCAAAACCACTAACGAGATATATGTATGTAATAAAAAAAAAAAACCGGGAAAACGTGGGACCTTTCCGATGATTAACCGAAGCGCAACAGAAGCTCCCTCTCTCCGACTACCATAGAAATATAAATAATTACGTATGATATATAAGCGGTCAACGAGAACGCGTGCATGACTCCCGGTAGCGGTATGCAGGTTATATATCGACGTTGAATCCGTACAGCGTAGTCTGGAACACGCTACGGTGCAAAACAGCTTTATTTCGAACTCTCTCCCTGCAACATTTTACTCGTTAAATTAGCTCAGTCCCCGGCTACTAACTGTTGGATTTCGCACGATTTATGCGTCACGTGTTAAGCGCGACCATCGCGAGAAGCTTTGGAAAAGCCGTCGAGCTTTTACCAAAACGCAGATCATTTTGCAACTCGTTTATTTTCCTTCTATATGCGATTTTCGTTTATAAAATAAAAAGCAACGACTACGCGTAAATTATAACAAGAATTTTAGCAAAGTCGAATTTATAACAGTTGGCATAAAGCGATATTTGTATTCTCGCGATTAATTTCGAAGGCAATTATGAACTTGTCAACTGTTAACATCGCTCGGCGAACTTTTTCTCTCGTTCTCTTCGGGACGAGCGACAGCAACAACGAAGTCGTTAAATTAATTGTCACTGAAATAATACACTTTGCGGTGAAGACCAGAGAGAGGAGAATCAGGATGAGACTCAAGGGACAAGCCACTGAGGGAGGGTTGAGAGTGACGAGCTTTGGGATGGTGGACCTTGAGCTCCCGCAACTCGTTCTCTCTCGATTTAGATCTTATTTATCTCGTGATGAGCTCTCTAGCTGTTGGTAAAAGAGGGCAACTCGAGCGGGACGTTATCAATCCTCGTGAACGCTGTACTCCGAAGCTTTGAGAGTTAAAGCGTTAGTCGTCGTATTCCCACAGAGCTTCGTTGACATTTATCTTTTTACCGCTTCCGCAATTTTTGCTTCATGCCCTTTTGGCCCTTCATTTCTTTATCTTTATTTCTCGACTCTCTTCCTCGGAGTTTTCTTTTACCTCGCAGATAAAAAAAAAAAAACGAAAAAAAAAAAAAAAATAACAGTAGAAAAGCGCGAAGTCGTATCTTTTCATTGCGCGAAGGACAGGGAAAATGTTTCTCGGCTCTATCGCTCACATTTCGAGGGTCGTCTCTCCGCGTAGCTGGCAGTAGCAGACAGAGTGCGAATGAAAAAAGGGATGAAGGCTATGCGGAGGGGTGCGCCGACGGTGTCTCGTTTCGTTGGCCGCTCAGCTCAACCACCGTGACCACGCAACTATGTGCGTGGAAGGCAAGTACTTTTTTTTTCTCCCTTCTGCGCTCGGAATCGGAGTCTCTTTGGCGATAGTCACGATATTCGAGCTTTGAGCCTTACGAATTAGCCGTCGAAGCGCACGTAAACGTTAACCATTAAAAATAATGCAACGTGGTTTTATTTGCACAGAAATTTATATAGTAACGAACGAATGTTTATTCGGATAAATTTGTTAATTCGTTATTTCTCTCTGGACATTCGTAGGAAAACAACGATAATATATTTCTATCATCGTTTCCCATCGAAAATTTCTTTTACTTTTCCCGCTTTCACCATCGAAGCATTTTTTTTAATTTATTTATTCCAATCCTCGGAGTCTCGAGCTCTCTTTGCCAATGTTCAAGCTTTGAGCTCAACAAATTAGTCGTCGAAGCGAATGAAGTGATTACCCATTAAAATAATGCAACGAAGGCTCTGCTCGTGTAGAAATTTATGCAGCAACGAAAGAATTTTCGTATACATAAATTTGCTACGTCGTTATTTTTCTCGGGACACGTGTATGAGAAAATACCTTCATTTCTCGTCGAAAAGCCGTTTATTTTTTTTATTATCGTTCGCTCCCGAGAGATATGTAAGCGCAGATACTAAATATTGATAAAAACGACCGATTGAACGTTACAAGTTCATACATCAAAACGTCGCACGGGCTTCTGTTTTTCATTATAAATGATAGGTATATTCTTTCGTATGATTTCACGTTTCTGCAATTCTGCTTGCATTGGCATTACTTTTTTTTTTTATTTCATTTCTTACCGAAAACCCACGCATAATATTTCCAGATCTGTAAACGTGGCGGGAAATTTGAGACTCGTATAATGCAAATGTATCTATAATATATGTATTTATACATTATACATATATATATAGGTACAGACGTCATATGTACAGCAGTGCACACGAGGCATTAGTTTATTCCGCTCTCGCAATCAAAACCCACTTGGTATATATTCTCCGGTAAAAAAGAGCCTCGAGCTCAGCAACCAGAGCGAAGGAACCGTTTTTTGCTGATGCAGGAGAGTCGACGTGCGGAGGTTGGTTTTCTAGATACCCTCTCTCACGGGTACCTTCTCACTCTCCGTCTCTCTCTCTAGCGCACGAGGTAGTGAGTTATACGCGCCTTTTTACGAACTCTCTCTTGGAAATCCTCTTGCTGAATTACGCATGACGTTAGCCACAGCGAGATCCTCTAATGGTTCCACCAGCAGAAACTCCTCCAGTCCCTCGCTATCTCACGAAGGAAGACCATTCCACCCTTTATATCCTCTGAACGTCGTGTACTCAACGCAAATGAAAACTTTTGAAAAAGCACTAAAAAAAAAAAAATACATGAAATTACAACTAACAAAGCGATGCCGCGACATATTCCATTCAATTTTTTTTCTCAACATCCTAATCAAAATAACTAAATCATACGTTAAAATCGAGTGACCATCGCTCGGACCATTGTAATCCTCAGCACGAGGAAACCAAGTGATGATGAAACGTTCAGTAACAGCTGTATTTTTCTGATGTCAATATCGATGTGGACGTTTTTTTAGAACAGAAATATTGTCGAGACGCTAATTTGATATAATACTGAAATCTCGAAAGTGTAACAATATGAACAGTTCGATTATTCAGTCAATACCCCATATCGATGTAATTCGATTTCTGAACGTTTTACGGGTCGTAAAATTCCCTCTCCGGATGTCGTATAGTCGGAAAAATTTCGACAACTCTGTCTCGTTTTATCAGTCGCCTAGAGTATCCACTATGTTGGACAAATGCAAAACGGAAACGACTGAAGAGCCGTTGGCCGGTTTCTGCTAGAGAGACTCTCAGTGCTTCACTCGTTCCCACCACTCTCGCTGCACACAAAGTCCCATAGAAGTTGATGCTACTGCTGCGTTCTCGAGCGATCCATTTCTAGATTAAACACGCGTAAAACTCCGCGCCAGTAGCAGAAACGCGAGTACACAGAGTATATATGAAATACATCGGAGAGTGGTAGTCCTGCGTGTATGAAAAAGTAGGAAAGCACATTCGCTTTCGCTACGGTCTACAAAAGCTCTCGTCGTCCAAGTACGATACATTCATGTATGATTTATGTATATATATGTGTAAATATATATATATATATTACATACACATATACATAAGCGTAGGCAATAGTTTTTGCGTGTCTGTGAGAAGCACTGATGAGCGAATAACTTAGTCGAGACGAGAGTCTTCCACCATTCGTACCATTTTTCTTCCAAAGAAATTTACGAAAAGAGGATCATTTTTAGATTCAGCTGTGTATCTGTATATTTATATTTTTTCTATCAATATCGACGAATCTGTAATATAATACATCGTGGAAAAAAAAAAGATATACGCAATTTTGTCTGTCTATGTTTTCGTCGAGTGGGATAAGAAGAGTTAGCCACGAGAAAGTAACAAAAATATGATTTATTCAAATCTGTTTCTTTGTAAGGCAGAGCGATATATTTCTCGGTCCGATACATCCGTTAGTTGTGTATATAAGCGGGCGACTCGAAAAGGAATTTATTCGAGGTCCCGGGACGAGAGAGTGTGTCGACGCGCTTTACGAAGGGGTGCAAGAGTTCTCCAGCTACGACGAGAGTGATTCTCAAGAAAGTTATACAGGAAGCTTGCCCCCCCCCCCCTTTTCCCCGCCCCCACGTACGTGCCGACGATCCACGCGAGCCAAACTCGTGTTGTATAAAAGACCATCCCACCTATCCGAGAGGTACGAGGATTAGGGATGAGTAGAGAGGATGGATGGTACTTTCTAAGTATAGCGAGGATTACGAAAACTTTTTCTCTGGAGAAGCGAAACTCTCTTGCGTATACACAAGAAAAGGAACTCGATGCCCAAAGCCTTCGTGCACATCATAGCTAAGATATACATACTTCTGTTGCATCAATTTTCCTCTCTTCGCGTAGGAGTGATATTCAAACAAACGACGTTTTTAAAAGAAATTTAATTATCCATAAAAAAAAAATATATATCTTTGAACTCTCGAATAATCAGCATTTCAATAAAAGCAGAATTCGGATCAGTAGTGAAACACAGCATCGGAACAACAAACGACGTCTTTACAATTGCATTAAAAAAATCGGTGTTTGATCAGCAAAACAGATTCCAGTAACGAGACTAGACGCGGAAATACGATGTCCAATTTTTAACCAGTGTTGTACGTGTGGAAGGAATTCAAAGCACAAAAGAGTATAAACACAGAGACGTACGGACGTCGGTGGAAGTCGGAGAGCTCGGAGTTTACCGGCATAGCACGCGATAAAGAGGGTGAGATTTTAGGGATGGGAAACGCGTAATATGCATACATATACGTATATCCTACGTTGCTTTCAGTATACAAGCGGAAGCGCTTCGTATCAACGCGTCATAATTGCGTGCGTAATCACCGTCGTGTTTTCTCTCAATTGTATTCAGCTCAGTAGGGCTCCGTTTCTCTCGCTCGGGGTGTATATAAGCGCGAGGGGTAAAGCTGGAAATCGCGGACGTGGAAAAGGGTTGAGAAGCCAAGAGTACCGAAGGTGGTAAGCAGGTAGTATATGGTTCTAAAGTACACATATATAACTATATACACTGAGCGCAGAGTTATATAACTTACGGGAGGGAATGAATGAATGTGTTACGCAGCCTGGAAAATGGTGATTCTCGAGGGTCTCACCCCTGAGTCTCTCAACTGACACGGGCAATTCTGGTAATGGCTCCTCCTCTCTCCTACACCGTATAAACTATGTGTATATTACTCTATACAATGTATAATGTATATACTCTGCGCGATGTTTAACTTTCGATGTTATTTCTACAAACAAAGAAGGCTCCACGTTGGACGATGCTGTTGCAGAGAGTCCGGAGAGAAACTCCGGTAACAGCAGCAGCCGACAAGCTATGGAATGATTTTCCTTTCCGCGTGTTTTTCTCTTATGTTTCCCTTTCGGCGGTGCGATAACGTCATTTCCCGAAAATCGCTGAAGTCAAAACAGAACGGGGGTTGTTATTTCACCCCAAAGAGGTGAGCGCGGATGGAATGTGTATAAGCGATGGTTTGAGCGGTACGGGCGAGATAGGGAGGGGCGCGGGGCCAGTAGAGTTGCTTAAATAATTCATAAGCAATAGCGCTTCTCTCGTGGTCGCGGTCACGTTTCGTCTTTCTCTCTGCTTTGCCCGTGGAGACCGCTGATTGGCTCAAATTTACGAGCCATTGTCGCCTGATTGGCAACGCTTGTGACGTGAATACATGCCATCTATCGGATCGCTACCGCTTTCTTCACACTTATTCTATGCTCCGAGCTTCGAAAGCTCCTTTCCCCATCCGGGAAAAAAAAAACTTTCATCGTATTTGATGATTATTCCGAAATTTTCGACGGTACATCCTATATTTCCATATTAAAATTGAATGAACTCAGCTCGATTCTACAACCCAATATTAAAGCTATCGAATGAAATAATTCAAGAGTTGTAGGCACAGAGGATTTCCCAGGGGGGTGCAGAGGGTGGGGTTGGGAATTCATTTGGCAAGTTTGCTTTTAATTATCCAATCAATTCGCCGGATGGTCCTGGTCACTGCTGTTGGTACTGGAAGATTCGGCGAGTTCGTCGGATACATTATGCCTACTGCACGGCATTTCTCTCGCTCTATGTCCGACTCTCTTCGGTATCTCCCCGTACCACCGATCTCGTTCTCTCGTCCTCCTCCGGCTGCAATTTCACTACGGTCTGGTGGACCTCGTTGTCCGTGACACTTTGACGCAACTCCCCGGTTTTCGGGGGCAACGGTGAGTATTCGCCGAGGATTTCGGGTGCTACGGTTGCGAGGAAGAGGGAAGGAATGATACGAAACTGAAGCAGAGGTTGGCGAAAGACGGACACCAGTTTGTACTATGGTCCACGGGTGAAGAAGAGACACAGATGATAGGGTAGAACACAGCGGAGGAGCGAAGAGCGACGAGGGCCTGTACCGGGCAGTTATGAGTTGCCTAATTGTTTTGTCATTGTTCGTCCATCTCCGCGAAGCGCTCGCGTTGTTCACTACACTCCGCTATTCTCGTCCGGGACCCCGGAGCAGCGGCGACAGCAGCCGGGACGCTCGCGCGTTCCTACGTCAACGACGAAGCTCCGGCCTTCGTCCATCGTAACGTTGTTGTTCTTGTTTTCATTGTTAAAGCGAGGAGAACGGCGGAAGCTCAAGGAAAGGGAAACAAGGCTTTGCGATTCTCGACCGCAGTTGCGAGAATCCCTCTACACTCCGCAAGTTGACCCTTAGGAATTCTCCGTATCGTATTAGGAGGAATACTGTCAACTGAGGCACACCCCCTCGACCCAACCGTCCTTTAATCTGCCGACTGCGCAGTTTCTATAAACATCCGAAGCTATTTCTGCCATTGCGACGCTCATATTCAATAAATATTCAATTGTTTCGACGGTGAGAGTTATTATTCAATTACCAATTCATTGCATGACTCTTATCTATAGTTGTTGAAAATCTCTTTTTGTCGTTTATTTCCTGCTGCAAACGATAAATCGATGGCCCCTTTACAGCGTCATGATTTTCATAGCTCCGGAGACTTGAATTTCCAGTCTTGATTTTACCGGAACGAGAGGACTCATCTACCCTAAAATAGAATCTACCGTTGATGCTACTGCGCGGGCTCACTGCTCACAGTCGATTCTCTCGATTGGCCCTGTGTCAGTAGAGCGCGTAACTATGTTTATCGTTGACGAACGAAGCGTTGCATCACCGGATGAGGGGTTTGGGGGAGAAAACTCAACGGGGGTTTGTTCGTCCTGGTACCGTTTCGTTCGCGTGTTTCGTTCGCGACGAATTCACTACCCGCGTGCCAAATCCCGCCAATAGCGAATTACTGTTTGACGTTGGCAAACTTTTGCCCGAAGACTTTTTTTTTTTTTTGTTTTACTTTTTTACCAAGCAACTATGTCGACGCTGACTAGTAGGTACGTGGCTGTGGCTGCTGCTTCTGCGCTTTCTTCGCTTTATATATCTCGCGGTAAAAATCCTCGACCTTTATAGTTCGACATTTTATTCGATGAAAATCGGTCTTCTTCTCTTTATTCTTTATACTTGGAGAGGCAAAAAAATAAAAAATAAAGTGAATTTTTATTTTTTTTTTCGGAAATATTGTTTGGAAACTGTATTTTTTTTTTCTCGTAAAAACTCCGTCGGTGAGTCGAGATTACTGTCGTGACTCGCGGTATACCTTTTAATAAAGGCGGATTAGACACAAGGCACGAGAGCATTTGCTCTTTCTACTGTGTACTATTACTACGTGTGGAACTGGCAGGTTTCTCTGCCAGTTGTCCCTTTTCCTTTATATACTCCTACTGCCACCACCTTTCGCATTCCCATTCCACTTCAAAAAGAGTTGACCGTGTCAGCA
The DNA here is from genome assembly GCA_963971235.1 of Cryptus armator. Taxonomy (NCBI): domain Eukaryota; kingdom Metazoa; phylum Arthropoda; class Insecta; order Hymenoptera; family Ichneumonidae; genus Cryptus; species Cryptus armator. Next base: position 14,863,534 of record OZ020232.1, read on the forward strand.
GATGCCAGCTGCTAAAACGTCGAACGAATACTGTTGAAGTAGACATAGCGAGAGAACGAAAATGTGTTCGGGCGCGAAGCGGGCAAAGAGCGACGAAGAGCAGAAAGTGAAAACGAGAGAAGCCAGAGAGCAAGAGGTACTAACAGTTCCCTCGGGATATTGGCTGCTGGCGCCGAATGCCGGTGACGTTGTCGGAGAGATTTTTGACAGGCGGCATTATTGAAAAAAAAAAATTCTTTGGTCAGTCTGAACGCCGATAGGCAGACAGCATCGACTCGATTCTACTGCCGTACTTTCGAAAAATTCGTTATTCATGTACATTCATTCTCTTGAGAAACTGGCGATATAAATATCAAATGGAACGTACGAATATGAAATACTGACATCTGCGAAGAAAAAAAAGTGACTATGATTCAGTAGAAACGATTTGTTTCATTCAAAAAAATATAAAACTAAATATGGTAAAAAATAATTTCCGCTATGGTCTGTGATAATGGATAAGTTTCTGTATATGCAGCTATTCTCGATCTAACCTGACTGCGCCGCGCAGGTAGCAATAACGATTACCTAGTTCGCCTCATGCGCTCCTCGGAAAAATAATGTACAGAGTAGAGCAATCGAAGTGCTCTCTCCGAGTCCATTTTTATCGGGCTATACATCTTGAAGGGTGCGAGGAGAAAAGCTGGTCGAAGGGTAGATGAGAGAGAAAAAGCTGTTACGTTAGTTCTATATCGTGTGGCGGAGGGGCGGGGAAGGGGGGAGGGGAGAGGTGTTAAGAGAGAGTGGGAGAAAGACCGAGATAGAGAGAGAGAGAGAGAGAGAGAGAGAGAGAGCAACGAGCACGCAGCTGGTGCGAATATTAAAAGCAATCGCTCAGTCTCGCGTAATAACTGACCGGCCGCGATTTTCACCCTCCTTTCCTTCTTTCCACTATAACCTAACCGGGACAGCTCTCGGTCTATAGACATAATAAATTTTCCGTGGACGCTTAATAGTCCAGGATGTTCGAATTTCCCCAACCAACGTTTTCCCTTCTATTGGTCGCTCAATTAAAAAAAAATATGCGATTAAATAATGTAAGAGCTGTGTCTCTGCAAAGTCCCTGTTTGACAGTCAACCCGGGAGCTTTGAGGAAGTCAATACTGTCTCCAACAATCCCGGTAAAAAATCACGCGTGCTGCGAATATTCTTTTTTTTATTTCATTTTTTTTTTTTCGGTTCTACTATTCGTTTGAATGAAACGGTGAGAGCAAAGAGTTGATGCTCGTCTGGCTGGACTGGACGATGTAGAAAGAGAGCTCAACCCCGGTACTCCTCTTCTCCACATAGACGAGAGGTTTCTCTATCCTCTATACTGGTCTGTTCGCGCGGAGTCGGACGTAACGGACGGCCTCCGCGTAGACCGCTCGTTGCGCGACAAAATGAAAGCCGCACGAGTGAAATATCGTCGCCGTGTGGAAAAACCCGCGTGTACTACAAAGGGGGTGGTTTTCTCTCAGGCCGCGTGTGTGTACGGTGCGCCCGACGACGTCGAAGCACAAAGCGTGCATAGCCGCGAGAGTGAGATGGAAACAACAAAAAATCGCGGCGTGACGAAGCGAGGAACGTTAGAGAGATAAAACAAAACAAAACAAAAAAAAAAAGAAAGAAGGAGCGAGAAGAGAAAATGGTCGAGATAAAGCAACGAGTGTTTTAGCTACGGGAGGGATGAAAGAGAGATGGACTCTTGTAGAGTAATGGGGAGGGATTAACGGACGCCACAGAGAAATGATCAATCGCAAAATCGACCGACGGTATGTGCAAGACACACCGGACGCCACACTTCCATATTTGCCTTTAATTTCCTCATCGAATTAACATTGTTTGAGGGCAGCAAACGAGCGTATGAAAATTCTCGGCGTTATTGTTATGCGGATAATTCTATGAAATTTGCGGGTGTGTATTTTCGCTCGTAATGAAATTTCGTTTAATAAATTTTGGGCCGATTTATGTTATGAGCTAAAATATTGAAGTAACCTTCTGTTCTTCACATTTTGCGATATTCATTTACTTTTCGTTTTTTTTTTTTTTTTTTTTTCACTTTTTCGTCAGTTAAAACGGGCGATCGAATAGAAATGTAACACGAACAGCGAAGTAAAGACGGTCGCAACTCGAGCGATCAAAATTCAGTCTGCGAAGGGCGCGCGGCGCCTCCGAGAGTTTTCGGACTGCTAGACCTTGGGTACGAAAAGTGTAGAGGAGGATGAGACGGAGACGGTGGTTGTGCCAAGGCGACGGCTAGCAGCGTGTACAGCGTCGAGGGTAAAAACCAGGCGTCGGAATTTATGCCTCTTCGTCTCTTCCACCCAGCTGGTCATCTCCGACGAACCGTAACCAAAGTGTTTCTTCATCGTTATCCCACTGTTCAGAAATTCTCAACGTACATACATACGTATATTCACTCGTTAAAGGGGGAGAGAAATCGCTGGACAAAGTTGAGATGACCTCACTAGCGTATGTCATTTGCAATAAAATTCTCGATCGATCGTTTGGCATGCAGTTTTAGTTATATTCGCAAACAAATTTTCTTTTTATAAACAATCATTTACGGTGGTAATGGACGAAGAAAAATTATTTTTTTAACGCGAATCCATTACTGCGCTACGAATAAAATAAATTGCAGATTCGTTATCAGCGGGGAAATATATATATACATAACTCGGTCCCGAAACGACAAAAAAAAAATGTATTGTAATGAATTTTACAAAACTTTTTATGTATTTTCTACATTCTTTGCCGAAAGGTCGTTTTTTCGCACTCGTATCACAAGGTGCTATTTTGACGCTGACTACGAACCCAGCAGCTGTTTTGTCCGTAATCGAAGTTGGGCGTTGCTGATCGAGATAAAAAACTATATATATTTATGATGCTGCGTAAACTAAAGTTTCATGAAATTGAATTATACAAAACCGCACAGATGAAACTATTTTTATTTTCGACTTTTAACGCACCCGTTATCGCTTTTCTCGTCACTCCTCGTTAGTATATTTAATTACCCCGCCGAAAAGGAAACTAGTTCACTCGTGACAAGGAGAATCCGTACAGTCGGCGAAGAAATGAAAAAACAGAAAAAAATAAATAAAAAGATGCATACCGAAGACGATACAAGGATATGGAAGCCGAGGTCTGTCGCCAGGAAACGTCAGTCAAAAGTTTCTCGCGTCTGTGTGTTCTATACCAGAGAATTACTATATACCACTATATACCACCACCGGAAACCTTTCAGCTTCCATTGCGCTCCACACTACCGGAGCAAAGCTATTCGATACTTTTCGAACTGGCGAACCGAGAGTGCGACAGGGGTGTATAGGCGGAATCCGAGGAGAGTAACGAGAGCGGATAGAGGGGAAGTAAAGATGAGAACGATGCGAGAGACACACACGCGAAAGCAGGGAGAGGGGGAGAGATAGTTCGGGAATAGAAGAAGGGGTTGACGTCGACGTCGGAAAGCTCTGCTTGGAACTACAGGATGCGAGCGTAACATATATATATATATATAGTACGGTGCTCGCTGCTATCCCGACGCTCTGTGCCGTGCAGCACCAGATGACGACGACGAACGAGAGAAAGACCGAGGGATGAGCAGAGGGAAAATCTCCCACTTGTAGCTCTCCCACATATTTACTCCCGATCTTCGTCGACGAGAGAAAGCAAGGACTCTCGGTGGCGCTTTTATAAGCGACCCCACCCGCCCTCTCCCAACGCAATCCTCACAACTAAATCTTGACTGCCGCTCAAACTTACCATTCCGTCCTTCATTTCTCTTTCTTCGCCACTTTGACTCGATTCCTCTTCGAATGTAGGAAGCAACTTTCGTACACAAAACGTTATCGAAAAAAAGGTTGTCGCGTCATCGATCATTTTTTTTTTCTCCGCCATTGAGAAACATTTGGTTCCCGAAAACGCTTACGATACCCTCATAACATTTTCGAAATAACTTTTATTACGAAAATCTTATGCGAAATTGACGTAGATTACAGTCGAAAAATGGAAGGAAAAGGTTCTCCGGTCTCGATTGGTAAAAACGACTACGATCCAGTGGAATATCGTTTCGTCTGGATCGATCTTTTTTTGCCGTTCTCTAAAAATGCTCTTCAACTCTACTCTCTTCGTGGTAGTAATAGTAGTAGTAGTAGTAGTAAATCGACGAGAAGCGAAGGCTAGACGAGCTCGAGGGAATTAACGTAAACTCCGGGTGCATACACACATATCGACTTCTCTCTCTCTGGCAAAATCGAGCTACAAACCCCCGGGTTTCACCGGCGCCGTGAGTCTTCCGATAAGAGGGTAGTTTGCAGGCTTCCAATAGAGGATGGGTAAACGCAATGCTGAAGCGGTGTGTTCCCTCCGCGTTGCCTTAGCTTCTTCACGATTCGATCGGGAATGCTCCTTGGAATCGTTCTGCGAATTACCTCCTCGAGGCTGCTGGCACGCAGCGGATCGGAGAAGGGATGAGAGAGAAAAAAATATATATACGTAGTAAGGAACGTAGCGATGGAGGAAAGCTGCGCGCCACTGAGGTTTTTCTTTCGCTCTTTTTCCGCTCGCACAGATCATCATCGAACGACGACGACGACGACAACGATGTCGACGTAGCTGGGGGGTAGTTCTTCCAATTTCCAGGCGTGCCAACCAGATTGAATTTCTATCGTCGCCGTCGGCTTTACTCTCTGCCCCCTCCCCCTCCCCTCCTCTCACTCACTATCACCAGCTCTATTCCCTTTCGTACCTCCCTCCCGACTCCCTCGCGACTCGTGGGCGGTCGATCACTTCTCGAGATATCTGGTAACTGGTTATGCTTCCGAGAATGGCTTTTACTATCTCAACCACCTACTCGCGATCCAAGTTTTTTTTTTTTTCTTCAACTGGTAATGGTCGCCACTCACTTCCGTTCAATTTTCCACCCACGTCGACCCACTGCCGATTGTCGACCTATAAATTTATCTCGACCCGCTGCGAAAAACAATTGTCCCTCAACTGCCGCTCAAAGAGTACAAAGACGATCAATCGTGTCAAAAATGATTGAGAAAAAAAGATACCCTATAGTATATTTTATATCGTAACTATTTGGTCGTCTCCCTTTTTCCCGGGGTGTGAATTGTGGTCGACATACTAGATTTTCTCTTGCGCGCAGCGCGAAGAGGGTGAAGTAGAGAAAATGCTTCGCCCGGGAAATGCGTCGCCCCCTTGACGTGAGCTCGTCTAGTTGGTCCGCTCGGGAACTCTCTCTCCCTCTATTTCCTTTTTCGTGTATCCTGCATTCTTCATCCTTCTCTATTTTCCACGAGAAAGCGACGTGCGAGAGTTGGAAGAGCAGCGACCGGTGCTCTCGCGGTGCGAACTTCGCCGTGGGGGATTATGCAAACGCAAAAGCGACGTGGCGGAGGGTTGCGCTGGGTTTTCGCTGCGGTGGGATGCTCGCTGCATGCTCGCTCTCGATGGTAGCAACCGAGAGAAAATCGTGTATGTATATAAGCGACGAGTAGAGCAATATATGCCCGATGGAGAAACGAGAGAGGGAAGAGACGAAGGTTTTTGAAAAGGGGAAGGAGAGGAAGAGAAGAAGAAGAAGGAGTAGGATGGGGTTGAGTTCTCGCTTGTCATTACCACGTTCGTGGCTTCGCCCGGAAGCTACGTGCTGCTTGCCCGATAAAATCCTTAGGGAGACTCCGGAACTACAATGTATGCCCGCGAAAGTTGTTCAAGAAGATTTAACCGTCGCCAAAACTCTATGTACTTCGATTATTCCCTCTATACTGTGTATCCTACCGGTAATTAATAGTCCGTTTTATCTCGTAAATATTGAGTTTCCCTTGATCGATTAATAAAGAGTGTACAATCCGCTCAGAGGACAGGACATACCTATGTGCATATGTATATGTATCATATCTATCGAGATATATGTAACATACAGACCGTACAGAGCGCATTGTTGGTATAGGATAAGAGTTAAACGCAACACACAGAGAGAATTCATGGTTGGTGCTTTAATTTATTCCGTAACCGGCTGAACGGGAAGCTTCAGTGAGCCGGTATTAGGTTTGGGAAATGTGTGCGCTACGCCTGTCCTTCGAGCCCGTTAGGTAGGTAGAGTACGGGTCGAATGGTAGCCACTGTCACTGATGGAACGCGAGAGCCGAAGCGTTGCTTCGAGTTTCGAGGGATGCTACACACGGACTCTCTCGGCTGGATCGTCGAATCGATTATCCGGCAGCGGTTGAGGGCGTGCCGAGGGGGAACAGGGAGGAAGAGGATGGTCTGGTGGTAGCGCGCGGCAACACCCGCGGGGAGGGTAACTGATCGTGGTAAACACGACGCTAGTCTCCATTGGCAGCGGTATATGTAACTCTTCCGTGTTTGCGTGTCAGCGGAGACTCTTCCGTATACGTGTAGAAAGGGCTGATGGCTAAACGCGCAGGAGTTACACTCGTGTGCGATAGGTATAGACCAGGATGAACGACCGGCACGGAAGCAGAAAGATTACCATAAATCATCCCTGAGATCTGGCCCCCGAATGCTCGCGTGTTATATAGGAAATGCTCGCTCATTGGTGGAAGGGAGAAAGTTCGAAGCTTTTGGTTATAAGGGATGAACGAGTCAGAGGAAGATCGAGCTAACGCTGTGCCGACAGGTACGGGATGGTGTATTTGGCGAGCGGCGTATTGATGAGGCAAAGCACTTGCTCCGCGAACGGGAATGCGGGTTGCTGTGAGCTAACAGCTAAAATGTAGCGAAAGGGTTTTGTCGGATCGTAGAGAGTTTGAAAATTTTCCGCGATGGTAATGATGATAATAATATCGGGTGTCTTCGATTATCGTCTATTTGGTCCGTACCATCCCATTTTCGATTAAGCACCCGTGTTAATTCAAATCCGTCGAAAAATCAATAAACGGTGTAGATTTTTTTTTTTAAGGCCGCAAGACGCTCGATCGTAGAACGTATTAAAATATATAAAAATAATAACAAATGAAGATAATAATTAATTTTTATTGAAACTTTGTCTTTTGATAAGAAATTTGTAACTCGATAATATTTTAATAAAATACTTGCGAAGATCCTCGGGGGAACAATTAAATCACCTCGACGGTAGACGATAGTGGAAACCGAGATAATATATAGTAACAGAGAAGAGCCAGAGGAGTCGAGGAGCCCATTTCATAACTCCTGCGAGTAGAGAAGAGAGGTCACGGGGGGTCAGGGTAGCGAGAAGTTGGCGGGAAAACGTACTACGTATAACGGTGTACGGAGTAAGAGTCCGGGGGGGCAGAGGGAGGGATGAAGTAGAGACGACGCCTAGGCGCTCTCGCGACTTTGCGCGAAAATTTACGCCAAAGTTGCGCTGGGAATTCCTCGGCTTCCTCTCTTCTCTTCGTGTTCCTGGTGCACCGCTGTTGGCCTTCTACGCGCTATACCAACCCCTCCTCCTCCCAACCCCCTTTATCACCCTCTTGATGCCTCTCTTACTCTCTATCTGGTACACGAGGAGAACGCTTGGAGTTCTCTCTCGCTGCTGATGCTTCAGTGGTAGTCTGGTTGCACCGATGTGCTTCGCAGAGCGCAGCCAGGCCGACTGTGGGAAACCGTTGCGATGCCGGAGGGCCATGGGGTCTACGGTCAGAGATGGCTGCTTTTTCGCTTTTCATCCACGTAGAACGTAAGGTGCGGTTACAGCGTATACTATAGGAACCTTCGTCGGAGGCAACGAGAAGCAACGAAGCTCGTGTCGGAAGCCCAGAGAGAAAACTAAGAGTTCAGTTAAACTCCACCCCTTCTGCATCGCAAAAACGTCGGAGAACCCAAGCCACGCTGTTGCACACCAACCTCCAGAATTTTTTTTTTTTTTTTATACAGTTTTTACAGCTTTTCCTATGTAACCTCTTCTACCGTGAGAGAGTATTCGAGCACCCAGTTCTTTTTTGTTAAAATCCACCTGTAATGAATTGTAAGAGGATAACAATCCTCTGAGAATCGAGAACTGTAGGGGAATCTCGGGGAAAAAAGGCATAGAATTGACCATGAAAGACCAGGCATTTTTTTTATTTACGTAATCTCGATGTTATTCTGTTTAGTAAGTATAGATATATATTATTAATATCTTCTGATTGATCATTTGTTATTGTTACAGATCGACCCGAAGGTAGCATTTCCCAGGAGAACACATCCAAAGGTGAGTTTTGCAATCAAAAAGAATTAAAAAAAAACAATCTCTTCTCGATAGACATTAATGCGATGAATTATAGTAAAAGTAGGTGATAAACACGGAATGGAAAGCTTAATAATAATATAGGCCACACCATCGGTGTAGGAGATTCGTGACGTCCGCTCGTTGAATCTCTGTCGCAAAAGACCCTACGGTAGGGACAGAGATAGAATTGCGGTTATAACACCCGCCGTGTCGGTCATACTGCGCATCGGCTATGCCGTAGAGAGGGGGCCGCGGTAGGTATACCGCGGAGCGGGCGGCGGGGAGAGGGTGGAGGGAGAATAGGGAATAATGAAGCTCTCTCGCTCTCGTCCTCGTAATAAGCGCAATTAGGTATAATTCACTGTCAAAACGGGCACAGGATTATTTCCCCGACGAGGCAGAAGGCCAGAGGCCAGTGTAATACGCGACGAACGCGTAAATGTGCAAAAGCTCTCGTGTACGAATAGGAGAGAAAGAGATGGAACAAAACGCGGAGATATATAACGCACAACGGTGCGTTGGCTGGTTGGCTGTTGGTCGTGACGCAGCTTTAAGCTTGCAGAGCAATGCAGGAGGGAGGCGAGAAATTTCGTGTGGCTTAATAATATAAATGCCAGGCACGCGAATTACCGAGAGTGCGAGAGAGCGCGCGGAGAACATCGCACGACTACGAACAGAGTGACTGAATTGCGCTAATTTTAATTGTACCCTCTTCCGTTGAACCTCGAGCGCCGACCTGGAGGCTAGAAACTCCAACCATTTTCGACTTTTGCACGTTTATTTCCCCCATAACACCCCCCGCCCCCCCTTTCCCCCCTAATTTCGCTTCTTCGCTATTCAAAAACCTTTCATAATTTTCACTCGACGAACTTTTACACACCTCCGCGATAATTACCGACGAGTCTTTGCCTTTGTGAGATCCGATTTGAAAACGCGCGATTCGTTGATAAATGTCATTCCGATGAGTGAATAATTTTTCTTTGACCGCTTCGAGAAAAAATGAAATAAAAAAAAAGCGCCGCAAGGTTGGTCCGCTGTAAATTTTATTTCAAGATATTAACGGGGTCGCCGTGTATTATTATTATACGCAAAAGCTCTCGACTGCCGAGCGAATGTGAAAAGTCGACCCGAGCCCCGTGAAGCAGACTGCACACAGCACACCCGGTGTGCGAAACGTCAGATTTCGAAATAAAATAACGACCATTAATCGGCGAGATGGGGGAGTAACATATTTCGCCTGGGTGCACGCGCGGGCGTTTGCAGAGGGGTCTCTCTCTCTCTCTCTCTTCCTCCCTCTCTCTCTCTGCAGCAAGTTCTCACGTGGAATGGGCGCTTGCAATTTTCATAAAATGGCGGGCAGCCCGCGCGAAGCTGGTTCTGTTACAGTGAATCCCCGAGACTCCTCTTCTTCTCGTTTGAAAAAGTAATACGAATGCACGTCGGCCCGAATATATATCTTTTTTCCACTGCAACCGGCGCGCCTCTATCTCTCCTTCCGACCCTTCCGACTCCCCTACTAACCCCCCCCCCCCCCCCTTCTCTTTCTCTCGTTTTCTCTCTTGCATCCTTTCTCGCAATGCCAGAAAGTTCTACTGCATCCCTGCACTGAAATGTTTTGCAACCCCTAGACAGATTTTCACGGGACGATGACTCCGAGAGTCACGGAAAAAGAGAGTCGTCGTAGTCGAGTAACGGAACGAGATAGCGGCCTATCTCTTTGCCCTTCGTAACTCTCTTCTACTTCTGCAAACCTTGCAATCATATAAATTATTAAGAAGATTAAATTTTGTTCGTAGTTGCGTTAAAAAAAAGGAAAAAAAAAAAACACACAGAAGATGAATGGATGGAGTGCGGGTAGGAGAAAATGTTAACAGGTAATAAGACCGCAAAGTTTATCCGAAATGTCAACGCTTCGAGAGGTCTCCAATTCGGGTCAATGGTTTTTACCCCTCCTTCTTCACCAGGGAAGCCTCCTACTCTCGTCGTATTATGGATTGTCCTATAACAACCCGGTAACATAATCAATCCCTCGGGTGCAATGTGTGAACTGAAGACAAATGTTTCGCAGAGAAGACAGAAACTCGATTAGACCATCGGGAGAATCCCCTTACCAGACTCGGCAAACACCCATAGACACCCCGTTAAAAACGAAACAAAACAAAAAACTTCCTCGTAACATCGTAAACATAATAAAGATTTCGCTGTTGCCGACGGGAACTCATTCTAAACTTCGCCGATTTAATAATATTTTCGTAACAATGCGAACGAGTATTCCAACAATTGTCTACGGTAGAATTTTCAAATCAACCTTCGCGCGCAAAAAAAAAAAAAAAAAAAATGTTCTCACAAAAATTTCTTTTATGATTCCATCTCGAGTTCTCTGTTATAAATCTCTTTTGGTCAGTTTGCCCACTCGTATACGTAACACGAGCGGAGGGTCGTCGCGCGATTCGTATACGCGAGGGGTGGGAGGTGGGGGATGAAAAATGTTCTGGTTTTTCCGGGTGTCGGTTAAGGGTCTCCTTTTATCCTCTTTCTTTCGCGGCCTCTACGTAAGACGTAATCGCCATTGGCAGTGGCAGCGGCCCTTAACCAGAACCGTGACGATCGTCGCGCACAAACACACACACAGTTGCGTGAGAAATACCGTAGAAAGATCGAACGTATACGTGCGTGCGCTAGTGGTTGATATCGCGTACGTATAAGAAAAGTACAACATATATACGTGATTCTCCCGTAGTAGAAGTGGGATGGAATGTTCGGGTGAGTTAGGGAGTGCAAGAGGGATACTCGGGCGTCGGCAACAGCAGCAGTAGCAGTACCACCCAGCGTCGTATAATACCCACTTGTTACTGAGTAGCGATACATATACGAGGGAGAGCAGAAGCAGCGCGCCACTCCTCACCCTCGGTTCTGCTCTCGCTCGCTATAGCTATAAACTGTACTCGGCACGTACACGGAAAGCTCGGTGTATACATGAATGTGTATCACATATATGGCAGACGATGGAAGGAACGAGAACGTCAAGGACGACGACGACGACGAGAGGCGAGGAGGGGTAGAACATTATTCAGACCGCTGCTCTGCGAGCTCGAAAGCAAGCTAAGGGATGATGCTGTTGGTGGTGGTGGTGCTTCTGCTGCTCAGAGTGAGAAGAGAGCTCGTGTGCCTCTCGTGTCGACCGGGTCGGCGTCGTATTCGTCCTCGTAGGTTCCAAGAGTCTGCGTGCCAGAAAGAGAAGAAGCACGAAGGATACAGAGTTAAAGAAAGAAGAAGAAAAAAAAAGTGCAGGGAGCAGAGAAAAGAGAGGTGAGCGCTGGAGAGAGCGAGAGAATTGCAATGCACGTCTCGGGTAACGAGCTGCCAGATCCCCAGGGTGTTCAGCTCCTCTTCGTTCTTCGTTTCAAACCTCTACTCGCTCCCACACACAAAATCTTCTTTTTTTATTCTCATTCGTACACGAAGAATCTCTCGCATACACGAATGCGTGTGCACCTTATTCTTCGATACACACGCGTAGAGATGGAAGTGGAAATGAGAGTAAAAAGATGTATAGGTAGCGGCAAAAACATATATAGAAAACACGCACATCCAGTAGCTCGAGAGCATTGAAGTCGTTTTGTGTTTTTTGTTTGCATCGCGAGTGAAGGATATATACTGTATATAGATACAGCATTGGTGTATATATATATATATGTTTATGTATATACGCAATCGATGTATATCAGTAACAACAGAAGAAAAGTCGTGAAACCGCACCCACTGTCTGTTTGCCTCATCACTGCTAAGGCTCGTCGATATCAAGTCACGCGCTCTACTCTTACAGTTTCTTTTCCTTTATGATTTGTTTTCATTTCTACGGTTTACCACGACCCACGCGCTCGCGGGGGCGTTAAGAAAATGAAGATAGACGTATAGTGCTCTTTCCGCTCTATATACTGTATTCCCGTTCTTATATTCATTCGAACACTGGCGCTGATACGATATGATGGCTCGTTTGAAGTATTGGAAGAATAAAACAGATCTTTTTCGCTTTCGCTTCCTGTACGATCGATTTTATCACCTCGGAAAAAGTAAATACTCGATGTGCCCTGTAAAACGATAATTTGAGCGGCTCACGTGTTCGCATGTCAAACTGTGAACGAGTTCAATATTAGATCCTTCTATGTTAAATATAGATATTCGCAAGATTCTTCATTGTTGCCAACTTTACTTCCGTTATTTCAAGTACAGAAAGTCTCAATAGAGTTTCGAGTTAACCTTTTTTTTTTGTTTCTACTCCTCTTTCATGTCGCTTGATACCCCAATTTCGCGATTTCACCTTTGGCTGTGCCTGGCGTGAACTATTACTGGTAGTAGTAAGCAGTAGTTATTACCGTAGTGGTAGTAGTAGTCGGCACAACTCAGAGGCGACCTGTTACATTCAGCGTTGCCCATCCTTCATCCTTCTCTACAAGCTCATTCGTCCCTGAAGCTTGTGGAAGCTCGACTTTTTTTTTCGTATACAGGGGAGAGAGGGTTAAATACGCAGGGTCCCTCGCGTCCAGTGCTTGCAAGCTGGAAGCCTTCGGTATAGTAGGAAAAGTAGAGATAGGGACATTAGAGAACGAAAATCCTATGCATTTTATACGCGAGTCGGGTCATTCAGGTCGCGAACTCCTTCTCGGGTGTACACACCGGAAGGTCGTCTCGCTGTGCTTGCACCCCTGAATCTGTCTCTTACAGTAGCGCGTGAGAGAAGCTGCTATGCGAGAGTGTGTGTCTTTCGTTCGGTACTATGCGCCATCCACACTCGTACGTTTCCACTCTTTTTTCCCTTGGGCTACGGGACGTAGAGTCGGTGGACGAGAGTGCGAGGCCTGTACCCGGGGAAAGACTGTTTGCACGGCGTAAGTGGCGTCCAGTGTCTAGCTGGTCCAGTGGCAGTAGCGGCAGTACCAGCACCGCGTCGTTCTCGACGTCGTCTTCAGTGAGTACGAGTGCCACGTCTATACAGCATATTCCCTAAGGCCTCCGTGGTAAGCTCTCTCTTGGGACAGAGGCATGCCCTGGCTTCGAGTCGAGAGATAGTTTGAGGGGTACGGATAGAAGTACGAACGCTCCAGGAGACGCGCACTCTTTCTCCGCAATCTCCACTGTATCTATACTCTCGACACATTCTCATTCCACTTGTGCTTTCGGGAAGAAGATCACACGAACCCATTGGAAAGAGGCCACGAACAGAATGAGAGAGTCGAGAGTTGGGCCGAGTGCATCCGTCGTGCCTCGGGACTTCTGTTACATGCGGCTTTTCTGGTAGACCTCACCGAAGAGACGGAGCAACATACTCTATACGGTATACGATCCGTATATGTATCCGTACATAGCGGATAAGAGTTTTGAAGAAGAAAAACGTTAACTCGCGGAGAAAAATAAACCTCGTGTACTTCTACGAGCCGTGACACCTCTCCATTCGAGGCTGACTCTCGAAGTGCAGGAAAAGCACGAGAAGAGATCAAGGGAGACAAAGAGTAGCAGTGTGTGACGTTCTCTTGGGAGCAGCTCTGTACTCCTTCTGATGCTTTTGTGACCGAAAGTCGACCGAGCGTGTTCAAGATCGTCGGGGTTTAGTACACACAACATATCCCCCAAAGGATTCCTGGTAGTTTTCATTCTACGAGTTAAAGCTATGGTACGCGGTTGAAGGAAAAATAAAAAGTTTTTCGACACCAGTGCGTCGGTCGAAAGCGACGGTGTACAGAGACACAGTAGCTGTAGGGATATATAGCTCGAGAGATTTCTCTTTTCAACGCTACAGTAACAACCCTTATTAATGCCGAGAGCATTGCCGGGTCCGGTGGTCCGGCAGACGGAGAACTCTCGGCCACCACACCAACCGTGGTACTCGGAGCACTAAACGTTATCGCTGTACCACTCGATTAAACGTTGTCCCTCTCCCCCATAAAGCGACCGCAATAACCCCCAGCCAATAGGATGACAGTGGCAAGGCTACGGGGACGGCTGGATGGTCCAGCCAGCTCATTCGTGGGATGATGCTCCCGTCGCTGTGTGTGGTGTGTTCTCTAGACTAGGCGAAGAGGCGAATACGGCGGGGAGGGAGCTTGGGTAGTAGGTTCGTTGTCGGCCGGGAGGTTGCTGCGGCGAATCTACTGTCTCCAAGCGGAGCCATAAATCGTCGCTTAATCTTCGACAGAACTTTCTAAACCTGGTCCGAGCTCTCGTCGCACGTACATACACACATCCGCCGGGGACTATGGGTAGAACGGTGGATAGTATGTCGTGGTATGAAACGGGGGGGATGATGGCGGAATAGTAGCGGTGGCGGCGGCTTGGTAACGAGCATGCCTCAGCGCTCGCGCACGGTTTGACCGCGAATTAGTTCAGCGCGGAACGAGAAAGGGGACAGTAGTTTGGCAGCATCAGGAACGAGGAACGGACCAGTCTGTAGGATCAGTAGCGAAGGAGAGATACAGAGAGTGAACACGATGAGAACAGAGACAACGCTGCGTGGGGGGAAGGGCAGTGAACAGGACAGTATACGAAACACCACAGGACTAACAGCAACAGCGGCAAGCAACTAGGAGCACCCGGCGACGGGAGAGCCCGAGAGCGTCGCGCGCCGGAGACGGAAGCCTCAGATACTACGTTGTTGCATTGAGATAAGCTAAGCTCTCGCGTGATGGAGCAGCCCGTAAACTCGGCTCCCCGGGTTTCCATCCCTCCACCCGCAGTACCTCGCTTTCAACCCATGATGCCACTGAAATGGCTGCTAGATAATGTATAGCTATACATATACATACTGCATACTATACGCCCTTGTGTATACCGAATCTATATAGGTATGTATGTTGCTGTGGTATTGGCGAGGTGAGACCTTGCGGGGGTGAGAAAGCACCGCAACTCACACCACGTACCGGTCCTGCGGCTCTCGAGCTACACACGCCAGGCCATCCTGACACCCCACTTTCCTATCCCAACGTCGACGACGACATCACCGATGACGACTAGAGCTCGTACATGCACTGCCTAAATTCTACCACCTAACGCTCTCCTCTCCACGACGAACGAGCATCAAAAGTCTGGTTCATGCAGAGACTTTTCGATTCGTCATTCATTTCATTCGTCGTGGCCTATCCGGGAGGGGGTGACAGTCTATTTCCTCGACGTTCTCCAGACGTCGGATCACATTTTACCTATCAGCTGTTTTTGATACTTTAAAATATATTTAATGTTTTGCAAAGCTAATATCCGATTTTTACGATTACTTCATACGCTGGTGAATTTGAGGGGGTGGCGGGCTGGCAAGAGTGGCGAGAATATTTTGCGAATACAGTGTACGAAAAAACAATGCCATGCCGTGTACTTATTATGAGCTTTCAACAGTGTTTTTTTTCCGTCTCGTCGCGTCAGCTTGGAGCATCTTTTTTTTTTTCGCTTGGACACCCAGTCGACGTCTTTCTCGTTCGCTCAAAAGCTTTTCATCTTTTGCATACGAGCTTTTTATCATCGCATTGAGTCTCGAGCGCATAGAGAACGCGCACGTCACAGATAGGAAAAGAGAGAGAAAGGGAGGGAGAGAGAGAGAGAGAGAGAGCGAGAAAAAACCGTGCGCGAGAAATAGAAAGAGTGCGTGAGTTCTCATCTCCGTCCTTTTTTTTATATATATATCTCACCCTCTGGCGCAGAACAACCCCTTTCTTTCATTCTTTCTCACTCAGTCATCCCTGTGATATAAACGCGCGTTGCGCGCGTCTCAGTGGTGCATCACACGGTGAATGGGCCTGGTAATTGCGCGCTTAATATTTCAGAGCTTTTGCCCGTGTAAGCATGTCACAAGAAGAAGAAGCAGGCGGCGAGAGAGCGAGAGCGAAAAAAAAAAATGGTATAGACGAAGAGAGCAGAGGCTTGCCGAGCCGAATACCGAGAGAGCTTCGTCGTGTCCTCGTCGCTTTTGCCTCTTGTACGGTTACCAACGAGCGCGTTTATACCTTTGCAAGCTTTCGCACACAGCGAAAGATACCGTATAGAGCCTCTACCGCCCAATGGACGGCGTAGTTTTTCCTCTGATAGCAAAGTGGAAACTCGTATCATCCTCTTTTACTTCCAAACACGGGAGAGAATAACGTCTCGCCCCAAAAGTCCGACGGTGGTTATACTAAAATTGTTCGTCGACTTTTGTACGAGTTTTATGAGCCACCCGCTCCCTCCGCCAGAAACTTTGTCCAAGGAATTTCTTGCACAACGCTTTTAAGATAGCGATGATATGATGCGGCGTACGCGATTGAAAGGATTCGTTCTCAAAAAAGTAGGTGTATCATAAGTCCTCACTTGCTCTAGCGATCGAAAAGTAGATTATAGCGTCATTGGTCGAAGAAAGTTGAAGATTCTTCGCCGCATCATTCGAGACATCGAGGACCCTGTACAATCTTTTTGCCGAAGAACGACTTATCTCGTCACCCCGTAACCTTATCTTATACGTCCGGCGATTCGTGAAAGGGGGATAAAACATTTTTCGAAAGGAACGAAGCTACAGTGTAACTATCCCTTCATCGTTTGAGATTCCTACCGTAGTCTCTCGTCATCGACACTGCACTATATGACGGAACTGATAGAAGCAACTGAGGCTTCAACGAGGCAGGAGGTGCTTGAAGGAAAAAAAGGTAATCCCTTCTACCTATCCTACTTCTAAAACGGTAGTGAAGCGAATCCAATGCTTTCAAAACTCTACCTACCGCTTGGACTAAGAAGAAGACGCTGCATTCCAACTGCGCGATAAGGGACAAAGGGGATCGTAATGCGGCTCTACAAAGCACAATTTTTTCTACTCGTTCCATCTCACGGAAGGGACATCCTTTTTCGCGAAGAGATTTCCTCGTCTCTCAACTGGCGAGCCGGTTCCCCCCATTCTCTTCATCGGTCCGAGAGCTAACGACAAAGACGTTTGGTCCTCCGATCTCAATCACAAATTGACAATAAAAAATGTCCAATTAACCCCCGAAGGATCTTGGAGGGTAACCGTGAAAGCGGAGGTATACGCGGGGGTAAGGGAGAGACAGAAAAAGAGTAGGGAGTAAGGCTTTCTGTGGATGAAAATCTACTCTAGTGGGCTCGCACCCTCTTGCCTCGCTACCATCAAACGTCTTTTCACCGCTAGACGATGGAATCAGTGAGAGAAAGCGCGAGGCGAAAGAATGAGGGTCTCGACGACGACGACCGAGAACTACCGAGTTAGATGGAAACGGGTGGAAACGTCGCTCGCGTCAAGTTGGAAGCAATCGAGAAGGTTTAATCCCACTCGATTGCGTCCCTTGCCCGGCAACTTTAGCTTCTCTCAAGCTTTACCATTCTCTCCTTTTCTACTCTATCTCTCACGCCTCTTTCACTCAGTTCATTCTTTTTTTTCTTTCTTGGCCTCTCGAAGCAGTCTGTGTTCTCTCCATCGTTCCTCTTTTTTTTCTACAACCCTCACCCATGCGAGCTTTTGCACTACCTAACAACCCGAGCCACTTTTCTCACCCTCGTTGACGCTGCTACCACGACAAGACTCTACTAGGTAGATTTCTCCGCTCGCAGTGTCGCGACGAGATAGCTCCAGGTGTGGGCGTAGCGCGGAAAAGTCCTTCTTTTGTTCGTGAAAAATCCCGAAGAATTCGACCAACCGCCGACGAGCACACTGTACAAATGGAGGCTACGAAGGATTTCGAGAAGATACGAAGTGGCGAAGCCCGACTTTTTCGACGACCACGACGTCGAGAATCCAGTCACAAAAGGGAAGCCTCTATCTTGCACACCCCTCCACCAAAAGGGTTGGAGAGCAAAGATCGTCTCGTAAATATTCCACGGCCAATTTCGCTCTGCCTTCTCTGGCTTTCGTTGCCGTTGAAAAAGAACGAAGCCTCTTGTGTCTGTAGGTTGTAAATTACTGCGTTGCAGGTCACGCATTCATCCTTTGTAGTCCATCGATAGTCAGTTGAAAGCCATTTGTTACCATTCAAGTTATGCACCATTGAAATCGTGTTGAAAGAAAAGTTTGTTTGCTGAATTGTTGTGATGAGATTTGGAATTCCTGAGCGGAAGGTGGTGTATCATTTTATGCGAAAGCATAAAAATCTTTTGTCGAGATAGTTAGAAATTTGCGAGCGAATTAGAATGTTCAACGTCTAGAATCCACGCGCGCATCTAGAAAATAACGAAAGTTCTAGACAGGGTGTGTTTCACAGCAAGCTGAGGGAAACTCAACTAGCGGATATTACGCGAAGTAAGCTCGTTACAGAGGGTTTCCGGTTAAGGGAAAATGGAAGGGAAAGGGCTGTAGTGAGTGAAGAGGGAGGTTGGATAACGGGGTTTTCGAGCTGAAGGCTTGAAGGGACCGGTATCGGTAGCAGGCAGCCTCAGGATTCCGCGTACAGTAGCTTGCGGTTTGAAAACCGCAGTCTCTACTACACTATCGCGCCCGTTACACATATTCTCGCTCCCTTGCGCCACCGGCAATATAGCACTGTACGAACGAAGAGAAATCCCTTGCGTCCAAACGTGGCCCTGTCCCTGTTTTGTGTGCGCTACAGGCAACAGCAGAGCTTTCAAAAACCACGAGTGCACCGCGGTTTTTGCAAAAGCGGCCAACAAAATCGGAATACTCTCTCGATTCAGTACAATACCGAGTCTCGAACGTATTCTTGTTCAGACAAATGCGATGAACATTTCTTGGCAGTTTACACAAATCATGGGTTATGTAAACTTGCAGTCTCGTCCGATACAGAATAAACAATGTTATTTTGGTCAGTGTAAGAACTAGCAGCAGGTAAAGGGTTTCTTTTTTACACGTTCGTGATATAAAAAATGTATCAAATACGAAGCTAGCAGGCAAAATAAATCAAAGTTTCGTGATCAGCGGGAAAAATAGATCGGACGTAATCTTAAGAAGACGTTTTTCAACACGCTATATATCTCTGCATCGCTGCGTAACTATGGAAAATCTTATGTGTCTGTCGTGTTCTACGAGCAAAAATACGTAAAGTATAGCATTTGGCGAAGTTTCAAAATCCTTCTTTTCAACCGTCAAACAGACACATGTAAAATGTGAAATACGTATGAAAACTGGATATCCTTGAAATTTTTTAGTGTCGAAATGAAGGATTTTCGAAAAATGTTCGCAACCTCGTATTTCAATATATTTTTCCAAGGTGATTGCGAATCAAATTGCAATTTTGGCGTAAACTCAAGCGAAACATTGGCAATTGCCAAAAACATGCTTTTCACGTTTACGACATGACTGAAGTTTTCTCGTAAACAGCTTCGCACTTTCACCCGCAAGCTTTGGGGTATCCAATCAGCATACATATAAAAGCGACACTAGTTTCGAATATTTCGTTTTTTTTCTCAACAAGAATTGCTTTGTTTATGAGAAAAAATATGGAGCGTATCACATATTGTCCCGTGGATAAAATAGCTGCCCGATAAAACATGTGGGCCGGTAGTGGCGCTAGGTGAGGATAACGACTAAGCCTATGTGTCACAGTGGCGTTCGACGCTATGTATACATACCGGCACCGCATATACCTATCATCCGAATCACGGAACTTAATTTCCCGGCACTAACTTTGTTTGATACTCTCTTGATTAAATTGTCTCGGCGCTGCCTACACACATATACACAAACGCATATACGATCTATGCACACATTCTCTCACACGCTCGATTTTCTCTCTGTCTCTCTCGATATTCGAGGATAATCGAGGTCGCCGATTACTTGCTCGGTCGTGGCCTTCCCCAGGTTTATATATATATATATATATGTATATATAATACCCGTAGCTTTGCCACCTCCCTTGCGCATTCAGGAAGGATGTCGGATAGGATCGCGGTAGCTATCAAGAACCCGGTGTGCGGTTCTATGTGTTCTCCTCGTTCTCTCCCGAGTACGCGAAGCTCTCGTTCGTCCTTTCCACTTCCCCTGTTTCTATCCTAAACTATACTCTCTCCCTCTCCTAATCAGTAATTAGGATCGCTTTTGGTGTTCTAACTCTCACGCACGCACCACGACGCGCGATCCTCCTTTCGAGAACAGCAGCGAGTAAGCTTCGACTCGCGAGAAGGGTGGAAAGAGAGATGGATAGAATTCCCATTACCCGCGCGCCTAACTCGCTTTCTCTTCCGAGTCACTGATTACTATTAATTGCATTACGCATCCACCCTATAAACGTTCAATCTGATTAATACACCGTACAGAGCCGAGAAACGTTACATTGCATCAAACTTTGGCTGAAACTGTGATTGATAACAGCAAGAAATCAGAGAAATATACATTCAATATTCTAGAAGCGAGTTTGCCGCGGATTGAAATTCTCATGCACGACTCGATACTCCTTCTGGTTTCGATGTACAATCTTCTCAAAGTTCAGCAAAATAATTCAAATTGTTTGTATTTCGATAAAAGCGTCTTCGAGATATCGAATGCAGCCACGAAGTTACGTGAATCGGTTAAATTCTCGACGTGTGCCTGAACTATTTTCTCAAATTCGATGATTCATCGCCAAGCCCTTTTGCCGACAGTCGAGATTATGACAGAAGCTCTCTTCTATTCTATTCAGTTTGGCATAATAGTGTGCAATAATTCTGCTTCAATTCGCCTTTTCCACTGGCGGTGCACGAGGGCGTATATAAATTTTCCGAAATAATAATTTTCGTGTGTTTCTACGTAACGCTCCCCCGTATGCTCGATCGTGTTCCGCCGTATGTAACTAACGTACGTACCTAACTGCTGGTCGCGCGATTTATCATCATAGCCAGCAGAGAACATTCGGTGTAACTAGCGAGCGGCCAGCGTGTGCCAGCCGTTCGAAAGAACCAAACCCCGAAATGTACGTGTGTGCCTGCTGCTCACGCTTTTATATATCTCTATCTCATTTTACCGATTTCGTTCACCGATGTGTTTCGCGTTTTCTCTGTAACCTTTCTTTCTCTTTCCTCGCGCGAGCACGAGAGCGAATTAAGCCGGTTTATAAAAATGTAAAGGGATTCACGAAGCGAGCCATTTCTACGAGCAGCGGCAGCAGCAGCAGCAGCAGCAGGTGGAAAGAGACGATGCTACCTGGGGAATGAGAACCAGCCAGCGCAGCGGGAACTCCAAGGGGGAATGAAGGGGTTGCTCTACGGAGAGGTTGGGGAATACCAAATGTGATTGGGAGTTTCATTGTTTCCGGGGAAAAGACACAGGTAGAGAGGGATCAGCTCTCGGCAAGGTCACTGGGGGGTAGTTTTTCCAGCGAAGACGTTACGCTTCACTTATGCACGAGTCGGGCAGTAGTTATAGTCCCTGTGTAACCAGACAGACAGGATATACAGACGATAACTCGTACAGCAATGTAGAACAAAAGAGAAAAAAAAAAACATTTTTTCTTCAAAGACAAATCTAATGAAATCAAATTTTAGTTTTAAAAGATTTTTCCGTTAATCAATTTCACACTTGAAATCGTCAAAGTAAAGATGACTTTAATGCATAAATGCCCGAGGATTAATATCCACATTGTATGTGAGCGAGCAAAGTATAAAAAAGAGGAGCTTTCGTGAAGTACACAGCGCCGAGCGCGGTTAAAGAATTTCTTTTTTTAATTTATTAAATTGCGAGAGCTCGCGCAGTGATTCGTTTTCCCGGCCACACGCGAGGTCCTCTTATGCGCGTGTGTCCATTCGCTCGATACCATGTCGAGAATAATGTTAAAGCGAACGACAGAGGAACGAAGAAATGTATAGTATGCAGTATATATACAGCATCGAGTGAGAGAAAATTGTATCCCTTTATCGTACTGCATCGCTCTTCGCTGGCACGAATGTTGCAGCGATGAGAGCGGCAGGAGAGGGGGAGGGAAGGGGGTTGCCTGGTGGAGTTGATGCAGTTGTGTGTTCCACTGCGCGCTCGCCAGAAGTTCCGCGGTGCTGCCTCGGAAAAAGGAACTTCAAAGGACAACAGCTTCCTCTCCCCAGGGATAGCGAAGCGGCGGATACTCGCTTCCTTCCTTTTCGCCCTTCATCCTCCTGCCTCTGTTCTGTTCGGTTGCCGCTGTTGCTGGTTTTCTCTGCAACCCCCACGGCTTCGGGTATTACGTATTCATTTGCGATTTTCTCCTCTCGCGTTGTGTGTCTCCCTTACTCTCTCTCTCTCTCTCTTTCTTTTTACTGCATACGAGAAGGACAGAATGAAACGGAACAGGCAACGAAAAATAAAAAACGAGTATATAGAATTGCCTCGAGGGTCGACGAGGCCAACCAGCCGTTTACGAAATAAGATTCCGATTTTCCTGGCATTAATTGGGCCGCTCGGTGGTATTTCCCGTGGGGTATCTCGACTATATTTTCGGCGTTTCTGCTCTCAAGTCTGAGAGCACTCTCGATTATATATATACATATATGTATACATGTATACCACGAACAACCTCCAGTCCGATTCAGTCAAGAAGTTTTCTCAGTTCTGTGGAGAACGAGGCCAGTGTAGCAGAAGAACGAAGTAAGAGGTAACCGTATAGATGAGGTGTGGCAAGGGTCTTATAGAGGGAAAGAGGATCGAGTGCGCAAGGTTTGCAAGAAGAAGAAGTAGAAGTAGAAGTAGAAGAAGTAGTCCGAAGGACGCGCGTGGTTTGCGAAAAGAGTTAAAACTTGCATGCATGCAGGTAAAACCTTGGCTGGGATATCCGTCGGCAGAGTGAAGGAGAGAGGTATAGAGAAGGCTATATATATATATGGAGTGAGGTTAGTTGAGTTTCAGGGATGAAATGAGATTCGGAGGGTGAGTTTTAACTCCTGGCTATACACGAGAGCTTCGAGCCCTCGAGATACCGCGGATACAGGATAATAGAATGTGCATGTAATAACCGAAGCGGTGTGCCCTCCAACCGACTCCGAAACATATCCACCTCACGGTATATATATACACTTATATATCTTTGCCATAAAGGTCTACTTCTCGAACCAGGAAGAAATCAAAAAGGGGGAAGGCGAAAGCTAGGTAGCAGAAAGCTCTGGCTATATAAGAGTCTCTCGAACGAGGTGCACGAGAAGCATAGAACTCGCACGAGAATATCGCATAGAACGAGAACTTCCGGATAGTCGGCATACGAAATTTCCATCGCGGCGGGAAGGGGAGTAAAGCTCGACGCACAGTCGAGCTTATAACGCCGAGAGAACTCCTATACGAGAAAACTCTACTCTCATACCTTTCTCACGAGCTTTCTATTTTTTTTCCCCCTTTATTTTTTGTTTTACGCGACCTTATTCTTTGCCCGACTCTGCTGAGGTCCAAGACCACAAATGTTTTTGCATTCACCGCCCGCGCCTTTCCTTATATCTGTACACAGACTCTCTCTATCCCCCGAGGAGTGTTGCCATGTACGAAAAAACATTCTCGGATTTCCGCTCCGCGGTGTAACAAGCAAGTTGTGTTTCCGTTGGTCAGTTGCAAGCAGCGATCTCTCTGATTTCGTCTCTTCATCTGTGGCAAACCGCATTTAACCGGATGTAGGTTGTCCAGCGTTTGCTTCAATGACACGACAAGAACGGCATTCTCGTGGTATGTGAAACGTCAGGTGCCTTGATTGTCTAACGATGAAGGACACGTCGGTGGTCGGAGAATCGTTGAGCGTTGAATCTTGTATCACCCCGCTGTCTCTAGCCGGTTTCTCTCCACGATATTGTGCTCTCCAAAATGTTCGGTACGCAGACGCGCTGGACCTCAAGCACGATAGTCTATCTATCACAAACAGATAGGCGGAATAGACATAAGAACGATCAAGGGAATCTTCTCTCCATTATTAACCGGCTGTATATCCATCCTCCGGACTGACCAAGCGGACGGTTAGTTGACGCGATGTCGATTGAAGTGTAACGACGAGATAACGCTGCACGGTTGGCTAACCGAGCGAACTGAGAGATCCCCGTTTACCTCGGTTTCCCAGGGGCTGAAAGCGCAACGTACAAGGGGCATTGTTGTAGTCACGCTTAGAAGGGATGGAACTATATAGTTAATCAATATTCTTGGCCATTAATCCGCTGAATTAACTCCGTTGAATATCGTACAGCAAAGTCATAAATCACAAACTTTTATTATTTATTGTTGTACGAAGTTTCTTAAAGTACATTGCTTAATATTGTATTACTTATGAAGTGCAGACGCGCGTAGAGACATTGCGCCTCTCTTCCGTTATGGCAATCTAAGTTGGCGTGTTTAGTCAGCGCATGGATTGAACGAGCAGGCATGCAGGGAGGGACAAACCCACCGAGAGTCTGATAGCTCGCTGTGTAAACAGAGTCGAAGGCGTATTTGCCATAGTGGCATCATCGCCACGATGCCGACGACGACGACGACGACGAAACCCAATAGCTCGCGGAGCCTAGAAGTGGTAAACGCGACGGGGTTACATATACCTTCCGTGTACGTGTGTATATTCCCGGCCGTACGGGGGGGGTGCAAGTACAGAGAGAGATAACCTTCCCTGGTGCACCTCTCGTTGACGACGTAGCGTGCACAATTTGGTGCAAGATATTGCTTGGAAATGTGACTCTCTTACCCTCCACCACCCCGGCCAGTTACCGGTGTTTACTTTGCGTGCCATAGGTACGCAAGGGTCGGGGCTTTTGCCTGTATACTGTACTATATATCGCCAGCCTCGTTAACTCCCGTAGAAACCCGGAGACTAAGCGAGATAGAGATACGGAATATCCTCCAGACTATCTTCTCGCGTATCTATATATTAATACTCAAAATTCATTGCTACGGTAACATCTGCCGCTTGAATCCTCTCGGTAGTGGTTCCCGAACTCGTGGTACGAAGCCAAAAGCTAGAGAGTCGGAGCGGGTTGGTCGATCCAAAGGATGAATATATTAAGGTACCCGAACGCACTTAGCGGTTGAGCGCATAATGGGCCGTACATACTGTTACCAGTGAGGCTTTCAACCACGAAGCTGCTAGCACTGGATCCACGTTATACAAATTCACCATTTTTCACGCATCTATCTGTAACAGAAAGAAAACAAATCGTAATAAAATATATAAAGATTTTATATTCGAAGAATATATCGCGTGTGTTTGGAAACTCGAGAATTCAGAGTTGCGAAAGAAGATGTTAAACAGTTGTCAAGTACAAGATCCTTGAGGGGGAGGCTTTCACCATAAGAGAATGGGATTGCTGCGGGTTACGAGGGAAGAGAAGGCTTGTTTCAGGATGAAGCTTGCAGAGTAGCACGACGAGAAACAGACGATGGAAAGACGGAAGAGCTCCGTTGGGTTGTAGATACGGCAGCCGCGTGAGCAGACAGACAGATAGACTGAGAGGCGACACCCCCGTGAAATTGAATTACAATAAGCAAAGTAAAGTTGGATGATCCGTTCGCATTGTGTGCCCTTACTTCTGCACTGCTTTTCCCCATTCACAATCCTTCTTCTTGTTCTTCTTCTTCTTCTTCTTCCACTGTCGGTATATCTCCTTCTTACACATTCCGTTTGTCCACCTCGTCAGTTTCATTCCCGAACAAGTTTTCCTCCAAAGTAGCGAGAGTTTAAGCAGGGTTGCTGCTTTGGAACGGGTGGGTACTATGGTATTCTTACCCCTTTTGTTCGTTCTAACTCTTAGCATGGGAAGAGCCTGAATTAATTGCCGGGTTTTTGACATCCATTCATTGTCGAGATAGAGAGACTCGCGGGAGCCGTATCCTGAAGCTTGGCTATATAAGGACGACGACGATGGACCCAACGAATAAAGGAAAAGTTGCATGTCCAACGTACGCGTGAGATAAGGACAGAAACCCTGCAAAACTTTGGTAGAATTTGAAAGAGAGACACTTTTCTCAATCCTGGATATAAATCACGATGACGATAGTTCAACTCTGACTTGGTTAGATGCAGCAACTTTGCATTTTCCCTGAGACTGCAACTTCGTCTCTCGGACAGAGCACACTTGGATGCTGACGAAATTTCTCACCGATTCGGCAGTTTCGTTTCTGGCTTCGCGGAGTTTTAGCGCTGGAAGGAGAAGAGGGGGTTGTGAAACTAGCGTGTGCTGACCGTGGATGGATAGAAATAAGAAACGGGAACTTGCCGGACTTTGAAAGACGAAAGCTGTGTGCAACGGCTCGGATGTTCTTCAAGGAAGGATTCCAAAGAGGGCGAGCAGGAAGAAGGGGAATGGCAGTTTCGACGGGCAGATTGCAGTATAATCGTCCTTGAGGCAAAAGGAAGACTGCAAGCTCTATGGAATCCGGAACTTTGTCACGACGAGAAGTTCGGGAAGCTCGGAAGGAAAACGCTGAGACCGACCCGTCGCGTCACGGCTTTTGTCCTTTCGTCGCAGTCGTCGACTGTGCACGCTTATTCCTATTCTCCACCCTGTCCATCATAATGTCCCGGGAGCTTCCAGGAAACTATTGAATATTCATAGGTTATATTAAATTGGGCCAACGGTTGCAAGCCTTCCGTGAGTCACGACCAAGCGGGTAAAGCTATGCGAATAACGTTGAGGACGAAATTACGAGTACGAAAGACGAGGCCAATTACAGGATCTCCTACACTTCCGATATAGATAACGTCTATAATATCCATAAATATGTAATTTCTCGCGAATCTTGAAATAACCGAGAAAATGAGGACATCCGAAGCCGCGCAAAGATTGGAAAAGCACCATTAGAATATTCCACCGTCCCGTGCGTCTCCAATTATTTAACGAATTTCCGATCTCAGTTAAATCGCGCAGTAAAAGTAATAAAGTCGAGTAAGCGTCGAGCTTTCGTCGTTGGATGGGCCGAAATTAATTTCCGAAAGGTAGGAAGTCGGGCCGCGATTTTGCCAGATTTCCATTCCCAAGATGTCAAGAACTGTGTAGTTGGTACGATACTGGCGAAGAAACGAGGCAAGAGATAGAAGGGGAAGAACGGTGAAGAGCCCTACGGTGTAGAACTCTCTTGGTGTTAGTAGTGAAAAGCGAATCTCCTTCCAGTCGGGTGCCGGGGCTCTAAGTGACCCCGACGTGTTATCACCGCGGGGAAGCCGTGCTACCTAACGCCTTCGTGCTGATTACATGACGCGAGGGAACCATTACGGTCACGAGCTGGAGAGTAGTTCGTAGTTGTGCACAGAAAAACGAGAGTTGCTTCCAAGCTGCTCATCTAGCTTCTCGTGAAAAGACTCGTGCAAGATGCCGAGTGTCCGATACCTCGAAGAAAAACTACCAGCGACCTATTCTCCTTGTAGCCACCGGAGCGGTCTTCGTGAATCGAGCAAAGCGAGCATCTTATGGAATTAAATTTTATTCTCTCATTGCTCTTTCGCTATACCGCACCCCTTTCCCGGCGCTATTAATGCAGTTAATAATTTATTCGATACAGTAGAGGAAAGCGATGGTTTCATTGTGCGAACTAACCCGACCAGAATTTCAACTCCGCTGTGTGTTTCTCTCAAGAGAGAGTTTCCACGGTCGTAGTCGATAGAGGTAGAGTATCTCCTTGTAGGAAGAACAGATTCGGCAAGACTTCTCTCTTCTGCTCGCGTACGAACATCGTGAACAAGGCCCACCGGCAGATGCAGCCTCGTCGTCTTCCGCTCGTCGCCATCCTCATCGCGTAGACGTGACGTTTACATAATCTTAGCATTACTTGGCGTCCCGTTGCGCCGCGGCTGGTATACGAGATCTTCGAAACAAGGGTTGCGCCACACCTCCGCAACCCAACCCTTGTTTCTCAGCTTATCGAAGCGCGAATTCTCCTGAGTTTCCTTCTTACTGTCTTCCGTGAATGTATAATCGCTTAGTATTTTCACGTGTACAGATTTACAAAGAGCAAACTTATTTTTGCCGATTGTCAGAAAGTTTGACCTATAACCTCCACGAATAACAAATCAGTACAACGACATACCTTAGTATACTGTTCCATGTATATCTATGTATACCTACATCTATATATATATATAGGCTATTGGGAAGTGAATTCAGTCAGTGCGGTGCACCGGAGAGTGTATAACATTATTTACGGCGCGAACGTCAGCACAAGGGGGGGTTATTGCTGCTCTCGTGGTTCCATACTCTATCTTCCTCGGTTATAGGGGAGTGGGTCGATACGTTAACCACAGAGATAGAGGCTTGTCAGCCTTGTCCCTCGCTCTCACTCTCTCCCTCTCTCTTTCCCTATCTATCTCGGTTTCCTAAAGGCACGGATAGTAAGAGATGAGGATAGCGAGTTCGGGGTGTGTCATGCGAAACTTCAATTCAAATATAGAAATGCTGCCTATCTATATACTCTCTCTTTCTCTCTCTGTGGAGCTCTGGCCGAGTGACATTTGGTAGATCGTATCAGGCTCGTCTGGGAATTGGTGGCGTTGCGCTTCGACCCTCCTCTCCCCCTGCACGGAGTTTGCACGCCGATCGTTCGTCAACTATATCGAAAGGGTGATTTTCGATACGTGTGCTACAGTAGAGTACGGCTAGCGTCAAACCGCATTCCTATATATATATATATTTTTTTTTTTTTTTAAGTATATACATATATATTACAGATTATATATAGATGCACTCGATGGAAAAATAAGAGGGCAAACTTTCTCGATTCGTTTGAGATATCGGTTTCGCGAGTCAGAGATTCTTCGTGGTTTCGATTGGCAGAGGGGTGAAAGCGATAGAAGGCAAGCTGGACTCCCTTTTCCCAACCCCTCTTCTTCACCTCCGTGTACGGTTGCCGGATATTTCCAACCGTCAACTTTTTAGCCCGGATAGAGACAGAGGGTGGGAGAGAAAAGTCGACGGGTGGAGAGACGGTAAGAATTCGATCGGACGTTTTCCTACCCGTAATCTGCGCGGTCTGACGTGTTTCTGGAATAGTCGCGCGACGCGGAACGGCAATGAAGAGTCGAGTGAAAGAACCCTATAATTAAGAGGACTCCGCGAGAAGATCGCTATACGGCATCGACAACGTCTCTCACCCATGTCGTTCGATAGAGGGTGCAGAAAGTACAAGGGAAACACAAAGACGGTCGTTGTCGCGAGAAACTAACATCGTTCACGCTTCACTCTTCTTATCCATCAATTTATATATTTCACCCGGAATACACGACGAAGCAAAAAATTATCGACGATGAGGAGGAAACACGGAACGATAACGAGAGACATGTTTTTCTGATATTTCGCAAGCAGTCAGTAGTTTCCTCCAAGTTGGGTCTTTTGCAATCTTCTTCATTCAAGCGAAAGAGATATCTATCTGTAACGCAGAAAAAGAACGAGATGCGTTGGGTAACGAGACCAACAAAACACGAGGATGGCACGCCGTCACCTCGAATGTTTCTATCTTCAAATAGAGAAATCGTGTCAAGATATATTATAATTGAAATATATATGTGTGTGTGTATTTCTATGTATAAGTATGTATATATATATATATATATCGTACAGCTGTCCGCCTGTCCGTACCGATAAAATACATACCGACGTAATTCTCGTCTGTGTCACTTCTCATTTATAAAATGTTCACCGCAGATAGGTCTTCCCTCGCGAATAAGTCGCGAAGGCAACGAGATAGAAAGGAAAGGGGAAGCGAATGAAAAGAGAAGAGTGTGACGTACTGACGTCAGCAAGACTGTATATAGTAGATGAGACGACAAGAGAGCGTGACTTCTCTTGGAGAACACATAACGGAGGGGGATTTCTATTCGTGGGTAGAACTCGCTCGCCTCTCTCCCCCTCTCTCGCTAAGCTCTGTATATACTAGTTCGGCTTTCGTGTGCATTTCTCTCGATGTTGTCTACCGATAGAGAAACTGCAAGCTTTAATACCCTAACAGGAAACGGTGAAGGGTGGAGTGGAACAAACGGGCCACACTTTGCCAAAGCGTCCTGTACCCTATCAATCCGTTCCGCAAACAGTATCCGAAGATATTTATTCACGTAGACCGCGAGACATTCCCTTACGCGTACGTGTATCTTTTCGCAGTCCGTCGATAGAGCAGATTGCACGATAAAATAAAAGGAATCACGCATTAAGCTCGCATCAGCCGGTTAAATCGTCGAGAGATATATTTGGACACTGCCGAAATATCTCCGAACGTATCTCTCGTCGAGTTGGAAATCCACCGGAGTTGAACGGGGTATATAGCTAAATAGTATCTGCGAATACTGCAACGAACACCTGCGGGAACGTCGGTGATCCGTTTGGTGTTCGTCGAAATGCCGGATTTGCCGAGTTGAAACGGTAACGCGCGCGTACGCGCAGAAACACTGTCTGAGTCTCCGAGGAATTTCGATCCAGCGATCAATTAAACGACCTTCCAGTCAGAGAAATGTCTTCCTATGAGCGTTTGGCGCTACAACTCGCGATTCTAGATTGCATCTGTTAGATTCGACTGGAGTTCTCTCTCTGCTGACTATTACTGTCGTTGACGTTTCTCGGCACGTCAGGATCTTGCGAACTCGAGATGGACCCGGCAGCCTTGTCGTACCGAAACTACTACTTGCACCGAAACGTCCATATCCCTAGATTTCGCTCTGCTGGCCTATAGAGCCTTCACTTCGCCGAGCGTGATCTCCCAGCTGCATTACCTTGATGAGCCTCGGCACACACTATTCCCTGTGGTTCGCTCTCGCCCTCTCAGCCCTTCGCAATCCACTGAGAGACAGAAAAAGCTGCTACGGCACCAAAGTCGAGGAAAGCTGCCAGGAAACCGCGACACACTCGTAGAAATCGTCGGTAGAAACATGACGAGGAAGCAAAAGAGAGATATTAGCTCCGCGATTGGCACACCATAGGTATCCACTCATTTGATACCCTTACAGCCCAACAAGTATCAAAGCTCGGCTTATAAATCGTTATTAAAAATATCAATTAGTTAAATATCTCGATGTATTTAGTATTCCACGAATGGCCTACAGTCCAAAATCACATCGTGCGGCTGTACTTAAAACTTAAAAATTTTAGTTAAAAAATAAGTGGTAAAAACTTACTTTTGATGTTGCAACGAAATAAACAAAAAAATCCAAGCCGAGCTGCAGAGTTAATTAGCATTCCTCGGTTGAGATACATGTCCGTCGGTACGTAGAGAGAAGCCTACCTCGTTACTCGTGCACCGGAATAGTGTAACCGAGAGTGCACGTACACGAGAGAAAGCTCAGTGAGAAACTGGTACAAGCAAAGTAGTAATCCCATGAAGTGGAACGTGAAGGGGGAAGGGGGGAGGGCGCTTGTGGGTTGCAATGGTGTGGGGGGGAGGGAGAAACGAGTAGTGAGAGAGTTGCCTACACAGCTCATTTCGGTTGCTCGTCGTCGTTGCTAAATCTCTTTCTCCCCCTGTCTCGCTCTCACGCGAATCCTGCTCTTCTCCTGTTTCTGTAACTGTTCCTTGTTAATACTGTTTCTACCGGTGGTTTTCTCTCGCTCAGGCTTTAATGCCGCCGCGTCGTCCTCGCCTCGTACGTTCTCCGATCCTGTAGTTTCTCTAAGCGGTCTAAGCATGCCTCGAGACACACGAAGCGCGGGTGCGCGGGAAGGCGGACGGGGGTCTGTTGGCAATTCGTAACAACTATTAGCGAACCGACATTCATCCCGTTTAACTCGAGTTAGCGCTTGCCTCTTCGCGTCCCCGCCTCCCCCTCCCCCCATCCTGTAGCGAGCACGCGCTTTTAAGACGAAGCCGTTTCGAGATTGTCGCACGTGTACATGATAGAATTAAACCGCACGTTACGCGTATACATCCGTGACAAGCTGCACACAGCGCATACGAGCTTGTAAACTCATCGTTGCTCAATCCGT
The DNA here is from genome assembly GCA_963971235.1 of Cryptus armator. Classification (NCBI taxonomy): domain Eukaryota; kingdom Metazoa; phylum Arthropoda; class Insecta; order Hymenoptera; family Ichneumonidae; genus Cryptus; species Cryptus armator. The sequence goes on from OZ020232.1 coordinate 14,895,527, forward strand.
CGTGTTGCATTAGCGACAAATCATTCTACTAATTCTGCCGTCGTCATTAACACTCCGCAGGAAACAAAAACCACTTAGAACGCACAGAGCAACTCGACTTGGTTTTCAACACGGTTATCATAAAATACAAAACGTGGTTGGAACGTACCTCGTACGGTTAAAAGTTTGTTCCTTTTTGGTAATGAAACGAGAAAAGCGCACAACATAGGTAGTTGAAAACTACCGCAATGTTCGGACATCCAGTTACGTAGCGGTTGATGGTAGGAGAGTTCCAGAGTGAGAGATGAGTTTTGGAAAAGCAGAGATAAAACCGGTGACCAGAATACACACCACAGGGTCAGAATTAAATGCGCGGGTTTGTTCGTTTAATCCCAAGCTCCACCGCTGTGGATTCAGTTTCACTGGGGTAACCTTCCTATTTTATATACCGCTACATTTATAATACATATCTCCATCGTCTTTTCCTATTCTAGAAGCGGGCAAAAGCGTTTTATTAGAGAATAGTTAGTTACAAACGTATTAAACGGCAGGTAAATGTGGTTCTTTGTTGACCAGTTACCCGTAGTGGCGACGAGAGGCGAGGCATGGAAGGGGGGCGGGAGACGGGAAGTCTCTCAGCGAAACACCGGTTGGTATTACGCACCGACCTTTCCATCCTCATCGGGGAGAGAGAGTTTGTGTATCGCATACGCGACCACAGACTCAGCGGTCAGGAGCTCTTTCTCTCTCTCTCTGTCTCTCTCTCTCTCTCTCTGTCTCTCTCTATCTCTATCTCTGTCTCTGTCTCTGTCTTTGTCTCTCACGGTTCGAGCACAATGCTAAAGGGAAACAGAGCTCTAAACAAGCCTGTACATCGTCGGACGAGACGGGGCAACAGGGTTGCGGATGTCGGTCGTATCCATCCCCCTTGCTGACTGTTGCCGCAGCAACTCGCCCAACGGGAATTGGCCTGAGCCACACGCTAATTCGCCGGGCGAACGTTTCCCCCCATTCCCCGTTTGCTCTGCTTTCGCGGGATGATATCAAAGCCACTAATATCGCGTCTCTGTGTCTACACACGAGAGACTGTACACATATCGGGTATATGCGATACGCATTTCGCGAACCTCCACCACAAAACGGTTAGGATTGAAGGTAGAAGTTGGTACAGAGAGGAGAGAAGAATCGCGTCGACGGAACAGTGATTCTCGTTTGAAGTGTTGCGCAAACGGAATATCCGTTACAGTGAGATTAGTAACAGATCCGTAATGCGGAACGGGCCTGTCTTCTAACATTACTCGAGAAAGAGCAGAGTTTCATTGTGTAACGTAGAAGACGACTTCCGCTGAATTCGCGTCTTCTTTTCAACGTCTTGAATCGAGACTCTCGACCGCTTCGCGTTACCAAGCCAGGGTTGAGACAGACTTTATTGCGAAATTAAAATCAATTCTTTGGTGGGGTGATATAAAAGTTTTTTTTTTTTTTCACGCAGAGTGGAACGGTGAGGCGCGGCTGGCAAGAGTTTTTTTTTCGGTGAATCTAAAGCTTTGCGATGTCTAAAGCAGCAGTTTGCGGAAGGGTCCCTCGCGGTTCCATTATTAATGCCATTAATCAGCCCCTCGGACTACCGCGACTCCCTTCTCTCTTTCTTCGAACGACTAAGCACTCTGAGAATGGGGTAACCCTGTTCCTCGGTTGAGCTTGCTGTGGCTGAGGCGGGGGTTTCCTTTCGGAGTTATTTAAGAAATCCACGCCTCCTCGGTGGTCTCTGTAAGGTCGAGAGAGGAAAGAAGAATAAAAAGAACGAGAATTTTTATTTGCTTTAACTCTCACTCCTCTTCTCGCAAAGTGCAGCCTGCTGGCATGCCCGGGCAATTGTTTTTTAACGCAGCTTTTCACGGATTTCACTTACTTACTGCCCTCCTCTTCCTTCTCCCGGTACGACTTTCTCTTCTCCCTTTCATTCCATGTTTATTTTATTTTTTCTTTTCTACTACCACTACCACCTCAGCGTCATTGCTCGGCACGGCACGGAGGGTAAAGTTGCTCGAAAGCTAGCCTGGCTCTGGATTCCTACTGCTAATACTTCGCTCGCCACCCCCGACGGACTTCTTTTCTTCGATAAAAATTCATTTCCTTCCTTTGATTTACTCCGAGCACCCGGCGGCTGCAGCCAACTCTCTTCTCTTACACGCTCTCCCTCTCTGCTATGTCTTTATATTTCTCGTTTTCACGATATACCCGTGCTTTACTTGACGTTCTCTTTCTCTTCTTTTCAACTACCCTCAATCTCGTTCCACTGCATATACGACCTATTCATCACTCGCGACTGAAAAATGCTGAACTCCTACGCAGCAAACCCTCCCTCGCCAACATCTTATAATCTGGAATTCTGAAAGATAGAGGACACGTAAGACACAGGGGGTTGAGCGCGTGCAGGAAAACTCTCGCGAAAGACCAGATGAGATGACCTACTTTGAAGAATCTGTATTATACCGATGTACGTCCGTCGCAGAGCCATACCAGCGTATAGACAGAGAGGCCCTTTGTCGCTCGGTCCGACTTCCCTTCTCCTCTCGGTGGAAGCGACGAAAAATTCGCCACGAGTCTCGACAATTTTTCACCCAGCATCCGCACGACCGCGAAGACTAAACTCCCCTCGCCCCCAAGAAGGAGCTCCCACTTCCCTTAACGACTTCACCACCGTCGACAGATCCTTCCACTTTGTTTCGTAACTCTCAGTGCCTGGCGCGTTTCCCTCCAGTCGAGAAATCGCAATTTAAACAACAACGATGAGAAAAAAAATGAAGATATCTCGGAATACACCGTCTCTGATTTGTTTTTAGCGGAAAAAAAGAACGCGTAAGATAGATTGAAGATTGTCTCGATCGTGAGGAGGGTTCTTAATTCCTGTGTGCCTCGGTTCTCAGCTCTCAGCCTGGTTTTCTTGAGAACCCCTGCAGAGTGCTTCTGTGCTTCCGTACGACCACCAAACCAGACCACCATTCCGCGTTTCTATGCTCCGTGCTGTATCTGCGTGTGTGTGTGTGTGTTAGCACTGCGGGGTTATAGCGGCGCTCCTTCTCGTGCGCCCTATTAATTACGAGGCAACGGCTCGCGTGATTCGAGCTATTTGCCCACCCCCTCCCCCTTTCTCTCTCTCTCTCTCTCTATCACCCTCCTCGCCCGGTCTGACTCGTTCCTCGAATCTATTTCGAACTATAATACACGGATAGAGAATCCCTCTTTCGCCCCCCACTCGTACCTTAATGTCCAAACCCTTCATTTTCAACCTTCATACAGTAAAAAAAAAACCCGCGCTCTCTCACCGGTTTCTTTCCCGTTTTTATACCTCGTCAATGTCTTACTTCGTCATTTTCTACTTTCGCAACGTCTGCTGGTATTTTACGAAAAACTTTTCCTTGACTTGAACGGAGTTAACTCCGAGACCCTGTCGAAACGTAGGGTATACGCGAAGTTGCACGCGTACGACATAACATACTATATGAAAGCTGAGAACATCGTGACAGGGATAAGCCCGAAATTCTGCCGGATAAGTGTATATATCGAAGCTAGAAAATCGCCTCCTCGTCGTATCCTCTATCCGATCGTTCAGAAAAACGCTGCGGTGCAGCGACCACCTCGGGTTACGTCGTCTCTACGATCCGACAAACCATTCCCTCCCCATTCCACCCCCACTAGTCGAACGAACTGGGTCGACTCAGTTAGAGAGAAAGAAGGAAACGGAGGATGAGCAGAAAAAGAATGGGGGGTTGGAGAGGACAACGATGACGTTGAGCCACGCGTCCGCCCTCCCCTCCCCATCGCCGAAGTACCGAAGAGAGTTTTCGCTGCAGTCGGCGCGTCGCGGGCAATCGAGTATCCCGACACACAAACCCTTTCCACTGTCACGATGCAGCCCACCCTCGGCTAGTCAGCCAAACCAGCTCGGCAGCCCATATACCCTTAGAGGAAAACTCTCTCGCCCGCGCGAATGTTTTGCTCGTTCGACGAAAACACGTTGCCCTTGTACACACACACCCACACATATATATACATAGAGTTAGGGGAAAGAGACGAGTGAACGCAATGTTGGAGTTTGCAAACACGCAGACCGGAGACCGAACGACGGAAGCTCGAGCGAAAAATATAGTAGCAGGATCGAGAGAAGGAGAGGAGAGGTCTGTCGGTAAAATGTTATTTGTAGGGAAAAGCAGAGGCCACCAAAGATGACGTAGCACTTTTTTGCTTGGTTGATCGTTTCGACGAGTTTACCAAGTTCCACGGTTAGCTTATACGTTAGGTACTTCACATGGAAATGAATTTTTGATTACCCTTTTATATTCGTTAGTACTCGTGCGGTGATCCTTTTTTTTTTTTTTTTTTTTTTAAACATAATGAACCTCCGAGGTTTTCCAATCCGACCGAAAAACCTCGACGTGGTTTTATCATGACGGTAAGTCTAGTGTTCGCGATTCCTCCACCTGTTGGTTTACCGGTGGTATGTATGAAAATTATATCCTACCGACCTCTCCGAGCAGCAAACAAGTGAAGAGCAGAAGACACGAACGCATACGAATACATACACGGGTTAGACGGAAATTACGAGTAGA